>OX453253.1:0-1307894 GCA_949709985.1 Luffia ferchaultella
CGTATCGCCCCACACGAGGCATGGCCGCGTCACAGACGTAACACATGGCCCTTTCAATCTTCTCCGCTTCGTCCTCTACACCTGTAGGTATCGCGGTTTCGGCCACCCAGGCCTGGACGATGGCTGCCTCCAGTAAGGCCTCTCGGTCTAGGCATTTGACCTTCCAGCGAGGGCCTTCTCTTCCCGAGGATCGGTTTGGATTTCTCGGGGCACCTGGGAGTGCAGAAACAGTAAATCGGACGTACCGATGATCTGATAACGTTTCTACACATTCCAGCACTTCCCAGCCCTGGACACGGTGCGCTAGAGCAGCATTAGCGAATGAGACGTCAACTATAGAGCCACCCTGTTGCCGCACACACGTGTGGACTGATCCTCGGTTGAGCACTGTCAGCCCAGTCGCTACCGCCCACTCCTCGAGTGCTTCACCACGCGCGTCCGTCGCGGAGGATCCCCATGCCATGGATTTGGCGTTGAAATCGCCAGCGACGAGCACGTAGTTAAGACGATTCTGGCATACCAGAGCTCCGACTCCAACCAGAAACTGTTCGAAGTCGACTAAGCTCCGGTTTGGTGAGAAGTATGTCCCGACAATCAATATGTCATCCAGGTATGCTGCGACATAGCCCCGACCCCTGGTTACCTTTTCCAGAGAAGGAGAGCCAGCAGAAGCCTGGACAACTATGGCCACCGAGCTCTCGTGGTCCCCCACCCAGTTGTCTCTGAGCGGGACAGAGTAGGGCTCGGCAACGACAGCAACTTGGATCTGCCACTGCGCCATGCTCTGGGCTAGTAGGTCCTGAGCTCTGGCGCAGTGGTTGATGTTCGCCTGAAGAAACTCGATGGCCATTAATTACCAGTGTCCATCGTGTTCCCACTAGCCTGGCCCGCATCAGCGGTCAACGGGCGGTTCGACGGTGAGGGGACCCTGAGACCATCTCCGTTTTTCCTCCTCCTCTTTTCTTTTACAGAATGTGAGGCAGCACATATTTTGCTGCCCACTCTGTGCTCCGTGGGTTTGCCTGCTACCTCGCACAGAATGCAATGCGGTGCGGCAGAGCACTGAGCAGCCTTGTGACCGGCCTGACTGCAGCGGTAGCAAAGCTCACTGCGGTCCACTTCCGCTGTGCAGCGCTGCCGCGTGTGGCCTTCCTCTAAACATCGGTAGCAGCGCATGGTTCTAGGCTCCAGGAGTTGTACCTGCGCCGCCACCCAGCCAACTAGCAACCGTTTAGCCGCAACAACCTTTATAGCAGCCGCGACCGGACAACGTACCCATAAGGTACCGAGTCTATAGGGGTCTTGGCGAATTTCGCCGGCCCTCACGGACTCGGCTGGGCACTCTCCTATTTTTGCAACGGCTGCCACCACCTCCTCTGTTGTGGCCGAGTCGTCCAGGCCTGTGACGCGCATTTCTGCGCATTTAGTAGGCCTGGAGACTCGGATCGTGTCCTCGCTAAAGGCCTCCCTTAACTTTTTAGCGAGGGAGTCCGCTTTCTCGCCACCAGCTGCGCCTGGCACCTCCAGGATGCGCGCCCCGGTGGCGGATGTCCTACTCTTTACGGCGGTGATCCCGAGGCCAGCCAAATCAATTTTGGACTTGGCGTCGGTGAGCACCGCTTTGTATGTGACGCCCGCCTCTGCTGCCGCTGGCTGCAGCGTAATGACCACAGCCGCTGAGCGCGGCGGACGGAGTTTTCGGGGCCGCTTTGACCCAGTGTTCCCAGCCCTATTTGCGGGGACCGGTGTGGCTTTTACTTTCGCTCCACGCTTGGTCACCACATTCCAGCCCTCCTCCATTGACGTGGGTGCCGGTGGGAGGGGGCGAGGCCCGTCTTGTCTGGGGGCCGCCTTTGCCGTAGTCCCCTTTTTCTTCTTCTTTTTCCTTCGGTCCTTCTTTTCCTTCAACTCCTGTTCTTTAGAAGGAGGAAGCGTTAGAGCGCTCTTCTGTGCCCGCGGTGCAGCTTTGGGCGCCGACAGTTTTCCATCCTGCTGAGAAGGAGGAGCAGGTTGACGGCCTTTCGCTAAGACCGTATTCCTCTTCTTGTCAGCTGCGAGTGGCGGACGAAGCCGCTCCTCGGGGGGAAGCCTTCCCTCAAACGCCTCGAGTCTCGCATTCAGCATACCTCCAACTTGGAGCATTATTGAGCGCGAGTGCTCCTCCATAGCGGCGGCCAGACTGTTCTCGTTCTGAATTGAGCTTTCAATTCGACCGCCGCACGGCGTTATATCCATCCGGGGTAGTGGCAGTGAAGGGAAGTCGACTTGATCGAGGGAGGGAAGGGTAGGTTCTCTCTCTCTCAAAGTCTTTTCCCGGACCACAGAAGACTCTTCTGTCCGTCGGCGTTCCGCCTCCATATCTGCCCTGAGCTGGGCGATCTCTTTTCGGAGTTCTCCTATCTCAGCTTGCAGACGGTTGTTGTCTTCCCGCAAGATTGCCGTTTCTTCATTACAAGTACGGCCTTTCAGTTCGGTCACTGCTTCCTCAATAGCAGCCGTCGACTCCTTGAGAATGCGCTGGAAGGTGCCCTTGATGTTTTTAGACTTGGTCGAGACCATGCGAATGGTCTTGACCGCTTCCAGCACTTGCTTCGTGAGAGCGACGGCAGACTCACCTTCCTCCGTCGAGCACGTAGAAGCCGTCCTGCTCACGACAATTCGGGCTTCACGGGTTTTACGGGCCTGGGTGGCCACTTCCTTCTCGGCGTCCAGCTCTAACTGTTCCCGCTGCAGTTTGAGGTAATCAGCCTTCGCTTTCGCGAGGCCGACGTACTGCCCGGTAGTAGGTGGGCGTCCTCTGCCTTTCGGAACAGAAGAAAGGCACGGCCGTTTCTCGTCTTCATCCTCATCGTCTTCTGGTCTAAGGGGCTTTGCGCGGCGTCGCTTTTCTCCCCTTATCCTCCACAGTTTGCCTTGAGTGGAGACTGATCCAGCATCGACCGAACTAGTGTCCGAGTCGTTTGCTGTGCCAACCTCCATCCCGGCCGTTTCCCGACACAACTCATAAACTTCGCATGCCGCGACCTCACTACTTCCAGCACCCATTTGAGTGCTGGAAGTAGTAAAACTCCCCGCGACATTCACCCTATCTTCTTCTTCAAAATGTTTTTTTAAGTTTTCCATTTTGGTCCCACGAGTATGGGAGAAATAAATGTCGATCTGGGCAGAGCTCCCTGTACCCAGACAACCCAATTTACCCCTAGGAGGTCGGGAGGTATCCTAGGGTTGGCCGCTAATGACTGATGAACTCCCCAGCCGCTCTTGCGAGCACCCCGACGCCACGTGCCTCAGCGCCGAGGGTTGAGGATTTTTTATAGAGGTTGTCTCCTCGCGGTCCGGCCGGTTAAGGCAAGACCCTCGTTCCCAAGACATGACTGGGTTTACGATATATCCGCATAACGAGCTACACTCCAAGAATAGAGTGGCCGTTATGCCCCGCCCGTTGACTGAACTTTTCAGTGCACGGGTGACTCCCCGCCAGATTATTTGCCGATGATCAGCAAAATCTCAAAATGAAAAGTTACTGACCATCGCCCAGGGTGCACCGGTCCTTGCCACTGCCTTTCTACCGGATTTAAGAAATCAAATAAAACGGCAGCAGAAGAACTCACGAGGAGGTTATCTGGCATCGCACCCCAACCTAACCTAACCTAACCTAACCTAACCTAACCTAACCTAACCTAACCTAACCTAACCTAACCTAACCTAACCTAACCTAACCTAACCTAACCTAACCTTTTTTTTTTTTTTTTTTTTTTTCGTGGGGAAATCCGTCATGGATACCCGCCGTCCTGGGGAGGGACGATGGGTTATGCCGGACTCCTACCGGCTAAAACCCCACGGTGGCCAATCTCCGGCGCTTGTCGAGGGAATCCGGGGGCCGCCTTAGCATAACTTCCGGAGACCCTCTACCGCCACGCTGCGACCTCGCAGCTCATCTCAGGGGAGCCAGATTGACTCCCCTCTACACCCTCCTGGTGTGTGCAGCAGTACAATGCCACGATTGTGCTGCCGCCCTCCCCGGGGTCACGTTTGATGGCGTTAGAGCCTCCCCGCTCTAGACGCCTGTGACCCCGATGACCCCTTTTAGTCGCCTCTTACGACAGGCAGGGGATACCTTGGATGTATTCTAAGCCCCAATCCACAGGGCGTCGTGCGCTTACGGTACTGCGCGGCCAAATGCCCGCCGTCTGCGCCCAGTCCTCCTCCGGCGAAGTTGAGAAGCGGAGGCATCGTCTTCTCTCATACGCTCTGCCGCCTCCTTCTGCGACATTACTTCCTGACAGAAGGAGACCATTGCTTTCCACGCATTCTCGCTGTCGACCATAGATTTGATTACAGCCGAAAGCGAGAGATCTGACCCAATCGCAGCCACGAGGTCTGCTCGCGGCTCCGCCCATGCTGAGCACACGGCTAAGGTATGCTGCGCTGTGTCTTCGGCGCAGCCGCAGCTGTGACATTGCGGTGTCTCTTCTCTTCGTGCCATCCTGTACAAGTACTCCCCAAAGCAACCATGTCCGGAGAGGACCTGCACAAGATGGAACGTGAGTGCTCCCAAACGGCTTACTTCAACCCACTTCTCAAGAACGGGTCGTATGGCTCCGATGATTCGGATACCGACTGTTGGCTCTTCCAACTTTTCCCTCCACTTCTGCAAGAGGGTCTCGAATAACCTCTTTTTCCAACGCTTGATTGCCCCTGGAGGTGCAGGATTGCCTTGTGACCTTGACTCCGACACTTTACGGTAAACTTCGGCTAGCACCTCAGCCTCCAGCTCCCATGGAGGGGTGCCGGCCAGAACGCACGCTGCATCGCACGATATGGTGCGGTATCCTCTTATGAGCCTGACCGCCATGACCCGCTGCGGTCGTCGCAGCAGTGTCAGGTTATGTTCGGTCAGGCTGTCTACCCATATTGGGGCACCATAGAGGGCCATCGACCTTACCACACCGGCATACAACCGGCGGCAGCCAGCGTTCGGCCCTCCCACATTGGGAAGTAAGCGACTCAGAGCGCCGGCAGCTGCGACGAGTTTCGGAGCCAGGCGGACAAAGTGCTCTTTGAAGTTCCATCGACTGTCAAGTACGAGGCCGAGATAGCGCATCGTCGACTTAACAGCGATGGAAGTTCCGCTAACCACAAGATGGGATCCGACTGGAGGGGCTCTTCGAGGTCCGTGGAAGCACAGAGCCTCAGACTTGTTTAGAGCCACCTTTAATCCCAACCGCTGGATCCTCGCAACCACTTGGGCCAGCCCAGCCGTGGCAAGTATGGCGGCGTCTCTGTATGTGCTTCCTCGGGCTATCACGAGGGTGTCGTCTGCATAGCAAGTCACACTGACACCCCTTAACCAAGCTCCTCGTAGCACCCAGTCATATCCGATGTTCCACAGAAGCGGTCCGAGGACCGATCCCTGCGGAACACCGCACGACATCCTCCGTCTTTGCCATGTACTCTGTGTCGGGAACATGACGGCCCTCTCAGAGAGATATGCCGCAACTACTTTCCATAGGTACTCGGGCACTCTGTGGTACCGCAGCGCCTCCTTGATAGTGCCCCACGGCAGGGTGTTAAAGGCGTTTGCTATGTCTAAAGACACCGCCAAAACGACCTCACCCTGAGACACCGCCTCCTCCGCCAGAGTCCGCACCCGCGTAATCGCGTCAATAGTAGACCTTCCCCGACGAAAACCAAACTGGTGGACACTGAGGTCCCGTCCTGACTGTTCCAGGTAGTTGACGATGCGAGCAGCTATCACCCGTTCAAACAGTTTCCCCATCTCGTCGAGCAAAACTATGGGCCTATATGCAGACGGTGAGTCGGCCGGACGTCCCTCTTTTCTTAACAAGACCAGATTCCCTGTCTTCCAGCGGATGGGAAATTGGCCCTGCGCAAGACATGCGCTAAACAGCAACCTTACCTTTTCCCCAAGTGGCCCCAAAGCTAGCACTAGGGCACGGCCGGGGACTCCGTCAGGGCCCGGAGCAGTGTTTTTGCTTTTAAGCCGCAACACCGCCGCCTTCAGCTCGCCCTCAGTCACTTCTGGCGTATTCCCGGCCTCGCCGCTTTCCAAATTCAACGCCACCATCTGCGGAGGAGTATGGTCAGCCATGTTCGGAAACAGAGCCTCCACTACTTGATCTAACAATTGAGGCTGGAGACTCTGTGTCAGTGGGGGAGCCCATGGGCGAAGTTTGGACCTCACCATTCTGTACGGACGCCCCCACGGATCCCTGTTGAGTGTCTCGAGCATTTCCTCCGCCGCCAAGGATTTTGCTTTGGCTATACCGATTTGGAGGGCCTTCTTGCACTGTTGATAAGCAGCATAGAGAAGGGTCTCCTCCGAATCGTTTCTTCTGCGTCGCCTTCGGCTTCGGGTGTACTGGCGTCTCGCACACACGCACGCTTGTCGCAGCTGTGCAATCTCATCAGACCACCAGTACACCCTACGTCTAGGCGAGTATCGCCCGACGCGAGGCATGGCTGCATCACAAATACACGACATGGCCTTTTCGAGCTGTTCCGCCTCTTCCTCCACATCCGACAGTATCTCAGATCCGGCTGCCCAGGCCTGGACTATGGCTGCCTCCTGTAAGGCCTCTCTGTCTAAGCATTTGACTTTCCAGCGAGGGCCATCTCTTCCCTGGAAACAGTTTGGACCTCTCGAGGCACCTGGAAGTGCGGAAACAGTAAATTGGACATAGCAGTGATCTGATAATGTTTCCACACTCTCCAGCACTTCCCAGTTTCGGACACGGCGCGCCAATGCAGGACTTGCGAACGTTACGTCCACGATTGATCCGCCCTGCAGTCGCACACACGTGTTAGCCGTTCCCCGATTGAGGATGGTCAGACCGGTAGTCATCAGCCACTCCTCCACAGCTTCACCACGTACGTTTGTCGAGGGGCATCCCCACGCGACAGATTTGGCATTTAGGTCCCCTGCGACCAGCACGGGGTACATGTGGCTTTGCCTGGTTGCAGTTTCCACTTCATCCAAAAAGATCTCAAATTCAGCGAGACTTCGGTTTGGGGAGAAATATGTACCGATAATCACAATATCTCCAACTTGTGCCGAGACAAAACCGTGTCCCCTTTTAACATCAACTAAAGGAGGAGACTCAGCAGCCCGTCGACTGACGATCGCCACCACGTTATCAAGGTCACCCACCCAATCACCGCTGGAAGGGACGAAATAGGGTTCGGCGACCACCGCTACATGTATTGACCTCTCCGCCATGCACTGAGCCAAAAGGTCCTGTGCTCTAGCGGAGTGGTTTATATTCGCCTGCAGCATTCTGTACTCCATCCCTAACATACTTCAATTTGTGCTTCTCCTTCCTCTTCCATCGGCACTGATGGGCAGGAGGGCTGCGGCTGAGTCTTAGCTCCAGCGGCGGTCCTTACTCCTTTCTTTTTCTTCACTGGGCGAGAGGCAGCACATGCCGTGCTCCCCACCCTGTGACTGTCAGGCTTGCTCGCCGCCGCACATATAAAGCAGTGTGGCTTGGCAGAGCATTTTGCGGCCTTGTGGCCAGTTTGCCCGCAGTTGTAGCACTGGTCACTGCGGTCCACCTCTGATGTGCAATGCGCCCTTACGTGGCCTTTTTCAAGGCATCGGAAGCAGTGCATCGGCCTGTTGTTGAGAAGCTTTATTTGTACTGACGTCCACCCGACGTGCAGTCGCTTCCCTTCCGCTAGCTTCTTCGCAGCCATGACTGGGCAGCGAACCCATGCCGTCCCCGTGCTTGAAGGACCAAGGCCGCAGCGGATTTCGCCGACCTTGACGGATTCTAGAGGGCAATCTCCTGCTCGAGCAATCGCTTCCGCCAGTTCACCTTGAGTGACCGTGTCATCCAGACTGGTCACGCGAAGCTCCGCGCACTTTGTCGGTCTGGAGACTCGCACATCTTCTTCTCCCAAGGCCTTGCGAAGACTCTCTGCTAGGGAGTCGGCCTTTCCTCCACTTGTTGAGCCAGGTACCTCTAAAATTCGGGCACCTGTTACGGCTCGCCGAAAGCGGAGATCCGATATCCCAAGGTTGGTCAAGTCAACCTTTGACTTCGCCTCGGTTAGCACCTTTGCATACGTCACGCCTCTCTCCTCGGCACCAGGCTGCAGTGTTATTACTACAGCTGCCGAACGAGGGGGACGCAGTTTCGCCGGTTTTGGTTGGCTACTTGTTGCAACCTGGGCGACTTTCGCCTTTCGTCCTCGGGTCTTAGGCTGTTGCGGCTTGGTCCCGCGCTTTGCCACTGTGACCCAGCTGTCATCCATGTTTTTGGGAGCCGGCGGTAGGGGGCGGGCCACCTTTGAGACAGAAGTCTCGGCAACATCATTCTTCCTCCCCCTCGACTTTCTTCTCCGAGGTTTTGCGGAAGGCAGAGGATGGGCAGCTGTCGCGGTGCCATCTTTTTCCTTCGATCCTTTCTTCCCCTTCTTCCCCTTCTGGGGTTCAGGAGCATGAGAAGATCGAACCGTAGGCTCAGCTGCAACTACCCTCTCTGGAGAGGGAATTACGGCTGACACGTTGTCGTCTGACTTCTTTTTATCCGCAGTCAACGGAGGGCGGAGGCGCCGCTCTGGAAGTAGCCTATCCTCCAGCGCCTCGAGCCGCGCGTTCACCATGGTCCCCACCTGGATCATTATGGTTCTCGTCAGTTCTTCTGGCTGCGGCTCATTGCCTAATCCTCCAGCCGTTGAAGTGACGGGTGGTGGGACCATTCGACACCGCTCCATGTCCGCTCTCATAGCTGTTATATCTCCGCGGAGCTCAGCTAGTTCTTTCTGCAAGCGCGCGTTTTCTGCCTGCAGATTCGCCATCTCTTCGGCCCCCGGGATCCGGCTGAGGGACTCAAAATCCGCCTCGATTGCGTTGGCCACATCCTTCAGAGCACGGACGAATGTGCCCTTAAGGTTTGCCGACTTGCTTGCGACCATGCGTATAGTGGTCACCCCATCTCGGACCCGTTTGTTCAGGTCGACAGCCAGCGCCTGCTCCGAAGTCGTCGAGGAGGCTTTGGATAGAGGCGCAGATATCCTAGTCCGATATTCGCGAGCTAACTGTGCGGCCTCCTCCTCAGCTTGGAGTTCCAGCTCCTTTTTCTTTGCAGCATTGACCGCCTCTTTAGCCTTTGCTAGACCTATGTATTGGCCAGTAGTCGGCGGTCGACCTCTTCCCCTTTGGGAGCTGGTGAGTTTCACCGGTAACTCAGCCAGGTCGCGTCGGTCGGGGTTACTTCTTTTTCGTCCTACTTGCGGAGCACGGACGAGTGCCTGCTCGGATGACTCCTTTGGGTCCGACTCTGTATAATGCGAATCTGTGTCCGCTGATTCCTCCGATTGGTCCAATTCGATCCGACCAGTCGACTTCTTCTGAGAAGAGTGGCCCGATGGAGGGCGACGCTTCCGATGTCGGGAACTCACAGATGCCACCGAAGTATAGGACATCTGTGAGGTATCCGAATCGGAGCCGCTCACCAGAAGAGCGCCACTCCTTGTAACAGGCCGAACAAAGTCGGCTCGCTGCCGCTGTTTCTTCTCTGACGTGTCCATCGGACACATCTCATAAACGTCGCATGCCGCGGCCTCACTACTTCCAGCACCCGCTTGGGTGCTGGAAGTAGTAAAACTACCCGCAGCATCTTCTTCTTCGTCAAAATGTTTAAGGGGGGGTTTTTTCGTCATTTCCATTTTGAATCCCACGAGTATGGGAGAAATAAAAGTCAATCTGGGCAGAGCTCCCTATACCCAGACAACCCAAATTACCCCTAGGAGGTCGGGAAGTATCCTAGGGTTGGCCGCTAGTGACTGATGAGCTCCCCAGCCGCTCTTGCGAGCACCCCGACGCCACGTGCCTCAGCGCCGAGGATTGAGGATTTTTTATAGAGGTTGTCTCCTCGCGGTCCGGCCGGTTAAGGCAAGACCCTCGTTCCCAAGACATGACTGGGTTTACGATATATCCGCATAACGAGCTACACTCTAAAAGTAGAGTGGCCGTTATGCCCCGCCCGATCACTGAGCTTTTCAGTGCCCAGGTGACTCCCCGCCAGATTATTCGCCGATGACCAGCAAGATCTCACAGGGAAAAGTTACTGATCATCGCCCAGGGTGCACCGGTCCTTGCCACTGCCTTTCTACTGGATTAAAGAAATCAAATAAAACGGCAGCAGAAGAACACACGAGGAGGTTATCTGGCATCGCACCCCAACCTAACCTAACCTAACCTAACCTAACCTAACCTAACCTAACCTAACCTAACCTAACCTAACCTAACCTAACCTAACCTAACCTAACCTTTTTTTTTTTTTTTTTTTTTGGTATCGGGGGGGAAATCTTCGGAAAGATACCTAACCTCCTGGGGGAGAGATTAGGTTATGTGTGATTTTTACACACTAAAACCCCCTCGGTGGTCAGCCTCAATGCGTATTGGAAAGCCCTGGGATCTCCTACGGAACGCACCAGTGCCCCCCACGCATTATACCATTAAGGCACTACCCAGACATTGTCTGCATTTACACCACATATACGACAGCATGCGACCACAGCATGCCGTCGCCTTCCCAGGGGTCGCGCATCCGAACAGCTAAGGCCCCCACCATATCTGTCCTCGACCCTTGTGACCCCTTTTAGTCGCCTTTTACGACAGGCAGGGGTTACCGTAGTCCTATTCTTAGCCCGAAACTACTGGGTAGACGCATTCGTAATGCGTCGAACACCACGCCTATGTCTGCTTGTTCGAACTTGGTCTGTTCTTTCGCGGTCCCTCTCGGCAGCTTCTTTTTGGGTCATAACGTTTTCGCAAAATAATGCTACGGCCTTCCAAGTTGTTTCGCATTTTAACATAGCTGCGACCACCGTCTGAAGCCTCAGGTCCCGCCCGATTTCATTGACTAGGTCCCGCCTCTCTGACTCCCACGCAGGGCACTCTTGAAGCGTGTGTTGGGCGGTATCTTGGCTTGCTCCGCATTCATGGCATTGGGCCGTCGCCTCTCGCCCGATTCGATACAGGTACTCCCCGAAGCAGCCATGCCCGGTGAGCACCTGCGTCAATCTGAAGGTGATGTTTCCTTCTTTGCGGTTCAGCCATAGTTCGAAGTTCGGTAATATTGCTTCAATTATGCGCTGACGTGCGTTTCGCGGCTCCTCAAGTCGTGCTCGCCACAAAGCAAGGGCATCTTGTCGCGCCTGCCGTCTCATTTCTTTAAGCTCCTTGCGAAAATCTTGTCCTCTTGTCTGTCGGACGACGTGACTTTGCTCGTACACTATCGCATCCATGTTCGCCAGTATGTCCAGGGGTGGGAAACGTCCAAGGACAATCGCCGCTTCGAAGGATATTGTCCTATACCCTCGTGCGATCCTAATAGCTATCATCCGTTGTGCTCTCTGGAGCACAGATCTGCAGCGCCTGTCGCAGGAAAGTCGATGCGACCACACAGGAGCTCCATAGAGAGCCATCGATCGCACGACACCGGCATACAGACGTCGGACTCCTTCTCTTGGCCCACCCAGATTGGGCAGTAGCCTGTGCATAGCACCAGCCACTCCATGAATCCGGGGGGCGAGACGTTCAAAGTGTTCCCTAAAGCACCAACGACCATCCAAAATAAGACCCAGATACTTTAGGTAGCGGCTCACTTGGACCTCCCCATCTCCCACGCGAATGATGGAACCGGGAGGCTCCACACCTTTTGGAAGGTTGTGGAACCATATTGCCTCAGTTTTCTGTGGCGCAACCTTTAATCCCAGTCCGTGAATCTTGGCCACGATGCAAGCCACTCCAAGCTCCGCAATCGTTTTGGTCCCTTCGAACGTGTCTCCCTCCGCCATAATTAAAGTATCGTCCGCATAGCAGACGACACTGACTCCGATCGGCAGACTGGCTTGCAGGACAGCGTCATACGCTACATTCCACAAAAGTGGACCCAAAACAGAACCCTGCGGAACCCCGCATGACACTGCAGTGCGGTGAACTCTCTTGTCTCTGCCCACGTATTGGATATGCCTGTCTTGCAAGTACGCCCCGACAATCTTTAGCAGGTATGCCGGCACATTGTGTCTGACAAGTGCCGTCCTGATCGTTTCCCAGGGTAGGGAATTAAAAGCGTTAACGATGTCTAAACTTATCGCCAACGCTACTCCCCCCCGGCTGACCGCCTGCTCTGACAGGAATCGGGCTCGACGGACAGCATTTATTGTTGATCGTCCCCGCCGGAAGCCGTATTGATTGTCGGAAAGCTCAGGTCCAACACCAGACAGGTGCGCGCTGATTCTCGTGGCGAGTATCCTCTCAAACAATTTGCCTACTTCGTCCAGCAAACATATTGGACGATATGAGGAGGGAGAATCCGCAGGCCTTCCATCCTTTCTTAAAAGAACTACTCTAGCCTCCTTCCAGCAGGAGGGGAACACACTCAGACGAAGACAACTACTAAATAGCTGTCTCAGCCTACTCCCCAAGACGGTAAGAGCTAACACCCAGGCTCGGCCCGGGATTCCGTCTGGACCAGGTGCCGTGTTTCGAGCTCTAAGACGCTTCACAGCTTGGTCCAATTCTCGCTTCGAGACCAGATACTCATCAGACCAATCAGTTGGGTTTAAGTTGGTCAATGCGGTTGAGGAACTATTTTGAGTCCTAGGAAACAATGTGTAGATCACTTTGTCTACCAAACTTGGATCCATACTTTCTGTGAGTGGGGGTACCCACGGCCGGAGCTTGCCCAGTACCATTTTGTAAGGCCGCCCCCATGGGTCCCGGTCCAGTCCCTCGAGGAGCTCGTTCCAAGACCGAGATTTGGCGTTGGCGATCGCAATTTGGAGCGCTTTGGTTGCGTCTCGATATGCTGCATAGGCCATTGCCGTCTCTTCCCTTGTAGCCCTCCGTCTTCTGCGCGTTCTTGTGTACCTGCGCCGGGAGATCAGGCAGACCTCGCGGAGACGTGCGATCTCATCGTTCCACCAGTAAACGGAGGTCCGCCCAACAGACCTGGCTCGGGGCATTGACGCATCGCAGATTGTTGTCATGGCACCCCGGAACCAATCCGCCGCTCTTTCTGGGTCGAGCGAGACCATCTCGCCTTCCGGCCAGTCAACAACGTTGGCAGCAGCGACAAGCAAATCTCGGTTTAGCCGCTTGAGAGACCACCGCCGCAGACTGTCGGTTCTCTGGCTATGATCCTGAGCAACAAGACCTTGCACTGCCACGTCGAAAAAGATGTAACGGTGGTCGGAAAGTGTTACTACTTCCTCCGCCACTCTCCATCTTGACACCATGTTTGTGGCAGCAGGAGTTGCCCATGTCAAATCCACAACTGACTCTCCCTGCCACCGCACACAGGTACTGGTGCATCCTTCATTCAAGAGACGGAGATCCAGGCCTGCTGCCCATTCCTGTAATGTATTCCCCCTCTGGTCCTCCCGGGGATCCCCCCACGCTTTCGAATGAGCGTTGAAATCGCCCAGGACGAGTACAGGACGAGGATGGAGTCCACGAATGCATTGTGTCAGTCCGTCCAAATACCTCTCGTACTCAGAAAGAGTGCAATTTGGCGAGACATAACAGGCCAAAAGCACCACCATGCCCCACTCCACCGCCACATATCCCCGGCCCTTTTCTATAGCAGAGCACGAAGGATTCTTGTCGCTTTCTGCCCAATATATGGCGACACAGCCGACTTCATCACCGAACCAACGAGGGTGCGTCGGAACAACATAGGGTTCCGCTATTACTGCCAGAGCAACTGACCACTCTGCCAAGGACTGCAGTAACAGGTCTTGAGCCGCTCGACAGTGGTTCATGTTGCTTTGCAAGACCTTTAAGGCGGTGAATTTTGAGTCTCCATGGCCTCCTCAGTCGGCAATTTTTCCGATCGGGCCAGTGCAGCAGCAGGTATAACTGCAGGAGGAGGAGCCTGCACTCCACCTTTCTTCCCCTTCCCTTTGCCTTTGGGAGGGACACATCCCTTGCTACCAAGTCTGTGGTCTGCGGGTAGACCAAGATCTGAGCATAACGGACATTTGAGAGTCCGGGCCGTACACTCTTTTGCCCTGTGACCCTCCTTCCCACACGCGTAGCAACGAGTGCTCCTGTCTGTTGCATTGGAACATTTAGCCCGAACATGCCCCATTTCAAGGCAGCGGAAACACTGCAGAGGTCGCGCCGCCAGCAGCTGCACTCTGGCCGAAACCCAACCAACTCGCAATCTTCCCGCCGTAGACAGCCTCCGCACAACCGCAAGTGGGCAGCGGACCCACGCCGTTCCCAGTCGAAATGGGTTAATATGTATTTCGCCCACCTTTACCTCCAACTGAGAACAGTCCCCAGCCTCAGCAACCGCAGATGCGATGTCTTGTGAAGTGACTGATTCGTCTAGATCCATCACCCTTAACTCTCCCATCTTGATTGGGCGCGCAATTCGCACATCCAGGTCGGAAAGCGCCTCACGCAGCCGCCCCACCAAAGCGTCCGCTTTTGCTGCGCTCTCCGGTCCGGGTATCTCCAGCACAAGCCCTCCAGTGATGGCCCTCTTCTGACGGACCTCGGCTATTCCGCAATCAATCAGCCTCACTTTCCGTTTCGCAATCGCCATGACTGCAGCATATGTCGTTTCTGTGTTATGAGGCAGAGTAATTGTAACAGCAGCTGTAGCTGGGAGTCTCGTTGGCCTCCTCGGTTTGTTACTTGTGCTCCGAGACGATGGAACGGAACCCGTAGGTGTCGCTACACCTTTCTTTTTCCTCGTGGCGGATTTCTTCTTGGTTTTCCGGCCAACCACCGAGGCCCAGGTATGTGCTTCCGCTGTCGGTACATTCGGATTTGACTGCGCAACGGGCACCGGAGGCAGCTCGGGCACTGGTGGAGGCAACGACTGTGCGACTGGTAGTTTTGCCTTTTGCAACTTCCTTGGTTTAGCTTGCTTCGCAGAGACAGATGTTACTTTCTCTTTTGGCGCTGTTCCAAGATTTGGCTTATTAGCTTTTTCCGGAAACAGCTCCACTTTGAATTCAGCTAGTTTACGGTCGATAAGGGTGGCTAACTGTGCCATTAAAGTATCGTTTGAGCCATCCGTAATCCCGCTTTCTTCGACATCCTGCCCTACGGGCTTCACTGCACCTCGATTTTGTAGATAGGATATATCTTTTGCCATTTCCTCCTGTTTAGTCTTCATGGCAGCCAGCACAGAACGAAGTTGCTCGTTCTCCTTCTCAAGGCGATCAACGTTCTCAGATGTGGCAGTGCGCTGGGACAGTTCAGCCGTTGCTGCTTGGACTGTCCGCACCGCCATTCGTAGACTGCGGACGAAGGTCCCCTTGAGACTGCGCGATCTATCTGCAATCCTCTCCACCACTTCCATCTCTTCAACTATCCGGGCGCTGATGTCCGCAGTAGGCTGAGTCTTCATCTCTTCCAGAATCTCCTCAACCTTTGGCAACGACGCCTTAGCCCGAGTGAGCGGCGAAGCTACCAGCGTATCCAGGACATCTTCCTCATCCGTCACTTCTGTGTGCGTCTTATTTTTTACCGACTGCCGTTTCGGTCGGGGCATATCAACGGCGCCAATTGGCGCTCCTCTTTTCCGTGTAAGCGACGACCCGGACCCCACAGAAGACCGTGAAATGTTCGATATAATGGAGCTGTCGCTTTCCCCTCCGTCTATACCAGTTCGTGAAGACATGTGGACTGGCGTGTCGGGACGAACGAAAACTTTCTCGTCGCACGCTATGCCACTTCTTTTCTTCTCTTTGCCCCTTCGTGGTGGCGAGCAGGCCAAGGATTCTTTAGGTCTTTGCCCTTCAATTTCATCTGCACTTAATACTAAATCGGAGTCCATTTCCACTGCTGTAGTCGTCGTGTGTTGGCTTATTTTGCACCCCCCAGGTTGCGAAGAGCTGATAAGGCTCTTAGATTGAGCAGTACCAGTCCGACAAGCTTCTGTGTGAGATTCCCTAACGATGGGAACCTTGGTGCCGTCACATGTTTGGCCACTTAAGCCCTCTACTGGTGGCAAAGTTTCCCTCAACCCCTCTGTATCAATATCCTGGGTCGAAGTTAACCTTGTTTTCTGGCTTTCTTTGGGCGGTGTGCGCTTGAGCACAGAGCTCCTCCTAGCAAACGGGCTCACTAACTTTCGCAAACTTTCTGGCGATTCTGCCACAGAAGATCGCGACATCGTAGGTGGCCTCCGAAGGGAACGTGTTTCAGCCCTCGTTTGTTTATCCATGTCACTTGCATTCTCAGATTCCGTATAACTTGCTTTAGTCGTCGTAAATAAACTTAGGCCTTCTTTGCCCCCCCCAGAATACGAGGGGCTGACATGGCCGGTCAGTCGAGTAGAAGAGCTACCCGACTGACCAGTCAGTGTGAGGGATTCCCCGACTTCCGCGGGACCCTCCTGGGGACAATGTTTGTTTAAGTCAGCCATATTCATTTTTTCCTGTAGTTTTGGACTACAGAGCATCCACCTTTGGAATCAGGGTATGGTCCCTTAGGCCGCAACTTTCTTGTCTTAAGACACGCCCATGCCTACTGGTTTTGGTTCGCGCCGGATAAACCGGTACCTCCCATATCTGGGAGGCCTTCCCCTATCCACCACCCGGGGGACGCGCCCGATGGGAGCTCCAGCAACTCCACACGGGAACCTAACCTAACCTAACCTAACCTAACCTAACCTAACCTAACCTAACCTAACCTAACCTAACCTAACCTAACCTAACCTAACCTAACCTAACCTAACCTAACCTAACCTAACCTAACCTAACCTAACCTAACCTAACCTAACCTAACCTAACCTAACCTAACCTAACCTAACCTAACCTAACCTAACCTAACCTAACCTAACCTAACCTAACCTAACCTAACCTAACCTAACCTAACCTAACCTAACCTAACCTAACCTAACCTAACCTAACCTAACCTAACCTAACCTAACCTAACCTAACCTAACCTAACCTAACCTAACCTAACCTAACCTAACCTAACCTAACCTAACCTAACCTAACCTAACCTAACCTAACCTAACCTAACCTAACCTAACCTAACCTAACCTAACCTAACCTAACCTAACCTAACCTAACCTAACCTAACCTAACCTAACCTAACCTAACCTAACCTAACCTAACCTAACCTAACCTAACCTAACCTAACCTAACCTAACCTAACCTAACCTAACCTAACCTAACCTAACCTAACCTAACCTAACCTAACCTAACCTAACCTAACCTAACCTAACCTAACCTAACCTAACCTAACCTAACCTAACCTAACCTAACCTAACCTAACCTAACCTAACCTAACCTAACCTAACCTAACCTAACCTAACCGAGTCTCGTTCGTACGCCCAAGCAGTGTGGTCGCATTTCGTGTCGCTCCTCGCGAATATTCTGTGATTATTTTAGTGTTTACCGGAACAGCTCGACATCGGTCCCTCTCGTTCTGCCCCGAGGCATTGTGCATATACGGTCGCCGCCATTTTGGATTGCTCCATCGGAAGGTGCCTCTCGTTTCTTCTTGAGAGGCGCCCCATTGCAGAGGCTCCTCCCCATTTCGGCCCGCCGATCTGGTGTTCCACCGACATCGGCGGGTGCTCCGGAGGCGACCTTCAGCGGATCTGGTGGAGCCCTAACCATCGCTGGGGACTGCGGTGGCATCGGCCGACGGGACGGGCGAGAGGTGATCCGGTGGAATTCCGGAGACGCGCTGAGGAGTGACAGGCAAGTCAGTGTTGCGACATTGGGCGGCCCTGGTCGGCTCGGTTGAGCTCCGACGCATCCGGGACCCCGAAATTCGGGCTCCCCGTGATTTTCCGCCCTAGGAAATCATTAAAAAAGATTTAGTCGCGGGACGAGGATTCGAACCCGCGACTCCGCAGTCGGCGGACGGACACAAGTCCGCCGACCCACGAAGGCGGCACTTCGTAAGGCGAAATCGGCGACCAGTATACACGTGGTATTTAGAAACTTTATTTATTTTTAAAAATTAGTGTAGAGTAGTGGCGCCACCTTTTTGGAATAAATGTTTATAGGAACTACATTAAATTATATTAAATTTTTAAGGTGCCATCTATATTATTTGTTTGGAACTATATATTAAAATTTGTGAAATAAATAAAATTAAAAAATACGCCAGCCTTACTTCAACATACGCCACCTCGGTGACACCTGTCAGGCTTGTTGGCATTTGACGGTGGCACTCCGTGGAGGGCGAAGTGCTTTAGGGTTATCATAGTGTCGGAGCTTCCACTACCGGTGGCCCCAAACTTTTTGATTAATAACTTTTATACATTTTATAGTTCAGCCTCATTACCCCCCCCCACTTGCCTACTCCCCCCCCTCTCTTTTCAGCCGCCCCCTTCCACCAACTCCAAAGTTACTCCGGACGAGACTCCCCCCCCCCCCCCCTCCCTCCCCCCTCAAAACCCCCCTCAGGATATCTCGGCTCCTGGTGGGAGTAGCCCCGCCGAGTTTGGGCTCATTTGAATCGTCGTGGTGAGATCTACAGTCTGGCCCCGGCGGTTTATCTGGGTCCAGTACAAAAATTTTGAACACCGAGGAAATTGCAAAAATTTTTAGGGCAAAGAGATCCTTTTTCTTTTTGACCCTGATGGTACATAGGGATATTGATATATATCATTTGGTATAGCGACTGCGGGGCTGCTCTTACGCGGGATATTGGGGCTTGAGGTTTTTATTGAAGTTTTGCTGAGGTTTTTATTTTGTTATTATTAGTGAAATTTGTCCCATAATTGTTTTTGGTGCACACTTGTTATACCCATGAATGTTTTTTTTGATATCTGTTTGAGAAGTCCTGATTGAATTGATACTGTGTTTGTTGTTAAAATTTTTATTGATGCTGACAGACATTAATGGGTAATTATTTGAAATTAATATCGTAAATATAAGTTTTGTTTTGTTATTACAGCTTTAATATATTTTTACAATTTTAAATATTTTTACAGTTTTAACATATTAATTTTGACATCCTATTTACTGAACTGAATTTAATTTTGACATATTGTTGATTTTGATTGATTTTGGATTTTTAAATTGCCCTATTGGTAAAACTTTAATTTCAAATATTATACACTTTAATTAGATAGGATTTATACATTTTACTTTTGACATTTTGAGATATATACATTTTAAGTTCTGATAATTATATTTAGGAAGTTTATTGACTCTTTTTAAAATTTTACTATCTGACGATTAACCCCCCGGAAATTTTATTTTACTGTTTTAGATTTTAATTATTGACGATCTGAGCCGGGATTATTTAGATTGAATTGGTTGTTCGGATTGCGTCTGCTCACGGGGAGAATTTATTATAGGAATGTCGAGTAGCAGGGGTTCTTCGGTGGGATCTTCCCCGTCCGCGGCCGTGGCTGGAGCGACCGCGAAAATACGCAATAAAAAGTTGTCGCCGGTAGCGGGCTCCCTTAAGGGGGCTGTTGGCAGGAAACCAGTGGTTAAAAAATCGAATACAAAACAAAAGACGGTGTCCGCGGCCGCGGAGGGGGAAAAGGGTCACGGGAAACCCTCAAGTGTCGAGCAGAGACCGTTAACGGTGCCCGGGGGGGCCGCGGCGGCTAGTGCTTCGGCTGCTCAATCGATGCCTGCCGCAGGGGTTCGGGTCTCCCCGAAACCCACTGCGAAGAAAGTAGTGGCAGAATACGGAGCGGCCGGGTCGCGGTTCGCGGCGGCCCTCGCGAACACTGACGGGGGAGCATTTATGAGGGTGGAGGCGGTGGGACACTTCCGGAAGGAAGTTTCGTTGGCTCGGGAGGTGGCCCACGCGCAAATAATGGGGTCTCCTTTGCCGCCGAATTCGCCGGCGCTGTCTTCGGCGCCGTCGCCAGCGAGTTGTCGGTCTCCATCGACGGGGCTGGCGTCGGCGCCGACGATAGCGGGTGTGGCGAATGTGATTGGTAAATTGATGTTGGAGGCGAAGGGTCTGCTCGAGGGCCTGAAGAACATTAGCCGGGAAGTAAAGGAGGAGGTCCTGGCTAAAATGGGACAGGTCAACGAGCTGGTCCTTCGTCTCGATGAATCCCGTGCCCGCAATGCATTGGAATTGGAAAGGGAGAAGGCAAGGCGGGCGCGGGACAGCGAGTTGGGTGAGAAGCGACACACGAACGTCATAGAACAGGCCTTGAGTCGCTGTCTCGCCCTTGAAGAAAAGATGGATTCGGTGGTGAAGGAGACGAGGGGGACCCGTGACCTGCTAGGTTATTATGACGTCCCTCACAAAATCGAAGAGGTAAAAAAGCTAATAGAGGACAGGCCGGTCTCACTATCCTATGCGGAGGTGGCGGCGAGGCCGGTGGCAGCTGTCCAAGTGGTGGCGGCCACCGGTGTCGCCCCTGGGCCTAACGGTGGTGCGGCACATGCTCTCATCATCTCGTCCGCGGATGAGAAACAGACTGCGGACCAGGTAACGGACCAGGTCCGCAGGGTGGTGGACGCGCGAGAGATGGGGGTGTGTGTCGACAGATTGAGAAAAGCCCGAAACCAGAAGGTCGTCCTCAGCTGCTCCTCTAAAAACGACAGCTGTCGTATAGAGGAGCGGCTGAGGGAGGCCGGAACGGGACTTAGGGTAGTGAGGCCGGAGTGCAGAAATCCCCTGGTTATTGTGAGGGACGTCCTTAAATGTAACACAGATGACGACATACTGGCATCCCTCAGGACCCAGAATCGGCACTGCACCGAGGGTCTCGACTGGGGGAAAACCGAGGTGAACGTTCGGTATCGTAGGCCGGCGCGGAACACCCTCGAATGCCACCCGGTAATCGAGGTGTCGCCCGAGCTGTGGCGTCGTCTGACTGGGGCGGGCTACGTTTATGTGGGCCTCCAACGCCGTCCTGTACGGGACCATTCACCCCTCGTCCAGTGCTCGCGCTGTCTGGGCTTCGGCCACACTAAGCGCTTCTGCAAAGATGTGGCCGACAAATGTTGCTACTGCGGTGGCGAGCACTTGAGTGTGGGGTGCCCGGTCAGGAGGGCGGGGGGCGCGCCGACGTGCCCAAACTGTAGGACGGCCGGCAGTGACGACGTCGCACATACGGCGTTTAGCGAAGAGTGCGGCGTCAGAGCCAAGTGGGACGCTATAGCTCGGTCCCGCGTGGCCTATTGTTAGCGGCGGGCGCCACGGGGAACCCTACCAGCGTACGACTCGGCGCAACCTCATCCCGAGTAGAGTTAGCCGACACGACATCGCTCCGTTTCGTCCAAGCCAACCTGCAACGTTCGAAGCTGGCAACAGCGGAGATGCTGGTTGGTGCGGAAAGGCGAAAAATCACGGTAGCCATAGTCCAGGAACCCTATGTGGGTACTGATGGCGAGCTTCGTCGGTTTTCCGGTTGTAGGGTCATCCAAAAGGTGGCCCCGCGCCGGAAACCCGTCAAAGCAGCCATCGTAGTCCTGGGCAGCGGCGTCAAGGTGATCGAGGATCCGAGCCTCAGCACCGAGAACGTCGCAGCTGCCGTGATCGAAGCCGGTCGGGACAGGATAGGTGTCGTTTCGGTGTACTTCGAAGGGAGTGAGCCGGTCGGGGAATACCTCGACTGGGTGAGACATGTCTGCTCGGAGCTCGGAACAGACCGAATCATACTTGGCGGCGATGTCAATGCCTGGAATCTGTGGTGGGGCAGCGAACGCAATGACGCGCGTGGTGTGGAGGTCTGCGATTTCTTTGATGAGATGGGGCTGAACATCTTAAACGAGGGAAATATTCCCACGTTTGAGGTGTATAGGGGGGGCCGTCTCTTCAAGAGTGCGGTGGATGTGACGGCGTGCACCTCCGCTCTACTCAGTAGGGTGGATAGGTGGTCCGTGGAGCGTGACTTTGTCACATCTGACCACAACGCCGTCACATTCACCGTCGGTTTGGGGAGGCGACTCGAACCTCAGCCTCATACCGGCACGCGTCTGTACAATACGAGGAGGGCCGACTGGTCGGAGTTTGGCAGGGTCTTGGACGAAGCAATCCAGGGCTCTGCCATGACCGAGGAGTCGGTGGAGGCGGTGCAGTCGCGTGACGAACTCGAGGGGATTGCGGAGCTGTACACCGGGTGCGTCCGACAGGCATGCGAAGCTGCCATACCCGCGCCGGGCAGTGGGCGTCGGGTCAAGTTGCCATGGTGGAGTTCCGAGCTCGAGGGTCTGCAAAAGGATGTGCAAAGGAAGAGGAGGCGCATCCGAAATGCGGCCCCTAGCAGGCGTGCTTACGTTGTGGCTGAGTATGTCGAGGCTAAGGAGGTTTACGCGCGGGCTGCAGCGGAGGCACAGACCAGCAGCTGGAAAAACTTTTGTAGTGCGCAGGATCGGGAGAGTATGTGGGACGGTATCTACAGGGTCATTCGGAACACGTCAAAACGCCAGGAGGACGTCCTCCTAAAGGACAGCGCGGGGAACATCCTCAATGCGAGAGACTCCGCGCAACTCCTGGCTGAGACGTTCTTTCCGGATGATCGTGTGGATACGGACAACGCTTTCCACAGCGAGGTCAAAAGGCGGACGGAGGGGGGGGATGCTTCCTCCCGGGCATGCGGGTTATTGTCGGGCGCGGATCCGTCATTCACCGAGGCTGAAGTGCAACAAGCTTTGGTTGATTTTAATCCCAAAAAAGCCCCGGGGATTGACGGATTCACCGCCGACATATGCCGAGCTGCTGTTTTCCGAAACCTGGGATTGTTTAGGGCCATAGCTAATAGATGCTTGGCCCTAGGATGCTTTCCCAGGGTTTGGAAAATAGCGGTGATAAAGGTCATACCGAAGTCCGGGAGGGAGGATTACTCCCAGCCGAGATCCCGACGTCCCATAGGACTACTCTCGGTCCTGGGCAAGACATTGGAAAGGCTGCTGGTCAAACGCCTTCAATGGCATTTGCTGCCGAAGCTGCAGGCGACACAGTATGGCTTCATGCCACAGCGCGGGACCGAGGACTCCCTCTATGACCTAATGGCCCACATCAGACATCAACTTAAATCCAAGTTGATCGTCTTGATGGTGTCCTTGGACATAGAGGGAGCCTTCGATAACGCCTGGTGGCCAGCTCTGAAGGACCAGCTGATCGCCAAAGCCTGCCCCGTGAACCTCTACGGCATGGTGGTGGACTACCTGCGAGATCGTCGGGTGCTGGTTAGATACGCTGGAGAGGAGTTCAGTAAGGGGACTTCAGGGGGTTGTATACAAGGCTCTATTGCCGGTCCAACCTTCTGGAATCTGATACTGGACTCCTTACTTCGAGAACTCGGGGAACTCGGCGTGCATGTGCAGGCATTCGCGGATGATGTGGTCCTCATGTTCTCTGGACGGTCGGGTCCTGAACTAGAGGTGCAGGCCAACCAGGCCTTAGCCACGGTGTATGGGTGGGGCGTCAAAAATAAGTTGAAGTTTGCACCATCCAAAACCAAGGCGATGGTGCTCACTAAAAAACTGAAATTTGACGTCCCAGTCATACACATGAATGGCGAACGGATAGGCCTGGTCGATGACATTTGTCTCCTGGGCCTCACCATAGACAGGAAACTGACGTTCACTCCCCACGTGACTAAGGTGTGCGCAAAAGCTGCTGGCATTTACAAGCAGCTAGCTCGCGCTGCCAAGGTCACGTGGGGACTGAACCCGGAGGTCGTGAGGGCCATATACATTTCCGTGGTTGAGCCTATCGTTCTGTACGCTGCGTGCGCTTGGGCACCGGCGGCTGAGAAGCTCGGCATGCGTAAGATGCTCGACGCCCTACAACGGAGCATGGCGTTGAAGGCATGTCGGGCTTACCGGACCGTCTCGCTCCACTCCGCGCTGATCCTCGCTGGATTTTTGCCGCTTGACCTACGTGTGGGTGAAGCGGCGAAGCTCTACGAGGTGAGGCGGGGAAGGGAGTTGGATGGTATTGCAGCCGACCGGATGTTTGAGAGTCCCGTCCCCTTTGACGAGGCGCTGCACCCCGCGCACCAGCCGATGATCGGGTACGAGAGCGTCGGGTGCATGGATTCCGCAACGTTAGACGAGTTATCCATCGTCGGGCCGCACATCTATACTGACGGCAGTCGTATAGACAACAAAGTAGGTGCGGCCATGACGGTGTGGCGGGACGGTGCGGAGTCCGTGCGCTCGGCCTTTCGACTCGAGCCCTTCTGCACTGTTTTTCAGGCCGAGATGTACGCGCTGCACAGGGCGGTCCGGTGGGTGGTACGTAGTCGCGAACCGCTGGTCAACATATTCAGCGACTCTAAGTCCTCGCTGGAACTGTTGACCAGCGCGCGAACCTTCCACCCGCTGGCCTTCGCTGTGCGGCGCGACATCTCGGATCTGCGTGCGGAGGGCCGGCAGGTGCGCCTATTCTGGGTTAGAGCGCACGTCGGAGTGGCCGGAAACGAGCGTGCGGACGAGCTCGCCAGGAACGCCGCTCTGACCAAACGGACGGCGGCGGATTATGACCGATATCCGCTGTCGTACGCTAAACGTGTGATCAGAGCGGCGACCCTGGAAAAGTGGCAGCACAGGTATGCTGAGGGAAGCACGGCGTCGGTCACGAAGTGCTTCTTTCCCCGGGTGGAAGAAGCGTATAGGGTCCTGAGGGGAGTCAAAATGTCGCAGCAATTGGCACAGGCGCTGACGGGGCACGGCGGGTTCGCACAATATCTTCACAGATTTAAGTTGAGGGACTCGCCGTGCTGCGTCTGCGACCCCACCCGTGAGCAGACGATTCTCCACCTTATATTGGACTGTCCTGTATTTTTAAAAGAAAGAACGGAATTAGAGATTAAAATTGGAGACAGGATAGAGAGAGAAAGTCTTGGGGGGATTTTAGGGGATAAAGGAAAAGGCAAGTGTCTAATGGAATATATGATTGATTTGGTGAAAAGAATAAATGTACTTAATAAGAATTAAACAGATAAAGAAAATAGACAATAAATATGTATACAACTTATTGTAAGACTGGAGAGATTTCTAGTAGGCGAAAAATGTAATAATTGTTTTGTAATATGAAATAATATTGAAATTGTAAATTTTAAAAATATAATAGTATAATTGTGTAATTGTAATTAGTAATGATAAGAATTTTAAAAAAAGCGACAAAATTGTAAAGAATTTGTAATAGACATAAGTTGTATAAGATTGTTAATGTAAGATGTATGAGAAAAAGCTAATAAACGAAGCCATTGAATATTTATTACCCTATAGATTTAAGTCGTAGGGCAAATTGACGAAAATAAGCGTGATGGTATGAAAAGGGATTGATGCATGCCAAAGGGCCCGGCCAGTGAAAAGCCGGGGGGTTATTATAAAAAAAAAAAAAAAAAAAAAAAAAACCTAACCTAACCTAACCTAACCTAACCTAACCTAACCTAACCTAACCTAACCTAACCTAACCTAACCTAACCTAACCTAACCTAACCTAACCTAACCTAACCTAACCTAACCTAACCTAACCTAACCTAACCTAACCTAACCTAACCTAACCTAACCTAACCTAACCTAACCTAACCTAACCTAACCTAACCTAACCTAACCTAACCTAACCTAACCTAACCTAACCTAACCTAACCTAACCTAACCTAACCTAACCTAACCTAACCTAACCTAACCTAACCTAACCTAACCTAACCTAACCTAACCTAACCTTTTTTTTTTTTTTTTTTTTTTTTTTTTTTTTGTTGACGCGGTGGAATGCTTTACGCACCGTCTCCCTCTTTGGGGTTAAAGGGAGGTGTGTAGGACTCCCCCATCCGTAACCGGACAGGGTATACCCACTAAACCACCGCGGTGTTCCTTCCTGCACCATTCAGGTGGAACCCAAGGAACTCTTTCGAAATCTACTTGTAGTCCCACCGGTGCCCGTCCGCTTGCGCAGACTCACCCAGAAATCACGGTGAGGCGTTTGGTCACCATATTCTTCGATCTTTAGACGGCGTGCAGGAACACTTGCACTCCGCTTCCTCCATGAGGGCCTGTATATTTAGGTGACGATGCTCCCCAACATACGTCACCCAATGGCCCTTATCAAGGCGGCATTAGGTGGGCATATGCCCGCCTTCGCCGACTCGTCCTCCTGCGGCGGATAAGAGCCGAGAGGGGGTCATCCTCTCTCGTCCGCTCCGCCGCCTCCTTTTCCGACATCACATGTTCGCAGAAAGAGACGACACCTTCCCATGCCCTCTCACTGCCGACCATGGCCTTGACTACAGCCTGTAGAGAGAGGTCACTTCCAACCAGCGCGACGAGAGACCCTCGCTCCTGTGCCCACGCTGGGCACGCCTCCAATGTATGCTGTGCCGTATCCTCACTGCAATCGCAGTGGTGGCACACCGCCAGCGGTTCTCTTCCGGCTATGTGGCACAAATATCTGCCGAAGCTGCCGTGCCCCGACAGAATTTGCACCAACCGGTAGGTCAGCGAGCCATGACGTCTATCCACCCACTCCTTGAGAACAGGAAGCACAGCTTCGATGGTCCGATGACCCGCACTCGGCTCCTGCAGCCGTTGCCGCCATACTTGTACCAGTTTGCATTGGGCAAGCTGCCTTCGTCTCCGCAGTTCTTTAAGCGTTAGGCCTTCACCCCGCTTACGAGCCTCTGACATTGCACGGTACATCTCCGACAGAACTTCAGCGTCGAGATCCCAGGGCGGTGTACCCGCCAGAACACAAGCGGCCTCATGGGACACCGTGCGGTATGCTCGAATCGCTCTGATCGCCATGACTCGCTGCGGCCTATACAGCTGAGTAATATTAGGACGAGACAGCGCTTCGACCCACACCGGTGCACCATAAAGGGCCATGGAGCGCACCACGCCGGTATAGAGACGACGGCAAGTTACGCTTGGACCTCCCACGTTGGGCAGGAGCCTTCCAAGAGCAGACGCGGTCCCAATGAGCTTAGGAGCCAAGCGCCGAAAATGCTCCCGGAAATTCCATCGACTGTCGAGGTAAAGTCCTAAATATTTCATATGTGGCTTCACCTCGACTACCGTACCACCAATTTCAAGGCTGGCACCTGTAGGCGGCCCGCGCCGGGGCCCATGAAAGCAGAGAGCCTCAGTCTTACTGAGGGCCACCTTTAGGCCCAGTCTTTCGATCCGCCCAACGACCTGACTTACACCCGCCACAGCGAGTTGTGCCGCCTCCTCAAAAGTTTCACCTTGGGCCGTCACCAGTGTGTCGTCCGCGTAACACACCAGGTTCAAAGCCGAGGACAGAGCGCCTCGCAGGACCCAGTCATAGCCGATGTTCCACAGAAGGGGTCCTAAGGCCGACCCCTGTGGAACACCGCAGCTGACTTTCCGCTGATGGAGATTTCCGTTTCGCCCCAGATACAGGATATACCGATCATGCAGGTAGGCCCTGATCACTTTCCGCAAATATGGAGGCACGCGATGATATCGAAGTGCCTCTTCTATGCAGGCAAAAGGCAGTGTATTGAAAGCGTTTGCAATGTCTAGTGACACTGCCAGCAATACACCGCCTGACGCAACCGTCACATCCGAGAGTGCTTTGACGCATTGGATTGCGTCAATCGTAGATCGTCGCTCTCGGAACCCAAACTGACATTCGGATAATTCGGGGCCCTCATTGTATAGGTGGCGGACGATACGGGACGCCAAGATACGCTCAAAGAGCTTACCCGCGTCGTCCAGCAACACAATGGGGCGATAGGCGGACGGAGATTCCGCAGGACGCCCTTCTTTCTTAAGGAGAACTAATCGACCCTCACGCCAGCAGTCTGGGAATTTACCGGACGCTAGACAGGCATCAAGGACCCCGGTGAATAAGGTGAACATCTCCTCCAACGCTAGAGCCAGAACACGGCCTGGAACCCCGTCTGGGCCTGGAGCAGTGCGTTTGGCCCGGAGCTTCTGTAATGCCACCTGTATCTCCGCTGGCGTCACCGACTGTGAAACTACTTCGTTCTCCGTCTCGATGCTATCAGTAGACATGACCGGAGGATTATGCTCTGGCGTGTCCGGAAACAACGCTGTTATTACACTCTCCAGTAATTGCGGCTGCATGGTCTCGCTAAGGGGGAGAGTCTGTTGGCGGAGCTTGCTTCTCGCTGCACGGTATGGGCGTCCCCACGGATCTCTGTCGAGAGCCTCCAGCATCACTCGCCTACCTTCTGCTTTCGCTTGAGAGATAAGGAGCTGAAGGGACTTCCGCAACTCAAGGTAGGTGTTGTGCAGAATGCCCTCAATCTCCTCATTGCGAAACAGCAGCCTACGGTAACGGGTGAACTTACGCCTAGCAGCGATGCATTCGGCGCGAAGGTCTCCTATCTCCTGCGTCCACCAGTATACTTGGTGTCGTGGAGGACGGCGTCTTGCCCTGGGCATAGCTGCATCACAGATACAAGTCATTGCCCTCCGGAAACTAAGTGCCCCTGCATTGGGATCCGTAGTCGCAGAGGACGTACTTGACCAAGCTTGAACAATGGCAGCCTCTCGGAGTAGGTTCTTGTCCAGACGCGCAAGGGACCAGCGTGGAAACACGCTGGCACCACCAGCCCCGTGGCGTTCCACCGCGTTGTCTACAGAGGTGGAGACTTCAAACCGGATATAATGATGATCCGATAGGGTTTCCACCTCCTCCAGGACTCGCCAACCACCAGCACGCGCTTCGACAGCAGGGGTAGCGAACGTTAGGTCCACTATAGACCCCCCCTGCTGCCTTACGCACGTGTTAACAGAGCCACGGTTAAGCACAACCAGACCGCACACTGCTGCCCAATCCTCTACAGCTTCACCTCGAGCATCAGTGGCCGGTGATCCCCAGACAGTGCTTTTCGCATTAAAGTCGCCAAGCACAATGACGCTCCGTGTAGCAGACCTTCTAACCGCTGCCCGCACACGGTCAAGGCACGCCTCGAATTCCGGAAATGACCAACGAGGCGGCAGGTAGACCCCTATGATGGTTATCTCCGCCAAAATAGCTGCAACGTATCCCGATCCACGTTCCACCACGGTTAGAGGTGGAGAAGCGTACTGCGCTCGGGCAACGATAGCGACTGAATTTTCCAGGTCCCCGGCCCAGTTAGGCTGAGGAGAAACATAATAGGGCTCTGCAACCACGGCCACACTTATTGACCACTGCAACATGGACTGCAGAAGAAGATCCTGGGCACCAGTGCAGTGGTTCACATTCGCTTGGAGAAAGCTTAGTTTAGTGACTTGATCCATTACTAAGAAGTCACCATCGCCTCCTCCAGCGGCTCTGCTTGATGGCCTTCAGAATGGACAGCTGTGGTCTTAATAGCTGCTCTCTTTTGTTTAGGCCGCTTACATTTTCGGCCACCACTAGCGTGATTAGCCGGTCTTCCACCCTCTGCACAGATTGGGCAGTAGGCCTCATTAGTGCACACTGCAGAGATGTGCCCAGGTTTGCCGCATCGGTAACAAAGCTGACTGCGGTCTACGTCTGATTTGCATTGGATCCCAGTGTGTCCGATTTCAAAGCACCGGAAGCACTTAAGAGGTCTGGGATCCAGCTTCTGCACCCGCGCTGAGCTCCATCCTACCAGAAGACGACCGTTATCTATCAAGACCTTAGCGGCCGCCACGGGGCATTGCACCAGCACGTTGCTGACTCCAAAAATTCCAGAAACGCGTATTTCACCGACGCGGACCTGAGCACTAGGACAACCACCTGCTTTAGCAGTGGCCTCCGCAACATCATCTTTGGTGACCGAGTCATCCAGCCCAGAAATGCGCAAATCCACGCACTTTGTAGGCCGAGTAACTCGGACTTCATTCGGAAGAACCTCCCTAAGCTTTTCAGCTAGGAGGTCTGCCTTCGATTCCGTGTCCTTGCCAGGAATTTCCAGCACTCGGGCTCCAGTGATGGATCGACGGAACTTCAGAGGACCGATCTCCATTTGCTCCAAGTTGATCTCCCTTTTAGCTCTGACAAGGACATTTTCATAAGTGACGCCCTGTTGTTCAGCCTCAGTTGGCAGCGTAATCACTACTGCTGTCGATCTTGGCGGACGCAATTTAGGTTTAGCTTTCTTGCGCTCCTTCTTTTTGGTCGTTTTGACCTCAGGCTTAGCTGGATTGGCGGTAGCCTTCTTGCCACGCTTTACTACCTGCGACCATTCTTCCGTAAGTGCGACCTGCTTGGAGGGCGCGGAGGAAGGAGGTACTGTCCTAGGATCTCGCAAAAATGTCTTTCTTGGACCCTTTGCACCTGCGTTCTCCTTAGTTGCTGTTTTAGATGCAACTTTACTCTGCGCACCCTTGGTCTTTGGTTGAGATGGGTACGCGCGGCCGCCTGAGGAAGAAGTGCCATCTGACTTAAGGGGTGGGCGCACCCTTTTCTCCGGCAAGAGTCGGTCTTCAAAACCTTTTAGTTTTGCGTCAATCATCACGCCGATGTCTAGCATCAAAGCGGATTTAAACGCTTCGACCGAGTTGTCCGCTTCGGAAGGATCACGATTATGAGCCCTCGCCTTAGACCTTTCCAACTCTTCCCTTATACAGGATAACTCTGTACGGAGGGATTCCATCTCCGACTGCATTTGGGCATTTTCAGCCCGCAAAGCGGTTATTTCGTCCGTCGTAGTTCGATCCTGAAGGGCAGCCACGGCTTCTCGGATGTGACTCGCAGCCTGCTTTAAAGCACGAACTAGAGTGCCCTTCAAGTTCTTGGACTTGGTGGCTATGTTAACCACCAGCTTAGCGCCCTCGTCAACCTGTTTAAACAGAGACTCAGCTGACATTGTCGCCATTGCCGCTGAGTCATAATCTCCTACAGTGGATTTCAGTCGTTTAAGGACGTCCTCTTCCAACATGAGATCAATTTCCTCTTGCTTGCTCTTCAAAAATGCGGCTTTCGCCTTTGCCAGGCCGACATACTCGCCAGTAGTCGGAGGTCGGCCTCTGCCGCGCTTAGAAGAGCCTTTTGAAACGCTGGGTTCAGCGTTTGCGTCGTCTCCCGTAATTGTAACATTGGAGTCAGTGCTGCTATCAGACAGCCGCGCCGAACTCCTCGACTTCGTTAAACGCCTTTTTCGGCTGGCGTTAGATGACACTGAACAATCAGAGACCACAGTATCCATCCTGTCCATTTCCGGACGCATCTTATAACTACTGCATGCTGCGACCTCACTACTTCCAGCACCCGCTTGGGTGCTGGAAGTAGTAAAACTACCCGCAGCATCTTCTTCTTCATCAAAATGTTTAAAGGGGGGTTTTTTCATCATTTCCATTTTGAATCCCACGAGTACGGGAGAAATAAAAGTCAATCTGGGCAGAGCTCCCTATACCCAGACAACCCAATTTACCCCTAGGAGGTCGGGAAGTATCCTAGGGTTGGCCGCTAGTGACTGATGAGCTCCCCAGCCGCTCTTGCGAGCACCCCGACGCCACGTGCCTCAGCGCCGAGGATTGAGGATTTTTTATAGAGGTTGTCTCCTCGCGGTCCGGCCGGTTAAGGCAAGACCCTCGTTCCCAAGACATGATTGGGTTTACGATATATCCGCATAACGAGCTACACTCTAAAAGTAGAGTGCCGTTATGCCCCGCCCGATCACTGAGCTTTTCAGTGCCCAGGTGACTCCCCGCCAGATTATTCGCCGATGACCAGCAAGATCTCACAAGGAAAAGTTACTGATCATCGCCCAGGGTGCACCGGTCCTTGCCACTACCTTTCTACTGGATTAAAGAAATCAAATAAAACGGCAGCAGAAGAAAACACGAGGAGGTTATCTGGCATCGCACCCCAACCTAACCTAACCTAACCTAACCTAACCTAACCTAACCTAACCTAACCTAACCTAACCTAACCTAACCTAACCTAACCTAACCTAACCTAACCTAACCTAACCTAACCTAACCTAACCTTTTTTTTTTTTTTTTTTTTGGTATCGGGGGGGAAATCTTCGGAAAGATACCTAACCTCCTGGGGGAGAGATTAGGTTATGTGTGATTTTTACACACTAAAACCCCCTCGGTGGTCAGCCTCAATGCGTATTGGAAAGCCCTGGGATCTCCTACGGAACGCACCAGTGCCCCCCACGCATTATACCATTAAGGCACTACCCAGACATTGTCTGCATTTACACCACATATACGACAGCATGCGACCACAGCATGCCGTCGCCTTCCCAGGGGTCGCGCATCCGAACAGCTAAGGCCCCCACCATATCTGTCCTCGACCCTTGTGACCCCTTTTAGTCGCCTTTTACGACAGGCAGGGGTTACCGTAGTCCTATTCTTAGCCCGAAACTACTGGGTAGACGCATTCGTAATGCGTCGAACACCACGCCTATGTCTGCGTGTTCGAACTTGGTCTGTTCTTTCGCGGTCCCTCTCGGCAGCTTCTTTTTGGGTCATAACGTTTTCGCAAAATAATGCTACGGCCTTCCAAGTTGTTTCGCATTTTAACATAGCTGCGACCACCGTCTGAAGCCTCAGGTCCCGCCCGATTTCATTGACTAGGTCCCGCCTCTCTGACTCCCACGCAGGGCACTCTTCAAGCGTGTGTTGGGCGGTATCTTGGCTTGCTCCGCATTCATGGCATTGGGCCGTCGCCTCTCGCCCGATTCGATACAGGTACTCCCCGAAGCAGCCATGCCCGGTGAGCACCTGCGTCAATCTGAAGGTGATGTTTCCTTCTTTGCGGTTCAGCCATAGTTCGAAGTTCGGTAATATTGCTTCAATTATGCGCTGACGTGCGTTTCGCGGCTCCTCAAGTCGTGCTCGCCACAAAGCAAGGGCATCTTGTCGCGCCTGCCGTCTCATTTCTTTAAGCTCCTTGCGAAAATCTTGTCCTCTTGTCTGTCGGACGACGTGACTTTGCTCGTACACTATCGCATCCATGTTCGCCAGTATGTCCAGGGGTGGGAAACGTCCAAGGACAGTCGCCGCTTCGAAGGATATTGTCCTATACCCTCGTGCGATCCTAATAGCTATCATCCGTTGTGCTCTCTGGAGCACAGATCTGCAGCGCCTGTCGCAGGAAAGTCGATGTGACCACACAGGAGCTCCATAGAGAGCCATCGATCGCACGACACCGGCATACAGACGTCGGACTCCTTCTCTTGGCCCACCCAGATTGGGCAGTAGCCTGTGCATAGCACCAGCCACTCCATGAATCCGGGGGGCGAGACGTTCAAAGTGTTCCCTAAAGCACCAACGACCATCCAAAATAAGACCCAGATACTTTAGGTAGCGGCTCACTTGGACCTCCCCATCTCCCACGCGAATGATGGAACCGGGAGGCTCCACACCTTTTGGAAGGTTGTGGAACCATATTGCCTCAGTTTTCTGTGGCGCAACCTTTAATCCCAGTCCGTGAATCTTGGCCACGATGCAAGCCACTCCAAGCTCCGCAATCGTTTTGGTCCCTTCGAACGTGTCTCCCTCCGCCATAATTAAAGTATCGTCCGCATAGCAGACGACACTGACTCCGATCGGCAGACTGGCTTGCAGGACAGCGTCATACGCTACATTCCACAAAAGTGGACCCAAAACAGAACCCTGCGGAACCCCGCATGACACTGCAGTGCGGTGAACTCTCTTGTCTCTGCCCACGTATTGGATATGCCTGTCTTGCAAGTACGCCCCGACAATCTTTAGCAGGTATGCCGGCACATTGTGTCTGACAAGTGCCGTCCTGATCGTTTCCCAGGGTAGGGAATTAAAAGCGTTAACGATGTCTAAACTTATCGCCAACGCTACTCCCCCCCGGCTGACCGCCTGCTCTGACAGGAATCGGGCTCGACGGACAGCATTTATTGTTGATCGTCCCCGCCGGAAGCCGTATTGATTGTCGGAAAGCTCAGGCCCAACACCAGACAGGTGCGCGCTGATTCTCGTGGCGAGTATCCTCTCAAACAATTTGCCTACTTCGTCCAGCAAACATATTGGACGATATGAGGAGGGAGAATCCGCAGGCCTTCCATCCTTTCTTAAAAGAACTACTCTAGCCTCCTTCCAGCAGGAGGGGAACACACTCAGACGAAGACAACTACTAAATAGCTGTCTCAGCCTACTCCCCAAGACGGTAAGAGCTAACACCCAGGCTCGGCCCGGGATTCCGTCTGGACCAGGTGCCGTGTTTCGAGCTCTAAGACGCTTCACAGCTTGGTCCAATTCTCGCTTCGAGACCAGATACTCATCAGACCAATCAGTTGGGTTTAAGTTGGTCAATGCGGTTGAGGAACTATTTTGAGTCCTAGGAAACAATGTGTAGATCACTTTGTCTACCAAACTTGGATCCATACTTTCTGTGAGTGGGGGTACCCACGGCCGGAGCTTGCCCAGTACCATTTTGTAAGGCCGCCCCCATGGGTCCCGGTCCAGTCCCTCGAGGAGCTCGTTCCAAGACCGAGATTTGGCGTTGGCGATCGCAATTTGGAGCGCTTTGGTTGCGTCTCGATATGCTGCATAGGCCATTGCCGTCTCTTCCCTTGTAGCCCTCCGTCTTCTGCGCGTTCTTGTGTACCTGCGCCGGGAGATCAGGCAGACCTCGCGGAGACGTGCGATCTCATCGTTCCACCAGTAAACGGAGGTCCGCCCAACAGACCTGGCTCGGGGCATTGACGCATCGCAGATTGTTGTCATGGCACCCCGGAACCAATCCGCCGCTCTTTCTGGGTCGAGCGAGACCATCTCGCCCTCCGGCCAGTCAACAACGTTGGCAGCAGCGACAAGCAAATCTCGGTTTAGCCGCTTGAGAGACCACCGCCGCAGACTGTCGGTTCTCTGGCTATGATCCTGAGCAACAAGACCTTGCACTGCCACGTCGAAAAAGATGTAACGGTGGTCGGAAAGTGTTACTACTTCCTCCGCCACTCTCCATCTTGACACCATGTTTGTGGCAGCAGGAGTTGCCCATGTCAAATCCACAACTGACTCTCCCTGCCACCGCACACAGGTACTGGTGCATCCTTCATTCAAGAGACGGAGATCCAGGCCTGCTGCCCATTCCTGTAATGTATTCCCCCTCTGGTCCTCCCGGGGATCCCCCCACGCTTTCGAATGAGCGTTGAAATCGCCCAGGACGAGTACAGGACGAGGATGGAGTCCACGAATGCATTGTGTCAGTCCGTCCAAATACCTCTCGTACTCAGAAAGAGTGCAATTTGGCGAGACATAACAGGCCAAAAGCACCACCATGCCCCACTCCACCGCCACATATCCCCGGCCCTTTTCTATAGCAGAGCACGAAGGATTCTTGTCGCTTTCTGCCCAATATATGGCGACACAGCTGACTTCATCACCGAACCAACGAGGGTGCGTCGGAACAACATAGGGTTCCGCTATTACTGCCAGAGCAACTGACCACTCTGCCAAGGACTGCAGTAACAGGTCCTGAGCCGCTCGACAGTGGTTCATGTTGCTTTGCAAGACCTTTAAGGCGGTGAATTTTGAGTCTCCATGGCCTCCTCAGTCGGCAATTTTTCCGATCGGGCCAGTGCAGCAGCAGGTATAACTGCAGGAGGAGGAGCCTGCACTCCACCTTTCTTCCCCTTCCCTTTGCCTTTGGGAGGGACACATCCCTTGCTACCAAGTCTGTGGTCTGCGGGTAGACCAAGATCTGAGCATAACGGACATTTGAAAGTCCGGGCCGTACACTCTTTTGCCCTGTGACCCTCCTTCCCACACGCGTAGCAACGAGTGCTCCTGTCTGTTGCATTGGAACATTTAGCCCGAACATGCCCCATTTCAAGGCAGCGGAAACACTGCAGAGGTCGCGCCGCCAGCAGCTGCACTCTGGCCGAAACCCAACCAACTCGCAATCTTCCCGCCGTAGACAGCCTCCGCACAACCGCAAGTGGGCAGCGGACCCACGCCGTTCCCAGTCGAAATGGGTTAATATGTATTTCGCCCACCTTTACCTCCAACTGAGAACAGTCCCCAGCCTCAGCAACCGCAGATGCGATGTCTTGTGAAGTGACTGATTCGTCTAGATCCATCACCCTTAACTCTCCCATCTTGGTTGGGCGCGCAATTCGCACATCCAGGTCGGAAAGCGCCTCACGCAGCCGCCCCACCAAAGCGTCCGCTTTTGCTGCGCTCTCCGGTCCGGGTATCTCCAGCACAAGCCCTCCAGTGATGGCCCTCTTCTGACGGACCTCGGCTATTCCGCAATCAATCAGCCTCACTTTCCGTTTCGCAATCGCCATGACTGCAGCATATGTCGTTTCTGTGTTATGAGGCAGGGTAACTGTAACAGCAGCTGTAGCTGGGAGTCTCGTTGGCCTCCTCGGTTTGTTACTTGTGCTCCGAGACGATGGAACGGAACCCGTAGGTGTCGCTACACCTTTCTTTTTCCTCGTGGCGGATTTCTTCTTGGTTTTCCGGCCAACCACCGAGGCCCAGGTATGTGCTTCCGCTGTCGGTACATTCGGATTTGACTGCGCAACGGGCACCGGAGGCAGCTCGGGCACTGGTGGAGGCAACGACTGTGCGACTGGTAGTTTTGCCTTTTGCAACTTCCTTGGTTTAGCTTGCTTCGCAGAGACAGATGTTACTTTCTCTTTTGGCGCTGTTCCAAGATTTGGCTTATTAGCTTTTTCCGGAAACAGCTCCACTTTGAATTCAGCTAGTTTACGGTCGATAAGGGTGGCTAACTGTGCCATTAAAGTATCGTTTGAGCCATCCGTAATCCCGCTTTCTTCGACATCCTGCCCTACGGGCTTCACTGCACCTCGATTTTGTAGATAGGATATATCTTTTGCCATTTCCTCCTGTTTAGTCTTCATGGCAGCCAGCACAGAACGAAGTTGCTCGTTCTCCTTCTCAAGGCGATCAACGTTCTCAGATGTGGCAGTGCGCTGGGACAGTTCAGCCGTTGCTGCTTGGACTGTCCGCACCGCCATTCGTAGACTGCGGACGAAGGTCCCCTTGAGACTGCGCGATCTATCTGCAATCCTCTCCACCACTTCCATCTCTTCAACTATCCGGGCGCTGATGTCCGCAGTAGGCTGAGTCTTCATCTCTTCCAGAATCTCCTCAACCTTTGGCAACGACGCCTTAGCCCGAGTGAGCGGCGAAGCTACCAGCGTATCCAGGACATCTTCCTCATCCGTCACTTCTGTGTGCGTCTTATTTTTTACCGACTGCCGTTTCGGTCGGGGCATATCAACGGCGCCAATTGGCGCTCCTCTTTTCCGTGTAAGCGACGACCCGGACCCCACAGAAGACCGTGAAATGTTCGATATAATGGAGCTGTCGCTTTCCCCTCCGTCTATACCAGTTCGTGAAGACATGTGGACTGGCGTGTCGGGACGAACGAAAACTTTCTCGTCGCACGCTATGCCACTTCTTTTCTTCTCTTTGCCCCTTCGTGGTGGCGAGCAGGCCAAGGATTCTTTAGGTCTTTGCCCTTCAATTTCATCTGCACTTAATACTAAATCGGAGTCCATTTCCACTGCTGTAGTCGTCGTGTGTTGGCTTATTTTGCACCCCCCAGGTTGCGAAGAGCTGATAAGGCTCTTAGATTGAGCAGTACCAGTCCGACAAGCTTCTGTGTGAGATTCCCTAACGATGGGAACCTTGGTGCCGTCACATGTTTGGCCACTTAAGCCCTCTACTGGTGGCAAAGTTTCCCTCAACCCCTCTGTATCAATATCCTGGGTCGAAGTTAACCTTGTTTTCTGGCTTTCTTTGGGCGGTGTGCGCTTGAGCACAGAGCTCCTCCTAGCAAACGGGCTCACTAACTTTCGCAAACTTTCTGGCGATTCTGCCACAGAAGATCGCGACATCGTAGGTGGCCTCCGAAGGGAACGTGTTTCAGCCCTCGTTTGTTTATCCATGTCACTTGCATTCTCAGATTCCGTATAACTTGCTTTAGTCGTCGTAAATAAACTTAGGCCTTCTTTGCCCCCCCCAGAATACGAGGGGCTGACATGGCCGGTCAGTCGAGTAGAAGAGCTACCCGACTGACCAGTCAGTGTGAGGGATTCCCCGACTTCCGCGGGACCCTCCTGGGGACAATGTTTGTTTAAGTCAGCCATATTCATTTTTTCCTGTAGTTTTGGACTACAGAGCATCCACCTTTGGAATCAGGGTATGGTCCCTTAGGCCGCAACTTTCTTGTCTTAAGACACGCCCATGCCTACTGGTTTTGGTTCGCGCCAGATAAACCGGTACCTCCCATATCTGGGAGGCCTTCCCCTATCCACCACCCGGGGGACGCGCCCGATGGGAGCTCCAGCAACTCCACACGGGAACCTAACCTAACCTAACCTAACCTAACCTAACCTAACCTAACCTAACCTAACCTAACCTAACCTAACCTAACCTAACCTAACCTAACCTAACCTAACCTAACCTAACCTAACCTAACCTAACCTAACCTAACCTAACCTAACCTAACCTAACCTAACCTAACCTAACCTAACCTAACCTAACCTAACCTAACCTAACCTAACCTAACCTAACCTAACCTAACCTAACCTAACCTAACCTAACCTAACCTAACCTAACCTAACCTAACCTAACCTAACCTAACCTAACCTAACCTAACCTAACCTAACCTAACCTAACCTAACCTAACCTAACCTAACCTAACCTAACCTAACCTAACCTAACCTAACCTAACCTAACCTAACCTAACCTAACCTAACCTAACCTAACCTAACCTAACCTAACCTAACCTAACCTAACCTAACCTAACCTAACCTAACCTAACCTAACCTAACCTAACCTAACCTAACCTAACCTAACCTAACCTAACCTAACCTAACCTAACCTAACCTAACCTAACCTAACCTAACCTAACCTAACCTAACCTAACCTAACCTAACCTAACCTAACCTAACCTAACCTAACCTAACCTAACCTAACCTAACCTAACCTAACCTAACCTAACCTAACCTAACCTAACCTAACCTAACCTAACCTAACCTAACCTAACCTAACCTAACCTAACCTAACCTAACCTAACCTAACCTAACCTAACCTAACCTAACCTAACCTAACCTAACCTAACCTAACCTAACCTAACCTAACCTAACCTAACCTAACCTAACCTAACCTAACCTAACCTAACCTAACCTAACCTAACCTAACCTAACCTAACCTAACCTAACCTAACCTAACCTAACCTAACCTAACCTAACCTAACCTAACCTAACCTAACCTAACCTAACCTAACCTAACCTAACCTAACCTAACCTAACCTAACCTAACCTAACCTAACCTAACCTAACCTAACCTAACCTAACCTAACCTAACCTAACCTAACCTAACCTAACCTAACCTAACCTAACCTAACCTAACCTAACCTAACCTAACCTAACCTAACCTAACCTAACCTAACCTAACCTAACCTAACCTAACCTAACCTAACCTAACCTAACCTAACCTAACCTAACCTAACCTAACCTAACCTAACCTAACCTAACCTAACCTAACCTAACCTAACCTAACCTAACCTAACCTAACCTAACCTAACCTAACCTAACCTAACCTAACCTAACCTAACCTAACCTAACCTAACCTAACCTAACCTAACCTAACCTAACCTAACCTAACCTAACCTAACCTAACCTAACCTAACCTAACCTAACCTAACCTAACCTAACCTAACCTAACCTAACCTAACCTAACCTAACCTAACCTAACCTAACCTAACCTAACCTAACCTAACCTAACCTAACCTAACCTAACCTAACCTAACCTAACCTAACCTAACCTAACCTAACCTAACCTAACCTAACCTAACCTAACCTAACCTAACCTAACCTAACCTAACCTAACCTAACCTAACCTAACCTAACCTAACCTAACCTAACCTAACCTAACCTAACCTAACCTAACCTAACCTTTTTTTTTTTTTTTTTTTTTCGTGGGGAAATCCGTCATGGATACCCGCCGTCCTGGGGAGAGACGATGGGTTATGCCGGACTCCTACCGGCTAAAACCCCACGGTGGCCAATCTCCGGCGCTTGTCGAGGGAATCCGGGGGCCGCCTTAGCATTACTTCCGGAGACCCTCTACCGCCACGCTGCGACCTCGCAGCTCATCTCAGGGGAGCCAGATTGACTCCCCTCTACACCCTCCTGGTGTGTGCAGCACTACAATGCCACGATTGTGCTGCCGCCCTCCCCGGGGTCACGTTTGATGGCGTTAGAGCCTCCCCGCTCTAGACGCCTGTGACCCCGATGACCCCTTTTAGTCGCCTCTTACGACAGGCAGGAGATACCTTGGATGTATTCTAAGCCCCAATCCACAGGGCGTAACCTAACCTAACCTAACCTAACCTAACCTAACCTAACCTAACCTAACCTAACCTAACCTAACCTAACCTAACCTAACCTAACCTAACCTAACCTAACCTTTTTTTTTTTTTTTTTTTTTTTTTTGTTTTCGAGGGGGAAATCTTTTAAAGATACCTGACTCCCTGGGGAAAGAAGTCGGGTTATGTTGGATTTCCACCAACTAAAACCCCCCCGGTGGCCTTCTTCGTGCGATAAGAAGGGAGCTCCGGGAACTCGCTGAACACTCCGGAACCCCCTCGCACTGTGCCTAATGGCACCCATCTCATGCAGACTCCGTCTGCAACCTCCTTACGGCAACGTGCGACCACCACACCCTGCCGCCTTCCCGGAGCCGTTTGAATGGACGGATCGAGTCCCCGCTCTTACCGCCCGCGACTCCTGGGTCCTCTTTTAGTCGGCTTTTACGACAGGCAGAGGATACCGTAGTCCAATTCTTCGCCCGGAACTACAGGGCTTGAGGGCCTGGCTGACGGCGCCTGTTGCCGTCGCGTCTTCGGCTGCGTCTCCGAGCGGGGTCGGCTCTCTCACGCTCTCGCTCTGTTTCCTCCTTCTGGGTCATTATAACTTCACAGAAGGAGGTAACGGCCTTCCACTTCTCCTCGTTGTCCAACATGGCTGCTACCACGCTAGGCAGTGCAAGGTTTTCTCCTATATGGGCCACCAGTTCACTGCGCTCAGACCGCCACGCTGGACACACTTCGAGAGTGTGCTGCGCGTCGTCACAGTCAGCGGGGCAGTGGTGACAGCGCGCCGATTCCTCGCGTCCGATCCTATTCAGGTACTCACTGAAACAACCGTGCCCAGTGAGCACCTGTGTCAGCCGGAACGTGACGCTTCCGTATTCCCTGTGGTACCATTTCTCAAAATTTGGCAAAATGGCACCTACCACCCGTTGGTCTGCACTCCTTGGCTCTAGGAGCCGCTGTCGCCACTTGCGTAGTGCTTCCAGGTGCTCATTCTCTCGGAGCCTTACGACCGCCCTGGGCAGCAGGGCGTCCTCACCTTGGCGGATGTCGCGGATTCGGTGATACACCCTCGCGTCCATATCCGCCAATATGTCCAAGGGTGGAAACCGGGCCAGGACCGTTGCCGCATCGAATGAAATCGTGCGGTAACCGCGTGCGACTCTAATGGCTATCCGCCGCTGCACACCCTTGAGTTTGCCTTTGCAGCGTGGATCGTTAGATAGCCGTTCAGCCCATAGCGGTGCCCCGTACAGGGCTATTGACCGCACGACTCCCGCGTAGAGTCGGCGTACGCTCTCCCTTGGGCCCCCTAGATTTGGCAGGATACGGTGCAGAGCACCCGCTACCTTATCGATCCGATGGACCAGGCGGTCGAAATGCTCGACGAACTCCCATCGCCCGTCTAATACGACGCCCAGGTACTTCATGAACCTGCTGGTTTTCACCACCGCGCCACTCACCGAAACGTCAGAGATCGGTGGTTCCTCCCCCCTTGGGAGGTCATGGAACCACAGAGCCTCGGTTTTGTGGGGTGCTACCTCGAGTCCCAGTTCTCGTATTTTGCGCACGACGCAAGCGACTCCCGTTTCGGCAAGCCGAGTGGTCCGCTCAAAATTTTCCCCTTCTGCTAAGAGCAGGGTATCGTCCGCGTAGCAGACGACGTGGACGTCGTTGGGGAGCGCGATGCGCAGGACTACGTCGTAGGCCAAGTTCCACAACAGCGGACCCAGAACCGATCCCTGAGGCACCCCACAGTATACCTCTCGCTGATGTACCTCTGCGTCCCGACCCAGGTACTCAAAGCTCCTGCCACACAGGTAAGCTCCGACTATGGTCTGAAGATACGGGGGCATTTGGTGATACACCAACGCCGCTCTTATCGCACTCCAAGGCAGGGAGTTAAAGGCATTCACGATGTCTAAGCTCACTGCCAATACCACCTTGCCCTGTGACATTGCCTCTTCAGTAACTGAGCGCACTCGGAAGATGGCGTCCACTGTGGAGCGTCCGTGTCGAAAACCAAACTGGCAGTCCGACAAGTCCGGACCGACGCGCCACATGTGGAGCGTGAGGCGCTCAGCAACCACCCGTTCAAAGAGCTTACCCGCCTCGTCTAAGAGACATATAGGCCGGTACGCAGAGGGAGAGTCCGCAGGCCTCCCTTCTTTCCTTAAGAGGACTAGCCGCGCCCGCTTCCAGTCCCGGGGAAAGGTCCCAGTGCGAAGGCACTTGCTAAACAACTCTCTAAGCCGGTCCCCTAGGACATCCGATGCTAGCACCCAGGCGCGGCCCGGTATCCCGTCAGGGCCTGGAGCGGTATTGCGCACTGCCAGACGCTTCACAGCCCGGTCCAGCTCGTCCTTTGTCACGTCCAGGTCGGTGGTCCAGGAGGCCGGATCCGGCAACACTACCGCTGCAGTGGGCGCCGTGTCCTCAATTTTCGGAAAGAGGGTATCTACAACTCTGGTCACAAGGTCCAGGTCGAGTGTCTCCGTCAACGGAGGGACCCACGGTCTAAGCTTTCCCAGTACTGTTTTGTACGGGCGCCCCCATGGGTCCTCATTTAGCATGTTTAGGAGCTCTTCCCAGGCCTTGCTCTTGGCGTCTGCAATGGCAATTTGGAGCGTCTTCGTGGCTTCCCGGTACTGCAAGTAGGCCGCAGCTTTTTCCCCTGCCGTGGCTAGGCGACGTCTCCGGGCTCTAGTATACAGCCGCCGGGCGCGCAGACATGTCACGCGAAGCTCCGCTAGCTCCTCCGACCACCAGTACGTCGCCCTGCGGTCGGTACGTCTGGCGCGGGGCATCGAGGCATCGCAGATGGATGTCATGGCCTCCGCAAACCATGCTGTCTCCGTTTCCGGGTCGGTATGGTCAGGCGTCTCGGACCATGCCACTGTCGTGGCGGCAGCAAGAAGCCGGTCACGGTCCAGCCTCCCGAGGGCCCAGCGCCTGGGATGGCCAAAGTCACGGCTTTGTCGGCTGTTAGGTGGCCGTAGCTCAATGTCCAGCAGGATATATCGATGATCGGACAGAGTTACCAGCTCTTCCGCCACCCGCCAGCTAGACACCACTCCGACAGCCGCAGCATTTGCCCAGGACAGGTCGACGATGGACTCGCCCTGCCACCTTACAAAGGTACTGACCGAGCCCCGGTTTAAAAGTCTGAGGTCGAGACTAGCCGCCCACTCAAGGACAGTCTCTCCTCTCGTCCCAGAGCCCGCCCCAGGCTCGAGCGTGAGCGTTGAAGTCGCCCACGACGATAACGGGGCGAGGCTGACGCCGACGAATACACGCTGCGACTTCATCCAGGTAAGCTTCGTATAGTGCGAGACTTATGTTAGGCGACACATAGCAGCCAACGACGGTAAGAGGTCCCCATTGAACCGCTACGATGCCCTGGCCCTTCTCCAGTAGCGAGCACGGCGGATCCGACTCACCTCCTCCCCAAAAGACAGCCAAAGAGTCCCCGTCATCGCCAAACCAGCGAGGATGATTTGGCACGCTATAGGGCTCTGCGACTACGGCCAAAGCAATCTTCCGCTCCGCGAGGTTCTGCAGTAGCAGGTCCTGCGCCCCGCGGCAGTGGTTCAGATTGCCTTGTATGAACTTTAGGGGTGGGAATTCTGGACTTCCATGGCCTCCGGCGGGCTATTGCCCGGTTGGCCCGGCACAACCAAACCTGTTCCGCTGTTGTTTTGTAATGAAGGAGCCTGCTCTCCTTTCTTCTTTCCTCTCCCCTTCCTTGGCGGAGTACATTTCTTACCACCCAGTCTATGGTCCGAGCGGAGGCCCAGGTCGGCACAAAGCGGGCACTTGAGCGTCCCGGCGGTGCATGCGCTGGCCTTGTGTCCTGGCTCTCCGCACGCATAGCACCGCGCACTGCGGTCTTCGCTATTTGGACACTGGCCTCGAACGTGTCCAGTCTCAAGACAGCGGAAGCACTGTAGAGGTCTCGCCGCTAAGACCTCGACTCGCGCCGAGATCCAGTCCCCAACAAGCAACCGTGGCAAAGCCGCCACCTTGCGGACAGCCGTCAGTGGACATCGAACCCAAGCCGATCCCAGTCGACGGGGAGAGAGGCGTATTTGGCCTACTCTGACTTGGTCTAGATTGCATTCGCCTGCCGTAGCGACCGCAGCCGCGACCTCGTCAGGGGTTACTGACTCGTCCAGTCCCATCACTCGCAGCTCGCCAGTCTTCACCGGACGCGTAATTTTTACGCCTAGCTCGGAGAGCGCTGTTGTCAGGCGACAGGCCAACTGGTCAGCCTTTGCGGCACAGTCGGCACCACTTACTTCCAGGACCAGGCCGCCGGTGATTGCTCGCTTTTGGCGAACCTCCGCAATGCCACATTCCGCAAGCCTCACCCGGGATCTAGCTGTGGACATCACTTGCGCGTATGTCACATTTGACCCCTCCGGCACCGTCAGCGTGATGGCTGCGGATGCGGGCAAACGCGCAGGTCTTGGCTTCACAGGGCCTTTTGCCGGTGGTCGCCTAGTATTGACCTGGGGCGCACTGGACCTGCCCGGATTTGACTTCCTACTGGCCACAGTGGCCCAAGTTTGGGACGCTGGGGTAGGGTTTTCCGGTGTGGGTCCAGAGCCCGAGGGCACCGCAGGGAGTGGAGCCGGAGGAGGCACTGTCTGCGGTTTCTTCCTTCGGCGGTTGCGCTTTACCGGTGTAACCACCGCCGCTGGAGCTGTCGCTGTAGGCATCTTTTGTGCCGGCGTCGTTGCTATCCTTCCCAGTGGAGGACGGATTGCCCTATCTGGAAAGATTTCCGCCATAAACTTTGCGAACCTCTCGTCCATGAGTTTCGCCACTTGGCTCAAGGAGAGAGGCTCCTGCTTGCTATGTGTCTCTCGGGACCCGCCGGATGTACCACGCGCAGGTTTAGCAGCGGCGCCTTCTCCACGTTGGAGCGCTTGCAGCTCCGTCGCCATGGTTGCCATTCTTGCCTCGAGACTGGAGACCTTGGAACGCAGGGTAGCATTCTCGCGCTCCAAACTCTCCATCCCCGCCTGTGACGTGGTTCGCTTCGTCAACTCGTCCGAGGCGGCTTTTGCCGTCCGGGCGGCCAGGCGCAGCTCACGTACAAGGTTACCCTTTAGATTTTTCGACTTGTTGGCGACTGTTTCTACCACCATCAACTTTTCGATGATGCGAGCCCCCAGGTCTGCTGTAGGCTGAACCCGCATCACGTCCGCCAACTCGTCCATAGTCGGAAGACCTCGGTACGATTTCGTGTCCGACTCCGTTTGCAACGGATCAAGGCAATCGTCCTCGGTGTAAACCTTCTCGCCCGAATTTCTCACCTGCCGATTCCTCGGCTTCTTTTCAAACGAGGCCACTGCGCTTGACGGAAGGTGACGCTTCCGACGTAGGGAGCCCACAGAAGTCGCTGAAGTGTAGGACATCTGTGAGGCGTCCGATTCGGAGTCGCTCCCCAGAAGAGCGCTACTCCTGGTGACAGGCCGAACAAAGTCGGCTCGCTGTCGCCGTTCCTTCTCAGGTGTGCCTGCAGGACACACCTCGTGTACGCCACATGCCGCGGCCTCACTACTTCCAGCACCCGCTTGGGTGCTGGAAGTAGTAAAACTACCCGCAGCATTCACCCTATCTACGTCAATTTTGTTGGGGGTTTTTGTCATTTCCATACTGTTCCCACGAGTATGGGAGAAATAAAAGTCAATCTGGGCAGAGCTCCCCATACCCAGACAACCCAATTTACCCCTAGGAGGTCGGGAGGTATCCTAGGGTTGGCCGCTAGTGACTGATGAGCTCCCCAGCCGCTCTTGCGAGCACCCCGACGCCACGTGCCTCAGCGCCGAGGATTGAGGATTTTTTATAGAGGTTGTCTCCTCGCGGTCCGGCCGGTTAAGGCAAGACCCTCGTTCCCAAGACATGACTGGGTTTACGATATACTTCACATACCGAGCAGCACTCTAAAAGTAGAGTGGTCGGTATGCCCCGCCCGATGACTGAACTTTTCAGTGCACGGGTGACTCCGCGCCAGATTATTCGCCGATGATCAGCAAGATCTCATTATAAAAAGTTACTGACCATCGCCCAGGGTGCACCGGTCCTTGCCACTGCCTTTCTACCGGATTTGAGAAATCAAATAAAACGGCAGCAGAAGAACACACGAGGAGGTTATCTGGCATCGCACCCCAACCTAACCTAACCTAACCTAACCTAACCTAACCTAACCTAACCTAACCTAACCTAACCTAACCTAACCTAACCTAACCTAACCTAACCTAACCTAACCTAACCTAACCTAACCTAACCTAACCTAACCTAACCTAACCTAACCTAACCTAACCTAACCTAACCTAACCTAACCTAACCTAACCTAACCTAACCTAACCTAACCTAACCTAACCTAACCTAACCTAACCTAACCTAACCTAACCTAACCTAACCTAACCTAACCTAACCTAACCTAACCTAACCTAACCTAACCTAACCTAACCTAACCTAACCTAACCTAACCTAACCTAACCTAACCTAACCTAACCTAACCTAACCTAACCTAACTCAACCTAACTCAACCTAACTCAACCTAACCTAACCTAACCTAACCTAACCTAACCTAACCTAACCTAACCTAACCTAACCTAACCTAACCTAACCTAACCTAACCTAACCTAACCTAACCTAACCTAACCTAACCTTGCTTGCTTGCTTGCTTGCTTGCTTGCTTGCTTGCTTGCTTGCTTGCTTGCTTGCAAATTATTCTTTTTGTGAGCTTCCGTTACGCGTGCTGCGTAAACCGTTGACGTTAAGCAAAAATCATGTAATACGGAATTGTTTCCTTTAAAAGCCCTAACCAAAAGTTTGCATTAGCTTATGTGTATCTATTAAGGTTGACTTACTATAACCTTTTTTATGGCAATCAAATTTGTTGCTAGACGCGCCAGAGAGTTTCTTCCTTTGTATGATGACGATGATACCATAGTGTAATGATACTATATGGTTGGACTAGCGACCAACCCCGACTTCGCACGGGTGCAATGTAATGCGTGGAGCGTGAAGAGGAACGTTTCTGTAGTCCACCCGGGCTAAACCGGGTACGACCGCAAGTTAACCATCTGATGATATTTCGGCATTTTCCGAGCTTATGCCTAAGCGATGAAATCTATGAGAGTTTACAAACCACACGTGGCTGAAACTAATTTTCGACTGATGTACTTTGCTGGGACGAACTTACAATTGTGTTTTATTACACTCTTCCAGGACCTTGACAGTTCACTATCACTAATTCATGCGAACTTGCGAAGGGAACGGCAAGAGTTTGACAGAACTTTCAGCAAAGAGCTGTTTTGACGACACTTTTTTACACATACGATGCTTCTTGAGAATCAATAAGTCCTAATTCAGATTATCACCGGCTGTGGCGGACGAAGGTGGACTAAAATACTCTCGCCCGTGCGATTGACAGATGCTACCAAGGAGGCAACGGGAGCCACCTTATAAGCAGCAAGCATACAGATGGTACAGATGTATGTTTTATTCAGAAACAAAGGTTCTTGTAAATATTCGTTAAAACATAATCATTTGATTCATTATGACAACTACAGTAATGAAAAACCTTCAAATATTATAACTGACGGAAATATTAATTAATGTAACACAAACGGATCAAACTGATATTCTTGGCGAAGTTGGGCAGAAAGAAGTTTTAAGCACGAGTAATTTAAATAATTCATTTTCGAAGTTAAATTCGGTTTATGTTTTGCCAACGGTATAACTAGACGTTTTAGACAATACCGGTAAAAACACTTATGTCGCGCACTGTTAGGCTCTGGCACTAAACTCCGTATCTAAAAATTTTGTACAATAATTGCATTTAAGTATCAACCCTCGGATTTGACAATTATACGTTTCAATTTCAATTATTATTTCATTAAAAAAAACGGATACAATTTCCCATAAAAGATATACACAGGTACAAGCCACGGTTTGTATCGAGTTTTCGACGTGAATACATAATCGTCTTCTTTTTCAGAAAGGGGGTGCATGCCAGAAATTCGAGCGACATATAAATTGTGTAGGTACAAAAACACGGCGATTTCTCGGAAACTATAATTGATAGTGAAAAAGTAAAGTCACCATCGTGAAGTTCGTTTTGGCGACTCTTCTAAATGGTGTAACGTCATGCGTCCGGGGCTTAGAAATATGACGATTACGTCTTAGCGATTAGTAATTCTTGTTTATCCCCGCTTGCAATACCATGGTGCACTCTTCGTATCACAGGAAAAAATGACGAGATGCTGTTGATTTAAATACGATATATTTCTGTCTGTCTTGTAACGAAAAAAAAAGATGTTAATGGTGTCTAATGAAGGGTGACCAACTAATTTTACCACGGCTAGTTCCTCTCAGCGGGGCCCCATATTTTGGGCGCTAATTTACCACCCAGGCCATATGCGTGGGTTCGGGTGCCTTGCGATTTAAGTGGCAAAGTTCGTCCTTATTCAAGGACGGCTTTCGCCTGTTCTATGAAAGATTTATTGCAGCACATATTTAAGTTATATACACAAAATACAGATGAATACGTTGACGGCTCAGAAGTTAGTTACCTAATTCTATTCCCCATGGAGTCTCAATTCCACGGATCGATAATTACGACAATGCGACGTCGCATCTTTCGTTTGAGGGCAATTCATGTCCCTAAGCATACATAGATCATGAGCTAACTAAACCGCGGGATGTTTTTCATCCACCCCCTACAGTCACTCCCTTACCACCTTGAGATGTGAGGACTTTCTGATTCCCGTTCTTTCTTACCCACCATAACGCTCATTCATAAGCCTAGTGATAATTAGCTCAACTCGTTATAATATGCAGTTCCTCACGTTCTCAGCTAATACCTGCTGGATTTGACTCTTTATTTTCACCTGATCTGCCTTACCATGATGACAACATTTTACTTCCTTTGTTATGTGCAGATATGTTTTTTTCAATTTACTTGTCTATGGTTATTTTTGTATTAAAACGGCGGCTCATCTTAAGTACTTTTGTGAATAATTATCATGGCTGTGTCCGTTAAATAATACAAGTATAAATATTACTTTGTTTTGTCCATGATGACTTTTGTAGCAATATGGTTCTGAGACTAATTTTAATTTAGGTTTTTTTTCTTACTGTTTACTTTGATATTGTTTAATAGATAATCAACTGTCGTTAAAAGTCAGATTTTTATGCATTCTTTTATAAATATTTTGAAGCTATGAGTATCTGGTTTAATTCATCAATATCCCAACTTATAAAACATAAAATACCTAACTGTTTAAGATAATTATTAAAATGCATAGTTCTGTTGAAACTGCAAAATAGTCACTAAAGTTTTGAGGTTAACAAATCACTTTAAAATTGTAGTATATCAAATTTTTTTTGCAATATGTACGCAACTAAAAATAATATAAAATTTTGAAAGCTCTGTTTTATCCAAAACCGTCTTATGTCAAAATTTTTAAATTACCGTTACTCTGTGTATTTTTAAAATATCAGATATGCATAATACTGTTTTTATCCTAGTAATAAATGTCATACAATACTAAAAACTTAATAAACTATACTTGGAAGTAATTGGTTTTTCGTCGGTTTTGAAAAAAAAAAACACTTTTCGGGTTAACACAGTATTGTGGTATCAGTGCGATATCATCAGCGTATTAATGTCCCACTACAGGGGCTTAGGTCTCTCCTAGGGATGAGGGTGCTTGGAGTTTAATCCACCGCGTTGCTCCAGTGCGTGTTGGTGGATTTTAACGACTGCCATCTATTGATGGCAAGCGGGACCGACGGCTTATAGTGCTCTCCGAGGCATAGGGTCCGTGATAGTTATGTACATAAGTTGGAAAAAACTCATAGGTACATGCCTTGAGATTTGAACCACGGTCTTGTAAACAAGAAGCGGGCTCGAAGTAAAATAAACTTAAAATGCTTAAATTCCATAGAGTAAATTAATTCGACAGCAGCGTTTGATTTTAAGTGTCATAAATGTCAGTTTATAGTATCGAAGTGACATTTCACATTTTCGGGGGTTGAAACCGTTTTGCGGAGATTTCTCGGGGTGAAGAGCGCCGCGCGGGAATCTTGCGCACTGAAATTCGGACTAAAACTCCCCATCATGCACCGGCTATCTATAGTATGAGTGGTTAGACGGTAAACGCAGAGGGCTTCTAGTCAATATGTACTTTTATGTTAAATTCTATATATAACATATTTTGGTTTTATATTTCCTCGATGCCATATTTGACTTACAGCCTTCGATAGAATATCCATCGGCTGTTAATTAATGGTACACACTTTGACGCTTTACCTGTGATAGATTCGGACTTCTTTTATGTTTGTCTGTCTGTCTGTCTGTCTGTCTGTATGTCACAGCCAGTTCACTCGTAAACTATTACTGCTTTAAAGCTGAAAGTTGGCTTAGTTATACATATTTGTAACCGCTATGTAGATAACTGTTAATAGGTTAAATATTTTATAGCGGCAGGATAATACAGTTTTCATTCCATTCCATCAGCCTTTTTTATACCCCACTGCAGGGGCTTACACCTCCCCTCAAGGTGAGGGGTCTTGGAGCTTAATCCGCCACGCAGCTGCAGTGCAGGTTGGTCGATTTTAACAACTGCCATTTGTTGATAGCACCCGGGACCGACGGCTAAACGTCCTCTCCGAGGCACGGATTCAGTGATAGTTATGTACTTCACACAACATTCACTTGTATGGAATTTTAAATTTTACATTTTTTTTGTTAGCAGACAGATTTACGTGGAGATCAATTAAAATTAGAACAAACTTTACCAGATAACATCATAACACAATAAAAACAAAAAAACTACACAAAGCAACAGTAAAATATACACAAAGTAGGCAGAATTAAATATAATTACGCGGGTTTGATTCCCGCCCGAGACAAATATTTCTGTGCATAAACATGTCTATTTGTGTCATGTCTGAGTATAAAATATCTATATACATATGTATATATTACTAATATTATAAACGCGAAAGTTTGTATGTATGGATGTTTGTTACTCTCACGCAAAACTACCGAATGGATTGTAATGAATCTTTACAATTGTCGCGAAGTCTATCTTGTTATATCATCATGTATTGTGAGGTGTAACTTCTAAGATCGCGATATAATTATATTTGAACTGATCAAGGGTCAACGATACTTGAATTAATACAAATTGATAATTGATTTATTTAATCAAGTTATCGCATATTGGTCATTAAGAATCTACACCATATACAGTAGCATCGACCACTTGAATTGTCTTCCGAGGAGCTCCTTTAAGCGACATCCAGCATGAGCACATATGTACACTATAAGCACCATCTCCGTTGTCAGTGTAGGCAGCTTTGATTAGTTCGCTCTCATCTCTCCCGTCTCAGGAACATCTAAAAATTTAATAAAGCCCGGGCACACCATTGCCTAACGCAATGGTGGCCCGGGCCCAAAGGTCCAGCACCGACCCCGCATTGACAATTTATAGTTAGTTAGAATGTGATCACAAACAACATAGTACACAGCGTAAAAGCACATCAATAGATTATAATAGAATATAGATAGTATCATACTAGGTATATAAAACTCTCTCACATCTGCTTCGCTTATCAGTATCTCTGTGTACCTCTATTTAGGATAAACTCTAGTGTCTATCTACACACACATACACATATACATATCTCTCTATTTAAGGATCCTTTAACCACTGTGAAGAGCTCATACCTTCTCAACCATTCATTGAGAAGTGCTCTTATAATATCTCTCACTCTCTTAGGTTATGACACGAGTCAGCTTCTATGCCGACGTCAAAGTGTGGACCCTTTAACCACTATGAAGAGCTCATACCTTCTCAACCATTCGTTGAGAAGTGCTCGAGGTGTCTTTCAATCTCTTAGGTTAAGACGCGAGTCAGCTTCTATGCCGACGTCATCATACACACAAATCTCACTAAATCTATAACATTATTCAAATCTGTATTACGCATTAATATTGTGGATATCGTCAATATATTACCGGCAAATATCATAGTAAACGTCAGCTGGCACCACGTGCTCAGTAGGATATCGTATCTTATAGTTTCGTTACCTCTAAAAACTAATCATATACTTACAATTAGGTGCTCGATAATCAATCGTGCTTATCACTACCAAATAAAGGTAATTAATTATTAATAGGCCATAAATTCTAGGCAACAGACTCACCTCGTGGCATCGGTCCTGCTGCCATCCGGAGAAAAAAGTGTTGCTAACCAAATCATGATTTTCAACCAAATTTGCAATGTTGCTATTAATAAATATTCAAAATTCCCATATTTACAAATAATCACGAAACTTCGTGACACTCCCAACTCCAAAGGAAAGTGACTTATATGAGTGAATTATGTAACAATCGAGTCCACTCGGTAATCTTCTTCCGAGCCTCTATAGCTGCACCTCGCTTTGGTCGAGGATCTACTGAGTCTGCCATTTGTCTAACTAAATTTTGATGTGGTGGTTGTTTGATAACAGTTTCTAATGGTTCTCTAGTCTTGGCGTTGGACTGAGGTTCTTTGGTATTAGTATTGGATACTTTTTGTCAAAAGACCAATTCATATTTTTCATGCGTCCTCCACATCTCAGGACCTTGTTATCATCCAGAAATAAACCTAAGTTTCTACTAAGGTGCGTTTCCACTCCTTTTATTTCTTCTGGAAAATATTTTGCTTGTAGTTCTTTTATCTCGTCTATCTCGTAGCGCTCCAGATCAACTTCTTCTTTCTCTTTTTCTGGTTCGGTCATTTCTTTGTCTTCAGCCTGTGGGATGGGCTGATCCTCCCCACTCAAGAAAGAGAAAAAAAATTATTGGAGTGGGCCATGCTATAGAGTTTCTTACTATGAATTTTGGTCTTTCTACCCATGTTCGTATAGATTCTTTACAGAAATTTGGTCTCGTAGCTACATCAGCAGAATTCAATTCAGATGGGACATACCGAAGTTTCAGATTTTTATTCTGTTTTATTTCGTTTATTCTTCTAGCAACAAATGGCGGTAGTAATTTGTCTGTATGATACCAGTTAACTACTATTTGACTATCTGTCCATATGAATTGATCCTGTATTGGTAGCTGATTAAATTTCAAAACATATTTTATAAGGCAACTTCCTATCAAAACACCTAGTAGCTCTAATCTAGGAATTTTTTAAATTTTCTTGGCCTTGTCTTCTAAAGGTATTGCTTTCATGGATTCCTTAGAATTAGAATTCCATTCTCTTAGGTTCATTGATAGGTTTTTAAAGGAATTCTTCAATGACATGTATATAGAAATGGCCTTCTTATATGTGGATGCTCCCGTTACAAGATTATCTACATATATATCGTCAGCGATTGCCTTTAGCTTCCCCTGATCGGATTTCATAAGATGATTTCTGACTGTGGCATTCAGAAGAAAAGGACTGGTAATCACTCCAAATGGTACTCTACAAAATCTTAGGTGTACTAAATTATTCAAAGAGGTTGGTTGATTTAAATCCTTTAGCCATAGGAACCTGGTTACATCTCTGTTGTGTTCTTGTAATCAATATGTATGAAACAAACATACAAAACTAATTTAGTTAAATCTGTTATTCAACCTTTTTGGTTGATATTATATTATTTTTTTTTTATATTTTATATATATTCTGTCATTATCATTACAAAGTCAAATTGCTCTGCATCAAAATTTATATTTTAAATAATTAAAATTGTGATCTATTATTTTTTATGTTCTTTTATTAACATAAAATGGGTTTCTATTTGGAGAAAAGCCTTTGCTACGTCTGCTACAATCCCTATCTTATGCATTTTAAATTTTATTAACAATCCAGTCAGATCTTCCAGCATAAGCAGTCCACAATATCGTATAGGCTTTTATTATCCTTTATTTTTGCCGATGCATCATAAACTATCCTCATCGGTTTACCAGGCTGGAACACGCCATGATGAGGTAAGTAGTGTATCGGATAATCTCTGACCGATTTCTGATGCTCTGGTGTTATTTCTATAATACCCTTTTTCATCTGTTCTTTTAATGTCTGATCGTACAGTTCTAGAGATTGTTGATCTAATCTTTTAACTAAATTTACTAATCGGCCGATTGCAAGTCTATAATTATCTGGTAAATTCCGTGGATATTGATTCCATGGCCAGGTGCCATAGTATCTTTTATCAATATTTAGTGGTTTCATTAAAGTTCCTGATCGCTTCTTCATCTCTTGTAACTTTAGGGTTGTCGGTAATCCCTATAGATTCAAGATCCCACAAGGATTTTAAATTGACGTTCTCTAATGGACGATCAGGTGCATTGAGTTTGACATCTTCACATGAGGATTGAAAATATGTAAGAGCATATAACTGATCTGTATTTTCTGGGGTGATCTTTCCTGAAAGTATCCAACCCAGGATAGATTCTACTAGGAAAAAATCTTCGCGGATTTTAATCTTATGGTTAGACATAATGGAATAGTAATAGTCATTCCTAATCAAGATATCTATCTGATCTGACAGGGAACCATCATCGGCTAAGATTTTATCCTTTGCCCAACTTTTGACTTCCTCGCTTGGATATGGGATATTCTGTGAAATGAATGGCACGCCATTCACATACACAACTTTATTTAAGTTGGTACGGGACTTGATATTGATTTTAACTATTGGACTAACAACTTCATGTGGAGACTGTGAACCGAAAGTAAATACCATGAGCCTATTTTCTTCCTCGATAGGTAAGTTTAGCTCTTTGGCTACCTTTTTAGTTACATAGCTTCTTTGACTTCCAGAGTCAAGTAATAATCGGCATTTTATTGATTTCGTTCTATTTACGCCATTTACCCATACGACAGCCGTCTGTAATGCTATGAAGCTTTTAGTATTATTGTAAAATGTAGTAGTAGATTCCACTCTAGTATTTACTGGCAGTTTTGGACATAAAGCTCGGTTGTGTTCTCTATACGATCCACAATGTGCACATTTCCTTTTCAATCGGCACTGGTTTACTTTGTGTCCCGTGGTAAAGCAATTAAAACAGCGATTTCTCAATTTTAATTTTCTTTCTCTTATACCTTTGACGGTCTTGCATTCATCATTATAGTGTGGATCTTTACAGAATATGCAGCTCAATTTGGTATATTTTTTTTTTTTTATTTTTTTTTTTTTTTTTTTTTTTTTTTTTTTTTTTTTTTTTTTTTTTTTTTTTTTTTTTGCCTTCCATCGAACCCTTCAGTAAGTTTACATTTCCTACTGTCCTTATTGGTGGATACATTATGTCTCCTACCATCAGTAGTTTTACAAGTGTTTATTACTATTCTTTTGCTTTCGTATATATTTCTTTGAATTTTTCTTTTGCCCTTGTGTGTTGGTGCCTTTTCTCTAACGTGTAACAACTCTACCGAATAACTATCATTTCGCATTCTGGCATCAGTCATTCTATTCGAATCCTCCTTTGCCGATATAATTTCCTCTAGACATGTTCTAATTTCTTCAATTGTTTTATTTTTTTAATTTCAACTTTAATTCATATATGATGTTTTCTGGAAATTTTTGAATTCATATAAATCGTAAATGGTTATGGTTGATATCTTCACCCAAACCGTTCAATACCCGAAGGTATCGTTCGATATCGTTTAGCACGCGTCTACAACTTAAGATGGATTTATCAGCTTGTTGTATCTTATATAGGGCATTGTAGTGTGCATCAAATTATAGTATTGGGTTTACCGAACCGTTCCTTAAGGGTAGCGACAGCAATACTATAATTTTTATTGGTTGTTTCTAAACCTTCGATTGCCTTCTTGGCATTCCCTTCCAGAACTGATTGCAGGTACAGTAACTTATCAACTTCGTTGATACTTTTACTATCATATTCGAGGGAAAAATGATCCCAAAAGGTTCTCCACATCAGAATATCTCCATTGAATTTAGTCAATTCCATCTTAGGTAATCTGCCTTGAAATGTTTCTTTCCCATGTTTCGATAATTTATTATTTTTTTTTTTTTTAATTATACTGTAAGTTCTGCGATTACTTCATCTCCCTCCATTTGAGTCTTGACATATTTTGTCGCTTCATCGGGTGAAAGTGACTCAGCATATTTATAGTAATTGTTCATTTCCAGCGAGAGGCGTTCATTGAGTAGCTTTAACATTTCTAATTTAATGTTAGTCTCTTCTATATTCTCTGGTATTTGTCTATTCTGGTATCTGGTATTTGACTGTTTCATGGATGGTGACCACTTTCGTCTTAATTACAGCTTCCATTTTTACTGAAAAGGCAACAATTATGTGGTCTTCAACGATGCTAACAAAATTTAATTATGTACCTTAATAGGTACTTTCTCATCTTTTCATTACTATTCATTGATTTATATAAAACATTATACATTTACTTTTCATAACAGATCACTTTACACTCCATCGCACTTCAGGATAAACATCCATCTAAGTTAGCCACTAACAAACAATGAAACATTCATCATAATTGTATTCAAACAGAAAGGTAACGGATAACATAGTTATCTATCTCTCTGGTACTATATCATACTATTATTAATCTACAAACTGACTTTGTTTTAAATAACTTTAATTTCAACTTTCATATTATCATATATAGGTCTCTGTCTGACAAATATATTTAGACAATATATCTCAGGTCAGAATTGGTAGCTGTACATTGCTTTTATGCATACATACATACTTATCAGATTCTTTTCACTAAATAATATCTATTTGAGTCATATTCTATTCAGACTAGTGATTTTGCTAAGCGGTAAGCAACCTTATATGTTTTGTTAAGTGGTAAGCAACTTTATATGCTGCTTCAGACTATAACTAATCAACTTAGTTAATATTAACCTGTAAGCATGTGAGAGACCTTCTACATTGAGTTCATTTTGTATGTACCTACTACATAGGCAATAACCACATAATAACCATTATTTTACGGTTTATCTCTATAACTGCTATAATAACGTGACGTGACGTTACGTTCCATCGTTGTCATAAAACACAAAGACAGTTTTTCGTCTCGACTAATTCCAACAAATGTTTAATTCCAGTTTTACAACAATTAAATCACTTGTAGGTGTACGTACCGTCTCAAGTCCGCTGGCAGTCGGTAGTACACATTAAACGCAATTTACATACTTTTAAATCACAGTACACAATAACTTTAATCAAAATAACATTAATTTTATGTAGACACCATGTACCTAGACACTCAGTTTATTTTCAATAATTCAAGCAAAATCAATCATTTCACTTGAAGTTTCATGTCATTGATCAATTCTCTATGATCTAGTGATGTACATATTTAAGTCATGATTTAACATCATCTGAGCCGAGTCGTTAGTGACTCACTTCTGTTAGGATCCGCTACTCTGTAGGGATATAAATAGTAAAACAATAGGTATGTTTATACATGGGAGACACCAAATGGTAATAAATCAAGGTAAAATATCTAAGTTCTTATTTCTTATGAGATTTAGTAATGAAACGAGATTTCGTAACTTTCCATTTATTCAGTGGTAGGTATTTAACAATATAAAATAAAATTGAGTGATGGAGTACACTATTTAATAATTTTATTTTTGTACATGTATTAAATTAGTAAGATAAAGATAGGTATTCAATAAATAGAACACGATAACACATACTTCGTGTAGTTGATTGAAACCTTCAAAATCTCCACTCTTCAGTCTTCACTATACTACGCGCACCGATATTGTAATAGTTAAGGTCAAAAAAAATTATTCTTGTACGTCTCACTTTCTTCACTTGAACTTCGTGATCGTTTCATAGTATAGATATGAATCACATCTGGAGTCATATCAACAGATCACTTTACTCTGACTCACTCAATCGTTCCCAACCCTTTTTCAACTTATTTAACAAAGGTCACGGCAGGTCACCGTTAACACGAAAACACGTCAGAAACGATTTCGCCTTTACAACAAGGAAATAAATTAGTAATATATTATTATAAATTGTAATGATGCTGTATGCGTTTTCATAAATTGACTAAATTATGAAACTAAAAGTTTCTTTAGTCTAAAATTGTCATTTAGCTAGCCGCCAACAGATGATGCTGATATCGCTTTGAGCTCATCGGAAAACGAATAAGATGTGCTGAGGGATTGGTTCCTGATTTCATATCTCGAAGCACCTCCACCATGTCGCGAAGTCTATCTTGTTATATCATCATGTATTGTGAGGTGTAACTTCTAAGATCGCGATATAATTATATTTGAACTGATCAAGGGTCAACGATACTTGAATTAATACAAATTGATAATTGATTTATTTAATCAAGTTATCGCATATTGGTCATTAAGAATCTACACCATATACAGTAGCATCGACCACTTGAATTGTCTTCCGAGGAGCTCCTTTAAGCGACATCCAGCATGAGCACATATGTACACTATAAGCACCATCTCCGTTGTCAGTGTAGGCAGCTTTGATTAGTTCGCTCTCATCTCTCCCGTCTCAGGAACATCTAAAAATTTAATAAAGCCCGGGCACACCATTGCCTAACGCAATGGTGGCCCGGGCCCAAAGGTCCAGCACCGACCCCGCATTGACAATTTATAGTTAGTTAGAATGTGATCACAAACAACATAGTACACAGCGTAAAAGCACATCAATAGATTATAATAGAATATAGATAGTATCATACTAGGTATATAAAACTCTCTCACATCTGCTTCGCTTATCAGTATCTCTGTGTACCTCTATTTAGGATAAACTCTAGTGTCTATCTACACACACATACACATATACATATCTCTCTATTTAAGGATCCTTTAACCACTATGAAGAGCTCATACCTTCTCAACCATTCATTGAGAAGTGCTCTTATAATATCTCTCACTCTCTTAGGTTATGACACGAGTCAGCTTCTATGCCGACGTCAAAGTGTGGACCCTTTAACCACTATGAAGAGCTCATACCTTCTCAACCATTCGTTGAGAAGTGCTCGAGGTGTCTTTCAATCTCTTAGGTTAAGACGCGAGTCAGCTTCTATGCCGACGTCATCATACACACAAATCTCGCTAAATCTATAACATTATTCAAATCTGTATTACGCATTAATATTGTGGATATCGTCAATATATTACCGGCAAATATCATAGTAAACGTCAGCTGGCACCACGTGCTCAGTAGGATATCGTATCTTATAGTTTCGTTACCTCTAAAAACTAATCATATACTTACAATTAGGTGCTCGATAATCAATCGTGCTTATCACTACCAAATAAAGGTAATTAATTATTAATAGGCCATAAATTCTAGGCAACAGACTCACCTCGTGGCATCGGTCCTGCTGCCATCCGGAGAAAAAAGTGTTGCTAACCAAATCATGATTTTCAACCAAATTTGCAATGTTGCTATTAATAAATATTCAAAATTCCCATATTTACAAATAATCACGAAACTTCGTGACAACAATAAAATAGCTTATATACCAGAATAACACATAGGCTATAATTTAAAAGCTAGTACTATATTGTAAAGAATTTAAGTATGTACCGATATCAGTTGTCTAGTAACCCGTAATACAAGCATAATACTTGCTTCATTTGGGACTAGATAGCACTATGAGGTATGTTGACCCCTATAAAATAAATTGACACTTATTTTACAAGGTGTTATACCTAAGTTGGATACTTACCCTAGGCGACAAAGTAGGCGTGCAACCGTCTAACACAGCTTCCTTCACCGCCTCGTGCCCCTCGAACGGTTATCTCAAAGACATTATTTCATAGAGCAACATTCCGTACGAGAAACAATCCACCTGTAATTAAAATATCAAACACGATAAGCGTTTTTAATCTTTAATGTACACTCTCTAACATTTGTAGGGTTCTCCGCCATGCGGTTTCATCGCATGACAAACCTTCGATATGTGTACTTTTGTGTAGGTATCCCATATAGGATAAAAAATATATTTAAAAAGAAATATTGAAATCACATTGAGGTCACTGATTTGGACTTTAGTATAAGCGGTCAATACCCTTATAGTATCCCCCTACGCTTTTGAAAAAAATTGTAAAAATTTTTTAGTCAATATTTAAACTGTCTAAAATGTGGCTGTAGCATAACATATTGTGAAATATACACATTGATATAAGATAAATGTCATTGAGTATACAAAATGATATATGAGTAATTAGGTCATAATAACAATACCAAAAATGTGCGTGAATGCAAAAAGTGCGGTCATTGACATCGACTTGCGAGAAATGCTTAAATCAATATAATTGTAGTATAATATTAACACATAGGTAATTAGAAATAAACACGTGAATTCAACATCGTAAATACAATTCAAACTTTCTTAAAAATTAGAAAATGCGTGTATTGTTTGTAGTATATTTTTGTATAAAACACCATACACTTTTAGTTTTATGGTTTCGAAACTTTAAACATAAAATGACACCGTCATAACTTAGTTAAAATCAATAAATTATTAATAAAACTGAGCTCGCACTTGACGCACTGCTCGAGCTCTTGTTTCTGACTCAGTTTTATTTTACGTGCTTATTGAACCATCTTTACATCTTCAAAACTATAAACTTTAACAATTAACAAAATTGGTTTATCTCATTCAAAACCGGTGCGACGTTAAGAATGTAACATACCTCGTAATACCTTGAGAGAAATGTGACCTCTATAACTTTGGGTTTAAGTACCTTTGTCCTATAAAACGTTTGAAATCGAAAGTTCTAGAATTATTCTTACTAAATGTGAATTCACGGTAGAATTCAAACGCTGCCCGCTCATTGGCTGAGCCGCGAGGAGCGCGCCGATTCCCGGTGGTAATAATACACACACCACACAATCGTATTTCAAAGGTCGAGGATTGCCGTTTGCCGTGTTAGCGGTTACCGTCATATATTTTTGACTAGCCATATTCGTTACAACTGGGTAGTGGGTAGGTAGGTACCCTTTGAAGATATACATTTCTTGTCATAAATAAGCGAAGTGTGGCGTCATAAAGTGATATAGTGAACCAGTGTAACAGTGTTCGTACACCTCGAAACGAAGGTTAGCTTGGCCTGTTGCCAAGTCTCCGCCAGGACGTAATCCTCGATGCGGCGCATAGGTACCTAAATTTACTTTTGGAGGTATGAATTTTTACACTCATCAATTCGCATGGAATCGGAAAATACCTACCTTTGGTTATAAAGCTAAGGAACTTTGGAATTACGGCGAGTAATCTAATAGTTAGCTGAAGAGACTGGCCTAAAAAATGGTACCGAATACATTATCAGGGGAAACTAAATTGTGTAACATGTAAGCAATTCGTTTTATCAATATTTAGTCAAAAGGCTATACCCACTTTACAGTACATATAGTTTCTAATTAGATTTCATATGCCAAGTAGTCTGGCTATTAAAGTTAAATTTTATTTAGTATAAATATCTTGAATAACTCTGAACTAATTATTTTTTGTATTTGCTGAATTTACAGTCTACCATAGTTTTTAATAAAACATAATCTTTGTTTATACTTATGTGTGTGGTCATGATGATATATAGTCTTTGTGTATACCTAGGTACGTACGTTGTTTAATTTTGACGAACCGAAAAAACGTCCTTAGAGAGCTTAGCAACTATACCTATATAGACTGGTTTGATTGTACGCGATCATACTCGGTCAGCTCTCGAACCCAAAACCCTGAGATCATAGAGTCATCATCGGACTGAAGGTCGCTACAATTGACACTCACTTCGAGGCACCGCTAGTTCAGCCTGGGTAATCTTTTTTATGTTAGTATTTGTATATAGGCATTTGAACGTGTCAAATTTAAATTTTATTGTTATAGGTACCTATTTAAACTCACATCATAAAAAGAAAAGATTTGATTTTTCGTAAGTTTGTTTGTTTGTAACGGATACACTAAAAACCACTTAACTGATTTTAAAAACTCTTTCACCTATAAAAAGCTATTTATTAATCATTGGATTGGATATTACTTTATCCATAACCAACTTTTTGGGCACTTTGCCGCACGGCACTGATTTAGATATTTTTTATGTTTAGTGTTTATATTATGTTGTTATCTAAATGAAATCCAATCATACATTAAATAATAATGTTTAATTAAAAAAAAACTAAAATAGTTCGTATCCAAGATACGACGGGTATGAAAATTGAAATCGTTAACAAGGAATTGTTGTTATCGTCTATTTGTCTAAATAAAGTCCTAATTCAAAATACTAATTTTATTTGTTTTCTTATCTATCTGTCCTTTCGAAGCCGGGGCGGGTCAATAGTGATATATAATTTTATTTATGTGTTAAGTCATCGAAAAAGAGCAATTTTTTTTGGGTTTTGGCGATATAAAGTTGATTTAGGTACTTACGTTGAAACAACTCAGAAATTATGACATGTATTAAAACTATAGAAGGACTTTTATAAAGGTTCTAAAATATAGTAGCGCGAGTGGTTTGTATATATGAGATTTTATTTGTTAGAATGTGAATGTTTCAATTTGGGACTAGATGCGAAAACCAAAATTAGACCAAAGTCGTAAAATTCAGCACGTATAAAATCTTGATGACTTATGGTATTCTGCTGTGAGGATACGCTGCTAGTGTAAATACAATCTTCGTGCTTCAGTAGCTGTTCGAACAATTTATAAATAAAGGCGTAAAGTATCACTTAGAGACAAATTTAAGGAAATTAACACAATGAAATTGTCGTCTCAATATATATTTGAAAACATTATTTATAAAAAAAATCTGTTGACTCTGTAGGCCATCTCTGAAACTACCCGCTATTTTCGAGTTCAAAGCGCTCGAAAATTAGAAAGCTATTTAGCTCTTCGAAATCAAAATATCGATTTTCGTAGTTTTTGAGCTCTTTGAGCTCATGATATTGCATTTTCCGAGCTCTTCAAGCCCAAAAACAGAATTTCTATACATATACAGTGAGTTGTACCAAAAGAGATTACGCCAACGTATATCGTATGAAGTCTATATGAAGTATATATGAAGTCGGTGCCAACTCAGACACTTTAAATGGGTACTTACCAGGTAATAACAATTACAACAATGATATATTTATAAGTATAACAAAAATAGAACACAATTTATAGTGTCTGAGTGAGTAGGCACCGACTTCATTAACTATATGCCGCCTGTTAATGCTCCTTTCTTTAAAGTGAAAATTTTATTTTTAACTTTTTAGTTTATGTTTTTGAAGTCGGTTTTTTTTTAAATTATTTTATTTTTTAATTTTTAGTTGAACGCATTTGTAACTTATTTGTATTTAGTATAAATGGGGCTTCTAAACGCGCTACTCAAATGAGACAGCACCGCGATTACGCATCGTAAATTCAGTGTCAAATTGACGCATCAGCATGCCTAGTAGGCAGTGGTATTCCTATGTAAAACTTCATTCTTAATTATTATTTTTGTGCGAACTGAACATTTTGGCATATTGAACCGTATGAAGGAAGCCCAACAAAAGTTAACTGCTGTAAATCGTTAAAGAATTCCCTCGACTGTTTATGGTCTTGATCATCAGACCTGTAATGGCACTTATAACCCATTTGAGTGCAAAGTTCTCTTCAATAGAAATGAATTAAGTCCAAACACCAAGTAATTGCTGTAAATGGTTAGGGAGTTCGTTCGACTGTGTATGGTCTGCATCATCAGACCTGTAGTGGTACTTATAACCCATATGGGTGCAAAGTTCTCATTAAAAGAAATGAATTAGTCCAAACACCAGGTAATTGCTGTAAATCGTTAAGGAGTTCCTTCGACTGTGTATGGTCTCCATCATTAGACCTGTAATGGTACTTATAACCCATATGGGTGCAAAGTTCTCATTAATAGAAATGTATTAAGTCCAAACACCAGGTAATTGCTGTAAATCGTCAAGGAGTTCCCTCGATTGTGTATCGTCTCCATCATCAGATCTGTAATGGCACTTATAATTCATATGGGTGCAAATATCTCATCAATAGAAATGAGCCAAGTCCAAACACCAGGTGATTGCTGTAAATCGTTGAGGAGTTCACTCGATTGTGTATGGTCTCCATCATCAGATCTGTAATGACACTTAAAACTCATATAAGTGCAAAGTTCTCATCAATAGAAATGAATTAAGTCCAAACACCAGGTAATTGCTGTAAATCGTTAAGGAGTTCCTTCGACTGTGTATGGTCTCCATCATCAGACCTGTAATGGTACTTATGACCCATATGAGTGCAAAGTTCTCATTATAAGAAATGAATTACGTCCAAACACCAGGTGATTGCTGTAAATCGTGAAGGAGTTCCCTCGATTGTGTATGGTCTCCATCATCAGATCTATAATGGTACTTATGACCCATATGGGTGCAAAGTTCTCATTAATAGAAATGAATTACGTCCAAACCCCAGGTAATTGCTGTAAATCGTGAAGGAGTTCCCTCGATTGTGTATGGTCTCCATCATCAGACCTGTAATGGTACTTATAACCCATTAAGTTGCAAAGTTCTCATTAATAGAAATGAATCAAGTCTAAACACCAGGTAATTGCTGTAAATCGTTAAGGAGTTCCTTCGATTGTGTATGGTCTCCATCATCAGATCTGTAATGGTACTTATAACCCATATAGGTGCAAAGTTCTCTTTAATAGAAATGAATCAAGTCTAAACACCAGGTAATTGCTGTAAATCGTCAAGGAGTTCCCTCGATTGTGTATGGTCTCCATCATCAGATCTGTAATGGCACTTATAATTCATATGGGTGCAAATATCTCATCAATAGAAATGAGCCAAATCCAAACACCAGGTAATTGCTGTAAATCGTTGACGAGTTCTCTCGATTGTCTATCGTCTCCATCATCAGATCTGTAATGGCACTTACAACTCATATAAATGCAAAGTTCTCATCAATAGAAATGAATTAAGTCCAAACACCAGGTAATTGCTGTAAATCGTTGAGGAGTTCCCTCGATTGTGTATGGTCTCCATCATCAGATCTGTAATGGCACTTATAATTCATATAGGTGCAAATATCTCATCAATAGAAATGAGCTAAGTCCAAACACCAGGTAATTGCTGTAAATCGTTAAGGAGTTCCCTCGATTGTGTATGGTCTCCATCATCAGATCTGTAATAGTACTTATAACCCATATAGGTGCAAAGTTCTCTTTAATAGAAATGAATCAAGTCTAAACACCAGGTAATTGCTGTAAATCGTTGAGGAGTTCCCTCGATTGTGTATGGTCTCCATCATCAGATCTGTAATGGCACTTATAATTCATATGGGTGCAAATATCTCATCAATAGAAATGAATCAAGTCTAAACACCAGGTAATTGCTGTAAATCGTTAAGGAGTTCCCACGATTGTGTATGGTGTCCATCATCAGATCTGTAATGGTACTTACAACTCATATAAGTGCAAAGTTTTCATCAATAGAAATGAATCAAGTCTATACACCAGGTAATTGCTGTAAATCGTTAAGGAGTTCCCTCGATTGTGTATGATCTCCATCATCAGACTTGTAATGGTACTTATAACCCATGTAGGTGCAAAGTTCTCATTAATAGAAATAAATCAAGTCTAAACACCAGGTAATTGCTGTAAATCGTTGAGGAGTTCCCTCGATTGTGTATGGTCTCCATAATCAGACCTGTAATGGCACTTATAATCCATATGGGTGCAAAGATCTCATCAATAGTAATGAATCAAGTCCAAACGCCATGTAATTGCTATAAATCGTTGAGGAATTCCCTCGACTGTCTTTCAGCTCCATCATCAGATCGACTCCCGACCTTCATTAAATAGTTCTAGTAGTAGTACTTAATCAAAATACTTAAAATACGATACTTTAAAATACGATTTTCGAAGGTTGCCCTCGATTTCTCTGGGATGCCATCATCAGATCCTGGTTTCCTTATCATGGTACCACTCCGGAGATATCTCCCCTCTACAAAAAAAATATCATCCAATTCGGTTCATAAACAACGAAGATATGCCTGAACACACATAAAAATATATATATATATATACGGTCGAATTGAGTAACCTCCTTCTTTTTTGAAGTCGTTTAAATAAAAACATTAAAACTCAGACAATGTTAGTGACATTCGAACAGACAACTAAAAGAGAACAACACGATTTTGTTTCACCTATCTATAAATATATAATAAATATCACCTATAAATGCCTAGAACACGATAGTCTGTGTCGCTTGTTTTTTTGCCTATATGTTTATGGGATCTTGGTATTTTTTTTACTGAAACAGGTAGCAAAGAACCACTGCTGGAACAAAGAGTGCCTGCTATGTACTTGGCTTACGAAGAATGCGTGACACACCTCGCCGTCGAGTTGAAAGAACCAGTTAGGAGACACGATGAATATAAAAAATTGGTAAGCATTCAGATGTATTTTCTACCCCGTTTAATAATAATAATAGTATCGGGACATCCGCCATCTACTCCCAAAGTAAGCAAGTATTGTTTGTATTATGGTGTACAGATACTTTTACACACATACTTACGGAACTATTAAACATATTCATGCGCACAAATATTTGTCCCGTGCGGGAATCAAACCCGAGATCCTTGGCTCCACAGTTAACATCTCTAACCACTCGGCCAACCTAGCCAACAGGTCAGTCAAGTAAAGAATAGCATTTTGAAGTTTTCATAAACTCTTTAATTCATACTTTGCCCCTCCCCTTGCGTCGCTTAAGGACTACCTTCGTAAGTGAAAAAAAATCTATTAAATAAATATTTTAAAATTTGAAAACGTAAATATTCCAGCTTTGCTCTTTGGACGACAAAAAAAAATGTTTTTATTTTTTGAAAAATGGTGTAATATCGGTCTGAAATCCGATTTTTTAATATGCAGGTGACGCAATATATTATGCAGCAGAAAAATCATCGTATGTTCCGAGACGCGGCGGAATTGCACCGAGCGACAATGTTCCTACACGAAAACTAGTTCAGTGCCTAAATAGGCCTTTCACCCGAGGTAAACATTTTGCTTTTCATTACGAATATGAGGAAAGTAAAAAAAAAACGCGTAAAATCCATATCTGAATCTGACAAACTCATTTTATATTCTTACTTACTTACTTACTACTTACTTACTATTATACTTTTATACTAACTGTATACGTAAATAATTAGCCCTCGTCAAAACAACTGAAGATCCAATTGCCACTTTCTCGCCTTATATATGTTTCTTTTACTGTGGCATTCTACCAGCCAGTATCTTTTATCGTTGATGATGGTTAATATTTAGCTCAAGTGTATGTAAATTAAATAGTAATTTATTTCAAAGCAAATATTACAATTTTACTCCGCGATTCAACAGAGTTGTATAAAAGTTGGGACATGGCTTGTATAGTTTTTTTTAAAGTTTATTGGACAGCAGGGAAAATAGTTTCCCAGAGACGAAAAGTACTACTTTCATCCCTCTTATCGGGTAACTTCAAGCGTACTTTCCGAGTATGAGTAAAGAAAAATTTATTTTTTACTGCGTGATAAGAGCTGATTCGTGTGAGTTCACCTCCAGGCGGCGCACATATAGCTGAGGGCCTATTGACATGAACTTTTCACTTTGTAACACAAGCATGGAACTTGGCACATGTGTTCCCTGTATAAAACAAATCAGATTGAGCTCAGTTCCCAGCAGTTCCAGCCGCAGGAGGGTGTGGGGCGCGCTCTAAACAAAAAATTCTCACTGATGCAGTTTTACTATTTTCGTATAAAATAAGGTCGTGGCTTTCATTTCTGATGGCAATTTAGTATACAGCTATACAAAAAATGATTTTATTTGAAATAAAGTAAAAATCTTGTCTGCCATTTTTTTCTTTAATTTTCTATAATTTTTTAAATCGTAAATATTTTATAATAAAAAAAATTTTTTTAATTACATTATTTACTCTAGTTTATAAAAATATATACTAAGAAAAAGTTCCGGAAGGTGACGCGGCGAATCGATGCATTGACAGGCGACCGCGCGGGCGGTGCGGCGGTGGAGTGCGGGCGCCTTTGAATTCGAATCTCAGTGCGTGCAGTAAACTGTTTAGTTTTCCGGGTGTTTGGACGGATTGGGCGCAAAGTTTGTTATCAAAATAACCGTTTATCAAGTTTAAATAAAAGCGGTTTAATTGTTTTTTTTTTTTTGTGTTTGTGGCTGCAATTTTATTTGATGTTTTGAAGTCAATTCATGTAAGTATTTATTACGTTTTTTAAATCAGTTTTGCACTTTAACTTCAATTTTTACAGCGCCCAATCATTGGCGCCCAATGATCTTGTGGAGTAACGCCCAAAAAGTACCCAGTAAAAGTACCCTATAGAAATAAACGGAGTATTTAACTTTTTCAGTATTTAACTTTCTGCGAGGAAAGAATACAATCTAACAATAAAATTATTCACGACCACATCGCGTTAAACAAGTATGCTTTATTTACAACAATCAAACAGACAGATAGAAAAACACAGGCCAAAATTAGCCAATTCGGTCCAGTGTGACATGTAAAAAGCTTCATTAACATTACAAAAATTAATGAATGCCGAAAACATTTATTTACTTAAAAAGATCGGCAATTGGACAATGTTCCGCCGAGAGAAAATGCGCTGCATCTACATATTATTGCGTGCAGTGTATCTAGGTGTACATGTGTAGGGTCAGTTAACGACACCACAACAAATTCTACCCAACTACCCAATCCCCAGAAATACGGTTGGACAAGAGAAGGAGATGTATGGGTTGCCAACTGGACAACTGTGGCCATTGCTGCACGCGCATGCTTAGAACATAAAAGATGCAAGTGTAAGCAAAAGTGCGGCAACAGGTGCAGTTGCAACAAACAAGGACTGAATTGCACTGACTTGTGCATATGTAGTGGCATACGCAAAGTTTAAATGATTCATCTCACCGTAATAATCTACTTTTATTTATTTTTCAAATTTGAGTTGAGATTCACTCTAAAATGCAGAAATTTACCGTTTGTTAAAATTGTATTTATTTCACAGTCGTTGAATATTAACCAAAAATATTTAAATCATTCTAATAAATTTCACAAATTTAAAGTCACTCAGCGTGCTATGGAGCGGGCTATGCTCGGTGTTTCTTTGATGGATAAAATCAGAAACACTGAAATCCGTCAAAGAACTAAAATTGTCGACATAGCCGAAGCGATCAGCAAGCTGAAGTGGTAATGTGCCGGTCACATTTGCCGTAGAACTGATAACCGATGGGTTAGACGAGTTCTCGAATGGAGGCCACGTACCGGAAAGCGAAGCGTTGGACGCCCCCCGGCCAGGTGGACAGATGACCTGAAGCACCATACCGGGGGTAGTTGGATGCGAAAGGCGGAGGACCGTGTGTGGTGGCGAGCCTTGGGAGAAGCCTATATCCTGCAGTGGACAGACACGGGCTGATGATGATGATGATGAATAAATTTCAGCTGTGTCACCTCAAACCGCTGCTAGCGACGCGCTCGACCCCGACTTCGCGTCACATTTCAGTTGTTTTCCTACAAATTTTTGTTAATTAAGTGTGAACATATTATGTATTTTTATAAATTAGAGTAAATAAGGTAACTAAACAAATTTTTTTTATTATAAAATATTTACGATTTAAAAAGTAATAGAAAATTAAAGAAAAAAATGCCAAACAAGTTTTTTACTTTATTGCAAATAAAATCATTTTTTGTATGGATGTATTCTAAATTGCTATCAGAAATGAAATCCACGTCCTTATTTTATACGAAAACGATACCAAAAATGTCTTAATAGTAAAACTGCATCAGGAGAATTTTTTGTTTGGAGCACGGCGGATGCAAACTTTGCGTACCCCCCCACACCCCCTTGCGGGTGGAACTGCTGGGAACTGAGCTCAATCTAATTTGTTTTATGCAGGGAACACATGTGCCAAGCTCCATGCTTGTGTCGCAATGTGAAGGGTTTCCATCAAGAGGTATCAATAGACCCTCGGTTAATAGAGATATTGCAATATAAAAGTTGCTCAAAAGTACTTTAACACTTAATTCAATCAGATATCGGTAGCTTAAATAATTGATTTTAAAACTTAAATACCTATGACGTAACAACTACGGTTTATAGCTTCCATGTTTGATATAGTTCCAATCAAACTTTATGGCGGATCGGAATACAACGCTTTATGCATGCTTGCACAGGTTCAATCATATGCCCCTCGCTCCACTGCGTCCCGCTGCACCTAAAACTGGTTACTGCGACGCGACTTGTGCCTATGTTCACATCCGCCATAAAAGTTGATTGGAACTATACCTGAAATTATTTTACATAACTTTAAATCACCGACAGTTAGTGTTGTGATATTATTGATAGGTACACGTACGTGATTATAAATTTCTGTTATTAGACCTCCAAAAAATATAACTGTCTTTTTACTTAAAAATTTAGACCATGTTGCTAAATGTTGACCAAATTGTCATTTTTATGCATAACTGTAGACAGACATTTCAATTTTATTCCTTGAGAAATATATTTTCAATATTAGCCTCCTATCGTATAGTGACGTCTATGCTTAGAAGCACGTCGACGCATTGTGGAATGTACTCGAATTGTCACACGCTTTCACAAACATGTCGACTAGGTACAGAAATTACTAGAAAATCGAAATAAAAATAAAATAAATGAAATTCTATTTTAGAAGCGGCGCAAATCAAAAGGGTTGCGCTGCTCGGATTCATATTTTTGAGGCAGCGTCGCGTGCACTCACAGGTGGTGCCGAGCGCTATTAATTATTCCCACGATAAATTGTAATTAGAATTTCAAATTGGAATGTTCGATGATGGAAACTTCGAGATGTTGCGGGTGATGATTTCGGCGCATATATAACAAGGCTAGTGCGCTGTCAACGTGTCAGTTTTTGGAAGAGTCAATAGCGAACATAACTGCAAAGTGCGACACAAGTGTGATAAAAGTTTTGCGATTAAGTTTCGTAATAAAGTATAAATACAACTTAAGGTAGGACGACGCCTGTTTAATAAGACTATTTAATAATAGATGGAGCCACCATATAAAGAAATGAAATTTCTATAGAGTTTCTTACATGTAAGAACCTTTTATTGATAATCTGATATTTTAATCCATTGTTACTCTAAAATAATACAGCTGTTGGTTTTCCTCATAAATAAATAAATAAATAATTTTTATTTTTTCATAATACAGTTCTAGGTTTCTGTTGATAAAACATAGCATGCGACTATCAAAAATATTTCTCTTTAAAGTTTTTAACTGACATTATTGATTGTTTCAACAGTTTCCAAGTATTTGTACAAAAACCTAAAATTCGTGGAAAATAAGGTTTTTTCGACTGATTTAAATTATGGTTTTTTCAATGGTTTGGAAGCGTTTATCAAAAAACCTTATTTTCCTAAAAATTTAGGTTTTTGTACAAACGTTTCGAAACTGTTAAAACAATCAGTAAAGTCAGTTAAAAACATTAAAGAGAAATATTTTTTACGGTCGCATGTTATATTTTATAAACTGAAACCTATAAACGTGATAATAAAAAAATAAAAGTAATTTCTTTATGTGGTGGCTCCATCTATTATTAAATAGCCGTACTAGACAGGCGTCGTCCTACCTTAAATCGGTGTTCTAGTGCATCCTAAATATATGGACCTACTACCAGCCCATAACATCTTTAACAGCACGGTTTCATCAACAGGTATAATGAAACTAGACGACCTAGCTCACGTTTTCAAGGTGAGTCTGTTGTTGAGGAGAGGTGAAGAGGCGCGCGCCCTCTGTGTCTCGCTGTTGAACAAATTCGAGTTGGCACTGGCTTGGGATGGCCGGGCGCTACTGGTACTTACCTCCTTTGTTACCCGCCCGCGAGTCCAATGCCCAGGTGTGTATACATATTCATGCTCCTTATAGAGAAACCGCTAAAGTCATGCATAGTCTTATGTGCGGGGCTAGGCGTCAAGGGTGGCGGGCAGGTAGCAATATAATAATGCCTAGGACATCCACACAGGGCCATCTAGTCCCACAGTATAGTTCCAATCAAACTTTATGGCGGATCGGAATACAACGCTTTATGCATGCTTGCGCAGGTTCAGTCATATGCCCCTCGCTCCACTGCGTCCCGCTACACCTAAAACTGGTTACTGTGACGCGACTTGTGCCTATGTTCACATCTGCCATAAAGGTTGAATGGAACTATAGAACTATAATCCAGTACCATTATCCCATCAATACCCCACTGCAGGGGCTTAGGCGTCTCCTCGGGATGAGGAGCTTGGAGCTCAATCCATCACGCTGCCCTCGTACGTGTTGGTGGATTTGCCATCTATTGATGGTAACCGGGACCAACGGATTAAAGTGCTCTGCGAGGCACAAAGTTAGTGATAGTTATGTTACATAAGTTCATCATCATCATCATCATCATCATCAGCCCGTGTCTCTCCACTGCAGGATATAGGCCTCTCCCAAGGCTCGCCACCACATACGGTCCTCCGCCTTCCGCATCCAATTACCCCCGGTATGGTGCTTCAGGTCATCAGTCCACCTTGCCGGAGGGCGTCCAACGCTTCGCTTCCCAATACGTGGCCTCCATTCGAGAACCCGTCTACCCCATCGGTTGTCGGTTCCACGGCAAATGTGACCGGCCCATTGCCACTTCAGCTTGCTAATCACTTCGGCTATGTCGACAACTTTAGTTCTTCGACGGATTTCAGTATTCCTGATTTTGTCCATCAAGGAAATGCCGAGCATAGGCATAGCCCGCTCCATAGCGAGCTGAGCGACTTTAAATTTGTGGACCAGTCCTGCCGTGAGAGTCCATGTTTCGGCACCGTATGTCATTGTTACATAAGTTAGAAAAAGCTTATTCGTACATGCCCTGGGGAATTCGACTTACGGCCTTCTAAACAAGAAACGGGTTCGCTACCACTCGGCTATCACGACACGGCAACTGAGCAAGTAATATGTTTGTGTTATGGGTACTAGAAAACCGATATAAATACTTAAATATTTATACCAATTGTCTAGTAAATCCAGACACGGAACAAATAGACTTGTTCATGCACACAAATATGTGTCTCAGGCGGAAGTGGAAGCCGCGACCTTTGGTTCTGCAATTACGGTCTGTAACGTGCACGCCTGGATCCCGTCCAATTTATCATCAGCACCAACGGAGCCTAGTTCGTGCGGCACATATTCCTCGAAACTTGTCAGTGAGTACACCCACCTGCAAAATAATGATACACAAACACCTGTCTCGGTATGGCCCGTGGTTATAGAGTCAAACTTAATTTTCAATTAGTTTCATCAACAAAAGTTAAATGAAAGAACACTCTAATGGCTTTATTTTTTATATGTTACGCTAAAATTTCGAAGATGCTCACCGAGCGAAAAATTGCTCAAAACGCTTAGTGGTCACTGTAAAACATCCACATTCGTGTAATGGTTCTTATGAAAACGCTCACGATGCGTTGTGGTAATCACAGAAAGGCCACATAGCGAAGTTTGTGTCAAGGCTATTATGTTATACGACCACAACGCATTGTGGCAACGAAGAAAAGCTATGACCCTAATTGACTTAAATTACATTGTGTCGTGATAGCCCGAGCCGCAGCGAACCTGTTCCAAATCTATAAGGCCATGTGATCGTGGTTCGAATCCGGGTGTGTACCAATGTTTTCTGACTTAAGTACATTAACTGTAACTGACTCCGTGGCTCGGAGAGCATGTTAAACAGTCGGTCCCGGTTGCTGTCAATAGATGGTGGTCGTTACAATCCGCAAACCTGCATTAAAGCAGCGTGGTGGATTTAAGCTCCAACCCCCCTTATCTTGAGGGGAGCCCTAAGCCCCTGCAGTGGGGTATAAAAAAGGGCTGATGGAATTAAATGGAATGGAATAGATGAATGAATCATGGTGTAGAAAGAAGGGGCATACTGCGCTTGCGAATCCTCACCCAGTTATACGCACAAGTTAGGCGGTGCCTACGAACGATAAGCCTTCTTCGGGCTGGCTTGGGATCGTTGAATGAAAAGCACAGCCCCGAAGTATACGCGCTATGTAGATTTACATGTTGTCTTTGCAGCCAAGCTCCGTTAATGTAGTTCGACCATCATGCTAAGTCTCATTTAAGCCCCTGCAGTGAGGTATAAAAAGGGCTGATGGAATGGAATGAAAACTGTATTATCCTGTCACTATAAAATATTTAACCTATTAATAGTCATCTACGTAGCGGTGACAAATATGTATAACTAAGCCAACTTTCAGCTTTAAAACAGTAATAGTTTACGAGTGAACTGGCTATGACATACGGACAGACAGACAGACGAACATAAAAGAAGTCCGAATCTGTCACAGGTAAAGTGTGTACCATTAATTAACAGCCGATGGATATTCTGTCGAAGGCTGTAAGTCAGATATGGCTTCGAGGAAATATAGAACCAAGCAGAGGATATATAGAATTTAAGCATTTTAAGTTTATTTTACGTCGTGATAGCCGGGTAGTTGCGAGCTCGTATCTTGTTTAGAAGACCGTGGTTCGAATCCCAAGGCATGTACTAATGAGTTTTTCTACCTTATGTACATATAACTAACACTGACCCTGTGCCTCAGAGAGTACTTAAAGCCTTCAATCCTGGTTGCCATCAATAGATGGCAGTCGTTAAAATCCACCAACCCTCACTGGAGCAGCGTGGCGAATTAAGCTCCAAGCGCTTTCACCCCGAGAGGTTGATATAAATATACTTTCTCATTTTATTTGTTTACAATAAATTGAGAAGAAAATTATTTTTCAGTTGAATGATGAAAAACGGTTTTTGTATCTAAAACAGGCTACTCTGGTCAGCTGGGTTTCAACAGGCTGGATGATTGTCCTCATATTCTTCGTTCAGGAGCTGCAGTATCCCAGCTGTATGTTGGAGCTGATGCGTCGTTTCCGGTCCACCGCACCGGAACACAATCCATGTTCTTTAGCGCTGGTCTCTCTGACTGCCGCCCCGGAGTACCTACACCCCACTCCAAGCCGCGTGCAGCGCCAGGACTGCGGTCTGCGCACATGCAGTGCCGATCGCTACAGTGACCGGTAAGTGAAATATTTAGTTGATATAAAGCATATTGCTGTTGAAGGATTATTTGAGTAGATAAGGAATGGGTGTGAAGTTGGCAAATGTCTGGCATTTACGAATACTTAAGTGAAGTATTTCATGTATTTGTTTTCTTAAATCATGGGTTATTTTAAACTATATTCAATTTTTCTATGTAGTAAATATGAGTAGGTAGGTAGAGGAATTTTCACAGCATATTATAGGCAACTATTTATTCTTCAAATGTTTATGTTTCCTGCATGGACTGAAAAAAAAAACTGAAAATTATGAAAACGAAAACGCAGGCGTTCGCTGGTCTATCTATATGAATAAATAGTCCAGTCAATGAAGGTTTTCATTTCACCTCCGATTTCGTTGAATCTCCATCGATTTTCATAAAAATTATTGAGTAGGTGGGGGATACCTTAAGAAACAAAAGTGACATAGTGTCAACTTGCGCTTTTGTACTGAGGGTGGATGCCACCCCTTCTCGGGGGTGAAAACTATTTTAATAAAAATAACTACAGGAATTGATAGAAAATTTCTAAGAAAAATTTATTATATAAAGTTTTTAGAATAAATCAATACTTTCTGAGTTATTAAAGATCAAAGATTGTGATTTTTCGTAATAAAAATACATGTTTTAAAGCAGTTTTTTATAAATAACTCAAAAACTATGAGTTTTTGCATAAAATGTGTCATTACTAAAATTAAAGCTAATAAAAAAACAAACAAATCTCTATTTTGAAAAATCTTCTAAAATTAATTCAAAGCGAGCTATAGGTAATTGTATGTATAATTTTTTTTCGGCGAGTTCTTAAATCTAAGTATTCACACTTAAATAACGGGAATCCGATACATTTTAAGACATATACTTTCTGAACATTTTTTAAAGTAGGTACTTAAAAATACCTTTCTAATGAGCATTGTAAAAAGTTAATAGCATCAAAATTAAGCAAGTTATGATAAAAATAAGGTGACTCTATCGATTTTTTTTTTGGAAAAAACGAAAAATAAAACCTTCACCATTTCCATAAAAATTCAAATTTACGGTTATCCCTAAAGGACTTAAAGAAAAAAAAGTATGATTTAATAAAATCGAAGTTTTTCAAATTTTCGTAAATTTAATATTTTTTAAAAATAACTTCAAAAATATTCGATATTCGTAAAATCTGATAAAGAACGAAATTTGAGTTCGTTTTTTAATAAAAATTTTGGTTTTTACGATGAAAAATAACCGAGATAAAGACGTTTATATCGGTTATTTTTTTATATATGTTATAACTTATATTATAACCATATATTATAACTTTTACTTCTAGAACCATGTAACCGGAAGCCTTTAACCTTTATTAAAAAAAATAAGGGCTTTAAAAAACCTTATTTAAGACGATCTTATGGCTCTTGAAATTACCTTTCAAATGGTTTTTGGGTGAACCTGATATCTTAAAAATTAACGGAGTTATTGTAAAAAAACAAATTATATTTTTTTGGTAAAATTTTTGGAGCAGATATTTGGTATGCATATTGCATATATTTTAGGAAAACGTTTCAATAGGTACATGTTTACTAAATACACATGTATGTGTGTGTGTGTATGTGTGTTTTGAAGATAGAGAAAGTGAAAAGAATGGTAAACATCTGCTCGAAAACGTGGTGGGGCTTTTTAGAATGATGTGTGTTTATTGAATATTTCAGTATATTTCCAAAAGTGGACTAAAATACACGTGGTATTTTTTAGTATTTTAGTACTCTCGGACTAATAATTAAAAATTCGTTTCATAATTAACCAAAGAATTGTGTAAAAATAAAAAAATTAATGTAGATTTGTCAGTCCTTTATGATGGCTTCATAATAACCATATGTGTGGGCACCATAATACACAATTATATGCGAAACCGCTTCAGAAGGAAATTTCAGACTTGAATTGTTTTATTTTTATTTCAGGATATTGTCCAAAAATGTTACTGGATATAGTTCGGTAAAGTTTAGGCCACTCCTCAAGATAAGAGGGCTTGAAGCTTAAATCTACCACGCTGCACGAATGCGGGTTGGCGGATTGTAACGACCGCCATCTATTGACAGAGATCGGGACCGACTGCATAACGTGCTCTCCGAGGCACGGAGTCAGTGATAGTAAATGAACTTAAGTCAGAAAAAACTCATTGGTACACGCCTGGATTAGAAACCGCGGCCACATAGCCTTATGGATTTGAAACAGTTTCGATGCGCTGGCTATCACGACAGATCCTACCGTTTAGTGTCAAATTAAAATTATTAACTGTCGGATTTTCGTACGTTTAACATCGTTTTGAATACACTAACAAGCCAGTTTTATAAGTGCTCATAATAACTTATGGTCTGTCTTATCACCGATTCGAATATTTTGCTCACGTTTTCGATTGTTTCGAAGGACGAGACGCTCTATCCTGATTATTATGCTATCTACGGTCAAATTGTCGACACTCGATCACAATGTAAATATAATTCTTAATGCGGTGTTTTAATGGTAATTGGGATTCAAGTATGAAACTACCGTCGTAGCTCTAGCTACAGGCCATTTTGAATGAAAATTAAACCTCGTGGCAAAGTATATGGAGCAAGCGGCCCGAGTAAGTAATTAATTCTTCGATACTAGCGCCGGTTTACGAATATGTAGCGCGAGACAAATGTGTAGGGATGTCGACATATTAGACACACGTAAACTTCTGTGACATTTTAGTATCTTATTTTAAATTTACTAAACATTTTTGGTCCGCTCCCCCGATGCCCGTGATAGTGATCGTAGAGAAGCATCTTCTGCCCCACCGCACCGCTTCTTCCCACTTGTGTCGCTTATTTATCGCGAAGCTGTTCTACTTATAGAATCTCAAACTGCTTTGGTACAATAAAGATGAGAAACGTTTATCGTGTTTGATATTTTAATTACAGGTGGATTGTTTCTCGTACGGGATGTTGCTCTGACGGGATGAAATAATGTCTTTGAGACAACCGTTCGAGGGGCACGAGGCGTTGAAGGGATCTGTGTTAGACGGTTGCAGGCCTACTTTGTCGTCTAGGGTAAGTATCTAACTTAGGTATAACACCTTGTAAAATAAGTGTCAATTTCTTATATACAAAGTTATCGAATGAACGTGAGCTTATAAAGCGTGTAGAGCTTCAAAAAAACATAAACTAAAAAGTTAAAAATAAAATTTTCACTTTAAAGAAAGGAGCATTAACAGGCGGCATATAGTTAATGAAGTCGGTGCCTACTCACTCAGACACTTTAAATTGTGTTCTATTTTTGTTATAGTTAAAAATATATCATTGTTGTAATTGTTATTACCTGGTAAGTACCCATTTAAAGTGTTTGAGTTGGCACCGACTTCATTGACTATATGCCGCCTGTTAATGCTCCTTTCTTTAAAGTGAAAATTTTATTTTTAACTTTTTAGTTTATGTTTTTGAAGTCGGTTTTTATTTTTTTTATTTAATTATTTTATTTTTTAATTTTTAGTTGAACGCATCTGTAACTTATTTGTATTTAGTAGAAATCGGGCTTCTATACGCGCTACTCAAATGAGACAGCACCGCAATTACGCAACGTAAATTCAGTGTCAAATTGACGCATCAGCATACCTAGTAGGTAGTGGTATTCCTATGTAAAACTTCAATCTTAATTATTATTTTTGTGCAAAGTGATCATTTTGGCATATTGAACCGTATGAAGTAAGCCCAACAAAAGGTAACTGCTGTAAATCGTTGAGGAATTCCCTCGACTGTTTATGGTCTTCATCATCAGACCTGTAATGGTACTTATAACCCATATGAGTGCAAAGTTCTTATCAATAGAAATAATTAAGTCCAAACACCAGGTAATTGCTGTAAATCGTTAAGGAGTTCCTTCGACTGTGTATGGTCTCCATCATCAGACCTGTAATAGTATTTATAACCCATATGGGTGCAAAGTTCTCATTAATAGAAATGAATCAAGTCCAAACACCAGGTAATTGCTGTAAATCGTTGAGGAGTTCCCTCGATTGTGTATGGTCTCCATCATCAGACCTGTAATGGCACTTATAACCCATATGAGTGCAAAGTTCTCTTCAATAGAAATGAATCAAGTCCAAACACCAGGTAATTGCTGTAAATCGTTAAGGAGTTCCCTCGATTGTGTATGGTCTCCATCATCAGATCTGTAATGGTACTTATAACCCATATGGGTGCAAAGTTTTCATTAATATAAATGAATTTTGTCCAAACACCAGGTAATTGCTGTAAATCGTTGAGGAGTTCCCTCGATTGTGTATGGTCTCCATCATCAGATCTGTAATGGCACTTATAATTCATATGGGTGCAAATATCTCATCAATAGAAATGAATCAAGTCTAAACACCAGGTAATTGCTGTAAATCGTTAAGGAGTTCCCACGATTGTGTATGGTGTCCATCATCAGATCTGTAATGGTACTTACAACTCATATAAGTGCAAAGTTTTCATCAATAGAAATGAATCAAGTCTATACACCAGGTAATTGCTGTAAATCGTTAAGGAGTTCCCTCGATTGTGTATGATCTCCATCATCAGACTTGTAATGGTACTTATAACCCATGTAGGTGCAAAGTTCTCATTAATAGAAATAAATCAAGTCTAAACACCAGGTAATTGCTGTAAATCGTTGAGGAGTTCCCTCGATTGTGTATGGTCTCCATCATCAGACCTGTAATGGCACTTATAATCCATACGGGTGCAAAGATCTCATCAATAGAAATGAATCAAGTCCAAACACCAGGTAATTGCTGCAAGTCGTTGAGGAGTTCCCTCGACTGTCTTTCAGCTCCATCATCAGATCGACTCCCGACCTTCATTAAATAGTACTAGTAGTAGTACTTTATCAAAATACTTAAAATACGATACTTTAAAATACGATTTTCGAAGGTTGCCTTCGATTTCTCTGGGATGCCATCATCAGATCCTGGTTTTCTTATCATGGTACCATTTCGGAGATATCTTCGTTTCATAAAAAAATCATCCGATTCGGTTCATAAACAACGAAGTTATCCCTAAACACACATAAAAAAAAAAAAAAAACAAATATACGGTCGAATTGAGTAACCTCCTTCTTTTTTGAAGTCGCTTAAAAAAGATAAAAATGGAAATTTAACATGTTTTTCTCGATAACCGTTAGTTTGCACCATCTGTTCACTTTAAATTTTTTCTTTAATTCGAGGAGCTCTTCACGCTCTATGAGCTCGGTACTTTCTGCCGAACAAACGTGTATAATATGTACAATATACCGCGTGTTCGGTTGAACGTAGTCCAAAATTATAGAGCTTGTAGAGTTTACCTTAACAAAAAGTTTTTAAAAATTGTGTAAAAAAATTAAACTTTCAATATATTTTTTCGGTAACCGTTAGTTTGCGTTGTCTGCTCACTTAAAACTTATTGTTCAGTTTGGTAAACTTTACACGCTCTATAAGTTTGGACTACGCCACTCACCAAAAAAAAGGCGCCACCCGTGAAAAGTTATTTGTCAATAGTGATTGTGTGTATTTGATGACCGGTTGGCCGAATGTCGCGGGTTCGATTCCCGCCTGGGACAAATATTTGTGTGCATGTCTATTTGTTCCATGTCTGGGGGTAAAAAAATATATGTATGTAAATGTATTATAAATATGGATTATTCAAGTAATTATATCAATTGTCCGGTATCCATAGTACAAGCTTTGCTGAGTTTGAAACTAGATGGCGCTGTGTGGGGTTTCTGAGGTAGTATTATTTGTATTGTTGTTTAAGTTTTCATTAGTCGCGGCAGAAGTTTTTGGGTCTTGAATGTTGAATATTTTGCTGACGATATTTGACATTTCCTGATCATACTTCTTACGCATTATCCCTGCCCGGTGGTGTGCACAAGAGCTGTTATCCCCATTGATGGTATCACATAAAGATAAAACCTCAAAAACTAGTTAAGTGCGCTTCGGACTCGCACACGAAGTGTTCCGTATCACCGTACAATATAAAACAACACGTTTCTTGTATGGGATCTCCTTTGATTTCTAACTTTATTTTATTTTTATTATTTGTTGTTATAGCGGCCATAATGATACACACGGAATATTTCATGTGTCTACCTATTACGGTTCAAGGGATATAGCCCTGTGACAGACCGACGGACGGACAGCGGAGCCTTAGTAATAGGGTACGGAAATTTAAAAATTATTTTTGACAGGAGACAACAGCCTATACATGTTCGCTCAGATTTTGAACAGTCGTTTTAAATACAAGCTTTTAAATAACTACTGTGAGATCATCGTGAACCATCAAGAACTTTCCGTTATTGTATCAGAAAAAAAATGTAGTCAATGAATCCATTTCCACCAGCCCATTATGCCCCACTGAAGGGGCTTAGGCCTCCCCCCAGGTTGCGAGGGGATGAGGTCAATAAATACTCATTACCAAAGTTATGGGATTATTCAATTAATTGGATCTGCTTTAGCTTGTCAACTATTTGACCCTAAGTTATGATAATTTCCTAGTAAATTCTATTAACAGTATTTAAGATAGGTAATACCTGCGAATAATAATATTTAGGGAATTCCTCACAGCGCCATCTAGTCCCAAATGAAGCAAGTATTATGCTCGTATTATGGGTTACTAGACAACTGATATACATACTTAAATATTCTTTGTAATATATACATATGTATATACATATTTCACACCCAGACATGGACCAAATAGACATGTTTATGCACAGAAATATTTGTCTAGGGCGGGAATCGAACCCACGACCCTTGACTTCGCAGTTAGGGTCGTTCGCCGCCTCTAACCGTTCCTCCCATTGGTCAGTTAACTGTTTTAATAACATAAGTAATTATATTTAAATTGTTTAGTGGTGTATATTTTACTGTTGCTTCGTGTAGTTTTTTGTTTGTATTGTGTTTTGACGTTCTCTGGTGAAGTTTGCTTTTAACTTTAATTGATTTCCACGTCTATCTCCCGCAGTGGAGAGACACGGGCTGATGATGATGATGACGTCTATCTGTCTACTAAGAAAAAAATGTAAAATTGTAAAATTCTATCATATTTCAAATTCAAATTCAAATTTATTTATTTATCAAAATAATTCATAAATAATGCAACACAGGACATCAATGCTCTCCACACTAGGCACAGCCTGTCACGTGGCGAGCAAAATCAAATTAACACTATATTTCACATAACGTTACATCTCAAAAATTATATTAATCGGCATTTATTATTTACTTTTATTTATTTTATTTTTGTTAGAAATATCTATCAATATTAAAATAGTTATCATTTTATTATAAACTTAACACAGTACCACACTACCATGGCTATTATTTATTTATTTGTTTTATTTCATTATTATTAGATTATTATTATTATTATTATTATTTTTTTTTTTTATTATTCTTAAAAGATTCTGGATAAATGTGTGCTTATGAGTGCGAGTGAGTGAGTGTGATTGTATGTGGGGGTGTGGCGATGAATGTGAGAGATTTATTTGATCACCTTCAACAACGCTTCACTTTCGAGATATGAGTAACTTTTTAAAATTTTGAGGACTTTGGATTTTGCCTCTCTAATACACAGGTTTTTAATGTCGCAAACCTTAGCAATTTTATTGTAAATATATGGACCAAGAAAACTACTAAAGCGTCGAGCAAATGCTGTTTTGACGGCTGTACTCGACGCCCTGAAAACCCGTTTTTCCGACATTGAGATATGTTGAGGACTGTTTTGTATCTTTTTATGCATTTTTACTATAATATTCAAGACAAACAACTGCCTAACGCTTAACACGCCCAAATCTTTATACAAAGTTGTTGTTGGATATCGAAATGGTTTTCCCATCATTACTTTTAAAACTGAACGTTGAGCCCTCTCTAATTGCACAAGAACGGAGGCGGAGGCGCCACCCCAAGCAAGGTTACAGTAAGATAAAAGAGGTTGACAAAGTGCACTGTATACAGAGAGTAAAAGTGGCTTCGGTGCAACCTCTCGAAGCAATCTCATGGTGAACATTAACTTTCTGACCTTTATCGACATTTCCCTGATATGGTAGCAGAACGTAAGTTTCTCGTCCAGTGTTATACCCAGATATTTTATGGAACTACATCTACTGATGCTGTCACATCTACAATTTTGCGCGAAAACAAAGTTGGTGGGATTAGACATCGGGATACAAATATGTGTTTTTATGTCTGGAAAAATGGAAGGGGAAGATGCCGCGGTTTTGTGAAAACAGAGAAGTTTGGTTTTTGATGCATTTAGAGTCAGTAAATTCTCTTGCAACCATTTGGAGATTACAGCCATTCCATTTTCAACTGATTTTGCCGTTTCGGACCAAGAGCGGTCGTGAAAGATAACGGCAGTATCATCGGCATAACAGATTATATTTGCGTTTTGTAGAGGGAGAGACATTAGGTCGTTTATATAGACCAAGAACAGTAATGGTCCTAATACACTGCCCTGTGGTACACCGAAAGAGACAGTTTTTTCCCTACTGGCGAAGTCGGCAATCCTAATGCACTGTTTTCTATCAGTTAAGTAACTACGGAACCAGTCTAGAGCAATGCCTCTGATCCCACAAGATTCGAGCTTTCTTAACAGTATAGGAACAGAGACGGTGTCGAACGCCTTCGCCAGGTCGAGAAAGACACCGGCACAGGCCCGGCCTCGATCCAAAAGAGATGACACAGATTCCGTAAGTAATGTGACTGCGTCCTCTGTAGATTTACCTTGCCTAAAGCCAAACTGTTGATTTGATATCATGTTATTTGATTCTAGGTACTTAGTCAGACGTTTTTTAACTAATTTCTCTAAAATTTTCGAAAAGACTCCAAGGAGTGAAATTGGACGGTAGTTAGTGACCATGTTTTTATTTCCAACTTTGTGAATTGGTATAACTACTGCTGTCTTCCAGGCCTCAGGGAAGATTCCAGAAGACATACTCAGATTAAAAATTGCTGTAAGTGGTAGTATAATGTTATTTTTTATTGATCGGACGAGTCGATTAGAAATACCGTCTAGGCCAGGGGCGGACGCGTTTTTGAGTTGGAGTATTAAATCTTCAACTTCACCTGGGTCAGTCGGATGCAGAAAAAAGGAGTGCACGGGATTTTGTCGTTTCACAGTAATCGCAGCTAATGATTCTTGCGTTTCATTCAATTGGTGAAGAGCTTGGTTAGCAAGTCGTTGGCCAATTGTGGAGAAGTAATTGTTGCAGTGCTCGAGGGAGTCCTCCAAAGTGTTGGCGGTATTTAGAAGCTCAATAGAAGGGTTCATTGTTTTGCGGGTATGGGTGATACGTTTTACAGAATCCCATAACTTTTTAGGGTTGCTTATATTACAAGCGAGATCAAGCCTGTCATGTTCATTTTTAAGTTTACGCAAAAGTGATACAAAGAAATTTCTATAACGAGTGTATATGAGTTTCGCAACAGAATCTAAAGGATTTTTCCGAGAAATAGCATGCAATTTGTCTTTATGTTTTGAGCACCTGATCAGCCCTGGAGTCATCCAGGGCTTGAGGGTATACTTGGAACGACTTATTTTCTTAGTACGCACATTACGTTCTATGACATTAGTTAAAATAGACGAAAATATATCCACGGCCTCCACCACAGATGTTTTACTAGTGACTATTGACCAGTCGACTCTCGCCAATTCGAGGGCAATAGTATCATAATCATAATTTGTGCTCTGTTTTCTTGGCATTTTTGATTTAGGAAGACAACAATTCACCACGGCCATCACTTGGCTATGATCCGTTACGTCCACATATATATAAGTGTATGTTGTGTGAAGTACAATTATTACTTACTCCGTGGCTCGGAGAGCACGTTAAGCCGTTGGTAACGGGTGTCATCAACAGATGGCAGTCGTGAAAATCCACCAATCCAAATTAGAGCAGCGTGGTGGATTAAGCTCCAAGCCACCTCGCCCTGTGGGGACTGAGGAGAGGCCTAAGTCCCTGCAGTGGGGTATAATGGGCTGATGGAATGGAATGAAATATTGTGTTATTTCAGATTTTAAAAAATAATGGTTCAAGAGTTAGGAGGGAAGGACATGTCTTTCACGTAAAAAGGCAGCTTCACTGTCGAGTGTTTCGTAAACAGAACGATATTTTGAAAAACTATCAATGGACCTCATGACGATTTTAAATTAGCTATACAACGATATCCCAATTAAAAGAGAAAGTAAATAATTGCAGTAAAGGCACTGCATTATCCTCTTTCTATAAAATATTTAACCTATTAATAGTTATCTATGTAGCGGTTACCAATATGTTTAACTAAGCCAACTTTCAGCTTTAAAGCGGTAATAGTTTACGAGTGAACTGGCTATGACATACGGACAGACAGACAGACAGACGAACAAAAAAGAAGTCCGAATCGGTCACAGGTGTCAAAGTGTGTAACAGGCGATGGATATTCTGTCGAAAGCTGTAAGTCAGACATGGATGGCATCGAGGAAATATAGAACCAAGCTAGCCGAGTGGTAGCGAGCCCGTTTCTTGTTTAGAAGACCGTGGTTCGAATCCCAATGCATGTACCAAGTTTTTTCTAACTTATGTACATAACTATCACTGACCCTGTGCCTCGAAGAGCACTTCAAGCCGTCGGTCTCGCTCATTAAAATCCGGCAACCCGCACTGGAGCAGCGTGGTGGATTAAGCTAACAGCACCCTCACCCTTAGAGGACTTTCTTATTATATTTATTTATTATAAATTCCGATGAAAATTATTCTGCAGATGAATGATGGAAAACGGTATTTGTATCTAAAATAGGCTACTGTGTCATGGGTTTGAACACGCTGGGTGATTGTATGCAACTGATGTATGTCAATTGCTCATTTACATATATATGTATAATTTCTTTGTTCAGGAGTTGCAGTAGCCCAGTTGCATGATGGAGGTGATGCGTCGTTGCTGGTCCACCGCACCGGAACACAGGCCCTGTTCTTCAGCGCTGGTCCCTCCAACTGACGCGCCCGGAGTACACCGCACTTCAAGACACTCCAGGACTGGGTTTGCGCACATACTGTGCCGATCGCTACAGTGACCGGTAAGTGAAATATTTAGTTGTTGTAAAGCATATTCCTGTTGAAGGATTATTTGAGTAGGAAAGTAATGAGTGTGAAGTTGGCAAAGGTCTGGAATCTGCGATTACGTACGTGAAGTATTTCATATATATATTTTTTTCTTAAATCATTAGTTATTTTAAATTATATTATATTCAATTTTCCTATTTAATAAATATGAGTAGGTAGGTAGAGGAATTTTTACAGCATATTATGGACAACTATTTATTCCTGAAATGTTTAAGTTTCCTGCGTGAACTGAAAAAAAAAAACTGAAAATAATGAAAACGAAGACGCAGGCGTTCGCTAGTCAATCTATATGAATAAAGTAGAAGTGTCTGAAATTTCAAAACAAACGGTTTTTTTATAATACGAGCTTATTATATATTATTATACGACAGTCTCCAAGCTGCTAGAGTTGGGGTTGGAAGTTCTCCCTCATCCGCTATACTTACCAGACCTTGCACTTACCGGCTATAACTTAATTCAAAATTTGGACAACTTTTAACGAAAAAAAAATTCAATTCCCGAGAGACAGTACAAAATGCCTTTGAAGAGTTTGTTGCCTCTCGTCCAGTTGATTTTTACAAGAAGGGCATCAATAAACTGCCACTGCGTTGGCAAAGATGCATCGATTGCACGGGTGAGTACTTTGAATAACAGAAATAAAGATGTTTGAAAAAAAAATACTTTTAAAATAATTTCATTCCAAACGGCAACTTCATTGGTATGACCTAATATTATATATATTTTTGTATTAATAAAGATGACTTGTCCGACAGGCTGTTTTTGGTGTCGTCGTCGCGGCCCGCCGCGGGAGGCAGCTTCGTGTTGAACGAGCTCGGCGCCGCCAGCGAGCTACGGTGCCTAGCCGACGTGCCAAGACCGCACGAGTACGCACCGACATAAAAACAATCTTGATCTATTGATGTCAATGACATTTCATTTCATGTACTAAAAACGGTGAATATGGCATTATCGCATCGAAACTGAGGAGCTTTTTTTATCTATTTTTTATTTATTTTCATGTTTTCCATTTCACAGTTTATACATAATTTTTTTTCATGTGTTTCAATACCTGGGACATCCTACACAGCGCCATCCAGTCCCAAACTAAGCAAAGCTTGTATTATGGGTACCAGACAACTGATATACCTACTTAAATGTTCTTTTTTATATATTATAATACATATATAGATACTTTTACACCTAGACACGAAACAAATAGACATGTTCACGCACGCAAATATTTGTCCCGGGCGAGAATCGAACCCGCGACCCTTGGCAAGTGGGAAGGCGCACGCTTGCTAAACTCAACGACTCAAAATCGATAAATTATGACAACTATTTTTTAAAATCGGCATTCGGTTTTTGACGACCGCTTAGTCTAGTGGGCAGCGGCCCTGCCTGCGAAGCTGGAGGTCCCGGGTTCGAATCCCAGGTCGGGTCAGTATTTATATGATGAATATTAATACTGGCACCGGGTCTTGGTTGTTAAATGTATGTGGTGTCTTCGCTTGGTACCCAAAATACAAGCAAATGCTTAGTTTGGGACCTGTGTTGTGATTGTGTGTTTTATTATTATTATTATTATTATTATAAATCGGCATTCGTCTTTTATTCAATCGTATGTAACTAGTTGTAATGGGAAAGCGTCTCGTCAGGCCGATGCGATGACATAAAAAAGGCGGCAGGTCGCCTCTGGACGCTCAGAGCGGAGGAGGATCACGTCACGTGGCGTGCTGTGGAGGAGGCTTATGTTCAGCAGTTGACAGATATTGACTGAAATGATGATATTGAACTAGTTATGACGAATAATTCACAAAGACTTAGACACAACAGTAGCATCTAGGTAACCAATCTTGCTTAAACTCTTGTCTGTCTGTGGCATTGAAGCAAATGTGGCTTTACAACGGAATAACCGATTTCAGTGCTTTTTTTTGTAAATATCGATTATTGTTAAAACATTTTTTTATTGTTCTACTTTGGTTTTGCTTTTTATCCAGGTTGCGTGTTCCAGCAGTGGTCGGTGCGTACGCGCGAAGTGGCAGCTCGTCTCAACTGTAGCAAGCTGGTGTCATGCTCCGAGAGTCTGCAGTCCATAGCGATTGACGAACACCACCCTGACAATTGCTAGGTATTGACTTGAGTCTGTAGACAAAGTTCTTATGAGGCGAGTTTTGTTGCATCACCATCGAAACGTGTGAACGGCGTATTCAACTAGAGCTATTTTTATTATCAATTAGCTTTCCGCTCGTGGCTCCGCTCGCGTGGACTACACAGTTGTACCGGGACCGCTATAATTTATTACATAGATATAGTTCATAAGTTGAAGAGTGATATAGGCTACTTTTTATCCCGGAAAAAAGGATCCCTTTACAACTGTGTAGTCCACGCGAGCGGAGCTGTAAAGTGTTAGTGATACTAGTGGAATCATTAAAATTACAAACTGCTATTCAATTGCTTTCAGCTTACAAATTATAAAATGTGTATGTAACTAATAGACTGAGCTCACACAGCGGCATTTTTCTTACTTCTAGCATTTTTATACCCGTATTCGACCTTGATTAGGAAACAATTTAGTCGGATAAGGATTAATTTTATGATACGAATGTCATCATCTTTCGATTCTATTGAGTGATTAAAAAAAACTGTTATTGTGACTTAACTATCATAGTCAAACATATATGTACTATAAATATGCAGTACATTATTTTATGTCTCATCAATAATTTTCACTGCGTACGCCAAATCTGCGATTTTTTTGAAAATTAAATATAGCTCATCTTACTTGTTGGTGATATAGCTTTTCTATAATCAAAAGAATTTTTTAAATCAGTTTAGGAGTTTCTGAGGTTATCCATAACGAACATACAGAAAATCAAATCTTTCCTCTTTATAATAATACCTAAGATTTATATTTCAATATCGAAAATCCACAGAAACGCAAGTACGTACAACTTCGGACGGCGTCATTTTGAAATTGTGATTTTTTTTTCAATTCGTATTGACGGCCGCTTAGCCTGGTGGGTAGCGACTCTGCCTACGAAGCTGGAGGTCCGGGGTTCGAATCCCAGGTCGGGTCAGTATTTATATGATGAATATTGATACTGGTACCGGATCTTGGTTCTTATATGTATGTGATGTCTTCGCTGGGTACCCAAAATACAAGCTAATACTTAGTTTGGCACCTAGACTTTCTTGTGATTGTGTGTGTTATTATTGTTATTATTCCCCATCTATGTGCCCAGTTGTAAGGGCACGTTGCCCGCATTACTAACTACCTACTGCCCGGCGGCATTCGACGGCATATATGTATAACTAATTGCGATTATACTATAAATGTGGACGAAGCCGCGGGCGGAAAGTTAGTGTTTAATATACTAGTGACACGTCAAGCAATTGCGGCGATCATGAAGCCTTTTCGTATTATTAAAATGTAACCGCGTCGGCAGGTCGGCGGCATTGTGCGCGCACAAGTCCCAATTGTACGCCGGCACTGCTAGGGGCTGCATCGTGGTGGCAGACGCGGCCACTTTGCGTCCAATCACCGTGTCCCGGCCCTACGACTACGAGGTCAGTCAAAATCTGTTTATATAAATAACACCGCTCAGTTTTTTTTATTTTTTCATAAATTGATAATTGCATACATGATGACGTCGGACTGTATAAAACATTCTTAAATCCCGTTTAGCGTGAAAGAGTTGCCAGCAAACTTTTGATAGCTTAAAAATTTTGCATTTATCAGCCGATTTTAATTTTGTTTTTAGATTTGAACCCTATTAACATGGCTTTTATAACAGGTACGAGGTGCGAGCGATAATCCTACTGGTATGGCGGCGGCGCACGAGGCGGTCGACGGTGCGAGTCGCCTCGCCACACTCGACCATGGCTATCGCCCTTTACTGCCCATTTATGCGCCCGCGCAGGTCGGTGTTGACAACAAACACATTCTGTATACACGCTGCAATTTCGTTTGTCTTAAAACCGCATCTACTTTATAAACCCTATGCTAAGTACCTATTCATATGCGACGAAGATTTCAAATGATGACTGAAAATGAAAATCAATTCAATTCATTAAGAAACAGGTATGGTCCCAATTCAACACAGGGAATGCGGAATCTTACTCAAAATAACTTCGCTGGCGCCTAATTGGTTGTCTAGTCCACGCGACTTTCACTCCCCTCGGGATGAGGGAGCTTAGAGCTTAATCCACCACGCTGTTTTATTGTGTGTTGTTGAATTTTAAATGGTACCGATGGCTGAACGTGCTCTCCGAGGTATGTACATAAGTTGGAAATAACTCATCGGTACCATATCGTTGGATTCGAACCACGGCCTTCTAAACATGAAGCGAGCTCGCTACCACTTGACTATCACGATATTTACACGACACGGCGTTCGTTTTGTTGAGTGGATATTAGCATTCATCTGCTCTTCACTTGAATATACTTAAAATGCTCAGGTGCCTTACAGGAATTCTCCACCAGGTGTAATAGTAGCCCACATCACCTTCCGATCGTTAAATCATCACCATGTCAAAATCATGATCGCTCGGTTATGAAACGGGGAAAGGCAAACAAACAAACTCTTACTTTTATAATATACTAGCGACCCGCCCCGGCTTCGCACGGGTAGCAGAGCATATAAGCCGTAATGTTTTTTCTGTCGTAGTGTCATATCAGCTTATTGCGTCGAATATGTGGATTGGATTTAATTATATTTAAATGTAACGTAAGTTCATCCTATTTGGAGTATTTTTAAAGTAATTTACTTCCAATTCTATAAATATTTGACAAAGTAAAGTATATATATAATGAAGTCGGTGCCAACTCAGACTATATATATATATAGTCTGAGTTGGCACCGACTATATGCCGCCTGTTAATGCTCCATTCTTTAAAGTGAAAATTTTATTTTTAACTTTTTAGTTTATGTTTTTGAAGTCGGTTTTTATTTTTTTTATTTAATTATTTTATATTTTAATTTTTAGTTAAACGCATCTGTAACTTATTTGTATTTAGTAGAAATAGGGCTTCTATACGCGCTACTCAAATGAGACAGCACCGCAATTACGCAACGTAAATTCAGTGTCAAATTGACGCATACAGCATGCCTAGTAGGTAGTGGTATTCCTATGTAAAACTTCAATCTTAATTATTATTTTTGTGCAAATTGATCATTTTAGCATATTGAACCATATGAAGTAAGCCCAACAAAAGGTAACTGCTGTAAATCGTTGAGGAATTCCCTCGACTGTTTATGGTCTTCATCATCAGACCTGTAATGGTACTTATAACCCATATGAGTGCAAAGTTCTCATCAATAGAAATGAATTAAGTCCAAACACCAGGTAATTGCTGTAAATCGTTAAGGAGTTCCTTCGACTGTGTATGGTCTCCATCATCAGACCTGTAATGGTACTTTTGACCCATATGAGTGCAAAGTTCTCATTAATAGAAATGAATTAAGTCCAAACACCAGGTAATTGCTGTAAATCGTTAAGGAGTTCCTTCGACTGTGTATGGTCTTCATCATCAGACTTGTAATGGTACTTATAACCCATATGAGTGCAAAGTTCTCATCAATAGAAATGAATTAAGTCCAAACAGCAGATAATTGCTATAAATCGTTAAGGAGTTCTTTCGACTGTGTATGGTCTCCATCATCAGACCTGTAATGGTACTTATGACCCATATGAGTGCAAAGTTCTCATTAATAGAAATGAATTAAGTCCAAACACCAGGTAATTGCTGTAAATCGTTAAGGAGTTCCTTCGACTGTGTATGGTCTCCATCATCAGACCTGTAATGGTACTTATGACCCATATGAGTGCAAATTTCTCATTATAAGAAATGAATTACGTCCAAACACCAGGTGATTTCTGTAAATCGTGAAGGAGTTCCCTCGATTGTGTATGGTCTCCATCATCAGATCTATAATGGTACTTATGACCCATATGGGTGCAAAGTTCTCATTAATAGAAATGAATTACGTCCAAACACCAGGTAATTGCTGTAAATCGTGAAGGAGTTCCCTCGATTGTGTATGGTCTCCATCATCAGACCTGTAATAGTACTTATAACCCATATGGGTGCAAAGTTCTCATTAATAGAAATGAATCAAGTCCAAACACCAGGTAATTGCTGTAAATCGTTAAGGAGTTCCTTCGACTGTGTATGGTCTTCATCATCAGACCTGTAATGGTACTTATGACCCATATGAGTGCAAAGTTCTCATTAATAGAAATGAATTACGTCCAAACACCAGGTGATTGCTGTAAATCGTGAAGGAGTTCCCTCGATTGTGTATGGTCTCCATCATCAGATCTATAATGGTACTTATGACCCATATGGGTGCAAAGTTCTCATTAAAAGAAATGAATTACGTCCAAACACCAGGTAATTGCTGTAAATCGTGAAGGAGTTCCCTCGATTGTGTATGGTCTCCATCATCAGATCTATAATGGTACTTATAACCCATATGGGTGCAAAGTTCTCATTAATAGAAATGAATTTTGTCCAAACACCAGGTAATTGCTGTAAATCGTGAAGGAGTTCCCTCGATTGTGTATGGTCTCCATCATCAGACCTGTAATGGTGCTTATGACCCATATGAGTGCAAAGTTCTCATTAATAGAAATGAATCAAATCCAAACACCAGGTAATTGCTATAAATCGTTAAGGAATTCCTTCGACTGTGTATGGTCTCCATCATCAGACCTATAATGGTACTTATAACTCATATGGGTGCAAAGTTCTCATTAATAGAAATAAATTAAGTCCAAACACCAGGTAATTGCTGTAAATCGTTGAGGAGTTCCCTCGATTGTGTATGGTCTCCTACATCAGACCTGTAATGGCATTTATAATCCATATGGGTGCAAAGATCTCATCAATAGAAATGAATCAAGTCCAAATACCAGGTAATTGCTATAAATCGTTAAGGAATTCCTTCGACTGTGTATGGTCTCCATCATCAGACCTATAATGGTACTTATAACCCATATGGGTGCAAAGTTCTCATTAATAGAAATGAATCAAGTCCAAACACCAGGTAATTGCTGTAAATCGTTGAGGAGTTCCCTCGACTGTCTTTCAGCTCCATCACCAGATCGACTCTCGACCTTCATTAAATAGTACTAGTAGTAGTATTTTATCAAAGTACTTAAAATACGATACTTTAAAATACGATTTTCGATGGTTGCCCTCGATTTCTCTGGGATGCCATCATCAGATCCTGGTTTCTTTATCATGGTACTACTCTGGAGATATTTCCCTTCAACAAAAAAAATATTCAATTCGGTTCATAAACAACGAACTTATCCCTGAACACACATAAAAAAAAACATATATACCGTCGAATTGAGTAACCTCCTTCTTTTTTGAAGTCGCTTAAAAATAGGTATAGTAAGCTATCCATAAAAGATAGATATATGCCGTCGCGGACTTTTCTTTAGTCCTACAAAAGAGACACAATTCCTCCACATATTATTTTGTTATATTTCAAAGGTATTAGCCAGTGTTTTTTATGAAAGCTCCTAGCCGGCTTGATTTTTTTCGACTTCTACAACAATAATCGTCATATTTCAACAAATTTCCACAAAACTTTAATAAATTATACTTTATACATATATAGAAATATACAATACCTTCCTCTTGAATCAGTCTGTCCATTGGTGTCAATAATATGCTAATCCGTTCGGTAGTTTATTGCGTTCAGATAGACAGACAGACGCGGCGGGGGACTTTATTTTATAATATATAGTGATGGATTTTTTTTCTTCCAGGCAACCGCGTCGAACACATACAGTGGGATGTACTGTCTGTTATGGAGACTGGACCGTTGTGTTGGCTGCCCGACTGAATAGAATTTTTTCCGGGAAATAACTACAATGGAAGTAATCCGATGAAGAAAATGTAGAATGACCGGCCGATATACGTACTTGTGTATATTATAGTATTTCATAGACGCCCTCTCTGATTATTTGTATGCAGTGGTGGATTTACACAATTGCCACCAGTAAGCTATTAAAATTTTTCCGCCTCTACTGACCTCTACAATTCGACATCCTAGTTCACAAATATATTTATTACAATTTTTTTTATTAATGATATTGTAATGTTATGATTTTTGCGCAATCGATCGTCCTGATTACACCTCTTTTTTCTCGTAATTAGTATGATTGTGTACTAAGGGCTCGGTGTGTCAGTTCCTAGATTATTTTAACAATCCAACGATTTAGTTGAGATTGCACGAGAAATAGTTTTTGGGTTTCCGCTAGTAAAAGCTCAATCGTGTATTACTAAGAAGGCGGGGTAAGGTATGTCTTAATACTACTTACACAATAAATAACGTACATTTGGTGAACGTAATTCAATAGTGTTTATTGCGTTTACTTACAGTGTAAAACAAAAAAATATTTTGGTCCCAGATTTGCCGCCCTATAGGCTCCAACTTATTTAGCCTGTTAGTAAATCCACCACGGTTTGTATGTTATTTTAATTATAAAAGTCTGATGCAGTATTGTTTCGAATAAGCGTTGTGTTATTCCTGGACGTTACAAGTTGGCGATAACTTCGACGCGACCAAAGCGCCGTTCTCGTTGTGGTGAATTGTGAAACTAACGAGCGATTCAAGTAGACCTTGGCGCCCTGATTTATTGACGACTAGATTTCCGCACGCAGCTCTGCTCGGTCGGACTACACAGTTTTGCCGGAACTCCTTTATCCATAATAAAAAGTAGCCTATGTGTCTCTCTTCAGCTTACAAACTATATCTATGCTAACAATTATAGCGGTCCCGGTACAACTGTGTAGTCGTGGGCGAAAGCTGTTTAAAAATAAAACATGACCCATGTTACTCGCTGTTAATGTAGCTTTCTATAGGGAAGAAATTTTTAAAATCAGTGTACAGCTGTGTAGTCCACGCGACCGGAGTTTCCACGCGGCGACTGGATGGACCCTGGCAATACAATGTCGAGAAAAACTTTTACATACTTGTGTGCGTGACTCAACAGACCGCATACACATACATTCGCTACATTATACTAACCATGTACAAACCGTTTCTGTGTGCGTGAATTCTAACCGAACGGTAGGGGATATTTTTATCTACGTTTTTTGACGCCGACTCCCTCTATCCAGACATTATATGTAATCAAAGGTAGATCTATACGCTCACAGCATAAAGGAATCAAAATTGATAACAGCGTCCATTTCAGTACAGTCCAATCACCTAAACACTAATTTACTGGTGTATATGTTGCCAGTTCGTAAGCGAAACAGCTGACGACGACCACCCGCGAACACGTGCACAACCGTTTTCGCATCAGTTTTCTTAAATTTCAAATCTATTTCGCCGTTTTAGGGTGAACTTGTTAGACGTATTAAATCAGAGATATTCCAACCCGACACTATCTGTGCAGAAGATCGGGTGCAGTTGTCTGTACACAGATTCGGCCCTCATTACAAAAAAAGGCACGCATTAACTAGATGTTATGTTAGCCGATGTGAGAATGACCACACCGAATTTCGCTAAAATACGTTGAAACTCTTCCAACTTTAATAGGCAACTTGTTCCATGGTTTAGCCACTGCCATTAGCAACAACAATTGTTATAATTTGGGGTTCGGGAATAGAAGCGATTCGTTCAAGTAGGTATAACTATTATGAAATCTCATTTACCGTTTACAATTTTAAGATTACATATCGTCCCCGTATTTTGGAAACTCGGTATGATTCTGTCTACGATAAAGATGAAATACAAAAAAGAAATTACCTACACTAGGAACCAGAATCCTTCAGTTTTAGAGAAAAATTACAAAAAATAAGATTTTTTTTTTTTCAAATTAAGAAAAATGAACTTGTAGACAAACACTGTCAACTATTGTATTCTTATTGTACCTATGTCGTCTATACTTTGGCTAATAACCGTGTTCACATTATTGTGAATAAAATTTTAAAATTAAATCATATTTCACACTTTAGTTTGAAGTATAAACAAAAATATAAAATAAGTTGTGTTTGTTGTTGGATTTTCACAATGGAGGCAATGATTTGTTGTTGAATGATCTCTAGAAATATGACTTCATATAGCTTTAGCATGTAAAAATGTTATGAACAATGCCTTTGTATTATGTTTGTAGGTGAAATAAATGTATTTTACCACGTTTTATGTGTTTCATTTGTCTAGTCGACTGACCTGTTCATCTAGTGGTCAGAGACGCCGACTGTAGAACCAAAGGTAGCGGGTTCGATTCCCGACTGGGGCAAATATTTATTTATGTCCATAAACATGTCTGATTGTAATGGTGTAAAATATCTATATACTGATATAAGTACTAGTGACCCGCCCGTAGCCCTGCTCGTCGTATAGTTCTTGTTCTGGACCTCGGTCCCGTCCCATTTTCGGTTCCATTCTTATCAAAGCAAAGTGAGCGGGGTTGGGGGGATAGGGAATTTTATAATGTTCGTTTATATCAAATAAGATATATATTTAAGAATATCTTATTCTATATTATAAATTTAAAACATTCCGGAAGAAATTCTTTAAATGATTAAAAACTGTATCAAAATCTTTTTCACGGTTTAGAAGAAGTGAGCGAAGAAACAGAAGAAATGAATCCCGTAGCGTTGTCTACTCGCGCCCAGGCTGCGTACCAGAGAGCTCCAGCAGACTCGCCGGCGAAGAATGATGCGAGGAGAGCGCCGCGTTATGTTGATACTAACTTAATCACGCACTTAGGTCTATTTTATACCTGGTGTTTGGCTGAATAGAACATGTAGAGCTTATCGAACTAAACCAAAAGATTAAAAAAAAGAATTTTTAAACATGTTTTTCTCGATGACAGTTACTTTGTGCCATCTGCTCACTTGAAACTTTTTGTATGGTTCGGTAAGTTCTACGTGCTCTATATGTTTGGATTACTTTCAGCCGAACACCTGTTATAGGTTTTTTACTTTTATGCAAAAAATATAAATATATTTAATTAAAGAATATAATATGACTAGCGACCGCCCGCAGCTTCGCTTGCGTAGACTACACATTCCTGTTTTAGGTAGTATTAACTTTCGAAATGGTTTATACATACTTTTTGCTGAAACTAATATTGGGTACACCCATTCAAACTTTCCATCTTCATTCTCCCCACTTCTTTAGGAAAACCGATACTCCCATACTTTTCACCTCCCGTTTCCCACCCTTAAAATGTGGAAATCCAAAAACCCTGAAAGACATCATTATTTATTTATGTCAAAATTTTTATGTTTCTAACTTTAAAGAACAAAGACTCATACAAAGCCCTTCCGTCCCTCCCTCCTTAAATTTGAAATTTCCAAATATTCCTTTCATAAAAAATTGATACGTTATAAAATAAGCCACTGTTCCAAATTTCGGCTTTTTAGACTTAGTAGTTTCGGCTTTATCTACGTTAATAGATCAGTGAAGACAAACGACAGACAGACACAAAAAGTAGCTGATGTCACTCTTGACAACCTTCTTTCACGTCTGCAAAGTTTCATTAAAATCTGTTGAGCCGTTTTGAAGATTAGCTTGAATAGGCACATAGACGTACAGACAAACAGACAGACAAAAAGTAGCGTATGTCACTTTTGACCACTTCCTTTTCATACCCGTGAAATTTCATTAAAGTCGGTTTAACCGTTTTGGAGATTAGCTCGAATAGACAGATGAACGTACATACAGACATACAAAAAGTAGTGTATGTCACTTTTGACCATTTTATTTCTATATCTGTGAAGTTTTGATCAAAATCAGTTTAGCTGTTTTGGAGATTTGCTCAAATGGACAGACAGACAAATAGTATTATTTTATACATATAGCTTATAGCCTTCCTCAATAAATAGACTATCCAACACAAAAAGAATTTTTCAATTCGAACCAGTAGTTCCTGAGATTTGCGCGTTCAAACAAACAAAAAAACAAACAAACAAACTCTTCGGCTTTATAATATTAGTATAGATTTACTTTATTTTGAAGTTAATATTTATAAAAAACCATTACCTTACTGTTATACAAATTTTCACCCTCATTTACTCCTATTTTTCCTTCAGCCCTTTTTATACCCCACTGCAGGTACTTAGGCCTCGCCTCAAGATGAGGGCTTGGAGCTTAAATTCACCACGCTGCTCCAATGCGGGTTGGCGGATTGTAACGACCACCATCTATTGACAGCAATCGGGACCGACTGCTTAACGTACGTTCCGACATACAGAGTCAGTGAAAGTTATATACTTAAGTCAGAAAAACGCCCGGATTTACATGGCCTTGTTTTGAAACAGATTCGCTGCGCTCGGGCTATCACGACACTCAGATGTGTATATGAGAATGTAATAAGTATAGTATAAGAGAATGTAATAAGTGTAGTATATGAGATACATATTCATACATACACATTCAGTGCAGAAAGCTAAAATTTATATACAGGTGAGTTTTTGAGATGAGACTGCCAATGGCCAAATTCTAAACAATGAGAAATAGCGAAAAGTGTTGAAAGGCATCATGAGCTTGATTTTTGAGAAAACGAAAACTACATTTTCACATTTTTGAAGAATCTGTCTACTTCAAAATGAAATTAAACCATTTGATTTGATAACTATATATTTAATACGTTAAGAAAAAACTTTTGACCCCTTTTGACACCCGAGGCCGCACCTTTCATATGTTTACGTTTTACTTAGTTACCAAATTGTACCGATAATTCTTAAGCCTAATGCTTAGAATAAGTTTGAAAAGTGATCAGATCCCACTGCTAAAATCATAATATTTTGTTTTAGTCCATTTGCATAAGACCAGACTCATGTGAAAACGGCATTTAAATGTAATTATATAATTGTAATTAAATTCGCACGTACGGATGTCGACGCTGGGTTTTTGGCAGGCAACTGCTTTTATAGGTATCTATTACGGGCACTCGTGATTAAGTTTTTCGTACGATGGTATATTTTTGTTCACATTTTCTTTCAGTTCGGAGGACTTGCTTGTGTTTGTAGAGACACTATTTGAAAGCGTCACAATCTGAAAATAACGGCCAACTATAGAACTTGATCTTACTGTACTATTGGTTCATTTTATATTTTATAGAATAATAGTGACCACATGAAAACTACTTTTTCATCAATTCAGTAGAGTTTTTTTCCACTTGTAATGTAAATGAAACCAAACCTACACTGTGTCGCACACAAAGTATATTTATTTCGGAACGTGAACTAAAAACAGTAGGCCCATAAATGAAATTCAGTTGTCAGAATCTAATTAAATTTAATTTAAGTGAAAACGTCGATGGATCGAAAGCAATCGCTTTTGGGACATCCACGTAAACATTCAAGGCTATACAGAATTTGTTTTGAAAAATCCTACTTAACAATAGACCGCTGATCGACAGCTGAATTTTATTGAAAAGCAGTGGAATAGAATCTTAATGTTTGGGAGTATATTTCGATTAGTTATGCTTAATTGTATCCTCATTAAAAGTTCTAGATATGTGGATACATTAGCTTATTAAAAGGTGTGCATTCGTCATTTCAGTGGTTTGATCGAAATTCGGTAGCAAAAAACTTTTTAAAAAGTGGCATTGCAGCTTAAAGTATTTGTTCAAAAGAAATGCCTTGTACATCATTTTTTTTTGCATTCCAGAGCCTTTCTTATTTTTAATAATTAAATTGATAGTTTGTTTTGAAAATGTGCTACCGAAATGACGAAAAAATCGTACTTCAAAGATTTACCCCCGTATGACATAAGATGATAAAATTATGTGTTGTGTTTTAATTTAAGCATTTCTATTCGTTTAATTAAAACTAAAATCATGTTATGTGGCCTGCTATTTATAAATCTGGAACTGGCCCTTATATTTGGAGCTTTTTTACTGTTGAAAACTATTTTTTTTTTGCACTAAAAAAATAGTTTTCAACAGATTTTGTTTCAACAGATTTCAACAGATTCAACAAATTTTGATCTATTATCAAGTTGTGCAAATTCCAAGGGAAACAAATTTTTTTCACAGTCAAATGTCCTTGTACTTTCTTATATATTCTCGTCATACTTAAGCCCAGGGACGTCTCTATCTCACGATATGTTACACGACGATCTTGCAATATTAATTCCCGCACAGAATCGATATTTATACCGCCGATTACCGCCTGCAATTAAACTCACTGAACCCGTGATACACAGTGGCATTCAATGGTGTTTCATTCTCAAAACTCGAAGTCAGTTGATCGATGCACTGTTTTTGAGTTAGCTTACGTCGAAAACCGTAATAAAAATTGTCAGTTATACGAAACAAATTGTATTCTACAGCTAAAGAGTTAGATGTCTTAATAACTTTTTGAATAATTTTTGGAAATGGCCAGAAATAGTAACCCTTGTATCATGGAAACATTCATTCACAGACATACAGAGCATATTTTATTAGTGTTGAAAATGATTTAATCTGACTAAAGGATTTTTCGAAATTTCACCCCTTAGATATTAAAGTTACAGCGGGTAAGTTTGTATTGCACCCCTAAGGTGCTAAAAACGGGGGTAAATTTGGATAAAAATCTGTAATTTTGAAGTTGAATGCTTGAAAATCAGTAGTAAACGTCAGTGTTTAAAATTTTTTGAAGAATTAAACCTTAAGAGAGTAAATTAAAGCATGATCATATGGGAGTTCCGTTAATTTTCAATTTAAATGTATGATAATTGGTATTTGCCTTTTGGGTTGTCACCGAGTTGAGATCAGCGACCGCTGACCGCTGTTTGCTGCTATCGCGTTCAACTCCAAGGTATGAAAGATTGACTGGTACATATACTTTTTCCTTACATAAAACTAGCCAAAAAAATGGACTAGAATCGTAAGCGCATCGCGCCTTAGCACACCAGCTGAGTGGACGCAAAATACGTGAATGAATATTGTGTAGCGCTGATCGCTTAGAAAGCGATCACCAGTGTGTTCGGAAACATAAATATACACTCCGAATTTGGTTTGAAAATTCGGAGATATATTTTGTTTTTAGAACGTTTTTTTTTTTTGTTTTACCCTTGCGATGGGAAGCCTTGTGTGGTTGTCTGTCTGTTTTTTGTTCCGGCTGATCTCCAAAATGACTAAACCATTTCTAGGAATCTTCGCAGACATAGAAAGGAGGTTATCTGGAGTGAAATAAGTTGGTTTGTGTCTGTGTGTTTGTTACTGCTAATCGTCGAAATGGCTGATCTGATTTTACTGAAACTTTAAAACATAAAGAATGCGTTGTCAGGAGTGAAAAACTATTTTCTTATATACATATAAAAAATCGTTGTGTCTGTTAGTCTGTCTGTCTGTTCCGGTTAATCTCCAAAACGGCTGACTGATTTTGGGAGCGATTTGTGGGATAGCTATTCTTCATGCTAAAATGGCTGAATGGATTTTTATGAAATTAAGTACAGAGATTTCTTAGGTAATTAATTTTCAGAATGTTCTAGAAAGTGTTACAATTTTCTGGAGCGTCGCCTTCCTTTAACTGTCCCGGTACAATTGTGTAGTCCACGCGACTAGTTATATAATAATATGTAATGCTAGTAATCACATTAAGTTTTATTGCATACGTCTGCACCCGCTTTGTGAACTCATTTTGTAATCGGTTTGACTCTGACGTTTTTTTTTGGAATTTGACCACTTTTTTGGAGTTCGAAATATGGAACCTTGAAATCCTTCCAGATGTCTTAAAGTAGGCCTTTATTTTTATGCTGTTTTTGCTTTACAACCTTACAAACCTGCTTTTATTTTATGGTGTTGACTGAGTGGTTGGTTGAGTTTCTTGTGTCGCCAGATTTCTATGTCGTGTTTGGCTTGTAACTGCAGCCGTTGGGTTTTTCAGTTTGGATACAAGTCTCCAGTTTATACGAATAATCCTAACCAATATTATTTAAATACGAATGTGAGTGTGTTTGTTTGTTACGCTTTCACGCCTAAACCGATTTTAATGGGGTTCAGTACAGAAATAGATTAGACATTGGAAAAGAACATAGGTCACTTCTTGTCTTTCTTTGTTTGTCTGTTTGTCCGTCCGAACTGATCTCCGAAATGGCCGAACCGATTTCAATAAAACTTTACAGACATAAAAAGGACGTTGTCACGAGTGAGCTTTTTAACATTGAAAATGTTTATCTGTTCGTTTTCGTGGGGGAGCGTAATTCGGTTATATTTCAGAAATTTAGGATGATAGAAAATAGGCAGTGGTATCAAAAGATGCAAGGGTTTGTGAGGCATCGTATGACATCAAATTTTTTAAAATTGGTTTGTAACTTTTTTCGGTAAATCGAAAATGGTGAAAATAAAGACGAAATTATCTAATGTTTCAGACAAAAAGTTAATAAATATTTCAAAAACAAAAGCTAATATCGAAAAAATAAAAGAACTCCTGATTTTTACCATTTGGGAAAAGGAATTTTGGATTCGGTCAAAAACTGTGGGCTGGGAGGTTCCCCTTTTCGTTGAATGACTATCAGATCAGTTACACCGGAGAGTGAGATTCGGCTATATTTCAGAAAGTTATAAAGGTAGACGAAAGGCAGTAGTGTGATAATTGTTTCCGTTTATATTTAAAATGAAATAATAATTGAAATTGAAACATATAATTGTCAAATCCGAGGGTTAATACAGAAATGCAAAGATTGTACAATTTTTTTAGATATGGAGTTTTTCTCACTGCCAGAGTCTAACAGTGCGCGACATAAGTGTTTTTACCGGCATTATCTAAAACATCTAGTTGTACCGTTGGCAAAACATTAACCTGAATTTGACTTCGGAAATGAATTATTTAAGTTACTCATGTTTAAAACTACTTTCTGGCCGACTTCGCCAAGAATGTTAGTTTGATCCGTCCATGTATGTGAAAAATATTAGATTAGTTCTAATTCAATAACCGCAAAATGCAAACATACCTATATTAAAAATATAACGTTTCTAAAGTAGACTCTATGTACAGTCAAGAACAAGTTAAACACATTCGTCAAAGCTTTCTTACGACGTAGGTAGGTACACTTCTCGAATATCTGACTTCACAAATATTTCACACGAGTATATGGTGCCAAGGAAAAAAGTAGTTTAGGGTAGGCAAAAATCGATTTAACAACTCAACTACGAGTCCGCGGCGCGTCTAAACACAGCAAATACACAATTTCGAAACAATCCTATACCTTCGCTCCTTTTACTGTGACGATGACCGGCTGTTGGAGTTTCAAGGCCCAAAATTTGATTAGGAGCGTCGGTCGCCGACTTATATAGAGGGTTGTAACTCCCGCTCTGTGTCATTTCGGGCACAGAGGCTCGCTATAGCAATACGATACGGTAATGCCGCAAGCGTTATGGAGATTAGCTCGAATAGACAGATAGACGTACAGATAATACAGACACTACAGATAATACAGATAGTACAGATAATGTCGTGTGTCATTTCTGAACACCTCTTTGTCATACCTGTGAAGTTTCATTAAAATCAGATCAGCCGTTTCGGAGATTAGCTCGAATAGACAGTTAAACGTACAGACCGACAGACAAAAAGTAGTATATCATTTTGACAACGTTCTCTTTGTATCTGAAAAGTTTCATTAAAATCGGAACAGCAGTTTTCTATAAAATGTATTAGCTTTGTTGTCATTTTTAATTTCCCAGCCTACTTCACCCCACTGCAGTGGCTTAGACTTCTCCTCAGGATGAGGGTGCTTGGAGCTTAATTTACCACACTGCTCCAGTGCCGGTTGGCGGATGTTAACGACTGTTATATCATAATTATAAATTAACTGTCTTTATGTTTGTGATATAAAAATCAGACGTGAACTTATCCATAAGTTTAACAAATTTTTGGGTCTAGTATGTTCTGGTCACAGGTTCTGGTAGTATGGTATAAAGTTTCCAGTATGACTATCCCAGTATCGTTTTAATAATAGAGTAAATTAATTTGAGAGCCGCGTTTGGTTTTAATAGTGTCATAAATGTCATTCACAATGTCGAAGTAACATTACGCAAATTTGCAGGGTTGAAGATTGGCACGCGCGGATTTCGCGGGGGTGAAGACCGGTGCACGGGGACCTTGCGCACTGAAACTCGGACTAAAACTCACCATCTTATACGAACTTGCTAGAGTATGAGTGTTTAGACAGTAAAAGCAGAAGAGGGCTTCTAGTCAATTAGTTCTTTTATGGTTTTAAGGCGGATTACCTAATGATTCTTGAGGATTTAGTTCAACAAAAAAAAATATCACCATGTTATTTTAGAATCACTAGAATCAACTATTACTAATATGATAAAATATCAAAAATTGCACAAAATATCTTTAAAATTAATACAAAACAATCCATTTTGTGTGGAATCCATTAATACAAAGCAATGTGCGAATAAATTTTTCTTCGTGGTCTTTTCATTCAGAACTTGCTTAATCCTTATTTTCCTAGATTTTTTTTAATTTACGTATTTAATCTTCTTTCTATTGGTAAATTTATTCGCACTATTAATTTTTTTACAGGGAATTCCACAATTGTTATTTAGTTATGTATTATTTTGTATGTTTGTATGTATTATTTTGTAGTTATGGTTATTGTACTGTTATGAATAGTTTGAATTGGTATTTGAATAAATGAAACTACGGATAAATAACAATTTTATTTTATTTTATTTTATTTGATTATTTTAATTTTATTTTTTGAAGTCAAATATTTCATCGTATTTTGACATAGTTCTTAAAAAAATATTAAATATTTTTAGCATGAACACACTGTTGCATTCCAGTAAAGTGAATTTATCGAAAGAAATTCGCAATAAAACTTGCAATGTATCAGAAGGTCATAGTTTCGATTTAGAAGTGAAATTACTGAATCATTTGTAACAGAACGCACAATTTTATCGTTGCGTGTTAAGGAAAAATATCTCCATGTGTTAATAACAGTGTTAAATTGTTTTTAAATATGTAAAACCCGCAAGTAAAAGGCAACAGGGTGAACATATTAAAGAAGTAACTTTTCCTAAATTGTATAGACATGCCGTTCTTGCATTTTTATTCTACTGGAAGTAGCATCGGTTCGGCTTTCAAAAAATGAAACAATTGTGTGTAAAAGAACTTTATATCGGAGTTATAAACCTTAAAAATACTAATAGATTCTATTCAGCATTTTCCATGGTCTCTGTGGTACACGGCGTTCAATCAATATTCAAATTGCTAGATGAATTTAATTTTTTTGTTAAGTAAATGGCCAGCATTTTCTCGTGTTGTGGTAGATTTTTCGTTTACCATGTTGAATGCTCTTTGTAAATCTTTTAATAATTGTAGTTTGATAGATTATTTGAATTTTTATTTTGATTGCTATACGTATAATACTCGTAACCGAAATTCGAATTTTTCGCGCTATTAAATACCATTAAATTTATGTTGTGCTCATTTTGCCTAAAGAATATGTGAAGATATTACTCGAAATAAGAATCAAGAATATAAATTTTTTGAAGATTTAATTGTTAGTTTTATGCTGTTTTCATATTGGAAAAAAAGAATGATTTTGTTAAAAACTTATACATTCTATTAAAATCATCATTCATTGACCGTCAAGTTATTAATGCTAAAGAAACACTGAAAGTTTTGTGTAAAGCAAAAAATATTTATACAAACTTCGATGACCATGCATCGGAGAGCATTCAAAATGATTCAAATTCCTCTATACATAAATCGAGTCTCTTTTACCTACAAACACTTTATGAAAATTGTTGCTAAAATAGATATAGTCAAAGCCGGTGCGATAAAGAACCCGTATTTTAAAATAAGTCTTTTGTATTTTTTGAGAAATATTTACCATACCATTATGGACAAGTTTAACTGGGGAAGGCAGATTAAACAACGCAACCGTAGAAAAATATTTTGAGCAATTAAAAAAAAACTTTCTATCGAAACGAAGAAATTTGCAATGCACACAATTTCTAAGAAAAGTAAGACATGGCACTTTGGCTTTCATTATGAAAATTTACTCAAAGTACCTAAAAAACATGATACGGAAAATAAAGCTAAAGAAAAAAATGTGAAGAAAGTTGGAATAGACGCCCGAAATCTCAATTTTCACACTTTGAAGGACGATATTTAATTCATTACAAATGTTTTCTCTTTCACAAAAACCTATTGAAGGACGGCAAGAGACCCGATGGTGTCACTATGGTTCCATACAAAAGTGGTAAAGCTCTTGTTTGGGATGTAACTTGCGTAGATACTTTGTTTCAAAGTTATATAAAAAATACATCTAAAAAAACTGGAGCAGCTGCTGAGACAGCAGCTCGCAGGAAAACAGCCAAGCACATGGAACTTTTAAATCGTTACCATTTCATCCCTTTTGCTGTCGAGACGATGGGTCCCTGGTCCAAGGATACCAAATCATTTGTCCACGATTTGGGTGTCGCGCTGTGTCTGTTGACAGGGGATCCTTTGAGCAAGGAGTACTTTGTTCAGAGGATCAGTGTCGCAATACAGCGCGGCAACGCGGCAAACATCCTTGGTACCCTGAACCCATCGTCTCTTTAAAATTTTGTCATTTATCATAATTAACATAGTATTTTTTAATTTGTAAATACTTTTAGTTTTTAATTGGTTTTTAACTATTGAAGGAATATCATTAGAAAATAAAATAAAGTGCCTTTGATTCGTGTTCAATGCATCACAAACACACAAATACTCATTAAAACTATTTCTTGATCTCTAGAGAGAAGAAACCCAATATAAAATTTGCAAAGTATTTGAAAAAATATAACAGCTGTTGTTCTTTGTCGATTTCATTAACCAATGTTTTCTAACAGAAACTCGAAAATTTTAGATAATTTATTTTTGCCCGATATAGTGAGAATTTTGAAAAATTACAAAAAAAATATACGACACACAAAATATTTATTTACCGCCCATATAAAATATATAGATGCAATAGCATTTGAGGCAGTGTCTATAAATTTCGTAAAGGTTTTGTGTAAATTGTCATAATTTAAAAGCTTACTTCACCTTCAACTTTTCTTGGCAATTTTTTATATTTGAAACGTTGCCTTAAAAGTATCTTTATTGTGACTATGATTTAGTGTCACTTACAACTTTTCAAATTGAACTTGCTCATAACGACGTATAATAAATGTTTTTCAAAAAAGATTGTAAAGAGATTTTTATAATCAAGATCCTTTACGTAACAGACTTGGACGAGTTAGCGTTTACGTACAGCACTTAAAATAAAATTTTTATTATATGTTCTTTAATCATTTTTCATCATTTATGAATGGCCGAAAGTCTTCAGTAAAAGTTTTTCAGGAAGACATTTTTGATGTTGGCTGTAGGGATTCCAAAGAAACGTAGCTTTGGCACTGTTTACAGCAATTAAATAAAAAACTTATATGTAATATTACTTCATAATTTTTTATTATAATTTGCAAATGTCGAAATACTTAAGACAGTTTCATCAGAAAAACCGTTTCGATATTGTTTAAAATAAAAGATGATGGGCATTTTACTATGGGAGCTGGGCGTAAAACCAACAGAAACATATGTTGTGATGTATTCCAAGTCTAAATTACGTTTACATATATTTTATGTTCGATATAGATGGGGTGGTGATGAACCAAGGCATAAAAAAGGATAGAATAAAACACTTAAAATACTTTTAAAAAGTTATTTAATCTATATATAAATACGTGAAGGAAAAGCTTTAGAGACCCCTTTTTAAGCATAGAAGAGTGTGAGATTTGGCATTGTAAAAGTTTGTGTGGATTATAGGAGTGCAGAAACGTAAAATATATATACAGGTGAATTTTTGAGATGGGACTATATGGCCAAATCCTAAACTATGAAAAATAGCGAAAAGTGTTCAAAAGGATCATGAGCTCGATTTTTAAGAAAAGAAAACTGCAAGTTAACATTCTTGAAAAATCTTTTATTTTAACAGGGAATCGAAACACTTCATTTGATATCTCTATGTATTAATACGCGAAGGAAAAGTTTATATGGAAAAGGAATGCCAAAGCTTAAATCTATAATTATATACTTAATATGTGTTATAAATACTGTCAACCATACGAGTTTAATAGTCTGTCGTTTGATGCTGTTTGAATTGACTTACTCTCAATCACAAATCAGTAAGTTTATACCCGTAAGTTGACGTTTGTATAAAACATTAGTTGAAAAACGTTTAAAATGGCATAACATACAGATATACATTACATGATAATTAAAATAATGTTACACTGCTCATAATTAATTCCTACCCAAAAAGATAAATCATCGTTGTCTCCTTCCGTCATTGTATCGAAATCAAATCTCGTAGTAGGTACGTGAAACAAATTCTTTAAAAATACTTACTAATGTACTAACTAAACTGAGCTGAAACGAGGAGTTCGCTCGTGCGAGCAAATTATCCTAGGTGCATCATCAGTTTATGGTGAAAATTATGCTTAACCATTAGAACCATCAAACGTATATACAAAATTTTGTGTTCGCGCTACTAACTGTTGAGGACTGCCCCTTATGAGGAGACAATTTTGGCTGTAGCATCAATTCATGTTTATCATTTTAGTGTATTGCCATCGAAATTACATATTTTCAAAATTTTAGCCCGGTAGCTTCAGTGGAAGTGGGTGAAATATTGATCGCCAAATTCCATATACAAGTGAAGTTAAATAAAAGTTTTTTAAAGTTATATGTTATTTGTAACCCCCTCCTCCAAAAGGCATTTCGGGAAAAACCTAAAGTGTTATTTATATAATTGAAGAATTAAAAAACACAAATATTTTAATAAAATAAGTATATATTTCGGTATTTGCATCATCCCTTCTAGAATTTCAATTTCATTTGTGTTACTATCACGTATCAGTATAAGTTACAGTTCCAGTTAAATATGTAACGAAACCCTTCTCCTCAAACTAAGGGAGGCCTAAGCCCCTGCAGTGGGGTAAAAATAGGCTAATGATGATGTAACGAAATTCCTTAAACTTCATTTCCTCCGAAAATACCCAAAAGAACGCTTCCGTCCAAATTTACACAAACGACAAATTTTTGAGTTCAATCTAATAGTTCCAGAGGTCACCTTGGACAAACGAAACTCCCAAGCACCTCTTTATTATATTATATTTTTATATTATCCCTGTTCTAATCCTAGAAAATATATAATAAAACACTTTGAAGTCAGTAAATTTAGTTTTGGTGTGAAACATCTGTATTGGCGACTTTGGGGAGGGTACCTAATAACTGATTGTTGGCGTGGCGATGGCTATATACTTAGAAGAAAAAAAATAAAAACTGACTTCAAAAACATAAACTAAAAAGTTAAAAATAAAATTTTCACTTTAAAGAAAGGAGCATTAACAGGCGGCATATAGTTAATGAAGTCGGTGCCAACTCAGACACTTTAAATGGGTACTTACCAGGTAATAACAATTACAACAATGATATATTTATAACTATAACAAATATAGAACACAATTTAAAGTGTCTGAGTGAGTAGGCACCGACTTCATTAACTATATGCCGCCTGTTAATGCTCCTTTCTTTAAAGTGAAAATTTTATTTTTAACTTTTTAGTTTATGTTTTTGAAGTCGGTTTTTATTTTTTTTTTAATTATTTTATTTTTCAATTTTTAGTTGAACGCATCTGTAACATATTTGTATTTAGTATAAATGGGGCTACTAAACGCGCTACTCTAATGAGACAGCACCGCGATTACGCAACGTAAATTCAGTGTCAAATTGTCGCATTAGCATGCCTAGTAGGCAGTGGTATTCCTATGTAAAACTTCAATCTTAATTATTATTTTTGTGCGAACTGAACATTTTGGCATATTCAACCGTATGAAGGAAGCCCAACAAAAGTTAACTGCTGTAAATCGTTGAGGAATTCCCTTGACTGTTTATGGTCTTCATCATCAGACCTGTAATGGCACTTATAACCCATATGAGTGCAAAGATTCTTCAATAGAAATGAATTAAGTCCAAACACTAGGTAATTGCTGTAAATCGTGAAGGAGTTCCCTCGATTGTGTATGGTCTCCATCATCAGATCTATAATGGTACTTATGACCCATATGGGTGCAAAGTTCTCATTAATAGAAATGAATTACGTCCAAACACCAGGTAATTGCTGTAAATCGTGAAGGAGTTCCCTCGATTGTGTATGGTCTCCATCATCAGATCTATAATGGTACTTATGACCCATATGGGTGCAAAGTTCTCATTAATAGAAATGAATTACGTCCAAACACCAGGTGATTGCTGTAAATCGTGAAGGAGTTCCCTCGATTGTGTATGGTCTCCATCATCAGATCTATAATGGTACTTATGACCCATATGGGTGCAAAGTTCTCATTAATAGAAATGAATTTCGTCCAAACACCAGGTAATTGCTGTAAATCGTGAAGGAGTTCCCTCGATTGTGTATGGTCTCCATCATCAGACCTGTAATGGTGCTTATGACCCATATGAGTGCAAAGTTCTCATTAATAGAAATGAATCAAATCCAAACACCAGGTAATTGCTATAAATCGTTAAGGAATTCCTTCGACTGTGTATGGTCTCCATCATCAGACCTATAATGGTACTTATAACTCATATGGGTGCAAAGTTCTCATTAATAGAAATAAATTAAGTCCAAACACCAGGTAATTGCTGTAAATCGTGAAGGAGTTCCCTCGATTGTGTATGGTCTCCATCATCAGATCTATAAAGGTACTTATGACCCATATGGGTGCAAAGTTCTCATTAATAGAAATGAATTAAGTCCAAACACCAGGTAATTGCTGTAAATCGTTGAGGAGTTCCCTCGATTGTGTATGGTCTCCATCATCAGACCTGTAATGGCACTTATAATCCATATGGGTGCAAAGTTCTCATTAATAGAAATGAATTTCGTCCAAACACCAGGTAATTGCTGTAAATCGTGAAGGAGTTCCCTCGATTGTGTATGGTCTCCATCATCAGATCTATAATGGTACTTATGACCCATATGGGTGCAAAGTTCTCATTAATAGAAATGAATTTTGTCCAAACACCAGGTAATTGCTGTAAATCGTGAAGGAGTTCCCTCGATTGTGTATGGTCTCCATCATCAGACCTGTAATGGCACTTATAATCCATATGGGTGCAAAGTTCTCATTAATAGAAATGAATTTCGTCCAAACACCAGGTAATTGCTGTAAATCGTGAAGGAGTTCCCTCGATTGTGTATGGTCTCCATCATCAGATCTATAATGGTACTTATGACCCATATGGGTGCAAAGTTCTCATTAATAGAAATGAATTTTGTCCAAACACCAGGTAATTGCTGTAAATCGTGAAGGAGTTCCCTCGATTATGTATGGTCTCCATCATTAGACCTGTAATGGTACTTATAACCCATATGGGTGCAAAGTTCTCATTAATAGAAATGAATTACGTCCAAACACCAGGTAATTGCTGTAAATCGTGAAGGAGTTCCCTCGATTGTGTATGGTCTCCATCATCAGATCTATAAAGGTACTTATGACCCATATGGGTGCAAAGTTCTCATTAATAGAAATGAATTAAGTCCAAACACCAGGTAATTGCTGTAAATCGTTGAGGAGTTCCCTCGATTGTGTATGGTCTCCATCATCAGACCTGTAATGGCACTTATAATCCATATGGGTGCAAAGTTCTCATTAATAGAAATGAATTTCGTCCAAACACCAGGTAATTGCTGTAAATCGTGAAGGAGTTCCCTCGATTGTGTATGGTCTCCACCATCAGATCTATAATGGTACTTATGACCCATATGGGTGCAAAGTTCTCATTAATAGAAATGAATTTTGTCCAAACACCAGGTAATTGCTGTAAATCGTGAAGGAGTTCCCTCGATTGTGTATGGTCTCCATCATCAGACCTGTAATGGCACTTATAATCCATATGGGTGCAAAGTTCTCATTAATAGAAATGAATTTCGTCCAAACACCAGGTAATTGCTGTAAATCGTGAAGGAGTTCCCTCGATTGTGTATGGTCTCCATCATCAGATCTATAATGGTACTTATGACCCATATGGGTGCAAAGTTCTCATTAATAGAAATGAATTTTGTCCAAACACCAGGTAATTGCTGTAAATCGTGAAGGAGTTCCCTCGATTGTGTATGGTCTCCATCATTAGATCTGTAATGGTACTTATAACCCATATGGGTGCAAAGTTCTCATTAATAGAAATGAATTAAGTCCAAACACCAGGTAATTGCTGTAAATCGTTGAGGAGTTCCCTCGATTGTGTATGGTCTCCATCATCAGACCTGTAATGGCACTTATAATCCATATGGGTGCAAAGTTCTCATTAATAGAAATGAATTTCGTCCAAACACCAGGTAATTGCTGTAAATCGTGAAGGAGTTCCCTCGATTGTGTATGGTCTCCATCATCAGATCTATAATGGTACTTATGACCCATATGGGTGCAAAGTTCTCATTAATAGAAATGAATTACGTCCAAACACCAGGTAATTGCTGTAAATCGTGAAGGAGTTCCCTCGATTATGTATGGTCTCCATCATTAGACCTGTAATGGTACTTATAACCCATATGGGTGCAAAGTTCTCATTAATAGAAATGAATTACGTCCAAACACCAGGTAATTGCTGTAAATCGTGAAGGAGTTCCCTCGATTGTGTATGGTCTCCATCATCAGATCGACTCCCGACCTTCATTAAATAGTACTAGTAGTAGTACTTTATCAAAATACTTAAAATACGATACTTTAAAATACGATTTTCGAAGGTTGCCCTCGATTTCTCTGGGATGCCATCATCAGATCCTGGTTTTCTTATCATGGTACCATTTCGGAGATATCTTCGTTTCATAAAAAAATCATCCGATTCGGTTCATAAACAACGAAGTTATCCCTGAACACACATAAAAAAAAACATATATACGGTCGAATTGAGTAACCTCCTTCTTTTTTGAAGTCGCTTAAAAAGAACCTTACGTTTTTAAAGTTGGGTATCAATTCCTAAGTTCCATTCATTTATATTTTTCTATTTATTTATGTTTTATTAAGTATGTTATTAAATATTAATTTTGTTTTTTTTTTTAACTCGCTTTAATAGTATCGAATCAACTAATCAACTGCCGGCCAGTAACTAAATGTTAGCATAAGCAACTTGAAATATTTTCAAAATTTTTGTATTTAATAAAAATAAATGTTTAGGTATTCATATTCATAATTGGTCATAATTTTCTGAAAAAAATCAACGAATCTCCTGCTTTCGCACGAACTTTTTACGACATTGGAAATGAACCTAACGAAATAAAGTAAACACACACATTTTGGATAATATTTTTCGAAAAAAATTATCACTTTGTTAAACCCATAGAGTAAAAAAATTTGACAGCAGCGTTTGGTTTTAATAGAGTCACAAATGTCATTTCACAGTACTGAAAATGCCAACCGCTAATTCGCGGGGCGAAGACCGGCACGCGGGGATTTCTCAGGGTGAAGCCCGGCGAGCGGGGACCTGCGCACTGAAATCTATGAGGGCTTCTAGTCGATTCGCACTTTTATGGTTAAACCTAAAAATATTAACACAGTAGAAAAATCTCATAAGCATTTCATTTCTGTGATGCTAATAGTTAAGTATACCTATAGAATATAATTATTATAGTTCATTTTGACAAACACAAAACTTTTATACAATTTTAAATTTCAATTATATTCTCCGATGTTTCACAAAAAGAACTGTTCGTGTAAAGTCTGTTTGTCTGACTGTAAATTCAAAAACTACCCACCGGATTTTCATACGGTTTTCTCCAATGGACGGAGTGATTCAAGAGGAAGGTTTGTATATAAAGTTTATTAATGTCTTGCTTAATTAAATTGGTTGAAATATGACGATGATTGCTGAAAACAAGCCTATTTTATTTTTAAAAATGTCACATATGATGTGATAATTGGAAAGCTATTTACAAGGATACTCTGTTAATCTTTATCAAATTAAATACGTCAAGTACTTTAAACATTTCATGCACTATATAATTGTCCTTTATACGCCAAACAATTTAAATTAATATCTTAGGAGTTATAATTTTAAGATATTATGTTAAATTAAAACCATCGCGCCATAAAATGAATTCAGTGGTCCTACAACTGACGTGACACGCGTAGACAGCACTTATCATTGTTGTATACAAAGAAATACCTAAATATTTTCGTTTGTTTTTATGTATCATAACGTATTCTTTACTTTGTCAAAATATAATACATTAAAAATACTCCAAGTAGGGTAAACATAACAGCCACTTGGGGGTGCTGTATCAGGCGTGCTTCTATGAAAATACTAGGTTGAATTTGATGAGGTGTTTTGCGTTACATAGATATGATCTCAGGTCAGATTCTTAGATAAGGTTTACAATTATAAACCACCAGGAGGTGCTGCATTAAACGTGTTTTTATTAAAAAAATGGACTGATTTTTATGAGATTTTATGGCGTTGCATAAATATAACCTCAGATCAGTTTCTTAGATAGGCTTTACGGTTGAAGACTACTAGAAGACACTGCATCAGGCGTGCTTCTCTGGAAAATTAACGGATCTCCTGCTTTCCCACGAACTTCTTACGTCATTGGAAATGAACCTAACGGAATAAAGTAAACACACATATTTTGGATAATATTTTTCGAAATAAATTTTATTCGCAATAAAAATAACACAACTGTATCTGAATAAGCTTAAAACTTCGAAATATAACATTCTGTACGACATTTCGATCGAACAAACCGAATTAGTACGAAATGTAACACCGACGCATGTCCGACTTCCAACTAAGGGCACACTTAACCACTACTTCCGGTGTCCGATTCTAACAATTTTAGTCTCAATCAACCCCCCGTTTAATTACCCCTAGTCGTTTTTTACTTTTTTCTTCGGGGAAAATCGGGGAATAAAATGCGATTTTTTCCGTTTTTTGCCAATTTTTTTTTTGTTTTTGAACTTTTGCAAAATTGTCTTTTACCATCTTGTAGAGCTTGCCGAGCTGCGTCTTTTGACAACACGTTCATCCTGATATCTCGAAAACTCTTCGTGTAATCCTAATCTGCCTGTCTCACAAAACTCCCAAATGACCCCATATACTCCAACGAAATGAAAGTCATTTCCATTTTCAATGACAAAAAATTAGGTGGAATTTGATGAGTTTTTTTTGCGTTAAATAATAATCATTTCAGATAAGATCGATCACCAGAAGGTGCTGCATCTGGCGTGTTTCTATGAAAAAAGCTATGCTGATTTTAATGAAGTTTTTTGCATAACATAAATAACATTACAAATCAGATTCATGGATAGTCAAAGTCAAAGTCAAATATCTTTATTTCGTATTTATGTAACATGGTCTTGAAATACGTCATAAAAAAGGAATTTTTTATTTTGTGGAAAAACGTCACCACAAAGGCGCATTCCAAAAAATTGTGATTTCTCTCTTATTCCTCTCTGTAATAGGCTTACATAGGGTCACATAGATATCTTCTTAATTCAGATTCTTTGATACGTTGTGTGGTTATCAGACACTAGGGTGTGCTGCATTAGACGTGTTTCCATAAATTAACTTGACTGATTTAGATGAGGTGTTATGCGTTACATGGACGTATACTCACATCAGATTCTTAGATACGTTTTATGGTTATCAGCCACTAAGGCGTGCTGCATCAGTTATATTTCTATAGAAAAACTAGGTTCATTTTGATAAGGTTTTTGCGTTACATAGATATTATCTCAGTTCAGATTCTCAAATAGGTTTTACAGTTACAGACTACCAGTATGTGCTGTATTAATCGTGTTTCTATAATAAAAATAAAGAATGATTTTGATGAGGTTTTAGCGTCACATATATATTATTATAATATTATGTACTTAACTTATATCACATCCTCAGATGAGAATCTGATAGGCTTTACGGTTATAGACCAGCAGGAGGTGCTGCATTCGGAGTGTTTCTATAAAAGAATCTGCAGGCTGGTTTTGTTGAAATTTTTAGCGTTACATAGATATCATCTCAGGTCAGATCCTTATATACTAAGGAAACTTCAAGTAAACATCAAAAACTAAAGTGGTTCCCATACAAGAAACGTATTTTCGACGTTTTGTCATCGAAAATGACTATCAAATCCATTTCACAGGAGACGCATTTTTGGCCATAACTCCGAGGGTTTAGCCAAGATTTTAAGGTTTTAAAAGATCAAGAATTCAGTTGCGCATCTTATAACACCAAAATTTTGGAAATCGGTATAGCATTTTTTGTAAAAAATTGGAAAATGTAAAAAAATCGGGATTTTTTCGGTTTTTTTTTTACTAAATCCAAAATATTTCGAAATCGGGGACCGATATCGAAAATAAAAAAAAAATTCTGTCTTAGCCTTTGACGTAGCTACAATTTGAGACCAAGTATTTGGAAATCGGTTGGTAATTGTAAGAGAAATTATTTCCGAAAGATGAGATTTTTTGGTCGATCGCTGGTGTTTGTGGATATAAGTTACATAGTTATAAGTTATAAATATATTTCAGAGGGTATTCGTCGGATCACTTCAAAGAGTTGTACAAGGGTGATTCCTGGGGCATCTTTATTTTACTGTCACAGCCCAATAAATTATATAAAACTTACATTTTCAATGTTGAATCAAACGTCAAAAGTTACATAAGTTAATAGTACATCTAGATATTATTCACAAAACGTAACAACAGTCGAACAAATTAATAAAAACCACGTTTGAATCCGAAAAACGGGGTGATTTTGCATGTTTCTTACACGTAACACGCGCGCTGCTTGTAGAATCATTGTATACAATTTCTATAACTTACAGGATAATAATCAAATTTATACAAAAATAAATAGGATATGAGTGTATCTACCAGAAAATGCACTTTTTAATGTAATTAAATGTATGGTACAGATTCTGAAGTCATTTGTTCTACTGTAACGCAACGAGATAAATATAAGCCGAGCGGCGAAAACTGCAGTTTTTGATTTATTGGTTATGTGACAAATACTCTATGAAGTATTTGAAAATACCGGTAGTTGTGTCTGGATGTACCAGAGGTACCATTGTGTCATTTATTTAAGCGCCAAAGTATATATCGTGAGTTCTTTATTATTTTAAATGTTGGTTTAGTAGGGAAGGTAATTTCTGTGGCACGTTTTGCTATATTAACGAATATTTTTTTAAACATATCTACCTTAAATATAATTTCTTATTTCCTTGAGAAAATCACAAAATAACAATTATTATGAAATCCTTATTCAATTCGGAAATAATAAAAACATTGTTAAATTTACGTAATTTCCATGGTGTAATTTCCATAGGTTTTATGCCATGAAACTTACGTAAACGCCATAGAAATTATTGAGTAGTTTCTTTCTTAGCAAATTATATTGACTAATGACATTGTTTTTACCAGTTATTTACAGTAATTATATTTTATTAACTTTCTTGTTTAAATCTGTAAAAGACCAAACATGGGGAGACCATAAATAAGTCGCGAGAAAAAATTACTGAAGAAAAAAATAGCTAAAGGGAAATACGAGCTAAAATCAAAAGGAATCCAACGGAATACAGCAACTTTAAAACTAATAATAGAGAAAAGTACGACAAGAAGGAGTCATAAGAAAAAATGGTGCCGATTAAAGCTATGACAGCCCATCAGAAAAAAAATGCAAGAGAAAGAAACAGAATGAACATAAAAAGATTCAGAGAAAGACAGAAGTATTAATTAAAATGTGTAACATGGAACTACAGTGAATCTGCACATGGGAAAGGAGCTTCCGATGGTGTAAGTCCCGTCCTTAAAAGAACTACCGACAGGTTAGTTTCACTTAGGAAAGAGATACCAGATTTACAATTGCTCATGACTCATTTGAAAACAAATGTCCCAGGAGTTGTGCTCCTAGAAGTTGATGTATCCGGCGTTCACGAGAAAGATGTTCTCAACCCTGCAGGTCTAGCTTGCTTTAAAAGTACTATGAAAATACACCAAGTATTGTGGCAATCAGGCAATAAGAACGCATGCGATAAATGTGTTAACAACTCTGTTCAATGCCACGTCAAAATTGGAAATGTTTCACATTGAAAATGAAAGAGGTTTACAGCAAGCAGAACTACAGAAGCCATCAGCGCATATTTTTGCGGGAACTGAAATTGTACTACCTGAAGACAGCTTCTGGACAACGATCTCATTTCCAAGAATATAAACTGCGGTCGAAAATATAATATTATTCACTTTAAATCAAGAAGAAAACTGTGACTAAATAAATTGAAAAGAAATTTTTTTTTTTATAAACGTACATTTGAAACTGTTTGAAACAAAGCTGGTTTGTTTTTAGCGTTTCCGTATTTAGATGTTAAATATTGGAAATTTTGTATAAAGGGTATAATTTTCGATAATTTTTTTTCTTTAATTTGATTAGGTATAACGTAGTCAGTTAAAAATATGAAGCGTCTCATTGCTTAGGGTGGATTCTCTTTTACCCATTTTTCATTCCATAGATGGAATGGAAAAGAAAAATACCAATAAGAACATATCTTCTATACGGTTCCATCTATGAAACCATAAATGGACAAATATAATCCACCCTTAGGCTTATATAGCCTTGATTTAGTTTCAAAGTCGGATGATCTCTGATTTCGGATTTACTTAAATAAATGTACTTAATTAATAAACCAATAGCGAGCAAGTGATTTGATAATGTCAAGTAGATCAATATTCCAGCAGAGATTTATTTCGTAAACAGTAATATTGGTAATGATAAAATTAACCTGTAGAATAACCACCATAAAAGGTCCTACTTCACTTTTTATACCACAAAATTTTTATGCTTTTTGATTACTGGGTGGTAGCTTACTTACTTTATAGCATTTTAATATTTTACAGTAATGATCAAAGCATAAAAGCATAAAATATACATTCATAATAATTTCCATGCCCTGTTTAGTAATTTCCATGGAAAGAAATTTTTTAATATTTTTTTCCAGGTTCATCAATAGTCGAAAGTGAATGCCTTTACGACAGTTTAATTCGTTTTTGTCACCTTTATTACTCTATTATTTTAGTTTTTACCAATTAACATAAAAAATAAAAAACATGGAAATTACGCGAAGAACGATTTGTCGAAGAACCACCCACAAAAGGTTAGAGGGCGTCGGTAGCTACAGTTTGAGACCAAAATTTTAGATATCGGTTGGAAATCGAACAAGAAATTTGACATCACATGTTAGATTTTATGGACGATTGGGAACTTGTAAATATTACGGTCATCGCCTTTCGGCCTGTATTCGTTCGAATGCTTCATTATCGAGTTCAAAACGTTTAAGGATATCAGATGCTGCAGTTTAAAACCTAAATGTTTCAAATACGTTGAACAAACGAAAATTTTTTTTTTCGTTGATTTATTTCTGAGTTTAAAGAGTTGAAAAGAATAGTGCCACGTTTTCGTGGCAAAATCACTATTACGAGGCAATGCCACGATTTCGCGGCAATAAAATAAAATAATCTGTGAAAATCGGATTTGGGTAGGTTCATTTTCAATGAAACCGATGGTTGCGGGGACTGTAAGATCTGTGGATTTTTTTCTGACGTTTTTGGTGATTATTGGTTGTAAAATTATTTCTTATACTTGAAATTTTCATGAAAGATGTATCACTATGATCGCTACAAATCGCAAATAATAAAATAAAATTACAAATTTTTCCGATGTTTTTGGTGATTGGTGAGTGTGAGAGCGTTGCTCACACTTCAAATTTTTATGAAATGTGTATTACTGTACTAGTTAATATTAAAAATAATAAAACCTAAATAAAGTCAAAAATTAAAGGGGGTTCACATACAAGGAACTTAATTTTCCCGACGTTTTTGGTGATTGGTGGTTGTTAGATCATTACTTAAACTTGAATTTTTTGAGAAAAAAGTATTATTATGATCGCTATAATAACAAATAATAATAATAAAGTTAAAATTAAAGAATTCCCATAAAAAAACACCTAATTTTTCCGACGTTTTTGGTGATTGGTGAGTGTGAGAGCGTTGTTTACACTTGAAATTTTCATGAAAGATGTATCAGTATGATCGCTATAATAAAAAATAATAATAATAAAATAAAGTTAAAATTTAAAGAATTCCCATAAAAAAACACCTAATTTTTCCGATGTTTTTGGTGATTGGTGAGTGTGAGAGCGTTGTTTACACTTGAAATTACCACGAAAGATGTATCAGTATGATCGCTATAATAAAAAATAATAATAATAAAATAAAATTAAAAATTAAAGAATTTCCATAAAAGAAGCCTAATTTTTCCGACGTTTTTGGTGATTGGTGAGTGTGAGAGCGTTGTTTACACTTGAAATTATTATGAAATATGTATTACTGTACTTTTTAATATTAAAAACAATGAAACATAAATAAAGTCAAAAATTAAAGGGGGTTCCCATACAAGGAATGTAATTTTCCCGACGTTTTTGGTGATTGGTGGTTGTAAGATCATTACTTACACTTGTAATTTTAATGAAAAAAGTATCACTATGATCGCTATTAACAAATAATAATAATAAAATAAAGTTAAAAATTAAAGGGTGGCTCTCATACAAGGAACGTAACTTTTCCGATGTTTTTGATTATTAGTGGTTGTCAGATCATTATTTACACTTGATATTTTCAAGAACGATGTACTACTATAGTAACTATTAAAACAAATAATAATAATAAAATAAAGTTAAAAATTAAAGGGGGCTCTCATACAAGGAACGTAACTTTTCCGACGTTTTTGGTGATTATTAGTTGTAAGATCATTTATTACACTCTTTATTTTTTACAAAAGATGTATCACCACAAAAGCTATAATATTAAAAATAATAATATGATAAAAATAAAAATTAAAGGGGGCTCTCATACAAGGAACGTAACTTTTCCGACGTTTTTGGTGATTATTAGTTGTAAGATCATTTCTTAAACTTGATATTTTTATGAAAGATGTATTACTACAATAACTATAATACTGAATAATAATAATATAATAAAGTTAAAAATTAAAGGGGGTTCCCGTACAAGGAACTTAATTTTTCCGACATTTTTGGTGATTTTTAGTTGTAAGATCATTTCTTACACTTGATATTTTTATGAAAGATGTATCACCACAATAAATATAATACTGAATAATAATAATAAAGTAAAGTAAAAATTGAAAGGGGGTTCCAGTACAAGGAACTTAATTTTTCCGACGTTTTTGTTGATTAGTGGTTGTCTGATCATTATTTACACTTGATATTTTTGTTAAAAATTGAAGCACTATGTTCGCTATTAAAACTAATAATAATAATATAAAGTTAAAAGTTTAAGGGGGTTCCCATACAAGGAACGTAATTTTTCCAATGTTTTTGCTCATTAGTGTTTGTCAGATCTATATTCACACTTGATATTTTAAAGAAAGATGTACTACTATGTTAGCTATTAAAACAAATAATAATAATAAAATAAAATTAAAAATTAAAGGGGGCTCTCATGCAAGGAACGTAACTTTTCCGATGTTTTTGATGATTAGTGGTTGTCAGATCATTTTTACACTTAATAATTCAATTAAAAATGTATTACTATGTTATCTATTAAAACAAATAATAATAATAAAATTAAATTCAAAATTAAAGGCGGCTCTCATACAAGGAACGTAACTTTTGCGACGTTTTTGGTGATTATTAGTTGTAAGATCATTTCATACACTTGATATTTTTAATGAAAGATGTATTACCACAAAAGCTATAATACTGAATAATAATAATATAATAAAGTTAAAAATTAAAGGGGGTTCCCGTACAAGGAACGTAACTTTTCCGACGTTTTTGTTGATTAGTGGTTGTCAGATTATTTCATACACTTGATATTTTAATGAAAGATGTACCACTATGTTATCTATTAAAACAAATAATATTAATAAAATAAAGTTTAAAATTAAAGGCGGCTCTCATACAAGGAACGTAATTTTTCCGACATTTTTGGTGATTTTTAGTTGTAAGATCATTTCTTACACTTGATATTTTTATGAAAGATGTATCACCACAATAACTATAATACTGAATAATAATAATAAAGTAAAGTTAAAATTGAAAGGGGGTTCCCGTACAAGGAACGTAATTTTTCCGACGTTTTTGTTGATTAGTGCTTGTCAGATCAATATTTACACTTGATATTTTTGTGAAAGATAAAGCACTATTTTAGCTATTAAAACAAATAATAATAATAAGATAAAGTAAAAAATTAAAGGGGGTTCCTATACAAGGAACGTAACTTTTCCGATGTTTTTGATGATTAGTGGTTGTCAGATAATTATTTACATTTGATATTTTCATGAAAGATAAACTACTATGTTAACTATTAAAACAAATAATAATAATAAAATAAAGTAAAAAATTAAAGGGGGCTCTCATACAAGGAACGTAACTTTTCCGACGTTTTTGGTGATTATTAGTTGTAAGATCATTTCTTACACTTGATATTTTTAATGAAAGATGTATCACTACAAAAGCTATAATACTGAATAATAATAATATAATAAAGTTAAAAATTAAAGGGGGCTCTCATACAAGGAACGTAACTTTTCCGACGTTTTTGGTGATTATTAGTTGTAAGATCATTTCTTACACTTGATATTTTTGTGAAAGATGTAACACTATGTTAGCTATTAAAACTAATAATAACAATAATAATATTAAAGTTAAAAATTGAAGAATTCCCATAAAAGAAACCTAATTTTTCCGACGTTTTTGGTGATTGGTGAGTGTGAGAGCATTGTTTACACTTGAAATTTTTATGAAATATGTATTAATGTACTTGTTAATATTAAAAACTATAAAACATAAATAAAGTCATAAATTAAAGGGGGTTCCCATACAAGGAATGTAATTTTCCCGACGTTTTTAGTGATTGGTGGTTATAAGATCTTTACTTACACTTGGAATTTTCATGAAAAACGTATCACTATGATCGCTATAATAAAAAATAATAATAATAAAATAAAGTAAAAAATTAAAGAATTCCCATAAAAGAAACCTAATTTTTCCGACATTTTTGTGATTGGTGAGTGTGAGAGCGTTGCTTACACTTCAAATTATCATGAAATGTGTATTACTGTACTTGTTAATATTTAAAATAATAAAACATAAATAAAGTCAAAAATTAAAGAATTCCTATAAAAGAAACCTAATTTTTCCGACATTTTTGGTGATTGGTGAGTGTGAGAGCGTTGTTTACACTTGAAATTTTCATGAAAGATGTATCAGTATGATCGCTATAATAAAAAATAATAATAATAAAATAAAGTTAAAAATTAAAGAATTCCCATATAAGAAACCTAATTTTTCCGACGTTTTTGGTGATTGTTGAGTGTGAGAGCGTTGTTTCCATTTGAAATTATTATGAAATATGTATTACTGTACTTGTTAATATTAAAAACAATGAAACATAAATAAAGTCAAAAATTAAAGGGTATCCCATACAAGGAATGTAATTTTCCCGACGTTTTTTGTGATTGGTGGTTGTAAGGTCATTACTTACACTTGGAATTTTCATGAAAAAAGTATCACTATGTTCGCTATAATAACAAATAATAATAATAAAATAAAGTTAAAAATTAAAGAATTCCCATATAAGAAACTTTTTCCGACGTTTTTTGTGATTGGTGAGTGTGAGAGCGTTGTTTACACTTGAAATTTTCATGAAATGTGTATTACTGTACCTGTTAATATTAAAAATAATAAAACATAAATAAAGTCAAAAATTAAAGAATTCCCATAAAAGAAACCTAATTTTTCCGACATTTTTGATAATTGGTGAGTGTGAGAGCATTGCTTACACTTGAAATTTTTTTGAAATGTGTATTACTGTACTTGTTAATATTAAAAACAATGAAACATAAATAAAGTAAAAAATTAAAGGGGGTTCCCATACAAGGAACGTAATTTTTCCGATGTTTTTGATGATTAGTGGTTGTCAGATCTATATTCACACTTGATATTTTAAAGAAAGATGAACTACTATGTTAGCTAATAAAACAAATAATAATAATAAAATTAAAGGGGGCTCTCATACAAGGAACGTAACATTTCCGACGTTTTTGGTGAATATTAGTTGTAAGATCGTTTCTTACACTTGTAATTTTTAATGAGAGATGTATCACCACAAAAGCTATAATACTGAATAATAATAATATGATAAAGTTAAAAATTAAAGGGGGCTCTCATACAAGGAACGTAACTTTTCCGACGTTTTTGGTGATTATTAGTTGTAAGATCATTTCTTACACTTTTTTTTTAATAAAAGATGTATCACTACAAAAGCTATAATACTGAATAATAATAATATGATAAAGTTAAAAATAAAGGGGGCTCTCATACAAGGAACGTAACTTTTCCGACATTTTTGGTGATTATTAGTTGTAAGATCATTTCTTACACTTGATATTTTTAATGAAAGATGTATCACTACAAAAGCTATAATACTAAATAATAATAATATAATAAAGTTAAAAATTAAAGGGGGCTCTCATACAAGGAACGTAATTTTTCCGACGTTTTTGTTGATTATTAGTTGTAAGATCATTTCTTACACTTGATATTTTTAATGAAAGATGTAATACCACAAAAGCTATAATACTGAGTAATAATAATATAATAAAGTTAAAAATTAAAGGGGGCTCTCATACAAGGAACGTAACTTTTCCGACGTTTTTGGTGATTATTAGTTGTAAGATCATTTCTTACACTTGATATTTTTGTGAAAGATGTAGCACTATGTTAGCTATTAAAACTAATAATAATAATAATAATATTAAAGTTAAAAATTAAAGAATTCCCATAAAAGAAACCTAATTTTTCCGACGTTTTTGGTGATTGGTGAGTGTGAGAGCATTGTTTACACTTGAAATTTTTATGAAATATGTATTACTGTACTTGTTAATATTAAAAACTATAAAACATAAATAAAGTCATAAATTAAAGGGGGTTCCCATACAAGGAATGTAATTTTCCCGACGTTTTTGGTGATTGGTGGTTGTAAGATCATTACTTACACTTGGAATTTTCATGAAAAAAGTATCACTATGATCGCTATAATAAAAAATAATAATAATAAAATAAAGTAAAAAATTAAAGAATTCCCATATAAGAAACCAATTTTTTCCGACGTTTTTTGTGATTTGTGAGTGTGAGAGCGTTGCTTACACTTCAAATTATTATGAAATGTGTATTACTGTACTTGTTAATATTTAAAATAATAAAACATAAATAAAGTCAAAAATTAAAGAATTCCCATAAAAGAAACCTAATTTTTCCGACATTTTTGGTGATTGGTGAGTGTGAGAGCGTTGTTTACACTTGAAATTTTCATGAAAGATGTATCAGTATGATCGCTATAATAACAAATAATAATAATAAAATAAAGTTAAAAATTAAAGAATTCCCATATAAGAAACCTAATTTTTCCGACGTTTTTGGCGATTGGTAAGTGTGAGAGCGTTCGTTGCTTACACTTCAAATTTTATTTTGTTTATATTAAAAATAAAGTCTTTCGACCGACGGGGTGTACTGCCAGGCATTCAAGCACGATGTGGTGCTGGTGTTCACGGGCGACGCGATCGGCGAAGTGCTGGACAGTGCCGGCGATGCTATCCATCTAGTTAGTAGGAATTCTTTATTAAAATTTAAAAAAAACAAAACAGATTACGGGTTTAGTATTTCCAGTTTCTTTTTGCAGTGCAAATTTAAAATACTATGTAAAAACTAATATATTCTTGTATAGTAAAAAATATGTTTAAATTTATAGACGTCACAGCATAGTACTTACGTACAAAAATACCCAATAGAGCATCAGACGGAAAATCTAAAATGTCTAATTACATGACTGCGAAAAGGAATCAGCAACAGGAATCAGTCCAGCGCAGGCAAATGTTTCAGCGTAGTATGATGTAGGAACACATAGACAATAAAAAATACAAAGCAACATTCATTATATAGATAGATGACACACCGTAAACAGGATGATGATCATTCGACCGATCGCGGCATATAGTACGATTTGTTTTCCATCACGAAATTGATTACGGTTGTTACATATATAGTATGCGAGTCGTCTTTTTATATTGATATCGTATGATGACGATGGATCAAAACGTTCACCGTCCCAAATGTGACCTAAAACGTTATCACGTTAGTACTAGCATTAAAAAGTGTTACTTTTGGTTTTATTAGTTAGTAAGTTAAAATCAACTTATCAATTGAAATTACTGGGTTCTTGAAAATTTCTCCTGCATTGGTTTTTTGTGGAAGAGAATCGGTGGGTCGTTGTGGCAATTTTTTTAGCAGATGACTTGAAATACAGTTTTAAAAAAACTGGTCAGTAGTAAATCTTACATTGTGGAATTTAAAGCAGTCCCGTGGAGAAAACCAAGAACAAGTTTTGGAAGGTTTCTAATAATAAATTGCGATTTGCTTGTAATTTATAAAATAAAAGTGTCATTATTCATCAGTCATCATTAACGTCATTACGGAAACTGTATTCTCCCTTAGATAAATACAAAATAAGTAATAGATCCATCTTCCATATAAATAAAATCGTAGTGTCTGTCTGTCTGTTCCGGCCTAACCTAACCAATATTTCTTATCTCTGAGTCCCGCACCAGCACTTAAGTGCAAGACATTTCGGCCCTAGAAATACTGTTTCGGAAGCTTGGGTATTTTATATTAGTTTTCATCCACTGGATTATTGGGGATTTTTGGAATTGTTGGTTGTTTTTGGAAAGGAAAGGAACTGGTCACCTGTAAAAAATTATATTTTTAGGTTCCCACATTCGTATAAGGCAGTAAAGCGTGACAAAATGTATGAGAAATATATTTTATATACTGATATTTAGAAATTCCCATTCTAGGGTGCAGTGTGCTTAGGCCTATTGGGATCCTTTAACGAGATATTTCTTAAGTGATGGGTCTTAGGGACACGGGCGTGCAAACATACGTAACTTATCGTGCTTGGCTTCTTACTCGTGTAGGACTTAATTACTTTGTAAATAGAGGCGGTCAGCCATCTAATTAAAAATTACAATTTAGATACCGTTATTTCTGTGATCGAATCGGAGATTTATATTCAAAGCGGTATTGTATATAAGGGGAGTCTGTCGCTAATTTATTAAGGCGATTAATGTATCTATCATTAAAGCTTTGATTTTTAAGAGTCCTAACTGCTTCACAGTTTATTTTGGAGGTGATATTTCTCTGCCGAAGGATCATATTTTAATACGGGTTGCCGCTTTTAGTTACTAGCTTTCTTGAACTACGTTTTAGAAAAATATAAAAAAGTTTCCTAATAGGTAATAATAAAAGATAGCATAAATACTATACAAACACTTATGACGAACCATAATCATAAGTTTGATCATAGTTATAGATTTCTGATTATTTTCTGGTTTAGGCACTTGACTTGATGCACTTTTTGATGACTTTGTGATTAATTATTGTTCTTGGTATGGCTACGAAACCATGTGATTCGACACGCAATTGTTGTTCTTCCGCAGTTTTTTAAGGTGTCGGCAATTTGATTTCAATTTAAATTTTTCGCTTACTTTTTTTTAATCTTTCAAAATCTTTCTATATCTGCCAACTTTTCCATCACGCACATCCGCTATTCAGATTTTTGTCATCTTTTCTCGTTTAATCTCGTTCTTTTTAAGTAAACTTGATATTATAGTGCACTAACAACAAAAGTCAAGATGAGAGAAGAAAAAAATGAAAATAAATTATTGTCGCCCTAGAAGAAAAGAGACAAAGGGACTTGGACCTCGCTGTTTCATCTCCTCGTTTCGCAAAGCCGAGTTCACTGTCCTGAAACTAGTATTACGTCCATGAGAAAAACATAACTTGGCATTAATATGTATTGAATTTTAAAAATTTTGAACTCAATGAAGGTAAGTGACTATATTTATATTGCTTTCATAATTCCATTCCGACTTTAACTCATATTTTTCGTTTAATATAGATGGAGTTATGCAAAGTGTAATGATCAAATGACTAAGACAGCTTGAGACGTTGGTGAACTATTAGGAGCCTAATAAATCTACGTCTTGTGACGTCGACTATCTATCCAGACAATAATACACCCATGACTAATAGGAGTAATAATAATAAGTTAATGATAGCCCGCACATTTTATCCAACTAAATCGTCCAACGAATTAATTGGACACCGATAGTACCTATCAGAACCGAGATTCCCTTCAGATTAGGCACAAATAAAAAGTTGGCATGCAGTTTAGAATACAGGGTATGATGTTTCCCCTGTTCTAATCTGTCACTGAATATAGGTGACCCAAAATTTTCAGTTTCGTTTTCGTCTTTTATTATCAATATAGCAATTAGAGCGTTCTTTTCCTGCATTTTCATGCAAACGTCAACTCACTAGCAACACCGACTAGAGTCGGTGAGAGTGTTGCTACAGAGAGAGTGCTATCATGATTTGTCATCGAGGATCATGGACGTAATAATAAAATCAATTAGGTCTGCGGCTGGCAGCCAACACAATAAAGTTGGCCGATTTCAATAAAGTTGTGAAAGTACGCAATTTAGTTGTTCGATAGTCGGCCACCTAGAAATTGTAAGACTGCGAGGTCTCTAACCAGTATCATAATACTATATTTTTGCATCTACAGATACGGCGGCGTTTTATGCTCAGTGGCATTTGAAGAAATTACATTTTATATTATTCTGCCTATTTTTATTTCAAAATACCGTATATTCAAACCATTTCATATATTTTTTTAACGATCGGCAACACTAGTACAGTGTTTTCGGTGCGCTCATTGTTTGTTCTGTGGCTAGTTCTGTGGTCTGTGGTATGCATAGAGATAATAGAATGAGAATAGAATAGAGTAGGCCATGGAACTAATAAGTCACTTTTGAAGTAGAGGGTAAAACATACTCAATCCCAAATTTTCATCCAAATCTATGGAGGTTCAACGAAATAGGAGGTTGTAGCTGATTTTTGCCTTCATTGACTGTACTACAAGTGAAATTAAATAAAAGTTTTTTTAAAGTTATAACAAAATAGGTGATTTGTACTGGAGCAACTGTGAATTACTAAAATGAATAAAACTTGTCTATTTTCAGTTACATACACCACTAGATTACGTTATTTGTATTGTATTAGATTGGTAATTTTTATATCTAAATGAGGTGGCATAAATTAAAAGATGAAAATATAAACTTTAGCTTTCGGCCTTTGGGTAAATCTTCTCATTGCTATTTTCTAAATCCAGAGGTTTTCAGTTCAGCCAAAAGCGATTTTATAATAAATAATACCTATGAAATGATTATGGAAAAAAATGCATTTTCAAAATTCTCCCTCTAGTACGATCGCCTAAATTCTTGGGTAGAATATAATTTTTTGATATCTCTCATAAACTCAGGAATACAATAATACGCACGGATCTTTGCCGCCCTGAGTGGAAACATTAATTTTAATTTTTGTAGTTACATGTTATGGCAACATTTTTTTCTCATCATCAAATTGAAACTAAGATGTAAGCCCAGAGATGTAAGTTATTGCCGCCATAATTCGGCAGTGCAACCAACCTTCGGTGCAAACGCAACGCCACATTCGTCAAGATCAAGAGACCAGTCAGTTGGTAGCACGACGTACCAACCAATCACTCATCGAGAAAAATCGTAAGTGATGCAAACTAGCGCAAACGTCCAATAACAAGATCTCGTCGCTCTCATTGATTGGTTGAAATAAAAGTGTTTTGATAAATGCGCTTAAAAACGAGCGAATTAGGCATGATTAGGCTGGATTAGGCTACGAATGAAGCGAACTTAACTTCGTTTGTTAAAATTATTACATTGTTCTGTAATATTTACTGATTTTCTCTCATTGTTTCCGGTACATGTGCATTGCTGTGCATGGTTTATATAATTTCATTCATATAATTTTTGTCAATTTGCATGGCCACGAGGAAGTTTAAGTTTTCATAGATCAGCAGTGTTTTATCGTTAAAAGTACTGTTGTCTTCTGTTGTCTGTTCTTTATATTTTGTTTATTTGTTGCTAATTTTATTATTTCATTATTCCTAATTATAAGTTGTTGACATGTTTTCGAACATGAAACATGTGAAAAAAGATAGCAGAAAGTGTGCCAAACGCGGGAAGTCCATGGCTGAGGAACCAAGTTTAGTTCTATACCATTTCCCTAGACCTGGGCTATAAATTATTCGCCGGTAAGTACATATGACATTGTTTAATTGAAAAATGTAACCTACCCTTAATTTGTTATAACCAAAAGGTATAAAAACCGTTCAAATACGTTTGTACGGAGTCCTTACAAAGACAGGCCTCTTTTGATTCTTTGACTAGCGTATTTACACTCACGCAGTTTTAGAAGACAGAAATGAAATTTTTGTAAAACAAAGTCCTCAGTGACATTGTGACTTGGATTATAATTTTGTTTTCTATTCAATGATCCTAACATTAATTTGTTTTCATTTATTTTGTTTATAGCGCTCAAGAATAGGCAAGATTTCGCTACCCCGACCAAGACTGAACCTCAAATGAATTTTAAAGAAAACTGTTCAGTAGGCATAAAATTTTATGCTATAAGCATTTTAAAGGAAATTCATTTGTCGACAATGCAAATAAGAAGTTGCATATGTATGTTGTTCCCTGTCACAGTGATAACCAAGAACTTTCAACTTCGGTAAGTACTCATTAGTACATAATACAATACAATATATGTCTTTTGCTTATTTTTACAATGCAGTATAATATAGTACTACCTTGTTCACTACAAATTAGGCATGCTTATATGCATAAGGTCACAGACAACATCGATGATTGTCAAGAGTGAAAAAACCAAACTGTTAGCATTTTAATCACATATCAACTTACACTTTTTATGCATATATCAGCTAAAATTGTTTAATGCTTATAAGAAAATCTTACGCAACAGAGTTAAATTTATTTATGAACAGCATTTATGTGTGCAATACCATACCATCAGCCCATCAATGCCCCACTACAGGGCCTTTGGCCTCCCCTTGTGATGAGGGGACGTGGAGCTTAATCTACTATGCTGCTCCAGAGCGGGTTGGTGTATTTTAACGATTGCCATCTATTGCTGGCAACCATTACCGACGGCTTAACGTGCTCTCCGAGGCACTGAATCTGTGATAGCTATGTACATAAGTTAGAAAAAACTCATTGGTATATGCCCTGGGATTTGATTCTACGGCCTTCTAAACAAGAACCGGGCTCGTTACCACTCGGCTATCACAACATTTAAATGTGTGCAATAAATTTTATTAATTATACGATTTCAGACTCAAGTTGACTTGCGTGTGAATATGCCGTCTGTGCAAGGCTTAACTCCATCAACTTCTACAAGTCAACCGGAAGTAGGTACCTGTTCTGGCCACTGATACTCAAGTATATCCCACTACAATGAATTAGTTGCTAGAAATTTTTGCTGCCACAACTGGAACACCTTCAAAAGTGTTACCTCCAGAAGTTTTTTCAGCTCACAAGTTCAAGGTTCAATCAAAACGAGAGAAAAAGTTGTACAATACACGTAGAAAAAACTTAAGACTAATATACAAACTCAAAAATAAAATGAATACAGATGCTATTCTACAAGAATTATTAAAAGATGAAGTTGTTGACAAAGCACCTAACAAGCTCCTTTGCAGTGCTTTTACGAGGCCAATTAGGGAACTTTAAAAAATATCACAAGGGAAGAAGATATCAAAATGTATGTATCAAAAAATAATAACTTTGAGGATATATAAACGTTCACCAGCCTGCTACTGGTTATTAAGACGTTTATTTCCGTTGCCCTGTCAAACAACTATTAAAAGTTTATTAAATCACCTGCCATTGAACAATAAAATAAACCATCACATATTTGAAGCTTTAAAAAAAATTACACAAAATGAAATATCAGGTCAATATTAATGTTTGACGAAATGTCCATAAGAAAAAAATTATCGTACGATAGAAAACGATTAGATTTATGGCTACCAGGACCATGACAATCAAGGACGTGATCCGTAAATAGCAAGTCATGCTTTAGTTTTTATGATAGCAGCCATAAGAGACGACTTCAAACAACCAGTGGCCTATTATTTATCTGGAGAATATGTTAACGCTGATAAGCGGGCAGTACTAGTCAAAGATGTATGTCGTATTATTGGTCCTTTAGTTGTTGAAAATACTCCATTTCCATTACTTATGTAATGGAACTTTATTATTCTCGTTTTATCGTCTGTCTGTTCGTCAACCACAGTGAAATATCTTATAAACTTTAAGAGCCAGGAACTTGAATGTCTAATGAAACTTATTATTTCTATGAATATAGACATAATAAATTTGAAATATTTTAAAAAAATATGTAGAAGGTTAAAATTTATATTAATTTTGTTTATAATGGGCTATATAATTTATATCTATTTTTCTATACTTTTCTATAAAGCGAAAGAGTTTGTTTGTTCGTGTATTTGTTTGATTGTTAGAACTCGCTAATCTGTGGAACTACTAACCGGATTCTAAAATTCTTTTTGTATTTCATAGCCCAATTTTCGAGGAAGGTTATAGGCCATAATATATAAAATCGTAGTGTTTGTCTGTCTGTTTCAACTAATCCCCAAAACGGTTGAACCGATTGTAATGAAACTTAGTATAAATAAAATTAACGTTATCAGAAGTCACATAGGTTACTCTTTGTCTGTCTGTTTATTCGAGCTGATCTGAAACGGCTGAACAGATTTTAATGAAACTTCACAGATCGACGGTCCCTACGTCCAAAGCGACATGTCAAAAGCTAAGATTAACAGTAGAGTGTAATAAAGGTTCAAGATGCTCTAGAAAAAATTCTAATTACAATTATAAATACATCTTTTATATAATGTTTTGCTATCTTTAAGAAGTTTAAAGTAGTATTTATTCATAATTAATTTTTTCACATATTCTGGGTAAAACTGCTAGATAACTGGTTCTACACTGTCATGTAAATAAAACCATGTCAGACAAATGTAAGATACCTGTTTATACGTCGGAAATAACATAATGTTTTGAAATAAAATGTAAGTAAATGTTTTATGAAAACGTAGAATTTTGTTATTTTCAAAAGAATTCCATAAACATCCTTATATTGACACCCATTTATATTTAAAATACATTAATGGGGACATATAACTTTTTATTCATGGCTATATAATAATAATATTATTAAAATTATATAACATTAATATTAAAAACAAAAAAACACACCACGAAACTGTATCACAACCATAATCACAACAATATTCAACCGCGCGAACGGGCACAAACCAACACGTCTAATTGGAGAATTTCATGCAAAATACGTTAAGTTTGACAAGACCGCGGCGTTCACACCGAGTGGCGCGCTTTTTTAAACGCAGAACAAACCGACGTGTCTAAGATATCCGCATTTACGACACCAATTCGTTGTAATTATTATACTTGTTCCCTTATACGATTCATATATTTATATAGTAAAACCGTTAATATTTGTAAAAAAATCTTATATGTTTATATACTTACTTTGACTGTAATGGTGGTGGGCGCGGCCACGCACACAGCAGAAGCGGGGCGTGAGCAGTTATAAAGATTGGATGCATTCATAGAGTAAATAAATTCGACAGCAGCGCCACCGAGCGTATTTTATATATGCATTTGAATAGAGCCGCCATTTGTTTTTTTTACTGGTCCGCTTCCACTGTATGGCTGCAGCCGAGCGCACCCGACCAACTAATTATTGCATTTCTTTCCTTATTTTTTTTTAAGCCGTCCCTTTATTCACTAGTTTCTTCCAAACGGCGCTGTCTCGTTTGAATAGCGCGTTTAGAAGGTCTCGATTATACCAGCCCATTTATGCCCCACTGCAGGGGCTTAGGCCTCCTCTCAATGTGAAGGGGCTTAGAGTTTAATCCACCACGCTACTCCAGTGTGGATTGGTGGATTTTAACGATTGCTAGATAGCAGTCGTGCCATCGTGGGTGCCATCAACAGCAGCTTAATGTGCTCTCCGAAGTACGGAGTTAGCGATAGTTATGTACTTAAGTTAGAAAAACTCATTGGTAAATGCCTGGATTCGAACCGCACGCAGGGCCGCACGGCCTTGTAAACTTGAAATAGCTTCGCTGCGCTCGGATTATCACGACACTCAGACACACAGACGACTCACTTAGAAGGTCTACTCTTACTAAATACAAATAAGCTACAGTTACTGGACTAAACTTTTTTTTTAGTTCGGTAAGCTCTACACGCTCTATAAGTTTGGACAACGTTTAACTAAATATTCTGTACGTAACAATTTTCAAATCAACTTGCATCTTCACAATATTTTGTCGCATTACAGTTGTCGGTGGACGAAGCAGAGGCTCTCCTGAAGCGTCACGAGGAATTGGAGGCGAGACTTCACGCCCAAGACGACCGCTTACGCGCGTTCCTTAACAACGCCAAAACACTTCTGCGAATACTTCACTATGCTAATGAACAGTACGTACTTACATGTCGTAGTTAATTACATAAATTAATCGGTCATCATTGGTGTTGTACAGTTTTTTTTTCGATATAAAAGCGTTTTAATACATTCTACTCGACAGTGGTGAAGGATACCAGTCACAATAATTTAGGCGCTAGACACCTGTGGCGTAGGGTCTGATCATAAACATTAGAATAGACTATCTCAATATTAGAAATAATAATAATAACGTATACATCACAACAACGTCTAGGCCTCAAACAAAGCATTAGTTTGTGTTTTGGGTACCAAGCGAAGACACCACATACATATAACAACCAAGACCCGTTACCAGTATCAGTATTCATCATAAATACTGACCCGACCTGGGATTCGAACCCAGGACCTCCAGCTTCGTAGACAGGGTCGCTACCCACTAGGCTAAGCGGTCGTGACTGTGTGTTCATTACCTAGAACCTTGGATTGTCACGTCCGGGCCAGGTTACATTTTTTATACTCGTATACCACCCTTCGCCACTGCTATCTATATGATACACAATACTTTAAGCAGTCACATCGGAAGATGCTGAATAATAATATCTGCGCTTACAAAAGGTCATCTAGTCCCAAACTAGACAGAGGCCTGTATTATTGGTACTAAACAAAATATATTTTTTAATACATATATAGATATTTTACACCCAGACACAGAACAAATAGACATGTTCATGCACACAAATATTTGTACTGGGCGGGAATCGAACCCGCGAACTTCGGTTCTACAGTTGGCGCCTCCGACCACTCGACCAACAGGTCAGTTATACAACAACAACAACAGTCAATCTATATAAATACCTTGATTTTTTTTTGTCACGAGACAGCAGGTAAATGAAATAGATAATTATTTTTTATGGTTTATAAATTCAAAGTGTAGTCACAAGGTGCCTGATTTAAACAATTTCACTCATTTTTACTAAGAATGAGGCAGAACATACACCTGATGAAAAACTGAAAGGTTAGTCCTGTTATTAACGTCAAACTAGATTTATACCTGCAGCTGTACACCGCCCTCTTTACAATATAAATACCTGGGCCATCCCACACAGTGCCATCTAGTTCCAAAGTTAGTAGAGCTTGTCTTATGTACTTTTCACACCCACACACGGAACAAATAGACTTATTCATGCAAACAAATATTTGTTCCGGACGGGAATCAAATCCGCGACCCTCGGCTCCGCAGTTAGGGTGCCTAACTGCTCGGGCAATCGGTCAGTCGCGCAATACAACGAAAGAGTCTGTTAACAAAGTAATCGAACTGTAATGACGATAATTTACTTTTAGTCTAGTATTGAAGTAAGTAACACGCCGCGATGCGGTTCGAAGTGTCGCCGCCGAACAACGTCGAGAGCTCCAAGCCAGTCTGGCACATCAGCTGTTCGTAGCTGCTGCGGAGGAGCTCCGTGCCAACTGCCAACGACCAGAGTTATAGGTGATTGTGATTAGATGTTTTTTTAAGGTCTCTTTTAATTTGCCGCTATATAAATTTCCATGTAGACTTTTGACTGTTTATGACGATAATTTTATTTGAGAGGAGGCCTATGTCCAGCAGTGGACTTCCTATGGCTGAGATGATGAAGATGATTTAGTTAATGGTGATGGTGATATCTTGAGATTTATATTTATGTTTATTGAGAATTTTAAATTCTCATCATCAGCCGATTTTTAACTTATGTTTGACTGACGACGACAACTCGACGACCGCTTAGCCTAGTGGGTAGCGACCCTACCTACGAAGCTGGAGGTCCCGGGTTGGAATCCCAGGTCGGGTTAGTATTTATATGATGAATATCGATACTGGTTTCGGTTGTTATATGTATGTGGTGTCTTCGTTTGGTACCCAAAACAAGCTAATGCTTAGCTTGGGGCCTAGACGTTGTTATGATGTATACGTTATTATTACTGAACATATTTATTTATTTTTTCAAGTAATACACTCTGCTGTCATTTTTGACCATCCCATAGCTAAGTTCAGGCTCGTACAGGCAGGTTCGTACGCGACCACTCTAAAAAGAACACTGCAAGAAACTTGAATGGCTTATTTTTTTTAGTGACGGCACTAGAAACCATTGTCTTAAAAATTAAGTGGATGCTTGAGACATAAGTTATCGTTTCACATAATTCTTGAATTTATTTATTGACAAGTCTATTATATTGCTTATTTTAAGTTTAAGTTTTATTTAAGTTTATTATGAAATCGTACACAGTTACCTTTGAATGAATTACTTATTTTATGGACTCTAGGGGTGGAAACGGCGAGTTTTTGTTTTTTTCTAATATTTACAATAGATATATTACAATAAAGATTGTACCGAATTTTTAACACAGTTTTTATTTTTTTTCCCAAAAATATAGTCCAACCTATACCTTCCCCTTAAAATAAAAAATTAAGGCGTTAATTTTCTTAATTATTTTTTTCCGAAAAAATATTAAATATGGTTATGACGTCAAGTGTAAAGTCATAATATTTCTATTGATTCATGAGGATTACAATTCATAATCGCAAACGATAGCAGGTTGTTTAACCGCATATTGCAGTACGGGCCTTCTCCTGTTACGAACCACTATTTTAATCTCGTCATTCGAATTTTATTACGAGCGACTTTATCATGATACTCTACTGCATGACGAATTTATTCGGTTGGCGTTCAAAATGTATAGTTATAATGACACCTGTAAATATTACGGAACTACGACTCCTCCCGCCTCGCTGCACGTATACCTATGAGGTAGTCATGCTTAGCCATGCTTGGCAATGCTTAGCCATGCTTCGTCATGCTTAGACTATTTGACCGAACTATTTTACTCCACGATTTTACCATGATGTAAACTTATTTTCAGGACAAGAAATTGGCTACTTTGAACACCCACAGCGATAAACTGCTAGTACAGAACCACGTGGAAAGTCTACGCATAGCTGATGAGCTTCAAGCCGTCAATGCATGCAGGAAGAAGGTACGTTTAAAATAATGAAAAAAAATCTTGCTCTGAACGTCTGATTTTCGAGTGATTTTCGCATATGCTTCGAACCGTTTACCGACCGCTGAACCAACCGGAGTTTTGGTGCCAGTTTCTACATAAGGGAGTGTCTCAGCTGCTGGCGTTGTGTCCCGAATTGGCTGCAGGCGCTGACTTTGGACAAAAATTAGAAATGGGGTTGGCAATTTAGCGTACAGAACAGATAGGCGATGTAGGCATAATAAAAAAAACATGTATAATACGTATTGTTTTTGAAGTAAAACTTCTTTAGGCGCGACTAGGGGGTAACTCAGATTTTTTTTCTGACGGAAGTGACGCTTATTATAGTCTGTGTAGTTGCAAACTTATAAAGTATTTTAATTACTGATAAGATCTAAAATAAATTGAACGTGTTAAATAATAATTTTTAGCATTAAAAATAAGATTTGATGTTTCAAGAGGTATTAAATATTACAATTTAAAATAAAAAGCACATTTACGTATTTGTTTTTCGATGGTTTTTCGAGTGAAGACAGCGCCATCTCTGTCAATATGGATAAAACTCAACTGATTGTCACTCAACGTTCCGTGTCACGATCATAACTTCTAAAAATATAGTTCTAAATACGCGTTTAAAAAATATATAAAGTACTAAAACGATTGAATTAAAATTTTTTGTGTTATTTAGTAACGTTACTATCAAATTTTGTTATAAATTATATTCTATTAATTTTTCGTTTATAAAAAAAATCTTGTTAAAACGTACCTACTAATATTCCAATAACGAAACGCAAAGATAACAAGGTTACATTGACATGTACTGATCTAACCTTCAATTTTCTACTCTCAATTATTTTATTTAACAAATGAAAATATTTATAAAATGTGAAAGTGATATTAATGATTTTAAATAGAATATAAAACGAAATAGTGAATATTAAATAAAATGGCAAAGCTCCAGGAACATTTTACTCTTTCATCAATAAATAATAATAAAAGTAAAAATCAAGTACCCGTTAATAACTTGACCTGTAAAAAACGTAAGTGTTCATTTTTCAATGTAATGAATCATAAACCAATGTATATGTAGGGGAGACTGGGGACACTTGATCCCCCACTTTAATTTGGTGACCTCATGTCTATATTTTTTAATAGAAATAACTTATTTCATGACTAAACAATGCATAATTATGCCATCTATCAACTATATAAAGATAATTTTTTGGATTGCACCACATATGTAAAAGCTATTCAACTAAAACTGATGAATGGTGTTTGTACCAAGTGTCACACATATAAGGGAGACATGATCCACCTAGTTGGATGACTTGATCCAGGGAGGAACAAGTCTCCCATACCATGGGAGATATGATTCAGTTTGATCAAAATAAGGGAGGATCTTGTGTCCCATAGCAAGGGACACATGGTGTGATTTTAAAATTAAATGAGTGTTTCTTAATTGTAACTTTATTTTTATCAGTCGTTTTAAACATTACACTATTACTAGCATGAAAAGGTTTTTCAATTTCTTTTAAGAGATCAATTGAAATATTATAGTGTCACTATTTTAATCAGTTTCAAAAAAGATTCAGCTGTTGTCAGTCTAAAAAATAAATATGGAAACCAAAAAACACTTTCAAACACTTAACTGGATATTCTTTATCAAGACTTATAAAAAAACTTATTTTTCTATTTTAAACTCAAATGAACCCAAATGAACAGAAATTCAAATGAACCCAAACGTTAAGAGCAAAAGAACTCGTGGCATCGTGGTTAACTGAAAAAAGATAATTTTACTTTAATTCTTGTATTACAAATTAGGTAAATTATTAACTAATAAATCCTGTTTTTTACATGTTTTTATGAGAGACTTGATAAAAAGATCAAGTCTCCTTTAAAAAAATGTACCAAGTCTCCCATATTACATTAGGTTAATAAATCTTTTGTAAGTACACAATATATTTAAGATGATAGCTGTTGTTAAATAAAACATGTGATTAACCAAGTTTTTTACAAAATAAAAATGTCTCGAATGCCAATCTGCACTATTTAGTAATAAATAATAGCCTGCAAAAACTCACCAAAAATATCTTGCCCCGCCACAGAACCTATGAAGACTTACTACTTTTGAACGTCAAATAATTACATCTGATTCTAATAAAAAGTTTGCCTGTACCATAGGCAAAAATTGCTGTCAGCTTAAATAAATAAATAAAAATAAATTAAGTAAAATTTTCATAAATTGAATATACCATGTGCCCCACACGGATCTAGTGTCCCCAGTTTAATGGCATACATTAATTTTTCTTGTACATACATTTATTTTAACTTTTTAAGAATACTTATCAAAAATAATTATTATTTACTTAACAGGTCAAAGGGTTCTTACAGGAGCGGAAAGATCAAAATTGTGGTATCAGAGAAAGAAACTTAAGGAAATGAATTTATTAAATCCTTTGCGTTACCCAATACAAACGACCCAACTCAACTGCTGGTGGAGTAGCTGTATATCATTCATCTACAGATACACTGAATAATGGAACGCCAATTCAAAACATTTCACCAACTATATTATCACAAATTTCCGATGAGGTTTCACAAATTGGTGACATCGCCTTGGTTCGATGTGTTAATACGAATGACCAACCTGTGATTATCGTTGTTCTTTACATTTCTACAAATACTAGCCTGACAAATATTATAAATTTCATTCATCAGCAATTACTTCACTTCACAATTGAAGGTTCTCGACTTTTAAATAGTAATTATCATGAATTACCGATGATTCTAACAGGAGATTTTAATATTAATTTTCGCTCTCAGGAATCTCAGCCGTTAGTTGATTTTTTAGAAGAAAAATTTGGTTTATCTATGAATACTTCTCGACTTCAATCAACAACGCGTTTCGGTACAACGATAGATGCTGTATTTTCAAGAAAAGTAGCAAATTTGGAGAGTAAAATTTATGTTTCACATTATAGTTACCACAAACCTATAATTTCATACATAAGAAATTATGATGACATTCAAGTACCTGTTTCAAATGAATAATTTAATATTAATATAACATTTGAATAATCTTTGTAAAGCACATGAATAATAAAAATAATTAAATTATAATATGATATTTATTATTTAATTTAATATTTAATCATTTTTCGATGGTTTTTCGAGTGAAGACAGCGCCATCTCTGTCAATATGGATAAAACTCAACTGATTGTCACTCAACGTTCCGTGTCACGATCATAACTTCTAAAAATATAGTTCTAAATACGCGTTTAAAAAATATATAAAGTACTAAAACGATTGAATTAAAATTTTTTGTGTTATCTAGTAACGTTACTATCAAATTTTGTTATAAATTATATTCTATTAATTTTTCGTTTATAAGAAAAATCTTGTTAAAACGTACTAATATTCCAATAACGAAACGCAATTGACCCTCCCGTTATGGCGTTGTCTATTGTCACTCAACGTTCCGTGTCACGATCATAACTTCTAAAAATATAGTTTTAAATACGCGTTGACGGAAGTGACGCTTATTATAGTCTGTGTAGTTGCAAACTTATAAAGTATTTTAATTACTGATAAGATCTAAAATAAATTGAACGTGTTAAATAATAATTTTTAGCATCAAAAATAAGATTTGATGTTTCAAGAGGTATCAAATATTACAATTTAAAATAAAAAGCACATTTACGTATTTGTTTTTCGATGGTTTTTCGAGTGAAGACAGCGCCATCTCTGTCAATATGGATAAAACTCAACTGATTGTCACTCAACGTTCCGTGTCACGATCATAACTTCTAAAAATATAGTTCTAAATACGCGTTTAAAAAATATATAAAGTACTAAAACGATTGAATTAAATTTTTTTGTGTTATCTAGTAACGTTACTATCAAATTTTGTTATAAATTATATTCTATTAATTTTTCGTTTATAAGAAAAATCTTGTTAAAACGTACTAATATTCCAATAACGAAACGCAATTGACCCTCCCGTTATGGCGTTGTCTATTGTCACTCAACGTTCCGTGTCACGATCATAACTTCTAAAAATATAGTTTTAAATACGCGTTGACGGAAGTGACGCTTATTATAGTCTGTGTAGTTGCAAACTTATAAAGTATTTTAATTACTGATAAGATCTAAAATAAATTGAACGTGTTAAATAATAATTTTTAGCATCAAAAATAAGATTTGATGTTTCAAGAGGTATCAAATATTACAATTTAAAATAAAAAGCACATTTACGTATTTGTTTTTCGATGGTTTTTCGAGTGAAGACAGCGCCATCTCTGTCAATATGGATAAAACTCAACTGATTGTCACTCAACGTTCCGTGTCACGATCATAACTTCTAAAAATATAGTTCTAAATACGCGTTTAAAAAATATATAAAGTACTAAAACGATTGAATTAAATTTTTTTGTGTTATCTAGTAACGTTACTATCAAATTTTGTTATAAATTATATTCTATTAATTTTTCGTTTATAAAAAAAATCTTGTTAAAACGTACTAATATTCCAATAACGAAACGCAATTGACCCTCCCGTTATGGCGCTGTCTACGGTCGTCGGAAGCAGTGTGACCGTTTTTAGCATTTTTGATGCTAGTTTAGCATTTTTTGCCTCTTTGGAATATTTTTAGCACACTAATAAATTTTAGCATATTTTGGCACAATTGTGATAAATGAATTGGTTGACTCACTATTATGTGTTAAGTATGGCAAAACCTTTAGGATTTATATGACGACACTCTGAATATCGTTTTATGTATGTTCCCTAATATCCTTAATATTAAATAAACTTGGAATCTCAGAAACAAAATCGACAACTTATATCGTCAATTAAGAATTAGCACTAAAGTTCAAGAACTGATGACAGGCAAATCAAGTGCTACAGTAATGATGAATTATCTGACATCTAATTAAAAAAAATCTAACTCGATAGTTGGCTCCGACCTGACGATGACAGGCTACTATAGAACATTATTCAGATAAACAGAAGACCCACTCCAAATATTTTTTTGTCGAGATAACGCTGCCCATGTTAGTTGTCTATCTTTTTCACACAAATGAGGTTAAAATCATGTGTGAATTTCTGTGCTCTTATTCTAGTAGCGTTTTCTATCAGCGCCATCTATCGAGCTATTTGAAACTATTTTAATATGCCAAACAAAAACACTTCCAATAATGAGTATAGAGTGGAAGTGAATTCGGAATATACCATATACATAATTGAAATGAATATATTGTTCTATTTCATAGCATATTTTTGGCTATAATATCTTTATGTTTTAGCATTTTTAGCACAGACAACCTTTAGTTTTAGCACATGTCTTGATTAGAGAATGGTCACACTGGTCGGAAGATAGACTATAGTTTGTGAGATAGACTATTACTTACATACTCTGTGGACAGCGGTTACTATTCATTGTCTATTTATTCTGTGATTCTGTGAATCTACAATAACTTTCTATCTAGTGTTATATAGTAGATGGCTATCAACGATCTACAATGTAGATCGTTGATAGCCATCTACTATTAATCGTAGTTAGGATTGGGTTTGGCTGTAAATATACTTGTTTAATTATTACTTTTAAAATAAGTAAATTAATAATAAATTTTCTGACGATTGCGACATTCTATAATATTCAATAACAAGGTTACATTGACATGTGCTGATCTAACCTTCAATTTTCTACTCAATTATTTTATCTAACAAATGAAAATATTTATAAAATGTGAAAGTGATATTAATGATTTTAAATAGAATATAAAACGAAATAGTGAATATTAAATAAAAATGGCAAAGCTCCAGGAACATTTTACTCTTTCATCAATAAATAATAATAAAAGAAAAAATCAAGTACCCGATAATAACTTGACCTGTAAAAAACGTAAGTGTTCATTTTTCAATGTAATGAATCATAAACCAATGTATATGTAGGGGGCACTGGGAACTGAGTAGGGACTGGGGACACTTGATCCCCCACTTTAATTTGGTGACCTCATGTCTATATTTTTTAATAGAAATAACTTATTTTATGACTAAACAATGCATAATATTGCCATCTATCAACTATATAAAGATAATTTTTTGGATTGCACCACATATGTAAAAGCTATTCAACTAAAACTGATGAATGGTGTTTGTACCAAGTGTCACACATATAAGGGAGACATGATCCACCTAGTTGGATGACTTGATCCAGGGAGGAACAAGTCTCCCATACCATGGGAGATATGATTCAGTTTGATAAAATAAGGGAGGATCTTGTGTCCCATAGCAAGGGACACATGGTGTGATTTTAAAATTAAATGAGTATTTCTTAATTGTAACTTTATTTTTATCAGTCGTTTTAAACATTACACTATTACTAGCATGAAAAGGTTTTTCAATTTCTATTAAGAGATCAATTGAAATATTATAGTGTCACTATTTTAATTAGTTTCAAAAAAGATTCAGCTGTTGTCAGTCTAAAAAATAAATATGGAAACCAAAAAACACTTTCAAACACTTAACTGGATATTCTTTATCAAGACTTATAAAAAAACTTATTTTTCTATTTTAAACTCAAATTAACCCAAATGAACGGAAATTCAAATGAACCCAAATGTTTAGAGCAAAAGAACTCGTGGCATCGTGGTTAACTGAAAAAAGATAATTTTACTTTAATTCTTGTATTACAAATTAGGTAAATTATTAACTAATAAATCCTGTTTTTTACATGTTTTTATGAGAGACTTGATAAAAGGATCAAGTCTCCTTTAAAAAAATGTACCAAGTCTCCCATATTACATTAGGTTAATAAATCTTTTGTAAGTACACAATATATTTAAGATGATAGCTGTTGTTAAATAAAACATGTGATTAACCAAGTTTTTTACAAAATAAAAATGTCTCGAATGCCAATCTGTACTATTTAGTAATAAATAATAGCCTGCAAAACTCACCAAAAATATCTTGCCCCGCCACAGAACCTATGAAGACTTACTACTTTTGAACGTCAAATAATTACATCTGATTCTAATAAAAAGTTTGCCTGTACCATAGGCAAAAATTGCTGTCAGCTTAAATAAATAAATAAAAATAAATTAAGTAAAATTTTCTTAAATTGAATATACCATGTGCCCCACACGGATCTAGTGTCCCCAGTTTAATGACATACATTTAATTTTTCTTGTACATACATTTATTTTAACTTTTTAAGAATACTTATCAAAAATAATAATTATTTACTTAACAGGTCAAAGGGCTCTTACAGGAGCGGAAAGATCAAAATTGTGGTATCAGAGAAAGAAACTTAAGGAAATGAATTTATTAAATCCTTGTCAACAATCTAGTGAATCTCAAAACAGCGAGTCTATTATACAAAATAATGATTTACGTAATACTGAAAACACTGCGGCGACAAGTATGTATTTTTAATATCAATTTACTTTTTATTATCGGTTAAAAAAATTTAAGAATAATTTTATTTTACTTTGTGATATTTTTAGGTGCAGATACTTTAGCTCCAAATTTACATGGAGCAACAAGATTACACCAAACGCGAAATTCAGATTCAGCAGTAAATGTGCCAGCATCACTTATTACTGAAGCAAGAACTGAGCCTTCGCAAGAAATCGTAGATATTCCTTATCGAGAGTTTCATTTGCATGAAAAGGCCCGAAAAATGTTTAAAAAACAATTTGTAGATGACAGTTTCGGCTTTGCGTGTTTTGTGTGTGATCGTCTTTGGTTCCAAAGTGATTTGAAAATGTTAAGTAAAAATCAAGAACACGTACTTCAGGTTAATCTTCCAAATATTGATTTTAATGGTCAAGTGACATGCAATTCTTGTCGGAATTCGTTAAATTTAGGCAAAGTTCCGACTATGTGCAAATTTCATGGGTTTGCATTTCCACCTATTCCACATCATCTTCCAAAATTAGATATTGTATCTGAAAGATTAATCTCACCCCGACTATGTTTTATGCAGATCAGAAGGTTGCGTCATGTTCATGGACAATTTGGAATTTTTGGACAGATAATAAATGTGCCAGTTGATGTTAATAATATGGTGAAATTGTTACCACGTCATATTGATGACGACCATTGCATTAACGTTCACATAAAAAGAAAAATGATTCATAAATCTAGCTTTGTTCAGGGTTTGATAAATAAAAAAAATCTCAAAGCGTGGCTTCAACATTTGATTACAACCCCTTTATATCAGACCTACGATGTAAAAATTGACGAATCTTTTTTTACTGGAGAAGATACTGCTATTAATGACGTAGAACGAAACGAACTCAGTGAAGATATTCTTATTGAAGAATCTTTGATCGCACAACAGCAAACTTTATTATGGAATGATGATAAATATTTAAGTATCGCTCCAGGGGAAAGGAATGTACCAATCAGTTTACTTTTTGATGAGCATGCTGAAGAATTATCTTTCCCGGCAATATACGTTGGTGAGTTCCGAAAATTTAAAGAAGGCTTACATGTTACTCCTTTTATGGTGGCTACAAGTGAAATAAGACGATCCGATCGCAGGGCAGTCACTCCTACACACCTTCTTTACCTGGCCATGAAAATTCTGCGATTAAGAGTACGAGACAGCTTAACAGTTGCTTTTAAGCATATTGGACACAATACTAAGATTACAAGGCAACAAATAAAATCAGAAGATTATATTAATGGCTGTATAGAAAATAATTTGGCTTTTCTTCGATGTATCCCAAATTCTGCTTGGTATTGGTCTCAACGTAAAAAAGACCTCTTCGCCATGATTCGTCAGCTAGGAAAACCTACAATATTTTTAACAATGAGTGCTAATGAAATCGGTTGGACGTCATTACTACAAACTTTATATAAACTAAAGAACAATGGTGCATATATATCTGAAGAAGATATTAACCTACTCAATTTTATCGAAAAAACTACACTTGTTAATGACGATGCTGTCACATGTGCAATTTATTTTAATAAATTGGTAAATGTCTTAATTAAAATACTTCAATCGAAAAAAGCGAATCCTTTTGGTAAGCATTATGTTGAACATTACTTTAAAAGAATAGAATTCCAACATCGAGGAAGTCCTCATGCACACATTCTGCTGTGGCTGGCTGAAGCGCCTAATGATCCATTAGGAGCCGATATGCAGAACGCTATATCACTGATAGATAAATTAATCAGTGTTTCAGCTGTTGATGCATCTGGGAAAATAAAGCTCCAAACACACAAGCATACATTCACTTGCTTTAAAAGCACAGGATCCAGATCAGCTCAAAAATGTCGATTTGAGTATCCATTTATGCCCTCGCGTTCAACAACAATATTAACACCTATGGAAAAGACAGAACCTGGATTTAACGAGTATAAACTTATCTACAAAAGAACAAAAGTAAACTTAGAAAACAATGACTATCCCGATTTTGAAACATTTTACAGAGAAAATGGTATTACTTCAGATGATATGTATGGCAACGTGCTAAGAGCTGGGATAAATCGACCAAGAGTGTTTTTAAAACGTAACCTCGATCAAAAATGGATTAACAATTTTAATCCATTTATTTTCAATAAATTACAATCAAACATGGATATCCAATTTATCACTGAAGAATATTCATGTGCTACTTATGTTGCTGAATATGTCAACAAGACTAATAGAGGCATTAGTAATCTCCAACAACAAATTACCACAATTATGAATGAACATCCAGAATTTAACATTGTTGAAATTACCAGAAAAATGAGCGTCGACTTACTCAATACTGTTGAAATATCCAATCAAGAAGCTGCTTGGGTTTTATTGAGAGAGCCAATGTCAAAAGCCTCGGCTGAAGTTGCTTACATTCCAACAGTTTGGCCAATCGAGCGGCAACGTATTAGAAAAACTCATCAAGAATTGGAAAATTTAGGAATTGAAGACGACTGCACTAACATTTGGAAAGAAAATTTCTTTGATAAATATGAGAAGAGGCCAGATAACTTAGAAGCTACCTCTCTTGCAGAATTCGTTGCTTTTTATACTAAAAAAGCCAATGGGGATTGTTATAAACGAAAAAATTCGCGAATCATAAGGTACAGAAATTATGATATGACCAATGATATTACGGAATATAAACGAGAAATGGTCACTCTTTATTTACCATTTCGGAGCGAAGAAAATGATATTCTCGCTGAGATGAAATTCATTAAAATTTACGATGACAATGAACAAATAATTTTGAATAAAAGAAAAATATTTGAATCTATTTTAGACATTGAAAAGACAATTGAAATATGCAAACAATTGTGTCGTGTTGATGAAGTCGATCATGATGATGCTGATGAAAATGATGTTGTTACACGCATGCCTGAAGCAGATCCGTTTTTGCAATTATACCGGGAAAATGGAGAAATGAATGATGATCTTGTTTTAGCTACTCTCAAGGCATTAGGATCTATAGTTAAAAAAAGAGAAAATATTATGCCTAATGAACAATTCAATAATCTCATGAGAATGGCTAATGATAAACAGAAAGCAATTTTGATGCACGTCATTCATATTCTTCTATCAGCTGACAGAGATCCTCTTCAAATATTTTTCACTGGACCAGCAGGATGCGGAAAGACTTTTGTCATAAAGTTATTGATGGATATTTATAATAGGTTTTCTACTACTGATAATTATTGTAATGCTTACATTACGTGTGCATCTACTGGTAAAGCAGCTGTAGCTATAAACGGAACAACAATACATACAGCATTAAAAATTCCACTTGGATCATTTATGCCACTTCATTCGGAAGTTCTTCAACAATACAATTGTCTTTTTAAATTTGTCAAAGTTATCATCATTGATGAAATAAGTATGATTGGTGCAGAACTGTTATCAAAAATAGATTCCCGATTAAAACAAATTACTGGGAATAATACTTGGTTTGGTGGAATAGACATGTTTTTCATCGGTGATTTACGACAACTACCGCCAGTACGAGCAACTCCAATTTATAAGCAACTTAAAAGAGGGCTTGCCGGGCCTACTCTATGGCGTAGCTTACATTTTTATGATTTGGATCAAATCATGCGCCAAAACGACGTAATTTTCTCAACTATATTGACGAAAATTGGTAATGGTGAAATTTTAAATGAAAATGAACTTGAATTGATTGAATCACGTTTCTTTACGAAAAAAGAGGCTGCTGAGTTATGTCCACATGTGATAAGACTTTTCTTAGAGAATAAACATGTTGCGGATTATAATCAATCTATTTTAAATATTGCTGAAGACAAAGTAGTATCCACATCAACAGATATGTATATAGGTTGTCATTCAGTTGAACAAGAAGCATATGTGCGCCAGCAATTTCATAAAATGTCAGTTATTGATACAGGTGGATCGCCTTATGAAATCATATTAGTTCTTAACAAATTTTACATTATTACAACCAATATTGATGTATCTGATGGCTTAGCCAACGGTTGTGTTGGAAAGTTAGTGTATATTGAACGTGATGACAATGATAAAATCATACGCTTATGGCTTGAATTTCCTGGTAAGATAGGAGAGAAAATTAGGAAAAAAGCTGCCCATCATATTCAAACTCTAAACATTAGTAGAACAGCAGTCCCAATTTTACGAAGATCGTCATCTGTACCAATGAATAGAAATAAGACAATATTTGCAAAAAGAAATCACTTTCCATTAATCTCTGCTTGTGCGCTTACAATACATAAGTCTCAAGGTTGTACTTTTGACCAAATCGTTTATGAATACAATAAAAGTCACAGTCAACAGCTATTATATGTAGCATTAACACGAGTAACTGATATTAATGGATTGTTCATTGTCTCAAACACCGATGACAACAAATTTTATCATGGAAGAAAGCGCCCTGGGGGAATAGTTGATTTACAATGTGAATTTGAAAGACTTTCAAACTCTCGCCTAATAACACAACAGGAAGAATTATATAACCTTGTAAATGAGAGTAACATTACACTATTTTCCTTCAACTGCCAAAGTTTACGCGCTCATGTTTCTGATCTGGATGATAAAGTATTGAAAAGGTCCACATTGCTGTTATTTTCCGAAACTTGGATGAAAAATGACGAACAAATTCTTATTGAAAATTTTTATTGCGTTACCCAATACAAACGACCCAACTCAACTGCTGGTGGAGTAGCTGTATATCATTCATCTACAGATACACGGAATAATGTAACACCAATTCAAAACATTTCACCAACTATATTATCACAAATTTCCGATGAGGTTTCACAAATTGGTGACATCGCTTTGGTTCGATGTGTTAATACGAATGACCAACCTGTGATTATCGTTGTTCTTTACATTTCTACAAATACTAGCCTGACAAATATCATAAAATTCATTCATCAGCAATTACTTCACTTCACATTTGAAGGTTCTCGACTTTTAAATAGTAATTATCATGAATTACCGATGATTCTAACTGGAGATTTTAATATTAATTTTCGCTCTCAGGAATCTCAGCCGTTAGTTGATTTTTTAGAAGAAAAATTTGGTTTATCTATGAATACTTCTCGACTTCAATCAACAACGCGTTTCGGTACAACGATAGATGCTGTATTTTCAAGAAAAGTAGCAAATTTAGAGAGTAAAATTTATGTTTCACATTATAGTTACCACAAACCTATAATTTCATACATAAGAAATTATGATGACATTCAAGTACCTGTTTCGAATGAATAATTTAATATTAATATAACATTTGAATATAACATTTGAATAATCTTTGTAAAGCACATGAATAATAAAAATAATTGAATTATAATATGATATTTATTATTTAAGTTAATATTTAATCATTTCAGTGATATATGCCGTCAACGCCAAAGAAAGATTGAAGTTTTACTTCAATCGCGCGTAAAGGTTACACGCACACACAATTTTTTTTCCATTACTTAATTATTATATCTCCATAATCAATAATTTCCAGATTCTAGTCATTGAATATAATAGTACTATTTATTTCTAACGCTTCTTTTTTTTACGGTTTAAACCTTTTACGGTAAAGCAAAATAAATATACAATAAAAATTGAATATATGGGCACACCGATTACTGTTCCAATCCACTGGAAATATAAAAATCGGCTATGGTTCGAATCCGGGCGTGTATCAATGAGTTTTTCTGACTTAAGTACATAACTATCACTGACTCTGTGCCTCGGAGAGCAGGTTAAGCAGTTGGTGCCGGTTGCTGTCATTAGATGGCGGTCGTTACAATCCGCCAACCCGCCTTGGAGCATCGTGGTAGATTTAAGCTCCCTACACCCTTACCCTGGGGGAGGCGTAAGCCCCTGCAGTGGGGTATAAAAAGGGCTGATGGAATGGGAAGAAATATTGCTTGCTATCATACTATGTTTTACTACAACACAGTTCACTCCGTACTAGCTAGGGTAGATTGTTTTTTTACCCACAACGAATCAGAGGCAGCAGTACGTTTAAACGATGACTTTAAAAATCCACAGGAGGAGTGACGCCTTTCGACGACAAAATCAAGAAACTAGAAAAGCCTCAAGCGTTCAGAGCGGAATTAGCAGCTAAGGAAGCTACAGTAGCGGAAATTGCAGCGCTGGCAGCGCAACTCGGCCCAGAATAAGAAGTCCAAGCCACGCTTAAAGCGCTGCAATTGGAATGGAGGCAGCTTATTGCAGCGACCGAACAAAGAGGTGGGTTGCATTTTTAGTATTTCTCGAAAGAATAACTTCACTATGGAAACTCTTCTGGTTCAAAGACGGACAAATCAATAAAACAAGAGCGTTTTATTATAATCGAAGTGAGATGTTACAGGAATAGCCAGAAATAAATACACTTCAAATAAATCTATATCAATACAAATAAATAAAATTGAAATTTATGTATATAATTTCAAAATAAAGGCTTTTTTGTGCTAATATGTTTATTTGCTCGTAGGTTAAGTCAAACAGGCGTATTAATTATTGTTTTGTTTGTTTGACTGTTTGAGCTGATCTCTGAAATAGAACTAATTTTGATGATAGTTTCACTTGCAAGTAAAGGACATTCCAGAGAATATTATTGGCTACATTTTATTCTAACTAAACTAAACTTCAGGTTAAGGGACACCGCTGATTTCTATACAATATTATTTTGGCCAGGAGTATTAAATTTGTTTTTCTGACTCAAGTATATAACTATCACTGACTCCGTGCCTCGGAGAGAACGGTAAGCCGTTGGTCCCGAGTGCCATCAACAGATGGCAAACATTAAATCCACCGACCCCCACTGCAGCAGCGTGGTGGATTAAGCTTCAAGCCCCATCACCCTGGGGGGAGGCCTAAGCCCCTACAGTGGGGCATAATGGGCTGGTAGAATAGAAATTAAATTCAAAGTTATTATATTAATTTTATCATTTTAATAAGTAAAATACATCGTAAAATTGTCGTCAAATTATTAAAATGGTTTTTCTAACAGAAAATACTTCTAATTTTGGTGTTTAAAGTTCAAAATTTTCCATTTAGATATGTATGTGCGAGTGAGTTTTTTCGAATACCAGAATTTAGAAATGCTTGGTTTAAGAAAGAACATATTTTATAAATTCAACGATAGGTTTATGATACACTTATCTTATTAAAATGGTAAAATAAACACAACAAAATGTAGTTCTTTACTTTTGGTCAAATAAATTTTGTATGAAATCAGCGTTATCGTTTAATCTTAAATTTGAAAAACTAGAATTTCTGAAAACCACGCGACCGCAGTTGCGGGCTTTCGCTAGTACTATATATTTACAAGTATTATAATTAATAAAATAGATATTTTTTTGTAGTTTTGCAAAATTATAGCTTTTAGTTAATTAAAATCGGAATACGTTGTATCACGCATTGTTTAAAGTTCATTTAGAATTGAACCCTTTGTAGTTAGTACTTTAGGCGAATTATTTGTTAAATAGGATACTGAATGAGAACACCATAATACAAACTTGTGTAAAGATACCATTGTAAAAAAATTCTTGTTCTGTACATTTAACAGGGATATCCGCCATGTTCACAAGCACGGAGCGCAGGCATGACTTGGATGCGGCTAGAGAACTGCGCAGGCGTCACTACCTACTCGTTGACGGCCGGGGCGGGTGCCGTCAAAGACAAGATCATGACAAGATAAACGTTTTGGAAAAGCAGGGCAGAGCGTTGGCTGCCCAGTAAGTGATTATCTTTCGGTTATCACGACATTTACACGACACGACGTTTGTACTTGTTAAATGTATATTAGCATTCATCTGTGGTTCACTTATATACTACACTTAAAGTACCCAACTGCTTTACGGGCATCCTCCACGTGGTTTAATAAAGCCCACATCACCCTCCGATCCTCAAATCATCAACATATCAAAGATCATGATCCCTCAATTATGACACGAAGAAAGGCAAACTGACTTTTGCTTATATAATATATGATTTTTTTCTTCCAGGCATCCGCGTCGAGTACATACAGTGGGATGTACTTTCTGTTATGGAGAGTAGACCGTTGGCTGCCTGACTAAATAGAAATTTTGGCGGGAAAATAACTACAATGGAAGTAATCTGATAAAGAGTATATAGATTGGCCGATTGATATTCTTACTATTTTATATTATGGTCACCCTTTCTAATTATTTGTATGCAGTGATGGATTTACACATTTGCTGTCGCCAAGGTCAAACACTTACCATTTTTTGGCGATATTCTTACCTGAAATTTTGTCTGAAAGCCGTCCTTGAGTGTCTGTTATATGAAAGATTTATTGCAGCACATATTTAAGTTATATGTCGTGATAGCCCAGAGCGCAACGAACCTGTCTCAAATTTATATGGCCCCATAAGGCCATGGTTCGAATCCGGGCGTGTACCAATGAGTTTTTCTGACTTAAGTACACAATATCACTGACACCGTGCTTCGGAGGGCACGTTAAGCAGTCGGTCCCAGACGCTGTCAATAGATGGCGGTCGTTACAGTTCCCAACCCGCAGTGGAGCAGCGTGGTGGACTTAAGCTCCAAGCCCCCCTCCTCACCCTGGGGGAGGCCTAAGCCCCTGCAGTGGGGTAAAAATGGGCTGATGATGATGATGATATTTAAGTTATATACGCAAAATACAGATGAATACGTTGACGGCTCAGGAGTCAGTTACCTAATTACATTCCCCATAGCATCTCAATTCCACGGATTTACAATTACAAAGATGCGACTTCGCATCTTTCGTTTTGGGGAATTCATATCTCTAAGCATACGTAGATCATGAGTTAACTTAACCGCGGGATTTTTTATTCCTATAGTGACCTCCAACTACCCCTTACAGTCACTCCCTTACCACCTTTAGACGTGAGGACTTTCTGACGCCCGTTCTTTCTTATCCACTATCACGCTCATTCATAAGCCTACTTATGTTATGTTATAATATGCAGTTCCTTTCGTTCTCAGCTAACATCTGCTGGGTTTGACTCTTTACTTTCTCCTGATCTGCCTCACCATGATGACAACATTTTTTGTTTTGTGCAGATCTTGTCACCTAACCTCTTGTTCCTACAAGTTTCTAATATTCATTTTCAATACGTTTGCTATTAATACGGTCTTTACGACATAGAAACTTGTACCGTAATGTTGTATTTTAGAGTACTAGGCCTTTTTACTTTACACCAATCACAAACGAGCATTCTTTTTGTGACGCATGCGTAAACCGCGAAAAGCAGTTCCGTTCCCGCCATTATTACATTAAAGTATCTACCTAATTTTGATCGTAAATGTATTGAAAAACGTCGTATGATGCTCGTACACTGTAAGCTGGCTATTATAGTCATCGGTTTATTATACACATTCGGCTTCGTTTCGTACCTATAAACACCTCGACTATAATATGCAGCTTACCGTACTTGCATCATAATGTACCTACTATTAAAAATGCTTTCCTCTATAGAAAGCTACAATATCATTGAGTAACATGGGCTGTATTTTATTTTCAAACTAGCTTTCCGTTCGCGGCTCCGCTCGCGTGAACTACACATTTGTACCGGGACCGCTATAATTGTTTGCATAGAAATAGTTCATTGGCTGAAGAGTGACATAGGCTATTTTTTACTGTGGAAAAAGGTGTCCCGGTACAAATGTGTAGTCCACGCGAGCGGACCCGCAGGCGGAAAGCTATTCGTCAATAAATTAGGGCGTCAGGAACTACCTGAATCACTCAAACATTGGATTTTTGCACAAACTCTACGAAACTGTTGAAACAATCAATGATGTCAGGTAGAAACATTAAAGAAAAATATTTTTTATAGTCGCATGTTATGTTTCATCAACTGAAACGTAGAAATGTGTTCATGAAAAATATAAATAATTTCTTTGTATGGTGGCTCCATCTGTTATTAAACAGCCGTACTAAACAGGTAGCGTCCGACCTTAATAGGTACCATGTTCCATGGTTTAGCCACTGCCAATTATTAATTAACAATTACTATTATTATTTGGGGTTCGGGAATACAAGCGATTCCGATGCGCCTAATCAACGTCGTTCAAGTATGTAAACTATTTTAAAATCTCATTTAACATTTACAATTTTAAGATTACATATCGTCCCCTTATTTTGAATTCCGATATGATTCTGTCCATGATAAATATGAAATACAAAAAAGCAATTACCTACATTAGCAACCAGAACCTCTCAGTGTTAGAGAAATGTGACAAAAAATAAGATTTTTTTCTCCAATTTGCAGAAATATGAACTTGTAGACAAACACTCAACTGTTGTATTCTATTTCTACTAATGTCGTTGTCTACTTTGGCCAATAAACGCGTTTATATTATTGTGAATAAAATTTATATGTAAATATTTGTTGGATTTTCGCAATGGAGGCAATAATGTATTTTTGAATATCTCGAAATATGACTTTATAGCTTTAGCATGTAAAATGTTATGAACAACGCCTTTGATTATAGTTAATAAATTGTGATTAAAGATTTGATTTTAGAAACCAAAGATATTTGTAAGTGAAATAAATGTATTTTAGCATTTTTTATGTCTTTTATTTATCTAGTCGACTGACCTGAACCAAAAATAGCGGGTTCAACTCCCGCCTGGGACAAATATTTATTTATGTGCATGAACATGTCTGATTGCTCCTTGTAGAAGAATCTAGTTGTAAGACTGACCGCAGCTTGTGTGAATCTGCGAATTCTGCTAAAACGCAGCGTTCTTCTGATTTAAACTGACTGCTCCGACAGAGAGGAAACCTAATATATTTAAATTAGTTCACCAAAACATACAGGGTTTCCTCAGCAAAATTGAACTAGTGGAACTGTTTTTATTAGAACTTAATATAGATGTCCTATGCATTACTGAACATTGGTTGTCACGTGATAAAATGTTATTTAACATCAACAATTACCAGCTCGCAAGCTGCTTCAACAGAAAGGCTACTATCCGTGGTGGATCTTTGATTCTGTTGAAGAATGGATATAAATACAAGGAACGTCGAGATGTAACCTCGCTTTCTGTAGAGAGAAATACTGAACTTTCATGTATTGAATTGGAGGAATGTATTATATTGTGTGTGTACAGGCCGCCCAATTCTGACTTTTCTGTTTTTGAGGAAGTGATGGAGGATGCTTTGAGCATACTTTGTAATTCAAAGAAAAGTATTTTGGTAAGCGGTGATTTTAACATTGACTTACTTATAGATTCACCATTGCGCAATAAAATATTATTACTTTTTAAAACATTTAAATTAATAAATGTCTTTTTTGAACCAACAAGGGTCTCAGCATCCTCAGCCACTTGTATTGATAACATTTTTTGTAATTGTGATTGGCTTGAAAAGGAAGTGATAAATCATTTACAATCCGATCACTGTGGTCAAATAGTCACATTAAAAAAGAAATCACCCGATAAACCTTTGAGTGTCAGGTATAGACCATTGTCTACAATAAAATTAAGCAAATTTGCTATTAAAGTGGAAAAAAACATTTTAAATTATGATTTTTTACAAAAAGATCCGAACAAATCATATGAAAGTTTATTTGAAATTGTTTCCAGAGAGTTTGAAAACAGTTTTAAACTAAAGAATGTAAAAACTTGTAACAAAGTGAAATTTTTTGAATGGTCTACTCCGGGCATTCGAAAAAGTAGAGAACGGCTTTATTGTTTATATAAAGATAAAAATTTAAACACTAATCAATCATTTGTAAATTATGTAAAATCTTATTCAAAGATATTCAAAAAGGTTTGTAAAACAGCCAAATTTATTCATATTAGAAATAAAATAGAAAAGTCAGAAAACAAATGTAAAACTGTGTGGCAAATCATACGTACTGAAACAGGCAAAATGAAGCCTCCCGACAACGAATTTGCCTTACGGGTGGATGACAGAACTGTTACTTCAGCAATCGACGTCGCTCGCGAATTTGATTCTTTTTTCCAAAATATAAGCATTAAAATCACGGAACATTTGGGTTCATCTCCTGACCGTGCTGTAACTTTGTTAAAGGAAAATGTACCGACTCAGGGGTCGGAGTTCAGGTTTAAAAAAATAAATTCTTTTAATATTATTAAAACTTTTCAATCTTTAAAAATTAAAAAGACCGAGGATTTATGGGGGCTGTCGGTGAAAGTTATAGGTTCTGTTGTTCACATTATAGCACCATACTTGTCGAGTATATTTAACGAATGTATTAAAGCGGGCATATTTCCTAATTTAATGAAGTATAGCAGAATAATACCTCTGTTTAAATCTGGTGATAAAAAAGACCCCACTAATTATAGACCAATAGCAGTGTTGCCCACATTAAGCAAAATTTTCGAAAAAATCATGCTCGATCAAATGCTTTCTTATTTTATGTCCCACAATTTACTTCATTCTAGACAATTCGGTTTTACGAAAGGAAGATCCACAACAGACGCTGGCATTTTACTTTTGAAACATGTTTTTGATGCATGGGAAAATTCTAAAAATGCTATAGGGGTCTTTTGTGATTTATCGAAGGCATTTGATTGTGTTGATCATCGGACATTGTTGCTTAAATTAAAACATTATGGTATAAATAATTGTGCTAACAATCTAATAGAATCATACCTCTGTAATAGAATTCAAAAAGTTGATATTAATAGAGTTAAATCGAAGGGTTCTATTGTGAAAATGGGAGTTCCTCGGGGATCTATATTGGGTCCCTTTCTGTTTTTAGTGTATATTAATGACTTACCTTACTTGGTAGAAAAATCTGCTGAGATAGTGTTGTTTGCTGATGACACTTCTCTCGTATTTAAAATTAATAGAAATGAAGAGGAATTCTCAACAGTAAACTCTTCACTTTTGCAGGTCTTAAATTGGTTCAACGCTAATAACCTATTATTAAACGCAAATAAAACAAAATGTTTAAAATTTACATTGCCCAATGTTAGACAAGTTGATGTCAATTTGAGACTTGGAGGAGATTCATTAAGTTTTGTTAATGAAACTGTGTTCTTGGGCATTACTATCGACGCAAATTTACAATGGGGTCCTCATATTATGAGGGTGGCTGGTAAACTGAGCTCTGCTGTTTTTGCAATTAGGCAAATAAGAAAACTAACCGATGTGCCTACAGCGAGGCTGGTTTATTTTAGCTACTTTCATAGCATAATGTCATATGGCATTCTGCTATGGGGAAAGGCCGCTGACATTCAAACAATATTTGTTCTGCAAAAAAGGGCTATTCGAGCTATATATAAATTAAAATCTAGAGATAGTGTAAAGGCTCATTTTAGAGAAGGTAATATTTTGACAGTCCCTTGTCAGTATATTTATGAAAATATAATTTATGTACATAAAAACTTAAATGCTTTCTCTAGGGTGGGTGATGGCCACAACTTAAATACAAGACATAAGCATATGTTATCAATTCCCAGGTTCAGGCTCTCAATAGTTAATAATTCTTTCATGGGAAATTGTATCCGTTTTTATAATAAAATTCCAAAAGAAATGTTAGACTTGAATTCTAATCAATTTATAAAGCGAGTTAAAGTCCAACTCATGAAAAAAGCTTACTATTGTATTACCGAGTATTTAAATGATAAGTGCGCATGGACATTATTGTAATAGTTGTAAGACTTTAAATTTAAAAAAAAAACAATTAAGAAAAACATATATTTAAATAAAATAAATAGGGAGGAGTTTCTTGCCGGTTCTTCTCCTCCTACTTTTTGAACCGGTACCTAATCAATTTTTACGACTTTCAATAAGTGTGTGCAAACATCTTATATTGAATAAAAACTTTTTGAATTTGAATTTGAATTTGAATTTGTATGGGTGTAAAATATCTATATACTGATATAAGTAACTAGCGACCCGCCCGTAGCCCCGCTCGCCGGTTACTCGTTTCTTATAGTATTCACTTATTTATTTCAGTTTTATACCCGCTATTTTCTTTCTCATTTTCATTAGGCCATTATAGTTCTTGTTCTGGACCTCGGTCCCGTCCCGTTTTCGGTTCCATTCTTATCAAAGCAAAGTGAGCGGGGATGGGGGCATAGGAAATTTTATAATGTTCGTTTATATCAAATAAGATAATGTATATTCAAGAATATCCTATTTAAATTAAATAAATATTACAAAACCTACACGAAGCAGGAAGCAAAAGCGTGTGTATTATAGGTAAATTTAAACATTCCGGAAGAAATTCCTTAAATGATTAAAAATGGTTTAGAAGAAGTAAGCGGAGAAACAGAATAAATGAATCCTGTAGCGCCAAGGCGGCGGCGACGACTCGACGGTTGCGAATGCGAATGATGCGAGGAGAATGCCGCGTCATGTTAATACTAACTCAATCACGCACTTAGGTGTATTTTATACCTGGTGTTCGGCTGAATGTAGTCCAAACTTATAGAACATGCAGAACTTACCAAACTAAACAAAAAGTTGCAAGTGAGCAGATGGCGCAAAGTAATTGTTATCGAGAAAAACATGTTTAAAATATCTTTATTTTTAATCTTTTGGTTTAGTTCGGTAAGTTCTACATGCTCTATAGTTTGGACTACGTTCAGCCCAACAGCTGTTATAGGTTTTTTACTTTTATGCAAAAATATTAATATATTTAATTAAAGAATACAATTTTTTATAAAAAACCAGTACGTTACTGTTATACAAATTCACCTTCACCCTCATTTACTCCTATTTTTCCTTTAGCTTTTTTATACCCCACTACAGGCACTTAGGCTTCCCTTCAGGCTGAGGGGGCTTGGAGCTTAAACTCACCACGCTGCTCCAATGCGGGTTGACTATTCACCAAAATCTATTGACAGCCATCGGGACCGACTGCTTAACGTACACTCCGAGGCACGGAGTCAGTAAAAGTTATGTACTTAAGTCTGAAAAACGCCCGGATTTAAACCACGGCCTCATGGCCTTGTAAATTTGAAACACGTTCGCTGCGCTCAAGCTATCACGACGCTGAGATGTATATATGATAATGTAATGAGTGTAGTACCTATATGAAATACATATTCATACATACACATTCAGTGCAGAAAGCTAAAATCTATATTCAGGTGAGTTTAGAGATGGGACTGTATGGCCAAATCCTAAACTATGAGAAATAGCGAAAAGTGTTCAAAGGCTCATGAGCTTGATTTTTGAGAAAACAAAAACTACATATTCACATTTTTGCAAAATCTGTTACCTACTTCAAAATAAAATCAAACCACTTGATTTGATAATTATATATTAATACGTAAAGAAAAAACTTTTGACTCCTTTTAAAGTGCATTGCAGGTATGGAAGAATGTAAATTTGGCATAGTTTAAAGTTTATATGCAAAAGGAGGGCCAACATAATTCTACTGGTGTACCTACGTCCTAATGTGAAGTAGGAAAAGCGCGTTCAAAAAAATACGCAACAAACTAAGGGACGCGCTTTTCTATAAAAAAAAAAACATATAAACAGTTGTTGTTAACGAACTTTTACAATATGTACTTGAAAATTAAATTTAAATTTAAAAAAAAACCTCGGCAAAAAATATCTTTAAAAAGTGGGAAATAATACAAGTTTGTTCATTGTCAAATGATTTTTGATTGTTAAAGGCGTCTGGGACCGTTAATTATTAGGCAAGTATTTTAAGTTTACTGAGCGGTCCCAGACGCCTTTAAGGATCAAACATCATTTGACAATGAACAAACTTGTATTATATCACACTTTTTAAAGGTTATTTTTTTATCGGGGGTTTTTTAAATTTAAATTTAAGTTTTATTTCAAAATTTTTAAACTTAGTCATTTAGTTAAACTAATTCATACATGATCAGACAAAAAAATAATTTTCAAGTTTTTAATTTTCATTTCGTAAATTAAAAATCCTCATTCCCTTTCAATGTAGTGCACATTATTCTACTAGTCAAGCCCTTTCATTTGCTACCCATGTTGAGGGATTTGTGAAAAAAATGTAATTCGCCATTTTGTAGTGGCGGCCATCTTGGATTTGAACTTTATCATAGTATATAGTATTCTGCTAGTTAAGCTCTTTCATTTGATACCCATATTGATGGAGTAGTGAATAATATTCGCCATTTTGTGGCGGCAGCCATCTTGGACTGATTTTCATCAAGCATAGCTAAAAACACTCCCGATTAGTTCACCTTTCATATTAAAAAATTCGCATTCAAATCGGTTCATCCGTTTGGGAGCTACGATACCACAGACAGATACATAGATACACACACACGTCAAACTTATAACACCCAGTTTCAGTTAAAAACAGAACCGTACTTACTTGATGAAAGAATACTTTCCACTAAATGGACCTAGCAGAATTAATAGGGATTTATTTCTAATGGCAAGTTATTTTTGTTTTAGAGTATACCTAGGTAATTTTCTAAGACTGTCGGCAGCGTGGGCTTTCTAAATCAATATAAATCCTATATCAAAATAACTATTTTAAAGTATGATATTTATGTATTAGTGTTTTTTGCGTCATTGATTTTTAATATATGTTTCAGAAAAGAAAAGAGATTCTTTGTGGTAAATATATTTTATTAAAATAAATTTTTGAAAAGGAAATCGCTGCCAACAAAACACAAGGAAAAACGAATATCTTTATATTCACAATTTTACTAAAAAAAATATAATATCCTATAATATCCCTATAACTAAATTGAAGAAAACTTTTCAAAGTGTTAAACATAAAGAATTCTGTTAGGAACTAGTAACATAAAAAAACAGCCATTGAAAAATGACGACGTTACGACAAACTACCTCTCTACCAAAATTATAAAGTACCAGCCGCATCGGCGAAGTTTTAATAAATTATAGAGTAGGCATTTTGCATTGCATATTTGCAATGCTGTTCGCAAATCAACAGGTGGCTCGTGAAAACAATCACAATCACACGATTTTCAATATTTACTCAAAGTTTGTTATTTATTATATATTTTGTACATTTTAAGTAATCCAAGATATTCGGTTGCTGACGAGGCTGAAGTTCTCTAACATAATTAGATTCTAAATACGTTACAGTAACAATAGTTACCATACCACATCAGCCCATTAATGCCCCACTGCAGAGGCTCAGGCCTATCCTCAGGATCAGAGTGCTTGGAGCTTAATCCACCGCGCTGCTCTAATGCAGGTTGGTGGATTTTAACGACTGCTGTTTGATGATGGTAACCGGGACCGACAACTTGTCGTGCTCTCTGAGGCACGGTGTCAGTGATCTACGTACTCAAGTCAGAAAAAACTCATTGCTACAAGCCCTGGGATTCAAACTACGACTTTCTAAACAAAAAGCGTGCACAACACTAATAATATTTTATTTCAAATTTAAGTTAAAACTTTACGAATTGCTGGATTCATTATTTATATCGAAAAAATCATTCGATATTAATAATGAGTAGAGTCAAACCGAGAAGGAGTATCCAACAGACGGCCCCCGACTGTGCCCGTCGGCGGGATATCCCTTTCCACGAGACCCGAGGCTACACCTTTTTCATATGTTTACGTTGTACTTGGTTACCAAATTGTACTGATAATTCTTAAACCTAATGCTTAGAATAAATTTGAAAAGTCTAGGATCAGATCCCACTGCTAAAATCATAATATTTTGTTTTAAGACCAGACTCATGTAAAAACGGCATTTAAATGTAATAATATTAAATTCGCACGTGCGGATGTCGTCGCCGGGCTTTTGGCAGACAACTGCGTTTATAGGTATTATGGGTACTCGTGATTCAGTTTTTTGCACGATGGTATATTTTTGTTCACATTTTGCGTCAGTTCGGAGGGACGTGTTTTCTTGCGTTTGTATAGAGACACTATTTTAAAGCGTCGCAATTTGAAAATAACAGCCAACTAGAACATGACCACGCTGTACTACTTATTGTTTTTATTTTATATTTCATAGAATAATAGTGACCACATGAAAACTGGTTATCCAATTAGTTTGATGGAGTTTTTTCCACTTGTAATGTAAATCAAACCAAATCTATACCGTGTCGCACACAAAGTATTATTTATTTCGGAACATGAACAAAAAACAAAAGGGCCCATAAATGAAATACAGTTGTCAAAATTTAAATTAATTAATGTGAAAACCTATGGATCGAAAGCAATAGCCTTTGGGACATTTACTATTAGACAGCTGGATTTCATTGAAAAGCAGTGAAACAGAATCTTAATTTTGGGAGGTGTTTGGGAGTAAATTTCGGTTAGTTATGCTTGATTGTATCTTCATTAAAAGTTCTAGATGAATACATGGATACATTAACTTATTAAAAAGTGAAAGGTGTGCATTCGTAATTTCGGTAGCACAAAATTTTTAAAGCGCACCTTTTTTTATTCCAGAGCCTTTCGTTATTTTTAATAATTAATTTGATAGTTTGTGAGAAAAATGTGCCACCGAAATAACGAAAAAATCATACTTCAAAAATATACCCTCGTCTGACATCTGATGATAAAATTATTTCCGCATGTGTTCCAATTGAGGCATTTATATTCCTTTAACTAAAACTAAAATCATATTATGAGGGCTGGGCATAAATCCGGAACTGGCCATTTACAAAAAAATATTTGAAAGGTCCACAAGCCTGTTTTTGATCAATTGTCAAGTTGTGTGAAATCTAAGGCGAAGAAATTTTTTTTACAGCCAATGTGCTTGTAGTATCTTATGTATTCTCGCCATACTTATGCCCAGGAACGCCTCTATTTCACGATATGTAACATGACGATCTTGCATTATTAATTTCCGCACAGCATCGATATCTATACTGCCAATTACCGCCTACAATTAAACTCACTGAACCAGTGATACACAGTGGTATTCGATGGTACTTCATCGTCAAAAGTCGAAGTCAGAGTTAAACATTTTCAGAACGATAATGTTCACGAGTCGAATCCATGGTGATGAAGACACGCAATTTTCAAAATAATGCCACAATGAAATAAAATTTGACGGTTATACGAAAGAAACTGTATTCTACAGCCAAAAAGTTAGATGTTGTAGTTACTTTTTAAATAATTTTTGGAAATGGCCTGTTCCGGGTCATAAATAGCAGCCCTTGTAGAATCAAAACTTTCATTGATGGTTTCAATGTGGTTTATTCATATTAAAAGATTTTTTGATATTTCACCCATACTACGCTCAATATATCGAGTAAGTTTGTATGGAGAATCCGTCATTTTTGTAGTTAAATGTCTGAAAAAAGCAAATTAAATCATGAACGTATGGGACTCCCGTTAATTTTCAATTTAAATGTATGATAATTGGTATTGGCCTTTTGGGTCGTTGCCGAGTTGAGATCAGCGACCGCTGACCGCCGATCGCTGCTATCGCGTTCAATTCCAAGGTATGACTAACTGACTGGTACATATACTTTTTGCTTACGTAAAACTTGCCAAAAAATATGTTTCCCAGCTGAGTGGACGCAAATACGTGAACGAATACTGCGTAGCGCTGATCGCCGAGAATGATATAGGCTCCGAATTTGTACTTGGCAATTCGAAGCATGTATATGTTTTGTTTTAGAAGGGATCTCCAGCAGTCGGTCGAGAGTATTCTGGTCTAGAGCTGAAGTTGAGAGACCTAGATTTTTAGAATAGTCTGATTAGAAAAGTCAAAAACTTTATTAAAAATAGAAAGGGGAAAAATATTTAAAAAAAGATAGACCAAGGGAGTGTAAAGTGACGTGAAAGGTAACCCAACACAAAATCTTTGTGTCTATGGCACTACGATCATTATATAATAAAATGTAATGCTAGTAATCACACTGAAATACATTGCATACGTCTGCACCCGCTTTGTGAAGTCATTTTGTGATCGGTTTGACTATCTGGTTTGACTCTGAAGGTTTTTTGGCATTTGAAATATGGAACCTTGAAATTCTTCCAGACGTCTTGAAGTATACCTTGGTTACCTACTTTTATTTTTATGGCGTTGACTAACTAGTTTCTTGTCTCATAAAATTTATATGTCGTGTTTGGCTTGTAACTGTACTCGTTGGGTTTTTCAGTTTGGATCCAAATCTCCAGTTTATACGAATAATCTTAACCAATACCTACTATAAATGCGAATGTGTGTTTGTTACGCTTTCACGCCTTAACCGATTTTAATAGAATTCGGTACGGAGATAGATTAGACTTTAGAAAAGAACATAGGTTACTTCTTGTCTCTGTTTGTTTGTCTCTTTGTCCGTCCGGGTTGATCTCCATAATGGCTGAACCGATTTCAACAAAACTGTGCAGACATAAAAAGGACGTTCTCAAGAGTGAGCTTTTTAACTTTGAAAATGTTTATCTGATTGTTTTCGTAGGGGAGTGTAATTCGGATATAATTCTGAAATTTAGAATGGTAGACAAAAGGCAGTGGTTTGAAAATATGCAAAGGTTTGTGATGCATTGTATGTATACAATTTTTTTTAAATCTGTTTATAACTTTTTCCGGATAATCGAAAATGGTGAATTAAAGACGAATTTTTCTAATGTTTCAGACAAAAGTTAATAATATTTCAAAAACAAAAGTTGGCTTTTGTTATGGAAAAAAATTAAAAAAATTTCGTTTGTTTACCGTTTAGAAAGATTATAGAAGAAAATATTGGAATGGGTCGAAAACTGTGGGCTGGACAGGTGTTCTTTTCTTTGTAGGAACTTGGTAGAATTTTGATGAATAACATAGAGTAACATAGTTCAAATTTAATACTATACCAACTTTTACCGGCTACTTTGCTCGTGATTTTTTCCTGATTTCGATTATTTAATTTAAACTGTATAAATAGCACCAAATATTTCTTTCGAAGGAAAAGCTTTTAATCCCTTTTAAGCAGGCATATTCCTCACAGTTACAGTTTATGTGGAGTAGGAGGACAAGATGCTAAAATATAATATATACAGGTGAGTTTTTAAGATGGGACTGTATGGATAAATTCTAAACTATGAGAAAAAGCGTAAAGTGTACAAAGGAATCATGACCTTGATTTTTGAGAAAACAAAAACTGCATAAGTATTCACGCTTTTAAACAATCTATTACTTTAATAAGGAAACCACTGATTTGATAATCTTCTATATCTTACTACGTGAAGAGAAAACTTTGTATTCCTTTTAAAGCATATTGTGGGTACGGAGATTTGGTATAGTTGAAGTTCGTATCGAAAAGGAGTGCTGAAAGAAAAAATCTATATAATAAATATAACATGCGGTATAAATACTGTCAACCATACGGGTAAACGGGTGTGTCATTTGATGCAATATGAATTGACTTAATCTTTCGACCACTAAGCGATCACTTGTATCTGTTAAACATGCAAAGAAAATGATTAAGATTACAAGAAATTTGGTTCAGGGTCGACTTGTTAGTCTATTATAATAAATTTTCCATCAATAGTTTCGGTGAAACGACACAGTGCTTCGTAGCACATCACGTATCACTTTATAGCTGACACATATAAAACAAGGCTGTCCTTTCTATTCGCTCTTCTTTTCAAAGAATACCATTTTTTATTTCAGGAATTCGTAACATAAAACAAGAAAGTGACACAGTTTTAGTACTACATTTGTAAATGGATTAGCAAGAAATGAATATGTCGTATGTAAAATCAACAGCATCTCGTCATTTTTTCCAGTGATATAACACTTTTACGAAAAAAGTAACACTAAAGAAAAAAAACCGACTAGTACAAGAAAAAGTTATGAACTAAAAAGAGAAAAACAAGCCATATTCTATAGAATTTGATTTGAACAACGCAACGTAGAGTGCACCATAGCATTGCAAGCGGGGACAAACAAGAATTACTAATCGTTAACACGTAATCGTCATATTTTTAAGCCACGGACACATGACGTTATACCATTTAGAATCAATTATAGTTTCCGAGAAATTGCCGTGTCTTTGTACCTACACAATTTATACATCGCTCAAATTTCTGGCGAGCACCCTCTTTTTGAAAAAGATGACGATAATGTATTCACGTCGAAAACTCGATACAAACCGTGGCTTGTGCCTGTGTATATAACTCTTTCATGGGAAATTGTATCCGTTTTTATAACGAAATAATAATTGAAATTGAAACATATAATTGTCAAATCCGAGGGTTGATACTTAAATGCAATGATTGTAGAACATTTTTAGATACGGGGTTTATCTCACTGCCAGAGCCTAACAGTGCGCGACATAAGTGTTTTACCGGTATTGTCTAAAACATCTACTTCTACCGTTGGCAAAACATAAACCGAATTTAACTTCTAAAATGAATTAAAAACATCAGCTCGGAAAATGCCTAAATATCCTCAGATAGTTAACAATACAACGAGCGGTCGTACCTGGCTTTGCCCAGGTGGACTACGGAAACGTTCCTATTCCCGTTCCACGCATTAGTACACTGCACCCGTGCGAAGTCGGGGTGGGTCGCTGGTCCAACCATATAGTATCATACTATGGTATCATCGTCATCATTCAAACAAAGAAAGTCTCTGGCGCGTCTAGCAACAAATTTGATTGCCATAAAAAAGGTTAAAAAACCTTAAAATACACACATATGCTGTCGCGAACTTTTGGTTAGAACTTTTAAAGGGGAACAATTCATTAATAGGTACATGATTATTGCTTAACATCAACCGTTTACATTTTTCGATATATGAACTACCCCACACAAAAAGAATTTCTCAATTCGAACCAGTAGTTCCTGAGATTTGTGGGTTTAAACAAACAAACAAACTCTTCAGCTTTATAATATTAAGTATAGATGAGTAATTGATTATAATGTTTACAAATCTAATTACCATTTATCTAATTACCGTTGATTCCTGTCCACACTATTTGCGAATGATAATGAGCTGTTATGAATGATAATTAGGTGTCATTTTTTTTTCAGACCATTATGACTAGAAAAAGAAGAAGTAAATTAAGAACAAATTCTGGAATAAGCATATGTCGCGAAGAAGATCTTGTGTCCCATGCATGTGCCTCGCGAGGCGTATGGTAGATGGAACACGTGCAGGAGGCTCCTGGCGTTGCCCTCTTCGCGAACACAGCTATATAAGAACTCCCCAGTAGTGAGAGCTATAGAAATAGTCAATTCTTTTGACTTGAGTGCACCCGACTGGGATATATTTCTATGTGGTATTGTGCGTCTGGTAATCGAATGTAAAAGGATGCTAGAATACACATGTAAATTTTCGTTTTTTATTTCTACAATTTATTGTTGTGTTTAAGATGGAATATTTTATTCTGTAAATAAATAAATAAATTAAAACTAAGATGTAAGCCATCGGTATTTTATTAAATATACTTAATATTAACTTATTGCCGCACCTCTCCAGACCTAAAATCAATGCATTTTAAACTGAGCTGTCTGTTAATGAGACAATCCGCAGGTGCAGCGAGGGGAATTAGTGGGAGGGGGACACCGCGCGCGAACGAGTATTGCGTGGACAGTCATCTGTTTTTTGAATGTCCACTTTTTATATTTGTATTGTATGATTTAATTTTACAGTACTTAATAGTATTACATAAATTAAAAATGATGCCAAATAATCTGGGTCTTTTAATCCTCCTTTTGTTGTTCTTGACGAACAAGACTCCGTTGGAAACGACATTCTTTCAGAATTCAAATATTTTTAGCTAAAGCAATGAGATTCGGTTATAAAATTCATTGAAACGCTACACTTCTATTGGTTGAAATATGACCATGATTGTTGAAAATCTGGGAAAAAATCAAACCGACTGGGAGCTTACATCGAAAACGCTGCCTAACCTCTTCGAGGCATAACGAACCAATGTATAAAGGAAGCTTTTCTCTATAACAGGTCTAAAGGAAAATCCGCTATGGCAAGTCTATCTTTAAATGATAGCTTACTAGACCTATTACAATTTTAAAAAAAATGTCATATGATGTGATAATTAATTGTCCTTTACGCCATACAATTTAAATTAATATCTTAGGAGTAATAATTATAAGATATTAAGTTAAATTAAAACTGTCGCGCGATAAAATCCATTCAGTGGTCCTACACTCGACGCGACATGCGTAAGCGGAAGTTATCATTGTTGTACGCAAAGAAACATTTAAATGTTTTAGTTTATTTTTATGTATATAACGTATTCTTTACTTTTTCAAATATTTGCAGAATTGAACATAAAACACATTAAAAATACTCCTAGTAGGGTGATGATAACAGCCACTTGGGGGTGCTGCATTAGACGTATTTCCATAAAACAACTGAGTTGATTTTGATGAGGTTTTATGCGTTACATAGATATCTCAGATCAGATTCTTAGATATGCTTTATGGTCACCAACCACTAGAGGATGCTGCGTTATACGTGTTTCTAATAGAAAAACTAGGTTGATTTTAACGAGTTTTTTTGCGTTACAGAGATATTATTTCGGGTCGGAATCTTAAATTGCTACTTCAGGCGTGTTTCATTGAAAAACGGAACTGATTTTGACGAGGTTTTTATCGTAACATAGATACCTACCTATCATCTCAGATCAGAATTATAGTTATCAGCTACTAGGGGATGCTGCGTTATACGTGTTTCTAAAAAAAACAGAGCTGATTTTAATGAGGTTTTTTGCGTTACAGAGATATGATCTCAGGTCAGATTCTTAGATAGGTTTTACAGCTAAAGACTACTAAAAGGTGCTTCATCAGACGTGCTTCTATGAAAAAACTAGGTTGAATTTGATGAGGTTTTTTGCGTTACGTAGATATTAATCTCAGATTAGATTGTCAAATGAGTTTTACGATTTTAGACCACCAGTATGTGCTGCATAACCCTGTTCATATAAAAAAATATAGACTGATTTTGATAAGGTTTTAGCGTTACATAGATATTATATATTATGTATCTCAGGTCAGATTCTCAGATGAGAATCGGATAGGCTTTACGGTTATAGACCAGCAGGAGGTGCTGCATCCGGCGTGTTTCTATAATATAAAAACTGCGGGCTTGTTCTGTTGAAGTTTTTAGCGTTACATAGATATCATCTCAGGTCAGATACTTAGATACTAAGGAACCTTCAAGTAAAAATAAAATTTAAAGGGGGTTCCCATACAATAAACGTATTTTTTCGACGTTTTTGGTGATTATTGGTTGTAAGATCATTTCTTACACTTGAAATTTTCATGAAAGATGTATCACTATGATCGCTATAATAACAAATAATAAGATAAAATTAAAAATGAAAGGGGTTTCATGGGAATCCTCTTCAAGTTTTAACTTTTTTGTATGGACAAGAATCGTAATTTTTCGACGTTTTTAGTGATTGGTGAGTGTGAGATCGTTGTTTCGTCGTTCGGTAAAAAAACCCCAAATGTTTCAAAGTTTTATAAGAACAGGCTTCCTACTATAACTTATGTGGTGTCGTGACAGCACGAACGCAGCGAACCTAATTCAAACATATAAGGCTTTGTGGCCGTGGTTCGAATCCGAGCGTGTACCAATGAGTTGTTTCTGACTTAAATACATTAACTACCACTGACTTCGTACCTTGGAGAGCACGTAGCAGTCGGTCCCGGTTGATGTCAATAGATGGCGGTCATTACAAACCGCCAACCCGCATTGGAGTAGCGTGGTGGATTAAAGTTCCAAGCCCTCTAATCTTTAGGGGAGGCTTAAGCCCCTGCAATGGGGTATAAAAAGGGCTGATGGAATGGAATAACATATATGTGATGTTCGTCTCAGAAATAAAGTGAACCCTCTTATACAACTATTGAAGAAATTCATACTCACTGACGAATTTATTCAAGATGTTTAACTATACTTTTAAATGGATGACATAACAATAGGTCAGTTTTGGAAATGGTTAGGCATTAATTAGGCAGTAGTCAGCTGGCCTACTATCAGCCAACCAGATTCAACGAATCACCGGGATATCTCAAATACGCGACAATCCAATTCCGCATTAAGTAGTAGGTAACTACATACATCTAGAAAAAAAGTATTTTAACAATTCAGTCTTTTAATTGATTTGAAGGGAAGCCATTTTAAAAAGAAGTCTGAGTTATTTATTTTTAAGAAAATAACGCATATGTTATTTAATGCGGAACAAAAAACATTCCTGAAATTTTTATTTGAAAATTTTTGTAATTTAAAATTTGTTGAATTTAATATAGTTAATACTATTTATTCTGAATGATCATTGTCCCGACAGATTGTTTTTAGTTCAGACCACTCATAATTTCGTTCCGTGGAAGCAATAAAAGAACGGCACTGAGTGCTACCCTTCTTACATTTTTCGGTTGCTGGCATTTACTTAGTTCTTCCCAACCGGCGCCTTTTAGCCCATTCGAAACATTTTGGTGAGGGCTTTCATCGCATACGATTTTGTTTTCTTACTACTCGTACACCAGTATAATTATATTGGCACTCCTTTTGCATATAAACTTTTAACATTCTTCCATACCTGCAATATACCTACTTTAAAAGGGGTCTAAAGTTTTTTCTTCACATGTTAATATATAATTATCAAATCAAAAGGTTTTGAGTCCCTTTTGAATTAACATATTTTTCAAATATGTGGGTTGTTTTCGTTTTCTCAAAAATCGAGGTCATGATTCCTTTAAACACTTTTCGCTATTTCTTATTGTTTAGGATTTGGCCATACAGTCCCATCTCAAAAACTCTCCTGTATATAGATTTTAACTTTCTGCACTGAATGTGTACCTATGCATGAATATGTATTTCCTATACTTACAGCTGAGTGTCGTGATAGCCCGAGCACAGCGAACCTATTTCAAATATACAAGGCCATGTGGTCGTGGCGCGAATCCGGGCGTGAACCAATGAGTTTTTTCTGACTTAAGTACATAACTATCACTGACTCCGTGCCTCGGACAGTACGTTAAGCAGTCGGTCCGGGTTGCTGTCAATAGACGATGGTCGTTACAATCCACCTACCCGCATTGGAGTAGCGTGGTGAATTTAAACTTCTCATCTTGAGGGGAGGCCTAATTCCCTGCAGTGGAGTATAAAAAGGGCTGAAGGAAAAATGGGAGTACATTAGGGTGAAAATTTGTATAATAGTAAAAGTACTGGTTTTTAATAAATACGACCTTCAAAAATGAAGAACTTACCGAAGTATACAAAAAGTTTCAAGTGAGCAGACGGCGCAAACTAACGGTTAACGAGAAAAAAATGATTATTTTTTCTTAACTTTTGGTTTGGTTCGGTAAGTTCTACATGCTCTTTAACTTAGTATCAACATGACGCGCGGCGCTCCCCTCGCATCATTCGCCGTCGAGTCGTCGCCGCTTTGGCGCTTCAGGATTCATTTCTTCCGTTTCTCCGCTCACTTCTTCTAAACCATGTAACAGATTTTGATACAGGTTTTACTCATTAAATTTCAAAGAAACTCAAGGAATTTCTTCCGGAATGTTTAAATTTACACACATCAAACAAGTCTAAGCAACACATACTATTTCAAATTATTAATCAAGTATTATATCATTTCTTACCAAGTAGGTAATACCTATGTAAACTTTTTTGATCTAGAGGACATACTGGCTGGTTGTAAAAAAAATCTAGTATCATTTGTTTCAACCACCCGAGATATAGGTATAAGGCTACAAAATTCAAGTGGTGTTGTTGTTAGATGCCAAACTGTGCGAAATCGACTGCATGAGTATGGCCTACGAGCATGATGGCCAATTAGGTGCCCACCGATACGTTACGGGAATCGCGCTCGTCGAAATGAATAGTGTAGCGAACACATTACATGGACCCGGGAACAATGGGATAAAATTTAATTTTATATTATTAAATCGATGAGTCTCGATTTGGGTTCAAGCCTGATACTAAAAGGGTAAGAGTGTACCGTCATCCTGGAAATACTGAAAGACTGAGGTGCGTTCAGGAACTGCACCAGTCACGTTATAGATGAATTAAAGAAATGTAGTAGTGATCTCAGGGTTGTGACATAAAAAAAAGAGATAAAGGAAAAATGAGACGAAAGTTAGGTCAGTCATTTACTACAGCAATTTAACGCAGATTTAGATACAGACAGAATTCACTAATTTAAATATTAAATACGACCATGATACGACCTCTTAAGACGTAAATTTATCTTCATCCGAGTTGAATTTCCTCTCGCTTCTCAATTTTCAAGCTCTTCATATATTATACATAACGAACATTGAAGGTGTGAAGTGATGTTCTTCGGGCACTTCATCATTGAACTGAAGGCCAGGAGGTGTTTTGCAGAAACTTTCAATCGAACCATTCCATAGCTTTTTGTACAATTAAACAATCAGGTACGGCTTTCCAAAACTACCACGCATTTTTTACAAAATTACATTATAAACAGATCACTGTGTATAACAAAATTCCTAAAATATCAATTTTGATTCCAAACCATTTTCTCCTCCACGACAGCTGTCCAATCCTCTCCAATTTTCATCATTCCTATTTTAAAATTCCAGAAAATCATAAACTACTCCACAGAGGTCGATCAGCCCATACATATACAGTAAACAAAGAGAACAAAAACAGGAACACGTACAGGAGTATTGTAACACGTCCATACAACGGCTCAACAATTATGGCATGGGCGGGTATTATGAAGAAGAGACGAACTGAGCTCGTTTTTGTAAATGGTAACATCAACGCTGTAAATTACGTTGAGCATGTTCTAACGCCTTATGTCCATCCATTCGCTCAAACGCTTTGCTCCGATTTCACGTTGATGCATGACAACGCGCCTTCGCATACAGCTTTGCACACACGGGAGTACTTGGCAAAGGAAAACATCCTGGTATTGCCTTGGCCTGCACAATCGGCAGACCTCAACCCCATCGAGCATGCATGGGACATGCTCCAGAGACGTGTTTTAAAGGACTTGGATGGAGTGACAACAACCCAACAACTGATGGACTTACTGAAATTTCATTGGGAGCAATAGGCATGATGACAGATTTTGAAAAACTGTTCCAAAGTGTTCGGAAACGTATAGTACTTACAATGAATAACATATTTCTACTTATAATAAAGATTTAGGAGGAAAAATCACATTTTAGTTTTTAGATTTAAAATTCGCGCCAAAACGCTTGTCAGTGTCATGGCGTCGCTAATGACGTCACGTTTGAGTAAACTTCGAGTAAATAAAACCAAACAAAACGTATTTGTAAACACTGACGTTCCTTATACGCTCATAGAATAATTTAGTTTATTAAATATGAATTCTAAAGTGTACAGGTGGTGTGTGGTCCCTCAGTGTGATAACATATCAATAAAAACGCCTGATAAGTTATTCCTGTTCGTTCAACAAAAGAAAACGATACGAGATAATACAAGTGGCTTAAACTGGCAAAGCGAGATCCAACAGCAATGTTGCTTAGTACTCACCTTTATTTTTGTGATGATCATTTCGACGTATTTCATTTACTTTGAAGATTCTAAAATAGTATGTATCTATTTTGAGGCCTAAAATTAAATTAAACACAATCTTTTTCGAGGTTAGGTTTAATCTTGCACCACTACTGTTGTCTTAATAGGTATTTTATTTAAAATTTAAATTATTCGGTATGTTTGTTAAATAATAACGTACATAAAGGTTTTGACGTTTTTAAATTCTGCTGAACGAAAATCTTTATTTGATGCTAAAAATTCTCCCAGCATTAACACATCAATTTTAGGCAAATTATCACTGTTTGCCTTAGTAAATCCTTGTTGATCGTTGAAAGTGGAATAACGCGATTATTTCACTTTCGTTTGGTTTAAATAATACGGACGGAACAAACAAAATTGAATATTAAATGAAAAAAACACAGCGTTCGTTCGAGTTCGGTTACTTGTTTACTCAAAAGTGACGTCATTCGCTCTGATTGGTGTTCAACATATCATGGCGGACTTTCGTATTTCGTAGTTTTATTTTATCAAAATAATTATTAATCTCGCTATTAATAGAAAAATAAATGCGTGTTTCGTATTCCATGACTCAAGTTTCATTAAATAAATATATAATTTCAGTGATTTTCAATTACTGTCATCATGCCTATTGCCGCAGGATAACATTAACAGTCTCATCGATTCTATGAATAATCGGTGCCAGCAAGTTCTCCATAACAGAGGAGGCCATACTTTGTAATAATTTATGCAATTTTTGTACAACCATTTAATTTTAGTTTAAGTTTAGTTGATTAGGCACCTTACTTTGTACTACATACATACAGTACTTACTCGTAATTATTGTTAAATAAGATTATTAAAAAAAAACAAGTGTTCTTTAATATCAAAAAAGAAATAATAAAATAAGAAAATACTAAGGATTTAATGCGAAAACACATTGTAAAATTGAAATTTGTATGTGTTGCTTAGACTTTTTTGATGTGTGTATTATACACACGCTTTTGCTTCCTGCTTCGTGTAGGTTTTGAAATATTTGTTGAATTGTAATAGGATAATCCTGAATATGTATCTTATTTGATATACGAACATCGTAGAATTTCCCATGCCCCCATCCCCGCCCACTTTGTTTGATGAGAATGGAACCGAAAACGTGACGGGACTGAGGTCAAGAACAAGAACTATAATGGCCTAACGGATACGGGAAAGGGAAGAGCGGGTACAAAACTGAAATAAATAAGTGAATACTACAAGAAACGAATAACCGGTGAGGGGAGCTACTGGCGGGTCGCTAGTAGTTGCTATCGCTAGTAGTAATAGCAAGGAACAATCAGACATGTTCATGCACATAAATAAATATTTGTCCTGGGCGGGACTCGAACTCTCCTCTTTGGCTCAGGTCAGTCAACTAGAGAAATAAAACACATAAAACGTGCTAACATACATTTATTCCCCTTACAAATAATCAAATCCTTAATCACAATTTATTAATTATAATACAAAGGCGTTGGTCATTCAACAATACATTATTGCCTCCATTGTGGAAATCCAACAATAAACATTACTTATAAATTTATATTTTTGTTTATATTTCAAACTGAAGTGTAAATTATGATTTAATTTTTAAATTTTATTCACAATATTATAAACACGTTTATTAGCCAAAGTATACGACATAGTTACAAATAGAATACAATGGTTGACAGTGTTTATCCATAAGTTCACATTTCTGAAATTCGAGAAAATAAATCTTATTTTCTGTCATTTTTCTCTAAAACTGAAAGGATCTGGTTGCTACTGTATTAGGTAATTTCTTTTTTGCATTTCATTTTTATCATGGACAGAATCATATCGGGTTTTAAAAATACAGGGACGATATGTAATCTCAAAATTGTAAACATTAAATGAGATTTCATAATAGATATACCTACTTGAACCACGTTGATTAGGTGTATCGGAATAGCTTGCATTCCCGAACCCTAAATTATAATAATTGTTGCTAATGGCAGTGGCTTAACTATGGAACATGTTACCTATTAAGGTTTAGTACGGCTGTTTAATAACAGATGGAGCCACCATACAAAGAAATTATTTATATTTTTCATGACCACATTTCTACGTTTCAGTTGATGAAACATAACATGCGACTATAAAAAATATTTCTCTTTAATGTTTTTACGTGACATTATTGATTGTTTCAACAGTTTCGCAGAGTTTGTGCACAAATGCAATTTTTGAGTGATTCAAGTAGACCCTGGCGCCCTAATTTATTGACGAATAGCTTTCCGCCCGCGGCTCCGCTCGCGTGGTCGTCCCGTTCCCGCCGTTTCAGTTGTACCGGGACTTCTTCTTCCACAATAAAAAGTTGCCTATGTCACTCTTCAGCCAATAAACTATATCTATGCAAACAATTATAGCGGTCCCGGTACAAATGTGTAGTTCACGTGAGCGGAGCCGCGGACGGAAAGCTACTTTGAAAATAATATACATGCCATGTTACTCACTAATAATGTAGCTTTCTATAGTGGAAAACATTTTAAACAGTACATTATAATGCAAGAACGGTAAGCTGCACATTATAGTTGAGGTGCAACCGATGCCTATAATAGCCAGCTTGCTGAGTACGAGCATCATACGACGTTTTTCAATACATTTACGATTAAAATTCAATGTAATAATGGCGGGAACGGAACTGCTTTTCGCGATTTACACATGCGTTACAAACAGAACGCTCGTTTGTGATTGGTGCTTAGTATTGTAAAATACAACATTACAGTACAAGTTTCGATGTCATAAAGACCGTATTAATAGCAAATTTATTGAAAATGAATATTAGACACTTATAAGAACAAGAGGTTAGGTGACAAGATCTCCACATAACAAAGGAAGTAAAATGTTGTCCTCATGGTGAGACAGATCAGGAGAAAGTAAAGAGTCAAACCCAGCAGGTGTTAGCTAAGAACGAGAGGAACTGCCTATTATAACGAGTCGAGCTATGTATCAGTAGGCTTATGAATGAACGTTATGATGGATAAGAAAGAACGAGAGCCAGAAAGTCCTCACATCTAAAGGTGGTATGGGAGTGACTGTAGGGGATGGTTGGAGGTCACTATAGGGATAAAAAAATCCCGCGGTTTAGTTAACACACGATCTGTGTATGCTTAGGGATATGAATTGCCCCAAAACGAAAGAAGCGAAGTCGCATTGTTGTAATTGTAAATCCGTAGAATTGAGATTCCACGGGGGAATGTAATTAGGTAACTAACTTCTGAGCCGTCAACGTATCCATCTGTATTTTGTGTATATAACTTAAATATGTGCTGCAATAATTCTTTCATAGAATGGGCATTCAAGGACGGCTTTCAACAGCATCTCAGGCAAGAATATCATCAAAGAAACAGTAAGTGTAAGTATTCGGCCTTGACGACAGCAAATGTGTAAATCCACCACTGCATACAAATAATTAGAGAGGATGACTACACACATCAAAAAAGTCTAAGCAACACATACAAATTTCAATTTTACAATGTGTTTTGGCATTAAATCCTTAGTGCTTTCTTATTTATATAATTTTTAATGCTTTTTTGATATTAAACAACAATTGTAAAAAAAATTGAAAAATCGAGTATCTTTTTGTTTTTTTTTACAAATTCAAAAGCGAATGCATTTGTTCGAATTTTACAGCGTTTTCTTTGATTATTAAAATTTGGTATTCCGTATCAATTTTATGATTTAAACAATAATTTGAAAAAGGTTTTGAACAAATTTAACGCTAACACGGGAGATCCTGCTAAGCAGCACCCAGGTTGAGGAAGGTGTACAACCACACGGCAAGATCGATACATACAACTGACTACAAGACGCCAGCCGATGTTAACCGCCCGAGAGATAGGTTTAAGGCTACAAAATTCAAGTGGTGTTGTTGTTAGATGCCAAACTGTGCGAAATCGACTGCATGAGTATGGCCTACGAGCACGACGGCCAATTAGGTGCCCACCGATACGTCACGGGAATCGCTCTCGTCGAAATGAATGGTGTAGGGAACACATTACCCCGGGAAAAATGGGATAAAAATTTATTTTGCGATAAGTCTCGATTTGGGTTCAAGCCTGATACTAGAAGGGTAAGAGTGTACCGTCATCCTGGATATACTGAAAGACTGAGGTGCGTTCAGGAAGTGCATCCATACAACGGCTCAGCAGTTATGGTATGGGAGGGTATTATGTAGAACAGACGGACTGAGCTCGTTTTTGTAAATGGTAACATGAACGCTGTAAATTACGTTGAGGATGTTCTAAGGTCCATTCGCACAAACGCTTGGCTCCGATTTCACGTTGATGCATGACAATGCGCCTTCGCATACAGCTTTGCACACACGGGAGTACTTGGCAAAGGAAAACATCCTGGTATTGCCTTGGCCTGCACAATAGCCAGACCTCAACCCCATCGAGCATGCATGGGACATGCTCCAGAGACATGTTTTTAAAGACTTGGATGGAGTGACAACAACCCAACAACTGATGGACTTACTGAAATTTCATTGGGAGCAATTGCCGCAGGATAACATTAACAGTCTCATCGATTCTATGAATAATTGGTGCCAGCAAGTTCTCCATAACAGAGAAGGCCACACTTTGTATTAAGTTATGCAATTTTTGTACAACCATTTAATTTTAATTTAAGTTTAGTTGATTAGGCACCTTACTTTGTACTACTACATACAATACTTACTCGTAATTATTGTTAATTAAGATTATTAAAAAATAAATATAAAAAAACAATATCCTCTTCATCGGATTACTTTCATTGTAGTTATTTTCCCGCCAAAATTTTTATTTAGTCGGGCAGCCAACGGTCCACTCTCCATCCCACTGTATGTGTTTGACGTGGATGTCTGGAAGAAAAAAAATCCATATTAAAGCAGAACTCAGTTTGCATTTCCTCGCATCATAACCGAGCGATCATGATCTTTGACATAATGATGATTTAAGGATTGGAGGGTGATGTGGGCTACAATTACACCTGGTGGAGGATTCCTGTAAGGCACCTGAGCCCTTTAAGTATATCCAAGTGAGAAGCAGATGAATGCTAATATTCATTTAACAAAACGAACGTCGTGTCGTGTAAATATCGTGATCGCCAAGTGGTAGCGAGCTCGCTTCATGTTTAGAACGCCGTGGTGCGAATCTCAGGGCATGTACCAATGAGTTTTTTTCAACTTATGTACATACCTCGGAGAGCACGTTTAGCCGTCGGTACCGTTTAAAATCCACCCAACCCGCAATGGAGCAGCGTGATGGATTAAGCTCTAAGCCCTCTCATCCCAAGGAGAGTGAAAGCCACGTGAATTAAGCAACCATTTAGGCGCTAGCGAACTTATTTTGAGTAAGATTGAATGACTTCCGCATTCCCTGTGTTGAATCGTGACCATACCTGTTCCTTAATGAATTGAATTCATTTTCAATTTCAGTCATCATTTGAAATCTTTGTCGCATACAAATAGGTACTTAGCATTGGGTATATAAAGTAGATGCAATTTTAAGACAAACAAAATTACAGCGTGTATACAAAATGTGTTTCGATCAAAAAGCCATGTTAATAGAGTTAAAATCTAAAAACAAAATTAAAATCATCTGAAAAATGAAAAACTTTTAAGCTATTAAAAGTTTGCTTGTAACTCTTTCACGCTAACCGGGATTTAACATTGTTTTATACGGCCCGACAACATCGTGTATGCAGTTATAAATTTATGAAAAAAAATCTGAGCGGTGTTATTTATATAAACATGTGTATGTAAAATAATAAAATTGGCCAAGTGCGAATCGGATTCGCACACGAAGAGTTCCGACCTACGTAAAATGTTAAATAACATGTTCCTTATATGGGACCCCTTTCATTTTTAATTAAGATTTTGACTGACCTCGTTCTCGTAAGGCCGGAACACGGTGATTGGACGCAAAGTGACCGCGTTCGCCACCACCATGCAGCCCCACGCAGTGCCGGCGTACAATTGGGACTTGTGCCCGCACAAGGCACGCACCTGCCGACGTGGTTACATTTTAATGATTTATAAGCACACGAAATAATGTAGTTGTCTATTTTCAAACTAGTTGGAGTCTGTATTATGGGTACTCGTGTTTTGTTGATGATTTAACCATCAAAGGGTTCATGAGCGCCGCATTTACTTGGCGTGTCACTAGTATATTAAACGCTAACTTTCCGCGGCTTCGTCCACATTTACAGTATGACCGCAATAAGTTATACATATATGCCTTTGAATGCCGCCGGGCAGTAGTTAGTGATGCGGGCAACGTGCCCTTACTACTGGGGACATAGCTGGGGGACACGCTGCTAATGGAGATACAATCTTCATGTGTGACATACGTGTCAGTTTTACGTACAATAGTTATCACTTACAATTGACCATTCCCAAATTTTTGAACTGAAGTCCGTTATAATTTTTTTTTAAGAATAGGCAATTTTAAGAAACTACTTTGAATTTTTCCTTTTGGATCGGTATTTACGTCACTATATCACTCTTTAACTTATGAACTATACCTACGTAATAAATTATAGCGGTCCCGGTACAACTGTGTAGTCCACGTGAGCGGAGCCACGGGCGGAAAGCTAATTGAAAATAAAAATTGCTCCAGTTGAATACGCCGCGGCGTTCACATGTTTCGATAGTGATGCGACAAAACTCGCCTCGTAAGAACTTTGTCTACCGACTCAAGTCTATACCTGGCAATTGTGAGGGTGGTGTTCGTCAATCGCTATGGACTGCAGACTCTCGGAGCATGGCAGCAGCTTGCTGCAGTCGAGGCGAGCTGTCACTTTGCGCGTGCGCACCGATCCCTGTTGAACCACGCAACGTGGATAAAAACAAAACTAAAGTAAAGCAATTTAAAAAATGTTTTAACAATAATATCTGATTTTTACAAAAAAAAAAAAAACGTACTGAAAGCGGTTATTCCGTTGTAAAGCCATATTTGTTACAATGCCATAGACAGACAAGAGTCTAAGAACCAAAATGAAGACACCAGCTTTCAAATAAAAAAAATATTATACTAAAATGGTTCACCAGTTTAGGATTTACAATGCCACGGACAAACAGACAGGCAGAAAAAAGTGGCAACGCGAGTACATACTTAAAAAATATTTATATCTCACAAATCACTCAATGAATCATTCATTTTTGTATTTGTCATTTCATTACAGGATATTACTATTCCATCAAATTAAATAATAGTTATGTGAATATCGGAATTATGTCAATAATTTACGTATGATCGCCACTCACCAGGCTGCGAAAGGGTAAACACATAGGGCTCGTCGTTAACGGCTGCAAGCAGCGCCATCCTTCCAGGCGAATGTAGTTCTTCAGCGCCGCAAGTGCCACTGGCGTTCACAGCATAAGCGTACAGGCCTGCGCCTGCGCCACCAGCCCACACCTCCCAACTAAGGGTCATAACATTAAATTTATACACAAGCTGGAAGGGTATTGCTCCCCGAAGTTTATTACATTTGAGCCATAGGATGAAGAAGGGCGATGGGCAGGACGCGCGATTGGTTACCTAGATGTCTATGTTGTGTCTAGGTGTTAGTGTATTACTCGTCATAACTAGTCCATCATCATCATTTCACCCTACACCTGTCAACTTCTGAACATAAGCCTCCTCCACGGCACACCACGTGACCATGGCCACCATGATCCTCTGCTCCAAGCATCCAGAAGGTAAAGTTGTCATAATTTATCGATTTTGAGTCGTTGAGTTTAGCAAGCGTTTGCGATTTGCTGATTAAACTTACCGAACGACCAAGTGGTTATAGACTCTAACAGCGGAGTCAAGGGTCACGGGTCGATTCCCGTTCGTGACAAATATTTGCGTGCGTGAATATGTCTATTTGTTCCGTGTCTGGGTGTAAAAGTATCTATATATGTATATTATAAAGAACATTTAAGTAGGTATATCAGTCGTCTGGTACCCATAATACAAGCATTCTTTCGGTATGAATGCCGGTAGTATACGAAATCTACTTTTCATAACAAAACGATCAGTTTTGGTGAGATAATGGGTAAACACATCCACTACCTTTAGTACATAAAATATCATTGACTTCAATAGGTCAAGATTGTTTTTATGTCGGTACGCACCCATGCGGTCTTAGCACGGCGGCTAGGCACCGTAGCTCGCTGGCGGCGCCGAGTTCGCTCAACACGAAGCTGCCTTCCGCGGCAGGCAACGACGGTAAGACCAAAAATAGCCGGTCGGACAAGTCATCTTCATTAATAGAAAAAATATATACATACCTGGTGTGCGGCTAAATGTAGTACAAACTTTTAGAACGTTCAGAGCTTACCGATTTCAACAAAAAGTTTAAACAAAAAAAATGAAACTTTCAACATGTTTTTTTAGATTGCGCAATGTGCTACCTTGAAACTTTTTGTTTATTTCGGTGAGCTTTATACGCTCTATAAGTTTGAACTACGTTCAGCCGTTTACCTGATATGTACATAAAAATATTACTTTATATAAACTTTAGGGCCGCCGCTCATTGTGACTTTTTGTTCGAATCGAAATCGAATGCTATGAAGTTTTATGGGAGTGTGCTGACTGTGGTGACGTGACATTACGGTGACAAATAGTTCCAGCGACTTGGCGACACTAGGTGACGTGACTGTCACCCGACCTGTACATTTACATGGAAGTGCGCTCACTGGGCAACTTTTTGTCACTCGGGCTGCGGACGCGCATGAAATGGACGTGTGTTGCATTGTATAGTTCTTATTGTTACGATGGCGGTTTCTCTACAAGAGGAAGATATTGAATTGACAACCAGCAAACGGAACAAGGACCAGCGAACGGAACCTATACAATTGCGAAGAGGAGTGCGACAGGGGGATGTTATATCCCCGAAAGTGTTCACCAACGCATTGGAAGATGTTTTCAAGACGCTGACTGGAAATATTGTGGCATTCTTGTCAACGGCGAATACATCTCTCACCTCCGTTTTGCTGACGACATAGTCATCATGGCAGAGTCGCTGGAGGAGCTCAGCGGAATGGTTAACGACCTCAATATCGCCTCTCGACGGGTGGGGCTCGGGATGAACTTGGACAAGACGAAAGTCATGTTCAACGAACATATTCTCCCGAGACCGGTAGAGGGTGCGACTCCAGAAGTTGTGCAAGACTATGTCTATTTAGGACAGACTGTCCAGTTAGGCAAACATAACTTCAACAAAGAGGCCAACCGAAGAATTCAGCTGGCCCGGGCTGCTTTCGGGAAGCTTCATCATCTGTTCTCGTCGCCACTACCACAATATCTGAAGACCAAGGTCTTCAACCAATGCGTCCTACCTACAATGACGTACGGTGCCGAAACATGGACTCTCACGGCAGGACTGATCCACAAATTTAAAGTCGCTCAGCGTGCTATGGAGCGGGCTACGCTCGGTGTTTCTTTGATGGATAAAATCAGAAACACTGAAATACCTCAAAGAACTAAAGTTGTCGACATAGCCGAAGCGATCAGCAAGCTGAAGTGGCAATGTGCCGGTCACATTGATAACCGATCGTCTACCCCATCGGTTATCACAACTGATAACCGATGGGGTAGACGAGTTCTCGAAAGGAGGCCACGTACCGGAAAGCGAAGCTTGATGACCTGAAGCACCATACCGGGGGTAGTTGGATGCGAAAGGCGGAGGACCGTGTGTGGTGGCGAGCCTTGAGAGAGGCCTATATCCTGCAATGAAGAGACACGGGCTGATGATGATGATGACCTTCCAGAATCGAGAGCAACAGCGACGCGAGCCAACGACGGCAGCGGCTGCATCGCCGCGACTGACGCTCGCGGTCCTTCACCCACAGACTCTTGCACGCAGCAGCCCCAGACGTAAGCGCGCGGTCGAAGCGCTGTAAGCGTAAAGGGAACGAAATTATACTGTCATATCCGAATAAAGTATACCTGTGTTTGTACACTTGGCTGAAATATTTCTGTGTACACAAATGCTAACTAAATTGGATTTACAATCTTAGAGACCCTAAATACGGAGTGAAGGGTCGCGGATTCGATTTCCGCTCGGAACAAATATTTCTGTGCATTCTTTCTTTTTGTTCAGTGTCTGGACGTAAACGTATCAATTTATGTATATATCTATAGGTATTGCAAATAATATTTAAGTATGAATATATATATATTATGTAGTGCCCATTACACAAGCATAATACTTTGGGCCTAGACGGCGCTGTAAGGGATGTCTCAGGTATTATTATTATCTATATGGATATAGACAAAGATTTGACTAAATATAGATTCAAGAAAAAAATATCAGATTAAGCGCGTAAATAGATACTTATTCTCGTGGTTGAATTGTGTGTGTGAATTAAAGTGAGATGACCAAGATATAATTTAAACAATATAATAACAATTGTGCATCAGCATGAAGATTGTCCTGTTTAAATAAAGCCTTTTGTCAAGTATTCCTTACTAGTGCAGCAGCCTGTGGGTCAATTATACTCAGAGGGCTTACAATGCCTTCAGGGAGCTGTTGCGGCTGCCCCGATTCTGTAGCGCATTACTAATGTTTGCGCAGGAGCACACCGACGACCTCTAGGGCGTAAGGCGGAAGCGGGTAGCCAGCAAGGTGGCCTCCTTGCTGGGCAGAGTGCGGGCCGGCCGCGGCAGCGCCCTGTTGGTCATTGCAGACAGAATTGATAGCCCATTTTAAAGCATTGGGTGAGGCTGTTAATTAACTAACTATGTAAATTATTGTAAATAATTGACTAATTGTAAATACATTTGATACTAACATTAAAGTAAGTCTACTACTAACACATACAAAAAAACAAATTCTAATGTTATGACATAGTTTCGCGTGATCAGTTCTCGAGGCTCGTTTATGTAGTAGATAGTTGAAGTTTCATCGGATGTACCAAAAATACAAAACTTATTTAAGCTCATCGGCTGTGTACGTCGGCGTTTACTATTAAACGGTCTGTGGCGTTGTCAGAAAGTTACGCCATTTACTGTGCGGAGTTCTAAACGCGGCGTATGACACCAACCGACAATAATAATACCTGGTACATCCCACACAGCGCCATCTAGTCCTAAAGTGAGTAATATGCTTGTATTATGGATTACTACGGATTGGATTACTACGGATAATGGATTGGTTGAAGACCTTGGTCCTTGGACCTTGGACCAATGCGTCCTACCTACAATGACGTACGGTGCCGAAACATGGACTCTCACGGCAGGACTGATCCATAAATTCAAAGTCGCTCAGCGTGCTATGGAGCGGGCTATGCTCGGTGTTTCTTTGATGTCAAAGAACTAAAGTTGTCGACATAGCCGAAGCGACCAGCAAGCTGAAGTGGCAATGGGCCGGTCACATTTGCCGTAGAACTGATAACTGATAGAGTAGACGAGTTCTCGAATGGAGGCCACGTACCGGAAAGCGAAGCGTAGGACGCTCCCCGGCCAGGTGGACAGATTACCTGAAGCACCATACCGGGGGTAGTTGGATGCGAAAAAGCCCTAATTAGTCCGCTGAAAATGGTGCGAAAAGTAGCTGAAAACGTGGGAAAATTGTACATAGAGTAAATAAAAAATATGTGAAAATAGAGTATAAAAGGGCGAACGATCCACCATGCCGACACTTCTAATTTCAAGCTCTGCATAGTCAGACCTCTGAAACAGGTCATGAAAAGCAAGTACTAGCAAGCTGGCGGGAGGCTATGCCTGAAAAGTGATACTGGTGTTTTGTATCGTATCCAGCAGTAACCAGCACCGGTACAAGGTCGTCCATCGAGCTATCCTGGCCGGACCGAGCTATCTATGGCATAAAATTCTGAACGTGATAGTCCATCGTTTGTTGCAGTTTAATTGTCTTACTCTTGCCATCAGTTCTTGCCTAATTATTAGTGGTTTCAACAAAGTGAATACGGTCGACTTTCGACCACTAGTAAATGTAAAAGTATGTTCATTTGTTTGTCCTTTCTTCATGTCGTAATAGAGCAACGAAACGAAACAACTTTTTGCATAATATAGAGTACTGTGGAGCTGGCTCGTTGTAAGCCAAGCGCTCGATTTAAAATAATTTGAAATGTCAATGTCAAACACAATTTCGCGGTGGTGAATGCCGGCGAGCGGGGACCTCGCGCATTGAAACTCGCCATCTCGCCAAACGGTTACACCCGTTAGCGAGAGTATGAGTGGTTAGACATTAAGCGCAGAAGATGGCTTCGAGTCAATTCGTACTTTTATGAAATCATGTATGCGTTTAGAATGAGAGCAGGGGATGTTCGATTTTTTGACATAGGATCGCACGCACGGACTATGTGACGTCAGCGTTGCCTTTTGTGGTTTCTACCATTTATCGATAAGATGTTTGGACATATCCGCAACGAAACCTAATTGGAACGATTGGTGGTGCAAGGAAGAGTAGAGGCTCAACTTTTTCGTGGTCGATTACCTACTAGATGAATAAACCTCATTAAATCGTCTACGAAGTGTTCCCTTACTGAGTGTACACGCAATGTCACGGATAGAAAAAGATGGAGGTCTCGCAAAGGTCGCAACCCATCTATCAGACAATTTATCAGAACGGCCACTCCGCCAGGAGTGTACGACTGAGAAGAAAAACCTTGTATCCTTATAGTTGTGCTCACCTGATGATGTTTTGAGCGAGTGTTGGTAGGTAAAGGCAGTGGGCGTGGCCAGCAGCGTGTGCACACGCTCCCCTTCCCCGCCGCACCACACCTCCCAGCCGCCTCAACCATCGTCTGTCCAGATAATAAATTTCATTAAGAAACTATCGACCGCCATTCTTTTCCTACTCATATAATCCTTCAACAGGAATATGCTTTATTTCAACTAAATATTTCACTTACCGGCCACTTTAGCGATCGTCACTGCATGTGCGCAGACCGCAGTCCTGGCGCTGCATGCGTCTTGGAGTGCGGTGTAGGTACTCCGGGGCGGCAGTCAGAGAGACCAACGCCAAAGAACAGGGCCTGTGTTCCGGTGCGGTGGACCAGCAACGACGCGTCAGCTCCAACATACAGCTAAGATACTGCAACTCCTGAACGAAGAATATGGAGACAATCATCCAGCCTGTTTAAACCCAGCTGACAGAGTACCCTGTTTTAGATACAAAAGCCGTTTTTCATCATTCAACTGAAAAATAATTTTCTTCTGAATCTATAGTAAACAAATAAAATAAGAAAGTATATTTATAGCATTTCATTAGCCCATTAATGCCCTACTGCAGGGGCTTAGGCCTCCTCTAGGGGTGAGAACGCTTGGAGTTTAATCCACTACGCAACTTTAGTGAGGGTTGATGGATCTTAACGACTGCCATCTATTGATGGCAACCAGGAGTGAAGGTTTAAGTGCTCTCTGAGGCACAGGGTCAGTGTTAGTTATATGTACATAAGGTAGCAAAAACTCATTGGTACATGCCTTGGGATTCAAACCACGGTCTTCTAAACAAGATACGAGCTCGCTACCACTCGGCTATCACGACGTAAAATAAACTTAAAATGCTTAAATTCTATATATCCTCTGCTTGGTTCTATATTTCCTCGAAGCCATATCTGACTTACAGCCTTCGACAGAATATCCATCGGCTGTTAATTAATGGTACACACTTTACCTGTGACAGATTCGAACTTCTTTTATGTTCGTCTGTCTGTCTGTCCGTATGTCATAGCCAGTTCACTCGTAAACTATTACTGCTTTAAAGCTGAAAGTTGGCTTAGTTATACATATTTGTAACCGCTATGTAGATGACTGTTAATAGGTTAAATATTTTATAGCGGCAGGATAATACAGTTTTCATTCCATTCCATCAGCCCTTTTTATACCCCACTGCAGGGGCTTAAATGAGACTTAGCATGATGGTCGAACTACACTGACGGAGCTTGGCTGCAAAGACAACATGTAAATCTACATAGCGCGTATTCATTCATTTTTTCATTCAACGATCCCAAGCCAGCCCGAAGAAGGCTTATCGTACGTAGGCACCGCCTAACTTGTGCGTAAAACTGGGTGAGGCTTCGCAAGCGTAGTATGCCCCCTTCTTTCTACACCATGATTCATTCATCTATTCCATTCCATTTAATTCCATCAGCCCTTTTTTAATACCCCATTGCAGGCTCCCCTCAAGATAAGGGGGCTTAGAGCTTAAATCCACCACGCTGCTCCAATGTGAGTTGGAGGATTGTAACGATTGCTATCTATTGGAGTCAGTGATTTAAGTCAGAAAAACTCATTGGTACATGCCTAGATTCGAACAACGGCCCCATGGCCTTATAGATTTTTTTAAACAGGTTCGCTGCGTTCGGGCTGTCATGATCATACAGTAAGGGACATTACTTACCATCTCGTTTGGGTTATCGTTGTATAGCTATTTTAAAATCGCCATGAAGCGATTTGATAGTTTTTCAAAACTACTACGTTCCGTTTACAAAATACTAGACAGTGAAGCTGCCTTTTTACGTGAAGGACATGTCCTTCCCTCCCAACTCTTGAACCATTATTTTAAAAATCATAAAAAATCCATAATAGCTAGGTATTCAGAATCTTTATTTTGCATAAGAACATAACAATCCAATCGATTCCACCAGCCCATTGCGCCCCACTACAGGGACTTAGGCCTCTTCTCAGGGTGAGGGGTCTTGGAGCTTAATCCACCACGCTGCTGCAGTGTGGGTTGATAGATTTTAGCGACTGCCATCTGTTGCAGTAATCGGGGCCGACGGCTTAACGTGCTTTCCGAGGCACGGATTCAGTGATAGTTATGTACTTCACACAACATTTACTTATATGGAATTTTACATTTTTAATTTTTTTTTGTTAGCAGACAGACGTGGAAATCAATTAAAATTAAAAGCAAAATTTAGGCAGAATTAAATATAATTACGCGGGTTCGCTTCCCGCCCGAGATAAATATTTCTATGCATCACATTGTGTCATGTCTGGGTGTAAAATTCTATATGCATACGTATATATTACTAATATTATAAACGCGAAAGTTTGTAATTATGGATGTTTGTTAATTTGTTTAAAAGCTTGTATTTAAAACAGCTGTTTAAAATCTTAGCTAACATTTTGAGCTGTTTTCTAATGTCAAAAGTAGTTTTTAGGGTTCCGTGGCCAAAGGGCACCAACGGCAACTCTATTAGGTACTAAGGCATCGCTATCCGTCCGTCGGATGCTGCTATAACAATAAATAATAAAAGTAAAATAAAGTTAGAAATTAAAGAGGGTCCCCATACAAGAAACGTATTGTTTTATATTGTACGGTGGTATAGAACCCTTCGTGTGCGAGTCCGAATCGCAATTGGCTAGTAAAATATTCAACGTTAAAAACCTAAAAACTTCTTCCGCGCCTAATGAAAACTAAAACAACAATAAATATTGACAAATAACTTTTCACAAGCGCCCTCATTGTGTGGGTGGCGCCTTTTTTGGTGATTGGCGTAATCCAAACTTATAGAGCGTGTAGAGTTTAGCAAGCTGAACAATAAGTTTTAAGTGAGCAGACAACGCAAACTAACGGGTACCGAAAAAATATATTGAAAGTTTAATTTTTTTACACAATATTTAAAACCTTTTGTTTAGGTAAACTCTACAAGCTCTATAATTTTGGACTACGTTCAACCGAACACGCGGTATATTCTACATGTTATACACGTTTGTTCGGCAGAAAGTACCGAGCTCATAGAGCGTGAAGAGCTCCTCGAACTAAAGAAAAAGTTTAAAGTGAACAGATGGTGCAAACTAACGGTTATCGAGAAAAACATGTTTAAATTTAAATTTTTCATCACTTATCTTTTTTTGAATCTTTTTATCCAGTTCGGTAAGCTCTAATTCTCTATAAGCTTCGAGCAAGTTCATCCGAACACCCTGTATATAAGAAATTGACTTTTACAAGTAGTATATCCAACCTAGATACTTACCCTAGGCGACAAAGTAGGCCTGCAACCGTCTAACACCGCTTCCTTCACCGTCTCGTGCCCCTCGAACGGTTGTCTCAAAGACATTATTTCATAGAGCAACATCCCGTACGAAAAACAAACCACCTGTAATTAAAAATCAAACACGATAAACGTTTCTAATCTTTATTGTACCAAAGCAGTTTGAGATTCTATAAGTAGAACAGCTTCATTTCGACTGTTGTTGTTGAATATCGACAATTTTTCTGTCCACGCGTTTTCAAAGAGAAACTTTCGTCAAAATAATCAAATTTATCGATATTAGGGATATGCCTAATCATGTCCAATCGACTATATGAATACGATAATATTTAAAAAATGAAGTAAGAAACTGGTCCGTATCAAGACTTTCTGCGCGTACTTTGAAAGGTCGTATTTTGGGAACTATTAACTATGAAGAGAAATTTCAACGACCAAATTGTAGCTCTATTAGTTATGAATATACTTTTGTTATACACGTTTGCAGATCAGGATTTATTTAAAATAATTCAGCAAAATCTAATTTGATTTAATTTATGTGAAAACATCGATGCATACATTTAGCTTATTAAAAGGTATAGGTACATTCGTCATTTCAGTGGTTTTAGTCATAAAACTTTTTAAAGTGGTATTGCGGCTTAAACTATTTGTTTAAAAGAAGTACCTTATACACCATTTATTCTAATTCCACACCCTTTCGTTATTATTTTTAATAATTAATTTGATAGATTGCGAAAAAATGTGCCACTGAAATGACGAAAAAATCATTTTTTTTAAATTTACCCTTGTATGACTTCAGATGATAAAATTATTGCCGCATGTGTTTTATTTTTAAAGATTTCTATTCGTTTTACTAAAACTAAAATCTATTATGTGGGCTACTCTATTTATAAATAGGTAATTAACTGGCCATTTAAAAACTAAAAAAAATTTTTGAAAAGTTATTACACCATTTAAAATGAGAAGTCTATTGCTGTTGAAAACAATTTTTTTGCACCACTCGACACGAGCCTATTTTTGATCAATTGTCTAGTTGTGTAAAATACAAGGCGAAATTTTTTTTACAGCCAAATGCTCATTTGTATCCTAAATGTATTCACGTCATATTTATGCCCAGGTACCCCTCTATCTAACATAGTGTGACATAACGATCTTGCATCATTAATTCCCGTACAGCATCGATATTTATACCGCCGATTAACGCTTCCAATTAAACTAACTGAACCAGTGATACACAGTGGTATTCGATGGTGCTTCATCGTCAAAAATCGCAGACAATTGATCGATGCACTGTTTTTAAGTTAGCCCATCTCAAAAACCGTAATAATCGTACGAAAATGTTTACAACTCAAATCCATGACGAAGAAGACATGCAATTTTCAAAATGGCGCCACAATCTGATAACAATTGACGGTTATACTACGGTTATACAAACTGTATTCTACAGGCAAAGAGTTGGATGTTGTAACTACTTTTTGAAAAAATTTCGGAACTGGCCAGTTCTAGATTCATAAATAGCAACCCTCGTAGAATCGAAACATTCACTCACATACATACAGAGCATATAGTTTTGAAAATGGTTTAATTACACTAAAGGATTTTTTCGAAATTTCACCCCTACTACGGTAATAAAATGCAGCGGGTAAGTTTGTATGAAATTCCGTCATTTTTTAAGTTAAAGGCCTGAATGTCGGTATTACATATCAGTATAATAAACGTTTTAGGTCAGAAACTATAGTATATACGTTGTATTTTAAATGTTTTGAAAATTAAACCTTAAGAGAGCAAATTAAACATGAACGTATGGGACTTCCGTTAATTTTCAATTTAAATGTATATAGGTATATAAATGTATATTTAAACGTCATCATCATCATCAGCCCATTTTTACCCCACCGCAGGGGCCTAGGCCTCCCCCAGGGTGAGGAGGGGGGCTTGGAGCTTAAGTCCACCACGCTGCTCCACTGCGGGTTGGGAACTGTAACGACCGCCATCTATTGACAGCGTCCGGGACCGACTGCTTAACGTGCCCTTCGAAGCACGGTGTCAGTGATATTGTGTACTTAAGTCAGAAAAACTCATTGGTACACGCCCGGATTCGAACCATGGCCCTATGGGGCCTTATACATTTGGGACAGGTTCGTTGCGCTCTGGGCTATCACGACACTTTATTTATTTAAACGTATTTAGACATTTAAACGTATATATACCAATTGTCATTGGTATTTCTAATTGCCTTTTTGATCGTCGCCGAGTTGAGATCAGCGACCGCTGATCGCTGAGCGCTGATAGCTGCTATTTTTGCTTACGTAAAACTAGCTAAACAAATATGTTTCAAGAATTTGATTTTTCGCCTATTCGTAGGCGCACCGCGCCTTAATATATCAACTGAGTGGACGCAAATACGTTAATTAATACTGCGTAGCAATGATCGCTCAGAATGATATAGGCTCCGAATGTGGTTTGGTTTCCAAATTCCAGGACATACAAGTGAAGTTAAATAAAAGTTTTTTAAAGTAATAACAAAATAGGTGATTTGTACTGGAGCTGAATTAGTAAAATAAATAAAACTTATCTGTTTTCAGTTACTTGCATCACCAGATTACGTTATTTGTATTATATTATGATTATATTAGATTGGTGATTTTCATATATGAATGAGGCGGTGTGAATTAAAAGATGAAAATATAAATTTTAGGCTTATGCCTTTGGGTAAATCGTTAGCGCCATTTCATTTTCTTCTCATTGCTATTTTCTAAATCCAGCAGTTTTCAGTTCAGTCAAAAGCGATTTGATAAATAATATGAAATTATTTTGCAGAAAATGAATTTTCAAAATTCTCTAGTACAATCGCCTAAATTCTTGGGTAGAATATACCTACTAATTTTTTGGTAGGTACAGTTTGGAACTGTACCTACCAAAAAAATTGTATTTATATTAGTTAGTTAGTAGAGTTGTTTATATAGTTCAAATCAACCTTTATGGGGGATGTGAACATAGGCACAAGTCGCGTCGCAGTAACAAGTTTTAGGTGTAGCAGGATGCAGTGGAGCGAGGGGCATATGAATGAAACCGCGCAAGAATTCTCATAGCGTTGTATTCCGATCCGCCATAAAGTTTGAAACTATATAAACTATAGTAATCTGTGATTGGAACTATATCTTTCGTAAACTCGGGACTACAACAATACGCACGGATCTTTACCGCTCTGAGTGTTGGAAACATTAATTTTAGTTTTTGTTGTTTCATGTTATGGCAACGTTTTTCTCTTCAAAATACAACACTGATTTAATCTATACTAATATTATAAAGCTGAAGAGTTTGTTTGTTTGTTTGTTTGTTTGAACGCGCAAATCTCTGGAACTACTGGTTCGAATTGAAAAATTCTTTTTGTATTAGATAGTCTATTTATTGAGGAAGGCTATAGGCTATATGTATAAAATAATACTATCTGTCTGTCTGTCCATTTGAGCAAATCTCCAAAACGGCTAAACTAATTTTGATGAAACTTCACAGATATGGAAAGAAAGTGGTCAAAAGTTATATACACTACTTTTTGTATGTCTGTATGTACGTCCATCTGTCTATTCGAGCTAATCTCCATAACGGTTAAACCGACTTTAATGAAATTTCACAGGTATGAAAAGGAGGTGGTCAAAAGTGGCATACGCTACTTTTTGTCCGTCTGTCTGTCTGTGCGTCTATGTGTCTATTCGAGCTAATCTCCAAAACGGCTGAACAGATTTTAATGAAACTTTGCAGACGTGAGAGAAGATTGTAAAGAGTGACATCAGTTACTTTTTGTGGCTGCCTGTCGTTTGTCCTTACTGATCTATCAGCGTAGATAAAGTTGAAACTACTAAGTCTAGGAAGCCGAAATTTGGAACAGTGGTTTATTTTATAACGTGAGTATTAATTTTTTAAGAAAGGAATATATGGAAATTTCAAATTTAAAGAGGGAGGGAAAGACTCTCATACAAAGCCCCTCAGGCTTTGTACGAGAGTCTTTGTTCTTTAAAGTTAGAAACATAAAAATTTTAACATAAATAAATAATGACGTGTTTCAGGGTTTTTGGATTTCCACATTTTAAGGGTAGGAAACGGGAGGTGAACAGTATGGGAGTCGGTTTTCTTAAACGAGTGGGGAGAATGAAGATTGAAAGTTTGAATGGGTGTACCCAATATTAGTTTCAGCAAAAAGTACCTACATATAAACCATTTCGAATGTTAATACTACCTAAAACAGGAATGTGTAGTCTACGCAAGCGAAGCTGCGGGCGGTCGCTAGTTAAATCTAAAATGTAAGTTATCGGCGTTTTATTAAATATGAATTAATTTATTGCCGCACCTCTCGAGACCTAATCAGTGCATTTTACATGTGGTCCTTCGCGGAACCTGTGAGGGTAAGGGCAAGAAGAGGCTGCACAATTTCATAATTGACTCAGTGGTGAAATTCTTTTGATTTGTTGTTGTACCGTTGCGCCGCTATAATTCGGCAGTGCAACCAACCTTCGATGCAAAGCAAATGCACCATGAATGCAACGCCCTGAGGCAACGCCGCATTCGTCAAGAGACAAGTCAGAAGTCAGTTGGTAGCACGACGTACCAACCAATCACGCATCGAGAAAAATCATAAGTAATGCAAACTTGCATAAACGTCGTTCAATAACAAGATCGCGTCGTTCTCGTTGGTGGATCCGATCAATCAAAGTGCTTCGATTGGTGCGCTTAAAAACGTGTGCCTCGTTTAAAGTTTCATTTCGTGAATTTGGCAACGATTTTGAAGTGAATGTGAACTTGTGTTGTGAAGTGAATTGAAGTGAACTTCGTTTGTTACTGTTAGACGTTGGTTACTGTTTTCGGTGCATGTGCATGAATATTGTGCATCGTTTGTATAATTTTTGTAAAGTAAGAAGATGCCGAGCCGACATTGTGTTGTATTAATGTATTATATTCATATATTGTACAGATATATCAGAAAAGCAATAGGAATCGGTTAACATCGGACGCGCAGGTTTGCCCGAAGTTATCCAATGAAATAATTTTAATATGAAAAAGTTATAAATTATAACTAAAATACTGAAACAAAAACTTTATTAATAAAAAGGAACATTTATTTGGTTAAAATTGGCTTGCAAATCGCAAATTGCAGGTACGTCCAATCACATTACTTATATAGATTTGTAATTGTCTTGTCATAATTTCATTGTTTTTAATATTTGCCCAAATCACGCAAATTGTTCGAAAATATCGCAAAACCGTAATAATTCAAGGTGTACCTACTGCACAATGCCATATAGTATGTGTAAATAGCATGTATAATAAGTAGTTGATGTTGATGCTTCATATTTTTATTTATTTTTGCATCCAAAGTCTGCATTTTCCGTTAAAAATGATAGAAGAAGGTCAAAAAATTCGGTAGCGTTTTCCAATGTAGCCTGCTGAAAAGTTACAAAATATTTAATCAGACTTAAGGGGGAGGGGTGTAGGAACCTCATGCAGTAAATATTTTTTTAAGGAAATGAAAAAAAAATATAAGGCTTATTTATTAGGGGCTCGTCGCTCCGCTCCGCTTTGTTTCTCGCATTATCACAAGTAAACCATAACCTAACCTATTTTCTTTTAAATGATGGACCATCAACATATCTTAGCCAGATTTAAAATTGATCATTTTTATGAACATAATTTTCATCAGGCAACAATGGAAAGGCGATCCAAAAATTCTGAAATCTAATTGCAACACCGTGAAGGGAACTTTGACAAGGATCAAAAATGGGTTCGCCGAGGATTTCCTCAAAGCGCAGGGTCTTCATTTCAAATGGCACTGGTTTTAGAAGATAAAGTCATCACTGCCTTCAGTGAGTATGAAAAATTAAATTTGGAATTGAACGATAATGATGATCCAACCACCACTGAAAATTGTTATTGTGAGTGTATAGATGAGTTACGAACTCACATTGCCAAAAAATCTAGTGAAGGTGTTGAACATTCAAATGTCACATCTAAGTAAATTAAAATTACCTTTTGTACAAATAAACAATTTTTATGGTAAATACCTTGAATACAAACCATTCATGGAAATGTTCACAGTCTTAATCCACAACGAGCAAAGCATCGATGATACTCAAAGAAAATTTTATTTGCATCACACTTTCTCAAAAGTGAAGCATATGATATAATTAAAAACATCCCATTACATTACATTGAAGCGCTCGATATTCTTAGTGAACGTTATGACAAAAAGTACAAAATTGTAAATGAATGTATTTCTAGTTTACTTGATATGGCTGTCATAAATAAATCCAATCTTAGAATGTTGCGCAAATTGGTTTCTGAAACAAAACAACACATTGCTGCACTAAAAAATTTAAGTCAAGCTGTAGATAAAATATGTGTCGTGATAGCTCAGAGCACAACGAACCTGTCTTAAATTTATAAGGCCATGGTTCGAATCCGGGCATGTATCAATGAGTTTTTCTGACTTAAGTACATTAACTATCGCTGACTCTGTGTCTCGGAGAGCACGTTAAGCAGTCGGTCCCGGAAGCTGTCAATAGATGGCGGTCGTTACAATCCCCAACCCGCAGTGGAGTAGTGTGGTGGATTTAAGCTCCAAACCCCCTCCTCACCCTGGGGGAGGCCTAAGCCCCTGCAGTGGAGTAAAATGGGCTGATGGTGATGATGTAGATAAATGGGACAGCATACTTGTGTGCCTGCTTACTAGGAAGCTTGATGCAGTAACTACTAGTGCATACCACTTAGAACGTGACAAAACTAGAGAGCCTACATTCAATAATTTCATTAAATTTCTAGAAGATCGTGCCCTTGCCTTAGGAAACAGTGAATGCAATAAAGCTTTTGCATCCTTCTCACAAATACAAAACCCCGTGAGCTACACTGCAACGAATAAGGTCACCAATGCAGTCATAAAGTAAGTACAATGCTTGTTCTGCGGTAAGTCTGAACATAAAATATTTTCATGTCCCAAGTTTATGTTAGCTTCTGTCCAAGAAAGACTACAATTGTGAGAGATAAAAATTTGTGTAAAATTTTCCTGAATGCATATGCAAACAAGCGTGAGTTTCACTTTAGATGTCAGCATTGTAAACAAAATCACAATATTCTTTTACACTATGATAGCGATCAATTACCTCCAAAGAAAAGCAACAATAATATCTCACTTTTGTCCAAATTATGTAATAAAAATCAAATTTTGTTACCAACTCCAAAGATTAAATTAATTTGTAAAAATGGCATAGAGTCAGTTCTTAAGGTTCTGCAAGCTTCAGCGCATCAGTCATTGTTTGTCACATCAAAGCTTGCAAAGAAAATAGGAAAACAGCTAATGCCACATCCTACAAATATAATTGGCATAGCCAATACTGAAAAAAAGATGAAACATTCTTTGTGATTTGAAATTTTTTCATTTGTTTATCCGTATAAAGTTTCAATCGATTGTTTAGTAGTAGACAGAATAACACCAAATTTTCGTCAAAGTACATGTTTTTCTAAAATTATATTGCCTAAGGATGTGAAACTGGCCGACGCCTCCTTTCACATTACAAGTGAGATCGACATATTATTAGCTGCTGAAATATTTTTCCAGACATTGCTGCCGCAGCCTAAAAGACTTCAACGGTGTGATGCAGCTGTGCAACCCACGTTTCTTCACACACAGTTCGGGCACATCGTAGCCGGTAGCGTGCAAGGTTTTACTCCTCGAGATTCTGCTGTCACTTTTTTTTGCCAAGATTGTAATAGTGACCTTACAGCCATTAACTGGAAATAATATAACCAAAAGAGTGAGTAGTTACTCATTTGCTAATACAAAATGAACATTTAAAGTTGCCTCATGCAGGTCAAAAACATGTATTAAGTAATCTAAGTCGACGTTATTGGATAATCAATGGTTTAAAATTGGTTAGAAAGTTTACTCACAAATGTATGACATGTTTCCGTTTTAAAGGTATAGCAGCGACACAGCTGATGGGTTCATTACCAGCTGACAGAGTTCACGAAAGCCGACCATTTAAAAAGATTGGGATAGATTTTGCTGGTCCAATAATGATGAAATAATCAAGAATATGTAATGTCATTACAACAAAGGGTTATATATGTGTATATGTCTGCTTTGTAACAAAGGCTATACATTTAATATTGTTGTCAGATCTTACGACAGATGCATTTTTTGGCTAGTTTCAAAAAATTTATTGGCCGAAGAAATGTTCCCACTGAAGTTTATTGTCATAACGCTAGTACATTTATATCTGCCAATACACAATAAAATTATCAGAACTTTATAAATTAAATAATTATAAGTCCCATCAAACTCTAGTTCAAAGTGACACTGCAAAACTATGAATTAAATTTCATTTGATTGCCAGCTATTCCTCTGTGTTTGTTGGATTGTGGGAAGCAGCAGTGTTATGTTCACATGTGTTGACCTATAAACAAATGTATACGTTATTAGAGCAAATAGAAGGTATATTAAATTCAAGGCCAATTAACGCCCATGTCCTCCAACATTGAAGATTTATCTTATTTAACTCCTGACCATTTTTTAACCGGTGAGCCTCTCACTCGTTATCCAGAGCAAGACCTTGCTAATACACCTAATAGATTTAAATTTTGGAAGATGTGCACTTCTCTAAAACAACAGTTTATTTGTCAAAAATATATTTAAATGTATTACAAAATTGTCCTAAATGGAAGGGCACTTGCCTAAATATACAAGTAGGAAACCTCGTAATTCTGCGTGGGCTTGACACTCTGCCTATGACTTGGCCTATGGCCCGAGCCACAAAAGTTTTTCCTAGAAAAGGTGGTTGTGTTGCATTAAAAGTGAGAAAGGCTAATGGAAAATGTCATAAAACATCCATTCATTACATTAACCTTGTCTTGGTATGATTATATAACCTTAATTATACTATATTTAATTTTGTAAAATTTTTTTTATTCTTTCATTATATTCATTTCATCTGTTTTAAAATATCAGTTTTGGGGTAATATTTAATTTTGTGTGGCATATGATCAGGCTGTAGAAATCACGCCCAGGGAGATCCATGGTAAAGTGCTTGTGTTCAAGGCAATCTGAGCTACATGTATGAATTCTGGCAAAAGGACATAAATTTTTTCATAAATTCATAAAAACCTTATTAATAAAAAAATCTGTTTCAATGCACTCTTCCCTCCCACGCTCACCACCACAGCGGTGGCTACCGATGGAAATCCACTCAGAAGCACCTAAGGAACAATTGCGGAAAATATGAGCTTTCTATAAAAAATTGTGTCCATACAAAGTCTCGCAGTAAAGTCTCCACTACCTAACGCTCTACATTTTTATATACATATTGTGACGTCTGAATGACGTAGAAGAACGTCCAAGTGTTATAAAAAGTACTCGAATAATCTCTTGAGGCGTCATAAACTCATCGATAGAATACAGAAATAACTAAAAATTCGAAATAAAATTAATTCACTAATGAAATTCAATTTTAGAGGCGGTAATATTCAAAGTGATTAGGCGCTCGAAAATTATTTTTTTGAGACAGGGCCGTGCACACTCAAAGTCTGGGCGCCGGCGCTATGAAATATTCGAGGACAGAAATTTACAGATGCTGCGGGGTGGGAATTTCAGCGTCTATATAAGGAGCCGGGCGTGGCGTCATTAGTCAGTTTTCTTGGAAAGTCAAGTGCGAACAATTGTAAGTGCGATAAAAGTGATTTGTGACAGTTTGCGATTTTGTTCCGAAATAAAGTTTAAGTACAACTAGAATCGGTATTTTCGTGCATCTTAAATTATGGTCCGTAACAATATCATATCGCGCCAGCGCGAGAGTGTCGAATGGCGGTAGATCTTCGGGTATCGTTCCTTAATATGGCTTGCCTCCTACTTCAAGACTATATAGATATAGGTTCGCCTATGTTCGAGGCTCGTTTGACTTTTGACATTTGGTTTATAAATACAATAAATACATAAAACTTATAATAATAAATCTTAAGTTTGCTATTCAACGTGGCAATGGGATCAGTATTTTGAGTATCATTTGAGTATTTATATGATAAAAGAAACTTGTTAGAATATTAGCAAATATAAAAAGCATTCAATCGTGTAAACCTTATTTTAATAAATATAAAATTTTAACTCTACCTAGCATCTACATTTTGGAGATTTGCAAATTTGTGAGAAAACATAATAATTTTTTTACAAAACGTTCCGATGTAGTTACGAAATATTCTTCTCGACACGGCAATAGGTTGATGCTGCCATTTTCGCGAGTTGCCTTACATTCTACTAGCCCATATGTGATTGCAATAGAAGTATACAACAGGCTACCTGATGACCTGATAAATGAAGTAAAAGATTCAAATTTTACGCTGAAATTAAAATTATTATTGCACGAGAAATGCTATTATAACATACAAAAATATTTTACAGATTATTTTTGATTTACCTTCGAATAACCACAATATTAATATTATAAAGTGAATGTATGTTCGGGTGTATGGGCGTGCATTCATTTGTATGTATATAATAATAATAATGGTAATAATAATAATAATGAATAATAATATAATAATGTGTATTATGCATAGTATGGATGTATATGTATGTGTATTATTTATGTTGAAATATTGAATTGAGGAAATTAATGAACTTGCTTTAATAGTCTTATGTTTTTAAAATGTACAATTGGTATTCATTAATGGATAAGAGTCCTCCTCTCTCCTATCAATTCGCTATGCCCAACAGGCCAGGATATGCCAGTATCTGCTACATAAAATGCAATAAACATTTGAGTATTGAGTACCAACCTATTTTGGGCTACAAGGAGTGGATTATAAGATTACATAATACTGAAGCGCATTAAGTAATATATGGTAAATATTGTCATTCCAATTCGCACTGGAGCAGCGTGGTGGATTAAACTTCAAACCCCTTAACATTTTCAGACTTGGAGCTGAATCCACCACGCTGCTCTAGTTCGAATAGTGGATTTATTTTAGCGACTTCTGAGGCATAGAGTCAGTGATAGTTATGTACGTAAGTTAGAAAATACTCATTGGTACATGCCTTGAGATTCAAACCGAGGCCTTCTAAATAAGACGCGGGTTCGCTACCACTCGGCTATCACGACATATTCTTCCACTCCATCATTGGCATGTCAAATTCTCGTTCTGTAAATGTAAATGCGTAAATGGGCATTGTAAATCTTAAACTGGTGAACCATTTTAGTATAGTATTTTTTTATTTTATTCGAAAGCTGGTGAATTCGTTAGACTTTTGTCTGTCTGTGGCATTGTAACAAATGTGGCTTTACAACGCAATAACCGATTTCAGTGCATTTTTTTTTTAAACCTGGGATTATTGTTAAAACAGTTTTTTAATTTTTCTACTTTAGTTTTGTTTTTTATCCAGGTTGCGTGGTCCAACAGTGGTCGGTGCGTACGCGTGAAGTGACAGCTCGCCTCGACTGCAGCAAGCTGGTGCCATGCTCCGAGAGTCTGCAGTCCATAGCGATTGACCAACACCACCCTGACAATTGCCAGGTATTGACTTGAGCCAGTGGGCAACAAAGTTCTTCCGAGGCGAGTTTTGTTGATGAGAATCATCAGGCGAGTCGCATCAATCCAAAAAAGAAAAAAATCAAAGTAATTTCTTGAAATTGCTTATTCTTAAAAAAAAAATATCTAACGGACTTCAGTTCAAAAATTTGGGAACGTTCAATTCTAAGTGATAACTATTGCACGTAGTACTAACATGTATGTCACAAATTCAAATAAATTGCTCGGACAGGCCGTTTCTGCAGCATGAAGATTGTATCTACTTTAGCAGCGTGTCCCCCAGCTATGTCCCCAGTTGTAAGGGTACGTTGCCCGCATTATTTACTACTGCCCGGCGGCATTCGAAGGCTTGTATAATTTATTGTGATTATACTATAAATGTCGATGAAGCCGCGGGCGGAAAGTTAGTGTTTAATATACTAGTGACGCGCCAAGCAAATGCGGCGATCATGAAGCCTTTGATGGTTAAATCATCAACAAAACCCGAGTACCCATAATACAGACTCTAACTAGTTTGAAAATAGACAACCACATTATTTCGTATAATTAAAATGTAACCGCCTCGGCATTGTGCGCGCACAAAACCCAATTGTACGCCGGCACTGCGTGGGGCTGCATCGTGGTGGCGGACGCGGCCACTTTGCGTCCAATCACCGTGTTCCGGCCCTACGAGAACGAGGTCAGTCAAAAATTAAAGGGGTCCCATATAAGAAACATGTTATTTAAAATTGTACGTAGGTCGGAACTCTTCGTGTGCGAATCTGATTCGCACTTGGCCAATTTTATTATTTTACATTCATATGTTTATATAAATAACAACGCTCAATTTTTTTTTTCATAAATTGATAATTGCATACACGATGACGTCGGGCCGTATAAAACAATGTTAAATCCTGTTTAGCGTGAAAGAGTTACAAGCGAACTTTTTATAGCTTAAAAATTTTGCAATTTTCAGTCGATTTTAATTTTCTTTTTAGATTTTAACCCTATTAACATGGCTTTTATTACAGGTGCGAGCGATAATCCCTCTGGCGACGCACGAGGCGGTCGACGGTGCGAATCGGCTCGCCACTCTCGGCCATGGCTATTGCCCTTTGCTGCACAGTTATGCGCCCGCGCAGGTCGGTGTTAACAACAAACACATTCTGTATACACGCTGCAATTTTGTTCGTTTTAAAACCGCATTTACTTTATATACCCAATGCTCAGTACCTATTTATATGCGACGAAGATTTTAAATGATGACCGAAAATGAAAATCAATTCAATTCATTAAGAAACAGGTATGGTCATAATTCAACACAGGGAATGCGGAAGTCATTCAATCTTACTCAAAATTCGCGGTTCGCTGGCACCTAATTGGTTGTCTTGTCTAGTCCACGTTACTTTCACCCCACTAGGGATGAGGGGGCTTAGAGCTTGATTTACCACGCAGTTCCATTGCGGGTTGTTGAATTTTAACCGGTACCGATGGCTGAACGTGCTCTCCGAGGTATGTACATAAGTTGGAAGAAACTCATTGTTACATGCCGTCGGATTCGAACCACGGTCTTCTAAACATGAAGCGGACTCGCTACCACTCGGTTATCACGATATTTACACGACACGGCGTTTGTTTTGTTAAATGGATATTAGCATTCATCTGCGGCTCACTTGGATATACTTAAAGGGCTCAGGTGCCTTACAGGAATCCTACACCAGGTGTAATAGTAACCCACATCACCTTCCGATCCTTAAAGCATCACTACGTCAAAGATTATGATTGCTTGGTTATGACACGAGGAAAGGCAAACAAACGAACTCTTACTTTTATAATATACTAGGGACCTGCCCCGGCTTCGCACGGGTAGCAGAAAATATAAGCCGTAATGTTTTTTCTGTCGTAGTGTCATATCAGCTTGTTGCGTGGAACATGTGGATCGGATTTAATTATATTTAAATGGAACGTAAGTTGATCCTACTTGGAGTATTTTTAAAGTATTTTATTTCCAATTCTATAAATATTTGAAAAAGTAAAGAATCAATATATAATAACCTAACTTAACGTAACCACACGTATCGCGTCGTCCTGTATGGCCGACCGGTGCCCGGCGGAGCCCGCTGGTCGCGCAATATTTTTATTTCGCGATAGCTCCTCAGATGTTAAAATTGTATAGTGTAAAGGACAATCATAATGTGCATGAAAGGCTGAAGGTAAATAACATTTTTAATTTGATAAGGATTAATACTGTATCTGTATAAATTGCTTTCCAATTACCTTATCATATAACACCATTTTTTTAATATAAAAATAGGTATAGTAAGCTATCCATAAAAGATAGACATGCCATGGCGGACTTTTCCTATACAAAAGAAACAATTTCTCTATACATTATTTTGTTATATCTCAAAAAGATTAGGCAGCGTTTTCGATGAAAGCTCCCAGCCGGCTTGATTTTTTTCCGAACTCTTCAACAATAATCGTCAAATTTCAACAAATTTTCACAAAACATTAATAAATTATACACGTAAACCTTCCTCTTGAATCACTCTGTCTATTGATGTCAATAATATCCCAAACCGTTCGGTAGTTTTTGAGTTTATCGCGTTCAGACCGACAGACAGACAGACAGACGCGACGGGGGACTTTATTTTATAGTATGTAGTGATGGATCTTTTTCCTTTCAGGCAACTGCGTCGAACACATGCAGTGGGATGTACTGTCTGTTATGGAGAGTGGACCGTTGGCTGCCCGACTAAATAGAATTTTTGGTGGGAAAATAACTACATTGGCAGTAATCTGATGAAGAAAATGTAGAGTTACCGGCCGACATGCATACTTGTGTATATTATAGTATTTCATAGACGCCCTCTCTGATTATTTGTATGCAGTGGTGGATTTATACAATTGCCACCAGTAAGATATTAAAATTTTGCCGCTTCTACTGACCTCTACAATTCGATATCCTAGTTCACAAATGTATTTATTACATTTTTTTTGTCAATGAAATTATAATTTTATGATTTGCACAATCAATCGTTCTAATTACACCACCTTTTTCTTGTAATTAGTATGATTGTGTACTAAAGGCTCGGTGTGTCAGTTCCTAGATTATTTTACACAGTCCAACAATTTATTTGGGATTGCACAAGAAATAGTCTTTGGGTTTGGGTTAATAAGAGCTCAATCATGTATTACTAAGAAGGCGGAGTAAGGTATGCCTTAATACTACTTACACAATAACGTACATTTGGTCAAAGTAATACAATAGTTTTTATTGTGCTTTCTTACAGTGTAAAACAAAAAAAAATATTTGGTCCCACATTTGCCGCCCTAGGCTCCAACCTATTCAGCCTGTTGGTAAATCCGCCACTGTTTGTATGTTATTTTAATTATAAAAGTCTGATGCAGTATTATTTCGAATAAGCGTTGTGTTATTCATGGATGTTACAAGTTGGCAATAACTTCGACGCGACCAAAGCGCCGTTCACGTTGTGGTGAATTGTGAAACTAACGAGTGATTCAGGTAGACCTTGGCGCCCTGATTTATTGACAACCAGCTTTCCGCCCGTGGGTCCGTTCGCGTGGACTACACAGTTGTATCGGGACTCCTTTTTCCACAATAAAAAGTAGCCTATGCCCCTCTTCAGCTTATAAACTATATCTATGCAAACAATTATAGCGGTCCCAGTACAACTGTGTAGTTGTGGGCGGAAAGCTGTTTAAAAATGAAATATTGCCCATGCTATTCGCAGATAATGTAGCTTTCTATAGGGAAGGAATTTTCAAAATCAATTAAGTCGTTTTTGAGTTTACTCATAACAAACAAAAAATAAAATATTTTCTCTTTATAATATTAGTACAGACTTACTAATTAAACTACTCAAAGTGTGATTAGACTTGCGTTCGGCCGGAACGGAAAAGGAACTTAATATTCATGTAAATTGAATAAAATATATATAACAGATAGTTCGACATGAACTGGCGCGAAAGATTTTCTAACACTTTCTTATTTACATGCGCGCAAAGGAGACAGACGATATTTTTCAATTCGTTTGCATTTATAGCATGTATTAAGCACAGTAGGGTAGTTGTTGGTTTTTTTTACTTATTATATACAAAAGAGTTTCCTAAATATATAAAAGTAAAATAATTTTGAACAATAAATCATTTAATGCCAAAGTTATGTTTAAAATGTCCTGTTAAACAGGGATAGCAATATCACACGACGTACTTAGCTGTGACGTCAGGTCATTTAAAATAATGTTAAATTTCGTTTTGCAAGAAAGAGACAGATAAAATTTTGATAGGTTATAATTTCCATATTGTTTAACCGAATATAATTTAGTTTATAAATTTTAATTATCGTATAAATTCTATTTTTATATTTTCTTGGTAAATATTTAATTTTGGTGAAATACCCTATCGGTGAGTTGTTTATATAGTTCAAATCAACCTTTATGGCGGATGTGAACATAGGCACAAATCGCGTCGCAGTAACCAGTTTTAGGTGTAGCGGGACGCAGTGGATCGAGGGGCATACGACTGAATCTGCGCAAGCATGCTTATAGCGTTGTATTCTGATCCGCCTTAAAGTTTGATTGGAACTATAATCATAGGTTCAATGGACTTCCTTAGAAAGCTAAAATCGATCTGACTGGTTTACTTAACTGAAGAAGTTATCGTGTTCACAGTTAACAGCTCGCCCCAGTACAATCGAAGCGATATAAATTAAAGTTAAATTGTAGATGGTTGATGCAGTTTCGTCTATTTAAATTGTGAATTTATTAACTAATTTTGACTGTATTTTGAATTATATTTTTGATTTATTTACGAATTTTTCATCTGAATCGCAGAGCGACGAGCGACACGCCTTTAGAATATAATCCCTCGTTATCTTATAATGTATAAAAATTTAAAGACTTGGTGTTCGGCTGAAAGCAGTCCAAACGTATAGAGCACGTGGAGCTTACCGAACTAAACAAAAAGTTTCAAATGAGCAGAGGGCCAAGTGCGAGTTTTTTTACTATTAACTGCGTCGTATGCGTTTTCCGTAATTTGTATGGAAACTCGTAGTTACCTAAAACGACCGCTAGATGTGCTGTACCAGTTTCCATAGAAATTATGAAAAACGCAAACTACACAGTTAATAGTAAAAAACTCACACTTGGCCCTCAGATGGCACAAACTAACGGCTACCGTGACAAAAATATTTGAAATTTTTTCTTAAATTTTTTGTTTAGTTTTTAATCGATAGTTGGACCACGTTCAGCTGAACACCAGGTATATTTATATTGTGAAATAGATGGAATTGTTATGAATTTCATGTATGCCTTTGAAATGAAAATTTTATATAATATTGTCAAGCAAATTATTTTTTCTTTTAATATTTAACTATTTATTATTATAAATATAGATCTGTATAATTAAATAAGCGACATTGGAATCTCCATTTATCAAAGAAGTTCTGCAAAAAACTTAGGAATAAGATTCACTAAGTAGTTTTATTTATTTGGCAATAAGATCAAGCTAAGAAATATATTAGTAGAGTAATTAATTTTTTTACTAATTATTTCCCCGTATTTCGAAAACCTGATATGATATTTGTCCATGATAAAGATTAAATACAAAAATAAAATTACCTACACTAGCAACCAGAATCTTTCAGTTTTGACAAAAATGACAAAAAATAAGATTAAATATATTTTTTTTTTCTAATTTCAGAAATATGAACTTGTAGACAAACACTCAACTGTTGTATTCTTTTTGGACCTATGTCGTCTACTTTGGCCAATAAACGTGTTTATATTATTGTGAATAAAATTTATAAGTAATGTTTGTCGTTGGATTTTCACAATGGAGGCAATAATGTATTGTTGAATGATCTCTCAAAATATGACTTTATAGCTTTAGCATGTAAAAATGTTATGAATAACGCCTTTGTATTATAGTTAATAAATTATGATTAAAAATTTGATTTTACAAACCAAACATACTAGTAAGTGGAATAAATGTATTTTAGGACGTTTTAAGTGTTTCATTTGTCTAGTCGACTGACCTAACAAAGACAGCGGGTTCGATTCCCGCTCGGGACAAATATTTACTTATGTGCATAAACATGGCTGATTGTTCCATATCTGAGTGTAAAATATCCTATATACTTATATATGTACTAGCCCATAGCTCCACTCGCGAAGTATTCGTTGGTTTTCATTTTTTTATTTCACCTTTATACCCGCTCTTTTCTTTCACATTCTCTTTACTTTTCCCGTTCTCGACTTCCGTCCCGTTTTCGGTTTCCTTTCTCATCAAGCAAAGTGGGCGGGGATGGGGGCATGGGGAATTCTACGATGTTCGTATTCAAATAAGATAAATATTCAAAAATATCCTATTATAATTCAAGAAACATTACAAAACCTACACCAAGCAGGAAGCACAAGTGTGTCTATAATAAATTTAGACGTTCCGGAAGACATTCCTTAAATGAATAAAAACTGTATTAAAATCCGTTGCATGGTTTAGAAGAAGTAAGCGGAGAAATAGAAAAAATGAATCCCGTAGCGTTGTCTACTGGCGCCCAGGCTGCGTACCAGAAAGCCAAGGTGGCGACGACTCGACGACGAATGATTCGAGGAGAGCGCCGCGTCATGTTGATACTAACTTAATCACGCACTTAGGTGTATTTTATACCTGATGTTCGGCTGAACATAGTCCAAATTTATAGAGCATGTAGAACTTACTGAACTAAAAACCAAAAGATTAAAAAAAAGAAATTTTAAACATGTTTTTCTCGATAACAGTTACTTTGCGCCATCTGCTCACTTGAAACTTTTTGTTTAGTTCTGTAAGTTCTACGTGCTCTATATGTTTGGATTACGTTCAGCCGAACATCTGTTATAGGTTTTTTACTTTTATGCAAAAATATAATAAGGAATATATTTAATTAGAGAATACCATTTTTGAGGGTTCTATTTAGGAAAAGTCAGTACTGTCATACAAATTTTCACCCTCATTTACTCCCATTTTTTCTTTAGCCCTTTTAATATCCCACTGCAGGGACTTACGCGTCCCTTCAGGTTGAGGGGGCTTGTAGCTTAAATTCACCACGCTGCTCCAATGCGGGTTGGCGGATCGTAACGACCACCGTCTATTGACAGCAATCGGGACCGACTGCTTAACATACACTCCGAGGCACGGAGTCAGTGAAAGTTATGTACTTAAGTCTGAAAAACGCCTGAATTCAAACCACGGCCAAATGGCCTTGTAAATTTGAAACAGGTTCGCTGCGCTCAGGCTATCATGACACTCTGATGTATATATGAGAATGTAATGAATGTAGCATACATAGCAAATACACATTCAGTGCAGAAATCAAAAATCTATATACAGGTTAGTTTTTGAGATGGGACTGTATGGCGAAATCCTAAACTATGACAAATAGCGAAAAGTGTTCAAAGGCATCATGAACTTGATTTTTGAGAAAACGAAAACTATACATTCACATTTTTGAAAAATCTGTTCCTTCAAAATGAAGTCAAACCACTTGGTTTGATAATTATATAATAATATGTTAAGAAAAAACTTTTCACCCCTTTTAAAGTATTGGTATTGCGGATATGAAAGAATGTAGATTTGGCATAGTTAAAAGTTTATATGCAAAAGGAGTGTCAATATAATTCTACTGGTGTAGGTACGTGGACGTAGCAGGATTAATAATTGTAAATATAATTGCAAGTTATTTTTGTTTTAAAGAGAGTAAGAAGGTAATTTTCTAAGACTGTCGGTAGCGTTTCTTAAATCAATATAAATCCTTATACCAAAATAAGTATTTTAAAGTATGAAATTAATGCATTAGTGTTTTTTGCGTCATTTATTTTTAATATATGTTCCAGAGAAGAAAAGAGATTGTTTGTTGTAAATAGATTTCGTTAAAATAAATCTTTGAAAAGGAAATGATTGCCAACAAAACACAAGGAAAAACTAATTTCTTTGTATTCACTATTTTACTAAAAATATATAAATAATATCCCTATAATAACTAAATAGAAAGAAAACTTTTCAAAGTTATAAATATAAAGAATTCTGTAAGGAACTAGTAACATAAAAAAACATCCATTTAAAAATGACGTTACGACAAATTACCGTACCAAAATTATAAAGTACCAGCCTCATCGAAGTTTTAATAGAGTAGGCATTTTGCATTGCATATTTGCATCGCTGTTCGCAAATCAACAGGTGGCTCGTGAAAACAATCACATGATTTACAATATTTATTCAAAGTTTATTATTTATTATATATTTTGTGTATTTAAAGTAATCTATACTAATATTATAAAGCTGAAGAGTTTGTTTGTTTGTTTGTTTGTTTGTTTGTTTGTTTGTTTGTTTGTTTGTTTGTTTGTTTGTTTGTTTGTTTGTTTGTTTGTTTGTTTGTTTGTTTGAACGCGTAAATCTCAGGAACTGCTGGTTCAAATTGAAAAATTATGGTTGTGTTGGATAGTCCATTTATCGAGGAAGGCTATAGGCTATACTATATCACGCTACGATTAATAGGAGTGGAGCATCAACGAAAAATGTTGCAAAAACGGGAAAAATTATTCCTTTTGAGAGCTTCGTAAACGGTTGATGTTAACCAAAAATTATGTATCACGGAATTGTTCCCCTTTAAAAGTTTTAACCAAAAGTCTGCGACAGCATATGTGTATCTTTTAAGGTTAACTTACTATAACCTTTTTTATGACAATCAAATTTATTCTAACATTATGTACTATTTGCGAAGATGTTTTTTAAACGTAATATTAATCCTTATCAAATTAAATACGTTAATTGTCTTAAGCATTTCATGCATATTATAATTGTCCTTTACACCACACAATTGAGATTAATATCTTAGCAGTTTTTATCGAAATATGAAAACTATAGCGGGAGAAAATAAATTCGCTGTCTGCCTCTGTACGTTAACTTTTTACTTCCAAACCACGCAATAGACTTTGATACGGTTTTCAGTATTATCTTATTTTCTTATTATCTTATAATCTATTATCTATATAATAGAAATACTTATCATAAAGCTGAAGAGTTTGTTTGTTTGAATGCGCTAATCTCTGAAACTACCAGTCGGATTTGAATTTTTTTTTTGTCTTTGATAGCCTGAATCTAGCGGAGGGTTATAGGCTATATATATGAAAACAAACTGTCTGTCTATTCGAGCAAATAGGTTTCGGCCAAAACAGCTTAACCGATTTTGATGAAACTTTACACATATGGAAAGGATGTAGTCCAAAGTGACATACAGAACTTTTTGTATGTCTGTCTGTACGTCCATCTGTCTAAACCAATTTTAATGAAACATCTCAAGTATGAAAAGAAGGTCGTCAAAACTAACAAATGTTACTTTTTGTCCGTCTGTCTGTCTGTACGTGTATCTGTCTATTTGAGCTAATCTCCAAAACGGCTAAACAGATTTTAAGGAAACTTTGCAGACGGGAAAGAAGGTTGTCAAGAGATTTCACATTAGCTACTTTTTGTCCGTCTGTTTGTCTGTACGTCTATGTATCTATTCAATTCAATTTTGTCTATTCGAGCTAATTTCCCCTACGGCTGAACAGATTTTAATGAAACTTTGCAGACGTGAAAGAATATTGTCAAGAGTGTCATAAGCAACTTTTTGTGTTTGTTTGTCTGTCTATCTGTCTGTCGTTTGTCCACACTGATCTATCAACTACTACAGCCAAAACTACTAAGTCTAGGAAGCTTAAATTTGGAACATAGGTTTATTTTATAACGTGAGCATTAAGTTAAGAAAGGTTTTTTTAGAAATTTCAAATTTAAGGATGGGAATGGAGGGACTCAAATAATGACGTGTTTCAGGGTTTTTAGATTTCCACATTTTAAGGGTGGGAAACGGGAGATGAAAAATTGTATCGGTTTTTTTAAAGGGTGGAACGGGAATGAAGATTGAAAATTTGAATGGGTGTAACCAAAATTTGTTCCAGCAAAAAGTACTTATAAACCATCTCGAACGTTAATAGTACCTGTAACAGGAATTTGTAGTCTACGCAAGCGAAGCTGCGGGCGGTCGCTAGTCCAAGATATTCGGACTGCTGACGACGCTTAAGTTCTCTAACATAATGGATTCTAAATACGTTGCAGTAATAATAGTTACCATACCATATCAGCCCATTAATGCCCCACTGCAGGAGCTTAATCCACCTCTAATGCAGGTTGGTGGATTTTCACGACTGCCGTTTGATGACGGTACCGGGACCGACAGCTTAACGTGTTCTCTGAGGCACGGAGTCAGTGATAGCTATGAACTCAAGTCAGAAAAAAACCAATTGGTACAAGCCCTGGGATTCAAACTACGACTTTCTAAACAAGAAGCGGTCTCGCAACCACTCGACCATCACGACAATATTTTACTTCAAATTTAAGTTAAAACTTTACGAATTGCTAGATTCATTATTTATATGGAAAAAATCATTCGATATTAATACTGAGTGGAGTCAAACATTACGATCTTATGTATTCTCGTAATACTTATGCCCAGGGACGTCTCTATCTCACGATATCTAACATGACGGTCTTGCATTATTAGCTTCAGCACAACATCGATATTTATACCGCTGATTACCGCCTACAATTAAACTCACTGGACCAGTGATACACAGTTGCAGTCGATGGTGCTTCATCCTCAAAAGTCGAAGTTAGCGGATCGAGGCACTGTTTTTGAGTTAGCCTAATGGAAAAAAAGTGACGGTTATACGAAACAAACTGTTTTCTACAGCCAAAGATTTATATGTTGTAATTACTTTTTGATTAATTTTCGGAAAGGGCCAATTTCGGATAGCAGCCCTTGTGGAATCGAAACATTCATTCACGTACATACAAAGCCATATTTTTCATATTTCCATAGTTTTGGAAATGGTTTAATCACACTAAAGGATTTTTCGAAATTTCACCCACTAAACACGAATGATGCATAATTTTTGAAGTCAAATGCCTGAAAATCGGTATTAAACCTCAGTGTTCAGAATGTTTTGAAAAATTAAACCTTATTAAGAGAGCATATTAACGTATATTTCCGTTAATTTTTCGTTTTTATTTTTTAAGCGACTTCAAAAAAGAAGGAAGTTACTCAATTCGACCGTATATATGTTTTTTTTTTTTATGTGTGTTCAGGGATAACTTCGTTGTTTATGAACTGAATTGGATGATTTTTTTGTGAAAAGGAGATATCTCCGGAGTGGTACCATGATAAGGAAACCAGGATCTGATGATGGCATCCTAAAGAAATCGAGGGCAACCTTCGAAAATCGTATTTTAAAGTATCGTATTTTAAGTATTTTGATAAAGTACTACTACTAGTACTATTTAATGAAGGTCGGGAGTCGATCTGATGATGGAGCTGAAAGACAGTCGAGGGAACTCCTCAGCGATTTAGAGCAATTACCTGGTGTTTGGACTTGATTCATTTCTATTTATGAAATCTTTGCACCCATATGGGTTATAAGTACCATTACAGATCTGATGATGGAGACCATACACAATCGAGGGAACACCTCAACGATTTACAGCAATTACCTGGTGTTTAGACTTAATTCATTTCTATCAATGAGAACTTTGCACCCATATGACTTATAAGTACCATTATAGGTCTGATGATGGAGACCATACACAGTCGAAGGAATTCCTTAACGATTTATAGCAATTACCTAGTGTTTGGACTTGATTCATTTCTATTGATGAGATCTTTGCACCCATATGGATTATAAATGCTATTACAGGTCTGATGTAGGAGACCATACACAATCGAGAGAACTCCTCAACGATTTATAGCAATTACCTGGTGTTTGGACTTAATTTATTTCTATTAATGAGAACTTTGCACCCATATGAGTTATAAGTACCATTATAGGTCTGATGATGGAGACCATACACAGTCGAAGGAATTCCTTAACGATTTATAGCAATTACCTGGTGTTTGGATTTGATTCATTTCTATTGATGACATCTTTGCACCCATATAGATTATAAATGCCGTTACAGGTCTGATGTAGGAGACCATACACAATCGAGGGAACTCCTCAACAATTTACAGCAATTACCTGGTGTTTGGACTTAATTCATTTCTATTAATGAGAACTTTGCACCCATATGGGTTATAAGTACCATTATAGGTCTGATGATGGAGACCATACACAGTCGAAGGAACTCCTTAACGATTTACAGCAATTACCTGGTGTTTGGACTTAATTCATTTCTATTAATGAGAACTTTGCACCCATATGGGTTATAAGTACCATTACAGGTCTGATGATGGAGACCATACACAGTCGAAGGAACTCCTCAACGATTTACAGCAATTACCTGGTGTTTGGACTTAATTCATTTCTATTAATGAGAACTTTGCACCCATATGGGTTATAGGTACCATTACAGGTCTGATGATGGAGACCATACACAATCGAGGGAATTCCTCAACGATTTACAGCAATTACTTGGTGTTTGGACTTAATTCATTTCTATTAATGAGAACTTTACACCCATATGGGTTATAAGTACCATTATAGGTCTGATGATGGAGACCATACACAGTCGAAGGAATTCCTTAACGATTTACAGCAATTACCTGGTGTTTGGACTTAATTCATTTCTATTAATGAGAACTTTGCACCCATATGGGTTATAAGTACCATTACAGATCTGATGATGGAGACCATACACAATCGAGGGAACTCCTCAACGATTTACAGCAATTACCTGGTGTTTGGACTTAATTCATTTCTATTAATGAGAACTTTGCACCCATATGGGTTATAGGTACCATTACAGGTCTGATGATGGAGACCATACACAATCGAGGGAATTCCTCAACGATTTACAGCAATTACTTGGTGTTTGGACTTAATTCATTTCTATCAATGAGAACTTTGCACCCATATGACTTATAAGTACCATTATAGGTCTGATGATGGAGACCATACACAGTCGAAGGAATTCCTTAACGATTTATAGCAATTACCTGGTGTTTGGACTTGATTCATTTCTATTGATGAGATCTTTGCACCCATATGGATTATAAATGCTATTACAGGTCTGATGTAGGAGACCATACACAATCGAGAGAACTCCTCAACGATTTACAGCAATTACCTGGTGTTTGGACTTAATTCATTTCTATTAATGAGAACTTTGCACCCATATGGCTTATAGGTACCATTACAGGTCTGATGATGGAGACCATACACAATCGAGGGAATTCCTCAACGATTTACAGCAATTACTTGGTGTTTGGACTTAATTCATTTCTATCAATGAGAACTTTGCACCCATATGGGTTATAAGTACCATTATAGGTCTGATGATGGAGACCATACACAGTCGAAGGAATTCCTTAACGATTTACAGCAATTACCTGGTGTTTGGACTTAATTCATTTCTATTAATGAGAACTTTGCACCCATATGGGTTATAGGTACCATTACAGGTCTGATGATGGAGACCATACACAATCGAGGGAATTCCTCAACGATTTACAGCAATTACTTGGTGTTTGGACTTAATTCATTTCTATTAATGAGAACTTTACACCCATATGGGTTATAAGTACCATTATAGGTCTGATGATGGAGACCATACACAGTCGAAGGAATTCCTTAACGATTTACAGCAATTACCTGGTGTTTGGACTTAATTCATTTCTATTAATGAGAACTTTGCACCCATATGGGTTATAAGTACCATTACAGATCTGATGATGGAGACCATACACAATCGAGGGAACTCCTCAACGATTTACAGCAATTACCTGGTGTTTGGACTTAATTCATTTCTATTAATGAGAACTTTGCACCCATATGGGTTATAGGTACCATTACAGGTCTGATGATGGAGACCATACACAATCGAGGGAATTCCTCAACGATTTACAGCAATTACTTGGTGTTTGGACTTAATTCATTTCTATCAATGAGAACTTTGCACCCATATGACTTATAAGTACCATTACAGGTCTGATGATGGAGACCATACACAGTCGAAGGAACTCCTTAACGATTTACAGCAATTACCTGGTGTTTGAACTTAATTCATTTCTATTGATGAGATCTTTGCACCCATATGGGTTATAAGTGCCATTACAGGTCTGATGATGGAGACCATACACAGTCGATGGAATTCCTCAACGATTTACAGCAGTTACCTTTTGTTGGGCTTCCTTCATACGGTTGAATATGCCAAAATGTTCAGTTTGCACAAAAATAATAATTAAGATTGAAGTTTTACATAGGAATACCACTGCCTACTAGGCATGCTAATGCGACAATTTGACACTGAATTTACGTTGCGTAATCGCGGTGTTGTCTCATTAGAGTAGCGCGTTTAGTAGCCCCATTTATACTAAATATACAAATAAGTTACAAATGCGTTCAACTAAAAATTGAAAAATAAAATAATTGAAAAAAAAACCGACTTCAAAAACATAAACTAAAAAGTTAAAAATGAAATTTTCACTTTAAAGAAAGGAGCATTAACAGGCGGCATATAGTTAATGAAGTCGGTGCCTACTCAGACATGTTTTTGAAGTCGATTTTTTTTTAAATTATTTTTGATGTTAATTTTTAATGTCTCCCGATAGCTGCCAGAAGCGTGAAATCTGCAGATGTTTTCTATGTTTATATGCGTATAAAATCGTAGTATCTGTTTGTTCGTAGTTTCGGTAATGACACATTTTTTGTAAAAACTCATAGTTTTTGAGTTATTTATGAAAAACCGCTTTAAAACATGTATTTTTATCACGAAAAATCACAATCTTTGATCTTTAATAACTCAGAAAATATTGATTTATTCTAAAAACTTTATATAACAAATTTTTCTTAGATTTTGACTTTCTATTGATTCCTCTGGTTATTTTTATTAAAATAATTTTTACCCCCTAGAAGGGGTGGCATCCACCCCTAGGACAAAAGCGCAAGTTGACACTATGTCACTTTTGTTTCTTAAGGTATCCCCCACCTACTCACCAATTTTTATGAAAATTGATGGAGATTCAACGAAATCGGAGGTGAAACCTTCATTGTCTGGACCATACTGAAATTTGGCGTAGTAAAATTTTGTAAGGAAAAGTAGTGCCAAAAGCAAAAATTTTATAGTGACAGAATGTAAATATTAATATTACGTACCACAATTTCATCTTAATCAACATCAACTAATATGGTCATATGAAGTATTTTATCTCTTGTATCTCCCGTATCTCTTTTTCATCACAAAAACAATTAGTATATATAATAAATAGTAGACCACCATTCATGGGCCGTAAAGTTAATAATGCTAAATAAACAATGAAAGCTTTGTGTAAAGCAAAAAAATTTTAAATCCTGGATAAATATATATCGGAAAACATTCAAAACGATTCAAATTCTCTTATATATAAATCCAGTCTCTTTTACGTACATTTTAAGTAGAAAATTATTTTGGGCAATCAAAAAAAACGTTCTATCGGAACCAGAGTGAACACAGAGAAATTTTAAATGCACACAATTTCTAAGAAAAGTAATTCATATAACACTTTGGCTTTGACTTATGAAAATTTACTCAAAGTACGTACCTACTAAAAGCGTCTTACTAAAAATAGAGTTGAAGAAAAATATGTGAAGAAAATTGAAATAGACGCCCGAAAGTGAAATTTTCACACTTTGAAAGACGATATTTAATACAGAAAAAAATTGATAATACAAGGATGCCATATTATTTGAAGACGATGGCGAAATAACAAACTGTTTCTACTGAGGATTTGGCTCCAACCAAGGAAAGTTGATAAGATCATGGGTTCAATGCTATAAAAGTTGCAAATGGATTTAACAAGCTTGTGCCAACAGTGAAAAGGGCGAGAAAGAATTAATTTGTGATTTTTGTCGCTCTCTATGGTATAACAATCTCCACGCCACAAAACAAAAGCTGGAACGGGTGAATTCATTTGAAGAACTTTTATTCTATAAAAAATCAAGAATATTTAACAGGCTTTGTATACATTTAGTAAAAAATTCCATTAGATCCATATCGTCCAGAATACAAAAGTGTCAAGGCAATCAAAATATCCAGTACCACAATATGACCTGAGAATAATAACAGTATGGTTTTTTAACTGAAGGCTTTTAATAAAACAAAACTAAAAAGTACACTCCGTCCATATAACCGGTTGACAAAACTTGGTGCACAAAAGAAAAGTCCTTTACTTAATTAACGACATTTATGATGTTAGCATAAAATATAAAATTTTAAGTTTAATTCGGCTGGAATCTGGTGCATGGTTGCATACTCTGCCTTCTCCGCACGTGGGTACTCTCCTCGATAATGAGTCTCTTCGTATAGCAGTGGCACTGCGATTGGGTTGTAAGGTGTGTGAACCTCACCAGTGCTCGTGTGGTGCCATCGTGGAAGACAACGGTCACCACGCCCTGAGCTGTAACAGATGCTCGGGCAGGTTTCCACGTCACCACGCACTTAATGATATCATTCGTCGCGCCCTCATTTCGGCCAATGTGCCCTGTGTTACCGAACCACGGGGTCTAAGTCGCGCGGACGGAAAGAGGCCTGATGGTTTGACCCTGGTGCCTTGGGAAAAAGGGAGGCGCTTATTATGGGACGCAACTTGCGTCAGCACTTTCGCTCTCTCTCACCTCAACTCAACAATGCGTGTGGCAGGGGCGGCCACTGAGTCCGCGGCCCGTCTGAAACACAATAAATACTCAAACTTGGAAAAATCCTATATCTTTGTTCCTTTTGCTGTGGAGACCACGGGCTGTTGGAGCCTCGAGGCCAGAAATTTAATTAGGAGCATCGGTCGCCGACTTAAGGAGAGGGGGTGTGACCCTCGCTCGGGGTCGTTTCTGATGCAGAGGCTCGCCATAGCGATCCAGTGCGGTAATGCCGCGAGCGTTATGGGTACCTTTGCATCGGGTTCGCCAGGGACTGGTTATTTTTAGCTTTTAACATTGTATATATAGACTTTATATTTGTAGATTATAAAACCAAACGCTGCAGTTTGAACATAATTAATAGCGTAGAAAAGTCTACCTAAATTTTAATTATTGATAATCTGAGCAAAGAGTGGGACCTCACTAGATACAAACACAATCCGTTAAACAAAAAACTAAAACTGTTATCTACCCTTAAGGAAATGAATTTTTTTTTGTCGTTATATAATATCTGTTTAAAATTACTAATTTGTTAAAATTGTCAAATGTCAGTCACGAAAACTTTTTATTTAGAACTCCTAAACATGTAAATTGGTAAAAAAATATGGTGAATAAATAAGTCAGTATCAGGTTACTGCCGTCATTCTTCGTGAATACATAAAATTTAAAATTAGGATTGAGGATATGAATTCTAGCATAACAAAAATTGAGGTGCGTTCGTTTCTTGAGGTTTTGTCGCGATTAGGCTTAGTTTGACGCCGTATTCTGGCTTTCGGACGTACCCTTGTTCTGATCAAAACTTTGTATGTTAATTTCTTAAAACTTCATGTTTTATCTAGCTAAATATTTAAAGCGTTTTCACAGCTACCGAATGAAGAACATCAGGTTGTTCCGAGGAGGTAAAACTAACTTTAGAATTTTAGAATGTTTAGTCAGTCTTTTTTTCACTTGATTATGAACGTCATCATCTCTAAGCCGCGGACGCATGACGTACAGCATTTTGAAGAGTCACCAAAACGAACTTTACGATTGTGACTTTACCTTTTGACTATAAATTATAGTTTCCGAGAAATCGCCGTGTCTTTGTAAGTACCTGCACAATTTTTATGTCACTCGAATGATGACGATAGCGTATACGCATTCAAGTCAAAAACCCGATACAAACTGTGGCTTGTGCCTGTGTATATAACTCTTTCATGCGGCATTGTATCCGTTTTTATAATGAAATAATAATTTAAACATATAATTGTCAAATTCGATGGTTGATACTTAAACGCAAAGATTGTAGAAATTTTTCAGATACCTACGGAGTTTATCTCACTGCCAGAGTCTAATAATGGGCGACATAAGTGTTTTTACCGGTATTGTCTAAAATATCTACTTTTACCTTTGGCAAAACATAAACCGAATTTAACTTCGAAAATGAATTATTTAACTCACTCGTGTTTAAAACTACTTTCTGGCCAACATCGCGAAGAATAATAGTTTGATCCGTCCGTGTTACATTAATATTTCCGTCAGTTATAATATTTGAAGGTTTTTCATCACTGTAGTTGTCATAATGAATCAAATGATTATGTTTTATCGAACATTTACCTACAACTACCTTTGTTTCTGAATAAAACATACATTTGTACCATCTGTATGCTTGCTGCTTATAGGGTGCACCAGTTGCTTCCTTGATAGAATCTGTCGATCGCACGAGCGAGCGCCTTCGTCCGCCACAGCCGGTGATAATCTGAATCAGGACACATTGATTCCCAAGAAGCATCATGTGTGTAAAAAAGTGTCGTTAAAAACAGCTCCTTGCTAAAAGTTATGTCAAACTATTGCCGTTCCCCTCGCCAGTTCCCATGAATTAGTGATAGCGAACTGTCAAAGTAGAACGTCTTTGAAGAGTGTACTTAAAAGTGACTAGATCTTATTAATGTTAATATTCATTGTGAACACAATTCTATAATCGTCCCAGCAAAATACACCACTCATGAATTTGAGCCACGTGTGGTTTGTAAACTCTTATAAATTTCATTGCTTAGTCTTCAGTTCGGAAAATGCCTAAACCTAAAAAATACAAAAATCCATGTAACAGAGAAATAAAAAAAAAACTTCAGTAATTAAAACGTACGGCTGTATATTTTCTATTACAAAAATATTGAGTATATTTCATTTCCATTCAATTAAAAAAGAAAATCAATTTTTACAAACTGCATGCATTTATTTTTATTTTCGAACTATTTTTCAACGACCGTATGTGAAAAATATAGGGTTAGCTCGTAATTCAATAATCGCAAAATGCAAAAACACGTGTTAGATAATATGTAATATATATTTGTAAAATATGACGTTCGTTAGCATTTCTGAACTAGACTATATATATAGTCAAAAAAAAACACATTCGTCAAAGCTTTCTTACAACATACACTTCTTGAGTATCGACACCACAAATATTTGACACGAGTATATGGCGCCAAGGAAAAAAATTGTTTAGCGTAGGCACAGTCGGAAAGGCCTAACACCTCAACTACGAGTCCGCGGCCCGTCTAAACACAGCAAATACACATTTTTGGACCAATCCTTTAAACTATATATAGGAATAGTACAAATTATTTATTTGCTGTGTATGTACGGGCCGAGAAGATATCTTCGTGAATTTGATTATTTGATTAGGAGTTAGTTATTAGTTAGAGTTTTGATTAGGTATGGGCAAAAATTTGATTAGGGTCATCGGTTGCTGACTTAGAAATAGTGGTGAGACCCCTCGTTCTGGCACAGAGGCTCGCCATAGCGATCCAACGCGGTAATACCGAAAACGTTATGAAGAAAAGCCCGAATAGATAGATAGACGTACAGATAAATAGACACAAAGTAGTGTGTCATTTCAAACCACCTCCTTTTCATATCTGTGAAGTTTCATTATAATCAGATCAGCCGTTTCGGAGATTAGCTCGAACAGACAGATAGACGTACAGAGAAATAGACACAAAGTAGTGTGTCATTTCAGACCACCTCCTTTTCATATCTGTGAAGTTCCATTATAATCAGACCAGCCGTTTCGGAGATTAGCTCGAACAGACAGATAGACGTACAGATAAATAGACACAAAGTAGTGTGTCATTCCAGACCACCTTCTTTTCATATCTGTGAAGTTTCATTATAATCAGATCAGCCGTTTCGGAGATTAGCTCGAACAGACAGATAGACGTACAGATAAATAGACACAAAGTAGTGTGTCATTCCAGACCACCTTCTTTTCATATCTGTGAAGTTTCATTATAATCAGATCAGCCGTTTCGGAGATTAACTCAAACAGACAGATAGACGTACAGATAAATAGACACAAAGTAGTGTGTCATTTCAGACCACCTTCTTTTCATATCTGTGAAGTTTCATTATAATCAGATCAGCCGTTTCGGAGATTAGCTCGAACAGACAGATAGACGTACAGATAAATAGACACAAAGTAGTGTGTCATTTCAGACCACCTCCTTTTCATATCTGTGAAGTTCCATTATAATCAGACCAGCCGTTTCGGAGATTAGCTCGAACAGACAGATAGACGTACAGATAAATAGACACAAAGTAGTGTGTCATTCCAGACCACCTTCTTTTCATATCTGTGAAGTTTCATTATAATCAGACCAGCCGTTTCGGAGATTAGCTCGAACAGACAGATAGACGTACAGATAAATAGACACAAAGTAGTGTGTCATTCCAGACCACCTTCTTTTCATATCTGTGAAGTTTCATTATAATCAGATCAGCCGTTTCTTAGATTAGCTCGAATAGACAGATAGACGTACATATAAATAGACACAAAGTAGTATGTCAATCCAGACCACCTCCTTTTCATATCTGTGAAGTTTCATTATAATCAGATCAGCCGTTTCGGAGATTAACTCAAACAGACAGATAGACGTACAGATAAATAGACACAAAGTAGTGTGTCATTTCAGACCACCTTCTTTTCATATCTGTGAAGTTTCATTATAATCAGATCAGCCGTTTCGGAGATTAGCTCGAACAGACAGATAGACGTACAGTTAAACAGACACAATGTGGTGTGTCATTTCTGACAACGTTCTTTTTATCTCTGAAAAGTTTCATTAAAATCTGATCAGCCGTTTCGGAGATTAGCTCGAACAGACAGATAGACGTACAGTTAAACAGACACAATGTGGTGTGTCATTTCTGACAACGTTCTTTTTATCTCTGAAAAGTTTCATTAAAATCTGATCAGCCGTTTCGGAGATTAGCTCGAATAGACAGATAGACGATATAAAAATCAGGCGTGAGCTTATCCATAAGTTTAACATATTTTTTGTTGCAGTGAGTTCTGGTAGTTTGGTATAAAGGTTCCAGTATGGCTACCCCACTATCGTTTTAATTATAGAGTAAATTAATTTGACAGTAGCGTTTGGTTTTAATAGAGTCATAAATGTCCTTTACAGTGTGTGTGAGAAGTGACCTTGCGCAGTTTTGCGGGGTTGAAGATTGGCGTGCGGGGATTTTGCGGAGGTGAAGACCAACGTGCATGGACTTCGCGCACTGAAACTCGGATTGTAACTCGCCATCTTACACGAGCCAACTAGAGCATGAATGGTTAGACGGTAAACGCAGAAGAGGGCTTCTAGTCAGATCGTATTTTTATGGTTCTAAGGCTGATTAATAATTTTTGAGGATTTAGGTTATAACATGAACAAAAAAAATTCACTATGATATTTTAGAATCAACTAACACTATATGATATGATGAAATGTCAAAAAGTTTACTAGACATCTTTAAAATTAATACAAAACAATACACTTTATGGAACTCCCTGCAAAAAAAAAATTATAATGCGAATAACATTACTAATAGGAAAAGATTAAATACATAACTTTTAAAAATAGAGGAAAATATCGAATATTAAAGTACTGAATGAAAAGACTACGAAGAAAATTCTAAAACATTTAAAAAATATATTAACTAAACTAAACAAATGAAACTACAGATAAAAACAATATTATTATTCTGATGTCAAAAATTTCATTGTTTTTTGGAAATGTTCCTAAGGAACTGTTAAATATTTCTAGCCCGAACTCTCAAACAGTGTTGCATTCCGGCACAGTGAATTTATCGAAAGTAATCCGCAATAAAACTTACAATATATCAAAAGGTAATTTTGCTTTTTAAAGTAAAATTACTGAATCAAATCATTTGTAATAGAAACGTGTTCAATTGTTTTTAAATACGTAAAATACGCTAGTAAAAGGCAACAGGGTGAATATATTAAAGAAGTAACTTATCCTTTTTTACTATTAAATTGCTGTTATTGCGTTTCTATGCTTCCGGAAGAAGCATCAGTTTTCAAAAAATGAAGCAATTCTGTGGAAAATAATTTTATATCGGAGTTATAAACCTCAAAAATACTAATAGAATGAATCAATAGAATGGTCTCTGTGGTATACGGTACACGATATTCACACAATTTTCAAATTGCTAGATGATTTTAATTTTTTGGTAAAGTAAGTAAACACTGGCCAGCATTTTTTCGTATTGTAGTAGCTTGTTTGTTTGCCATGTTGAATGGTGTTTGTAAATGTTTTAATAATTGTAGTTGTGAGATTATTTGAATTTTTGTTTTGGTTACTTGTAACCGAGAATCGAATTTTTCGCGCCATAAAATACCTTAAATTCATTTTGCCTAAAGAATATGCGAAGACATTAATCGAAATACGAATCAAGAACAAAATTTTTTAAAAGATTTAATTGTGAACTTTATACTGTTTTCGTGATTAAAAAAAATGATTTTGTTAAAACCTTATACATTTTATTAAAATCATCATTCATTGACCGTAATGTAACACTGAAAGCATTATGTAAAGAACAAATATATATTCAAACGTGGATGACCATTATATCGGGAACATTCAAAATGATTTAAATTCTCCTATACATAGATCGAGTCTCTTTTACAGACATTTTATGAAAATTGTTACTAAAACAGATAGTCAAAGCCAGTGAGATAAAGAACACGTATTTTTTTGAGAAATATTTACCGTACTTACCATTATGGACAAGTTTAACTGGGGAAGACAGATGAAGCAACGCAACCGTATAACCGTGGATTTTGAGCAATTAAAAAAAACGTTTTAACGGAACAGAGAAATTTTAAATGCAGACAATTTCTATGAAAAGTATGACATGGTACTTTGCCTTTTACTTATGAAAATTAAATAATTATTCAAAGTAAAAAAAACTTTTTACGCAAATGTTGAATAGAATCGAGAAAATATTATGTGAAGAAAGTTGGAATAGACGCCTGAAAGCGAAATTTTCACACTTTGAAAGACGTTATTTATTGGAAAAAAAAATATTGACGTACAAAAATTGTCCATTACAAATGTTTGCTCTCTCACAAAAAATTATAAAAAGAAATATCATTAGAAAGTAAAATAAAAGAAAATGCCTGCGATTCGTGTTCAATGCACCACATGTGCGCAAATACTCATTAAAATTATTTTTTTGTCTCAGAAGTTTAAAAACATACTTTATTATCTGCAAAGTATGAAAAAAAATATAAAATCTTTACCGATTTGATTTACTAATTTTTGTATCAGAAATTTGAATAAGATAATTTATTTTTACCTGATATAATGATAATTTTGAAATATTAAAAAAAATTATACGAAACACAAAATATTTACTTACGCCCATAAAAAACAAATATATATTTGAGGCAGTGTATAAAAACTTCGTGTTAGTGGTTTCGTATAAATTTTCATAATTTAAAGCCTACTTTACATAGGTATCAATTTTCTTATTATCATACCTTACTTTTCTTGATACTTTTGTATATTTGAGACGTTGTCCTAAAATTGTCTTTTATGACACAAAATTATCTACAGTGTAACTTACTACTTTTCCAATTGAACTTCCCCATCACTACATACAGTAAATGTTTTTCAATAAACATTTTAAAGACACTTTCAAGGTCCTTTACGTATCAAACGAGGACGAGTTAGCGTTTACAGCACTTAAAATAAAAACTATATTGTAAATTCTTTAATAATTTTTCATCATTTTTGAATGCGAGAAGTTCTTGAGAAAATGTTTTTCAGGAAGACATTTGCCATGTTGTAGGTAGGTACCCCTAAGAAACGTGGCCTTGACGCTGTTTACAGCAATTAAATGAAAACTTGTAATATTACTTTATAAATTTTTATTATAATTTCTAAATGCCCCAAATATTTTAGACATTGTTTATCAGAAAGACCGTTTCCATGTAGTTTAAAATAATTTTAGTATAATATAATAAATAATAGGTATAATATAATATTTTTATTTTCGATTTTTCAGTATTAGTATACTTAAACCTATCCGTATGTATGTGTTTATATCTCAGAGGTGGGTACCTTAGTAATATGTTTGCTAACCATGGCTGTCCAGCTCCTCTGCACGTCCCCACCTAGAGCTTGGGGAGTTAATTACTCGTGACATGGTTTTCCTCATGCCGTGCTCCTGTCTTGGTTAGCCTGACAATGGGTTTACGAGAGGCCGTTGAAAGGTTCCGTTATCCATCTTCCAGCTCCATCGTCGGATCAGCTCGATGATACCATAATTATCGATTGCCATCTAAATTATACATATTTGTAAAATTTGAATTCGAATCGAATAATCGTTGAAAAGTGTTCTCGTGATGTGGATACAGTCCTGGCTATATCATCAGTGCGTGGCAAAAATCATAATTAATCCAAATTCAACTCATATAGAAAGTTTAATGTCCGGCCTACTAACCGGCTGCTGAGAAGTTCGCTCGTACGAGCAAATTATTCTAGGTGCATCATCAGTTTATGGTGAAAATTATGCTTAACAATTAGAACCCTCTAACTTTTACACAAAATTTTTTCTTGCTACTAACTGTTGAGGAGTGGCTGTAGCATCAGGTCATGTTTAAAATTTTAGTCTATTGTTATCGAAATTACATATTTTCAAAATTTCAGCTCGATAGCTTCCGTGGAAGTGGGTGAAATATTGATCGCCAAATTCCAGGTAGGTGATTTGTACGGGAGCAACTGTGAATTGGTAAAATAAATAAAACATATCTGTTTTCAGGTAGTTGCACCACCAGATTACTTTATTTGTATTATATTAGATTAGTGATTTTCAAATATAAATGTGGTGGCGTAAATTTAAAGATGAAAATATGAATTTTAGACTTCGGCCTTTGGGTAAATCGTTTGCGCCATTTCATTTTCTTCTCATTGCTATTTTCTAAATCCAGAGGTTTTCAGTTCAGTCCAAAGCGAATTAATAATAAATAATATGACATTATTATGGAGAAAAATGCATTTTAAGATTCTCCCTCTAGTACAATCGCTTAAATTCTTGGGTAGAATATAATTTTTTGGTATCTCTCGTAAACTCGGGACAATAATACGCACAGGCACAGATCTTTACCGCTCTGAGGTGCCTGCGAATGACACAATGCCCAGGTGCAGCGAGGGTTAGAAGTGGGAGGAGGACACCGCGCGCGAACGAGTAATGCGAACTATAACGACCTCTCCTTAAAAATTACTCCTTGAAATCTCCTTAAAAATGTTTATACCCTGCACTTATTTGAGATGTCATGAAAAAAACGCCCTTCGCGTTTACAATCAAAATTTTATATCTTTACCTACCTATACATTAAAATAAGCACATGGCTTACACTCCAACCCAGGGATAGAGATAACTTGAATGATTATAATATTTTTTTTATAAAAGCGTGTTTTTTAGTGTTTTTAAGCTATTAATTTATTTTATACTTTTTAGTCATAAGTAAAGTTTTTTTTTTGCGTGAAATAAAATAAATTAATATTAATTTCAAGAAGGCTAATGACCACGCATCCTCTCCATTTCCGCCAGTGCATCTGTATACTTAGAATAACATATGCCTGTACAGACGCAAAGGTATGGAACCACTGCGTAATTATCTTTTGTTATAAATTAATTTTGGTCAAGCGCTAGGGAACATTTATGGAGCGCGCGCTAAAATGATTCGTTTTGAAAAGACAAAATTTACAGCCACGGATAGGGATCCGTGATGTAGTTGTAGCACGGCATCTGCCGCAAAATTGTGTGTGGCTAGTTCGAACGCGCATCGATTAAAACTAAATTCTGTGATAATACTTCTTCGTTGGCGTATGAAAATAACTTTCATGGACACTATATTGAAATTTGCCCACGAAAGTTATTAGTCATGCCACAAAAATGATTATCTTCATATTTCAACGTATCACTCATTGTTAAAAAAATGTTTCTTGATCCGATTTTTACCTGACTATTCATTTAGCCCTGTCTCTGTCTGTGGTAACGTTACGTAAAATTTTAATCAATAATTTTTTCTTTGCGTGAAATAAAATGGAGAATTGTTTTCAGGTATACGACATATATAAAAATAGCTCGTTAGAGTAAAGAAGAACGATTAAAGAAAAAAAGGTTAGCTGAGTAATGAAGACGGACCTTAATTAAAAATGATACAATCCTTCATGGAATGGAAAGGAAAAAAAGAAGGGAAAGTAGTTCCAATTAGCGAAATGAGCAGCAAACGAAAAAGAATCGTGAGAGAACAGAATCGTGTTCGCAGTCAACTTTATCGACATAGGAAAAAAGAACGTGAAAAAAATGTTTTATTACATTTTAAGTGATAAATTGAGTCTAAAAAATCGACCAGAAACATTTACGAATGTAAATGTCGCAAGATAATTTGGCTCGTTTTATGGAAAATAGAAGTGATTTTATGCGAAGATTTGTGACTACAGATGAGACATGGGTCCATTACTATACACTAAAATCAAAAATACAATCAAAGCAGTGGACAGAACCAGGAACTTGAGCCCCAAAAAAGCGAAGGTGGAGAAATCTGAGGGCAAAGTCGTGGCATCATTGTTTTGGGATGCGAAAGGAATTTTATTGATAGATTATCTTCCAAAAAGCCAAACCATTAACAGTAAATATTACGCTGTAAATTACAAAGTTGCATTAGTCTGAAAAGACCGGGATTGAACAGGTGCTGTCACTATCGAAAATCAACGAACTCCACTATGATTTGCTTTCTCACCCACCTTATTGACCTGATTTGGCACCGTCCACTTTCATTTGTTCCCCTACCTAAAAAAATTAACGGATCTCCTGCTTTCGCATGAACTTCTTACGACATTGGAAATGAACCTAACGGAATAAAGTAAACACACATATTTTGGATAATATTTTTGGAAATAATTTTTTTTAGCGAAATAAGTAACACAACTGTATCTGAATAAGCTTAAAACTTCGAAATATAACATTCTGTACGACATTTCGATCGAACAAACCGAATTAGTACGAAATGTAACACCGACGCATATCCGACTTCCATGCAACTAAGGGCACCCTTAACCACTATTAATCGTGGTATTACCATGTAATCGTGGTTTTGCCACGAAACCGTGGCACTATTCTTTTCAACTTTTTAAACTCAGAAATAAATCAACGAAAAAAAATATTTTCGTTTATTCAACATATTTGAAACATTTAGGTTTTAAACTGCAGCCTCTGATATCCTTAAACGTTTTGAACACGATAAAGAAGAATTCGAACGAATACAGGCCGAAAGGCGATGACCGTAATGTTAAAAAGTTCCCGATCGTCCATAAAATCTAACATGTCATGTCAAATTTCTTGTTCGATTTCCAACCGATTTCCAAAATTTTGGTCTCAAACTGTAGCTACCAACGCCTTCTAACCTTTTCTATAACACTTCAAAGCGATCCGACGAATACCTTCTGAAATATAGTAACTTATATCCGCAAATACCAGCGATCGACCAAAAAATTTCATCTTTCGGAAATAATTTCTGTTACAGTTACCAACCGATTTCCAAAAACTTGGTTTCAAATCGTAGCTACGTAAATGGCCAATATACCATTTTTTTTATTTTCGATATCGGTCTCCGTTCTCGAAATATTTTGGATTTAGTAAGAAAAAAAATCCGTATAAATCCTGATTTTTTTACATTTTCCAATTTTTTTCAAAAACTACCAAACCGATTTCCAAAATTTTGGTGTCATACGATGCGCAACTGAATTCTTAATTTTTTAAGATCTTAAAATCTTGGCTAGACTTTATACCCTCGGAGTAATGGCCAAAAATGCGTCTCCCGTGAAATGGATTTGATAGTCATTTTCAATGACAACATTTTCAATGACAAAAATGCTGATTCCTCTCTAGAATAGGCTTACATAGGGTCACATAGATATCTTCTCAGTTCAGATTTTTTGATACATTTTGTGGTTGTCGGCCATTAGGGTGTGCGGAATTAGACGTGTTTCCATAAATTAACTTGATTGATTTTGATGAGGTTTTTTGCGTTAAGTGGATATTATCTCAGATTAGTTTCTCAAATAGGCTTTACAATTTTAGACCACAAACAGGGGCTGCATCCGGCCTGTTTCTATAAAAGAAACTGCGGGCCTATTGACGTTTTCAGCTTTTACGTAGACATCATCTCAGGTCAGATCTTTAGATTAGATACTAAGGAACCGAAAAACCTAAGAAAAAAGAAAAGTAAATGTCAAGAATTTAAGGGAGTTCGTTTTTTTTAAGAAACTTTTTTTTTTGACGTTTTTGGTGACTAGTGGTTGTATGAAAATTACTTACACTTCAAATTTTCATAAATGATGTATCACTATGATCGCTATAATAAAAAAAAATAATAAGAAAATAAAGTTAAAATTTAAAGGGGGTAATAAGGCACGTAATTTTTCCGACCTTATGGAGGATTGATGGTTGCAGGATCATTACTTACACTTGAAATTTTCATGAAAGATGTATCACTATGATCGCTATAATAACAAATAATAATAATAAAATAAATTCAAAAATTAAAGAATTCCCATAAAATAAACTTAATTTTTCCGACGTTTTTGGTGATTGCTTGTTGCAGGATCATTACTTACACTTGAAATTTTTATGAAAGATGTATCACTATGACCTATCAATAAATGTACAAATATAAACCAAATTATAACTAAATTATATAAAAAGTAAAACTAAAAGTATTTACAAATTAAAAAAATACTAAGTAAATTATGATAAATGACAAAATTTTAAAGAGACGATGGGTTCAGGGTACCAAGGATGCTTGCCGCGTTGCCGCGCTGTATTGCGACACTGATCCTCTGAACAAAGTACTCCTTGCTCAAAGGATCCCCTGTCAACAGACACAGCGCGACGACACCCAAATCGTGGACAAATGCTTTGGTATCCTTGGACCAGGGACCCATCGTCTCGACAGCAAAAGGGATGAAATGGTAACGATTTAAAAGTTCCATGTGCTTGGCTGTTTTCCTTATCAATAAATTAAAAAAAAAAAGGTGATTCTTCTACAAGAAACTTATTTTTTTCGAGGATTTCTGTGATTGGTGTAAGATGGTAACTGGTTGGAATTACACCAACCGTCGAGGCAATGACGATCCTGAAGTAGCCAAATTAATGAAATAAACGAAAAAAACAATAGCTTCGTGAAGATTTTGTGCCTTATATAGTGTGCTTATGGAGAAAAACATAGTACTACCAATTTTCTTGAGGCATGATGGCACTCTAAATGAAACCAGGCAGTCGGTAAAAAGCCCCTCAATATTATGCACTTCCTTAAAGTTTTACAAGAAGGTGCTTCCTACTATAACATAAATATGTGATTTTGTGATAGCCCGAATGCAGCAAACCTGTTTCAAACCTATAAGACCATGTGGCCGTGGTTCGAATCCGGGCGTGTATCAATGAGTTTTTTCTGACTTAAATACATTAACTATCACTGACTCCTTGCCTCGGAGAGCGCGTTAACCAGTCGGACCTGGTTGCTATTATTAGATGGCGGCCGTTACAATCCGTCAACCAGCATTAGAGCAGGGTGGTGGATTTAAGCTCCAAGCATTCTCATCTTGAGGGGAGGCCTAAGCTCCTGCAGTGGGGTATAAAAAGGGCTGATGGAATGAAATGGAAAAACCTATTTGATGTTCGTCACAGAAATGAAGCGAACTCTTTTATACAACTATCGAAGAAGTTCGTACTCACTGACAAATTAATTCGAGATGCTTAACTAAAACTTCGAATAGGTGACATAAAAATAGGTAAATTTGTAGAAATGGTAAGGCATTAGGCAGTAGGGTCAGCTGTCATACTATGAGCCAACCAGATTCATCGAACCACCGCAATATCCCGACAATCCCATTCCGCTTTTGTATTACCGTTCATCTCTATTGAAAGAAAATATTTTAACGATTCAGTCTTCTAATTGATTTGATGCGAAGCCATTTCAAAAAATAGTCTGAATTATTTATTTTAAGAAAATAACACTTGTGAGTTATATGAAACAATCTGTATTCTGCAGCCAAAGAGTTCCATTTTTAAATGTTGTACCTGGTTACTTTTTAAATACTTTTTTTGTAAGTGGCTAGTTCTGGATTCAAAACTAACAGCCCTCGTATTCTATATATTTTTTAACGATCGCTTCTTTCGTCACTATTTGTGCTTAATAATATACATACAATATATTAATGTTATATAGAAACACGACCACTATCATTTGTATAAACAACGATGTTACAGAAAATTTGTTTATACGTACTTAAAAGAGATAAAGCCATAGTCTATGGATAAAGCATATGTATTTGTCAATACGTCTAAGATTTAACTAACTTTCTGACAGTAGAATGATTTGTGTATAGTAAGGACATATGATTAGGGTTTTTTGATTTTCATAATTTAATGGGAGTAAATAAGAGTGAAAATTTGTATAACAGTACCTACTGGGTTTTTACAAATAGGACCTTCAAAAATGATATTTCTTAATTAAATATATATTTTTGCATAGAAGTAAAAAACCTATAACAAGTGTTCGGCTGAACGTAGTCTAAACATAAAAATCACGTAGAGCTTACCGCACTAAACAAAAAGTTTTAAGTGAGCAGATGGCGCAAAGTAACTGTTAACGAGGAAAACATGTTTTAAATTTCATTTTTTTAAACTTTTGGTTTAGTTCAATAAGCTCTACATGCTCTATTCAGCCGAACAGCGAGTTAGTATCAATATGACACGGCGCTCTCCTCGCAGCATTCGTCGTCGAGTCGTCGTCGCCGCCTTGGCGCTGCACTGCTGGAGGTCTCTGGTACGCAGCCTGGACGCGAGGACAACGCTACGGAATTCATTTCTTTTGTTGCTCCGCTTACTTTTTCTAAACCATGCAACGGATTTTGATACAGTTTTTAGTCATTTAAGGAATTTCTTCCAGAATGTTTAAATCTATAATACACTCGCTTTTGCTTCTAGCTTCGTGTGTGTAATTGTAGGTTTTGTAATATTTACTGAATTGTAATAGGATATTCTTGAATATGTATCTTATTTGATATACGAACATCGTAGAATTGCACCATGCCCCCATCCCCGCCTACTTTGCTTGATGAGATGGAACCGAAAACGGGACGGGAGCGAGGTCAAGAACGGGAAAGTAAAAAGCGGGTATAAAACTGAAATAAATATAATAAATACCAAAGAAGTGTGCGTCAGGATGGCGGTACAAAGTGGTACAAGGTTCAGGATTGTGATTATGCTGTAGATTTAATACCTTTCATCAAAAAATTTGTACCTGACCTGCTTGGTTCAGGGCAGTCGACTAGACAAATGAAACATATAAAACGTGCTAAAATACATTTATTCCACTTACAAGTATCTTTGGGTTGTAAAATCAAATCCTTAATCACAATTAATTAACTGTAATACAAAGACGTTCATAACATTTTTACATGCTAAAGCTATAAAGTCATATTTATAATTTATTGACAAATAGCTTATATAGACTACACAGTAGAGTACTGGGACACTTTTTTCCACAATAAAAATAGCCTATGCGGTTCTTCCGCCAATAAATTATATCTATGCAAACAATTATAGCGGTCCCGGTACAACTATGTAGTTCACGCGAACGGAGCCGCGAACGTAGAGCTAATTTGAAAATAAAATACAGCCTACGTTACGCACTGATAAAATAGCTTTCTATAGGGTAAAGAATTTTTAATAATACATTATGATGCAAGTACAGTAAGCCGCATATTGCGGCTTACCAATATGTGCTGCAATAAATCTTTCATAGAACAGGCATTCAAGGACGGCTTTCAGACAGCATTTTAGGCAAGAATATCTCCAAAGAAATGGTAAGTGTAAGTATTCGACCTTAGCTACAGCAAATGTGTAAATCCACCACTGCATACAAACAACTGGAGAGGTTGACTATAATATATAGTAGTATGAATATCGGCTGGCCACTCTATATACTCTTCATCGAACTACTTCCATTGTAGTTATTTTCCCGCCAAAATTTCTATTTAGTCAGGCAGCCAACGGTCCACTCTCCATAACAGACTCCATCTCGTATACGACGCGGATGCCTGGAAAACAATAATCATATATTATAAAAGCAGAAGTCAGTTTGCCTTTCTTCGTGTCATAACCGAGCGATCATGATCTTTGATATGTTGATAATTTAAGGATCGGTGAGTGGCATGGTTACTATTAAACCTGGTAGAGGATCCCCGTCATTGCCCGTAAGGCAGTTGGGCACTTTGAGTATATCTAAGTGAGCCGCAGATGAATGCTAATATAAATTTAACAAGACAAACGTCGTATCGTGTAAATGTCGTAATAACCTAGTGGTAGCGAGCCCGCTTCTTGCTTAGAAAGGCCGAAGCCGAAAAAGGATATTTCAGTATGTATACATACCAGTTGTGTAGTACTCGTAATACAAGCTCTACTTACTTTAAAACTAAATGTCCCAGGTATTATTATTATTATAAAGAGGGTGGTGTACATCTGCGGGTAAAAGTTTAGTTGGACGTTAATAACAAGACTAATCTCTGAATTAGGTGTATACGTTCTGCCCGATTCTTAGCGAAAATGAGTGAAATTGTTAAAATCAGGCATTTTGAATTTATAAACAAAAAAATATATCTATTTCATTTACCTGCTGTCTCGTGACAAAAAAAATCAAGGTATTTATATAGATTGACCGTTGTTGTTGTATAACTGATCCGTTGGTCGAGTGGTTGGAGGCACCGACTGTAGAGCCAACGGTCGCAGGTTCGATTCCCGCCCAGGACAAATATTTGTGTGCATGAACATGTATATTTATTCCGTGTCTGGGTGTAAAATATCTATACATGTATTATAAAAATATATTTTGTTTAGTACCCATAATACAGGCCTCTGTCTAGTTTGGGACTGATGACCTTTTGTGAGATGTTGCAGACATTATTATTCAGCATCTTCCGATGTGACTGCTTAAAGTATTGCGAAGGGTGATATACGAGTGTAATAAATGGAACCTGGCCCGGCCGTGACAATCCAAGGTTCTTGGGAATTAACACTCTGTCACTGATATTGAGATGGTCTATTCAATGTTTGAGATCAGACCCTACGCCATAGGTGTAGGATCGGCGCCGCCTAAATTATTGTGACTGGTACCCTACGCCACTATCGAGTAGAATGTATTAAAAAGCTATATCGAAAAAACTCCAATACTAATAATGACCGATTAATTTGTGTAATTAACCACAACATGTAGGTACGTACTGTTCATTAGCATAGTGAGGTATTCGCAGAAGTGTTTCGGCGTTGTTGAGGAATGCGCACAAGCGGTCGTCTCGGGCGTGAAGTCTCACCTTCAATTCTTCATGACGTTTCAGGAGAGCCTCCGCTTTGTTCACCGATGACTGTAATGCGACAAAATATTGTTAAGGTGCAAGTTATACAAGAAAACATCGCTATACATATATAGCGTGTTCGGCTGAACGTAGTTCAAACTTATAGGGCATGTAGAGCTTAGGCTGAATTTAGTGCTCCGCTGACGATCAGTGCTGAGCGTACGTACTGACCGTTGGTCGGTCGTTTATTTTTAGTGCTTTGCCGATAACGGAACAACGCTTACGTGTACAATCAAGTAATGTAAACATCATCTGCTGCCACTGCAAAGGCGACGTGATATTGCAGACATTGTCTTTTTACAGAAAATAGTCTTGGGTTTAACCGATTGTCCTGATCTCTTAGCTAATGTAAAGTTAAATGTTCCCTCTAGATTCCTTAGACATTCCCCAACTTTATTTACACCTATCGTATCGAGTATTTTTAGGCAGAATACATATCTGTGGCGAGCTTGCAATAATTTTAATAACATCTCCAAAACAGTCGATATTGATATATTTGATGGCAGGGTGGGTTGGACGCGGCGCGAATTATCACGGAGTTTCTTCGAATAAGTTTTTTTTTTCTTCTTCTTCTTCTTATTTATGTATACATGTGTAATTTTTTTATCAGTTAAACTATAATTTTATAAACTATGTGACCACGTACGTGTTTAAAATTTGTTCACTCCATCGATCTATTAATTTAATTCTATTTGTGAGGATCTGTAATTGGCTTTTTGTTTTTATTTGTAAGTCTAGTATATAATAGTTTGCTGTTGATCTTCCTACAAAAATAAATAAAATAAAATAAAATAAAATAAAAATATATTTATATTATATCATCAGCGTATTAATGTCCCACTACAGGGGCTTAGGCCTCTCCTAGGGGTGAGGGTGCTTGGAGTTTAATCCACCACGCTGCCTCAGTGCGTGTTGGTGGATTTTAACGACTGCCATCTATTGATGACTGCCATCCATTGATGGCAAGTGGTACCGACGGCTCATAGTGCTCTCCGAGGCACAGGGTCAGTGATAGTTATGTACATAAGTTAGAAAAAACTCATTGGTACATGCCTTGAGATTTGAACCACGGTCTTCTGAACAAGAAACGGGCTCGACGTAAAATTAACCTAAATTGCTTGAATTTCATAGAGTAATTTAATTCGACAGCGGTTTTTGATTTTAATAGTCATAAAATTAAATGTCAGTTTATAGTATCGAAGTGACATTTCGCATTTTCGGGGGCTTGAAACCGGTGTGCGGTGACTTCTCGGGGTGAAGAGCGCCGCGCGAGGAGCTTGGGCATTGAAACTCGGACTAAAACTCCCCATCATACACCGGCAAGTTATAGTATGAGTGGTTAGACGGTAAACGCAGATAGGGCTTCTAGTCAATTCATACTTTTATTGTAAATTTTATGTAACGTCGATTGATTTTATATTTCCTCGATGCCATATTTGACTTACAGCCTTCGATAGAATATCCATCGGCTGTTAATTAATGGTACACACTTTGACGGTTTACCCGTGACAGATTCGGAGTTCTTTTATGTTCGTCTGTCTGTCTGTCTGTATGTCACAGCCAGTTCACTCGTAAACTATTACTGCTTTAAAGCTGAAAGTTGGCTTAGTTATACATATTGGTAACCGCTATGTAGATGACTGTTAATAGGTTAAATATTTTATAGCGGCAGGATAATACAGTTTTCATTCCATTCCGTCAGCGCTTTTTATACCCCACTGCATGAGCTTAGGCCTCCCCGGGGCGAGGGGGGCTTTAAGCTTAAATCCATCACGTTGCTCCACTGCGGGTTGAGGATTGTAACGACCGCCATCTATTGACAGCGCCTGGAACCGACTGCTTAACGTGCTCTCCGAGGCACGGAGTCTGTGGTAGTTATGCACTTAAGTTAGAAAAACTCATTGGTACACGCCCGGATTCGAACCATGGCCCTATGGCCTTATAAATTTGAGGCAGGTTCTTTACGCTTTGGGCTATCACGACGCATGTTTACAATAATATAGCTTATATACCAGAATAACACATAGGCTATAATTTATAAAGATATTAGTTTTCCGCCCGTGGCTTTGCTCGCGTGGACTACACAGTTGTACCGGGACCGCTAAATTTTTTTCCATAGATTACATTTCATAAGCATCGATGTTCATGAGCTAAAGAGTGTCCCGGTACTACTGTGTTGTCCACGCGAGCGGAGCCGCAGGCGGAAAGCTAGTATATTATAAAAAATATTTAAATATGTATATCAGTGATCTAGTAACCCATAATACAAACATAATATTTGCTTCATTTGGGACTAGATAGCACTATGAGGGATGTCCTAGTTATTATTATTAGCAGGTATTAACTATATTAAATACTGTTAATAGAACTTATAAAGGAATTATCACAACAACTTAGGGTCAAATAGTTGACAAGCTAAAGCCGATCAAATTCATGCGTAGTTCAATTCTGAATTAGCCCATAGCTTTGGTAATAAGTATTTATTGGCCTCATCCACCATCTCCTTGGAGGGAGGCCTAAGCCTTCGCAGTGGGGCTTAATGGGCCGGTGGAAGTTGATTCACTGACCACATTTCTTTTCTGATGCAATAAGGGAAACTTCTTACTGGTTCGTTATGATCTTACAGCAGTTGTTTAAAAGCTTGTATTTAAAACAGCTGTTTAAATTCTGAGCTTACATGTATAAGCTATTTTCTACTGTCAAAAATAGTTTTCAAGGTTCCGTACCCAAAGCGCACCAACGGAAACTCTATCACTAAGTCCTTCTGTCACAGGGCTATATTCTCTGAACCGTAATAGATAGGACACTTGAAATTCTCACAGTGTGTTTTTCTATAGCCGCTATAAAAATAAATAATAGAAATAAAATAAAGTAAGAAATTAAAGTGACTCCCCATACAAGAAACGTGTTTTGTTATATTGTACGGTGGCATAGAACTCTTTGTATGCGAGTCCGGATCGCACTTGGCTAATTTTTGGGATTTTAGCTTTATGTAATAATCAATGGGGATAACTGCTGTTGTGCACACCACCAGGCAGCGCGAATGCGTAAGAAGTATGATCAAGAAATGTCAAATATCGTCAGAAAAATATTCAATACTCAAAAAACAAAAACTTCTTCCGCGCCTAATGTAAACTATAACATCAATAATAATACTACCTCAGACATCCCAAACAGCGCCATCTAGTTACAAACTAAACATAGCTTGTACTATGGATACCAGATATATGATATAAATACTTAAATATTCTATCTAATATATAAAATTCTCGTGTCACAGTTTTCGTTGCCATACTCCTCCGAAACGGCTTGACCGATTTCGATGAGATTTTTTGTGCTTATCCGGTATCTATGAGAATCGGCCAACATCTATTTTTCATCCCCCTAAATGTTAGGGGTAGTCCACCCCTAAATTTTTTTTTTTAGACAAAATTTTTAATTTGTATTTTTTTATGATACAACATACAAAAATACATACAATCCTCAATTTTCACCCTTCTACGATCAACCCTTATTTTTTAATAGCCATTTTAGTAATCACAGTTTTCGTTGCCATACTCCTCCGAAACGGCTTGACCGATTTCGATGAAATTTTTTGTGCTTATCCGGTATCTATGAGAATCGGCCAACATCTATTTTTCATCCCCCTAAATGTTAGGGGTAGTCCACCCCTAAATTTTTTTTTTTTAGACAAAATTTTTAATTTCTATTTTTTTATGATACAACATACACAAATACATACAATCCTCAATTTTCACCCTTCTACGATCAACCCTTATTTTTTAATAGCCATTTTAGTAATTTAATAATTGCATAACTAAATATTATTTCGCAAAAGTGTAATTTATTTAATTAAGACTGACAGAAATTGTTGAAACAATAAATATTTGTGTTACGGGAACGAAAACGGGAAAGGGAAGAACGGGAAAGAGTTAAGACTGAAATAAAAAAGTTGTACTTGATGAGAATGGAAACAAAAAGGAAATGAGACTAGGGCCAGGAACGGAAACGATAAAATATTTATGCGATGGGAACGAAAACGGGAAAGGAAGAACGGGAGTGAGATAAGACGGAGATAAAAACGTGGTTCTTATAAGAAACGAATACCACCCGTGCAAAGCCGGGACGGGCCGCTAGTATAATATATACTTAAGTAGATATTTTACATGTATAGTAGAGATGCACCGAATGTGAGTTCTGCCGAAGTTCGGTTCGGTTCTGATACTATAAATGCGAAAGTGTCTCTGTCTGTCTGTTACGGCTGCTATTTACTGCGGAAAAGTGTTCAAATGTTTGTTACGTTCTCACAGCTAAGCCGCAGAACCAATTCTTATGAATACTTGGTAACGAGATATCTTGCATTCTAAAGACGAACATATGCGACTTCTACCGTGGAAATACATCTATATGATTATTTTTTCACATCTAAACTATGGAACTGCTTCAGCAAATGCTTCCTTGAAATCAATTGACCAATGTTTGTCGAAATTGCTCTTCCTACACTTACTTCGCAAATGCTCGTAGTTAATTTTTTTTTACTTCAGAGACGATGTCACGTAATATTTCCTGTTGAAAGTACACGAATGTTTTCCGTGTGGCCACTTTGAAGTGCGCAAGAAAACCAACACGCTATCACTAATAACAAATGTTTGCCACACAAGGCAGTCCCAAATACGACTGACCTCTCACAAATGCGTGATGGTTAATATTCGGCATATTTTACGCAATAATATATTACGCAATAAACAACTTTTTCAGTAATTTCATTTGCTATTTAAAAAACATTTTTTTAAACAGAAAAGTTTGAGAATTTCAAAGTGGGCCAGAATCGGACCTGGTTAAGTTAGGCCATGGGGTGTCGCTAGTTTACGCAATCGGCCTAGTTATCGTATAGTGGTATTAATTTTTTATTAGAAGCTGCAGCCTAGTTATTACTATCACGATTTATCATTGTAATCATTCTGTAAAAACCTATTCCTGTAAAAACCAGGCTGTAACACTAAAAAGGCGTCAAATTGCATGGCATTGGCGTGCCAAATCGGACAGCCTTAGCTCGCCGTGTGTTGGACATTGCAGTCTACCGTTGCTGCATGCCGCAAGAATACACTCTTTGACAGTCCACCTATAAGCTATCGATGCCGTCTCGGGTTCGTCTCCCGCGTTTATACGAACGCTCAGAGCGCATTCTATCGAGCCCAGTCTTGATGATGCTGAAAGTAAAGAATAATAACACCTATTATACTTGTATTATGGGGTACTAGACAACTGGTACACATACTTGAATATTATTTTCATGACATATACTCGACATATTCATGCACAGAAATATTTGTACCGAGTGGGAATCGAATCCTCGACCCTTGGCTCCGCAGTTAAGGCCTCTAACCACGCGGCTAATCGAACAGTCGATTTTTGATAATTCAGTTGAAAGTCAGTTCACTAATTAATCACAGTTGAAACAACTTTATTAGGTAAGATAAAATAGGCACTGTTATAAAATGTGTTCATTTATTTCTGGAATAATCCATTACTGGGCGGCGCAGTACCATGTCTGATGAAATAAAGTAATTTTTAAATTCGAAAAAAAAGAGCTTATTTTCGAATAACATAAAATTATAGCCATTGCATGACGTCAGTGACGTCCTTTTTTTGCTTTTTCATAGTAAACATTTGCAACATTAAAAAATGGACGTTACCGTTGGACTCAGCGCCAACGCCGCTGTCGCCGTCCGACGTGCGAGACTCCTGCGAGAGGCGGATTCGAGAGCACTAAAAAGAACTCACCTACAACAATCCGTTGTCGTGATGATGGACAGGCGACGGTGAGAGTTCGCGTAGACAAGCGGGACACGGCACCATGCGCGTTATCAGACACTGGCCGGACGACGTGTGGACGAAACGGGTGCCTGCGAGAACGAACACTTTATCGAAACCTAGGGATTGACTCTATGGAGATATTTTGGCTGCTATTTTATCGCCGTATCTGTAAAACAAATAAACTAAACGAAAACTATTCAAATTTAGTAGGTACCACTGGACTGTAAGTAAAAATTCAATACTTTTGAAAACAACAAAAAAATATTTTAAAGAAACCGGCAAAGTGTGAGACCGACTCGCACACGAAAGGTTCCGTACAATATAAAAAAACACGTTCCTTGTATGGGGACTTGCGTCAATTTTCAATCTAATTTTTATTATTTGTTGTTATTGCGGTAATCAATACACAAAAATTCAAGTGTCTACCTATTACGGTTTAGACAATACAGCCCTATGAGAGACGGACAGATGGGCAGCGGAGGCTTAATGATAGGGTACCCGATGGTACCCTTTGGATACAGAGTCTTACAAAAAAGCCTTAAAAAATACATTAAAAAAATCGTTAATATCGAAAATAAATTTTCATTTCGCCATGAGCGGATAGTTTAGTAAGTTAACCGCTTACGATCTGTGGCGTTTAAGTATATGGAATAAATATTTTTATGTATATTTAAGCGTTGGTCTAACGCCAGCAGAGAGTAGACCCACTGTGAGCTAGATTACGTCCAAAAGAGTTCATAACTGTCGGATAATGAATGGGAAAGAAAACTGCAAATTGCTCCCGTTAGGTGGCGTTTCGTCGCTGGTGCCTAATTATCTATCTATGTCGTAGCTTAATAGCTTTTTCCGGACTTTATCGTAAAATCTAACGACGAAATCAAATTTTTCAACAAATTAACATAATACAGGCCAAACCTAGTGTGGGACTATGTGGTCGTATGTGAGATGTCCAGGTATATAAAAGTCTAAGCTTTTATTTGTTGTGATTTCTTTTTATTTATTTTTAAATATTTAGTATTTATTTAATTTGTCCAATTTCAATAAATGCGCGATATGTTAGTGTTGAGAATGACCACATTGCAAATAATAACAAGGTACCAGCAATTACAGTGCCACCTGAAAAAAGCTCTGCCTTCTCCGATCTATTGGAAATTCGGATTCGATTTTTGAATTCGTCATCGGACTACGATTAACGCTTGGACCTTGGACGCATTTGATCGAAAGATTTTTAACCTATACATACAGCCATAACGTCCAGCGAAATACTTGATATTTAAGTTTTTAAAAATTAAAAACTCATGGTGGGAATCGAATCCTCGACTTTTGTTTGTATTAAAGACGGGATGATTAACCAGTCATCGTAGCTTAGTTGTCAGGTTTTGCTGCGTGTCGTCTCTACTTGGATATTGCCAACTGTTATTATTTTCACCTCTTGCGGAGGCTTGTAAAATGGCGGAGCGCATTCGGCGACGGCCTCATCGGCAACACCCGCGCGCACAAGCGAGGCCAAAACCCGCACGGCACGTCAAAAGTAGCAGACGACGTAATGCGCCGTTTCTCGCCGTTATCGTTATTCTGTTGTACATATCACCTGCGAATTAAATAAAAAATATTGAATGTCTTAAACCATAAATCAACGGAAAAGGCTTCTGGATACGGCAAACCAAAACAACGAAGTGTGTGTTGGAATGACATTCCGATGACAATGGGTCTGTATCTAAATTCTTAACATATCACATGATTTTTAAGTAAAAAAATTAGGTGTATTTTTATTTTTTTTTCAAAATTTGATTAATAAAATTGTTAATTCAATTAACGTTGGGCGAATCATTTCATTCAAACTTCATGGTGTTAATCGGAACATATACTTCCATTTCTTTTCATTTCGCACATTCAGTCATTCGTTCACTCACTTCTGGAACAATCTCAACTTCTGAGATTCCGCTCCCGGCATTATTCAACAAAGCCATGGTTTTCAACCGAATGAGTTCATAAAAGGTTCAATAAGAGTTCAACTCAAAATCACCAATGTTCCATTCCATTCCATAAGCCTTTTTTATACCCCACTGTATGGGCTTAGGCTTCCCCTCAAGATGAGCTGGAGCTTAAATCCACCACGCTGCTCAAATGCGGGTTGGCAGATTGTAACGATCGCATCTATTGACAGCAACCGGAACCGACTGTTTAACGTGCTCTCCGAGGCACGGAGTCAGTGACAGTCAATGTACTCATTGGTACACGCACGGATTCGAACCACGACCACATGGCCTTATAGATTTGGAACAGGTTCGCTGCGACTCGGGCTATCACGACACAATGTAATTTAAGTCAATTAGCGTCATGGCTTTTCTTCTTTGCCACAATGCGTTGTGGTCGTATAACATAATAGCCTTGACACAAACTTCGCTATGTGGCCTTTCTGTGATTACCACAACGCATCGTGAGCGTTTTCATAAGAACCATTACACGAATGTGGATGTTTTACAGTGACCACTAAGCGTTTTGAGCAATTTTTCGCTCGGTGAGCATCTTCGAAATTTGAGCGTAACATATAAAAAATGAAGCCATTAGAGTGTTCTTTCATTTAACTTTTGTTGATGAAACTAATTGAAAATTAAGTTTGACTCTATAACCACGGGGCATACCGAGACAGGTGTTTGTGTATCATTATTTTGCAGGTGGGTGTACTCACTGACAAGTTTCGGGGAATATGTGCCGGACGAACTAGGCTCCGTTGGTGCTGATGATAAATTGGACGGGATCCAGGCGTGCACGTTACAGACCGTAATTGCAGAACCAAAGGTCGCGGCTTCCACTTCCGCCTGAGACACATATTTGTGTGCATGAACAAGTCTATTTGTTCCGTGTCTGGATTTACTAGACAATTGGTATAAATATTTAAGTATTTATATCGGTTTTCTAGTACCCATAACACAAACATATTACTTGCTTAGTTGCCGTGTCGTGATAGCCGAGTGGTAGCGAACCCGTTTCTTGTTTAGAAGGCCGTAAGTCGAATTCCCCAGGGCATGTACCAATAAGGTTTTTCTAACTTATGTAACATAACTATCACTAACTTTGTGCCTCGCAGAGCACTTTAAGCCGTTGGTCCCGGTTACCATCAATAGATGGCAAATCCACCAACACGTACGAGGGCAGCGTGATGGATTGAGCTCCAAGCCCCTCATCACGAGGAGACGCCTAAGCCCCTGCAGAATGGTTGTATTGATGGGATAATGGTACTGGATTATAGTTCTATAGTTCCATTCAACCTTTATGGCAGATGTGAACATAGGCACAAGTCGCGTCACAGTAACCAGTTTTAGGTGTAGCGGGACGCAGTGGAGAGAGGGGCATATGACTGAACCTGCGCAAGCATGCATAAAGCGTTGTATTCCGACCCTCCATAAAGTATGATTGGAACTATACTGTGGGACTAGATGGCCCTGTGTGGATGTCCTAGGCATTATTATATTGCTACCTGCCCGCCACCCTTGACGCCTAGCCCCGCACATAAGACTATGCATGACTTTAGCGGTTTCTCTATAAGGAGCATGAATATGTATACACACCTGGGCATTGGACTCGCGGGCGGGTAACAAAGGAGGTAAGTACCAGTAGCGCCCGGCCATCCCAAGCCAGTGCCAACTCGAATTTGTTCAACAGCGAGACACAGAGAGCGCGCGCCTTTTCACCTCTCCTTAACAACGGACTCGCCTTGAAAACGTGAGCTAGGTCGTCTAGCTTCATTATACCTGTTTATGAAACCGTGCTGTTATGTTATGGGCTGGTAGTAGGTCCATATATTTAGGATGCACTAGAACACCGATTTAAGGTAGGACGACGCCTGTCTAGTACGGCTATTTAATAATAGATGGAGCCGCCACATAAAGAAATTACTTTTATTTTTTTATTATCACGTTTATAGGTTTCAGTTTATAAAATATAACATGCGACCGTAAAAAATATTTTTCTTTAATGTTTTTAACTGACTTTACTGATTGTTTTAACAGTTTCGAAACGTTTGTACAAAAACCTAAATTTTTGGGAAAATAAGGTTTTTTGATAAACGCTTCCAAACCATTGAAAAAACCATAATTTAAATCAGTCGAAAAAACCTTATTTTCCACGAATTTTAGGTTTTTGTACAAATACTTGGAAACTGTTGAAACAATCAATAATGTCAGTTAAAAACTTTAAAGAGAAATATTTTTGATAGTCGAATGCTATGTTTTATCAACAGAAACCTAGAAATGTATTATGAAAAAATAAAAATTATTTATTTATTTATTTATGAGGAAAACCAACAGCTGTATTATTTTAGAGTAACAATGGATTAAAATATCAGATTGCCAATAAAAGGTTCTTACATGTAAGAAACTCTATAGAAATTTCTTTTCTTTATACGGTGGGTTCATCTTATATTAAATAGTCGTACTAGACATGCGTCGTCTCACCTTAAGTTGTACTTATACTTTATTACGAAACAAAATCGAAAAACTGTTATCACACTTGTATCGCGCTATGCAGTTATGTTCGCTATTGACTCGACAGTATCGAAACTGTCATACACAATTTCACGGTGGTGAAGGCCGGCGAACGGGAACCTCGCGGACTGAAATCGGAATGAAACTTGCGATCTCGCCAAATGGTTACACCAGCTAGCGAGAGTATGAGTGGTTAGACATTAAGCGCAGAAGAAGGCTTCGCTCGCGTGGACTCATGTATGATGTATAGGTATATCGTGATCAAACTTATAAACTTCTTAATGGGTATGGGACGAATCAATTTTTCTTCTCCGCCTTTTGCTTGTTATTTCAAAACTGAAGCACAGTTTAAGTAAAGTGAGAATCCCACGACAAATAAGCTCGTATTATAAAAAAGCGTTTGTTTTGAAATTTCAGACACTTCTACTTTATTCATATAGATTGACTAGCGAACGCCTGCGTCTTCGTTTTCATTATTTTCAGTTTTTTTTTTTTTCAGTTCACGCAGGAAACTTAAACATTTCAGGAATAAATAGTTGTCCATAATATGCTGTAAAAATTCCTCTATCTACCTACTCATATTTATTAAATAGGAAAATTGAAAATAATATAATTTAAAATAACTAATGATTTAAGAAAAAAATATATTTTATTTATTTATTTATTTGCAACATACAACATACAATAAACGCAATTAGCAAATAGGTATAATAAGGGTTGTACGGAAGTAGTCATTAGATATCAGTCCGTCACCGACTCCTAAACTGGGTTGTTAGCCTGTACTATAGGAGTCGATGATAATATATGAATATATATATGAAATACTTCACGTACGTAATCGCAGATTCCAGACCTTTGCCAACTTCACACTCATTACTTTCCTACTCAAATAATCCTTCAACAGGAATATGCTTTACAACAACTAAATATTTCACTTACCGGTCACTGTAGCGATCGGCACAGTATGTGCGCAAACCCAGTCCTGGAGTGTCTTGAAGTGCGATGTACTCCGGGCGCGTCAGTTAGAGGGACCAGCGCTGAAGAACAGGGCCTGTGTTCCGGTGCGGTGGACCAGCAACGACGCATCACCTCCATCATGCAACTGGGCTACTGCAATCATAATCATTTAATAATCAGTTGCATACAATCACCCAGCGTGTTCAAACCCATGACACAGTAGCCTATTTTAGATACAAAAACCGTTTTCCATCATTCATCTGCAGAATAATTTTCATCGGAATTTATAATAAATAAATATAATAAGAAAGTCCTCTAAGGATGAGGGTGCTGTTAGCTTAATCCACCACGCTGCTCCAGTGCGGGTTGCCGGATTTTAATGAGCGAGACCGACGGCTTGAAGTGCTCTTCGAGGCACAGGGTCAGTGATAGTTATGTACATAAGTTAGAAAAAACTTGGTACATGCATTGGGATTCGAACCACGGTCTTCTAAACAAGAAACGGGCTCGCTACCACTCGGCTAGCTTGGTTCTATATTTCCTCGATGCCATCCATGTCTGACTTACAGCTTTCGACAGAATATCCATCGCCTGTTACACACTTTGACACCTGTGACCGATTCGGACTTCTTTTTTGTTCGTCTGTCTGTCTGTCTGTCCGTATGTCATAGCCAGTTCACTCGTAAACTATTACCGCTTTAAAGCTGAAAGTTGGCTTAGTTAAACATATCGGTAACCGCTACATAGATAACTATTAATAGGTTAAATATTTTATAGAAAGAGGATAATGCAGTGCCTTTACTGCAATTATTTACTTTCTCTTTTAATTGGGATATCGTTGTATAGCTATTTTAAAATCGTCATGAGGTCCATTGATAGTTTTTCAAAATATCGTTCCGTTTACGAAACACTCGACAGTGAAGCTGCCTTTTTACGTGAAGGACATGTCCTTCCCTCCTAACTCTTGAACCATTATTTTTTAAAATCTGAAATAACACAATATTTCATTCCATTCCATCAGCCCATTATACCCCACTGCAGGGACTTAGGCCTCTCCTCAGTCCCCACAGGGCGAGGTGGCTTGGAGCTTAATCCACCACGCTGCTCTAATTCGGATTGGTGGATTTTCACGACTGCCATCTGTTGATGACACCCGTTACCAACGGCTTAACGTGCTCTCCGAGCCACGGAGTAAGTAATAGTTGTACTTCACACAACATACACTTATATATGATAGAATTTTACAATTTTACATTTTTTTCTTAGTAGACAGATAGACGTCATCATCATCATCAGCCCGTGTCTCTCCACTGCGGGAGATAGACGTGGAAATCAATTAAAGTTAAAAGCAAACTTCACCAGAGAACGTCCAAACACAATACAAACAAAAAACTACATCAAGCAACAGTAAAATATACACCACTAAACAATTTAAATATAATTACTTATGTTATTAAAACAGTTAACTGACCAATGGGCGGAACGGTTAGAGGCGGCGAACGACCCTAACTGCGAAGTCAAGGGTCGTGAGTTCGATTCCCGCCCTAGACAAATATTTCTGTGCATAAACATGTCTATTTGGTCCATGTCTGGGTGTGAAATATGTATATACATATGTATATATTACAAAGAATATTTAAGTATGTATATCAGTTGTCTAGTAACCCATAATACAAGCATAATACTTGCTTCATTTGGGACTAGATGGCGCTGTGAGGAATTCCCTAAATATTATTATTCGCAGGTATTACCTATCTTAAATACTGTTAATAGAATTTACTAGGAAATTATCATAACTTAGGGTCAAATAGTTGACAAGCTAAAGCAGATCCAATTAATTGAATAATCCCATAACTTTGGTAATGAGTATTTATTGACCTCATCCCCTCGCAACCTGGGGGGAGGCCTAAGCCCCTTCAGTGGGGCATAATGGGCTGGTGGAAATGGATTCATTGACTACATTTTTTTTCTGATACAATAACGGAAAGTCCTTGATGGTTCACGATGATCTCACAGTAGTTATTTAAAAGCTTGTATTTAAAACGACTGTTCAAAATCTGAGCGAACATGTATAGGCTGTTGTCTCCTGTCAAAAATAATTTTTAAATTTCCGTACCCTATTACTAAGGCTCCGCTGTCCGTCCGTCGGTCTATCACAGGGCTATATCCCTTGAACCGTAATAGGTAGACACATGAAATATTCCGTGTGTATCATTATGGCCGCTATAACAACAAATAATAAAAATAAAATAAAGTTAGAAATCAAAGGAGATCCCATACAAGAAACGTGTTGTTTTATATTGTACGGTGATACGGAACACTTCGTGTGCGAGTCCGAAGCGCACTTAACTAGTTTTTGAGGTTTTATCTTTATGTGATACCATCAATGGGGATAACAGCTCTTGTGTACACCACCGGGCAGGGATAATGCGTAAGAAGTATGATCAGGAAATGTCAAATATCGTCAGCAAAATATTCAACATTCAAGACCCAAAAACTTCTGCCGCGCCTAATGAAAACTAAAACAACAATACAAATAATACTACCTCAGAAACCCCACACAGCGCCATCTAGTTTCAAACTCAGCAAAGCTTGTACTATGGATACCGGACAATTGATATAATTACTTGAATAATCCATATTTATAATACATTTACATACATATATTTTTTTACCCCCAGACATGGAACAAATAGACATGCACACAAATATTTGTCCCAGGCGGGAATCGAACCCGCGACATTCGGCCAACCGGTCATCAAATACACACAATCACTATTGACAAATAACTTTTCACGGGTGGCGCCTTTTTTTTGGTGAGTGGCGTAGTCCAAACTTCTAGAGCGTGTAAAGTTTACCAAACTGAACAATAAGTTTTAAGTGAGCAGACAACGCAAACTAACGGTTACCGAAAAAATATATTGAAAGTTTAATTTTTTTACACAATTTTCGAACTAAAGAAAAAGTTTAAAGTGAACAGATGGTGCAAACTAACGGTTATCGAGAAAAACATGTTAAATTTCCATTTTTATCAGTTATCTTTTTTAAGCGACTTCAAAAAAGAAGGAGGTTACTCAATTCGACCGTATATATGTTTTTTTTTTTTTATGTGTGTTCAGGGATAACTTCGTTGTTTATGAACCGAATTGGATGATTTTTTTTTGTAAAAGGGAGGTATCTCCGAAATGGTACCATAATAAAGAAACCAGGATCTGATGATGGCATCCCAGAGAAATCGAGGGCAACCTTCGAAAATCGTATTTTAAAGTATCGTATTTTAAGTATTTTGATAAAGTACTACTACTAGTACTATTTAATGAAGGTCGAGAGTCGATCTGATGATGGAGCTGAAAGACAGTCGAGGGAACTCCTCAACGACTTGCAGCAATTACCTGGTGTTTGGACTTGATTCATTTCTATTGATGAGATCTTTGCACCCATATGGATTATAAATGCCATTACAGGTCTGATGATGGAGACCATACACAATCGAGGGAACTCCTCAACGATTTACAGCAATTACCTGGTGTTTGGACTTAATTCATTTCTATTAATGACAACTTTGCACCCATATGGGTTATAAGTACCATTACAGGTCTGATGATGAAGACCATACACAATTAAGGGAACTCCTCAACGATTTACAGCAATTACCTGGTGTTTGGACTTGATTCATTTCTATTAAAGAGAACTTTGCACTCATATGGGTTATAAGTGCCATTACAGGTCTGATGATGGAGACCATACACAATCGAAGAAACTCCTCAACGATTTACAGCAATTACCTGGTGTTTGGACTTGATTCATTTCTATTAATGAGAACTTTGCACCCATATGGGTTATAAGTACCATTACAGGTCTGATGATGGAGACCATACACTGTCGAAGGAACTCCTTAACGATTTACAGCAATTACCTGGTGTTTGGACTTAATTCATGTCTATTAATGAGAACTTTGCACTCATATGGGTTATAAGTACCATTACAGGTCTGATGATGGAGACCATACACAGTCGAAGGAACTCCTTAACGATTTACAGCGATTACCTGGTGTTTGGACTTTATTCATTTCTATTGAAGAGAACTTTGCACTCATATGGGTTATAAGTGCCATTACAGGTCTGATGATGGAGACCATACACAATCGTGGAAACTCCTCAACGATTTACAGCAATTACCTGGTGTTTGGACTTGATTCATTTCTATTGAAGAGAACTTTGCACTCATATGGGTTATAAGTGCCATTACAGGTCTGATGATGGAGACCATACACAATCGAGGGAACTCCTCGACGATTTACAGCAATCACCTGGTGTTTGGACTTGATTCATTTCTGTTAATGAGAACTTTGCACCCATATGGGTTATAAGTACCATTACAGGTCTGATGATGGAGACCATACACAGTCGAGAGAACTCCTCAACGATTTACAGCGATTACCTGGTGTATGGACTTAATTCATTTATATCAATGAGAACTTTGCACCCATATGGGTTATAAGTGTCATTACAGGTCTGATGATGGAGACCATACACAATCGAAGGAACTCCTCAACGATTTACAGCAATTACCTGGTGTTTAGGCTTGATTCATTTCTATTAATGAGAACTTTGCACCCATATGGGTTATAAGTACCATTACAGGTCTGATGATGGAGACCATACACAGTCGAAGGAACTCCTTAACGATTTACAGCAATTACCTGGTGTTTGGACTTAATTCATGTCTATTAATGAGAACTTTGCACCCATATGGGTTATAAGTACCATTACAGGTCTGATGATGGAGACCATACACAGTCGAAGGAACTCCTTGACGATTTACAGCAATTACCGGGTGTTTGGACTTAATTCATTTCTATTGAAAAGAACTTTGCACTCATATGGGTTATAAGTACCAGTACAGGTCTGATGATGAAGATTATAAACAGTCGAGGGATTTCCTCAACGATATACTGCAGTTCCTTTTTGTTGGGCTTACTTCATACGGTTCAATATGCCAAAATGATCACTTTGCACAAAAATAATAATTAAGATTGAAGTTTTACATAGGAATACCACAACCTACTAGGTATGCTGATGCGTCAATTTGACACTGAATTTACGTTGCGTAATTGCGGTGCTGTCTCATTTGAGTAGCGCGTATAAAAGCCCTATTTCTACTAAATACAAATAAGTTACAGATGCGTTCAACTAAAAATTAAAAAATAAAATAATTAAATTAAAAAAATAAAAACCGACTTCAAAAACATAAACTAAAAAGTTAAAAATAAAATTTTCACTTTAAAGAAAGGAGCATTAACAGGCGGCATATAGTTAATGAAGTCGGTGCCTACTCAGACACTATAAATGGGTACTTACTAGGTAATAACAATTACAACAATGATATTATATTTATAACTATAACAAATATAGAACACAATTTAAAGTGTCTGAGTGAGTAGGCACCGACTTCATTAACTATATGCCGCCTGTTAATGCTCCTTTCTTTAAAGTGAAAATTTTATTTTTAACTTTTTAGTTTATGTTTTTTTGAAGCTCTACACGCTTTATAAGCTCACGTTCATTCGATAACTTTGTATATAAGAAATTGACACTTATTTTACAAGGTGTTATACCTAAGTTAGATACTTACCCTAGACGACAAAGTAGGCCTGCGACCGTCTAACACAGCTCCCTTCACCGCCTCGTGCCCCTCGAACGGTTGTCTCAAAGACATTATTTCATATAGCAACATCCCGTACGAGAAACAATCCACCTGTAATTAAAATATCAAACACGATAAACGTTTCTCATCTTTATTGTACCAAAGCAGTTTGAGATTCTATAAGTAGAACAGCTTCGCGATAAATAAGCGACACAAGTGGGAAGAAGCGGTGCGGTGGGGCAGAAGATGCTTCTCTACGATCACTATCACGGGCATCGGGGGAGCGGACCAAAAGGTTTAGTAAATTTAAAAAAAGATACTAAAATGTCACAGAAGTTTACGTGTGTCTAATATGTCGACATCCCTACACATTTGTCTCGCGCTACATATTCGTAAACCGGCGCTAGTATCGAAGAATTAATTACTTGCTCGGGCCGCTTGTTCCATATACTTTGCCACGAGGTTTAATTTTCATTCAAAATGGCCTGTAGCTAGAGCTACGACGGTAGTTTTATACTTGAATCCCAATTACCATTAAAACACCGCATTAAGAATTATATTTACATTGTGATCGAGTGTCGACAATTTGACCGTAGATAGCATAATAATCAGGATAGAGCATCTCGTCCTTCGAAACAATCGAAAACGTGAGCAAAATATTCGAATCGGTGATGAACGTACGAAAATCCGACAGTTAATAATTTTAATTTGACACTAAACGGTAGGCTCTGTCGTGATAGCCAGCGCATCGAAACTGTTTCAAATCCATAAGGCTATGTGGCCGCGGTTTCTAATCCAGGCGTGTACCAATGAGTTTTTTCTGACTTAAGTTCATTTACTATCACTGACTCCGTGCCTCGGAGAGCACGTTATGCAGTCGGTCCCGATCTCTGTCAATAGATGGCGGTCGTTACAATCCGCCAACCCGCATTCGTGCAGCGTGGTAGATTTAAGCTTCAAGCCCTCTTATCTTGAGGAGTGGCCTAAACTTTACCGAGCTATATCCAGTAACATTTTTGGACAATATCCTGAAATATAAATAAAACAATTCAAGTCTGAAATTTCCTTCTGAAGCGTTTTCGCATATAATTGTGTATTATGGTGCCCACACATATGGTTATTATGTAGCCATCATAAAGGACTGACAAATCTACATTTATTTTTTTATTTTTACACAATTCTTTGGTTAATTATGAAACGAATTTTTAATTATTAGTCAGAGAGTACTAAAATACTAAAAAATATCACGTGTATTTTAGTCCACTTTTGGAAATATACTGAAATATTCAATAAACACACATCATTCTAGAAAGCCCCACCACGTTTTCGAGCAGATGTTTACCATTCTTTTCACTTTCTCTATCTTCAAAACACACATACACACACACACACATTCATGTGTATTTAGTAAGCATGTACCTATTGAAACGTTTTCCTAAAATATATGCAAAATATAATTTGTTTTTTTACAATAACTCCGTTAATTTTTAAGATATCAGGTTCATCTAAAAACCATTTGAAAGGTAATTTCAAGAGCTATAAGATCGTCTTGAATAAGGTTTTTTAAAGCCCTTATTTTTTTTAATAAAGGTTAAAGGCTTCCGGTTACATGGTTCTAGAAGTAAAAGTTATAATATATGGTTATAATATAAGTTATAACATATATAAAAAAATAACCGAGATAAACGTCTTTTTCTCGGTTATTTTTCATCGTAAAAACCAAAATCTTTATTAAAAAACGAACTCAAATTTCGTTCTTTATCAGATTTTACGAATATCGAATATTTTTGAAGTTATTTTCAAAAAAAATTAAATTTACGAAAATTTGAAAAACTTCGATTTTATTAAATCATACTTTTTTTCCTTTAAGTCCTTCAGGGATAACCGTAAATTTGAATTTTTATGGAAATGGTGAAGGTTTTATTTTTCGTTTTTTCCAAAAAAAAATCAATAGAGTCACCTTATTTTTATCATAACTTGCTCAATTTTGATGCTATTAACTTTTTACAATGCTCATTAGAAAGGTATTTTTAAGTACCTACTTTAAAAAATGTTCAGAAAGTATATGTCTTAAAATGTATCGGATTCCCGTTATTTAAGTGTGAATACTTAGATTTAAGAACTCGCCGAAAAAAAATTATACATACAATTACCTATAGCTCGCTTTGAATTAATTTTAGAAGATTTTTCAAAGTAGAAATTTGTTTGTTTTTTTATTAGCTTTAATTTTAGTAATGACACATTTTATGCAAAAACTCATAGTTTTTCAGTTATTTATAAAAAACCGCTTTAAAACATGTATTTTTATTACGAAAAATCACAATCTTTGATCTTTAATAACTCAGAAAGTATTGATTTATTCTAAAAACTTTATATAATAAATTTTGCTTAGAAATTTTCTATCGATTCCTGTAGTTATTTTTATTAAAATAGTTTTCACCCCCAAGAAGGGGTGGCATCCACCCTCAGTACAAAAGCGCAAGTTGACACTATGTCACTTTAATCGGAGGTGAAATGAAAACCTTCATTGACTGGACTATTTATTCATATAGATAGACCAGCAAACGCCTGCGTCTTCGTTTTCATAATTTTCAGTTTTTTTTCAGGTCACGCAGGAAACTTAAACATTTGAGGAATAAATAGTTGCCTATAATATGCTGTGAAAAATCCTCTACCTACCTACTCATATTTACTACATAGAAAAATTGAATATAGTTTAAAATAACCCATGATTTAAGAAAACAAATACATGAAATACTTCACTTAAGTATTCGTAAATGCCAGACATTTGCCAACTTCACACCCATTCCTTATCTACTCAAATAATCCTTCAACAGCAATATGCTTTATATCAACTAAATATTTCACTTACCGGTCACTGTAGCGATCGGCACTGCATGTGCGCAGACCGCAGTCCTGGCGCTGCACGCGGCTTGGAGTGGGGTGTAGGTACTCCGGGGCGGCAGTCAGAGAGACCAGCGCTAAAGAACAAGGCTTGTGTTCCGGTGCGGTGGACCGGCAACGACGCATCAGCTCCAACATGCAGCTGGGATACTGCAGCTCCTGAACGAAGAATATGAGGACAATCATCCAGCCTGTTGAAACCCAGCTGACCAGAGTAGCCTGTTTTAGATACAAAAACCGTTTTTCATCATTCAACTGAAAAATAATTTTCTTCTCAATTTATTGTAAACAAATAAAATAAGAAAGTATATTTATATCATCCTCTAGGGGTGAAGGCGCTTGGAGCTTAATTCGCGACGCTGCTCCAGTGAGGGTTGGTGGATTTTAACGACTGCCATCTATTGATGGCAACCAGGATTGAAGGCTTTAAGTACTCTCTGAGGCACAGGGTCAGTGTTAGTTATATGTACATAAGGTAGAAAAACTCATTAGTACATGCCTTGGGATTCGAACCACGGTCTTCTAAACAAGATACGAGGTCGCTACCACTCGGCTATCACGACGTAAAATAAACTTAAAATGCTTAAATTCTATATATCCTCTGCTTGGTTCTATATTTCCTCGAAGCCATATCTGACTTACAGCCTTCGACAGAATATCCATCGGCTGTCATAGCCAGTTCACTCGTAAACTATTACTGTTTTAAAGCTGAAAGTTGGCTTAGTTATACATATTTGTAACCGCTACGTAGATGACTATTAATAGGTTAAATATTTTATAGAGACAGGATAATACAGTTTTCATTCCATTCCATCAGCCCTTTTTATACCCCACTGCAGGGGCTTAAATGAGACTTAGCATGATGGTCGAACTACATTCACGGAGCTTGGCTGCAAAGACAACATGTAAATCTACATAGCGCGTATACTTCGGGGCGGTGCTTTTCATTCAACGATCCCAAGCCAGCCCGAAGAAGGCTTATCGTACGTAGGCACCGCCTAACTTGTGCGTAAAACTGGGTGAGGATTCGCAAGCGCAGTATGCCCTTTCTTTCTACACCATGATTCATTCATCTATTCCATTCCATTTAATTCCATCAGCCCTTTTTTATACCCCACTGCAGGGGCTTAGGGCTCCCCTCAAGATAAGGGGGCTTGGAGCTTAAATCCACCACGCTGCTTTAATGCAGGTTTGCGGATTGTAACGACCGCCATCTATTGACAGCAACCGGGACCGACTGTTTAACGTGTTCTCCGAGCCACGGAGTCAGTGACAGTTAATGTACTTAAGTCAGAAAACACTCATTGGTACACGCCCGGATTCGAACCACGACCACATGGCCTTATAGATTTGGAACAGGTTCATTGCGGCTCGGGCTATCACGACGCAATGTAATTTAAGTCAATTAACGTCATAGCTTTTCTTCATTGTCACAATGCGTTGTGGTCGTATAACATAATAGCCTTGACACAAACTTCGCTATGTGGCCTTTCTGTGATTACCACAACGCATCGTGAGCGTTTTCATAAGAACCATTACACGAATGTGGATGTTTTACAGTGACCACTAAGCGTTTTGAGCAATTTTTCGCTCGGTGAGCATCTTCGAATTTTTAGCGTAACATATAAAAAATAAAGCCATTAGAGTGTTCTTTCATTTAACTTTTGTTGATGAAACTAATTGAAAATTAAGTTTGACTCTATAACCACGGGGCATACCGAGACAGGTGTTTGTGTATCATTATTTTGCAGGTGGGTGTACTCACTGACAAGTTTCGGGGAATATGTGCCGGACTAACTAGGCTCCGTTGGTGCTGATGATAAATTGGACGGGATCCAGGCGTGCACGTTACAGACCGTAATTGCAGAACCAAAGGTCGCGGCTTCCACTTCCGCCTGAGACACATATTTGTGTGCATGAACAAGTCTATTTGTTCCGTGTCTGGATTTACTAGACAATTGGTATAAATATTTAAGTATTTATATCGGTTGTCTAGTACCCATAACACAAACATATTACTTGCTTAGTTGCCGTGTCGTGATAGCCGAGTGGTAGCGAACCCGTTTCTTGTTTAGAAGGCCGTAAGTCGAATTCCCCAGGGCATGTACCAATAAGGTTTTTCTAACTTATGTAACATAACTATCACTAACTTTGTGCCTCGCAGAGCACTTTAATCCGTTGGTCCCGGTTACCATCAATAGATGGCAAATCCACCAACACGTACGAGGGCAGCGTGATGGATTGAGCTCCAAGCCCCTCATCCCAAGGAGACGCCTAAGCCCCTGCAATGGGGTATTGATGGGATAATGGTACTGGATTATAGTTCTATAGTTCCATTCAACCTTTATGGCAGATGTGAACATAGGCACAAGTTGCGTCACAGTAACCAGTTTCAGGTGTAGCGGGACGCAGTGGAGCGAGAGGCATATGACTGAACCTGCGCAAGCATGCATATAAAGCTTTGTATTCCGATCCGCCATAAAGTTTGATTAGAACTATACTGTGGGACTAGATTGGCCCTGTGTGGATGTCCTAGGCATTATTATATTGCTACCTGCCCGCCACCCTTGACGCCTAGCCCCGCACATAAGACTATGCATGACTTGAGCGGTTTCTCTGTAAGGAGCATGAATATGTATACACACCTGGGCATTGGACTCGCGGGCGGGTAACAAAGGAGGTAAGTACCAGTAGCGCCCGGCCATCCCAAGCCAGTGCCAACTCGAATTTGTTCAACAGCGAGACACAGAGGGCGCGCGCCTCTTCACCTCTCCTCAACAACGGACTCACCTTGAAAACGTGAGCTAGGTCGTCTAGCTTCATTATACCTGTTGATGAAACCGTGCTGTTAAAGATGTTATGGGCTGGTAGTAGGTCCATATATTTAGGATGCACTAAAACACCGATTTAAGGTAGGACGACGCCTGTCTAGTACGGCTATTTAATAATAGATGGAGCCACCACATAAAGAAATTACTTTTATTTTTTTCTTATCACGTTTATAGGTTTCAGTTTATAAAATATAACATGCGACTGTAAAAAATATTTCTCTTTAATGTTTTTAACTGACTTTACTGGTTGTTTTAACAGTTTCGAAACGTTTGTACAAAAACCTTAATTTTTGGGAAAATAAGGTTTTTTGATAAACGCTTCCAAACCATTGAAAAAACCATAATTTAAATCAGTCGAAAAAACCTTATTTTCTACGAATTTTAGGTTTTTGTACAAATACTTGGAAACTGTTGAAACAATCAATAATGTCAGTTAAAAACTTTAAAGAGAAATATTTTTGATAGTCGCATGCTATGTTTTATCAACAGAAACTTAGAAATGTATTATGAAAAAATAAAAATTATTTATTTATTTATTTATGAGGAAAACCAACAGCTGTATTATTTTAGAGTAACAATGGATTAAAATATCAGATTGCCAATAAAAGGTTCTTACATGTAAGAAACTCTATAGAAATTTCGTTTCTTTATACGGTGGGTTCATCTAATATTAAATAGTCGTACTAGACAGGCGTCGTCTCACCTTAAGTTGTACTTATACTTTATTACGAAACAAAATCGAAAAACTGTTATCACACTTGTATCGCGCTATGCAGTTATGTTCGCTTCGACTCGACAGTATCGAAACTGTCATACACAATTTCGCGGTGGTGAAGGCCGGCGAACGGGAACCTCGCGGACTGAAATCGGAATGAAACTCGCGATCTCGCCAATTGGTTACACCAGCTAGCGAGAGTATGAGTGGTTAGACATTAAGCGCAGAAGAAGGCTTCGCTCGCGTGGACTCATGTATGATGTATAGGTATATCGTGATCAAACTTATAAACTTCTTAATGGGTATGGGACGAATCAATTTTTCTTCTCCGCCTTTTGCTTGTTATTTCAAAACTGAAGCACAGTTTAAGTAAAGTGAGAATCCCACGACAAATAAGCTCGTATTATAAAAAAAGCGTTTGTTTTGAAATTTCAGACACTTCTACTTTATTCATATAGATTGACTAGCGAACGCCTGCGTCTTCGTTTTCATTATTTTCAGTTTTTTTTTCAGTTCACGCAGGAAACTTAAACATTTCAGGAATAAATAGTTGTCCATAATATGCTGTAAAAATTCCTCTACCTACCTACTCATATTTATTAAATAGGAAAATTGAATATAATATAATTTAAAATAACTAATGATTTAAGAAAAAAATATATATATGAAATACTTCACGTACGTAATCGCAGATTCCAGACCTTTGCCAACTTGACACTCATTACTTTCCTACTCAAATAATCCTTAAACAGGAATATGCTTTACAACAACTAAATATTTCACTTACCGGTCACTGTAGCGATCGGCACAGTATGTGCGCAAACCCAGTCCTGGAGTGTCTTGAAGTGCGATGTACTCCGGGCGCGTCAGTTAGAGGGACCAGCGCTGAAGAACAGGGCCTGTGTTCCGGTGCGGTGGACCAGCAACGACGCATCACCTCCATCATGCAACTGGGCTACTGCAACTCCTGAACAAAGAAATTATACATATATATGTAAATGAGCAATTGACATACATCAGTTGCATACAATCACCCAGCGTGTTCAAACCCATGACACAGTAGCCTATTTTAGATACAAAAACCGTTTTCCATCATTCATCTGCAGAATAATTTTCATCGGAATTTATAATAAATAAATATAATAAGAAAGTCCTCTAAGGGTGAGGGTGCTGTTAGCTTAATCCACCACGCTGCTCCAGTGCGGGTTGCCGGGTTTTAATGAGCGAGACCGACGGCTTGAAGTGCTCTTCGAGGCACAGGGTCAGTGATAGTTATGTACATAAGTTAGAAAAAACTTGGTACATGCATTGGGATTCGAACCACGGTCTTCTAAACAAGAAACGGGCTCGCTACCACTCGGCTAGCTTGGTTCTATATTTCCTCGATGCCATCCATGTCTGACTTACAGCTTTCGACAGAATATCCATCGCCTGTTACACACTTTGACACCTGTGACCGATTCGGACTTCTTTTTTGTTCGTCTGTCTGTCTGTCTGTCCGTATGTCATAGCCAGTTCACTCGTAAACTATTACCGCTTTAAAGCTGAAAGTTGGCTTAGTTAAACATATCGGTAACCGCTACATAGATAACTATTAATAGGTTAAATATTTTATAGAAAGAGGATAATGCAGTGCCTTTACTGCATTCATTCGAGCTATTTGTTCGAGCGTGGTCACGTTTTATTCAGCTCCGATAAATTGTTTATTTTTTATTATAAGTTGTAGATTCTATTGTGGATTATTAACGGTGTCATGAGTGATGTTATTTGTGAGTTTTTTTAGAATATCATAGTGCTAGATAATACAAATCTTGTGTCTAAAACCACGGTTTTTGTGTGGCCCTAACCTGTCGCAAATATTTTTCTACCCACTTGATTAATGACGACGGAGGCGATCTTAAACTGGAGTGTGTCAATAGATAAAAAGTGCCAGTGAGAGGCGGTTCAATTTGGAGCGGTCTTATTTATTTATTTTTTTACACACCTTGGTTAATATTCTAATATCATGAGTACGTGCAGTGGTTGCGACCATTTAATCAGCGCCCCGGAGAGGATTGCTTGCTCTGTTTGTCCTAAAGTGTTTCACTATGACTGTGTAAATCTAACTAAGGATAATTATAGCAAACTCTCAGGCAAATCAAAGATTTCGTGGAAGTGTCCCGAATGTAAGTTATCGCGAAAGAAAGGGGATAACAGTAACATGCCCGTTAAAGAGGACCCGGCAGTTCTCAATGAGCCGCCTCAATTGGACTCATTAGACTTACGGTTCAGCAGGCTGGAGTCTTCAATTGTATCTAAGCTGGAGAGCACTATCCGCTCCGAACTAGAAATATTACGAAATGAAGTTAAGCTTATCCCGGAACTGGTAAAAACTGTCGAGTTTTTATCGAGTAAATACGACGAGGTGAACTCCGAACTAGCCAAATTGAAAAACGAAGCGTCTGAACTTCGAGGGCAAAATATAAAACTCACCGAAAATGTTAAAGAACTCAATTATAAAATAGGTATCATCGAACAACATGCAAGGGAATGCAATCTCGAGATTCAATGTTTGCCGGAATACCCCAGAGAAAATCTTCCGAACACAGTATTGCAGCTTGGCAGGGTGGTGAATTGCCCACTGGAAGAAAAAGATATACTGTCGTGTACAAGAGTCGCCAAATCGAATCCACAATCAACAAGACCGAAAGCTATCATCGTTAAGCTTCCATCCCCCCGCGTACGAGACAACTTGCTTGCCTCTTGTTTGAAATACAACAAAGCACATCCTAAAGACAAATTAAATAGTAGTCTTCTGGGCCTAGGGGGTGATATAAAACAGATTTACATAGGCGAGCACCTTTCTCCTGGCAACCGATCATTACACGCCCAAGCCCGGATTTTAAGGAAAGATAAAAACTACAAATATCTGTGGGTTCGAAACGGCCGTATATTGATGAGAAAAAATGATGAATCCCCAGTAATATGGATACGCAATGATGAGATATTGAAAACACTAACGCAATGATTGGTCTTTCAGCTCTGAAATATCGAACTTTAAATCTATGCTTCGCGTTATTATTAATTATTAAATGTTTAATCAACTAAGTATTTATTATCAGAATGTTCGAAGCATACGTGGTAAACTGTACGATCTGTATCTTTCTAGTCTTAATAGTAATTACGACATCATAGTTTTGACGGAGACATGGCTGAACAGCAGTGTATTCGATACAGAAATACTTAATCGAAATTATACTATTTTCCGCAGAGACCGTGAAAGTACATCTTCTACAAAAAGAGACGGCGGAGGAGTCCTTATAGCAGTATCAAAACGTCTAAATTCGCGTCGTCTTTCTCACTTAGAGAGCAGTGTCGAAGATTTGTGGATTTCTATATCTAAATCCAATACTCCTTCAAATATACTTGCTATATGTGCTTTATATCTACCACCTCCCGTATCACCAGACAAACTGAATGCTCAAATTAACAATATTACTAACGCGATTTCCTTACTCCAAAATACTGATAACATAATAGTAGTAGGTGATTTCAATCTGGGAAACACGGAATGGTTATCGAGTTCTAACCAATCAACAGCTTCTTCGGCCATGTCTCTAAAACCAAATTTATGTAGTCTTGACCAACTGATGTCTGATTTTATGTCATTGCACAATTTAACACAGTTTAATCATGTCACTAATCATAACAACAAAATACTCGATTTAGTATTGTCTAACATTGCTTCTATAAAATGTGCGGTTGTGGAGGACCCCCTCGTTGGTGTGGATCCTCACCATCCTGCCATTGAATTTTGTTTTGGCTTTTTATCTCAGCAACTCATGAGGAAAATTAGCGTCAGTAAATACAATTTTTATTTGGCAAACTACTCCGAAATTAACCACGACTTAAATAACGTAGACTGGGATGGAGAGCTTGACATTGAGGGGTCAGTGGATGGTATGGTTCATGCATTTTATAATGTGATCAATAAAATCATTGACAAGCACGCTCCAAAACTAACTTGTCGGTCGAGTAAGTACCCTACATGGTACTCGAAAAATCTTATAAAGCTTATTAAGGAAAAAGATAAACTAAGAAAAAAGGTGAAAATGTACGGCAACCCTGTGGATATTTTTGAATATAAAGAAGCTAGAGCAAGAAGTAGAGTTCTTATCAAGAAATGTTATATAAATTACATGGAGAAAATTGAAAAGTCCATTAGTAACCATAATATTAAAGCCTTTTGGAACTACGTAAAAAATAAGCGTAAAAATGTTGAATCTATACCAAATGAAATGCATTTGGATAACGATAAACTTGTTACTCCTCTCTCCATTTGCAATGGCTTTGCCAGACATTTTTCATCTGTCTATGTAGACAGTCCCTCCGTTTCTTCCATGCCAAATTATTCTCAATATCCAGACTCCTCTATTACCAATGTTCTCAATAATATCTTCTTAGCAACTACTAGTATTGAAAGAGCTATGAGGAGATTGGATGCAAAAAAAGGAGCGGGGCCCGATGGGATACCGGCGGTGTTTCTTCGGAATTGTGCTTCCAGTCTGTCCTATCCACTCAGTATTATTTTCAATCACTCTTTGTCAAGAGGCGAATTTCCTTCGCTTTGGAAAAGAGCTAACGTATTACCGATTCCTAAGTCTGGGGATTCATCTGACGTACGCAACTATCGACCTATCTCGTTGTTATGCGGTTTCTCTAAGCTTTTTGAGTCGTTAGTGTGTCCTCATTTCACTCATCAATTAAATTATTTTCTGGCTCCCGAACAACACGGGTTTCGCCAGAAAATGTCCACGACTACTAATCTTGCATGTTATGTATCTGTGATATCTAATGAATTGGACAGGGGCCTACAAATCGACGCTGTTTACACAGCCATAAGCAAGGCTTTCGATAAGGTGGATCATGCTCTGTTGTTGAACAAACTAAGTTCAGTTGGAGTGCATGGTATGCTTTTGAACTGGTGTTGCTCCTATCTAAGTTACAGGTCCCAAAAAGTAGTTGTACGCGGCTATGAATCAAGCTATTTTTTGGTTCCTTCGGGAGTCCCACAAGGCTCTCATTTGGGTCCTATCTTCTTCTTAGTATTCGTTAATGATCTGACGCAGGTTATAAAATATTCTAAATTCTTATTGTTTGCGGATGATTTGAAAATCTTCAAAACTATACATAATTATGAAGATTCGGTATTGTTACAAAGAGATCTTCATCAAATAACTTCTTGGTCGCAAGCAAACAAACTTCCTTTCAACTCAGAAAAATGCAAGCATATTAAATTCACAAAAAAGCGAGCTCCTCTTGCTACATCGTATAATATTGACTCCATCACGCTTGAAGAGGTAACATTCATACGGGATTTAGGAGTTATTTTAGACAGCAAGCTCACCTTTACTAAACATTTTGATCATGTAATATCCAAAGGTCTCAAGTTGATGGGTTTTATTTGGCGAAACTGTAGACAGTTCAAAAATATTGAAGCTCTAAAATTTGCTTATTTCTCATTAGTAAGAAGTTCCTTGGACTATTGTTCAAGCATTTGGAATCTTAAATATAAGCGTCACATCGAAAGGCTAGAAAAAATACAAAAAAAAATTTTATTTTTCATTCACCGAAATAAAAAGTCCAAACTTATCTTGTACAATGATAGGCTTGTTCATTTTAAACTCATCTCTCTCGAGGACCGTCGCTGGATCTCCGATCAGGTATTATTATATAAAATCATAAGAGGTCATGTCGATTGTCCTCAACTTCTTAGTCAAATAAATTTTAGGGTACCTCGACAGAACTCTAGAATTGTTAATTTCAAACCCTTTCTAGTAAAGACTAGCAGGACTAATCTGGGCACGCAAAGCATTATCAACAGACTTTGTGATGAACACAATAAATTTTATCAATTCGCCAGTGAAACTGATATGTTGGTTTCTTCATTGGGAGTATACAGAAAATCATTGTACACATTTAAAACAAGTAAATTGTCTCAGATTTAATTTTAATATTCTTTAAAATATAAACCTGGAATTCTCTTTTTGTTCATACCACAGCTTATGACTCTGAAATATTGCTACATATAATTGTATAGTTCTCGTTTTTTTTTTTATAAATGTATTAATAATTATATAAATTCTCACCTCGAACAAAATTAAAACCATGTGTCCAAAAAGTGAGTGCAGAATTTATTCTGTATTCCTCACGCTGTGTTTGCCTGTTATTGTTCTCGCACTATACTTTTAAGATGTACTATGTAACTATATTAAGTAAGTTGTAGTGTAAGAATGTTGGCAGACCTTATAAATAAATAAATAAATAAATAAATTATTTACTTTCTCTTTTAATTGGGATATCGTTGTATAGCTATTTTAAAATCGTCATGAGGTCCATTGATAGTTTTTCAAAATATCGTTCCGTTTACGAAACACTCGACAGTGAAGCTGCCTTTTTACGTGAAGGACATGTCCTTCCCTCCTAACTCTTGAACCATTATTTTTTAAAATCTGAAATAACACAATATTTCATTCCATTCCATCAGCCCATTATACCCCACTGCAGGGACTTAGGCCTCTCCTCAGTCCCCACAGGGCGAGGTGGCTTGGAGCTTAATCCACCACGCTGCTCTAATTCGGATTGGTGGATTTTCACGACTGCCATCTGTTGATGACACCCGTTACCAACGGCTTAACGTGCTCTCCGAGCCACGGAGTAAGTAATAGTTGTACTTCACACAACATACACTTATATATGATAGAATTTTACAATTTTACATTTTTTTCTTAGTAGACAGATAGACGTCATCATCATCATCAGCCCGTGTCTCTCCACTGCGGGAGATAGACGTGGAAATCAATTAAAGTTAAAAGCAAACTTCACCAGAGAACGTCCAAACACAATACAAACAAAAAACTACATCAAGCAACAGTAAAATATACACCACTAAACAATTTAAATATAATTACTTATGTTATTAAAACAGTTAACTGACCAATGGGCGGAACGGTTAGAGGCGGCGAACGACCCTAACTGCGAAGTCAAGGGTCGTGAGTTCGATTCCCGCCCTAGACAAATATTTCTGTGCATAAACATGTCTATTTGGTCCATGTCTGGGTGTGAAATATGTATATACATATGTATATATTACAAAGAATATTTAAGTATGTATATCAGTTGTCTAGTAACCCATAATACAAGCATAATACTTGCTTCATTTGGGACTAGATGGCGCTGTGAGGAATTCCCTAAATATTATTATTCGCAGGTATTACCTATCTTAAATACTGTTAATAGAATTTACTAGGAAATTATCATAACTTAGGGTCAAATAGTTGACAAGCTAAAGCAGATCCAATTAATTGAATAATCCCATAACTTTGGTAATGAGTATTTATTGACCTCATCCCCTCGCAACCTGGGGGGAGGCCTAAGCCCCTTCAGTGGGGCATAATGGGCTGGTGGAAATGGATTCATTGACTACATTTTTTTTCTGATACAATAACGGAAAGTCCTTGATGGTTCACGATGATCTCACAGTAGTTATTTAAAAGCTTGTATTTAAAACGACTGTTCAAAATCTGAGCGAACATGTATAGGCTGTTGTCTCCTGTCAAAAATAATTTTTAAATTTCCGTACCCTATTACTAAGGCTCCGCTGTCCGTCCGTCGGTCTATCACAGGGCTATATCCCTTGAACCGTAATAGGTAGACACATGAAATATTCCGTGTGTATCATTATGGCCGCTATAACAACAAATAATAAAAATAAAATAAAGTTAGAAATCAAAGGAGATCCCATACAAGAAACGTGTTGTTTTATATTGTACGGTGATACGGAACACTTCGTGTGCGAGTCCGAAGCGCACTTAACTAGTTTTTGAGGTTTTATCTTTATGTGATACCATCAATGGGGATAACAGCTCTTGTGTACACCACCGGGCAGGGATAATGCGTAAGAAGTATGATCAGGAAATGTCAAATATCGTCAGCAAAATATTCAACATTCAAGACCCAAAAACTTCTGCCGCGTCTAATGAAAACTAAAACAACAATACAAATAATACTACCTCAGAAACCCCACACAGCGCCATCTAGTTTCAAACTCAGCAAAGCTTGTACTATGGATACCGGACAATTGATATAATTACTTGAATAATCCATATTTATAATACATTTACATACATATATTTTTTTACCCCCAGACATGGAACAAATAGACATGCACACAAATATTTGTCCCAGGCGGGAATCGAACCCGCGACATTCGGCCAACCGGTCATCAAATACACACAATCACTATTGACAAATAACTTTTCACGGGTGGCGCCTTTTTTTTGGTGAGTGGCGTAGTCCAAACTTCTAGAGCGTGTAAAGTTTACCAAACTGAACAATAAGTTTTAAGTGAGCAGACAACGCAAACTAACGGTTACCGAAAAAATATATTGAAAGTTTAATTTTTTTACACAATTTTCGAACTAAAGAAAAAGTTTAAAGTGAACAGATGGTGCAAACTAACGGTTATCGAGAAAAACATGTTAAATTTCCATTTTTATCAGTTATCTTTTTTAAGCGACTTCAAAAAAGAAGGAGGTTACTCAATTCGACCGTATATGTTTTTTTTTTTTTTTTATGTGTGTTCAGGGATAACTTCGTTGTTTATGAACCGAATTGGATGATTTTTTTTTGTAAAAGGGAGGTATCTCCGAAATGGTACCATAATAAAGAAACCAGGATCTGATGATGGCATCCCAGAGAAATCGAGGGCAACCTTCGAAAATCGTATTTTAAAGTATCGTATTTTAAGTATTTTGATAAAGTACTACTACTAGTACTATTTAATGAAGGTCGAGAGGTGATCTGATGATGGAGCTGAAAGACAGTCGAGGGAACTCCTCAACGACTTGCAGCAATTACCTGGTGTTTGGACTTGATTCATTTCTATTGATGAGATCTTTGCACCCATATGGATTATAAGTGCCATTACAGGTCTGATGATGGAGACCATACACAATCGAGGGAACTCCTCAACGATTTACAGCAATTACCTGGTGTTTGGACTTAATTCATTTCTATTAATGACAACTTTGCACCCATATGGGTTATAAGTACCATTACAGGTCTGATGATGGAGACCATACACAATCGAGGAAACTCCTCAACGATTTACAGCAATTACCTGGTGTTTGGACTTGATTCATTTCTATTAATGAGAACTTTGCACCCATATGGGTTATAAGTACCATTACAGGTCTGATGATGGAGACCATACACAGTCGAAGTAACTCCTTGACGATTTACAGCAATTACCTGGTGTTTGGACTTAATTCATGTCTATTAATGAGAACTTTGCACTCATATGGGTTATAAGTACCATTACAGGTCTGATGATGGAGACCATACACAGTCGAAGGAACTCCTTAACGATTTACAGCGATTACCTGGTGTTTGGACTTGCTTCATTTCTATTGAAGAGAACTTTGCACTCATATGGGTTATAAGTGCCATTACAGGTCTGATGATGGAGACCATACACAATCGAGGGAACTCCTCAACGATTTACAGCAATTACCTGGTGTTTGGACTTGATTCATTTCTATTGAAGAGAACTTTGCACTCATATGGGTTATAAGTGCCATTACAGGTCTGATGATGGGGACCATACACAATCGAGGGAACTCCTCAACGATTTACAGCAATCACCTGGTGTTTGGACTTGATTCATTTCTGTTAATGAGAACTTTGCACCCATATGGGTTATAAGTACCATTACAGGTCTGATGATGGAGACCATACACAATCGAGAGAACTCCTCAACGATTTACAGCGATTACCTGGTGTATGGACTTAATTCATTTATATCAATGAGAACTTTGCACCCATATGGGTTATAAGTGTCATTACAGGTCTGATGATGGAGACCATACACAATCGAAGGAACTCCTCAACGATTTACAGCAATTACCTGGTGTTTAGACTTGATTCATTTCTATTAATGAGAACTTTGCACCCATATGGGTTATAAGTACCATTACAGGTCTGATGATGGAGACCATACACAGTCGAAGGAACTCCTTGACGATTTACAGCAATTACCGGGTGTTTGGACTTAATTCATTTCTATTGATAAGAACTTTGCACTCATATGGGTTATAAGTACCATTACAGGTCTGATGATGAAGACCATAAACAGTCGAGGGATTTCCTCAACGATATACTGCAGTTCCTTTTTGTTGGGCTTACTTCATACGGTTCAATATGCCAAAATGATCACTTTGCACAAAAATAATAATTAAGATTGAAGTTTTACATAGGAATACCACAACCTACTAGGTATGCTGATGCGTCAATTTGACACTGAATTTACGTTGCGTAATTGCGGTGCTGTCTCATTTGAGTAGCGCGTATAAAAGCCCTATTTCTACTAAATACAAATAAGTTACAGATGCGTTCAACTAAAAATTAAAAAATAAAATAATTAAATTAAAAAAATAAAAACCGACTTCAAAAACATAAACTAAAAAGTTAAAAATAAAATTTTCACTTTAAAGAAAGGAGCATTAACAGGCGGCATATAGTTAATGAAGTCGGTGCCTACTCAGACACTATAAATGGGTACTTACTAGGTAATAACAATTACAACAATGATATTATATTTATAACTATAACAAATATAGAACACAATTTAAAGTGTCTGAGTGAGTAGGCACCGACTTCATTAACTATATGCCGCCTGTTAATGCTCCTTTCTTTAAAGTGAAAATTTTATTTTTAACTTTTTAGTTTATGTTTTTTTGAAGCTCTACACGCTTTATAAGCTCACGTTCATTCGATAACTTTGTATATAAGAAATTGACACTTATTTTACAAGGTGTTATACCTAAGTTAGATACTTACCCTAGACGACAAAGTAGGCCTGCAACCGTCTAACACAGCTCCCTTCACCGCCTCGTGCCCCTCGAACGGTTGTCTCAAAGACATTATTTCATATAGCAACATCCCGTACGAGAAACAATCCACCTGTAATTAAAATATCAAACACGATAAACGTTTCTCATCTTTATTGTACCAAAGCAGTTTGAGATTCTATAAGTAGAACAGCTTCGCGATAAATAAGCGACACAAGTGGGAAGAAGCGGTGCGGTGGGGCAGAAGATGCTTCTCTACGATCACTATCACGGGCATCGGGGGAGCGGACCAAAAGGTTTAGTAAATTTAAAAAAAGATACTAAAATGTCACAGAAGTTTACGTGTGTCTAATATGTCGACATCCCTACACATTTGTCTCGCGCTACATATTCGTAAACCGGCGCTAGTATCGAAGAATTAATTACTTGCTCGGGCCGCTTGTTCCATATACTTTGCCACGAGGTTTAATTTTCATTCAAAATGGCCTGTAGCTAGAGCTACGACGGTAGTTTTATACTTGAATCCCAATTACCATTAAAACACCGCATTAAGAATTATATTTACATTGTGATCGAGTGTCGACAATTTGACCGTAGATAGCATAATAATCAGGATAGAGCATCTCGTCCTTCGAAACAATCGAAAACGTGAGCAAAATATTCGAATCGGTGATGAACGTACGAAAATCCGACAGTTAATAATTTTAATTTGACACTAAACGGTAGGCTCTGTCGTGATAGCCAGCGCATCGAAACTGTTTCAAATCCATAAGGCTATGTGGCCGCGGTTTCTAATCCAGGCGTGTACCAATGAGTTTTTTCTGACTTAAGTTCATTTACTATCACTGACTCCGTGCCTCGGAGAGCACGTTATGCAGTCGGTCCCGATCTCTGTCAATAGATGGCGGTCGTTACAATCCGCCAACCCGCATTCGTGCAGCGTGGTAGATTTAAGCTTCAAGCCCTCTTATCTTGAGGAGTGGCCTAAACTTTACCGAGCTATATCCAGTAACATTTTTGGACAATATCCTGAAATATAAATAAAACAATTCAAGTCTGAAATTTCCTTCTGAAGCGTTTTCGCATATAATTGTGTATTATGGTGCCCACACATATGGTTATTATGTAGCCATCATAAAGGACTGACAAATCTACATTTATTTTTTTATTTTTACACAATTCTTTGGTTAATTATGAAACGAATTTTTAATTATTAGTCAGAGAGTACTAAAATACTAAAAAATACCACGTGTATTTTAGTCCACTTTTGGAAATATACTGAAATATTCAATAAACACACATCATTCTAGAAAGCCCCACCACGTTTTCGAGCAGATGTTTACCATTCTTTTCACTTTCTCTATCTTCAAAACACACATACACACACACACACATTCATGTGTATTTAGTAAGCATGTACCTATTGAAACGTTTTCCTAAAATATATGCAAAATATAATTTGTTTTTTTACAATAACTCCGTTAATTTTTAAGATATCAGGTTCATCCAAAAACCATTTGAAAGGTAATTTCAAGAGCTATAAGATCGTCTTGAATAAGGTTTTTTAAAGCCCTTATTTTTTTTAATAAAGGTTAAAGGCTTCCGGTTACATGGTTCTAGAAGTAAAAGTTATAATATATGGTTATAATATAAGTTATAACATATATAAAAAAATAACCGAGATAAACGTCTTTTTCTCGGTTATTTTTCATCGTAAAAACCAAAATCTTTATTAAAAAACGAACTCAAATTTCGTTCTTTATCAGATTTTACGAATATCGAATATTTTTGAAGTTATTTTCAAAAAAAATTAAATTTACGAAAATTTGAAAAACTTCGATTTTATTAAATCATACTTTTTTTCCTTTAAGTCCTTCAGGGATAACCGTAAATTTGAATTTTTATGGAAATGGTGAAGGTTTTATTTTTCGTTTTTTCCAAAAAAAATCAATAGAGTCACCTTATTTTTATCATAACTTGCTCAATTTTGATGCTATTAACTTTTTACAATGCTCATTAGAAAGGTATTTTTAAGTACCTACTTTAAAAAATGTTCAGAAAGTATATGTCTTAAAATGTATCGGATTCCCGTTATTTAAGTGTGAATACTTAGATTTAAGAACTCGCCGAAAAAAAAATTATACATACAATTACCTATAGCTCGCTTTGAATTAATTTTAGAAGATTTTTCAAAGTAGAAATTTGTTTGTTTTTTTATTAGCTTTAATTTTAGTAATGACACATTTTATGCAAAAACTCATAGTTTTTCAGTTATTTATAAAAAACCGCTTTAAAACATGTATTTTTATTACGAAAAATCACAATCTTTGATCTTTAATAACTCAGAAAGTATAGATTTATTCTAAAAACTTTATATAATAAATTTTGCTTAGAAATTTTCTATCGATTCCTGTAGTTATTTTTATTAAAATAGTTTTCACCCCCGAGAAGGGGTGGCATCCACCCTCAGTACAAAAGCGCAAGTTGATACTATGTCACTTTTGTTTCTTAAGGTATCCCCCACCTACTCAATAATTTTTATGAAAATCGATGGAGATTCAACGAAATCGGAGGTGAAATGAAAACCTTCATTGACTGGACTATTTATTCATATAGATAGACCAGCAAACGCCTGCGTCTTCGTTTTCATAATTTTCAGGTTTTTTTCAGGTCACGCAGGAAACTTAAACATTTGAGGAATAAATAGTTGCCTATAATATGCTGTGAAAATTCCTCTACCTACCTACTCATATTTACTACATAGAAAAATTGAATATAGTTTAAAATAACCCATGTGTTGTATTTTTAGGTTGTATGTCAATCAAACACGAGATGCAGTTTAAGACTGATTTATTATTTTCTAACGTTTACAATATAAATGTTCGACCTACCCACATACAACATCTCCCCCCTCATGATACCCTAATAAAAGAAGCACAGTACTTTTAGATGTATAAGTATAGTATTTTAGAAATTAGGATGATACATCTTAATACACGGAATATAGTAATGTTGTTGACAATTTCTTTTTATCACATACTTTATTTTCCTTTATCAATGTTATCTATAATTAGCATGTATGTAGTAGGTATACGACTACATTGGTAAGTAAAAGTTAAACTAAAAGTAACAATCAAAATAAAAATACAAATACTTTAATCAAAATCGAACCCATAACGTTTAGGTGGACGAACTATACGTCCGCTCCTTGAATATACTAAGCCCGGTATGTGTCCGGGTTTCGGGTCCGCGGCCGCCACTGGCGAAGCCGGCGTAGCACGCTTGGTGGCGAGCGATACGCCCCCAGAGCCGGAGGCTTTAGGCGCGTCCGTGCTACGAGTGGGTGACTCCGCGGCTGGACTAGGCGGGCTCGCCAGCGCCGGGTTAGTGTGAGTTGGCGTGTCTCGCCGTGGTGAGCGACGTACCGGGGCCGTGTTTGTTTCATTTGTATATGGGTTCCTGTCATCCAAATAATTATAGCTGTTATTGACAAAGTTGTCGTTCCCAATTTTGCCATTGCGAACGCGACCGTCAGGCAATTTCATAATATGACTGCGATTACGACGTAAAACATTTCCTCGGTCCGTCCGTACCCAGTAGGATCTGTTTCCGCGCGCCCGTTCTTCAACTCGGGCTTTGACCCAAACTTTACCGTCACGCATCCGTATTCGTTCACTTGTTTCGAGTGGCGGTAATGTTTTCGTACCTCTATCGTAGTAGCTTTTCATTTTGTGAACTTTTCGATGCCTGGCGGCACGGGTAGTACCTACATCTGGCGTGGACGGCCGGAGCAGCTTTTCGGGTGCGGGCAACCGCGTGTTAAGTCGTCGGCCCATGAGCAACTGCGCTGGTGAGTGCTCCTCACCTGTGAGTGGCGTGTTACGGAAATTGAGCAGGGCGAGCTGCCATTCAATTCCGTCTTCCCGCGCCTTGGTTAGCAACCGCTTCACTGTTTGCACATTGCGTTCCACTAGCCCATTCGATCTGGGATACAGTGGCGAGCTTGTCACATGTTCGAACTCCCATTTTTCATTGAATAATTTAAATTGATCCGAAGTAAATTGCGTGCCATTATCAGTCACAAGCTTCTTAGGTATTCCAAATCTACTAAATATATTTTTCATATGTGTAATTACTGTTCCGCTCTGTAAATTCGCCAAGTGCGCTATTTCGAAATATTTAGAATAATAATCGATTAGTAACAGATAGTATTTGCCGTCCATTTCAAACAAATCGGCCGCAAGTGTCTCCCAGGGACGGGTGGGCACGGGATGCGGAGCGAGCGGTTCGCGGGGCGGGGCCGCACGGTGGCGCTGACAGATTTCACAGCGTAGTACCCGACGTTCGATGTCGGCCGCCATGCCGGGCCACCACATGATGTCACGCGCACGCCGCTTGCTCTTTTCTATACCAAGGTGTCCTTCGTGAATACGTTCCAACATCTCGCCCCGGAGTGCCCGCGGTATTACCACACGATCGCTATGAAATAGTATGCCTCGGATGACATGTAAATTCTCGTGTACTTGCCAGTACTGTCGCACCGTATCGTCTATCTCTCTTTTGTTTGTCGGCCACCCAGCCTTATAATACCGTATCACTTTTTGTAACTCGACTTCGTTCTCTGTTTCTTTTCTGATTTTTTCTAAATAGTTCGGTGTTGCTCGTACGTTATCAAAAATCGCATTAACGTGTACAGTGATTTTCTCTTCTAAGTCAATTTCACCACCGGGCTCGTTGGTTGCTCTGGACAATGTGTCGGCGATATACATCTGTTTACCCGGCTTATAGATCAACTTTATACAATAGTTTTGTAACCTCAATAACATTCGCTGGAGGCGTGCCGGTGTTTCATTTAACGCTTTCTTAAATATCGATTCTAGTGGCTTGTGGTCACTCTCTACTGTAACCGCGTCGTGCCCGTACACATACTGGTGGAATCTCGTGCAGCCAAACACCACGGCTAGCAGTTCTTTCTCAATTTGGGCCCAACGTCTCTCTGTGGGTGTGAGGGTGCGCGCCGCGTACGCTACCGGTCGTCCTCCTTGTAGTAGACACGCACCAAGTCCGCTCGCACTTGCGTCTACCGATACCACCACAGGCTTGCTCGCCGAGTAGTATGCCAGTACGGGCGAGCTGCTAATTTTTTCTTTCAACTCATTGAAAGCCCTATCGTGTACATTTAACCAGTCAAATTCAACGTTTTTTCGGACTAGTTCCCTTAATGGTGTCGATATTTCGGCATAATTCGGAATGAATCTAGCCAAGTAGTTAACGGTGCCGAGAAACCTTTCTAACTCTTTTTTATCAGTCGGCCGTGGTATTAACATAATCGCACGTATACGATCAGGATCCGGACGCATACCTGACGCATCAAAAATATGTCCTAAATATGATATTTCTGTAGCTTCGAAAACACATTTATCTTTATTAAATTTTACGTTAAATTCTTTTGCTCGACGTATGACTTCTTGCAATCTTAAATCATGCTCTTCTTTCGTTCGGCCCCAAATGAGCAAGTCGTCGATGTACACTTCAACACCTTCCATTTTAAATATTTTGTACATCTCATTATGAAATATTTCCGGTGCGCAATTTATTCCAAATGGCATACGAAGAAAACGAAACCTACCGAACGGCGACGAAAAAGTACATAACTTGGAGCTTTTATCGTCTAATTTGAGCATCCAAAAACCTTTTTTTGCATCACACTTGGAGAAAAACTTCGCGCCGGAAAGATTACTCGCTATTTCATCAAGTGTAGGTAGCTGAAAGTGACTGCGTCGTACAGCTTTATTTAAATTTCTGGGATCCAGACACACGCGTAACTTTCCGTCTGGTTTCTCAACAATAACTATACTAGACACCCAATCTGTCGGACCATCTTCTTTTTGTATAATATTTAATTTAAGCATCTGATCAAGTTCCTCTTTCAGTCGCGGTCGCAATTTGATCGGTATTTTTCGAGTCGAGCTCACCACAGGAGGCACCCGTTTATCTATCGTAATTTTACATACTGTGGGCAAACAGCCTATGCCCGTAAATATATTATTATTTAAATCTACGACCGTGTTAGATATTTCATTTATCCGTGCTATAAGTTTTAAACTAATACAGGCTTGTAAACCTAGTAAATTATTACAGTCAACATGTAACACATATATACGATGAACAGATTTTTTATTTTTATACTGTAACATTGCATTAAAATAACCTACAACGTTTAAACGATTTTTACTTATTTCTCTGAGAATCACATTAGACTTCACGAGTATGTCAGGATTAAATCTGGCCTCATTAAAAGTACGTAATGACATAACGGACGTGTCCGCACCACTATCCAATTTGAACCGTATATTAACACCGTTGACCGAGATAGTCTCGCACCACGCAAATTCATTTTCACCTGTTGCATTTATTGTAATATTGTTCATGCACAACTCACCGAACTCGTCTTCTAACTCGCCTTCTACCTCCGTGTCCCCTTCCGTTTCATCTGTTACCTCCGACACAAATTTCGCACGACAACTCGCCGCGAAGTGCCCCATACGGCCGCACCGATAACACTTAAAATTGAACCCGGGGCACCTCTCACTCACACTATGCATTTTGCCGCACTTATCACAATGGCGCGCTCGCATTGCGTCAGCACCGCGCACACCCGTGGCCCACGCACCGCGGTGAAAACGCGCGCGGCTTCCGCCGCCGCCGCCGCGCTGTGGACGAAGCCTCCGTCCGTCGGCACCGCCGCTGCGGCTGGGCTCGCCACCTTTTGGGGCGCACCACACGGCGCCCAGATCCGTAGAGGTCACGTGGGTGGCGGACTGCGGGCCACACACGGCCGCCTGATGGCTGGCTCGCTCCGCCGCTCTGCACCACACCACCGCCTCGTCCAACTCCAGTGATGTCTTTGCCAACAATTTCTCTCTCATTTGTGAGCTCTTCAATCCACGAATTAGTTGTGTTAAAATTAAACTTTTAGTTAGTTCACCGAATTCGCAACTTTTGCTTTTGACTTTCAATATTCCCAAAAACTTATCCAGCGTATTTTCGTTTTGATTAGTCTCAAAAAATACGTGCCTCTCATAATTTATGTTGCGTAACGGGTCACAGTAATCTTCATATTTCTTTATAAGCGAATCATAACTATCTTTCTCTGACACCGAAAAATCCAACTCTTCATAAATTTCTCTGCCATATTTTCCTACAATATGCATAAATAGTGCGCATTTTTCCTTCTGCGTCACTTTTTCTTTTCCCGTAGCGATCAAAAAATAATGAAATGATTTTTTCCATTCTCTCCAATTGACTGCTAAATTTCCGTCTCGCTCTAAACCGCTCGGCTGTTGTAACGTCACCATCGCGTTGTTTGCACTCATAATATTTTTCTGTTCTTCCATTTTCGTTTCCACCGCCTAAATGGTCCGAAGACTTTCATCTGATATACGCGTTATTATGAGCCACACCTGACACCATGTTGTATTTTTAGGTTGTATGTCAATCAAACACGAGATGCAGTTTAAGACTGATTTATTATTTTCTAACGCTTACAATATAAATGTTCGACCTACCCACATACAACACCATGATTTAAGAAAACAAAGACATGAAATACTTCACTTAAGTATTCGTAAATGCCAGACATTTGCCAACTTCACACCCATTCCTTATCTACTCAAATAATCCTTCAACAGCAATATGCTTTATATCAACTAAATATTTCACTTACCGGTCACTGTAGCGATCGGCACTGCATGTGCGCAGACCGCAGTCCTGGCGCTGCACGCGGCTTGGAGTGGGGTGTAGGTACTCCGGGGCGGCAGTCAGAGAGACCAGCGCTAAAGAACAAGGCTTGTGTTCCGGTGCGGTGGACCGGCAACGACGCATCAGCTCCAACATGCAGCTGGGATACTGCAGCTCCTGAACGAAGAATATGAGGACAATCATCCAGCCTGTTGAAACCCAGCTGACCAGAATAGCCTGTTTTAGATACAAAAACCGTTTTTCATCATTCAACTGAAAAATAATTTTCTTCTCAATTTATTGTAAACAAATAAAATAAGAAAGTATATTTATATCATCCTCTAGGGGTGAAGGCGCTTGGAGCTTAATTCGCGACGCTGCTCCAGTGAGGGTTGGTGGATTTTAACGACTGCCATCTATTGATGGCAACCAGGATTGAAGGCTTTAAGTACTCTCTGAGGCACAGGGTCAGTGTTAGTTATATGTACATAAGGTAGAAAAACTCATTAGTACATGCCTTGGGATTCGAACCACGGTCTTCTAAACAAGATACGAGGTCGCTACCACTCGGCTATCACGACGTAAAATAAACTTAAAATGCTTAAATTCTATATATCCTCTGCTTGGTTCTATATTTCCTCGAAGCCATATCTGACTTACAGCCTTCGACAGAATATCCATCGGCTGTTAATTAATGGTACACACTTTACCTGTGACAGATTCGGACTTCTTTTATGTTCGTCTGTCTGTCTCTCCGTATGTCATAGCCAGTTCACTCGTAAACTATTACTGTTTTAAAGCTGAAAGTTGGCTTAGTTATACATATTTGTAACCGCTACGTAGATGACTATTAATAGGTTAAATATTTTAAAGAGACAGGATAATACAGTTTTCATTCCATTCCATCAGCCCTTTTTATACCCCACTGCAGGGGCTTAAATGAGACTTAGCATGATGGTCGAACTACATTCACGGAGCTTGGCTGCAAAGACAACATGTAAATCTACATAGCGCGTATACTTCGGGGCGGTGCTTTTCATTCAACGATCCCAAGCCAGCCCGAAGAAGGCTTATCGTACGTAGGCACCGCCTAACTTGTGCGTAAAACTGGGTGAGGATTCGCAAGCGCAGTATGCCCTTTCTTTCTACACCATGATTCATTCATCTATTCCATTCCATTTAATTCCATCAGCCCTTTTTTATACCCCACTGCAGGGGCTTAGGGCTCCCCTCAAGATAAGGGGGCTTGGAGCTTAAATCCACCACGCTGCTTTAATGCAGGTTTGCGGATTGTAACGACCGCCATCTATTGACAGCAACCGGGACCGACTGTTTAACGTGTTCTCCGAGCCACGGAGTCAGTGACAGTTAATGTACTTAAGTCAGAAAACACTCATTGGTACACGCCCGGATTCGAACCACGACCACATGGCCTTATAGATTTGGAACAGGTTCATTGCGGCTCGGGCTATCACGACGCAATGTAATTTAAGTCAATTAACGTCATAGCTTTTCTTCATTGTCACAATGCGTTGTGGTCGTATAACATAATAGCCTTGACACAAACTTCGCTATGTGGCCTTTCTGTGATTACCACAACGCATCGTGAGCGTTTTCATAAGAACCATTACACGAATGTGGATGTTTTACAGTGACCACTAAGCGTTTTGAGCAATTTTTCGCTCGGTGAGCATCTTCGAAATTTTAGCGTAACATATAAAAAATAAAGCCATTAGAGTGTTCTTTCATTTAACTTTTGTTGATGAAACTAATTGAAAATTAAGTTTGACTCTATAACCACGGGGCATACCGAGACAGGTGTTTGTGTATCATTATTTTGCAGGTGGGTGTACTCACTGACAAGTTTCGGGGAATATGTGCCGGACGAACTAGGCTCCGTTGGTGCTGATGATAAATTGGACGGGATCCAGGCGTGCACGTTACAGACCGTAATTGCAGAACCAAAGGTCGCGGCTTCCACTTCCGCCTGAGACACATATTTGTGTGCATGAACAAGTCTATTTGTTCCGTGTCTGGATTTACTAGACAATTGGTATAAATATTTAAGTATTTATATCGGTTGTCTAGTACCCATAACACAAACATATTACTTGCTTAGTTGCCGTGTCGTGATAGCCGAGTGGTAGCGAACCCGTTTCTTGTTTAGAAGGCCGTAAGTCGAATTCCCCAGGGCATGTACCAATAAGGTTTTTCTAACTTATGTAACATAACTATCACTAACTTTGTGCCTCGCAGAGCACTTTAATCCGTTGGTCCCGGTTACCATCAATAGATGGCAAATCCACCAACACGTACGAGGGCAGCGTGATGGATTGAGCTCCAAGCCCCTCATCCCAAGGAGACGCCGAAGCCCCTGCAATGGGGTATTGATGGGATAATGGTACTGGATTATAGTTCTATAGTTCCATTCAACCTTTATGGCAGATGTGAACATAGGCACAAGTCGCGTCACAGTAACCAGTTTTAGGTGTAGCGGGACGCAGTGGAGCGAGAGGCATATGACTGAACCTGCGCAAGCATGCATATAAAGCTTTGTATTCCGATCCGCCATAAAGTTTGATTGGAACTATACTGTGGGACTAGATTGGCCCTGTGTGGATGTCCTAGGCATTATTATATTGCTACCTGCCCGCCACCTAGCCCCGCACATAAGACTATGCATGACTTGAGCGGTTTCTCTGTAAGGAGCATGAATATGTATACACACCTGGGCATTGGACTCGCGGGCGGGTAACAAAGGAGGTAAGTACCAGTAGCGCCCGGCCATCCCAAGCCAGTGCCAACTCGAATTTGTTCAACAGCGAGACACAGAGGGCGCGCGCCTCTTCACCTCTCCTCAACAACGGACTCACCTTGAAAACGTGAGCTAGGTCGTCTAGCTTCATTATACCTGTTGATGAAACCGTGCTGTTAAAGATGTTATGGGCTGGTAGTAGGTCCATATATTTAGGATGCACTAGAACACCGATTTAAGGTAGGACGACGCCTGTCTAGTACGGCTATTTAATAATAGATGGAGCCACCACATAAAGAAATTACTTTTATTTTTTTCTTATCACGTTTATAGGTTTCAGTTTATAAAATATAACATGCGACTGTAAAAAATATTTCTCTTTAATGTTTTTAACTGACTTTACTGGTTGTTTTAACAGTTTCGAAACGTTTGTACAAAAACCTAAATTTTTGGGAAAATAAGGTTTTTTGATAAACGCTTCCAAACCATTGAAAAAACCATAATTTAAATCAGTCGAAAAAACCTTATTTTCTACGAATTTTAGGTTTTTGTCCAATACTTGGAAACTATTGAAACAATCAATAATGTCAGTTAAAAACTTTAAAGAGAAATATTTTTGATAGTCGAATGCTATGTTTTATCAACAGAAACCTAGAAATGTATTATGAAAAAATAAAAATTATTTATTTATTTATTTATGAGGAAAACCAACAGCTGTATTATTTTAGAGTAACAATGGATTAAAATATCAGATTACCAATAAAAGGTTCTTACATGTAAGAAACTCTATAGAAATTTCATTTTTTTATATGGTGGCTCCATCTATTATTAAATAGTCTTACTAAACAGGCGTCGTCCTACCTTAAGTTGTATTTATACTTTATTACGAAACATAATCGCAAAACTTTTATCACACTTGTGTCGCACTTTGCAGTTATGTTCGCTATTCACTCTTCCAAAAACTGACTCGTTGACAGCGCAGTAGCCTTGGTATATATGCGCCGAAATCATCACCCGCAACATCTGGAAGTTTCCATCATCGAACATTCCAATTTGAAATTCTAATTACAATTTATCGTGGGAATAATTAATAGCGCTCGGCGCCACCTGTGAGTGCACGCGACGCTGCCTCAAAAATATGAATCCGAGCTGCGCAACCCTTTTGATTTGCGCCGCTTCTAAAATAGAATTTCATTTATTTTATTTTTATTTCGATTTTCTAGTAATTTCTGTACCTAGTCGACATGTTTGTGAAAGCGCGTGACAATTCGAGTACATTCCACAATGCATCGACGTGCTTCTAAGTATAGACGTCGCTATACGATAGGAGGCTAATAATGAAAATATATTTCTCAAGGAAGTATAAAATATGACTCGGTACAACACAAATCCAAATCGGGTGAAAAACAAAGAAATTATTATCTATACAATTAATTTCAGGTATCAAACATGGAAGCTATAAACCGTAGTTGTTACGTCATAGGTATTTAAGTTTTAAAATCAATTATTTAAGCTACCGATATCTGATTGAATTAAGTGTTAAAGTACTTTTGAGCAACTTTTATATTGCAATATCTCTATTAACCGAGGGCCTATTGATACCTCTTGATGGAAACCCTTCACATTGCGACACAAGCATGGAGCTTGGCACATGTGTTCCCTGCATAAAACAAATTAGATTGAGCTCAGTTCCCAGCAGTTCCACCCGCAAGGGGGTGTGGGGGGGTACGCAAAGTTTGCATCCGCCGTGCTCCAAACAAAAAATTCTCACTGATGCAGTTTTACTATTAAGACATTTTTGGTATCGTTTTCGTATAAAATAAGGACGTGGATTTCATTTCTGATAGCAATTTAGAATACATCCATACAAAAATGATTTTATTTGCAATGAAGTAAAAAACTTGTTTGGCATTTTTTTCTTTAATTTTCTATTACTTTTAAATCGTAAATATTTTATAATTAAAAAAAATTTGTTTAGTTACCTTATTTACTCTAATTTATAAAAATACATAATATGTTTACACTTAATTAACAAAAATTTGTAGGAAAAAAACTGAAATGTGACGCAAAGTCGGGGTCGATCGCGTCGCTAGCAGCGGTTTGAGGTGACACAGCTGAAATTTATTCATCATCATCATCAGCCGGTGTCTGTCCACTGCAGGATATAGGCTTCTCCCAAGGCTCGCCACCACACACAGTCCTCCGCCTTTCGCATCCAACTACCCCCGGTATGGTGCTTCAGGTCATCTGTCCACCTGGCCGGGGGGCGTCCAACGCTTTGCTTTCCGGTACGTGGCCTCCATTCGAGAACTCGTCTACCCCATCGTTTATCAGTTCTACGGCAAATGTGACCGGCACATTGCCACTTCAGCTTACTGATCGCTTCGGCTATGTCGACAGTTTTAGTTCTTTGACGGATTTCAGTGTTTCTGATTTTATCCATCAAAGAAACACCGAGCATAGCCCGCTCCATAGCACGCTGAGTGACTTTAAATTTGTGAAATTTATTAGAATGATTTAAATATTTTTGGTTAATATTCAACGACTGTGAAATAAATACAATTTTAACAAACGATAAATTTCTGCATTTTAAAGTGAATCTCAACTCAAATTTGAAAAATAAATAAAAGTAGATTATTACGGTGAGATGAATCATTTAAATTTTGCGTATGCCACTACATATGCACAAGTCAGTGCAATTCAGTCCTTGTTTGTTGCAACTACACCTGTTGCCGCACTTTTGCTTACACTTGCATCTTTTATGTTCTAAGCATGCGCGTGCAGCAATGGCCACAGTTGTCCAGTTGGCAACCCATACATCTCCTTCTCTTGTCCAACCGTATTTCTGGGGATTGGGTAGTTGGGTAGAATTTGTTGTGGTGTCGTTAACTGACCCTACACGTGTACACCTAGATACACTGCACGCAATAATATGTAGATGCAGCGCATTTTCTCTCGGCGGAACATTGTCCAATTGCCGATCTTTTTAAGTAAATAAATGTTTTCGGCATTCATTAATTTTTGTAATGTTAATGAAGCTTTTTACATGTCACACTAGACCGAATTGGCTAATTTTGGCCTGTGTTTTTCTATCTGTCTGTTTGATTGTTGTAAATAAGGCATACTTGTTTAACGCGATGTGGTCGTGAATAATTTTATTGTTGGATTGTATTCTTTCCTCGCAGAAAGTTAAATACTGAAAAAGTTAAATACTCCGTTTATTTCTATAGGGTACATTTACTAGGTACTTTTTAGGCGTTACTCTACAAGATCATTGGGCGCCAATGATTGGGCGCTGTAAAAATTGAAGTTAAAGTGCAAAAACTGATTTAAAAAACGAAATAAATACTTACATGAATTGACTTCAAAACATCAAATAAAATTGCAGCCACAAACACAAAAAAAAAAAACAATTAAACCGCTTTTATTTAAACTTGATAAACGGTTATTTTGATAACAAACTTTGCGCCCAATCCGTCCAAACACCCGGAAAACTAAACAGTTTACTGCACGCACTGAGATTCGAATTCAAAGGCGCCCGCACTCCACCGCCGCACCGCCCGCGCGCTCGCCTGTCAATGCATCGATTCGCCGCGTCACCTTCCGGAATTTTTTCTTAGTACCTATATATTTTTATAAACTAGAGTAAATAATGTAACTAAAAAAAATTTTTTTATTATAAAATATTTACGATTTAAAAAATTATAGAAAATTAAAGAAAAAAATGCCAGACAAGATTTTTACTTTATTTCAAATAAAATCATTTTTTGTATAGCTGTATACTAAATTGCCATCAGAAATGAAAGCCACGACCTTATTTTATACGAAAATAGTAAAACTGCATCAGTGAGAATTTTTTTGTTTGGAGCGCGCCCCACATTCTCCTGCGGCTGGAACTGCTGGGAACTGAGCTCAATCTGATTTGTTTTATACAGGGAACACATGTGCCAAGTTCCATGCTTGTGTTACAAAGTGAAAAGTTCATGTCAATAGGCCCTCAGCTATATGTGCGTCGCCTGGAGGTGAACTCACACGAATCAGCCCTTATCACGCAGTAAAAAATAAATTTTTCTTTACGCTTACTCGGAAAGTACGCTTGAAGTTACCCGATAAGAGGGATGAAAGTAGTACTTTTCGTCTCTGGGAAACTATTTTCCCTGCTGTCCAATAAACTTTAAAAAAAAACTATACAAGCCATGTCCCAACTTTTATACAACTCTGTTGAATCGCGGAGTAAAATTGTAATATTTGCTTTGAAATAAATTACTATTTAATTTACATACACTTGAGCTAAATATTAACCATCATCAACGATAAAAGATACTGGCTGGTAGAATGCCACAGTAAAAGAAACATATATAAGGCGAGAAAGTGGCAATTGGATCTTCAGTTGTTTTGACGAGGGCTAATTATTTACGTATACAGTTAGTATAAAAGTATAATAGTAAGTAAGTAGTAAGTAAGTAAGTAAGAATATAAAATGAGTTTGTCAGATTCAGATATGGATTTTACGCGTTTTTTTTTACTTTCCTCATATTCGTAATGAAAAGCAAAATGTTTACCTCGGGTGAAAGGCCTATTTAGGAACTGAACTAGTTTTCGTGTAGGAACATTGTCCCTCGGTGCAATTCCGCCGCGTCTCGGAACATACGATGATTTTTCTGCTGCATAATATATTGCGTCACCTGCATATTAAAAAATCGAATTTCAGACCGATATTACACCATTTTTCAAAAAATAAAAACATTTTTTTTTGTCGTCCAAAGAGCAAAGCTGGAATATTTACGTTTTCAAATTTTAAAATATTTATTTAATAGATTTTTTTTCACTTACGAAGGAAGTCCTTAAGCGACGCAAGGGGAGGGGCAAAGTATGAATTAAAAAGTTTATGAAAACTTCAAAATGCTATTCTTTACTTGACTGACCGGTTGGCTAGGTTGGCCGAGTGGTTAGAGATGTTAACTGTGGAGCCAAGGATCTCGGGTTTGATTCCCGCACGGGACAAATATTTGTGCGCATGAATATGTTTAATAGTTCCGTAAGTATGTGTGTAAAAGTATCTGTACACCATAATACAAACAATACTTGCTTACTTTGGGACTAGATGGCGGATGTCCCGATACTATTATTATTATTAAATGGGGTAGAAAATACATCTGAATGCTTACCAATTTTTTATATTCATCGTGTCTCCTAACTGGTTCTTTCAACTCGACGGCGAGGTGTGTCACGCATTCTTCGTAAGCTAAGTACATAGCAGGCACTCTTTGTTCCAGCAGTGGTTCTTTGCTACCTGTTTCAGTAAAAAAAATACCAAGATCCCATAAACATATAGGCAAAAAAACAAGCGACACAGACTATCGTGTTCTAGGCATTTATAGGTGATATTTATTATATATTTATAGATAGGTGAAACAAAATCGTGTTGTTCTCTTTTAGTTGTCTGTTCGTATGTCACTAACATTGTCTGAGTTTTAATGTTTTTATTTAAACGACTTCAAAAAAGAAGGAGGTAACTCAATTCGACCGTATATATATATATTTTTTTTTATGTGTGTTCAGGCATATCTTCGTTGTTTATGAACCGAATTGAATGATATTTTTTTTGTGGAAGGGAGATATCTCCGGAGTGGTACCATGATAAGGAAACCAGGATCTGATGATGGCATCCCAGAGAAATCGAGGGCAACCTTCGAAAATCGTATTTAAAAGTATCGTATTTTAAGTATTTTGATTAAGTACTACTACTAGAACTATTTAATGAAGGTCGGGAGTCGATCTGATGATGGAGCTGAAAGACAGTCGAGGGAACTCCTCAAAGATTTACAGCAATTACCTGGTGTTTAGACTTGATTCATTTCTATTAAAGAGAACTTTGCACCTATATGGGTTATAAGTACCATTACAGATCTGATGATGGAAACCATACACAATCGAGGGAACTCCTTAACGATTTACAGCAATTAGCTGGTGTTTAGACTTGATTTATTTCTATTAATGAGAACTTTGTACCTATATGGGTTAAAAGTACCATTACAGATCTAATGATGAAGACCATACCCAATCGAGGGAACTCCTTAACGATTTACAGCAATCACCTGGTTTTAGGACTTAATACATTTCTATTAATGAGAACTTTGCACCCATATGGATTATAAGTGCCATTACAGGTCTGATGATGGAGACCATACACAATCGAGGGAACTCCTCAACGATTTACAGCAATTACCTGGTGTTTGGTCTTAATTCATTTCTATTAATGACAACTTTGCACCCATATGGGTTATAAGTACCATTACAGGTCTGATGATGGAGACCATACACAGTCGAAGGAACTCCTTAACGATTTACAGCAATTACCTGGTGTTTGGTCTTAATTCATTTCTATTAATGACAACTTTGCACCCATATGGGTTATAAGTACCATTACAGGTCTGATGATGGAGACCATACACAGTCGAAGAAAATCCTTAACGATTTACAGCAATTACCTGGTGTTTGGACTTAATTCATTTCTATTGATGAGAACTTTGCACTTATATGAGTTTTAAGTGCCATTACAGATCTGATGATGGAGACCATACACAATCGAGTGAACTCCTCAACGATTTACAGCAATCACCTGGTGTTTGGACTTGGCTCATTTCTATTGATGACATATTTGCACCCATATGAATTATAAGTGCCATTACAGATCTGATGATGGAGACCATACACAATCGAGGGAACTCCTCGACGATTTACAGCAATTACCTGGTGTTTGGACTTAATACATTTCTATTAATGAGAACTTTGCACCCATATGGGTTATAAGTACCATTACAGGTCTAATGATGGAGACCATACACAGTCGAAGGAAGGAAGGAAGGAAGGAAGGAAGGAAGGAACCATTTACAGCAATTACTTGGTGTTTGGACTTAATTCATTTCTATTGAAGAGAACTTTGCACTCAAATGGGTTATAAGTGCCATTACAGGTCTGATGATGAAGACCATAAACAGTCGAGGGAATTCCTCAACGATTTACAGCAGTTACCTTTTGTTGGGCTTCCTTCATACGGTTCAATATGCCAAAATGTTCAGTTCGCACAAAAATAATACTTAATTAAGATTGAAGTTTTACATAGGAATACCACTGCCTACTAGGCATGCTGATGCGTTAATTTGACACTGAATTTACGATGCGTAATCGCGGTGCTGTCTCATTAGAGTAGCGCGTTTAGAAGCCCCATTTATACTAAATACAAATAAGTTACAAATGCGTTCAACTAAAAATTAAAAAATAAAATAATTAAAAAAAAACATAAACTAAAAAGTTAAAAATAAAATTTTCACTTTAAAGAAAGGAGCATTAACAGGCGGCATATAGTTAATGAAGTCAGTGCCTACTCACTCAGACACTTTAAATTGTGTTCTATTTTTGTTATAGTTATAAATATATCATATTTGTAATTGTTATTACCTGGTAAGTACCCATTTAAAGTGTCTGAGTTGGCACCGACTTCATATATACTTCATATATGACGACCGCTTAGCTTAGAGGGCAGCGACCCTGCCTACGAAGCTGGAGGTCCCGGGTTCGAATCCCAGGTCGGGTCAATATTTATATGATAAATATTAATACTGGCACCGGGTCTTGGTTGTTATATGTATGTGGTGTCTTCGCTTGGTACCCAAAATACAAGCTAATGCTTAGTTTGGGACTTAGGCGTTGTTGTGATTGTGTGTGTTATTATTATTATTATTATAGACTTCATACGATATACGTTGGCGTAATCTCTTTTGGCACAACTCACTGTAAATGTATAGAAATTCTGTTTTTGGGCTTGAAGAGCTCGGAAAATGCAATATCATGAGCTCAAAGAGCTCAAAAACTACGAGAATCGGTATTTTGAGTTCGAAGAGCTAAATAGCTTTCTAATTTTCGAGCGCTTTGAACTCGAAAATAGCGGGTAGTTTCAGAGATGGCCTGCAGAGTCAACAGATTTTTTTTATAGATAATGTTTTCAAATATATATTGAGACGACAATTTCATTGTGTTAATTTCCTTAAATTTGTCTATAAGTGATACTTTACGCCTTTGTTTAAAAATTGTTCGAACAGCTACTGAAGCACGAAGATTGTATTTACACTTGCAGCGTATCCTCACAGCAGAATACCATAAGTCATCAAGATTTTATACGTGCTGAATTTTACGACTTTGGTCGAATTTTGGTTTTCGCATCTAGTCCCAAATTGAAACATTCACATTCTAACAAATAAAATCTCATATATACAAACCACTCGCGCTACTATATTTTAGAACCTTTATAAAAGTCCTTCTATAGTTTTAATACATGTCATAATTTCTGAGTTGTTTCAACGTAAGTACCTAAATCAACTTTATATCGCCAAAACCCAAAAAAAATTGCTCTTTTTCGATGACTTAACACATAAATAAAATTATATATCACTATCGAAATCGAAAGGACATATAGACAGGAAAACAAATAAAATTAGTATTTTGAATTAGGACTCTATTTAGACAAATAGACGATAACAACAATTCCTTGTTAACGATTTCAATTTTCATACCCATCGTAACTTTGATACAAACTATTTAGTTTCTTTTTTTTTAAAATTAAACATTATTTAATGTATAATTGGATTTCATTTAGATAACAACATAATATAAACACTAAACATAAAAAATTAAACACTAATAATTAAAAACTAAAAATACCTACAAATAAAAAATATCAGCTAAATCAGTACCGTGCGGCAAAGTGCCCAAAAAGTTGGTTATGGATAAAGTAATATCCAATCCAATGGTTAATCATCATCATCATCATCATCATCAGCCCATTTTTACCCCACTGCAGGGGCTTAGGCCTCCCCCAGGTTGAGAAGGGGGGCTTGGAGCTTAAGTCCACCACGCTGCTCCACTGCGGGTTGGGAACTGTAACAACCGCCATCTATTGACAGCGTCCGGGACCGACTGCTTAACGTGCCCTCCGAAGCACGGAGTCAGTGATAGTTGTGTACTTAAGTCAGAAAAACTCATTGGTACACGCCCGGATTCGAACCATGGCCCGATGGGGCCAAATTTGAGACAGGCTCGTTGCGCTCTGGGCTATCACGACAGCAATGGTTAATAAGTAGCTCTTAATAGGTGAAAGAGGTTTTTAAAATCAGCTATGAAGTTTTTAGTGTATCCGTTACAAACAAACAAACTTACGAAAAATCAAATCTTTTCTTTTTATGATGTGAGTTTAAATGGGTACCTATAATAATAAAATTTAAATTTGACACGTTCAAGTGCCTATATACAAATACTAACATAAAGTTTACCCTGGCTGAACTAGCGGTGCCTCGAAGTGAGTGTCAATTGTAGCGACCTTCAGTCCGATGATGACTCTACGATCTCAGGGTTTTGGGTTCGAGAGCTTACCGAGTATGGTCACGTACAATCAAACCAGTCTATATAGGTATAGTTGCTAAGCTCTCTAAGGATGTTTTTTCGGTTTGTCAAAATTAAACAACGTACGTACCTACCTAGGTATACACAAAGACTATATATCATCATGACCACACACATAAGTATGAACAAAGATTATGTTTTATTAAAAACTATGGTAGATTGTAAATTCAGCAAATACAAAAAATAATTAGTTCAGAGTTATTCAAGATATTTATACTAAATAAAATTTAACTTTAATAGCCAGACTACTTGGCATATGAAATCTAATTAGAAACTATATGTACTGTAAAGTGGGTAGCCTTTTGACCAAATATTGATAAAACGAATTGCTTACATGTTACACAATTTAGTTTCCCCCGATAATGTCTTTGGTACCATTTTATAGGCCAGTCTCTTCAGCTAACTATTAGATTACTCGCCGTAATTCCAAAGTTCCTTAGCTTTATAACCAAAGGTAGGTATTTTCCGATTCCATAAGAATTGATGAATGTAAAAATTCATACCTCCAAAAGTAAATTTAGGTACCTATGCGCCGCATTGAGGATTACGTCCTGGCGGAGACTTGGCAACAGGCCAAGCTAACCTTCGTTTCAAGGTGTACGAACACTGTTACACTGGTTCACTATATCACTTTATGACGCCACACTTCGCTTATTTATGACAAGAAATGTATATCTTCAAAGGGTACCTACCTACCCACTACCCAGTTGTAACGAATATGGCTAGTTAAAAATATATGACGGTAACCGCTAACACGGCAAACGGCAATCCTCGACCTTTGAAATACGATTGTGTGGTGTGTGTATTTGTATTATTACCACCGAGAATCGGCGCGCTCCTCGCGGCTCAGCCAATGAGCGGGCAGCGTTTGAATTCTTCCGTGAATTCACTTTTAGTAAGAATAATTCTAGAACTTTCGATTTCAAACGTTTTATACGACAAAGGTACTTAAACCCAAAGTTATAGAGGTCACATTTCTCTCAAGGTATTACGAGGTATGTTACATTTTTAACGTCGCGCCGGTTTTGTATGAGATAAACCAATTTTGTTAATTGTTAAAGTTTATAGTTTTGAAGATGTAAAGATGGTTAATAAGCACGTAAAATAAAACTGAGTCAGAGACAAGAGCTCGAGCAGTGCGTCAAGTGCGAGCTCAGTTTTATTAATAATTTATTGATTTTAACTAAGTTATTACGGTGTCATTTTATGTTTAAAGTTTCGAAACCATAAAACTAAAAGTGTATGGTGTTTTATAGGAAAATATACTACAAACAATACACGCATTTTCTAATTTTTAAGAAAGTTTGAATTGTATTTACGATGTTGAATTCACGTGTTTATTTCTAATTACCTATGTGTTAATATTATACTACAATTATGTTGATTTAAGCATTTCTCGCAAGTCGATGTCAATGACCGCACTTTTTGCATTCACGCACATTTTTGGTATTGTTATTATGACCGCATTACTCATATATCATTTTGTATACTCAATGACATTTATCTTATATCAATGTGTATATTTCACAATATGTTATGCTACAGCCACATTTTAGACAGTTTAAATATTGACTAAAAAAATTTTTTACAATTTTTTTCAAAAGCGGAGGGGGATACTATAAGGGTATTGACCGCTTATACTAAGTCCAAATCAGTGACCCCAATGTGATTTCAATATTTCTTTTTAAATTTATTTTTTATACTATATGGGATACCTACACAAAAGTACACATATCGAAGGTTTGTCATGCGATGAAACCGCATGGCGGAGAACCCTACAAATGTTAGAGAGTGTACATTAAAGATTAAAAACGCTTATCGTGTTTGATATTTTAATTACAGGTGGATTGTTTCTCGTACGGAATGTTGCTCTATGAAATAATGTCTTTGAGACAACCGTTCGAGGGGCACGAGGCGGTGAAGGAAGCTGTGTTAGACGGTTACACGCCTACTTTGTCGCCTAGGGTAAGTATCCAACTTAGGTAACAGCTTGTAAAATAAGTGTCAATTTATTTTATAGGGGTCAACATACATCATAGTGCTATCTAGTCCCAAATGAAGCGAGTATTATGCTTGTATTACGGGTTACTAGACAACTGATATAGGTACATACTTAAATTCTTTACAATATAGTACTAGCTTTTAAATTATAGCCTATGTGTTATTCTGGTATATAAGCTATATTATTGTAAAGATTCATTAAAATCCATTCGGTAGTTTTTGCGTGAGAGTAACAAACATCCATACATACAAACTTTCGCGTTTATAATATTAGTAATATATACATATGTATATAGATATTTTATACTCAGACATGACACAAATAGACATGTTTATGCACAGAAATATTTGTCTCGGGCGGGAATCAAACCCGCGTAATTATATTTAATTCTGCCTACTTTGTATGTATTTTACTGTTGCTTTGTGTAGTTTTTTGTTTTTATTGTGTTATGATGTTATCTGGTAAAGTTTGTTCTAATTTTAATTGATCTCCACGTATATCTGTCTGCTAACAAAAAAAATGTAAAATTTAAAATTCCATATAAGTGAATGTTGTGTGAAGTACATAACTATCACTGAATCCGTGCCTCGGAGAGGACGTTAAGCCGTCGGTCCCGGGTGCTATCAACAAATGGCAGTCGTTAAAATCGACCAACCCGCACTGCAGCTGCGTGGCGGATTAAGCTCCAAGACCCCTCACCTTGAGGGGAGGTGTAAGCCCCTGCAGTGGGGTGTAAAAAAGGCTGATGGAATGGAATGAAAACTGTATTATCCTGCCGCTATAAAATATTTAACCTATTAACCGTCATCTACATAGCGGTTACAAATATGTATAACTAAGCCAACTTTCAGCTTTAAAGCAGTAATAGTTTACGAGTGAACTGGCTGTGACATACAGACAGACAGACAGACGAACGTAAAAGAACTCCGAATCTGTCACAGGTAAAGCGTCAAAGTGTGTACCATTAATTAACAGCCGATGGATATTCTATCGAAGGCTGTAAGTCAAATATGGTATCGAGGAAATATAAAATCAATCGACGTTACATAAAATTTACAATAAAAGTATGAATTGACTAGAAGCCCTATCTGCGTTTACCGTCTAACCACTCATACTATAACTTGCCGGTGTATGATGGGGAGTTTTAGTCCGAGTTTCAATGCCCAAGCTCCCCGCGCGGCGCTCTGCACCCCGAGAAATCCCCGCACACCGGTTTCAACCCCCGAAAATGCGAAATGTCACTTCGGTACTATAAACTGACATTTATGACAATTAAAATCAAACGCTGCTGTCGAATTAATTTACTCTATGGAATTTAAGCATTTTAAGTTTATTTTACTTCGAGCCCTCTTCTTGTTTACAAGACCGTGGTTCAAATCTCAAGGCATGTACCTATGAGATTTTTCCAACTTATGTACATAACTATAACTGACCCTATGCCTCGGAGAGCACTAAGAGCCGTCGGTCCCGCTTGCCATCAATAGATGGCAGTCGTTAAAATCCACCAACACGCACTGGAGCAACGCGGTGGATTAAACTCCAAGCACCCTCATCCCAAGGAGAGACCTAAGCCCCTGTAGTGGGACATTAATACGCTGATGATATCGCACTGATACCACAATACTGTGTTAGCTCGAAAAGTGTTTTTTTTTTTCAAAACCGACGAAAAACCAATTACTTCCAAATATAGTTTATCAAGTTTTTAGTATTGTATTACATTTATTACTAGGTTTAAAACAGTATTATGCATATCTGATATTTTAAAAATACACAGAGTAACGGTAATTTAAAATTTTTGACATAAGACGGTTTTGGATAAAACAGAGCTTTCAAAATTTTATATTATTTTTAGTTGCGTACATATTGCAAAAAAAATTTGATATACTACAATTTTAAAGTGATTTGTTAACCTCAAAACTTTAGTGACTATTTTGCAGTTACAACAGAACTATGCATTTTAATAATTATCTTAAACAGTTAGGTATTTTATGTTTTATAAGTTGGGATATTGATGAATTAAACCAGATAATCATAGCTTCAAAATATTTATAAAAGAATGCATAAAAATCTGACTTTTAACGACAGTTGATTATCTATTAAACAATATCAAAGTAAACAGTAAGAAAAAAACCTTAATTAAATTAGTCTCAGAACAATATTGCTACAAAAGTCATCATGGACAAAACAAAGTAATATTTATACTTGTACCATTATTTTACGGACACAGCCATGATAATTATTCACAAAAGTACTTAAGATGAGCCGCCGTTTTATTACAAAAATAACCATAGACAAGTAAATTGAAAAAACAACATAAATTCGCTTATAATTAAGCAGCCTCAAAATAACAGGTAAGTCTTAGTATTAGGCATTTAGAGACCAAAAACATTATACTTAACTCTTGAAATCTACATATTATTATTAAAATTAAACAGTGAAGTTTATATGTTGGTAGTAGGATTCATAGAAATTTCTCGGAATTATGTATTTGTCCAGTAGTTGTTTAATATCTTTTTTTTGTTTTGAGTTAAAGGTATCTTTTTAGTGTAAACTTGGGTCGAGCCAATTGGAAATACAGTTTGATTTCTAGCTCTTCTCATATTGCGTACGCAAACCTCTTGAAAATTTTCATTTTTGTAGGAATTTTTATAAAAAAGGACATGTGATGTTCATTTTCATTCATTCATTCATTCATCATAGACTCCTTCACAATCTCCACAAGCTTACGCACACGGTACAGCTCCATCTAAAAACAAACTGTTAATTTATTTAAAACCTAAGCACTACGAATATGTGTCACGTAGAGTAATAATAATAATAATAATATCTGGGACATCCCACACAACGCCATCTAGTCCCAAAGTAAGCAAGTATTATGCTTGTATTATGGGGTACTAGACAGCTGATACACATACTTAAATATTCTTTTTTTTATAATATATACATACATAAATACTTTTACACCCAGACACGGTACAAATATATATATGTTCATGCACACAAATATTTGCTCCGGGCGGTAATCGAACCCGCGACCCTCGGCTACGTAGTTAGGGTTTCTAGCCAACTGGTCAGTCAATTTGTGTGTATTAACTCAAATTTACAAAAAAAAGAATAGGCAAATGAAAGTTATATCAGTTTATTTCCACTTCAATGTATACGAAAATTTTAAATGGTTGATTCACGAAGAAATTTTTGTTTAGATTTGTAGAAAATATTACTAAAAAACGACAAAAAAAAATACTTCAACAATACTGTCTAAAATTTATAATTAAGTCACCAATAATGTCGAAAATGAGCTATCGTATAAATTCTGAGTGAACCAATAATAGTGCGTCAACTAGCAAAAGGCGCAGAAGAAAAATTGATTGGACCCTTACCCTATTAAAAAGTTTTTAAGTTTGATTACGACATATACAAACACGAGTCCACGCGGGCGAAGCAGCGGGCGGTCGATAGTTTCTTACTGAAATTTATTATCTGGACAGACGATGGTTGTGGCGGCTGGGAAGTGTGGTGCGGCGGGGAAGGGGAGCGTGTGCACACGCTGCTGGCCACACCCACTGCCTTCACCTACCAACACTCGCTCAAAATACCATCAGGTGAGTACAACTATAAGGATAGAAGGTTCTTCTAGGTTCTTCTTCTCAGTCGTACACTCCTGGTGGAGTGGTCATGGATTGTCTGATAGATTGGTTGCGACCTTTGCGAGATTTCTCCATCTTTTCTATACGTGGCATTGCTTGTACACTCAGTAAAGGAACACTTCGTAGATGAATTAATGACGTCCGTCCTTCTAGTAGGTGATCGACCACGAGAACGTTAACCCTCTACTCTTACTTGCACCATCAGTCGTTCCAGTGAGCTTTCGTTGCGGCTGATATGCCCAAACATCTTAAAGATAGATGGTAGAAACCACAAAAGGCGACGCTGACTTCACATAGTCCGAGCGTCTGATCCTATGTCGAAAAACTGAGCATCCCGGGCTCACATTTTAAACGCATACATGATTTCATAAAACTACGAATTGACTAGAAGCCCTCTTCTGCACTTAATGTCGAACCACTCATACTCTTAATTGCTAGGTGTTGTAACCGTTTTGCGAGATGGCGAGTTTCAGTCCGGTTTCAATCAGCGAAGTCCCCGCTCGCTGGCTTTCACCACCGCGAAATTGTGTTTGACAGTTTCGATACTGTGAAGTGACATTTCTGACTCTATTAAAACCAAACGCTCCTGTCAAATTTATTTACCCTAAGCATAATTTTTTATTTATTCAAATTCAGATTATTTTAAATCGAGTGCTTGGCTTACAACGAACCAGCTCCACAGTACTTTATATTATGCAAAAAATCGTTTCGTTTCGTTGCTCTGTTACGACATGAATAAAAGACAAACAAACGAACACACTTTTACATTTAATAGTGGTCACCCAGTGGTCGAAATTCCGTATTCACTTTGTTGAAACCACTAATAATTAGGCAAGAACTGAGGAAAAGAGTAAGTCAATTCAACCTGTAACAAACGACAGACTATCACGTTCAGAATTGCGCTGTAACGAAGGGTAGTATTTGTAAGAGACTTTATGTATGGGTCGGACCGGCCAGGATAGCTCCGTGGACGACCTTATATCGGTACTGGTTGCGGCTGGATACGATTCAAAACTCCAGTAACACTTTTCAGGCATAGCCTCCCACCAGCTAGCTAGTACTTGCTCTTCGTGACCTGTTTCAGAGGTCTGACTATGCGGAGCTTGAAATTAGAAATGCCGGCATGGCGGATCGTTCGCCCTTTTATACTCTATTTTCACATAATTTCTATTTACTCTATGTACAATTTTCTCGCGTTTTCAGCGACTTTTCGCGCCATTTCGAGCGGAACAATTAGGGCTTTTTAGGCAAAATTTGGCATTCTCGGAAGACAGTATTGTAAAGAAAGTCCTTCTTGTCCTGCTAGACACGTCTCGACAGTACTGTATAGAGACGTGATCTATCGAAAGGGCGAACTTTCCCCATTTTCTCTATTTTGTGGCGAGTAGCCACTAGTATGAGAGAAGGGAAACGACCAGAAAGCCCATCTTTAATCATCTATAACAAATTGGACTTTATATACTATTGCTATATAACGATTTACAAATTTCAATATCCTAACACGATTTGTATCGTTCTATTTCACACTATGAGTTCGAACACTGAGTACATAAGCACTTAACACTCGCAGCTTGGCCTTATGCTCGCTGTACGAAACATTTTATGTATATTTTGACTTTGTGCACTCCTCCAACATATGCTTAAAAGGAGGTACAAAGTTTTCTCTACATTTCGGTACATTTTTCTTTCAGACAACGATGATCCTTTTCAAGTGACGGCTTTAATAACATCGCTGATTAGCCGGTAAGGCGGCCGCGCCCAGGAATGCGTTGACTGATCGATTGTTCGAGTGGTTACATTCTCTAACTGCGATGCCAAGGGTCGCGGTTTTGATTCCTGCCGGCACAAATATTTGTGTACATGATCATGTCTATTTGTTCCGTGTCAAAGTGTAAAAGTATCTGTATGTATAAATTACAAAGAATATTTAAGTATGTATACCAGTTGCCTAGTATTCCATAATACAAACATGTTACTTGCTTACGTTGGGACTAGATGGTGCTCTGGGGGATGTACCAGGTATTATTATTACTGTCGGTTGGTGTCATACACCGCGTTTAGAATTCCGCACAGTAAATGACGTAACTCTCTGGCGCCACAACGCCACAGACCGTATGATAGTAAACGCCGACGTGCACAGCCAATGAGCATAAATAAGTTTTGTATTTTAGTACGTCCGATGAAACTTCTACTATCTACTACATACGCCGCGTATGCTCCACGTAGGCTCGAGAACTGATCACGTGAAACTATGTCATAACATTAGAATCTTGGTCATCTCAGTTTAATTCACACACACAATTCAAGCACGAGAATAAGTATCTATTTACGCGCTCAATCTGATATTTTTTTCTTGAATCTGTATTTAGTCAAATCTTTGTCTATATCCATATAGATAATAATAATAATATCTGAGACATCCCTTACAGCGCCATCTAGTCCCAAAATATTATGCTTGTGTTAAGGGCACTAGACAATTGATATATATACATACATATTTTTCGCAATACCTATAGGTATATACATGTATATAGATACTTTTACATCCAGACACGAAACAAAAAGAAAGAATGCACAGAAATATTTTTCCCGAGCGGAAATCGCACCCACGACCCTTTACTCCGCAGTTAGGGTCTCTAAGATTGTGAATGCAATTTAGTTAGGATTTGTGTACGCGGAAGTATTTCATCCAAGTGTACAAGCACAGGTATAAGTACTTTATTCGGATATATGTCCTAGACTGTGGCTCTGTCGTCGAAACATAATTTCGTTACTTTTACGCTTACAGCGCTTCGACCTACGGTTACGCCTGGGGCTGCTGCGTGCAAGAGTCTGTGGGTGGAGAACCGAGAGCATCAGGCGCGGCGATGCAGCTGCTGCCGTCGTTGACTCGCGTCGCTTTTGCTCTCGATTCTGGAAGGTAAAAGGTTTTCATTGCCAGAAGGTTCCCTAAGTTGGTATTCGCGGTGGGATTTAAAACGGGATTCATTAATTATGAAATTTGGCAAGAAGCAAGATCTGAAAAAAAGACGAAAATTGTTATATATATTTTTTTTTATTATTTAGTATTTTTAAATTTGCATGCGTTGTCGTACTATAGAGAGGCGTGTAGCGATAAATATCGCATTTGATCAGCTTTAGAGTAAATAGTGTAATCAATTGATCATGACACTTAAAGTCTATAAAAAAAAAACATTCTTTTTATACCGGGTGTTTGGCTGAACGTAGTCCAAACTTAATAGAGCATGAAGTGCTTACCGAAATAAGCAAAAAGTTTCAAGTGAGCAGATTGCGTAAACTAACGGTTATATAGAAAAACATGTTGAAAATTTCATTTTCTTTGTTTAAATTTTTTGTTGAGGTGGGTACGTTTACTACTTTCAGCCGAACATCAGGTATTAGGTTTTAACGTATGAAGTTGCCGTTCTTTTGCTTTTGATATTAGCGTCATAACAATATAGGACCATTTGCGACTAATTAGAAAAGTAAAAAAGCTTGATAGATGGGTACTCCACGAACTTAACGATCGCCAGCGCAATGTACGCGTCGAGACCTGCGTTGCGTCGCTTAACAGGCACAGAAATGAAGGAATTTCGTACCGAATTGTTACCTGTGATGAAAAATGGATCTTGTTCGACAATCGAAAGCGCTCAGAAAGTTGGTTAGATCCTGGTTCAGCACCAAAGCAATGTGTTAAACGAAAAATAACTCCTAAAAAGGTAATAGTAACTGTTTGGTGGTCTAGTGCCGGTGTGATTCATCACAGCTTTTTACAAAAGGCCTGAGCATTACTGCAGATGTATACTGTGAAAAACTGAAGACAATGATGGAGAAACTCGCACGTCTGCGACCAGGTTTGCTCAATCGGTCGTCCCCGCTGCTCCTTCACAACAACGCGCGACCTCATATTCCACAACAGACAGTCTCCAAGCTGCTAGAGTTGGGGTTGGAAGTTCGTCCTCATCCGCTGTACTTACCAGACCTTGCACTTACCGGCTATAACTTAATTCAAAATTTGGACAACTTTTAAAGGGAAAAAAATTCAATTCCCGAGAGACAGTACAAAATGCCTTTGAAGAGTTTGTTGCCTGTCGTCCAGTCCAGATTTTTACAAGAAGGGCGTCAATAAACTGCCACTGCGTTGGCAAAGATGCATCGATTGCACGGGTGAGTACTTTGAATAACAGAAATAAAGATGTTTGAAAAAAAAATACTTTTAAAATAATTTCATTCCAAACGGCAACTTCATTGGTTAAGACCTAATATTATATATATTTTTGTATTAATAAAGATGACTTGTCCGACAGGCTGTTTTTGGTGTCGTCGTCGCGGCCCGCCGCGGAAGGCAGCTTCGTGTTGAACGAGCTCGGCGCCGCCAGCGAGCTACGGTGCCTAGCCGACGTGCCAAGACCGCACGAGTACGCACCGACATAAAAACAATCTTGATCTATTGATGTCAATGACATTTCATGTACTAAAAACGGTGAATATGGCATTATCGCATCGAAACTGAGGAGCTTTTTATCTATTTTTTATTTATTTTCATGTTTTCCATTTCACAGTTTATACATAATTTTTTTTCATGTGTTTCAATACCTGGGACATCCTACACAGCGCCATCCAGTCCCAAACTAAGCAAAGCTTGTATTATGGGTACCAGACAACTGATATACCTACTTAAATGTTCTTTTTTTATATATTATAATACATATATAGATACTTTTACACCTAGACACGAAACAAATAGACATGTTCACGCCCGCAAATACTTGTCCCGGGCGAGAATCGACCCCGCGACCCTTGGCAAGTGGGAAGGCGCACGCTTGCTAAACTCAACGACTCAAAATCGATAAATTATGATTATTTTTTTTTAAATCGGCATTCGTCTTTTATTCAATCGTATGTAACTAGTTGTAATAGGAAAGCGTCGCGTCGGGCCGATGACCTAAAGAAGGCGGCATAGGTCGCCTCTAGACGCTCAGAGCGGAGGAGGATCACGTCACGTGGCGTGCTGTGGAGGAGGCTTATGTTCAGCAGTTGACAGATATTGACTGAAATGATGATATTGAACTAGTTATGACGAATAATTCACAAAGACACAAGAGTAACATCTAGGTAACCAATCTTGCTTAGACTCTTGTCTGTCTGTGGCATTGTAGCAAATGTGGCTTTACAACGGAATAACCGATTTCAGTGCTTTTTTTTGTAAATATCGATTATTGTTAAAACATTTTTTTATTGTTCTACTTTGGTTTTGCTTTTTATCCAGGTTGCGTGTTCCAACAGTGGTCGGTGCGTACGCGCGAAGTGGCAGCTCGCCTCAACTGTAGCTAGCTGGTGTCATGCTCCGAGAGTCTGCAGTCCATAGCGATTGACGAACACCACCCTGACAATTGCTAGGTATTGACTTGAGTCTGTAGACAAAGTTCTTATGAGGCGAGTTTTGTTGCATCACTATCGAAACGTGTGAACGGCGTATTCAACTAGAGCAATTTTCATTATCAATTAGCTTTCCGCTTGTGGCTCCGCTTGCGTGGACTACGCAGTTGTACGGGGACCGCTATAATTTATTACACAGATATAGTTCATAAGTTGAAGAGTGATATAGGCTACTTTTTATCCCGGAAAAAAGGATCCCTTTACAACTGTGTAGTCCACGCGAGCGGAGCTGTAAAGTGTTAGTGATGCTAGTGGAATCATTAAAATTACAAAGTGCTATTCAATTGCTTTTAGCTTACAAAATTATAAAATGTGTATGTAACTAATAGACTGAGCTCACACAGCGGCATTGTTCTTACTTCTAGCATTTTTATGCCCGCCGTAACTTAAAAAAAAGGGATTTATATATAAAATATTCGACCTTGATTACGAAACAATTTAGTCGGATAAGGATTAATTCTATGATACGAATGTCATCATCTTTCGATTCTATTGAGTGATTAAAAAGAAACCGTTATTGTGGCTTAACTATCATAATGAAAACATATATGTACTATAAATGTGCAGTACATTATTTTATGTCTCATCAATAATTTTCACTGCGCACGCATCTACGATTTTTTTTGAAAATTAAATATAGCTCATCTTACTTGTTGGTAATATAGCTTTTCTATAATAAAAAGAATTTAAAAAATCAGTTTAGGAGTTTCTGAGGTTATCCATAACGAACATACAGAAAATGAAATCTTTTCTCTTTATAATAATACCTAATATTTATATTTCAATATCGAAAATCCACAGAAACGTAAGTACGTACAACTTCGGACGTCGTCATTTTGAAATTGTGATTTTTTTTTTAAATTCGTATTGACGGCCGCTTAGCCTAGTGGGTAGCGACTCTGCCTACGAAGCTGGAGGTCCGGGGTTCGAATCCCAGGTCGGGTCAGTATTTATATGATGAATACTGGTACTTACCGGGTCTTGGTTGTTATATATATGTGGTGTCTTCGCTTGGTACCCAAAACACAAGCTAATGCTTAGTTTAAGGCCGTAGACGTTGTTGTAATGTATATGTTATTATTATTATTATTGTATTCGAAGGTGTGAACAAAAGTCCAAGTCGTTGAATGTTAGAAGTTGAACTAGAAAACTCGCACCATAAGAACAATGCTTGAAAGGTGTTTGAAAATGAAATGTTTATCAACACCGTAAAAAGAAAAGAATAAATTATTATAAGACGTCATATCTCCCACGCTAGGATTTCCTTCCTCTTGAATCAGTCTATCCATTGGTGTCAATAATATGCTAATCCGTTTGGTAGTTTTTGAGTTTATGCGTTCAGACAGACAGACAGACGCGGCGGGGGACTTTATTTTATAATATGTAGTGATGGATTTTTTTTCTTCCAGGCAACCGCGTCGAACACATACAGTGGGATGTACTGTCTGTTATGGAGACTGGACCGTTGTGTGGGCTGCCCGACTGAATAGAATATTTTCCGGGAAATAACTACAATGGAAGTAATCCGATGAAGAAAATGTAGAATGACCGGCCGATATCCATACTTGTGTATATTATAGTATTTCATATAGACGCCCTCTCTGATTATTTGTATGCAGTGGTGGATTTACACAATTGCCACCAGTAAGCTATTAAAATTTTGCCGCCTCTAATGACCTCTACAATTCGATATCCTAGTTCACAAATATATTTTTTACAATTTTTTTTATCAATGATATTGTAATTTTATGATTTGTGCAGAATCGATCGTCCTGATTACATCTCGTTTTTGTCGTAATCAGTATGAATGTGTACTAAAGGCTCAGTGTGTCAGTTTCTAGATTATTTTAACAATCCAACGATTGAGATTGCACAAGAAATACTTTTTGGGTTTCAGCTAGTAAAAGCTCAATCGTGTATTACTAAGAAGGCGGGGTAAGGTAGGTATGCCTTAGTACTACTTACACAATAACGTACATTTGGTAAACGTAATTCAATCGTTTTTATTGCGCTTACTTACAGTATAAAACAATAAAATATTTTGGTCCCAGATTTACCGCCCTAGGCTCCAACTTATTTATATTTGTTAGTAAATTCACCACTGTTTGTATGTTATTTTAAGTATAAAAGTCTGATGCAGTATTGTTTCGAATAAACGTTGTGTTATTCCTGGACGTTACAAGTTGGCGATAACTTCAACGCGACCAAAGTGCCGTTCTCGTTGTGGTGAATTGTGAAACTAGCGAGTGATTCAGGTAAACCTTAGCGCCCTGATTGATAGCGCCCCGCGGCTCTGCTCGGTGGTCTACACAGTTGTGCTGGAACTCTTTTTTCCATAATAAAAAGCAGCATATGCCACTCTTATGCTTATAAACTATATCTATGCAAACAATTATAGCGGTCCCGGTACAACTGTGCAGTCGTGGGCGGAAAGCTGTTTAAAAATGAAATATGACCCATGTTACTCGATGCTATTGTAGCTTACTATAGGGAAGGAATTTTTAAAATCAGTGTACAGCTGTGTAGTCCACGCGACCGGAGTTTCCACGCGGCGAAAATCTAACCTTGTATAATGTCTGGATGGACCCTGGCAATACAATGTCGAGAAAAACTTTTACATACTTGTGTGCGTGACTCAACAGACCACATACACATACATTCGCTACACCATACTAACCACGTACAAACCGTCTGTGTGCGTGAATTCTAACCGAACGGTAGGGGATATTTTTATCTACGTTTTTTGACGCCAACTCTCTCTATCCAGACATTATAAATAATCAAAGGTAGATCTAAACACTCACAGCATAAAGGAATCAAAATTGATAACAGCGTCCATTTCAGCACAGTCCAACCACCTAAACACTAGTTTATTGGTGTATATGTTGCCAGTTCGTAAGCGAAACAGCTGACGACCACCACCCGCGAACACGCGCGCAACCGTTTTCGCATCAGCCATTTCGGGTCGAGTTGGGGAAAGCCGCTCATCTTTGAAGGTTTTCTTAAATTTCCAATGTATTTCGCCGTTTTAGGATGAACTTGTTAAATGTATCAAATCAGAGATATTCCAATCCGGCACTATCTGGATCGGGTGCAGTTGTCTGTAACCAGATTCGGCCCTCATTACAAAAAAAGGCACGCATTAACTAGATGTCATGTTAGCCGATGTGAGAATGACGACACTGAATTTTGCTAAAATACGTTGAAACTCTTCCAACTTTAATAGGTAACTTGTTCCATGGTTTAGCCACTGCCATTAGCAACAACAATTGTTATAATTTGGGGTTTGGGAATAGAAGCGATTCCGATGCGCCTAATCAACGTCGTTCAAGTAGGTATAACTATTATGAAATCTCATTTACCGTTTACAATTTTAAGATTACATATCGTCCCCGTATTTTGAAAACTCGATATGATTCTGTCTACGATAAAGATGAAATACGAAAAAGAAATTACCTACACTAGGAACCAGAATCCTTCAGTTTTAGAGAAAAGTTACAAAAAATAAGATTATTTTTTTCTCAAATTTAAGAAAAATGAAATTGTAGACAAACACTGTTAACTATTGTATTCTTTTTGTACCTATGTCGTCTACTTGGGCTAATAAACTTGTTCACACACATGTTATTGTGAATGAAATTTTAAAAATAAATCGTAATTCACACCAGTTTGAAATATAAACAAAAATATAAAATAACTTGTGTTTGTTGTTGAATGATCTCTCGAAATATGACTTTATAGCTTTAGCATGTAAAAATGTTATGAACAACGCCTTTGTATTATAAGATATTTGTAAGTGAAATAAATGTATTTTAGCACGTTTTATGTGTTTCATTTGTCTAGTCGACTGACTTGTTCATCTAGTGGTCAGAGACGCCGACTGTAGAACCAAAGGTAGCGGGTTCGATTCCCGTCCGGGGCAAATATTTATTTATGTCCATAAACATGTCTGATTGTTCTTTGTATAGGTGTAAAATATCTATATACTGATATAAGTACTAGCGACCCGCCCGTAGCCCTGCTCGTCGGTTATTCGTTTCTTACAGTATTCACTTATTTATTTCAGTTTTATACCCGCTATTTTCTTTCCCATTTTCGTTACGCCATTATAGTTCTTGTTCTGGACCTCGGTCCCGTCCCATTTTCGGTTCCATTCTTATCAAAGCAAAGTGAGCGGGGATGGGGGCATAGGGAATTTTATAATGTTCGTTTATATCAAATAAGATATATATTTAAGAATATCTTATTACAATTCAACAAATATTACAAAACCTAAACGAAGCAGGAAGTAAAAGAGTGTGTAATATAGATTTAAAACATTCCGGAAGAAATTCTCTAAATGATTAAAAACTGTATCAAAATCTTTTGCACGGTTTAGAAGAAGTGAGCGAAGAAACAGAAGAAATGAATCCCGTAGCGTTGTCTACTCGCTCCCAGGCTGCGTACCAGAGAGCTCCAGCAGACTCGCCGCGTCATGTTGATACTAACTTAATCACGCACTTAGGTCTATTTTATACCTGGTGTTTGGCTGAATAGAACATGTAGAGCTTATCGAACTAAACCAAAAGATTAAAAAAAAAAGAAATTTCAAACATGTTTTTTTCGATGACAGTTACTTTGTGCCATCTGCTCACTTGAAACTTTTTGTATGGTTCGGTAAGTTCTACGTGCTCTATATGTTTGGAGTACTTTCAGCCGAACACCTGTTATAGGTTTTTTACTTTTATGCAAAAATGTAAATATAATTAATAAAAGAATATAATATGATTTACTTTATTTTGAAGGTAATATTTATAAAAAACCATTACCTTACTGTTACCTATACAAATTTTCACCCTCATTTACTCCTATTTTTCCTTCAGCCCTTTTTATACCCCACTGCAGGTACTTAGGCCTCGCCTCAAGATGAAGGCTTGGAGCTTAAATTCACCACGCTGCTCCAATGCGGGTTGGCGGATTGTAACGACCACCATCTATTGACAGCAATCGGGACCGACTGCTTAACGTACGTTCCGACACACAGAGTCAGTGAAAGTTATATGCTAAAGTCAGAACAACGCCCGGATTTACATGGCCTTGTTTTGAAACAAATTTGCTGCGCTCGGGCTATCACGACACTCACATGTGTATATGAGAATGTAATAAGTATAGTATAAGAGAATGTAATAAGTGTAGTATATGAGATACATATTCATACATACACATTCAGTGCAGAAAGCTAAAATTTATATACAGGTGAGTTTTTGAGATGAGACTGTATGGCCAAATTCTAAACTATGAGAAATAGCGAAAAGTGTTGAAAGGCATCATGAGCTTGATTTTTGAGAAAACGAAAACTACATATTCACATTTTTGAAAAATCTGTCTACTTCAAAATGAAATTAAACCACTTGATTTGATAATTATATATTAAATACGTTAAGAAAAAACTTTTGACCCCTTTTGACCCCCGAGGCCGCACCTTTTTCATATGTTTACGTTTTCCTTAGTTACCAAATTGTACCGAATAGAAAAATTTTGAAAAGTCTAAGATCAGAGCCCGCTGCTAAAATCATAATATTTTGTTTTAGTCCATTTGCATAAGACCAGACATCTGAAAACGGCATTTAAATGTAATTATATAATTGTAATTAAATTCGCACGTACGGATGTCGTCGCTGGGTTTTTGGCAGGCAACTGCTTTTATAGGTATCTATTACGGGCACTCGTGATTAAGTTTTTCGTATGATGGTATATTTTTTTTCACATTTTCTTTCAGTTCGGAGGATTTGCTTGTGTGTGTAGAGACACTATTTGAAAGCATCACAATTTGAAAATAACGGCCAACTATAGAACTTGATCTTACTGTACAATTAGTTCATTTTATATTTTATACAATAATAGTGACCACATGAAAACTACTTTTTCATCAATTCAGTAGAGTTTTTTTCCACTTGTAATGTAAATGAAACAAAACCTACACTGTGTCACACACAAAGTATATTTATTTCGGAACGTGAACTAAAAACAGTAGGCCCATAAATGAAATTCAGTTGTCAAAATCTAGTTAAACTTAATTTATGTGAAAACATCGATGGATCGAAAGCAATCGCTTTTGGGACATCATTGAAATAGAATCTTAATGTTTGGGAGTATATTTCGATTAGTTATGCTTGATTGTATCCTCATAAAAGGTGTGCATTCGTCATTTCAGTGGTTTGATCGAAATTCGGTAGCAAAAAACTTTTTAAAAAGTGGCATTGCAGCTTAAAGTATTTGTTCAGAAAAAATGCCTTATACACCATTTTTTCGCATTCCAGAGCCTTTCTTATTTTTAATAATAAATTTGATAGTTTGTTTTAAAAATGTACTACCGAAATGACGAAAAGATCATACTTCAAAGATTTACCCCCGTATGACTTAAGATGATAAAATTATGTGTTGTGTTTTAATTTAAGCATTTCTATTCGTTTAACTAAAACTAAAATCATGTTATGTGGCCTGCTATTTATAAATCTGGAACTGGCCCTTATATTTGGAGCTTTTTTTACTGTTGAAAAGTATTATATTTTTTTACAGTCAAATGTCCTTGTACTTATGTATTCTCGTCATCCTTAAGCCCAGGGACACCTCTATCTCACGATATGTAACACGACGATCTTGCAATATTAATTTCCGCACAGCATCGATATTTATACCGCCGATTGCCGCCTACAATTAAACTCACTGAACCCGTGATACACAGTGGTATTCGATGGTGTTTCATTCTCAAAACTCGAAGTCAGTTGATCGATGCACTGTTTTTGAGTTAGCTTACGTCGAAAACCGTAATAAATCATCGCACGAAAATGTTCACGAGGCAAATCCATGGTGATGGAAACATGCAATTTTCAAAATGAAGCCACAATGAAATAAAAATTGTCAGTTATACGAAACAATTGTATTCTACAGCTAAAGAGTTAGATGTCTTAATAACTTTTTGAATAATTTTTGGAAATGGCCAGAAATAGTAACCCTTGTATCGTGGAAACATTCATTCACAGACATACAGAGCATATTTTATTAGTGTTGAAAATGGTTTAATCTGACTAAAGGATTTTTCGAAATTTCACCCCTTAAATATTAAAGTTACAGCGGGTAAGTTTGTATTGCACCCCCAAGGTGGTGGAAACGGGGGTAAATTTGGATAAAAATCTGTAATTTTGAAGTTAAATGCTTGAAAATCAGTAGTAAACGTCAGTGTTTAAAATTTTTTGAAGAATTAAACCTTAAGAGAGTAAATTAAAGCATGATCATATGGGAGTTGGTATTTGCCTTTTGGGTCGTCACCGAGTTGAGATCAGCGACCGCTGACCGCTGTTTGCTGCTATCGCGTTCAACTCCAAAATATGAAAGATTGACTGGTACATATACCTTTTGCTTACATAAAACTAGCCAAAAAAAATGGACTAGAATCGTAAGCGCATCGCGCCTTAGCACACCAGCTGAGTGGACGCAAAATACGTGAATGAATATTGTGTAGCGCTGATCGCTTAGAAAGCGATCACCAGTGTGTTCGGAAACATAAATATACACTCCGAATTTGGTTTGAAAATTCGGAGATATATTTTGTTTTTAGAACGTTTTTTTTTTTTGTTTTACCCTTGCGATGGGAAGCCTTGTGTGGTTGTCTGTCTGTTTTTTGTTCCGGCTGATCTCCAAAATGACTAAACCATTTCTAGGAATCTTCGCAGACATAGAAAGGAGGTTATCTGGAGTGAAATAAGTTGGTTTTTGTCTGTGTGTTTGTTACTGCTAATCGTCGAAACGGCTGATCCGATTTTACTGAAATTTTGCAAACATAAAGAAGGCGTTGTCGTTGAAGGCGCTGTGTGCTTGCTGCTTGTAGGGTGGCCCCAGTTGCCTCCTTAGTAGCACCTGTCGATCGCACGGGCGAGAGTCTTTTAGTCCGCCTTCGTCCGCCACAGCGGGTGATAATCTGAGTCAGGACATTATTGATTGCCAAAAAGCATCGTATGTAAAAAAGTGTTGTCAAAAACAGCTCTTTGCTAAAAGTTCTGTCAAACTATTGCCGTTCCCCTCGCCAGTTCCCATGAATTAGTGATAGCGAACTGTCAAAATCTTTAAGTCAGCGTCTTTGAAGAGTGTACTTAAGTGACGTGATCTTATTAATATTAAAACATAATTCTAAGATCGTCCCAGCAAAATACACCACTCAAAAATTAATTTTAGCCACGTGTGCTATAAAAACTCTCACAGATTTCATTGCTTAAGCATTAGTTCGGAAAACGCCGAAATATCCTCAGATAGTTAACAATAGCTAAAAATACAATAATCCAAGTAACTGAGAAATAAAAAAAATGTCAGTAATTAAAGTATGGCCGTATATTTTCTATTACAAAAATATATTGTTGCGTTTATATTTCATTTCTTTTAAATTAAAAAAGGAAATCACTTTTTACAAAATTAACGTGGCAGTATAAATAATTCGTATTTTATTCTGCTCTGTGGTAATAACCTATTAAACTAATAGAATATACTGAATGCATTTACTATTAAAAATTCTACACTATTTCTAAATTTCTAAATTTATAATATAAGATAATAAAATTTATTTTCTTGCTATGAATACATAAATATTTCATACAAGTTTAATTTTTTTTTTTAAACTATTTTTCAACGACTGTATGTGAAAAATATTAGATTAGTTCTAATTCAATAACCGCAAAATGCAAACATACCTATATTAAAAATATAACGTTTCTAAACTAGATTCTATGTACAGTCAAGAACAAGTTAAACACATTCGTCAAAGCTTTCTTACGACGTACACTTCTCGAGTCTCTGACTCCACAAACATTTCACACGAGTATATGGTGCCAAGGAAAAAAGTAATTTAGGGTAGGCAAAAATCGATTTAACAACTCAACTACGAGTCCGCGGTCCGTCTAAACACAGCAAATACACAATTTCGAAACAATCCTATATCTTCGCTCCTTTTACTGTGACGACGACCGGCTGTTGGAGTTTCGAGGCCCAAAATTTGATTAGGAGCATCGGTCGCCGACTTATATAGAGGGTTGTGACTCCCGCTCTGTGTCGTTTCTGGCACAGAGGCTCGCCATAGTGATACGATACGGTAATGCCGCAAGCGTTATGGAGATTAGCTCGAAAAGACATATAGACGTACAGACCGACAGACAAAAAGTATTGTATCATTTCTGACAACGTCCTCTTTATATCTGAAAGGTTTCATTAAAATCTGATCAGCCGTAGCGGAGATTAGCTCGAATAGACAGATAAACGTACAGACCGACAAACAAAAAGTAGTATATCATTTTGACAACGTTCTCTTTGTATCTGAAAAGTTTCATTAAAATCGGAACAGCAGTTTTCTATAAAATGTATTAGCTTTGTTGTCATTTTTAATTTCCCAGCCTACTTCACCCCACTGCAGTGGCTTAGACTTCTCCTCAGGATGAGGGTGCTTGGAGCTTAATTTACCGCACTGTTCCAGTGCCGTTTGGCGGATGTTAACGACTGCCATTTCATAATTATAAATTAACTGTCTTTATGTTTGTGATATAAAAATCAGACGTGAACTTATCCATAAGTTTAACAAATTTTTGGGTCTAGTATGTTCTGGTCACAGGTTCTGGTAGTATGGTATAAAGTTTCCAGTATGACTATCCCAGTATCGTTTTAATAATAGAGAAAATTAATTTGAGAGCCGCGTTTGGTTTTAATAGTGTCATAAATGTCCTTCACAATGTCGAAGTAACATTACGCAAATTTGCAGGGTTGAAGATTGGCACGCGCGGATTTCGCGGGGGTGAAGACCGGTGTACGGGGACCTTGCGCACTGAAACTCGGACTAAAACTCACTATCTTATACGAACTAGCTAGAGTATGAGTGTTTAGACAGTAAAAGCAGAAGAGGGCTTCTAGTCAATTAGTTCTTTTATGGTTTTAAGGCGGATTACCTAATGATTCTTGAGGATTTAGTTCAACAAAAAAAATATCACCATGTTATTTTAGAATCACTAGAATCAACTGTTACTAATATGATAAAATATCAAAAATTGCACGAAATATCTTTAAAATTAATACAAAACAATTCATTTTGTGGAATTCCCTGTAAAAAAATTAATAGTGCGAATAAATTTTTCTTCGTGGTCTTTTCATTCAGAACTTGTTTAATCCTTATTTTCCTAGATTTATTTTAATTTACGTATTTAATCTTCTTTCTATTGGTAAATTTATTCGCACTATTAATTTTTTTACAGGGAATTCCACAATTGTTATTTAGTTTTGTTTGTATGTATTATTTTGTAGTTATGTATATTTAGTTATTGTACTGTTATGAATAGTTTGAATTATGGTATTTGAATAAATGAAACTACGGATAAAAAACAATTTTAATTTATTTTATTTTATTATTTTAATTTTATTTTTTGAAGTCAAAAATTTCATCGTATTTTGACATAGTTCTTAAAAAAATATTAAATATTTTTAGCATGAACACACTGTTGCATTCCAGTACAGTGAATTTATCGAAAGAAATTCGCAATAAAACTTGCAATGTATCAGAAGGTATAGTTTCGATTTAGAAGTGAAATTACTGAATCATTTGTAACAGAACACACAATTTTATCGTTGCGTGTTAAGGAAAAATATCTCCATGTGTTAATAACAGTGTTAAATTCTTTTTAAATATGTAAAACCCGCAAGTAAAAGGCAACAGGGTGAACATATTAAAGAAGTAACTTTTCCTAAATTGTATAGACATGCCGTTCTTGCATTTTTATTCTACTGGAAGTAGCATCGGTTTGGCTTTCAAAAAGTTAAACAATTATGTGTAAAAGAACTTTGTATCGGAGTTATAAACCTTAAAAATACTAATAGATTCTATCCAGTATTTTCCATGGTCTCTGTGGTACACGGCGTTCAATCAATATTGAAATTGCTAGATGAATTTAATTTTTTTGTTAAGTAAATGGCCAGCATTTTCTCGTGTTGTGGTAGATTTTTCGTTTACCATGTTGAATGCTCTTTGTAAATCTTATAATAATTGTAGTTTGTTAGATTATTTGAACTTTTATTTTCATTACTATACGTATAATACTCGTAACCGAAATTCGAATTTTTCGCGCTATTAAATACCATTAAATTTATGTTGTGCTCATTTTGCCTAAAGAATATGTGAAGATATTACTCGAAATAAGAATCAAGAATATAAATTTTTTGAAGATTTAATTGTTAGTTTTATGCTGTTTTCATATTGGAAAAAAAGAATGATTTTGTTAAAAACTTATACATTCTATTAAAATCATCATTCATTGACCGTCAAGTTATTAATGCTAAAGAAACACTGAAAGTTTTGTGTAAAGCAAAAAATATTTATACAAACTTCGATGACCATGCATCGGAGAGCATTCAAAATGATTCAAATTCCTCTATACATAAATCGAGTCTCTTTTACCTACATACACTTTATGAAAATTGTTGCTAAAATAGATATAGTCAAAGCCGGTGCGATAAAGAACCCGTATTTTAAAATAAGTCTTTTGTATTTTTTGAGAAATATTTACCATACCATTATGGACAAGTTTAACTGGGGAAGGCAGATTAAATAAACAACGCAACCGTAGAAAAATATTTTGAGCAATTAAAAAAAAACTTTCTATTGAAACGAAGGAATTTGCAATGCACACAATTTCTAAGAAAAGTAAGGCATGGCACTTTGGCTTTTATTATGAAAATTCACTCAAAGTACCTAAAAAACATGATACGGAAAATAAAGCTAAAGAAAAAAATGTGAAGAAAGTTGGAATAGACGCCCGAAAGCTCAATTTTCACACTTTGAAGTACGATATTTAATTCATTACAAATGTTTTCTCTCTCACAAAAACCTATTGAAGGAATATCATTAGAAAATAAAATAAAGTGCCTGTGATTCGTGTTCAATGCATCACAAACACACAAATACTCATTAAAACTATTTCTTGATCTCTAGAGAGAATAAACCCATTATAAAATTTGCAAAGTACGGAAAAAATATAACAGTGGTTGTTCTTTATCGATTTCATTAACTAATGTTTTCTAACAGAAACTCGAAAATTTTAGATAATTTATTTTTGCCCGATATAGTGAGAATTTTGAAAAATTACAAAAAAAATATACGACACACAAAATATTTATTTACCGCCCATATAAAATAAATAGATGCAATAGCATTTGAGGCAGTGTCTATAAATTTCGTAAAGGTTTTGTGTAAATTGTCATAATTTAAAAGCTTACTTTACCTGCAACTTTTCTTGGCAATTTTTTATATTTGAAACGTTGCCTTAAAAGTATCTTTATTGTGACTATGATTTAGTGTCACTTACAACTTTTCAAATTGAACTTGCTCATAACGACGTATAATAAATGTTTTTCAAAAAAGATTGTAAAGAGATTTTTATAATCAAGATCCTTTACGTAACAGACTTGGACGAGTTAGCGTTTACGTACAGCACTTAAAATAAAATTTATATTATATGTTCTTTAATCATTTTTCAACATTTATTAATGGCCGAAGGTCTTCAGTAAAAGTTTTTCAGGAAGACATTTTTGATGTTGGCTGTAGGGATCCCAAAGAAACGCAGCCTTGGCACTGTTTACAGCAATTAAATAAAAAACTTATATGTAATATTACTTTATTATAATTTGTAAATGTCGAAATACTTAAGACAGTTTCATCAGAAAAACCGTTTCGATATTGTTTAAAATAAAAGATGATGGGCATTTTACTATGGGAGCTGGGCGTAAAACCAACAGAAACATATGTTGTGATGTATTCCAAGTCTAAATTACGTTTACATATATTTTATGTTCGATATAGATGGGGTGGTGATGAACCAAGGCATAAAAAAGGATAGAATAAAACACTTAAAATACTTTTAAAAAGTTATTTAATCTATATATAAATACGTGAAGGAAAAGCTTTAGAGACCCCTTTTTAAGCATAGAAGAGTGTGAGATTTGGCATTGTAAAAGTTTGTGTGGATTATAGGAGTGCAGAAACGTAAAATATATATACAGGTGAATTTTTGAGATGGGACTATATGGCCAAATCCTAAACTATGAAAAATAGCGAAAAGTGTTCAAAAGGATCATGAGCTCGATTTTTAAGAAAAGAAAACTGCAAGTTAACATTCTTGAAAAATCTTTTATTTTAACAGGGAATCGAAACACTTCATTTGATATCTCTATGTATTAATACGCGAAGGAAAAGTTTATATGGAAAAGGAATGCCAAAGCTTAAATCTATAATTATATACTTAATATGTGTTATAAATACTGTCAACCATACGAGTTTAATAGTCTGTCGTTTGATGCTGTTTGAATTGACTTACTCTCAATCACAAATCAGTAAGTTTATACCCGTAAGTTGACGTTTGTATAAAACATTAGTTGAAAAACGTTTAAAATGGCATAACATACAGATATACATTACATGATAATTAAAATAATGTTACACTGCTCATAATTAATTCCTACCCAAAAAGATAAATCATCGTTGTCTCCTTCCGTCATTGTATCGAAATCAAATCTCGTAGTAGGTACGTGAAACAAATTCTTTAAAAATACTTACTAATGTACTAACTAAACTGAGCTGAAACGAGGAGTTCGCTCGTGCGAGCAAATTATCCTAGGTGCATCATCAGTTTATGGTGAAAATTATGCTTAACCATTAGAACCATCAAACGTATATACAAAATTTTGTGTTCGCGCTACTAACTGTTGAGGACTGCCCCTTATGAGGAGACAATTTTGGCTGTAGCATCAGGTCATGTTTATCATTTTAGTGTATTGCCATCGAAGTTACATATTTTCAAAATTTTAGCCCGGTAGCTTCAGTGGAAGTGGGTGAAATATTGATCGCCAAATTCCATATACAAGTGAAGTTAAATAAAAGTTTTTTAAAGTTATATGTTATTTGTAACCCCCATCCTCTAAAAGGCATTTCGGGAAAAACCTAAAGTGTTATTTATATAATTGAAGAATTAAAAAACACAAATATTTTAATAAAATAAGTATATATTTCGGTATTTGCATCATCCCTTCTAGAATTTCAATTTCATTTGTGTTACTATCACGTATCAGTATAAGTTACAGTTCCAGTTAAATATGTAACGAAACCCCCCTCCTCAAACTAAGGGAGGCCTAAGCCCCTGCAGTGGGGTAAAAATAGGCTAATGATGATGTAACGAAATTCCTTAAACTTCATTTCCTCCGAAAATACCCAAAAGAACGCTTCCGTTCAAATTTACACAAACGACAAATTTTTGAGTTCAATCTAATAGTTCCAGAGGTCACCTTGGACAAACAAAACTCCCAAGCACCTCTTTATTATATTATATTTTTAGATTATCCCTGTTCTAATCCTAGAAAATATTAAATAAAACACTTTGAAGTCAATAAATTTCGTTTTGGTGTGAAACATCTGTATTGGCGACTTTGGTGAGGGTACCTAATAACTGATTGTTGGCGTATCGATGGCTATATACTTAAAAGAAAAAAAATAAAAACCGACTTCAAAAACATAAACTAAAAAGTTAAAAATAAAATTTTCACTTTAAAGAAAGGAGCATTAACAGGCGGCATATAGTTAATGAAGTCGGTGCCAACTCAGACGCTTTAAATGGGTACTTACCAGGTAATAACAATTACAACAATGATATATTAAAACTATAACAAATATAGAACACAATTTAAAGTGTCTGAGTGAGTAGGCACCGACTACATTAACTATATGCCGCCTGTTAATGCTCCTTTCTTTAAAGTGAAAATTTTATTTTTAACTTTTTAGTTTATGTTTTTGAAGTCGGTTTTTATTTTTTTTTTATTATTTTATTTTTCAATTTTTAGTTGAACGCATCTGTAACTAATTTGTATTTAGTATAAATGGGGCTACTAAACGCGCTACTCTAATGAGACAGCACCGCGATTACGCAACGTAAATTCAGTGTCAAATTGACGCATAAGCATGTCTAGTAGGTAGTGGTATTCCTATGTAAAACTTCAATCTTAATTAAGTATTATTTTTGTGCGAACTGAACATTTTGGCATATTCAACCGTATGAAGGAAGCCCAACAAAAGTTAACTGCTGTAAATCGTTGAGGAATTCCCTCGACTGTTTATGGTCTTCATCATCAGACCTGTAATGGCACTTATAACCCATATGAGTGCAAAGTTCTCTTCAATAGAAATGAATTAAGTCCAAACACTAGGTGATTGCTGTAAATCGTTAAGGAGTTCCTTCGACTGTGTATGGTCTCCATCATCAGATCTGTAATGGTACTTATAACCCATATGGGTGCAAAGTTCTCATTAATAGAAATGAATTAAGTACAAACACCAGGTAATTGCTGTAAATCGTTAAGGAGTTCCCTCGATTGTGTATGGTCTCCATCATCAGATCTATAATGGTACTTAAAACCCATATGGGTGCAAAGTTCTCATTAATAGAAATGAATTACGTCCAAACACCAGGTAATTGCTGTAAATCGTTAAGGAGTTCCTTCGACTGTGTATGGTCTCCATCATCAGACTTGTAATGGTACTTATAACCCATATGGGTGCAAAGTTCTCATTAATAGAAATGAATTACGTCCAAACACCAGGTAATTGCTGTAAATCGTGAAGGAGTTCCCTCGATTGTGTATGGTCTCCATCATCAGATCTATAATGGTACTTATGACCCATATGGGTGCAAAGTTCTCATTAATAGAAATGAATCACGTCCAAACACCAGGTAATTGCTGTAAATCGTGAAGGAGTTCCCTCGATTGTGTATGGTCTCCATCATCAGATCTATAATGGTACTTATGACCCATATGGGTGCAAAGTTCTCATTAATAGAAATGAATTACGTCCAAACACCAGGTAATTGCTGTAAATCGTTAAGGAGTTCCTTCGACTGTGTATGGTCTCCATCATCAGACCTGTAATGGTGCTTATGACCCATATGAGTGCAAAGTTCTCATTAATAGAAATGAATTACGTCCAAACACCAGGTAATTGCTGTAAATCGTGAAGGAGTTCCCTCGATTGTGTATGGTCTCCATCATCAGATCTATAATGGTACTTATGACCCATATGGGTGCAAAGTTCTCATTAATAGAAATGAATTTCGTCCAAACACCAGGTAATTGCTGTAAATTGTGAAGGAGTTCCCTCGATTGTGTATGGTCTCCATCATCAGATCTATAATGGTACTTATGACCCATATGGGTGCAAAGTTCTCATTAATAGAAATGAATTACGTCCAAACACCAGGTAATTGCTGTAAATCGTTAAGGAGTTCCCTCTATTGTGTATGGTCTCCATCATCAGATCTATAATGGTACTTATGACCCATATGGGTGCAAAGTTCTCATTAATAGAAATGAATTACGTCCAAACACCAGGTAATTGCTGTAAATCGTGAAGGAGTTCCCTCGATTGTGTATGGTCTCCATCATCAGATCTATAATGGTACTTATGACCCATATGGGTGCAAAGTTCTCATTAATAGAAATGAATTACGTCCAAACACCAGGTAATTGCTGTAAATCGTGAAGGAGTTCCCTCGATTGTGTATGGTCTCCATCATCAGATCTATAATGGTACTTATGACCCATATGGGTGCAAAGTTCTCATTAATAGAAATGAATTTCGTCCAAACACCAGGTAATTGCTGTAAATCGTGAAGGAGTTCCCTCGATTGTGTATGGTCTCCATCATCAGATCTATAAAGGTACTTATGACCCATATGGGTGCAAAGTTCTCATTAATAGAAATGAATTAAGTCCAAACACCAGGTAATTGCTGTAAATCGTTAAGGAGTTCCCTCGATTGTGTATGGTCGCCATCATCAGACCTGTAATGGTACTTATAATCCATATGGGTGCAAAGTTCTCATTAATAGAAATGAATTTCGTCCAAACACCAGGTAATTGCTGTAAATCGTGAAGGAGTTCCCTCGATTGTGTATGGTCTCCATCATCAGATCTATAATGGTACTTATGACCCATATGGGTGCAAAGTTCTCATTAATAGAAATGAATTTTGTCCAAACACCAGGTAATTGCTGTAAATCGTGAAGGAGTTCCCTCGATTGTGTATGGTCTCCATCATTAGATCTGTAATGGTACTTATAACCCATATGGGTGCAAAGTTCTCATTAATAGAAATGAATTAAGTCCAAACACCAGGTAATTGCTGTAAATCGTTGAGGAGTTCCCTCGATTGTGTATGGTCTCCATCATCAGACCTGTAATGGCACTTATAATCCATATGGGTGCAAAGATCTCATCAATAGAAATGAATCAAGTCCAAACACTAGGTAATTGCTGCAAGTTGTTGAGGAGTTCCTTCGACTGTCTTTCAGCTCCATCATCAGATCGACTCTCGACCTTCATTAAATAGTACTAGTAGTAGTACTTTATCAAAATACTTAAAATACGATACTTTAAAATACGATTTTCGAAGGTTGCCCTCGATTTCTCTGGGATGCCATCATCAGATCCTGGTTTTCTTATCATGGTACCATTTCGGAGATATCTTCCTTTCACAAAAAAATCATCCGATTCGGTTCATAAACAACGAAGTTATCCTTGAACACACATAAAAAAAAAAAACATATATACGGTCGAATTGAGTAACCTCCTTCTTTTTTGAAGTCGCTTAAAAAGAACCTTACGTTTTTAAAGTTGGGTATCAATTCCTAAGTTCCATTCATTTATATTTTTCTATTTATTTATGTTTTATTAAGTATGTTATTAAATATTAATTTTGTTTTTTTTTTTAACTCGCTTTAATAGTATCGAATCAACTAATCAACTGCCGGCCAGTAACTAAATGTTAGCATTAGCAACTTGAAATATTTTCAAAATTTTTGTATTTAATAAAAATAAATGTTTAGGTATTCATATTCATAATTAGTCATAATTTTCTGAAAAAAATCAACGAATCTCCTGCTTTCGCACGAACTTTTTACGACATTGGAAATGAACCTAACGAAATAAAGTAAACACACATATTTTGGATAATATTTTTCGAAAAAAATTATCACTTTGTTAAACCCATAGAGTAAAAAAATTTGACAGCAGCGTTTGGTTTTAATAGAGTCACAAATGTCATTTCACAGTACCGAAAATGCCAACCGCTAATTCGCGGGGCGAAGACCGGCACGCGGGGATTTCTCAGGGTGAAGCCCGGCGAGCCGGGGACCTGCGCATTGAAATCTATGAGGGCTTCTAGTCGATTCGCACTTTTATGGTTAAACCTAAAAAAATATTAACATAGTACAGAAATCTCATAAGCATTACATTTCTGTGATGCAAATAGTTAAGTATACCTATAGAATATAATTATTATAGTTCATTTTGGCAAACACAAAACTTTTATATAATTCTAAATTTCAGTTAGATTCTCCGATGTTTCACAAAAAGAACTGTACGTGTAAAGTCTGTTTGTCTGACTGTAAATTCAAAAACTACCCACCGGATTTTCATACGGTTTTCCCCAATGGACGGAGTGATTCAAGAGGAAGGTTTGTGTATAAAGTTTATTAATGTCTTGCTTAATTAAATTGGTTGAAATATGACGATGATTGCTGAAAACAAGCCTATTTTATTTTTAAAAATGTCACATATGATGTGATAATTGGAAAGCTATTTACAAGGATACTCTGTTAATCTTTATCAAATCAAATACGTCAAGTACCTTAAACATTTCATGCACTATATAATTGTCCTTTATACGCCAAATAATTTAAATTAATATCTTAGGAGTTAGATTTATTTGTATGTATTAACCATTGTTACTTAATTTATTTAACTGGCACCTCTTAGGAGTTACAATTTTAAGATATTAAGTTAAATTAAAACCATCGCGCCATAAAATAAATTCAGTGGTCCTACAACTGACGTGACACGCGTAGACAGCACTTATCATTGTTGTATACAAAGAAATACCTAAATATTTTAGTTTGTTTTTATGTTTCATAACGTATTCTTTACTTTGTCAAAATAAAATACATTAAAAATACTCCAAGTAGGGTAAACATAACAGCCACTTGGGGGTGCTGTATCAGGCGTGCTTCTATGAAAATACTAGGTTGAATTTGATGAGGTGTTTTGCGTTACATAGATATGATCTCAGGTCAGATTCTTAGATAAGGTTTACAATTATAAACCACCAGGAGGTGCTGCATTCAAATTCAAATTCAAATTCAAATTCAAATTCAAATTCAAAAAGTTTTTATTCAATATAAGATGTTTGCACACACTTATTGAAAGTCGTAAAAATTGATTAGGTACCGGTTCAAAAACTAGGAGGAGAAGAACCGGCAAGAAACTCCTCCCTATTTATTTAATTTAAATATATGTTTTTCTTAATTGTTTTTTTTTATATTAAAGTCTTACAACTATTACAATGATGTCCATGCGCACTTATCATTTAAATACTCGGTAATACAATAGTAAGCTTTTTTCATGAGTTGGACTTTAACTCGCTTTATAAATTGATTAGAATTCAAGTCTAACATTTCTTTTGGAATTTTATTATAAAAACGGATACAATTTCCCATGGAAGAATTATTAACTTTTGAGAGCCTGAACCTGGGAATTGATAACATATGCTTATGTCTTGTATTTAAGTTGTGGCCACCACCCACCCTAATAGAGAAAGCATTTAAGTTTTTATGTACATAAATTATATTTTCATAAATATACTGACAAGGGATTGTCAAAATATTACCTTCTCTAAAATGAGCCTTTACACTATCTCTATATTTTAATTTATATATAGCTCGAATAGCCCTTTTCTGCAGAACAAATATTGTTTGAATGTCAGCGGCCTTTCCCCATAGCAGAATGCCATATGACATTATGCTATGAAAGTAGCTAAAATAAACCAGCCTCGCTGTAGGCACATCGGTTAGTTTTCTTATTTGCCTAATTGCAAAAACAGCAGAGCTCAGTTTACCAGCCACCCTCATAATATGAGGACCCCATTGTAAATTGTAAATTCTTATCTGAAATAATAATCATTTCAGATAAGATCGATCACCAGAAGGTGCTGCATCTGGCGTGTTTCTATGAAAAAAACTATGGTGATTTTAATGAAGTTTTTTTCATTACATAAATAACATTACAAATCAGATTCTTGGATAGTCAAAGTCAAAGTCTTTATTTCGTATTTATGTAACATGGTCCTGCAATACGTCATAAAAGGGAATTTTTTATTTTGTGGAAACACGTCACCACAAAGGCGCATTCCAAAAAATGGTGATTTTTCTCTTATTCCTCTCTGGAATAGGCTTACATAGGGTAACATAGATATCTTCTTAATTCAGATTCTTTGATACGTTGTGTGGTTATCAGACACTAGGGTGTGCTGCATTAGACGTGTTTCCATAAATTAACTTGACCGATTTTGATGAGGTGTTATGCGTTACATGGACGTATGCTCACATATTCTTAGATACGTTTTATGGTTATCAGCCACTAAGGCGTGCTGCATCAGTTATATTTCTATAGAAAAACTAGGTTCATTTTGATAAGGTTTTTGCGTTACATAGATATTATCTCAGTTCAGATTCTCAAATAGGCTTTACAGTTACAGACTACCAGTATGTGCTGTATTAATCGTGTTTCTATAATAAAAATAAAGAATGATTTTGATGAGGTTTTAGCGTCACATATATATTATTATAATATTATGTACTTAACTTATATCACATCCTCAGATGAGAATCTGATAGGCTTTACGGTTATAGACCAGCAGGAGGTGCTGCATTCGGAGTGTTTCTATAAAAGAATCTGCAGGCTGGTTTTGTTGAATTTTTTAACGTTACATAGATATCATCTCAGGTCAGATCCTTAGATACTAAGAAAACTTCAAGTAAACATCAAAAACTAAAGTGGTTCCCATACAAGAAACGTATTTTCGACGTTTTGTCATTGAAAATGACTATCAAATCCATTTCACAAAAGACGCATTTTTGGCTATAACTCCGAGGGTATGAAGTCTAGCCAAGATTTTAAGGTCTTAAAAGATCAAGAATTCAGTTGCGCATCTTATAACACCAAAATTTTGGAAATCGGAATAGCAATTTTTGTAAAAAATTGGAAAATGTAAAAAAATCGGGATTTTTTTGGTTTTTTTTTTACTAAATCCAAAATATTTCGATATCGGGGACCGATATCGAAAATAAAAAAAAATGGTGTCTTGGCCATTGACGTAGCTACAATTTGAGACCAAGTTTTTGGAAATCGGTTGGTAATTGTAAGAGAAATTATTTCCGAAAGATGAGATTTTTTGGTCGATCGCTGGTGTTTGTGGATATAAGTTACTATATTTCAGGTGGTATTCGTCGGATCACTTCAAAATGTTGTACAAAAGGTTAGAGGGCGTCGGTAGCTACAGTTTGAGACCAAAATTTTGGATATCGGTTAAAAATCGAACAAGAAATTTGACATCACATGTTAGATTTTATGGACGATCGGGAACTTGTTAACATTACGGTCATCGCCTTTCGGCCTGTATTCGTTCGAATGCTTCATTATCGAGTTCAAAACGTTTAAGGATATCAGATGCTGCAGTTTAAAACCTAAATGTTTCAAATATGTTGAACAAACGAAAATTTTTTTTTCGTTGATTTATTTCTGAGTTTAAAGAGTTGAAAAGATTAGTGCAACGTTTTCGTGGCAAAACCACTATTACGTGGCAATGCCACGATTTCGCGGCAATAAAATAAAATAATCTGTGAAAATCGGATTTGGGTAGGTTCATTTTCAATGAAACCGATGGTTGCGGGGACTGCAAGATCTGTGGATTTTTTTCCGACGTTTTTGGTGATTATTGGTTGTAAAATCATTTCTTATACTTGAAATTTTCATGAAAGATGTATCACTATGATCGCTACAAATCGCAAATAATAAAATAAAACTAAAAAAAATTCCGATGTTTTTGGTGATTGGTGAATGTGAGAGCGTTGCTCACACTTCAAATTTTTATGAAATGTGTATTACTGTACTTGTTAATATTAAAAATAATAAAACCTAAATAAAGTCAAAAATTAAAGGGGGTTCCCATACAAGGAACGTAATTTTCCCGACGTTTTTGGTGATTGGTGGTTGTTAGATCATTTCTTAGACTTGAAATTTTTAGGAAAAAAGTATCATTATGATCGCTGTAATAACAAATAATAATAATAAAGTTAAAAATTAAAGAATTCCCATAAAAAACACTTAATTTTTCCGACGTTTTTGGTGATTGGTGAGTGTGAGAGCGTTGTTTACACTTGAAATTATCATGAAAGATGTATCAGTATGATCGCTATAATAAAAAATAATAATAATAAAGTTAAAAATTAAAGAATTCCCATAAAAAACACCTAATTTTTCCGACGATTTTAGTGATTGGTGATTGTGAGAGCGTTGTTTACACTTGAAATTATCATGAAAGATGTATCAGTATGATCGCTATAATAAAAAATAATAATAATAAAATAAATCTAAAAGTTAAAGAATTCCCATAAAAGAAACCTAATTTTTCCGACGTTTTTGGTGATTGGTGAGTGTGAGAGCGTTGTTTACACTTCAAATTTTTATGAAATATGTATTACTGTACTTGTTAATATTAAAAACAATAAAACATAAATAAAGTCAAAAATTAAAGGGGGTTCCCATACAAGGAACGTAATTTTTCCGATGTTTTTGATGATTTGTGGTTGTCAGATCATTATTTACACTTGATATTTTCAAGAATGATGTACTACTATGTTAACTATTAAAACAAATAATAATAATAAAATAAAGTTAAAAATTAAAGGATGGCTCTCATACAAGGAACGTAACCTTTCCGATGTTTTTGATGATTAGTGGTTGTCAGATCATTATTTACACTTGATATTTTTATGAAAGATGAACTATTATGTTAGCTATTAAAGCAAATAATAATAATAAAATAAAGTTAAAAATTAAAGGGGGCTCTCATACAAGGAACGTAACTTTTCCGACGTTTTTGGTGATTATTAGTTGTAAGATCATTTCTTACGCTTGTAATTTTTATGGAAGATGTAATACTACAATAACTATAATACTGAATAATAATAATAAAGTAAAGTTAAAATTGAAAGGGGGTTACCGTACAAGGAACGTAATTTTTCCGACGTTTTTGTTGATTAGTGGTTGTTTGATCATTATTTACACTTGATATTTTTGTTAAAAATTGAAGCACTATGTTAACTATTAAAACTAATAATAATAATAAGATAAAGTAAAAAATTAAAGGGGGTTCCCATACAAGGAACGTAATTTTTCCGATGTTTTTGATGATTAGTGGTTGTCAGATCATTATTTACACTTGATATTTTTGTGAAAGATGTTACACTATGTAACCTTAATAAAAAAAAATTATAATAAAATAAAGTTAAAAGTTTAAGGGGGTTCCCATACAAGGAACGTAATTTTTCCAATGTTTTTGCTGATTAGTGTTTGTCAGATCTATATTAACACTTGATATTTTGAAGAAAGATGAACTACTATGTTAGCTATTAAAACAAATAATAATAATAAAATAAAGTTAAAAATTAAAGAATTCCCATAAAAGAAACCTAATTTTTTCGACGTTTTTTGTGATTGGTGAGTGTGAGAGCATTGCTTACACTTGAAATTTTTATGAAATGTGTATTTTTGTACTTGTTATTATTAAAATCAATGAAACATAAATAAAGTCAAAAATTAAAGGGGGTTCCCATACAAGGAATGTAATTTTCCCGACGTTTTTGGTGATTGGTGGTTGTAAGATCATTACATACACTTGGAATTTTAATGAAAAAAGTATCACTGTGATCGCTATAATAACAAATAATAATAATAAAATAAAGTTAAAAATTAAAGAATTCCCATAAAGGAAAGCTAATTTTTCCGACGTTTTTGGTGATTGGTGAGTGTGAGAGCATTGCTTACACTTGGAATTTTTATGAAATGTGTATTTCTGTACTTGTTAATATTAAAATCAATGAAACATAAATAAAGTCAAAAATTAAAGGGGGTTCCCATACAAGGAATGTAATTTTCCCGACGTTTTTGGTGATTGGTGGTTGTAAGATCATCACTTACACTTGGAATTTTTATGAAAAAAGTATCACTATGATCGCTATTAACAAATAATAATAATAAAATAAAGTTAAAAATTAAAGAATTCCCATATAAGAAACCTATTTTTTCCGACGTTTTTTGTGATTGGTGAGTGTGAGAGCGTTGCTTACACTTCAAATTATCATGAAATGTGTATTACTGTACTTGTTAATATTAAAAATAATAAAACATAAATAAAGTCAAAAATTAAAGAATTCCCATAAAAGAAACCTAATTTTTCCGACATTTTTGGTGATTGGTGAGTGTGAGAGCGTTGCTTGCACTTCAAATTATCATGAAATGTGTATTACTGTACTTGTTAATATTAAAAATAATAAAACATAAATAAAGGCAAAAATTAAAGAATTCCCATAAAAGAAACCTAATTTTTTCGACGCTTTTTGTGATTGGTGAGTGTGAGAGCGTTGCTTACACTTGAAATTATCATGAAAGATGTATCAGTATGATCGCTATAATAACAAATAATAATAATAAAATAAAGTTAAAAATTAAAGAATTCCCATATAAGAAACCTATTTTTTCCGACGTTTTTTGTGATTGGTGAGTGTGAGAGCGTTGCTTACACTTCAAATTATCATGAAATGTGTATTACTGTACTTGTTAATATTAAAAATAATAAAACATAAATATAGGCAAAAATTAAAGAATTCCCATAAAAGAAACCTAATTTTTTCGACGCTTTTTGTGATTGGTGAGTGTGAGAGCGTTGCTTACACTTGAAATTATCATGAAAGATGTATCAGTATGATCGCTATAATAACAAATAATAATAATAAAATAAAGTTAAAAATTAAAGAATTCCCATATAAGAAACCTAATTTTTCCGACGTTTTTGGTGATTGGTAAGTGTGAGAGCGTTCGTTGCTTACACTTCAAATTTTATTTTGTTAATATTAAAAATAAAGTCTTTCGATCGACGGGGTGTACTGCCAGGCATTCAAGCACGATGTGGTGCTGGTGTTCACGGGCGACGCGATCGGCGAAGTGCTGGACAGTGCCGGCGATGCTATCCATCAAGTTAGTAGGAATTCTTTATTAAAATTTATTTCTTTTTGCAGTGCAAATTTAAAATACTATGTAAAAACTAATATATTCTTGTATAGTAAAAAATATGTTTAAATTTATAGACGTCACAGCATAGTACTTACGTACAAAAATACCCAATAGAGCATCAGACGGAAAATCTAAAATGTCTAATTACATGACTGCGAAAAGGAATCAGCAACAGGAATCAGTCCAGCGCAGGCAAATGTTTCAGCGTAGTATGATGTAGGAACACATAGACAATAAAAAATACAAAGCAACATTCATTATATAGATAGATGACACACCGTAAACAGGATGATGATCATTCGACCGATCGCGGCATATAGTACGATTTGTTTTCCATCACGAAATTGATTACGGTTGTTACATATATAGTATGCGAGTCGTCTTTTTATATTGATATCGTATGATGACGATGGATCAAAACGTTCACCGTCCCAAATGTGACCTAAAACGTTATCACGTTAGTACTAGCATTAAAAAGTGTTACTTTTGGTTTTATTAGTTAGTAAGTTAAAATCAACTTATCAATTGAAATTACTGGGTTCTTGAAAATTTCTCCTGCATTGGTTTTTTGTGGAAGAGAATCGGTGGGTCGTTGTGGCAATTTTTTTAGCAGATGACTTGAAATACAGTTTTAAAAAAACTGGTCAGTAGTAAATCTTACATTGTGGAATTTAAAGCAGTCCCGTGGAGAAAACCAAGAACAAGTTTTGGAAGGTTTCTAATAATAAATTGCGATTTGCTTGTAATTTATAAAATAAAAGTGTCATTATTCATCAGTCATCATTAACGTCATTACGGAAACTGTATTCTCCCTTAGATAAATACAAAATAAGTAATAGATCCATCTTCCATATAAATAAAATCGTAGTGTCTGTCTGTCTGTTCCGGCCTAACCTAACCAATATTTCTTATCTCTGAGTCCCGCACCAGCACTTAAGTGCAAGACATTTCGGCCCTAGAAATACTGTTTCGGAAGCTTGGGTATTTTATATTAGTTTTCATCCACTGGATTATTGGGGATTTTTGGAATTGTTGGTTGTTTTTGGAAAGGAAAGGAACTGGTCACCTGTAAAAAATTATATTTTTAGGTTCCCACATTCGTATAAGGCAGTAAAGCGTGACAAAATGTATGAGAAATATATTTTATATACTGATATTTAGAAATTCCCATTCTAGGGTGCAGTGTGCTTAGGCCTATTGGGATCCTTTAACGAGATATTTCTTAAGTGATGGGTCTTAGGGACACGGGCGTGCAAACATACGTAACTTATCGTGCTTGGCTTCTTACTCGTGTAGGACTTAATTACTTTGTAAATAGAGGCGGTCAGCCATCTAATTAAAAATTACAATTTAGATACCGTTATTTCTGTGATCGAATCGGAGATTTATATTCAAAGCGGTATTGTATATAAGGGGAGTCTGTCGCTAATTTATTAAGGCGATTAATGTATCTATCATTAAAGCTTTGATTTTTAAGAGTCCTAACTGCTTCACAGTTTATTTTGGAGGTGATATTTCTCTGCCGAAGGATCATATTTTAATACGGGTTGCCGCTTTTAGTTACTAGCTTTCTTGAACTACGTTTTAGAAAAATATAAAAAAGTTTCCTAATAGGTAATAATAAAAGATAGCATAAATACTATACAAACACTTATGACGAACCATAATCATAAGTTTGATCATAGTTATAGATTTCTGATTATTTTCTGGTTTAGGCACTTGACTTGATGCACTTTTTGATGACTTTGTGATTAATTATTGTTCTTGGTATGGCTACGAAACCATGTGATTCGACACGCAATTGTTGTTCTTCCGCAGTTTTTTAAGGTGTCGGCAATTTGATTTCAATTTAAATTTTTCGCTTACTTTTTTTTAATCTTTGAAAATCTTTCTATATCTGCCAACTTTTCCATCACGCACATCCGCTATTCAGATTTTTGTCATCTTTTCTCGTTTAATAGTTCTTTTTAAGTAAACTTGATATTATAGAGCACTAACAACAAAAGTCAAGATGAGAGAAGAAAAAAATGAATATAAATTATTGTCGCCCTAGAAGAAAAGAGACAAAGGGACTTGGACCTCGCTGTTTCATCTCTTCGTTTCGCAAAGCCGAGTTCACTGTCCTGAAACTAGTATTACGTCCATGAGAAAAACATAACTTGGCATTATTATGTATTGAATTTTAAAAATTTTGAATTCAATGAAGGTAAGTGACTATATTTATATTGCTTTCATAATTCCATCCCGACTTTAACTCATATTTTTCGTTTAATATAGATGGAGTTATGCAAAGTGTAATGATCAAATGACTAAGACAGCTTGAGACGTTTTTGCGGTGAACTATTAGGAGCCTAATAAATCTACGTCTTGTGACGTCGACTATCTGTCCAGACAATAATACACTCATGACTAATAGGAGTAATAATAATAAGTTAATGATAGCCCGCACATTTTATCCAACTAAATCGTCCAACGAATTAATTGGACACCGATCGTACCTATCAGAACCGAGATTCCCTTCAGATTAGGCACAATTAAAAAGTTGGCATGCAGTTTAGAATACAGGGTATGATGTTTCCCCTGTTCTAATCTGTCACTGAATATAGGATAACCCAAAATTTTCTCTTTTGTTTTCGTCTTTTTTTCTCAATATAGCAATTAGAGCGTTCTTTTCCTGCATTTTCATGCAAACGTCAACGCACTAGCAACACTCTCACAGACTAAATCATCGAAGACCATCTGGACCATGGACGTAATTATAAAATCAATTAGGTCTGCGGCTGGCAGCCAACACAATAAAGTTGGCCGATTTCAATAAAGTTGTGAAAGTACGCGATTTAGTTGTTCGATAGTCGGCCACCTAGAAATTGTAAGACTGCGACGTCTCTAACCAGTATCATAATACTATATTGCATCTACAGATACGGCGGCGTTTCATGCTCAGTGGCATTTGAAGTAATTACATTTTATATTATTCTGCCTATTTTTATTTCAAAATATTCAAACCATTTCATATATTTTTTTACGATCGGCAACACTAGTACAGTGTGTTCGGTGCGCTCATTGTTTGTTCTGTGGCTAGTTCTGTGGTCTGTGGTATGCATAGAGACAATAGAATGAGAATAGAATAGAGTAGGCCATGGAACTAATATGTCACTTTTGAAGTAGAGGGTAAAACATACTCAATCTCATCCAAATCTATGGAGGTTCAACGAAATAGGCGGTTGTAGCTGATTTTTGCCTTCATTGACTGTACTACAAGTGAAATTAAATAAAAGTTTTTTTAAAGTTATAACAAAATAAGTGATTTGTACTGGAGCAACTGTGAATTACTAAAATGAATAAAACTTGTCTATTTTCAGTTACTTACACCACTAGATTACGTTATTTGTATTGTATTAGATTGGTAATTTTCATATCTAAATGAGGTGGCATAAATTAAAAGATGAAAATATAAACTTTAGCTTTCGGCCTTTGGGTAAATCTTCTCATTGCTATTTTCTAAATCCAGAGGTTTTCAGTTCAGTCAAAAGCGATTTTATATTAAATAATATGAAATTATTATGGAAAAAAATGCATTTTCGAAATTCTCCCTCTAGTACGATCGCCTAAATTCTTGGGTAGAATATAATTTTTTGATATCTCTCATAAACTCAGGAATACAATAATACGCACGGATCTTTGCCGCCCTGAGTGGAAACATTAATTTTAATTTTTGTAGTTACATGTTATGGCAACATTTTTTTCTCATCTTCAAATTGAAACTAAGATGTAAGCCCAGAGATGTAAGTTATTGCCGCCATAATTCGGCAGTGCAACCAACCTTCGGTGCAAACGCAACGCCACATTCGTCAAGATCAAGAGACCAGTCAGTTGGTAGCACGACGTACCAACCAATCACTCATCGAGAAAAATCGTAAGTGATGCAAACTAGCGCAAACGTCCAATAACAAGATCTCGTCGCTCTCATTGATTGGTTGAAATAAAAGTGTTTTGATAGGTGCGCTTAAAAACGAGCGCCTCGTTTAAAGTTTCGTTTCGTGAATTAGGCATGATTAGGCTGGATTAGGCTATGATTGAAACGAACTTGTTCTGTAATATTTACTGATTCTCTCTCATTGTTTCCGATACATGTGCATTGCTGTGCATGGTTTATATAATTTCATTCATATAATTTGTGTCGATTGGCATGGCCACGAGGAAGTTTAAGTTTTCATAGATCAGCAGTGTTTTATCGTTAAAAGTACTGTTGTCTTCTGTTGTCTGTTCTTTATATTTTGTTTATTTGTTGCTAATTTTATTATTTCATTATTCCTAATTATAAGTTGTTGACATGTTTTCGAACATGAAACATGTGAAAAAAGATAGCAGAAAGTGTGCCAAACGCGGGAAGTCCATGGCTGAGGAACCAAGTTTAGTTCTATACCATTTCCCTAGACCTGGGCTATAAATTATTCGCCGGTAAGTACATATGACATTGTTTAATTGAAAAATGTAACCTACCCTTAATTTGTTATAACCAAAAGGTATAAAAACCGTTCAAATACGTTTGTACGGAGTCCTTACAAAGACAGGCCTCTTTTGATTCTTTGACTAGCGTATTTACACTCACGCAGTTTTAGAAGACAGAAATGAAATTTTTGTAAAACAAAGTCCTCAGTGACATTGTGACTTGGATTATAATTTTCTTTTCTATTCAATGATCCTAACATTAATTTGTTTTCATTTATTTTGTTTATAGCGCTCAAGAATAGGCAAGATTTCGCTACCCCGACCAAGACTAAACCTCAAATGAATTTTAAAGAAAACTGTTCAGTAGTCATAAAATTTTATGCTATAAGCATTTTAAAGGAAATTCATTTGTCGACTATGCAAATAAGAAGTTGCATATGTATGTTGTTCCCTGTCACAGTGATAATCAAGAACTTTCAACTTCGGTAAGTACTCATTTGTACATAATACAATACAATATGTCTTTTGCTTATTTTTACAATGCAATATAATATAGTACTACCTTGTTCACTACAAATTAAGCAAATTAGCATAAGGTCACAGACAACATCAATGATTGTCAAGAGTGAAAAAACCAAACTGTTAGCATTTTAATCACATATCTACTTACACTTTTTATGCATATATCAGCTAAAATTGTTTAATGCTTATAAGAAAATCTTACGCAACAGAGTTAATATTTATTTATGAACAGCATTTATGTGTGCAATACCATACCATCAGCCCATCAATGCCCCACTACAGGGCCTTTGGCCTCCCCTCGTGATGAGGGGACGTTGAGCTTAATCTACTATGCTGCTCCAGAGCGGGTTGGTGTATTTTAACGATTGCCATCTATTGCTGGCAACCAGGACCGACGGCTTAACGTGCTCTCCGAGGCACTGAATCTGTGATAGTTATGTATATAAGTTAGAAAAAACTCATTGGTATATGCCCTGGGATTTGATTCCACGGCCTTCTAAACAAGAACCGGGCTCGTTACCACTCGGCTATCACGACATTTAAATGTGTGCAATAAATGTTATTAATTATCAGATTTCAGACTCAAGTTGACTTGCTTGTGAATATGCCGTCTGTGCAAGGCTTAACTCCATCAACTTCTACAAGTCAACCGGAAGTATGTACCTGTTCTGGCCACTGATACTCAAGTATAACCGACTACAATGAATTAGTTGCCAGAAATGTTTGCTGCCACAACTGGAACACCTTCAAAAGTGTTACCTCCAGAAGTTTTTTCAGCTCACAAGGTCAAGGTTCAATCAAAACGAGAGAAAAAGTTGTACAATACACGTAGAAAAAACTTAAGACTAATATACAAACTCAAAAATAAAATGAATACAGATGCTATTCTACAAGAATTATTAAAAGATGAAGTTGTTAAAAAAGCACCTAACAAGCTCCTTTGCAGTGCTTTTACGAGGCCAATTAGGAAACTTTAAAAAACATCACAAGGGAAGAACATATCAAAATGCATGTATCAAAAAATAATAACTTTGAAGATATATAAACGTTCACCAGCCTGATACAGGTTATTAAGACGTTTATTTCCGTTGACCTGTCAAACAACTATTAAAAGTTTATTAAATCACCTGCCATTGAACAATAAAATAAACCATCACATATTTGAAGCTTTAAAAAAAATTACACAAAATCAAATATCAGGTCAATATTAATGTTTGACGAAATGTCCATAAGAAAAAAAATTATCGTACGATAGAAAACGATTAGATTTATGGCTACCAGGACCATGACAATCAAGGACGTAATCCGTAAATAGCAAGTCATGCTTTAGTTTTTATGATAGCAGCCATAAGAGACTACTTCAAACAACCAGTGGCCTATTATTTATCTGGAGAATATGTGAACGCTGATAAGCGGGCAGTACTAGTCAAAGAGGTATGTCGTATTATTGGTCCTTTAGTTGTTGAAAATACTCCATTTTTACATTTCCATTACTTATGTAATGGAACTTTATTATTCTCGTTTTTTTGTCTGTCTGTTCGTCAACCACAGTGAAATATCTCATAAACTTTAAGAGCCAGGAACTTGAATGTCTAATGAAACTTATTATTTCTATGAATAGACATAATAAAATTGAAATATTTTAAAAAAATATGTAGAAGGTTAAAATTTATATTAATTTTGTTTATAATGGGCTATATAATCTATATCTATTTTTCTATACTTTTATATAAAGCGAAAGAGTTTGTTTGTTTGTGTGTTTGTTTGATTGTTTGAACGCGCTAATCTGTGGAACTACTAACCTGATTCTATAATTCTTTTTGTATTTCATAGCCCAATTTTCGAGGAAGGTTACAGGCCATAATATATAAAATCGTAGTGTTTGTCTGTCTGTTTCAACTAATCTCCAAAACGGTTGAACCGATTGTAATGAAACTTAGTATAAATAAAACTAACGTTATCTGAAATCACATAGATTACTCTTTGTCTGTCTGTTTATTCGAGCTGATCTGAAACGGCTGAACAGATTTTAATGAAACTTCACAGATCGACGGTCCCTACGTCCAAAGCGACATGTCAAAAGCTAAGATTAACAGTAGAGTGTAATAAAGGTTCAAGATGCTCTAGAAAAAATTCTAATTACAATTATAAATACATCTTTTATATAATGTTTTGCTATCTTTAAGAAGTTTAAAGTAGTATTTATTCATAATTAATTTTTTCACATATTCTGGGTAAAACTGCTAGATAACTGGTTCTACACTGTCATGTAAATAAAACCATGTCAGACAAATGTAAGATACCTGTTTATACGTCGGAAATAACATAATGTTTTGAAATAAAATGTAAGTAAATGTTTTATGAAAACGTAGAATTTTGTTATTTTCAAAAGAATTCCATAAACATCCTTATATTGACACCCATTTATATTTAAAATACATTAATGGGGACATATAACTTTTTATTCATGGCTATATAATAATAATATTATTAAAATTATATAACATTAATATTAAAAACAAAAAAACACACCACGAAACTGTATCACAACCATAATCACAACAATATTCAACCGCGCGAACGGGCACAAACCAACACGTCTAATTGGAGAATTTCATGCAAAATACGTTAAGTTTGACAAGACCGCGGCGTTCACACCGAGTGGCGCGCTTTTTTAAACGCAGAACAAACCGACGTGTCTAAGATATCCGCATTTACGACACCAATTCGTTGTAATTATTATACTTGTTCCCTTATACGATTCATATATTTATATAGTAAAACCGTTAATATTTGTAAAAAAATCTTATATGTTTATATACTTACTTTGACTGTAATGGTGGTGGGCGCGGCCACGCACACAGCAGAAGCGGGGCGTGAGCAGTTATAAAGATTGGATGCATTCATAGAGTAAATAAATTCGACAGCAGCGCCACCGAGCGTATTTTATATATGCATTTGAATAGAGCCGCCATTTGTTTTTTTTACTGGTCCGCTTCCACTGTATGGCTGCAGCCGAGCGCACCCGACCAACTAATTATTGCATTTCTTTCCTTATTTTTTTTTAAGCCGTCCCTTTATTCACTAGTTTCTTCCAAACGGCGCTGTCTCGTTTGAATAGCGCGTTTAGAAGGTCTCGATTATACCAGCCCATTTATGCCCCACTGCAGGGGCTTAGGCCTCCTCTCAATGTGAAGGGGCTTAGAGTTTAATCCACCACGCTACTCCAGTGTGGATTGGTGGATTTTAACGATTGCTAGATAGCAGTCGTGCCATCGTGGGTGCCATCAACAGCAGCTTAATGTGCTCTCCGAAGTACGGAGTTAGCGATAGTTATGTACTTAAGTTAGAAAAACTCATTGGTAAATGCCTGGATTCGAACCGCACGCAGGGCCGCACGGCCTTGTAAACTTGAAATAGCTTCGCTGCGCTCGGATTATCACGACACTCAGACACACAGACGACTCACTTAGAAGGTCTACTCTTACTAAATACAAATAAGCTACAGTTACTGGACTAAACTTTTTTTTTAGTTCGGTAAGCTCTACACGCTCTATAAGTTTGGACAACGTTTAACTAAATATTCTGTACGTAACAATTTTCAAATCAACTTGCATCTTCACAATATTTTGTCGCATTACAGTTATCGGTGGACGAAGCAGAGGCTCTCCTGAAGCGTCACGAGGAATTGGAGGCGAGACTTCACGCCCAAGACGACCGCTTACGCGCGTTCCTTAACAACGCCAAAACACTTCTGCGAATACTTCACTATGCTAATGAACAGTACGTACTTACATGTCGTAGTTAATTACATAAATTAATCGGTCATCATTGGTGTTGTACAGTTTTTTTTTCGATATAAAAGCGTTTTAATACATTCTACTCGACAGTGGTGAAGGATACCAGTCACAATAATTTAGGCGCTAGACACCTGTGGCGTAGGGTCTGATCATAAACATTAGAATAGACTATCTCAATATTAGAAATAATAATAATAACGTATACATCACAACAACGTCTAGGCCTCAAACAAAGCATTAGTTTGTGTTTTGGGTACCAAGCGAAGACACCACATACATATAACAACCAAGACCCGTTACCAGTATCAGTATTCATCATAAATACTGACCCGACCTGGGATTCGAACCCAGGACCTCCAGCTTCGTAGACAGGGTCGCTACCCACTAGGCTAAGCGGTCGTGACTGTGTGTTCATTACCTAGAACCTTGGATCGTCACGTCCGGGCCAGGTTACATTTTTTATACTCGTATACCACCCTTCGCCACTGCTATCTATATGATACACAATACTTTAAGCAGTCACATCGGAAGATGCTGAATAATAATATCTGCGCTTACAAAAGGTCATCTAGTCCCAAACTAGACAGAGGCCTGTATTATTGGTACTAAACAAAATATATTTTTTAATACATATATAGATATTTTACACCCAGACACAGAACAAATAGACATGTTCATGCACACAAATATTTGTACTGGGCGGGAATCGAACCCGCGAACTTCGGTTCTACAGTTGGCGCCTCCGACCACTCGACCAACAGGTCAGTTATACAACAACAACAACAGTCAATCTATATAAATACCTTGATTTTTTTTTGTCACGAGACAGCAGGTAAATGAAATAGATAATTATTTTTTATGGTTTATAAATTCAAAGTGTAGTCACAAGGTGCCTGATTTAAACAATTTCACTCATTTTTACTAAGAATGAGGCAGAACATACACCTGATGAAAAACTGAAAGGTTAGTCCTGTTATTAACGTCAAACTAGATTTATACCTGCAGTTGTACACCGCCCTCTTTACAATATAAATACCTGGGCCATCCCACACAGTGCCATCTAGTTCCAAAGTTAGTAGAGCTTGTCTTATGTACTTTTCACACCCAGACACGGAACAAATATTTGTTCCGGACGGGAATCAAATCCGCTACCCTCGGCTCCGCAGTTAGGGTGCCTAACTACTCGGGCAATCGGTCAGTGGCGCAATACAACGAAAGAGTCTGTTAACAAAGTTATCGAACTGTAATGACGATAATTTACTTTTACTCCAGTATTGAAGTAAGAAAAATGCAAGTGGTAAGCGGTTGGAAGTGCCGCCGCCGAACGACATCGAGAGCTCCAAGCCAGTCTGGCACATCAGCTATTCGTAGCTGCTGCGGAGGAGCTCCGTGCCAACTGCCAACGACCAGAGTTATAGGTGATTGTGATTAGATGTTTTTTTAAAGATCTCTTTTAATTTGCCGCTATAGAAATTTCCATGTATACATATAACTGTTTGTGACGGATAATTTTATTTGAGAGGAGGCCTATGTTCAGCAGTGGACTTCCTATGGCTGAGATGATGAAGATGATTTAGTTAATGGTGATGGTGATATCTTGAGATTTATATTTATGTTTTTGAGAATTTAAAATTCTCATCATCAGCCGATTTTTAACTTATGTTTGACTGACGACGACAACTCGACGACCGCTTAGCCTAGTGGGTAGCGACCCTACCTACGAAGCTGGAGGTCCCGGGTTCGAATCCCAGGTCGGGTCAGTATTTATATGATGAATATCGATACTGGTTTCGAGTTTTGGTTGTTATATGTATGTGGTGTCTTCGTTTGGTACCCAAAACAAGCTAATGCTTAGCTTGGGGCCTAGACGTTGTTATGATGTATACGTTATTATTACTGAACATATTTATTTATTTTTTCAAGTAATACACTCTGCTGTCATTTTTGACCATCCCATAGCTAAGTTCAGGCTCGTACAGGCAGGTTCGTACGCGACCACTCTAAAAAGAACACTGCAAGAAACTTGAATGGCTTATTTTTTTTAGTGACGGCACTAGAAACCATTGTCTTAAAAATTAAGTGGATGCTTGAGACATAAGTTATCGTTTCACATAATTCTTGAATTTATTTATTGACAAGTCTATTATATTGCTTATTTTAAGTTTAAGTTTTATTTAAGTTTATTATGAAATCGTACACAGTTACCTTTGAATGAATTACTTATTTTATGGACTCTAGGGGTGGAAACGGCGAGTTTTTGTTTTTTTCTAATATTTACAATAGATATATTACAATAAAGATTGTACCGAATTTTTAACACAGTTTTTATTTTTTTTCCCAAAAATATAGTCCAACCTATACCTTCCCCTTAAAATAAAAAATTAAGGCGTTAATTTTCTTAATTATTTTTTTCCGAAAAAATATTAAATATGGTTATGACGTCAAGTGTAAAGTCATAATATTTCTATTGATTCATGAGGATTACAATTCATAATCGCAAACGATAGCAGGTTGTTTAACCGCATATTGCAGTACGGGCCTTCTCCTGTTACGAACCACTATTTTAATCTCGTCATTCGAATTTTATTACGAGCGACTTTATCATGATACTCTACTGCATGACGAATTTATTCGGTTGGCGTTCAAAATGTATAGTTATAATGACACCTGTAAATATTACGGAACTACGACTCCTCCCGCCTCGCTGCACGTATACCTATGAGGTAGTCATGCTTAGCCATGCTTGGCAATGCTTAGCCATGCTTCGTCATGCTTAGACTATTTGACCGAACTATTTTACTCCACGATTTTACCATGATGTAAACTTATTTTCAGGACAAGAAATTGGCTACTTTGAACACCCACAGCGATAAACTGCTAGTACAGAACCACGTGGAAAGTCTACGCATAGCTGATGAGCTTCAAGCCGTCAATGCATGCAGGAAGAAGGTACGTTTAAAATAATGAAAAAAAATCTTGCTCTGAACGTCTGATTTTCGAGTGATTTTCGCATATGCTTCGAACCGTTTACCGACCGCTGAACCAACCGGAGTTTTGGTGCCAGTTTCTACATAAGGGAGTGTCTCAGCTGCTGGCGTTGTGTCCCGAATTGGCTGCAGGCGCTGACTTTGGACAAAAATTAGAAATGGGGTTGGCAATTTAGCGTACAGAACAGATAGGCGATGTAGGCATAATAAAAAAAAAACATGTATAATAAGTATTGTTTTTTTCCAATACTTAATTATTATATCTCCATAATCAATAATTTCCACATTCTAGTCATTGAATACAATAGTACTATTTATTTGTAATGCTTCTTTTTTTTACGGTTTAAACCTTTTACGGTAAACCAAAATAAATATACAATAAAAATTGAATATATGGGCACGCCGATTACTGTTTCAATCCACTAGAAACATAAAAATCGGCTATTGTTCAAATCCGGGCGTGTATCAATGAGTTTTTCTGACTTAAGTACATAACTATCACTGACTCTGTGCCTCGGAGAGCAGGTTAAGCAGTTGGTGCCGGTTGCTGTCAATAGATGGCGGTCGTTACAATCCACCGGGAGCTTAAATCCACCACGCTGCTCCAAGGCGCCTTGGAACAGCGTGGTGGATTTAAGCTCCCTACTCCCTTACCCTGGGGGAGGCGTAAGCCCCTGCAGTGGGGTATAAAAAGGGCTGATGGAATGGGAAGAAATATGGCTTGCTATCATACTATGTTTTACTACAACACAGTTCACTCCATACTAGCTAGGGTAGATTGTTTTTTTACCCACAACGAATCGGAGGCAGCAGTACGTTTAAACGATAATTTTAAAAATCCACAGGAGGAGTGACGCCTTTCGACGACAAAATCAAGAAACTACAAAAGCATCAAGCGTTCAGAGCGGAATTAACAGCTAACGAAACTAGAGTAGTGGAAATTGCAGCGCTGGCAGCGCAACTCGGCCCAGAATAAGAAGTCCAAGCCACGCTTAAAGCGCTGCAATTGGAATGGAGGCAGCTTGTTGCAGCGACCGAACAAAGAGGTGGGTTGTATTTTTTGAATTTCTCGAAAGAATAACTTCACTCTGGAAACTCTTCTGGTTCAAACACGGACAAATCAATAAAACAAGAGCGTTTTATTATAATCGAAGTGAGATGTTACAGGAATAGCCAGAAATAAATACACTTCAAATAAATCTATATCAATACAAATAAATAAAATTGAAATTTATGTATATAATTTCAAAATAAAGGCTTTTTTGTGCTAATATGTTTATTTGCTCGTAGGTTAAGTCAAACAGGCGTATTAATTATTGTTTTGTTTGTATGACTGTTTGAGCTGATCTCTGAAATAGAACTAATTTTGATGATAGTTTCACTTGCAAGTAAAGGACATTCCAGAGAATATTATTGGCTACATTTTATTCTAACTAAACTAAACTTCAGGTTAAGGGACACCGCTGATTTCTATACAATATTATTTTGGCCAGGAGTATTAAATTTGTTTTTCTGACTCAAGTATATAACTATCACTGACTCCGTGCCTCGGAGAGAACGGTAAGCCGTTGGTCCCGAGTGCCATCAACAGATGGCAAACATTAAATCCACCGACCCCCACTGCAGCAGCGTGGTGGATTAAGCTTCAAGCCCCATCACCCTGGGGGGAGGCCTAAGCCCCTACAGTGGGGCATAATGGGCTGGTAGAATGGAAATTAAATTCAAAGTTATTATATTAATTTTATCATTTTAATAAGTAAAATACATCGTAAAATTGTCGTCAAATTATTAAAATGGTTTTTCTAACAGAAAATGCTTCTAATTTTGGTGTTTAAAGTTCAAAATTTTCGATTTAGATATGTATGTGCGAGTGAGTTATTTCGAATACCAGAATTTAGAAATGCTTGGTTTAAGAAAGAACATATTTTATAAATTCAACGATAGGTTTATAATACACTTATCTTATTAAAATGGTAAAATAAACACAACAAGATGTAGTTCTTTACTTTTGGTCAAATAAATTTTGTATGGAAATCAGCGTTATCGTTTAATCTTAAATTTGAAAAACTGTAGAATTTCTGGAAACCACGCAACCAAAGTTGCGGGTTTTCGCTAGTACTATATATTTACAAGTATTATAATTAATAGAATAGATATTTTTTTGTAGTTTTGCAAAATTATAGCTTTTAGTTAATTAAAATCGGAATACGTTGTATCACGCATTGTTAAAAGTTTATTTTGAATTGTATTATTTTGAAGTTAGTGTTTTGTAAAGTTTTTTAAAAATCTCTAACAGCCAAACCCAATTACCTATTTATCGACGGTCTAACCATACTAGGGTAAGAAATTCTAATCATTGTATAGTTTTGTAGTCTCAATAACCTATCGACGGATAGACATATCTACCGTCGCACGCCCTCTATTTTTAAATAGCGGAAACTACACAGACTGTAATAAGCGTCACTTCCGCCAGAATAAGCGTTACTTCCGTCAGAAAAAAAATCTGAGTTACTCCCTAGGCGCGCAAAGAAATTTTACTTCAAAAATGTGAATGAAATGTAATAAAAAATGAAAAAAAATCAACATGCTTCACATTTTTTCTGTTAAGTACCATCGTACCTACTTAGTACTTACCCTAAATATAAATTTATTTTTGTATCCAAAGGCTACATTTTCCGTTAAAAATGATGGAAGGAGGTCAAGAAATTCTAAAATCTAATCGCAACGCCATGAAGGGAACTTTGACAAAGATCAAAAAAAAGACCGAGGATTTCCTCAAAGCGCAGCGGCTTCATTTCAAATGGGACTGGTTTTAGAAGATAAAGTGAGCACTGCCTTCGGTCAGTATGAAAAATTAAATTTGGAATTAAACGATGATCCAACCACCACTGAAAATCGTTATTTTGAGTGTATATATAAATTAATAACTCACATTGCCAAAAAATCCAGCGAACGTGTTGAACATTCAAATATCACATCTAAATTACAGTTACCTCATGTACAAATAAACAATTTTGATGGTAAATAGGTACCTCGAATACAAACCATTAATCAAAATTTTCACACTGTTAATCCGCAACGAGCAGGGCATCGATGATATTCAAATTCTTTTAATATGCGTCATTTTTTTCAAAGGTGAAGCATATGGTATAATTAAGAAGAGGCCTGTCGTGAGATCAAATTACATTGAAGCGCTCAGTATTCTTAGTGAACGTTATGACAATAAGTACAAAATTTATAAAGTAACATTTTTCTAGTTTATTTGATATGGCTGTCATAAATAAACCAAATGTTACAATGTTGCACAAATTGTTTTCTGAAATAAAACACATTGCTGCACTAAAAAATTTAGGTCAAGCTGTAGATAAATGGGACAGCATACTTGTGTGCCTGCTTACTAAGAAGCTTGATGCAGTAACTGCTAGAGCATATCACTTAGAACGTGACTAAACTAAAAAGCCTATATTCGATCATTTCATTAAATTTCTAGAAAATCGTGCCCTTGCCTTAGAAAACAGTGATGTCAATGAAGCTTCTACATCCTTCTCACTAACAAAAAACCCGTGAGCTACACTGCAACAAAATAAATGCTTGTTCTGCGGTAAGTCTGAACATAAAATATTTTCATGGCCCAAGTTTATGTTAGCTTCTGTCCAATAAAGACTACTATTTGCGAGAAACAAAAATTTGTGTAAAATTTGCCTGAATTCATATGCAAACAAGAGTAAGTTTCACTTTAGATGTCAGCATTGTAAAAAACAAAATCACAATACTCTTTTACACTATGATAGCGATCAATTACCTCCAAAGGAAAGCAACAATAATATCTCACTTTTGTCTAAATTATGTAATAAGAATCAAATTCTAACCAACACCAAAGGTTAAGTTGATTTGTAAAAATGGCAAAGAGTTAGTTGTTAAGGCTCTGCTAGATTCAACGAGTCAGTCATCGTTTGTCACATCAAAGCTTGCAAAGAAAATAGGATAACAGCTAGTGCCACATCCTACAGATATAATCAAAACATTCATTGCAATTTGAAATTTTTTCAATTGTTTATCCTTATAAAGTTTCAATCAAATGTTTATTAGTAGACAGAACAACACCATCATCATCATCAGCCTATTTTTACCCCACTGCAGGGGCTTAGGCCTCCCCCAGGGTGAGGAGGGGGGCTTGAAGCTTACGTCCACCACGCTGCTTCACTGCGGGTTGGGAACTGTAACGACCGCCATCTATTGACAGCGTCCGGGACCGACTGCTTAACGTGCCCTCCGAAGCACGGTGTCAGTGATATTGTGTACTTAAGTCAGAAAAACTCATTGGTACACGCCCGGATTCGAACCATGGCCCGATGGGGCCAAATTTGAGACAGACTCGTTGCGCTCTGGGCTATCACGACACAACAACACCATATTTACCTCAAAATACATGTTTTTCTAAAATTATATTGCCTAACATATTGACATATGCTGCTGATATATTTTTGCAGACATTGCTGCCGCAGCCTGAATGACTTCAACGGTGTGATGCAGCTGTACAACCCACCACGTTCCTACACACACAGTTTGGGCATGTCATAGCTGGTAGCGTACAAAGTTTTACTCCTTGAGATTCTGCTGTCACTCTCTTTTGCCAAGATTGTAATCAGTGACCTTACAGCTATAAACAGCAAATAATATAACCAAAAGCAGCAGTAGTTACTCATTTCCTAACAAAAGACATGTATTAAGTAATCTAAGTCAACGTTATTGGATAATAAATGGTTTAAGATTGGTAAACAAGTTAATTTACAAATGTATGACATGCTTCCGCTTTAAAGGGATAACAGCGCAACAGCTGATAGGTTCGTTGCCAGCTGACAGAGTTCACGCTAGCCGAACATTCAAAAAGGTTATATCTGTGTGTGTCTGCTTTGTAACGAAAGTTTTACATTTAGAATTGATGTCAGATCTTACGACAGATGCATTTTTGACTAGTTTTAAAAGATTTATTGGTCGAAGAAATGTTCCTACTGAAGTTTATTGTGATAATGCTAGTACATTTAAATCTGCCAATACACAATTATCAGAACTTTATAAATTAAATAATTCTAAGTCCCATCAAACTCTACTTCAAAGTGACACTGCAAAACTAGGAATTAAATTTCATTTTATTCCCAGCTATTCCCCTGTGTTTGCTCAATTATGGGAAGCAGCACTGATACGTGTGAAGCATCATTTAAAAAGAGTGTTATGTTCACATGTATTGACCTATGAACAAATGTATACTGTATTAGTGCAAATAGAAGGTATATTAAATTCAAGGCCAATAATGCCCATGTCCTCCGACATCGAAGATTTATTTAACTCCTGGCCACTTTTTAACAAATGGGCCTCTCACTTGTTATCCAGAGCAAGATCTTGCTAATACACATTCTAATAGATTAAAATTTTGGAATATCTACAGTTCTCTGAAAAAAAAATTGTTTTGGAGATATGGGTCAAAAATATATTTAAATGTATTACAAAATCATCCTAAATAGAAGGGCACTTGCCCAAATATACAAGTAGGAAACCTTATAATTTTGTGAGTTGACACTCCGCCTATGACTTGCCCTATGGCCCGAGTCACAAAATTTTTTTCTGGAAAAGATGGCTGTGTTAGAGCATTAGAAGTAAGAAAGGTTAATGGAAAATGTCATACAACATCCTTTACGAAAGTTTGTATTTTACCTATAGAACAGTAATAATAATAATAAATAAAAATTATTTATTAAAAGAAAAAACTTAACATATATCAAAATTAAAATTGTATTTGAAACAATGTATGTAATTGCATTTAATTGTTTTTCATTAAATAAAATAAAATGTAAAAGTTCCCATGGATTATGATGGTTCCTACGTTACACAAATTAAATACCTATGATTACAGTCCACTCCTTCAAACTTAGTGAACTTTGCAGTTACTGTTTAAATATTAATAAGATATTTTTTTTTTAATTTAACTAAGAAGAACCATTTTGCTCGTTAAGTGGAATATGTTGGAAACATTAATTTTAGTTTTTGTTGTTTCATGTTATGCCAACATTTTTTCTCTTCTTCATATTAAAACTAAGATGTAAGTCATCAATGTTTTATTAAAAATGTATTAATTTATTGCCGCACCTGTCCAGACCTAAAATTAGTGCATTTTACACTAAGTTGCCTGCGAATGACACAATGCGCATGTGCAGCGAGGGAAAGTAGTGGGAGAGGGACGCCGCGCGCGAACGAGTAGTGCGTGGACAGAATCATCTGTTTTTAGGCATGTCCATTTTTTGTGTTTGTATTATATGATTTAATTTTACAGTACTTAATGGTATTACATGCTTAAAAAATGATGCCAAATAATCCAGGTCTTTTAATCTTCCTTTTGTTGTTCTTGACGAACAAGACACAGCAACGGCATTCTTTCAGAATTCAAATACTTTTAGCTGAAACAATGAGATTCGTTATAAAATTCATTAAAATGCTTTACTTCATCGCAATGTTCTGACCGACTAGTTGGTCAAGAATTGACACGATTCACACTGACAGTCCAACGTTACCAAACGTACATAAATTATTTCTTTTACTCGTAGCTAGACTCCGTGGGATGGACAAACATACACGATTAAGCATTGATACACTGAAACAAAAGCAACGTGTTATGATTCTGTCCATTATGATAATTGGTCCTAGGTGCGAACTATACGACCTCTAAGAATTTATAGTCTGTTTGTCTGAACGCGATAACCTCAAAGATTTTCATACGGTTTTCCCCAATAGACAGAGTGATTCAAGAGAAAGGTTTGAGTATATAGTTTATTAATGTCTTGCGTAAATTGGTTGAAATATGACGATGATTGTTGAAAATCTCGGAAAAAATCAAACTCTATAACAGGTCTAAAGAAAAATCCGCTATGGCAAGTCTATTTTTAAAGGATAGCTTAATAGACCTATTACAATTTTAAAAAAAATTGACAGATATGATGTGATAAGTAATTGTCCTTTACGCCATACAATTTAAATTAATATCTCAGGAGTTATAGTTATAAGATATTAAGTCAAATTAAAACCATCGCGCGGTAAAATTAATTCAGTGGTCCTACAATCGACGCGACACGCGTAAGCGGAAGTTATTGTTGTATACAAAGAAACATTTAAATGTTTTAGTTTTTTTTTATGTATATAACGCATTTTTTACTTTTTTCAAATATTTGCAGAATTGAAAATAAAATACATTAAAAATACTCCTAGTAGGGGGACGATAACAGCCACTTGGGGGTGCTGCGTTAGACGTGTTTTCATAAAACAACTGAGCTGATTTTGATGAGGTTTTATGCGTTACATAGACATCTTAGATCAGATTCTTAGATATGCTTTATGGTCACCAACCACTAGAGGATGCTGCGTTATACGTCTTTCTAATAGAAAAACTGGGCTGATTTTAACGAGGTTTTTTGCATTACAGAGATATTATTTCGGGTCAGATTCTTAGATTGCTACTTCAGGCGTGTTTCATTAAAAAACTGAGCTGATTTTGACGAGATCTTTATCGTTACAGAGATACCTATCATGTCAGATCAGATTTTTAGATACGTTTTATAGTTATCAGCCACTAGGGGATGCTACGTTATACGTGTTTCTAATAAAAAACAGAGCTGATTTTAATGAAGTTTTTTGCGTTACAGAGATATGATCTCGGATGAATTTCTTAGATAGATTTTACGGTTGAAGACTACTAGAAGATGCTGCATCAGGCGTGCTTCTATGAAAAAACTAGGTTGAATTTGATGAGGTTTTTTGCGTTACATAATTATTTCAGATACGATCGACCACCAGGAGGTGCCGCATCCGGCGTGTTTCTATGGAAAAAATACCAAGCTGATTTTAATAAGTTTTTTGCATAACAGAAATAACATTACGAATCAGATTCTTGGATAGTCAAAGTCAAATATCTTTATTTCGTAGTTATGTAACATAATCTTGAAATACGTCACAAGAGTAAATTTATTACAATTTATTACTTTGTGGAAAAACGTCACCACAAAGGCGCATTCAAAAAAATGTTGATTCCTGTCTAGAATAGGCTTACATAGGGTAACATAGATATCTTCTTAGTTCGGATTCTTTTATACATTTTGTGGTTATCAGACACTAGGGTGTGCTGCATTAGACGTGTTTCCATAAATTAACTTGACAAATTTTGATGAGGTTTTATGCGTTACAAAGACATATACTCAAATTAGATTCTTAGATACGTTTTATGCTTATAACAGCCACTAAGGTGTGCTACATCAATCGTGTTTCTATAAAAAAAATTAGGCTCATTTTAATGAGGTTTTTTTGCGTTGCATATATATCTCGGATCAGATTCTCAAATGAGCTTTACGATTTTAGACCACCAGTATGTGCTGCATTAATCCTGTTTGTATTAAAAAAAATATAGACTGATTTTGATGAGGTTTTAGCGTTACATAGATATATATTATGTATCTCAGATCAGATTCTTGCAGAGAATCTGATAGGCTTTACGGTTTTAGACCAGTAGGAGGTGCAGCATCCGGCGTATTTCTATAAAAGAATCTGCAGGCTGGTTTTGTTGAATTTTTTAGCATTACATAGATATCATTTCAGGTCAGATTCTTAGATACTAAGGAACCCTCAAGTAAACATCAAAAATTAAAGGGGGTTCCCATACAAGAAACGTATTTTCGACGTTTTTTTTTTTTCAACGTTTTTGGTGATTATTGATTGTAAGATCATTTCTTACACATGAAATTTTCATGAAAGATATATCACTATGATCGCTATTATAACAAATAATAAAATAAAGTTAAAAATTAAAGAATTCCCATACAAGAAACCAAATTTTTTCGACGTTTTTGGTGATTGTGAGTGTGACGCCGTTGCTTACACTTCAAATTTTTATGAAAGGTGAATTACTGTACTTGTCAATATTCAAAATAATAAAACATAAATAAAGTGAATAATTAAATGTGGTTCCCATACAAGAAACTAAATTTTTTCGACGTTTTTGGTGATTGATGAGTGCGAGTTCTTTGTTCTTTCGTCATTCGGTAAAAAAACCCCAAATATTATACACTTCTTCAAAATTTTACAAGAACAGGCTTCCTGCAATAATATATGTGGTGTCGTGACAGCACGAAGCGAACGCAGCGAACCTGATTCAAACACATAAGGCCATGTGGCCGTGGTTCGAATCCGGGCGTGTACCAATGAGTTTTTTCTGACTTAAGTACATTAACTATCACTGACTTCGTACATCGGAGAGCACGTTAAGCAGTCGGTCCCGGTTGATTAGATGGCGGTCGTTACAAACCGCCAACCCGCATTGGAGCAGCGTGGTGGATTAAAGCTCCAAACCCTCAAGATGCTCAATTAGAACTTCTAATGGGTGACATAACAATAGGTCAGATTTTGGAAATGGTAAGGCATTAATTAGGCAGTAGGGTCAGCTGGACTACTATGAGCTAACCAGATTCATCGAACCATCGCGACATTCCAATTCCGCATTAAGTAGTAGGTACTACGTTCATATTTAGAAAAAAAGTATTTTAACAATTCAGTCTTATAATTGACTTGAAGCGAAGCCATTTTAAAAAGAAGTCTGAGTTATTTATTTTTAAGAAATTAACACATATGTTTTTTTTTCCTGAAATTTTTTGTAATTTGAAATTTGTTTTTAAATTACTTAATAATATAGTTAATTTTATTTATTCAGGATCATCATTGTCCCGACAGATCGTTTTTAGTTCAGACCACTCATAATTTGGTTTCGTGGAAGCAATGAAAGAACGGCACAGAGTGCTACTCTTGCTGGCATTTAGTTCTTCCCAACCGGCGCCTTCTAGCCCATATGACTTTATTATAAAACACTGAAAATATTGTTTAGATATATCGGGTAAGTGCGATAGTAGGCATGCCGCTACGAAATCGCTGTAAATTTTCATTTACTTGAGTAATATAGAAACATTTGTCACATGTTTGTCTTATAATTTATTAGCGGCTGCTACATATCCATCATATAGACTTTATAAAGAAAACTAGGCGTCACTTCTCATTTTTTTGAAACATATAGATATTAACTTTTAGCACTCCTTTTCCTCGTGAACGTCCATCTGTGTTTTGACTGTAATCGAGGAGATCGCGGCCATGCTCACAGCGGAAGCGGGGCGGGAACAGTAAGATTATGAGCATTTGCATGAAGCCGTCACTAATTTTTATTGCTACTGCTCCGCTTCTGCGGTGAACGAGGCCGCGGCCAAGCACTACCCGAGGCCTGCTATTTTTTTGCATCAGCCCACTAAACCCCACTGTAGAGGCTTAGGCCTCCTCCCCGGGTGAGGGGGTTTAGAGCTTAAATCCACCACAGTGCTCCAATGCGGGTGACGGATTGTAATGACCGCCATCTCTTGACAGCAATCGAGACCGGCTGCTTAACATACACTCCGAGGCACGGAGTCAGTGATAAGTAATGTACCTACTTAACTCAGAAAAATTCATTGGTCACACCACGGCCACACAGCCTTGTAGAAGTAGGTTCGCTGCACTCGGGCTATCACGACACACAATTTCGGCGGCTATTTATAAAAAAATATTTAAAAAATAATTAACAACATTTAAAAGTGGAACGTGGCACGAAAAGGTTTACGAGTCAATTTCAAGGTGACGAAGACACGCAATTTTCAAAATGATGCCACAATCGGAAAACAATTGATCGGTGTATGAAACAAACTGTATTCTACAGCCAAAAAGTTCCATTTCTAAATGTTGTAGTTACTTTTTAAATATTTTTTTTTGTAAGTGAACAGTTTCGGATTCATAAATAACAGCCCTCGTATCTCTATATACAGGTGGATTTTAGTAACCGGCCAAAATTTTTCTAGATGTTACGTATCATCAATAGACCTCATTGCGTAAATAAAAAATATGGGTTACATTTTCATAATAAATTATTTTATCTACAGTGTTATTTTATAAGGTTTAAGTGTCTTTTAACGCTATAGTAAACGTACGCGCCCGAGGCCTTGGAACGGAATGGGGCGGCGGGCATGAATGGTGACTAGAGTTATTGGTTTTTTCGGGCAAGGTTTGTGTAGTCATATCTCAATATTTATCTATAGAACGATACTAAAAGGAAACAAGACGGCTATCGGTTCTCTACCAAAGATCATTATATTAATTATATTAAAATTTGGCTGGTGATAAAACCTCACCTGTATATTTGTACCTACTTAATAATGACATTCAATATTCGAATGTTATATGTAATCACGACCATTCTCATTTGTCAAGACGCTACAGAAAATTTGTGTATACATAAAAGAGATAGAGCATATTTGTCAATATGTCTAAGATTTAAATATTTTTTTGACCTTAGAATGATTTGTATAAAGACATATGATTAGTGTTTTTGGATTTTTATAATTTAATGGGAGTAAATGAGGGTGAAAATTTGTATAACAGTACCTACTGGTTTTTTATAAATAGGACCTTCAAAAATATTATTTAATGGAATATATTTATAGTTTTGCATAAAAGTTCGGCAAGTGTTCGGCTGAACGTAGTCAAAATATATAGAGCACGTACGCACAGAACGCACTTAACGAACTAAACAAAAAGTTTCAAGTGACCAGAAGGCGCAAACTAACAGTTAACGAGAAAAACATGTTTAAAATGTTATTTTTTTAAACTTTTGGTTTAGTTTGGTAAGCTGTACTACATGCTCTATTCAGCCAAACACCAGGTATAAAATACACCTAAGTGCGTGATAGTATCAACATGACGTGGCGCTCTCCTCGCATCATTCGCCATCTCGAGGCGTCACCGTCTTGACGCTGCGCTGCTGCAGCTCTCTCGTACGCAGCCTAGGCGCGAGTAGAATAGAATGAATTTTTATTATTTCATTTCGTTTAGTGTTTTTGTGGTATTCATTATTAACATTCATTTACCGGCTGGGCCGTTTGCCGAACAATATTTATGCTTTTATTACAGGCTATATCTTACAAGCTAGATTTATTTTATAATGTTCTACGGGGAGGTACCGTTCGCTTGCAGAGCAGTTTCTTCCTCTCCCTGGGTTGTACATAATCGATCTCGCCGTACCTGCTGGTGGCCAGCATCGGGTTAAAGTGACCATGACGGGTATATAGTTCCCCGGAATCCTCCAGATCCTCGAATCTACACTGCGCAAGCTTAGCGAGCATATCGCAGTGAAGATCGTGGATGTGGATATGCCAAGGTTCCTGTAGAAGCATTTCCCAGAGATCGTGCGTAGCTAGCGACCGCCGAAAGTTGCCTGCAGTTTTAAGTGCAAGTCGGTATTGCCTCTCCAACTTTCTAATGTTTGTTTTACTCACTCTCGGCAGAAGTTGCTCTATTCCATAATCTAATACTGGGAGAAGACAAGTTTGTATGACTGTGATTTAGTCTCGAGTTCAGCTTTTGATTACCACCCTATGATAGACCCTAACATTCGTCGGACTTGCTTAAATTTAGAGTGTGTGTATTTCGTGTGTTTATTCATTGTTAATCGTTTGTCAAGCCAAACACTCAGGTACTATATTTCGGTTTTGTATTGGATTTCCTCGTCAGATCTGATCTTAACGGTCGGTTTATATTTCGTCTTTGTCGAGAACATAGCACATTCAGTTTTATCCTTATTACACTTAAATCCCCCTTTGTCGTAGTAGTTAAATATTTTAGTCAGTTCCCATTCGAGTCTTAGTGCCCATTGTAGTTATTTTCCCGCCAAAAATCCAATTTAATCGGGCAGTCAACGGTCTACTTACTTTCCATAACAGACAGTACATCCTACTGTATGTGTTCGACGCGGATGCCTGGAAAAAAAAATTCAAATATTATAAAAGCAGAAGTCAGTTTGCCTTTCTTCGTGTCATAACTGAGCGATCATGATCTTTGATATGGTGATGATTTAAGGATCGGAGGGTGACGTGGGCTACTATTAAACGTGGCGGAAGATGCTCGTAAGACAGTATAAGTATATATATTCAAGTGAGCCGCAGACCGCAAGCCCATTTCTTGTTTAGGAGGTCGTGGTTCGAATCTAAGGGTATGTACCAATGATATGTACCTATCATTGAATCTGTACCTCGGAGAGCACGTTAAGCCGTCCGTCGCGTCGGTCCCGGTTGGCATCTATTGACAGCAGTTGTTAAAATTCACAAACCCGCACTGGATCAGCATGGTGAATTAATCTCCAAGCTTCCTCATTCTGAGAGGAGGTCTAAACCCTTGCAGTGGGGCATTAATGGGCGAATGGTAATGGTAAGACAAACAAGGATTTGACAAATACAGCTGGTTTTATTATCATATGATCAATTCCAAAATCCTCCAATCGGCTCCGAAATGGTGATCGCAAAACAAGAGGTTAAAGGAAATCCCTGTGTCAAGTTAAATGCTAGAAGTAAGAAAAATGCCGCGGCGCCAACGAACAGCCCTGCGCTTAGTTTATTAGTTACCTACACATTTTATGTTTTGTGACCTAGAAACAATTTAATGGGTCTAACTTATCGTTTATTACTCAATATATTTATAAAAGTACTGTATACTTACTGAAGTTATATATTTTTGTTAGATAAAAATTAGCTACTAAATTCCTGTTTAATAACATTTGTACTCTTTTACGTATTTCTTGCTAGGTTTGAGAATTTCCAAAGCGTCAGGATGGCGGTACACTTTATATTGACGAATACTACTGAACGGTTTGACTTGGGTGTGTGGATTTTATATATGTTTTAGTACTAAATATCTCATATCTCTGAATATAATTTAAAATAATAGGAGCGTCTAATCAAGCCAAAGTTATTACCCGTCCCGACGTCATAATGGCCGTAAAGTTTATATTGATGAATACTACTTAATGGTGTGACTTGGATATGTGGATTTTATATGTGTTTAGGTACAAATTAGGTACTAAATATCTGATAACTCTAAATGTAATTTTAAATAATAGAAGTACCTAATTTAGAAAATGTATCGCCATCCTGACGTCTGAATGGCGGTACACTTTAAATCTCAAACATTTTTGAAAGTAGGCAGGTACAAATTTTTTAATAAAAGGTACTAAATAGTACAAATTAGGTACTAAATCTACAGCATAATCACAATCCTAAACGGTAACCTTGTAACACCCTGTACCGCCATCCTGACGCACACAAGAAAACCCTAGATTATACCTGGAGCTATACCTATATCTGTTAGAAAAAATTACGAAGTCTCTAACATTGATGTACTTTAAACGTTGCATCAGAAAAAATACAGTCGGGCATTATTCCCAGTTTTTGCTTAAAATAACCGTAATTCTATTGGACTATTAGTCCGCGTGGACAAACAGCACACAGATGGGTTCGGCACATTTAGCCATTTTCCTACTCATTCAATTGTAGGTATAGGTACTTAGTGAATAATTTGTCATGTGCTTCTCGAATCCTAAATGAATTGATGCGAACGTAGAACAAATCCAAACAAATGTAGAGTAAATATTGTATTTATTCATATAATTATATAACAAGGTTCATTTGCAACTTTGTCAAACCGTTTTAAAATAGTGCTCGGTGTTAAGTAAGCATGACGTTCATTTGAAGAATCGCTCGCGGTCTGATCCATATTAAAAAGTGTACACTTAGTATTAGAAACCATGGTATTTTTAGTGAAGACCAGAGCTATTTCGGATTCGTGAAGTTCATCAAAGCTCAAAAAGAATAAATCGAGCCGTCGATTGAACGTAGTGAGGACTGTAATTCTTCTATCGATCAATATCATTCGTAGCGACACTTACGCGGCGCTAAGTTTATTCGAGCCGTATGGATGGATTCGCTCTGCTCGGGCTGAGGAATACAATTTTTCAAACGAATGCCACGCTTAAAGATCTAGCCATACCGGAGGGGCGGTACTATTTAAATATGGTGTTTTTTAAAGTGAGACATAGACAATTCCTCACACCGTACGCCGTTTTGGCATACGATATCTAGCATAGATGATCTGTGGATGTAACAATACGTGGTCGTCGCTTTTGGCGACTTACAATTTCGTCATGCAAAAATATCACGATGGAACGGAACGGCCCCAACGCTATATATCTACGAATTGAACTCATTTCATTGGTATAATAATTGATACGCCGTTAGAGGTGGCCCAAGAACGTGCGTTATGGAGATCTATGAGGGAAGTCTACATGCGGCGGTTAACGTCGGACAACTGAAATAATTAGCTGGAGACGAACCAAATTTTTTATCCTAAACAATAAGAAACAAGAACAGAGATCACAATTTCAATTTTATTTGGGAACGTTGCGGTAATTGAACACAAGATTTGCGGACCGACTGCAGCTATGTGGCAAAGCATCCATACATAAATAGTTATTAATTGTAAAAAAAAAAACAATTTATTGCATGGTTACATTAATCCATGTAATTGTTCGGAAGAATATTTACAAGAATATCTTGGTCCCCCATATGGGTGTGGGTGGTTGTGACACGGTAACATAGCGTGGTTCGTTCCATTCCAATCGCAAAAACTGAGTAATGTTACAATCTTTATAAGGTTTAAAACATACAAATGAATAAAATTAATATTGTTTTCTGTACATATACACAAATATTTGAAAAAAATTAACAATTTCAGCCATCAAATCGAAGGTACATACACAGTTGAACTGACTTGGTTTGGCACATCGACCATTTTTGTTACTACTCATAGTTACGTGATTTTAAACGTTTTTTTTATAATTTAACATTACTTCCATGTTTTAATATTTAAATTCAATTAAAGACATAATATAATATGTGCTTACGAACCGATGTGCCAAATAAAAAACGTTCAACTGAACAAACAAAATACGCAAAAAGCGTTTTCGTTTTGTGGAATTATTTATTGTTTTTTTTTTAATACATTAGAAAATAATAATTTAGTAAAATAATTCGTAAAATTTACAATATTTATAGGACTAGGTGCATAAAAAAATGTTTAACGTATTTACATAAGCAAATAAAATTTAAAAAAAAAACTTAATAAATGCATAGAAATTATCGTAGTAATATGGCAAGAATTTTTTAACGACTATTGGAGAAATTCATAATAATTGTGCAAAGAGCAAAGTAGGTATGTTAAACTTTGATGTGGCGAGTGCGTGAACCGTTTTTCGTTATTTTTAAGGCAACGCTTTTATGGAAAAACATTAATCGGCCTTTAAATACTCCTCACTTTTGTTCGTTTCTTTGAGTCTGTGTCGAAATGGAAATAAAAAGCAAAACATAATTCGCTAACAAGACGTTCCGTTTTAGATAAAAGTGGCACCGTTCAAATCGACACCCGCAACGAACAAGGTTGTAAGTCGAGATAACTACGTTTTGAGATAATACCACTGGCATATTCCTCGTAAAAAATGGCATCTATCTGTAACAACGACGTATCTCTATGGTCCGTAGTTTCTGAAATACTGAGTCGAAAAAAGTGGTAAGTTTATGTGAAATATTGCAAATAAAATTGTATGTTAGTTTATAGCTTTGTCCGCGATGGTATGTACATTTCGTTAATCCGTAATACAGACGTATATGGAAATACGTCTTTCTTCTTCGATGCTACAAAAAAAAACAAGCGTTGTATTTTGAGTTACAGCTTTTTTCTACGGAATCAAATCAGTAACATTGCGCATAAAGTCCATTTGTATCTTTGTTCCCGATGAATCAGTGTTGTTTTACGACTCGTTGCAACAGGTTATACTGTGGTTTCAAATTTGTTTTCGTGTTTTCAAAAGTATTTTGATGTTCCAAAGTGTTTAAGGTACATTCATAATTGTTAAAATGCAACGGGGGAAACGTTTAGTTCATTTAGTTTTGAAAGAAAGTAAAATTACACAAAATTTATCAGGTAAAAACTTTCTGGTACCTACTTCAAAGATTGTTTCGTTTTTTATTTGTAATTAACGTACCTGTCATATTTTTTGTTTTCTTAAATGACAGGAACTCATCAAAACAATTATGATGATTCTTGTGATGGTGACACACTTCGTCATTTGGACCATAATCAACCTCAAGATTTAATAACAATGGATGATTTGTTAGATGACTGTCAGCGAAAAAATATATTACTGAACAACTATGTAGCAGGCCCACCCTGTACCAATGCATACATAGACTTAGTAAGTAATATTTGAACTGGAGACCAGTTACTACAATTCAAACGGAGTACACGATTACGAAAATCACAAAAAATATATGACTGCGGTACTAGTAGCAATGTTAGCGAAGAGCCTTTTTCACCAGATGTGTCAGAATATTTTCCTCCTTATTTCGCAGGTAAGATAATTGCAATATACTAGCTATCGCACTTTGTTCCGCCCGGCTAAACTACAGAAATGTTCCAAAAGTTTATAATAAATATCCTATCCCACAAGAATCATACTTTTTTCGGAGTAAAAAGTAACCTATGTTGCTGTCTGGTTTATAAACTATGCAAAAAACACATCGGTCTGTTACGTCGTTACTGTGTGATCGACACACAAATACAAACTTTCGCATTTATAATATTGAATTTAAAATGTATAAATATATTGAAAATTAACGATTTTGATATGCCTATTATTTTTTAATTTTATTTGGTGTTTTAGGTCCTTCTTCTATGGGATCAGATGAACCAAACTATGTGTTACTCCAAAACGTAAGCACAAACAATATACAAGAAACGGAAACAGATAATACAGGCAAGTTAACTTTAACTTGTATAGTAAACAATATTTTCTTTTTACAGTAACTTTTTGCATGTTATTATACATTTAACCGCGTCTATTCTCAATGTAACAAATACCTTTGTAAATATTTTCTTAAATACTTCTGCATGATATACTTTTGCATATAGAAATCCTGTGAAATATATGTTTAGTTATATTAAAGATAATCTTCTTTACTACTAATCTCGATATAACAACAAATATTTACAAATAATATAATTTTTTTAGGTAATGATGTAAATGAAGGAACTACCGTGGTCATAACGAACCAAAATTCAAGAACAGATGAAAACACGGATATTAACTTTCAACCTGATAAAAAAAGAAATATGCCCAAAAAAACAGACCTCGGCCGTAAAAGAAAGAGAAAGCCAGAAAATTGGAGAGACAATATTTTAAAAAGGAAGAAAAATTCTGGACAAGCATTTATTAACAAGAAAGGCAAAATGATAAAAGAAAGAAGTATCAAGCCACCGTGTAAAGAAAACTGCTTAAAAAAATGTGGTGAAATGTTGAACAATGAAAAGAGAACTCAAATTTTTGAAAGCTTCTGGAAAATGGCTGATCACAATAAGCAGGTTCAATTTGTTAGTACATGTGTTGAAAGGTACCCGAAAAAGCAAGTATTAGTGGATAAAATTAACTCTTCACGTCGTCACTGGACATATAGGTATTCATTCACTGTTGATGGAGAAAAAAAGAATATTTGTAAAACAATGTTCCTTAATACTTTAGATATAACAGACCGATGGATCGCTACAATTTATAAGAAAATCGATGAACAAGTTGATTCTATTGTCTCTCTTGACGACCAACGTGGTCGCCACAATAATCGCTCTAATAAAATTCCCGAAGAAGTTAAAAATACTGTGAGGTTCCACCTATCGCAAATTCATTTTGTTGATTCGCATTATGTCAGATCGCGAACGATGAAAAAATATTTTGAAGAACACTTGACATTTCCAAAATTATACAGGCTTTATACAGATTGGATTATGAATACAGATTACAACATTGAATTAAAAGCAACAGAAAGACAATATCGTGAAATATTTTACAACGAATATAATATTGATTTTTTTCGCCCCAAAAAAGACCGTTGTGCTACATGCGAAGTTTATAATCAAACTTCTGGAGTAGAAAAAGAAGCTAAGGCTACTGAGTACGCTTGCCACCTTGCTTCAAAATTTATTTCGCGGGAATTAAAATCAATGCATAAATCTATTGCTAGGAAAAACTCGACTATTGTAGTAGCTAGTTACGATTTACAAAAGATTTTGATCACGCCAATGTCTGAAGTGTCCTTATTTTATTATAAGCGGAAACTGGCGGTGTATAACTTTACAATTTTTGATATAGGTAAGAACGAAGGATTCTGTTTCATGTGGAATGAGACTATAGCCAAAAAAGGTCCAAACGAAATTAGTAGTGCTGTGTATGCATTTATTGAGATGAAAGTAAAAGAAGGAGTGCAAGACTTTTACTTTTATTCAGATAACTGCGGAGGCCAGAACCGCAATAGGATAGTGTTTGCAATGTACTCTTTTGCAGCTCGAAGGTTTAATATTAATATTACCCATATTTTTTTTGAAGTTGGACATACACAGAATGAGGGGGACTCCATGCATGCCCTTATTGAACAGAGAAAGAAAAACCAGGTAATTTATATTCCTGAGCAATGGATAACGTTAGTTCGCTGTGCAAAAATTAATGGCAAACCTTATGTAGTGACAGAGTTAACCCAAAACCATATATACGATTTTAAATCATTCATGAATAAGTTAAAAAATACAGATCTCTGTGTTGATAAAAGTAAAGTTGGATGGAATAAAGTTAAACATATTGCAATTAAAAATTCTACACCAAGTTTGATGCAGGTTGGATATGAATTATGGTCAGAAAATGTTAATTTTATAGATTTTAATACTAAGCCCCAAGCCAAAAGGACGAGAAAAACAAACACCATTGACCATTCAAACGATGTGGTATCACTTGCATACAATGGTCCTTTACCTATTTCACATGCTAAATATAAAGATTTGAACAGTTTGTGTGCTTCTAAAGCTATACCAGGTGTCTACCACGAATACTACAAAAACCTGAAATTTAATGACTCTGTAACAAATCTGCAAGATTCTGAGTCAGAGTAAATTGGATAAAAACAAAATTTTTCTGCAATGAAACAATTGAGATTACTTTTTTTTTATAAATTTTTGTGTCTTACATAAATACGCTACTTACGTAATGTAACCAGATATCGACTAAAATATTTTGGTAATTTTACTAATACTCATCATTCCAAAGAAATGAATCAAATAAATATACTTATGCATTTAAGTCTTTTATTTACACATTTTTACATCTAAAAAGCTATTTTTGTATCGATTTACAATCTTATTCTTGTTATACTTATACAGAGAGTCCATATATTATGACTGTAACAAGGTAGTAACTTTGTGATACCGCTTTTTTCTACGTATAAAATGCAAAATATTAAGTGTTGTAAGTAGGTAAAAACGGTCTTCTAGAACTATGTTATCGGTGTAATTAAGTAAAACGATAACTTTATATTTACATTACTGTGTAGTACTTCCTATATTGCACATAAAACAACAGTGCAACCAAAAAAATTTTTTGAACACTTTGTTCAACGTTTTTCGCTTCTCCTGTAAAGTGTCCAATAATAAGTTACAACTTTGTTCGTTGCGGGTGTCGAAATGAACAAAAGACGTATTACGTACTTGAGTTACAATCATGGAGGTACTGCAATTTATGAAGTTTGCATAAAATAAATAACGTAAGATCGAACGAGTCAAATTTGACTCTCACATGTGATTTCATGAGAGTAGTCTCGTCTGTCGCATCCGGACTCTAACTTATCCCTAGCTAACATTGACGACACATGTTTTTGAAATAAAAATTGTTTTGCGCTTGCTCCATACCGCGCGTGTCATGGACCCCAATTATAGGTTCTCGAGAGCATGTAGGTTGCATAGCAATTTCCATTTCCTCCATTATTATCAAACTAACATATCCAAGAAACTGAAAACAATTTCGATCGAACATTCTATCCAATATCTACCGACAAGATTATTTCAGTTTTTGTTTTCAGTTACAAATAAGAAGGGAATAAAGAAAGAGAAACTGAACTAAAATAGAAAACCGATCTATAGAACCTCTATTTCGTTTTAAAGAACTTTTCTTTAAAGAATTTCATTCATCTGCGACGAAGCGACGGACGGACAGATGGACATTTCTTTTGGAACCGCAATCTTAAACGTCCGGACCTAAGATGCGATGTATTGTGACAAGTTAGAACCGCACTAGCCTCAAAATAATTAGGTAATTGAGAAAATTACCATTTCACTTTTGAGTTTGTTGATTAAATTAGCAAAAGTCTCGTCACCTATACAAATTGAGGAACGGTTTAGTTTAAATACATTATTTAAGTCCTTTTAATGCACAACAATCCAATGGTATTCGTTTTCATACAAATGTTGCACCATATGAAAGCCAACTGGTTCAAATAACATATTATATGCAAAATGCTACAAATTTACTCTTGTAATATTATTGTTGGCACATTCGTGCCTACTCGAAAACATTACAAATGCACTTTGGTTTAATTCATAGCTTTTCTGTCATTTTTCGCGTATTTAGTTGACGTTTCAACCTGTCATAAGTATTTCGCGTTTCTGCCTTTTCATACGACGCACTTCCGTCGTTCATTTTCGTAATGTAATTGTACTGAAACATTTCCAATATTAAAACGTAAAAAATACCTCAAACTCGATTTCATCAAAAAAGTTACTTATGTGAGTGTAATATTAATAAAGTTCACTTTCATTTATCAGCATGTGGGACCCAAAGAAAAAGCAAAAAAATCTTTCATGCACTCGCCAGTAAAGGCGACGCCACACTAACGTCTAATGCAGTTACACCCGTCACTAATATTACAAAATATTATATTTTATCATAAGATGAAATGAAAATATCTTTATTGCAAGACAAAGTATATATTATTATAAAATGACCTGATTACCTATTTAAAAAAAAAAAAAACGTTTCGTGGTTTTATTTATTAAGTGAATTCGTTAATTTCAAATATAATGAGCGCGTCCTCCTCAACACAATTATGTATAATACGCTATTTCACACGCTAGAGTATAACAAACTGATGACTAAACTTTTTTAATTTCGGGAAAATATTGATTATTACTGGAGATATTAGAAATCAAAGTTTGTCACTTCACGTAGGTACAATTTATCCACATTAGCCCATAGTGATGTAAACGAATGACACGATTTACTTTAAAAAATTGTATCTTCAGCATTTTTGGGGATGTCAATGAAATTCTTTCTCTTATTAGTTCTTAATAAATATAACATGTTTTATAAAATGCAAAAATGACAAGACTAGCTCATTAACAGCATCACGGTTAAGTGTAGCGTCGCATTTAATACAATTAGAGTTTAATACAAGACACATAGATAGATATATAAACAGCATAAACAACACACTCTCTTTTTTACATGAGATCAAGTCGATTAAACAAATTTTGGTTAAAATATCAACATTGGCAGGAATATTGTAGGTTATTGAATAATCATGGAAGTACGAGGCCTATGGAAAATTATATTTATAATGATGACAAGCATTATCAGTACAATGAATCATATATGGTTCATACATAAATACAATTTTTATTATAGAATGAATGTCATACAATTATTAAAATTAACATTGTATTCATCTCTATCAGAACAAAACATACTTGAATTTTGAATGTACAGATATGGATTTAAGAAGAAAAAAAACCATCGTTGACTTTGTAAGAGGATTTCGAACGTGTTCAAACTTCCAATTCAACTTCTATAGTGCTGAACTCGACAAAAAACTATTTGTAACTAAAAAAAATTCTCGGTTGCGAGGTGTTCTAATGAGTTTTTTCTGACATAAGTACATTAACTATCACTAACTCCGTGCCACGGATAGCACGTTAAGCAGTCGGTCCCGGTCGCTGTCCATAGATGTCGATCGTTACGATCCGCCGACCCGCATTTGAGCTACGTGGTGGATTTAAACTCCAAGCCCCCTCACCTTGAGGGGAGATCTAAGCCTCTGCAGTGGAGTATAAAAAGAGCAGATGTAATGAAACGGAGGTGTCGAGTCCACAAAGGGTATTACCGCACAGCTAGAAAACAACTACGAGCTGAACCAATCGATAAATATATAAACCACATTGTTGCCCCTGGGGGTCTATTCGGGCTTATTTTCATATAACAAAATGTATATAGTCTGCTATTCAACCATTACATAAAGTCAGTCTATGACTGCGCGGGGCGCGGAGCGTACAACTAGTAGGAACGTACGTACGTTGCTATACATTTGCTGCTGGCTCACCGTCCCGCGTTTCGTGTACTGGTGCTGCCACCAAAATGAATCAAATACGAAAGCATCGGATATAAAGCCACGACACTGATGACGATGCCTAGTCCAGTGGAGTGAATCCCAAAAGAGTCGTCGGTATATAGCTATACCTATCGGCGTGCCGCGTCCTACTAGAAATAATGTGAAATCTATTTTGTATCAAAATAAATCAAATAGCTGATCCTCGAAGTGTGTATGACAATACAAAGCAAATTGGATTCTCGTTTGGCCATAATTTGTTGACAGTGGCATACATTCAGCCAGCGTTAAGTGTATCTGTATATTTTACTATACTAATTTGTACTTTTAATCACATTTATATAGTACACGGTCTGCCATAACGTGACGTATTGTAATGCGCTGTGGCCGTTGTGTGTTGTAGGTCGTAGCCTTATCTAAGCTAAATGATCAAAAGTATATGAAACAGAATATAGGACTCATATCAGTCAGTAATTCCGGTACAATGTTGAAAATGCCCAAACATACAGAACTGAACAGCGTTATTGAGTCCAAAGAACTACGCACGTGTACCAGACCAGATTTCTAATATGAAATGGTCACCACCGTTTCCCAAATAACTATAGAGCGTAAACAATTTTAATTCTATTCTAGTTGTTATCGAAGACAGCGATTTAAACTAAACTGAAAGCATAGGACCCTGTCACCTGAGAACATCTGACGATGTCGCAGATATCTAAAAATCTAAAAAAAAATAAGCACTAAAAATGGCAACTCGAAACATTCATAAGCCATCGACGCGCGCGTTGGGACCACTTTGTCTTGACCATGGAAATATTTGAGGGGAAGCCGTCAGCGGAAAAAATGTCCATAAACTGTGCAAAATATAAAACGTCAATAAAATGCGCGAAATGTGTAACTTCATAAAACATCAACAAAATGCAAACCGAGTACATTTCAAATGTTTCCCGAGTATGCGCAAATGTACAATTATATAGTCGGACGTCGGGAGTGCAAAAAATTAGGTACAAAAGTGTAGTTACAATTCTTAACTGACTATATTTCCAACATGTGAGTGTTGCCATTTTAATTGCTTAATTAATTAGATTTGTGGTCAATTAATTAGTTGTGCAATTTTTGCTTGATTTCATACAGCATCATGTTTAATATGGACGTTTTATTAATTTAAACAAAATACAACCGGGAATCCGTATTATGTGACGAAAGTGTAGGCTCATCAGCTCGTGTGGTTAGGATCAACTCTTATGGTTCTAATATAGGGTTACATGCCTTAACGAACATGATTTAAAAATAAACGAAAAACTGAAAGTAGCCCAAAATAATTCAACAGTAACTGAAGGGTTTTAAAACCGACGACAAGAGAAAGCAATAAACTTGCAAGCGAAGACTCGGGTCGTCTTTTAAGGGAGTCATAGAGGACGAAGATACGCTATGAAGACGACACGGGTGCGAGGCCCGCTTTCGATCCTTTGATACCCATTTTTCCTTCTGCGACGATACTCGCTTCGACTTCAGAGCGGACTAGAAGTTTGGCGCGTGTTGCACTTTGGGAATAAACAGGTATAATTTAAGATCAGGCATTTAGTTGAAACGATATACAGTGAATAAAGCTAATAAAAACATTTTAAAAATCCCATATTATATGATTAATGAATTTTCTAAATATTAATCTTTTCCTTTTAGCAATTGAGTGATGTGACCATTACATGTGACAAAATTAAATTAAAGTTGTTTTAAAACAATTTTATGTTTGTGTTTTTTTTTTCAACATATATATGAATGTTGAAAATTCCATAAGGCGATGAGAAGCAATAAACATGTTATACTTTTTATTCTGTTTCCAATTGATATTACACCTACTTGAACATATTATTTTTAAATGCCTGGACTTCGATCTCCGACCACGTATATTACGAATCTACAGCGTTCTGATATCGATGGTTAATACATAATCCTAGGCCTCGGTATACATTATTTATTCAACTGCACAAACTCAGTCTATTGATTCACAAATACCATTTTCTGTCTCGACTGCAATATATAAAAAAATAAACACAAATTTAGATTTCGACATTAATTTTTCATACACAATATATACAAACACCGCTGGAATGCATTTCACGTGTTTTCTCACCCCCCTCCCCTTTTTCTCTAGTTACGCACTGTCTTTTTTAAATATTTTTGTCTTATTTGAATAAAACTCACGCCACGCCTCTATTATAACAAGACTTCATCCCTTGTGAGTACCGGTGGCGGCCATTTATGAAATATACTTTAATAAATACATGTTTTCCATAAAGACAAATTAACTATAAAATGGAGTAACTTATTACATCGGCTTTATACTATTACATACATGGATCTTAACCTCTCAAGGTCATCTAGGCAACGTGGAACGAGACGAATGGCCGAAGGAAAGAATATGCGCGTCTTATGTAATGACTAGATTCTTCAGTTTTTTTTTTAATATTTTAAAGGCCAAAATCTATCGAATTCCATTAACCTTAGACTATAGTTGTTTTGCACACGCCGGCTACATCATCGCCGCGGTCTCTCATATTGCATGCATTTTCCGTCAAACGTAGGAATTCGGAAATACCGCTGGTTTTTTATTGCATAGAGTTATCCAATCAGGTTCAATAAATCCGTTGGAAAATACTTCAGAGTTCAAACGGACGGATAAACTACCAGCTGTACATAATAAATAAATACTTTATTATTAGTACCAACTGTGCACAAAAACATCACAAAGAACTAGGGCAGCAGCTGAGATAGCAGCTTGAAGGAAAATAGCCATACAAGTACAATTAGTAGAGCGTTACCTTTCGCCGTCGAGACAATGGGTCCAGTGACCCAGTGATCCTTGGATCACTATCCAAGGATGCTAAATCAGATTTAGATTTCGCGCTGCGTTTGTCCTTTGAGCAAGGAATAACTCGTTCAGAGGATAAGTGTCGCTAACCAGCGCGGCAATGTGATTTAGATAGTAATTTTAATTTATAGGTATTTTTTGTTTTCGTTTAGATTTTAAATATAAATCGATGTTCAACTCTTGTTTGGATATAAAATAAAATATAATTAATATTATAAACAGTTTACGTGTCTTTAACAAAAAATTCGTTGTAATGTGTTACTCCGTTTATGTTTTTTCATAGATAAAGATTTTTTTTAAATATATTTCATCAACGGGCGCTATGGCATCAACGTTCTTACAAAAAAAAGGAGGTAAAAATCTTTTTAAGAGAGATCAGTCGCACGTGAGCCTTTCACTTGAACGATTCCATGAGGACCATGACGTCACGAGTGGTGGAGGTGTCACGTGGCTTCAAAGACGGCCTCACGGCGGGAGTGAGGTGCGAAACGGCCTCACGCATAGTCACTCGGACTAGGCCCGCGGCTGCCGTACCCTGCCTCCGCTCTGAAATAAATAGATATTAAATTACTTATCGTCTAATAGGTTGAGAAAAACATCTTTATACACACTGTATCAAATAAGGTCGCTCACTGCGTCGATCCAGACTATTGAGTTAGTTACCACCAGGGTAACAGAAAAATATGAAGGTGACTTTTTATTATTGAAGTGAAATGTTCTTTAGGCGCACATTTTCTGAATATTGAACGAAACTGAACCGTCACGCGCTCTAGTCGGTGACGCTGGTTCGGGTATAATCGGCTACAGTCGGTTGATGATGGTAACTGTCTAACAAGAAATGCACTGTTTGAAATTATGTGTTGTACTTCGCACATGTCTTGTATACGTATAATCAGTGTAAAATATTAAGTGTATTTATTACTGTACTTGAGAGTATAGTTTAATATAATACGCGTATGTCAATGTATATTTGTATAGTTTTCACATTTATTGTTCGTTATATGCAGACATTGTTTTACAAAAAATTGTTACTTGATTTTTTTGTAGTCCATCAATAAAACTACTCACATATGATTCATAAATGCAGTAACAATGGTATGAATATTTCATATGACTCGTATATGATTTATAGAACAGCAAAAATAATCTTGTGAATGAGCACCATTCGTGAGCTGAGCATAAGTAAATGCCACGCACATAAATGACGACCGCTTTGCCTAGTGGGTAGCGACCCTGACCCTGCCTACGAAGCTGGGGGTCCCGGGTTCGAATCCCAGGTCGGGTTAGTATTTATATGATGAATATTGATACTGGTACCGGGTCTTGGTTGTTATATGTGTTGTCTTCGCTTGGTACCCAAAACACAAGCTAAGGGGTCTAGACGTTGCTGTGATGTATATGTTATTATTATTGTTATTATTGTATATTGTTATTAAGTATCGTGCTCTTCTCTTCTTGTGTTGCAACATGGACCGCCTTTTCTTAAATTCTTAATGGAAGATATGATGATCGGCGGACGTAAGATGAAAATAATTTATATATTTTTTTTTATTAATTTAGGCCAGCTATTATTAAACTCTACTGATAAATGTTTGTACAAACACCAACAAAACATGGTAAAAGCGGTCATAACTCGAATCTTACTTTATCAGACCAACTGAAACTTTAGGATGCGCCATTGAATGAAGAAGCACCCGGAAGCTACCACTGCCGCTCAATCGTCTATCGATGACCACTGGAGTCAGGATCGATAAATCGATCACTATTGGAAGTGGCCAAGCCAGCCTTCGTCTTTCTATGTGAATACTCACCATAAAGTCGGTTAAAAAATTTGTGTGCCTTTTGTGCCGACATATTTAAAAAAGTTAAATTATGCTACTATCCTAATTGAACTCAAGTTTATAGTTGTATTCCTGACGATTGAGTGTTTTGAGCTTCTGAAAATTTAGTAAACCAAGACTTTTCATTTATGATAAACTTAATGTCATAATGCCCTTAAATATTTCAAATCTGTAATGACACTGGGACTATTGCGTTAGCGTTTTTACAAAATAGTGAATGCATCTATATGGTGAACTGACGGATGCCTGACACTAGAGTTGAATAACGATGTTTTTCGGATATTTACTTTGCCAAATTTGTACTCTAGTCTGCATAGGACACCGCACGGGCAACAACTTTATACTAGTTGATATAACATGGCGGCGCCCACTACTTTCATTAACACATACAAGAGTCCGCCAATTCTGTGGCGAATTCTACCACCCGCCACTAATCATAAAATGCACAAGAGATTTTGGCTAAAATAACAAAGCTTTGACGGCTGCCAATTTTGTTTGATGCGTACACCGTCCTGTCAACGTAGCTATGTGACGTGAGTGTCACCTTTGCTTGGTTATTATTTATTGTCATGGTATTTGTGCAGTAATACTGACCTATACTCGCTAAGATGGTGCCTATAATGAGCGTACTCATGCCAGGGCCGCGTCCTCGACGCCCCGCCTTCCGCCAGCGCCGCGCCACCCCCCACCGATCTTAACGACAACGTGCTGCTGCCGCTGACACCTAATCCATGATACAAAATACATACTTTATTTTATCATTTCCAGTTGCGCTCCGTTAGCCGTAGCGATAGGTCGCTTCTTAGCTCCCGTTCGTTCGACTCACGCGTTCGTGATTTTTACAGCCTATACTGTATTTTCCTTCCAGTGCATTTAAGAGTATATTATACCGTCGCCGCGATTATTATATACTCTCTAGGGTCGGTATCGTTACCCTATTAGCCCTGCACTCGCTGCAGAGGCAACGGTATTGTTATTACCAGTGATTTAGTGTGAGTGCCGCCTAGTTCCAGTTAAATCGCCGCCTTAGGTCTTGCAGCGATTTTGCTGACCGCTTCAGGTCGCTGGTTCTTCAAACCAGCGATCCGGTAGCCACCAAATAGACCACCGGCCCGTCGTGTCGGTACCTCGTTCGCCCCCCGCCGCCCCCGCGGCCCATAGCTAGAAAGTTAGGTAGCTACTCGCTTCACGGGTGACTAAGCCGCTATTGTTATCGAGCTGGTTCTATTGTTCTCACAGTTACGAACACCTGCACAGTCACAAGTAAGTGTTTCTTATTACCTTATTTAAAAATATTTTGCATTTGCATTTCATTCACTTTACTCATTAACTAATTTTATTTAAACAAATTTAAATTACACATTTCCCGAATTTAAAATTTCAACTAAGTCGTATTGCTAAAATTATTTTCACATATTTTTAACACCAATTACTTTATGTAATCCCATTTTAGTAGTCAAAATGAATAACCACGCCTCCCGCCGTCAGGCGGGAGGGTATAACTCACCCAACTCACCTACGGAACCCACCTTACCCTCTCCAAGCAAGCTCTTTGAAATATTCATGAGCACTCTTAAAAATCTTTACCCTTCAATGACACCCGACTACGCACTCACAATGCTCGACGCAGTAGAGCGTCCCTCGTCCCCGACCAATTCGGTCGTTTCTATCAACGGTGGCAAACGTCGCCGTTTAGACACCCCCCTCCCTTCTACCTCCGCTGAGGCGAAAGGCACTCTAAAAGGATCGGACGATGAGTCCGACTTTCAGTTAGTGACTAAAAGAGGTCATCGTGACGGGAAAAACAATCGCCGCACCCCACCTATTAATAACTCGTGCGACATGGAAGTCGCCACCACTCTGAACTCTAACATAAATCTAAAAAATCAATTTTCCCCCCTCTGCCCCGCCCCTCTCACATAAGAAACGATTGCTGCCCACGAGCTAGCAACCTCCCGCCCCAAAATTATACCGACTAAGCAAATAGTCGAACCCGCAAGGCGAAAAATGCCGCCTCCAATTATCCTTTGCGATAAAGCGAAGTGGACAGCCGTGTCCTCCGAATGTGGTAAACGCCACATAAATTTTACGAGTGCGTCCAACACCGCGCTCGGCATCAAAATCTGTACCCCTACAATAGAGGACTTCCGTTCTCTAAATTCACTTTTAAGAGCCGAAAATCGGGCTTTCCATACATATGCGCTCGAAGAAGAGCGAAAACTTAAAATTGTTCTACGCGGCGTCCCAGTCGAATTCCCGACTGAGGACATAAAAGCCGATTTACTAGCCCAAGGCTACCCCGTCCACGCCGTCCATCGCATGTCATTGCGAGACGGCACCCCACTAGGACTCGTCACTATTATTCTAGATAAATCAGACATGTCCTTAAACATATTAAAAACCTCAATAAAAGTATGCGGCCTCTCCGGCATTCGCACTGAAGCTCCTCACCGAAAAGGTATTCCTGGCCAATGTAATAGGTGTCAAACTTATGGCCACGCTTCAGCAAACTGTTTTGCTAACCCCCGCTGTGTCAAGTGCCTCATTCCGCACTTGACTGCCCAATGCCCACTCTCCAAACAATCAGGCGATACTCCCGCCTGCGTTCTCTGTAACAAAAAAGGCCACACGGCCAATTACAGGGGCTGTCCACGAGCCCCTCAACCCAAACCCTCTTTTAATAAATACAATAATAGGAGTTTCACTCCCCCACCCGCTACCAACGAAATCAACTTCCTCTCCCTGCGCCCGCGAGGCGTGTTTCCTCCCCGCCCCGCCGCTCCCGCTTACAACGCGTTGTTTAGGCCACAGCCGCCACAGGCTGCCCCGCGCCCCCTTATGGAGTCCGTCCGCCGCACGGCTCCCAATAATAACCGCATATAACGCGTGCAAACTATTAACAAGAATAATAATAACAATAAAAATAATAATAATAAGAATGATTATTCATCACTCGGAGCCGATCTACAGGCTATCTCGTCGATCCTTCGAGTAGTGAACGCTCGCGAAATCGCGGAATTCGCCACAGACATTAAAAAAGCGCGCGACGGCACAGAACGACTGTTAGTTCTCTGCCGCTACCAAACACTAATCAATAAATTAGACCGCATTTAAATGTCGGACGCATCAGCGCGTACCGTAATAGGTAGGATTGGACGCCTTAAACCCAAATCTATTTCAATCCTAAGCTTTAACGCCTACGGATTAATCTCTAGTATTAATGAACTAGATGAGTGCGCTAACGAACACTCACTAGATATAATTTTAATTCAAGAAACCCTCTTAAAGCCATCTAGGCCCAAATCGTGCAAACTGCGCAACTATGTGCAACTACGAACTGACAGACAGGGTTCCCGGGGAGGCGGCACGGCACTGTACTATAAACGAGTACTGCACTGCTGCCCTTTAGTAATCCAAAACCTTTCTAATATCGAGGCCACAGCTTGCAGACTCACTATGACCGGTGTAATACATTATTTATAGTCTCTGTTTATTTACCACCAACTAAAGAAATACTTCAAAGTGATTTAGAAATCCTTCTCGCCTTAGGCGACTCCGTAATTCTTTTCGGAGACTTTAATTGCAAAAACTCACTGTGGAATTGCACAGCCACAAATACTAACGGTCGCAAACTTGCTCTACTCTCAGAGCAGTTAGAATTCGAGATCATAGCTCCCCTTCGCCCCACTCACTACCCCGCCCAAACCAGTCACTCTCCTGACATACTAGATATAGCTATTATGAAAGGAGTTGGGCTAAATCTGACCTCGATCGAGGTACTCCACGACCTCGGCTCAGATCACCTGCCCGTATTACTTAAACTAGGCTCGCTCTCCAACTCCAGTGAGACTGAGACAAAAATAATAACCGATTGGAAAAAGGTGTCGGCTACACTAGCGATAGCAGACACCCCAATCCTAAACACTATTCCTGATGACATCAACTCTGTCGATGACATCAATTTAGCCATAGGTGCTCTCACAAACCACCTCAATACGGTGGTCGCAAACAACTCGCGGAAAGCTCCGACGGGCAACCGCCAGAGTTCGCCGCCTGATGTCCGCGAACTTGTGAGAGCAAAAAACTCTGCCCTACGTCGCACGGTGGCATACCCTACTCCTGAGTATAGGTCCCGTGCACGCGCCCTTCAACGCGCAGTAAAGGCACGTGTACGTGAATTCCGAAATAATAACTGGAGTACGCTTATGGAGGAAATTCATCCCACCCACAAAGCGTACTACCGCATAGCTAAAGCCCTGAAAAGTGACGGACACACGGCCACCCCTCCTCTTAAGGAGGCCGACCACTCCCTAGCGTTCGAAGATAATGATAAGGCTGAATGCTTAGCCGACAGCCTCGAAGAACAATGTTCTCCTAGTTCTGCTCCTTTTAACTTAGAACACGTTTCACGCGTCGAGGAGGAGGTACGTCAACGCACCTCCCTCCCTCCTACTACCGACCTCCCACCTGTCACCGCAGACGAGTTAGGCGGTCACATTCGAAAACTGAAATCCAGAAAGGCGCCGGGCCTTGATGGAATTAGTAATAAGGCTATCAAATGCCTTCCATTCCCTTTGATAACGCTCCTAGTCGCAATCTTCAATGCATGTTTGAACAACTGCCACTTTCTCGACGCCTGGAAGGAAGCCTTAGTCATCGGCATCCGCAAACCAGGCAAACCCGTAGATCTCCCTTCGAGCTACCGCCCCATAAGTCTCCTCAAGGGACTGGGCAAGCTCTACGAAAAAATTTTATACTCGCGCCTAAGCGACCACCTTTTAGGCAAAGGCCTTATAATCAACGAACAATTCGGCTTCTGCCCACACCATTCTTGCCCTCAGCAAGCCCTCCGACTTGTAGAATATATTTCCGAAGGCTTCAAAAGGAAGCACAAAGCGACCGCGGTATTTTTCGACGTCGCCAAAGCTTTTGATCAAGTTTGGCACGCCGGCCTCATCTACAAGTTATACACGCTAGATGTCCCCGACAGACTAATTCTTATTATTCATAGCTATCTCAGTAATAGAAATTTCATGTTCAAACACGAACAATCCCTTTCCTCCAAAAGATTAATTAGAGCCGGTGTTCCGCAGGGCTCCACATTATCACCCTTATTATACGCGGCATATACTAATGACATACCGCAACCCACTAACGGCGTCCAACTCTCCCTATTCGCGGATGATACTGCACTCTATTTACGCAGTAATAGCTCAGTTTTTACAATTCCTCGCCTCCAGAGAGCCATTGATGAGCTAACACGATGGTTTCATCTCTGGAGAATCGAGATTAACCCAGAAAAATCAGCAGCAATACACTTTAGGTACAGCAAAACTAGACTAACTAGTGTTGTTCCGTACCAGCTTTCCCATCTTCGAATGGATAACGTGCCCATTCCGTGGCAACACAGTTACAAATATCTAGGCATCACGCTTGATAAACACCTCTATTTCAAAGATCACATCAACCGTGTTTGCAACTTAGCTAAATTTTATAGTTCCCGCCTTAGCGGCATGTTAGGCCCTAAAAGTAAAATGTCTCTACGCAATAAGCGTACTCTTTACACCGTATGTATCAGGCCGGTGATGATTTACGCCTCCCCCGTTTTCGCCCATGCAGCACCAAATCTGTTATACAGACTCCAAATTGTCCAAAATAAATTCTGTCGAAGGGCCACTGGCGCACCCTGGTACGTCAGAAACTCAGTTTTACACCGAGACTTAGAGCTCCCTACAATCTCAAAATACATGAAAGACGCATCAGAGCGCTTTTTCACTAGAGCCACTAATCATAGCAATCCATTGATAGTTTCAGCTGCCGCTTACGAGGCACCTCCTCCTAATCATTTCCTAAGAAGACCACGGAATGCTCTGACAGATCAGCCTGACGACCTCACTCTCGAAGTCGAGCAGCTGACTAAAGCCAATGAGTCTTTCTCGGGCGACTCTCAAGTCGAACCTGAAGTGGGGGCGCTCCCGCGCCCCCCACACCCGCTCCCTACTGACCTCACCTCAAATGAGTGATCAATAAAACACTTTTCACGTTATACTAATAACGTTAATCTCAACCGGGGGCCCGCGCCTCTGGCATTATTTCGCCTCGAGTAACCCTTAGGGGTCACCCGACAACTTCGCGCCGGCGACACCCTAGTGTGCCGTCTGGCCGCTTCGATGAAGTCGTAGGAGCTTTCGGGCTAACGACACGCGTCCCTATTCTGCTTCAGGCGGTTGTTTAGTGGATGCAACCCCCACATAACCCGCGCGCCCGGGCGCGCGGAAGCTCAGCAGTTTTATCCGCCTTCCCGTCGCAAGGGTAAAAAAAAAAAGAATATCATTTCATATTTCTCTTAAATATTAATCATTAACCAGTAAATACAGGTGTGGAGCTTCCTTCAACGTACCCTTTTTTGAAGTCACGTAATTGGTTTTACCTAACCCTTGTTTTTTCATTGTACGAATATCTTCAGGTTTAATTTATGACCTTTCAGTTTGACGATACCATAAAAACCAAATGCAAAACTGAATAACGCATATGCCTAGCAACTGTACTTGACAAACAACGATCTCGAACGCATTTTGTAACGAGCGATTCGGCTAAACGCTTGAAGATGATTCTGGAACGATCTGTCGATTAAGTCGCAGCATATTACGTTGTCTCCGTGTTTGTTAAGAAATTACGTACTAATTACACTGTAATGACTTTGTATATTTTTGAGGGTACAAGCAAATTGATATTTAATAAAAAAAAGTGTAAGCTCCGAGGCACGACTGTAGTTTACTCTCTCATAAAAGTTATTATTTTTCAGCATACTTAAATAATTTACATGTATTATTAACAATTATATGTAAACATTTTTTTCAATTAATTAAAATTTAATTCATTTATTTATTTTGTTTTGATTTTTGTTTAATTATTATAAATTGTTTTTATTACATGCCATAATAATGTGTAAGTGGAAGACCACGTGCTGGCTCAACACAGCGTGTGGGGCGTCCCCTGGGTGGCGGATGGGGGAACGGTCGGTAGTACAGCCTAGCTACGCTACTCGGCTAGGTTCGATGAACCCGCTGACCAACGTTGGGCGGTACGACAGCGCCTGTCGGTTGTGTTTGGGGGCCAGACCAAACACGTAGAAATCAACTGGTCCCGCTCAAGCTAAGGTGCACCACCCTGCGTAAGGTGGTGAGTGTAAGCGCCGAAGGCTGAATGGCACAGAGCGGTAAAAGGTGTATGACCGCTTGCACATCGGAATTTATCCAATGTGCAAGCGGCCATACCCATGTGTCTTTAGCTTCGCGACCTCGAGGCACCGGGCGAAACCTCGTTGTATGTAGCCTGTCCATATTGCGGATCTCTGTGGACAGTGACCTGTTATTTCTCCGCTACTCGTGGGAACAAAATCAAAATGTCTCATAATTTAAACAAAACTTTAAAAAAAAAGGTCGAGGACTCCGTAAAGAACTCGACAACGGCACTTAGTGCTTCCGCGTCAACCTCAAGTGCTAATCTGACGGTAGGCGACAAAGATGCTTACACAACCGGGGAAGTCACAAACGCAGGCCCTAGGGCAGGTGGAGTGACTATAACCGGGAGTGGGGCTTCCGCGAACGCCGGCCCGACGAAAAGCGGGGATAAACGTAAGAAATTGAAATTTAGTGGGGCGCAACGTAGGCAGTACCAGCGAACACTAAAAATGGCTAGCAATAGCGCACCGCTGGGAACACCTGCGTCCAAAAGGACCAGGGAGGTCACCAGTGCATCGCCATCCACGTCGGTCAACCCACCTAAAAGTGTAAAGCCAGCAGGGTCCACCCCAGAACCTTATAAGGAGGCGTTGACCGGGGTGAAAATGGCAGTCGTTGCTTTGGATCACCCAAAAACAAAGCTGGGGCTGGAGGAGCTTAAACTGATCCATGCAGAGCTCGGCAGGCGCATTGACGATATGACTACAGGCCAGTTACCGCGTCTCAACTATCAGACGATGGCTGGTGGGGTGGCGTTTTTCGCCTGTACCAATCAGTCGTCGGCTGCGTGGTTGACAGAAAACCTAAGCGGTTTCAAGGCCGGAAAAGTCACTGTGCGGGCACTCGATGCTCGTGAATTGCCGAAACCGGTAAAAATGGCTTGGAAAACTAAAGATCTGGGCACTAAAGATGCAGCCAAGCTATTGAGCCGGTTACAGCGCTACAATCCTCACATTCACACGGAAGAATGGAGGATTGTAAATGCAATTGCAGATACAACTGGTCAGCGATTCATAGTGCTAGTTGACCAGGAATCTGCAAAAGCCATACGGGACGCAAACTTCCAGCTGGAGGGAGGCATCGACAAACACATCTTCAAAATCCTTGAAGATGTTAAGGAGGAGACAGTCGATGCTCCCACATCTGTAGAGGTGGGCAAGTGCGTTGCGTTGGATAGGACTGCGGGGGGGGCGGCTTCTTCGTTGGCGTCGCCGACACATACAGTGTCGGACGAGCTGGCGATGGAGGGGCTTCTCTTGGAGGACTGTCCAACGGAATGCAATATAACCTCTGGCGACCATTCCAATCCTCCTTCCTCTCCCCTTTCATTATCATCCTCGGTTCCAGAAAATCCCTAATATCCAAAACAGGTCCACATTTTAATACATATTTTCAAAAGTTTCCTTACCCATCCTAACCTGTCCTATAAGCCACAAAAAAAAAAAAAATGAATTCTCTGAAGTTGGTGCAAATAAACTTGCACTATTCAAAAGCAGCCACTGCCGTTCTCGGTCGGGCTCTAGCAACATGTAAATATGACATAGCTCTGATTCAAGAGCCATATATTTACAAAGGACTTGTCAAAGGTCTCAACAATATTGGAGGTAACTTATTTTATAAAGATCCTCTAAACAAACCTAGAACATGCATTTTTGTTAAAAATAACAAATGTGCAATGCCGTTATATAATTTCTGTCACAGAGATGTAACTACGGTGAAACTAACTATTGAAGGAACCAGTGGAAGGAAGCCGCTGATAGTGAGCTCAGTCTACATGCCGTTCGAAGCGCACGACCCTCCATCTCTAGAAGTAAGAGGACTTGTCGACAAATGCAATCAAGAAGGCTGGAATGTCATTCTGGGTTGCGACGCCAACGCACATCACATTGCCTGGGGAAGCTCAGACAATAACAAACGAGGCGAGGAACTATTACAGTTTATTGTAAGTACAAACTTTCATTTATTGAACAAAGACAATAAGCCAACATTTGTCACGGCTAACAGAAGGGAAGTAATTGACCTAACTCTAGCGTCTAACAATATATATGAATTTATTGAATCATGGCATGTATCTAATGAAATCTCGCTCAGTGATCATAGATACATATGCTTTAAGTACAGTTTAGGTAAACCCTTACCTCAAATATGTAAACGCAACCCTAGGAACACAAACTGGTCCCGATATAGGGAAAACCTGAAAATGGAACTAGGTGACGCAAAGATAAAACTCAACTCCGTCTTAGATATTGAATTTGAGACAAGTAGGATAACAGATGCAATCCTAAAATCTTGGGAAAGCAGCTGTCCTGAAAAGAAGATATCTACCAAGAAAACTTCATGGTGGTCTGAGGGATTAAATACATTAAGAACCTCTACTAGGAAAGCTTTTAACAAAGCAAAACAGACAAATAACTGGTCTGAATATAGACAATCCCTAACTACTTATAATAAAGAAATTAAGAAAGCAAAGCGCAAAGCATGGACAGAACATTGCGAAAATCTGGAAAATATTCCAGAAAGCATGCGTCTGGCCAAAGCTATGGCCGTAACCAAAAGCAATCCACTTTCCTCAATTAGGAAAGAAAATTGTTGCACCACGGAGACTGGTAAGGAAACTCTGACAGAGATGCTAAGAGTACATTTTCCAGGCTCAAAGCCTATTGATACACCATTCCTATCTCATGACCTGACGGGGGAGAAAACAGGTTTAAAAACAAACCGTCAGAGGTGGGATAGTGCGAAAAAGGTTGTGAATCGGGCCAATATAGAATGGGCAATCAGTTCCCTTCAACCATACAAATCGCCTGGAACTGATACCATATATCCAATTATGATACAGCAAGACCTTAATCAGTTGGCATCTGAACTATGCTGTTTATACCGAGCCTGTATAGCTTTCAGTTATGTCCCAAAAGCCTGGAGAAGGGTCAAAGTAGTGTTTATACCCAAGGCGGGAAAAGAAAGCTATGAAGAGGCAAAGTCATATAGACCCATAAGCCTGACATCATTCCTCCTCAAAACGCTGGAGAAACTGATAGATAGGCATATCAGGGACTATGCATTGGCACAAAATCCACTGCACACAATGCAATTTGCCTACCAAGCAGGTAAGTCCACTGAAACCGCTCTGCATCATGTGGTGAGTAAGGTAGAGCAGGCACTTCAATCTAAGGAAATATGCCTAGCAGCATTCCTGGATATAGAAGGAGCTTTTGACAGAACAACGTTCTCTGCTATCGAAAAGGCTCTCATAGCACATGAAATAGACCCCGTTTTATGTCAATGGATACTACTTATGCTTAAAAGCAGGATAGTCTCTATGTCATTGCTCGGCGATGAAATAAGCGCTAATACTACCCAAGGATGTCCTCAGGGAGGAGTACTCTCTCCACTACTCTGGAGCCTGGTAGTAAACTCGCTTATCAAGGATTTAAATGACAATGTATATCCTACGGTGGGTTATGCTGATGACATTGTTATATTGATCAACGGAAAATTCTGCAGTACAGTTGCGGAAAGACTCCAGAATGCTCTACAAAGAGTCGAAAGATGGTGTGTGAGCAATAGTCTTTCTATCAACCCAAGAAAAACGGTGGTTGTGCCCTTTACAAGAAGGCGAAATCTGATTAGCTTGACAAGACCGACCCTGTATGGGGCACAATTACAATTTTCAGACTCGGTGAAATATCTAGGTATTACACTAGACAAACATCTCACCTGGAAAGATCAAGTAGACAGTATCGTTAGAAAGGCTCAGAAAATATTTCTGAGCCTAAGATCTGCCTATGGTAAAACCTGGGGATTAAAACCTAAAGTCCTGTTCTGGATATATACCATGATCATCAGACCTATGCTCACATATGCAAGCATCGTCTGGTGGCCAAGAACAAAGCTAGTCACATGTAAAGAACAATTACAAAAATTGCAAAGACTAGCATGCTTATCAATAACGGGGGCTTTTCGTACAACCCCCACAAAAGCAATGGAAATACTTCTGAACCTGCCGGCTTTACACATTGTAATTGAGGCTAACGCAAGGATGGCTATAATAAGACTAATTAAATATGGTCATCTAAAATCAGATCGGTTTGAGCTGCCGCATATAAAGTATAACACAACTCCAGAAATGGAGGTAGTAATACATGCAGTCTCGGACAAAATACTACCGAAATATGTATTCCACAGAGGGTTCGGTGTTATGCTTCCCGATCGTGATGATTGGAGGAGTGGCACTCCGAAAGCTCTTAAGGGTGGAATGCTCTGGTTCACGGATGGATCAAAAATGAACAAAGGCTCAGGTGCTGGTGTATACTGCCCAAACTTGGATTAGGCAGTGTCAGAAAGCATGGGGCAATATCCAACTGTATATCAGACGGAGATACAAGCGATTATCATATGCGCAAGAGAATGTCTGAATAGAAATATTAAAAATCGTTCCATTTACATTCTAAGTGACAGCCAAGCAGCAATCAAGGCTTTAAGCAGTACAAAAATTAACTCATCATTAACCCTCAATTGCCTGGAGAACCTGGAGGAACTGGCATCAAAGAACAAAGTAACATTGGTCTGGGTGCCAGGACATGAAGGAATCGAAGGGAGCGAGAGGGCTGATGAATTAGCAAGGGAAGGATCTTCTAACCGTGTATGTGGTCCAGAACCATACATTGGGCTTTCAACAAAAACCATCAAAACAAAAATAGATGAGTGGATGAAGGAAGTCCAAAGTCAATTATGGAAAGAAGCTCAAGGGCAAGTACATGCCAAAATTTTCCTAAAGGAACACAAACCTGCTAAGGCTAGGCAACTTCTAGAACTAGACAGGAAGCGACTAAGATTGGTCACAGGAGCTGTCTGGGCACTTCACCACCAACAGGCTCTTGCAACACATGAGACTCACAGAAACAGCACTGTGCAGGGCATGTGGTATTACGGAGGAAACAATGTTACACATTCTCTGTGAATGTGATGCACTAGGGGCATAACGTATGAAGCATCTAGGGGTATGCTATCCCAAACCGGATGAGTTCTGTGACATGCAAATTGGTCAAATCATACAATACATGAAATGCGTATTTGAGAATGACAATTAGTAGGGTCGAAGGATGGGGACACAATAGATCTAAATAGGTCGCAGTGTAGGGTAAGCCCACCCCAATCAAATAAGATAAGATAAGATAAGAAGTTCACAGTGTACTGGCGGTTGGTAAACTTAATATGATATAAGCGTATTCAAGTGGACGCGTGCGTGTGTATATATCAAGCTGAGTTATCAGGGGTGCATCGGTAGTTCTTGGGTTCACGGTTATAGTACTGGAAATATGATCTAGTAACCTGTAGATGGCGCCACTCTCTCTATCACAGGGTGTGGCAAAGTAGCCGCTTGAGGCGCCGGAGGGTGAGGCGCGCGAGGCGCTCTTCCCTCTGTGCTGCCACCAGCATTCACCGAAGGGGACAACGACCGAGGCCGGAGTGATGAGTAAGCTAAAAAATATATTTTAATTATATATATATTATGCATGTAGACGCGCGCTCGTGATCCGTTGTATTTCAACGCGTGTGTAGCACTGACCTCTAAGCAGCGACAACTCGAACGCTGCCCTTAGTTCGTCATCTGGAGGTGGAGGCGCCGCGGCACGCGCTCGACCGGACAATATCTACATAAATCAAGTTATTATTCATTCATATTTACAAAGATACTGTCAATTCGTTTCTTGTTAGCAGTCAAAATGTTAAGGCGTAATTTCTTTAAAATATAACAACTAACAAATAGCAACCAGTTTATTAACAATTTATTAAGGCTATTATGAAAAAAATTATGTGTATACAATCCTGCATTATTTCAAGTGAATTTTCCGGTAATTTAATTTTTTTTTCACTATATTGCATTGAATTATTTTCGGAATAGATGACTAGACGAAAAGAAAAACTAATTTGATACCGAACATCATATTTGTTATGTAAAATAAAATAATGTTTCGACTTAGACGTCTATCCCTCAGACAGTCCCTGCACAGTATTACGCATGGATCTTTGCCGCTATGGAGTTATTTACAGAAAGCGTCGCAATTGCACAAAATAAGAACGCGGAAGAGATGAAGGAGAGGTCGGATAGCTCGCGCTACTACCCCTCGCAACCCGCGCGGCTGTACCTGCCCATCGAGTCATTCGCAGACCAATCAGAGCAGCAAAGATCTGTGCATTATACTGCAATTGTTACACGTCACCTTAACAGTGGCATTGCATAAGTTCGGTACAGACCTGTGCATGTTGGTCCCTATGTAATCGCGCCGCCGCTCGCTGTGCACGCGAACCTGTACAACATAAATTATTATTTTATTTGTATAGAAAACCAACAACACAATTAACTTATTGACAGACATAATAGCTACAAAAGGCCAATAACAGGTTCTCACTTATAGATATACAGTAGAAAAAGAAAAACATACATTATTAACTGACAGCACAAAAAAACAATAATAATAATAAAATAAAAATAATATTAAAAAAATGTGGGACATCTCCATCAGTCGTCTAGTGCGTACATTATCTATAGTGATACAAAAACAATCAATGCAAGCATCCACTCACATGTCATCATTTAACTATTAATTTTATAAAACAAGCCATTTATATGAAAAAGTTCTATATTTATTAGTGTTTAGTGCATATGCTGAAATGACTGGAAGCTGTTCATTTACATAATGCCATACTGATATTGATAGACCATATTGATACTATTAATAGAATATCTAATAAGATATTTTTTTATAATTCTTTAATAATAAATAAGATAATTAAAAGTATATTAAAAAAAACAAACAGAACAAAAAAATTATTACATACAATTGTTTTTAGAAATGTCTTATAACAATAATCTAGGCCAAAAGCAGAGAGACTATTAGCCATAAACAATAGTTACTTCAGAAAACTGTCATTTGAATAAAGTTTGTTTATCTATAGCGTTACCTGGTCGCGGCGCGTGTGTGGCGAAGTCGCCTAGATCCAGTTGCAGTAGTGCGCCACCCACACCACTAAGGCCATAATCTGCGAACACGCAACAAAGTGTATAAAGTTACGTTGTAATAGCTTAACAATAAATAATAACTATGAAGAGGTGATACTGACATCACGTAGTCCGAACGCTTGATTGTGTTTTGTTTTTAACCGACTACAAGAAAAGAAGAGGTTGTATATTCGAAAGTATGTCTTTTAATTCATGTTTATTGATTTCTGCATTTAATTAATTTTACTAATGTTAAAGGAATGAGGAAAAGTTGCATTTCTCATTCCGTTACGAAACATACAGAACGCGTGATTTTTTACTGATGGAGCCAAACTAACAAAGCCCGCTATAACCTCTGAACGGTCCATGCTGATGAGCCGGAAGATGGTGAGGTGCGGGAGGGAGATGCACTCTCTGCCGGAAATAATCTGGCGTCGCCAACAGATGCATGTTCGCGTCCGGCGCCTGCGCAACGTCCGGCAGACGGCCGACCCCCACCCCTACCCCCACTCCGGTTCCGGAACTGGCCGTAACGCTGGTACCATGCGCACTGGTTCCCGCCGGCGAGTATCTGTGAGCAATTACAGGGATGAATGTATTTAAATACACCTTTTAAAGCTGGTAAAATTTTGAATGTAAACTTAATGCTTAAATGTCTAAGCCCTTTTCGACTATATAGATGGAGCAAAACTTTATGACCTATCCAAACGTAGCGTTGTAGCGTCGCAATAATAAATATTAGGTGTTAGCGGGTGTACTATACATAGATCTCTATATAAGTTTAAGGTGCTCAAAATTTAAAAATGGAGCACTTCTATATCCCATGTTTTTAAATAGCAAATCTTGAATAGCAAAGATTTGTATGTGAAAATGCGTTTTCAGTGGATCTAAAAGAATTTATGCTTCTCTGAATGGTTGCTTGAAATTGGCATTGAAGTTGCCATGAACCGTCTAAGGGACAAGCAACCATGCACTCGGGTTTAGCGTTAATGAAAACGAGCCCTAATACAATGTAAAAATAGAAAGTAATTTTTTCTTACTAACCTGTGCACATGTCCGTCCGCGACAAGAGCGGGCAACTCGCGTCTTCGCCCGCCTCCGCCTGCCGATGAGCCGCGCTCGCTCTCTGTTAACACATATGGCTAGTTGCATTCAGTGTGTTAACATGCAATGAAATGTCGTCAAAGAGAGTTAATCTAAACCTCGGGAGTTAATTCTCGGATCGTTTGATTGAATATCTCAAGTGAGAAATTCGGTTCACCCGACAATTGACGTTACCAAATTTTTGAACTAAACTCCGTTATATTTTATTTCGTAAGATTAGGCAATTTTAAGAAACTAAATTGTAAACTTTTTTTAGATCGGTATTTACGTAAATACTAGTATATCATATTGAAAATTCTAATAGATGACGTCATCGGGTGGAATTATAAGCTCAGCCATTGCCTTATATTATATTGTATATTCTATACTATTGCTATTGACAGTTCTGAGACTGACAAGAACTTTCAATACATATACGTAAATACCGATTCTTAAAAAAAAATTATCAAATTAGTTTCTTGAAATTGCCTGTTCTTTCAAAATAAAACATAACAGACATTGGTTGGTCGACCCGACCACTTATTTCTCAATGTTAAATTTGCTGAGTGTAGGTACAACAGCAGCGCCCGCCTTTACCTCACACATCTAAGTCGATCCTGATCCATCCTTAGAACCCACTGTACCAATACGGTGTCATTGACTGGGTTACTTTATGCTTAATATTAAAACACTGACCCAGGGTTAGATGCATCGCGTGCACTGATCGCAGACTGCCAGCGGATACTGACCGCGACTCACCGCCACCGCTACCAGCGCCGCCGCGGGACCTGCGGAACATTTAGGAAACTAAAAATTATTAGGCCACATCTCTGTATTAATATCAATAAAGTTTCTCAATTACTCACTGACTTTTGATGTAAACTCCAGCAACATTGTAAATCGAGGAACATGTGGGTATCTAATATGTTAACTGGCTAACGATATTTTACGTAAATGTCGTGATAGCCCGGAGCGCAACGAACCTGTCTCAAATTTATAAGGCCATGGTTCGAATCCGGGCGTGTACCAATGAGTTTTTCTGATTTAAGTACACAATATCACTGACACCGTGCTTCGGAGGGCACGTTAAGCGGTCGGTCCCGGACGCTGTCAATAGATGGCGGTCGTTACAGTTCCCAACCCGCAGTGGAGCAGCATGGTGGACTTAAGCTCCAAGCCCCCCTCCTCACCCTGGGGGAGGCCTAAGCCCCTGCAATGGGGTAAAAATGGGCTGATGATGATGATGATATTTTACGTAGCCATATAGAGTAGGGACATGAATTTAAAAAAAAAAGTTGAAAGAAATGGCACATGGGGAATGACGTATTTGTGGTGTCATTTTCAGAAAAAAATATAATAATCATAAAAAATTGAATCATTTTATTAGACCATCCTCAAAGCAAAGAGTGAAAAAACACTGTCATATATGTTTAATTTACACTCATATGATATTTTATACTGTAATTACATGAAGTTTTTCTCAAAATGACGCCAAAAGAAAGGCACTCCACGTGCGTCAGTTTGATATTTTTTTTAACCAAGCAGTTATCAATGAGTGGGGTAGAATACATTTCAACAATATACTCTCTTTGAAAGCGTAAATATGTGGTTATATCTGGTCTTGTCAACCATCATTTTGAAAAATTTACTAAAAAAAACCATATTTTTGAACACTGATACAACAAAATTAGATTTTTATTTTGAACCTTATTTTCGATGGCAAACAAAAAAAATGTGCTAAAAAAGTGATAATAGCAAATAATTAATCGCCTTTGTTAGTTGTAGTGCGCGTGCAAGTGAGCGGAAGCGAAATCGAGAGTGCGGCTATGTGAGGTTAGTGTCGCCGCTACATGGTTATTGCATACTCTGTGGCGAGGTGTAAATGTAGTACTAATCTACTACTTGTGGCTGTAGCGAGTAGTCTAGCCCGCCCTGGACGACAACGACAAACTGTGCAGTTGGCTCTGTTTAATTACCAGTTTGCGCAAGCCAAATAGTAAGGGAAACTGCACAGTTTATCGTACCCAGTCTGAAGCAGCCATTCCAACCCTAAAAGTCAAGTGACAGCTGTACTAACGCGGTGTGCCTCCTATATCTGCAGCACTCATCTTCGTCCGTAAGGTCGTCCCATCGTGGTGCGACGCCTGCCGCCGCGCGCCTGCCTCGCGAGTCCACCTCGCTGTCGCTATCTGAGCCGCACGCGCTTCGTCGCCACGTGTCGCCGTGTCTGCAAGACAAAAATAAGTATTTGTTTGCCATTTCTTCACTTAGTACAGTTACAATCAAACTTTATGGCAGATCCGAACGTAAGCACAAGTCGCGTTGCAGTAACCAGTTTTAGGTGTAGCGGGACGTAGTGGAATATCACTGTACCTGCGCAAGCACGAAAATAGGCTACATCAACTTGATTTCTTTTGTCTAACTCAGCCGCATCAAAATGATAGAACGTTAGTAGGTTCGATAACGTTGAGCGTCCTGGTAGAAAACCATGTTGTGCATCACTGAGCCAAGGAGATATTTGACAAAGAATGCGTCCATAGAGGACGGGCTCGAAGACCGTGCGGACAAAATAGCAATAGGTCTATAATTATTAAGATCAGATCTATCCCCAAACTTGAAAATCGGTATAACTCTAGAAATTTTCCAACATGCAGGATAAATGGTACTTTTTATTATTAAATTAAAAACAAAAAGCAACGGATCTAACAAATAAAAATGTTTACTGAATGCTTGTGCTACTTCTTTGTTCGATTTATTGAAATCGCAATTTAGTAATGATTTTCTTTTATCCTTGATAAAGGTCCAAAATATATTAGGATTTTTATTGATAGATCTTTCTAAATGAACTAAATATAATTCGTAACTAATTTTTGTATTATATTTTACTTTTTTACGTAAATTAGAAAATAATTCATAATGAGTGGGATTAGAGTGTAATTTATACAAACGGTGAAAACGAGACTTCAATTTAATGTCTCGAATAATTTCAGATGTGTACCACACAGGATATGTAAACCGTTGGTCACACTGGTATCGCTTCTTCTTAGGTACGCAAAAATCAATACAATTGTTAATCTTAGAATATAATAGTGTTACGGCTTTATCAACATTATCGGTTTTTAAATGAACGGAAATGTATTCCACTTTTATTTTATTAATTATAGAAATAAAATTGCATGTATTATTTTCTTCAACTTCCATGGTTTCCATCAAAACAATGATAGGGCAGCTGGACGCCAGAGGAAAACGAAACTAATCTGAAAAAAACATTATCACCATGAATTTTTGAGTTTGTATGTACCATAGATAAAAAAACAAGATTTCTTTTTCTACTTTTTTCAAAGCTGGCATAGTGTTACTTTTTATAAGAGTTAAACTGAAATAAGGCATAAGAAAACAAAATCCTAGTAAAGTTAAATAAGTCGGCATGGCAGGAATTTTAGTATGAAATAATCAAATGTGGGCATTGAAAGAAAAGTTGACATCGACGGCGTAACTCTAGTAATGAATACTCAGTGAAAATTTCAACTGTTTACCCATTACGGTTCAGACGATACCTTCCTGACGAACCCTGATTTTTTATCCTTAAAAGCGTCTGGGACCGCTAAGTAAACTTAAAATACCTACCTAATAATTATCGGTCCCAGACGCCTTTAAGGATCAAAAATTATTAGACAATGAACAAACTTGTATTATTTCACATTTTTAAAAAGTTAGTTTTTTTTTTGTGTCGGGGGTTATTTACATTTTTAATTTAATATGTCTCTCTGTTTGTCTGTCGTTTCTCTTCACTGATCTATCAACTCAACATACACCTGAAACTACAAATCTAGGAAGCTGAAATTTGGAATATAGGTTTAATTTATAACGTGATCATTAATTTGTTAAGAAAAGCTTTTTTAGAAATTTCAAAAACTTAAAAAGGGGGGGGGGGGTGGAGGGATAATTACACATCAGCAATTAAAAGAATTTGTCTGTGACCAACAACGATAAGGCATTCTTCCTGTTGTACATCCCATTATTAAAAATGTCACTTTCATCTGTCCATATCACTATTTTAAGATGTTTGAATCAGCCATTGTTCGTGCTCTTATCCAAAGATAAAACTGTAATCTTCTATTTCCGTCACCTAGATGTAGCGCTTGTACAGATCGGCCTTTAATGTAACATTTCTAACATTTGTTTTTGTAACAGCTTCGACTGTAGAGGCTTGTGGGAATGTTTCAAAATAGCTTAACACAACAGTAATTATAAATTCGTTCATCACAGTTCTTGGCCTAATTCTTTTGAAATTGAAACTATCACTTCGTCGTAAATTACGACCCAATGAATAAAACACTTTACGATTAGGTAACGCACGGTTTGGATATTTCTCCTGATATTTCCATTGATTTTAGAACTGTAGTTATTAATAAAATATGTGTCAATAAGTCAACTTTGTCACTATTAGAAAGTGCTGCGTTTGATCATAGCAATAATGAAAAACAAAATCATTACCATCATGTTTATTAATAGGTAATTAAAATTTATTTATTTTAAAAAAAATTTTGAATACTGACCATATACTTTTTGTAATTGCAAAATAATACATTTTTCAAAATATGACCAATGATATAGGAAATTAGGAATATATGGATGAGACACGGCCATACTTCGTGGTGTGTCCACATATAACAAGATAAGTGAGCTCATTTTGTGTACATACACGAATACACGAACACATTCACACAAAAACTAAGCTCACACGGGTTTAGTACGTACCTGGGAGTCGCACAGTACACAACTAAAAAAAATGCCCTCATAAGCGTAGTGAAACTGTGCACTATAACAACACAAAATTAAACAACAAGTCTGACGGAGTCACATTTCATCTGTAAATGTTTAAAATAATCAATATTAATCATTTTAATTTTTATTATAAATTATAATATGCGATTAACTTAGAGAATATAATTATCAAGATGAAGTGGCTCATACTTCGTAACCAAACCGTGAACAAAATTATTCAGAGATATGTCATACCATATAGAGATATGTCATACCTTTGTGCGTTTCAAAAAATCTGTTAATTGCCATAAAATGTAATTCCAAAATTTTTATTTCCGTTTTCAGTACGACATGTGCGGCTCACTTAATTCTACTTTGATCTTTGGCGTATATTTTTTTGATACATATTTTCGTGGTCACAGTACGTGGCATCTCTATGTACAACCATAACGACTAATTTAACATATTGTAAAAGGCAAGAAACGTAAAAGCTAGATACCTATATCGTGTCACTGGTTTTTTTTGGGTTCCGCAGCCAAATAGCAAAAACGGAGCCCTTATAATTTTTTCATAGCTGTCTGTCCGTTCGTCTATACGTCACAGCTATTTTGATAGACGGCTATTGATTGCAATAGCTGTGACGAAATTTCGGACTCGCGCGCGCTTTTTCTGACTTTTTAAGTGTACGGACTCAGTGCCCGGCGTCCGGCGGTGCGGGGCGTGCGGCGTTCATGACAAACGCATGTTTGTAAATGAACGTGGTCTAAGTGGCCGGTCGGCGTTTGTCTGAACGCCGCACGCCCCGCACTGCCGGACGCTCGATTTGAGCGTGCACTGAGTCCGTACCCTCGCATTTTTTTTTTCAGAGTTTATCTGACTTGAAAGGTTTTCTTTTCATTAACTATAAAGGTATAAGAGTAAAGCCTTATTAGTATTATTTTACGAACTTATGTTACGTATCTTGTATTTGGGAAACCACATTCAATTTAAAATTGAATATTACCACTTTTTCTCACATACCGTTTTTATCTTTTCTATCCAAACTAGGGCTCAAAATGAGAAACTGATTTCTTTTAATAAAAAAAATGGTTTTTAATTATTAATTGTTCAAAATGGTAATTAACGAGACCGGATATGACAATATTAACAATTTCATAAAAAATCATTTACTCATTTTAGCATGAAGAGTAGTTATCCCACAATTCGGTCCCAAAATCAGTCAGCCGTTTTGGAGATTAACCAGAACAGATAGACAGACTAACAGACACTACGATTTTCTATATGTATATAAAAAATTGCTTTTTACTCTTAACAACGCCCTCTTTATATTTGCAAAATTTCAGTAAAATCGGATCAGCCGTTTCGACGATTAATCCTAACAAACACACAGACAAACACATAGACAAAAACCAACTTGTGTCATTCCTGATAACCTCCTTTTTATGTCTGTGAAGAATCATAGAAATAGATTAGTTGTTTTGGAGATAAGCCAGAACAAAAAGACAGACAGACAACCACACGGACAAACAGTGACCTATATCACTCTTGACAACCTATTTTTAATGTCTGCATAGTTTCATTATAATCTTCAAATTTTAGCTTGAACGATATACAGACAAATAAACAAACAAACGAACGAACGAAGAACGAACGAACGAAGAACGAACGAACGAACGAACGAAAGAACGAACGAACGAACGAACGAACGAAAACGAAGAACGAACGAACGAACGAACGAACGAAAGAACGAACGAACAAACAAACAAACAAACAAACAAACAAACAAACAAACAAACAAACAAACAAACAAACAAACAAACAAACAAACAAACAAACAAACAAACAAACAAACAAACAAACAAACAAACAAACAAACAAACAAAAAGTAGCGTATGTCACTCCTCACACCCGTCTTTTCACGTCTGCGAAGTTTTATTAAAATTGGTTTAAATGTTTTAGAGTTTAGCTCAAACAGACAGAAATACAAACAAAAGACATACAAACAAAAAGTATTATATGTACTCCTGACAATCTTTTAATCACATCTTTGAAAGTTTCATTGAAATAAGTTCAGCCCTTTCGGAGATCAGTTCGAACAAACAGACGGACAGACAGACAGACAGATAAACAAAAGGTGTTGTATGTCATTCCTGATAATATTTTTATCATATCTGTGAAGTTTCATTGAAATCGATTCAGCCGTTTCGGAGATTAGCCGGAACAGACAGACAGACAGACGGACAAAAAGCAGCCTATGTCATCACCGATAATGCTCTCTGCACGACTCATCATCATCATCATCATCATCAGCCCGTGTCTCTCCACTGCAGGATATAGGCCTCTCCCAAGGCTCGCCACCACACACGGTCCTCCGCCTTTCGCATCCAACTACCCCCGGTATGGTGCTTCAGGTCATCTGCCCACCTGGCCGGGGGGCGTCCAACGCTTCGCTTTCCGGTACGTGGCCTCCATTCGAGAACTCGTCTACCCCATCGGTTATCAGTTCTACGGCAAATATGACCGGCCCATTGCCACTTCAGCCTGCTGATCGCTTCGGCTATGTCGACAACTTTAGTTCTTTGACGGATTTCAGTGTTTCTGATTTTATCCATCAAGGAAACACCGAGCATAGCCCGCTCCATAGCACGCTGAGCGACTTTGAATTTATGGATCAGTCCTGCCGTGAGAGTCCACGTTTCGGCACCGTACGTCATTGTAGGTAGGACGCATTGGTTGAAGACCTTGGTCTTCAGACATTGTGGTAGTGGCGACGAGAACAGATGACGAAGCTTCCCGAAAGCAGCCCAGCCCAGTCCGTGTGGGAACGGCAAAGAATACAATTTCCCACCGCCACCGGGAAGCGTGTCGTAAGAGGCGACTAACCCTGGATAGCAGAAGATGGGCAGCAGCATCTGTCTGTGAAACTATTTACTGCGATCACCAACCCGCCTGCCAAGCGTGGTGATTATTGGCAAACCCTCCCAATGCGGCACACAAACACGCAATGGCCCCTAGTCTCCGGCGGCCCTTCTATTCCTGGCCACGGTAGCGGTCATGGTAACGGAAGGGCAGGGGGTGCGAAGAATCCCCGGATACGATTCGGCTGCCAAAATAAACGTTTATTTGTAGCAACACTCAATAACAGGACTCTGATGCGAGACGAGCACGTTGAGAAGCTGGAAGTAGAATTGAGCACGATAAAGTGGCATATCCTTGGGTTATCGGAGGTCCGAAGACAGGGGGAGGACACGATAATCCTGAGCTCTGGTAACTTATTCTAATTCCGAGAAGGCGATCAGCCCTCCCAAGGTGGTGTCGGGTTTCTTGTCAACAAAGTCCTTGTCAACAACGTAGTGGAGATCTCCAGTGTGTCGACCCGGGTAGCATACCTTGTGCTGTAACTAACCGACAGGTACCGCCTAAAGGTTATACAGGTATACGCACCAACTTCGACTCACTCGGACGACGAAGTCCAGGCAGTATATGACGACATAGCGAAAACTATGCATCATACAAGCCCGACTCAGTTCACCGTTGTTATGGGGGACTTCAACGTCAAAATGGGAGTACAGAAAAGCGACGAATCTAAGATGGGGCCATACGGCATCGGATGGAGAAATCACAGAGGGCAAATGCTAGTCAACTTCATCGAAATGAAAGGTTTGTTCCTAATGAACTCCTTCTTCAAGAAGGCGCCACAGAGGAAGTGGACCTGGCAAAGCCCAGATTAAGTGACCAGGAACGAGATTGATTTCATCATGACGGATAAAAAGCGCATATTCAGAGATGTCTCAGTGATCAATAGGTTCAATACTGGCAGCGATCACCGCCTAGTCAGAGGCACTCTGAATATCAACTACAGGCTTGAAGGGCCCGTCTGATGAGGTTCAAGCTCCGACCGACACCGTCCCAAGCCGATACAGGCTCCGAGGCTTTTCAACTGGAGTTGAGAAACCGATTCGACGCGCTGGAAACCATGGCGAATGTTGACGACGTGGCGGATAATCTGATTAATGTTGTCAGAGAAGTGGGCAGCAAACATTTTAGATCGAGGTGCAAAGGCAAAGAGTCTAAACTCTCCAGCGAAACACTGGATCTCATGCGAGAGAGACGTGAGAAGTCGCTACGTGGAGTATCGTCAGACTTGGCTCTGAACAGGAAAATCAAGAGGCTGATACGAAACGTATCGAAGAGGCAATCCAGCGGAACAAAGGTTCGAAAGTGTTCGTTCAGCAGCTTGGTAGAAGCCAACTGACGAAGCTCAGGACTAGCGACAACAGAATCGTCTCCTCTAAACCAGAGATTCTCGCTGAGATTGAGACTTTTTATAAAAAACTCTATGCCGTACATGCACCTCCCCCTGCAGCCCGCGACAACAGTGATCGAAGAGCTCCGCTCACCCGACACTACACAGATGACATTCCCGACGTCAGCCTGGGCGAGGTAAGATTAGCTCTCAGGCAGCTAAAAATGGCAAAGCACCCGGCGCCGATGGCATCACGACAGAGCTTCTGAAAGCAGGCGGGACGCCAGTCCTGAAAGAGCTTCAGAAGCTATTCAACACTGTCATTCATAGTGGTGTTGCGCCGGGTGCTTGGAGTGAGAGTACGGTCATCCTATTCTACAAAAAAGGAGACAAAACGCTTCTTAAGAATTATAGACCGATCTCACTCCTCAGCCACGTGTACAAGCTGTTTTCGAGAGTCGTCACGAATCGCCTCGCTCAAAGATTTGACGAATTTCAGCCCCCTGAGCAGGCCGGGTTTCGAAAAGGCTACAGCACCGTAGACCACATACATACGCTGAGGCAGATTATACAGAAAACAGAAGAGTATAATCAACCTCTGTGCCTAGCCTTTGTGGACTACGAGAAAGCCTTCGACTCCGTCGAGACTTGGGCTGTTCTGGAATCCTTGCAGCGATGCCGAATCGACTGTCGTTACATTGAGGTGTTGAGGTGTCTATACGAAGCCGCGACAATGACTGTCCAGGTCCAGGACCGGCGAACGGAACCTATCCAATTGCGAAGAGGAGTACGACAGGGGGATGTTATATCCCCGAAACTGTTCACCAACGCTTTGGAAGATGTTTTCAAGACGCTGGGCTGGAAATATTGTGGCATTAATGTCAACGGCGAATACATCTCTCACCTCCGTTTTGCTGACGACATAGTCATCATGGCAGAGTCGCTGGAGGAGCTCAGCGAAATGGTTAACGGCTTCAATGTCGCCTCTCGGCGGGTGGGGCTCGGGATGAACTTGGACAAGACGAAAGTCATGTTCAACGAACATATTCTTCCGAGACCGGTAATCGTAGATGGTGCGACTCTAGAAGTTGTGCAAGACTATGTCTATTTAGGACAGACTGTCCAGTTAGGCAAACACAACTTCAACAAAGAGGCCGACCGAAGAATTCAGCTGGGCTGGGCTGCTTTCGGGAAGCACGACTGTCTAGTTTCATTGAAGTAAGTTTGTCCTTTTCGGATATCAACTCGAACAGACAGACAGACGGGCAGACAGATTGACAAAAATTAGTTTAGATTACTCTCGACAGTGCCTTCTGCACGCCTGTAAAGTTTCATTGAAATCGGTTCAGCCGTGTCGAAGATTAGCTGAAACAGACAGACAGACGCACAAACATACAGACATAAAGTAACCTATTTCACACCCGACAATTCCCTCTGCACGTCTGCAAAGTTTCAACGAGTTCAGCCGTTTTGGAGATTAGCCGGAACATACAGAAAGACAAAAAGCAGCCTATGTCACCCCTGATAATGCCCTCTGAACGTCTGCCAAGTTTCATTGAAATCGGTTCAGCCGTTTGGGAGATTAGCTCGAACAGACAAACAGACGGACAGACAGACAGATAAAAAGTAGCATATGTCAGTCCTAATAATGACCTCTGCACTTCTGCAATGTTTTATTGAAATCGGTTCAGCCGTTTGGGAGATTAGCTCGAACAGACAAACAGACGGAAAGACAGACAGATAAAAAGAAACAAATGTCACTCCCAATAATGACCTCTGCACTTCTGCAATGTTGTTTTATTGAAATCGGTTCAGCCCTTTAGGAGATTAGCTCGAACAGACAAACAGACGGACAGACAGACAGATAAAAAGTAGCATATGTCACTCCCAATAATGACCTCTGCACTTCTGCAATGTTGTTTTATTGAAATCGGTTCAGCCCTTTGGGAGATTAGCTCGAACAGACAAACAGACGGACAGACCGACAGATAAAAAGTAGCATATGTCACTCCCAATAATGACCTCTGCACTTCTGCAATGTTGTTTTATTGAAATCGGTTCAGCCGTTTCGGAGATTAGCTCGAAAAGACAAACAGACGGACAGACAGACAGATAAAAAGTAGCATATGTCACCCCTGATAATGCCTTCTGAACGTCTGCCAAGTTTCATTGAAATCGGTTCAGCCGTTTGGGAGATTAGCTCGAACAGACAAACAGACGGACAGACAGACAGATAAAAAGTAGCATATGTCAGTCCTAATAATGACCTCTGCACTTCTGCAATGTTTTATTGTAATCGGTTCAGCCGTTTGGGAGATTAGCTCGAACAGACAAACAGACGGAAAGACAGACAGATAAAAAGAAACAAATGTCACTCCCAATAATGACCTCTGCACTTCTGCAATGTTGTTTTATTGAAATCGGTTCAGCCCTTTAGGAGATTAGCTCGAACAGACAAACAGACGGACAGACAGACAGATAAAAAGTAGCATATGTCACTCCCAATAATGACCTCTGCACTTCTGCAATGTTGTTTTATTGAAATCGGTTCAGCCCTTTAGGAGATTAGCTCGAACAGACAAACAGACGGACAGACAGACAGATAAAAAGTAGCATATGTCACTCCCAATAATGACCTCTGCACTTCTGCAATGTTGTTTTATTGAAATCGGTTCAGCCGTTTCGGAGATTAGCTCGAAAAGACAAACAGACGGACAGACAGACAGATAAAAAGAAACAAATGTCACTCCCAATAATGACCTCTGCACTTCTGCAATGTTGTTTTATTGAAATCGGTTCAGCCCTTTGGGAGATTAGCTCGAACAGACAAACAGACGGACAGACAGACAGATAAAAAGTAGCATATGTCACTCCCAATAATGACCTCTGCACTTCTGCAATGTTGTTTTATTGAAATCGGCTCAGCCCTTTAGGAGATTAGCTCGAACAGACAAACAGACGGACAGACAGACAGATAAAAAGTAGCATATGTCACTCCCAATAATGACCTCTGCACTTCTGCAATGTTGTTTTATTGAAATCGGTTCAGCCCTTTGGGAGATCAGCTCGAACAGACAAACAGACGGACAGACAGACAGATAAAAAGTAGCATATGTCACTCACAATAATGACCTCTGCACTTCTGCAATGTTGTTTTATTGAAATCGGTTCAGCCCTTTGGGAGATTAGCTCGAACAGACAAACAGACGGACAGACAGACAGATAAAAAGTAACAAATGTCACTCCCAATAATGACCTCTGCACTTCTGCAATGTTGTTTTATTGAAATCGGTTCAGCCCTTTGGGAGATTAGCTCGAACAGACAAACAGACGGACAGACAGACAGATAAAAAGTAGCATATGTCACTCCCAATAATGACTCTGCACTTCTGCAATGTTGTTTTATTGAAATCGGTTCAGCCCTTTGGGAGATTAGCTCGAACAGACAAACAGACGGACAGACAGACAGATAAAAAGTAGCATATGTCACTCACAATGATGACCTTTGCACTTCTGCAATGTTGTTTTATTGAAATCGGTTCAGCCCTTTGGGAGATTAGCTCGAACAGACAAACAGACGGACAGGCAGAGAGATAAAAGTAGCATATGTCACTCCCAATAATGACCTCTGCACTTCTGCAATGTTTTATTGAAATCGGTTCAGCCGTTTCGGAGATTAGCCTGAACAGACAGTAGCATAAAGTACACTATATTGAAAGGGAATGAGGAATATTAACTAACGAAATAAAAACTTGAAATTTTTTTTTGTCTGATCATGTATGAATTGCTTTAATTAAATATGTATAAAAATTTTGAATTTAAAATTAAATTTAAAATTTAAAAAAGCCCCGACACAAAAAAACTAACTTTTAAAAAGTGTAAAATAATACATGTTTGTTCATTTTCTAATGATTTTTGATCCTTAAAAGCGTCGGGGACTGCTAAGTAAACTTAAAATACCTAATAATTAGCGGTCCCCGACGCTTTTAAGGATCAAAAATCATTAGAAAATGAACAAACATGTATTATTTTACACTTTTTAAAGGTTAGTTTTTAATATAGAAGATCAGTGAATGTGACTAACTCCTGCTGCTCAGAGTTCTTTGATTGCGTACAATGATTTTTTCCTCATAGGAAATTAGAATGAAAGATGCAAAAAAATTATTAAAAATAATCTATTTTTGGGTTACAATTTCACTTGACCAAAAAACGAATTATTCAATTTTATCAAAAAAGAATGAAAGCTGCAAAAAAAGTTTCATTGTATCACTTACGGTTTAACATGTTTCATAGAGTCCCGTTTAAAATAATCCACTATGTATAGGTACTGCTCTGAATGCTCTTTTCTTTAAAGAAATAAAAAAATAACTTTTTAATTTAAGTTTGAGTATGTGGGCAAAATTTAGAAGTTTGTTTAGGTATTATTATTTTTTTTTTTTCTTAACCTCTTTTCAAGCCATAGAATGAATATTATAATAATGAACGAAGTATTTTTTGTGTTCATCGTGTTCTAAGTATATTAAAGCACTTCTTAAAAAGCGGAATCTGAAATATTTCCGACTATACGCTAAGTTCACTCCGATGAAAAATTTCGTCTACGATCCGAAACGAGGGCAATAAGCGCTTTGGAGCTCACTTTAAATGTTGCTTCATTGGTTTTAGTGGAACAGGTGGCGGCAAATGAACCCGCAATTAAAGAGGGATCATTCATCACGGACTCGTGGCGCCGCTCCGACCCCAGAGCTGGGATGCGAAAGGCGTGTTGCCGCGACGTGACCGGCCTCGCGATGTGATTCCTTTCATAATCTTTCCTTTTCCACTCCAGTCTTTGACTTTAATGAAGGAATAATTATACAGATTTTATGTAGTGAAATGGAACCGACTTTTGACCGCAATTTGATCTTGAAAAGTGTCTTGAATGTTATATATGCAGCTAAATACCTCGAGATGTAACACCAGAAAATATTATAAAAAGGGGAAAAATGTAACAAAACTTTCTACAACATTCATTTTTCTAATTAACAAAATTAACAAAAAAGTTTTTAAAAATATAAAAACATATCACAGTATTAAAATCGTAAATGAATAAGTAACGAGACAAAGTAGTGCTGCTTCCGATCGCTAATTTTATTACCTTCGCTGTTATCTCTTTTAATACTGCACTCATTTTTCTGTTTTTCTCATTCTCATCTTGTCTTGCGTACGATCAATGCATCATTTACTCCCCGAAGCCCCTTCGCGTCAAATGCACACGCGTATCTATAGGTACACACAAGTACACATGTGCGTGACTAATATACTAAAATTGTTAAAAACATTACCTTCTTTGGCTGCGCAAACAAGTATAGTATTCAACTCGTAGAAGTAGTGTCAGTAAATAATTTCTGTTCAATTGGCGGTCTGAAATTATTTATTATAATATATTAATTTGTCATAACCCACATAAAACTCAACCATTACGCGTTCAACAGTACATCAAAAATTTAGTTATAATGATATAGATAAATATTCTTTATTGCCTAAAAGTACGAATTGACTAGAAGCCCTTTTCTGTGTTTACCGTCTAACCGCTCATACTAGCTAGCTGGCTAGCTAGCTAGCCGCTGTAAGATGTGCAGTTTTGGTCCGAGTTTCAATGCGCAAGGTCCCCGCGCACCGCTCTTCAATCGCTCTTCAGCCCCGAGAAATCCTCGCGTGCCGGTTCTAGCCCCTAAATTTGCGTAATGTCACTTCGATACTGTGAACTGATATTTATGGCTCTATTAAAACTACAGAAATGAAAACCAAACGCTGCAGTCAAATTAATTTACTCTATGCTTTATTGCACATCCAATAGAACAAAAACAACCTTTGGGTGAAAAAAAGCGAATTAACGTTAAGGGATCAGTCCACTACGTAATATTAATAGGTACATATACACATACTCAATCGAATATGATAAACATAACTACACAGAAACAAATACATTATACTATTACCTAATAATAGTAAAAGTAATCAATTGGCACACCACAATTAGGTACGTAGCGTCGGCTTTCGTTTTATTTCTTGTGTCCTCAATAAGATCTCAGCGCCTAATATTTTGGTCTACACCGGCAACAAAAACAGACTTTGCTCGGAGAGCCTATTCGTTCCTGGGCCCATATATATACACGAAATTGAATAAAACCCTAGACATAATAAACTGCACTAAACGCATTTGTAAATCAAAATTAACGGATTATTTCTTAAGCCTAGATTACACACAAACAGAGGATATTCTACACACATTCAAATAGCACTCAAATCTCTTCCTATTCCCATTTTGTAGGCACATGCACTCTTCTCACACCCTCATCATACACCCACACACCACACACCCACACACCCACACACTACACACCCACACACCCACACACTACACACCCACACACCACACACACACAAACATTCACACAACACACAGCACATCGCTCAATTCAATTATTGTCAACCCAAACTAAATTAATATTGGCTATATATTTCCTTTATGTATATTGGTTTAAGTGCATTGTACAAAAAAATAATAATAATAATTTAAGTACCACTAGAAGTGACTATCTCTCACAACACAGGGAATCCTAGTGTGAGAGATACGGCACATAATAATTTATTGTTAGTGTTGCATGCAATGCTTTCTCTTTGTTGTTACGATAAAATAAATTTCATTTCATTTCATTTCATTTTATTTCATTTTATTTCATTTCATTTCATTTCATTTCATTTCATTTCATTTCATTTCATTTCATTTCATTTCATTTCATTTCATTTCATTCCTATCCCGTTGTGCTTCTAATTTCAAAGGTAAGTATCTCTTAACGCTTTAGATGTTTCCCGAGTAGCCTCTGGCTTCTTAACGTTTCAAGATCTAATGGGAAACAAAACATTAACCCATAATATGCATGTTAATAAATACGGGCAAGGATAATACGGGCAATGGCTGTGGAAGGAGAAGGGGAGAAGTGGTTAGTATACAAAACGACCGATAGGTCTTTTACACGATCATGCAATAAAAAATTATAAATTAAAAATACGACTGTAACCGCAAGGTACCTACCATGTTAAATTGCTACAGATTTAAACTGCTCTATAATCGTAATTTGGAATAGCGCTCTATATAGGCCCTGTAGCTGCGTTTAGTGTGTTTTGTGTGTATTTTATTTAAATTCATAATTTTAGAGAAATGGTTCTGGGATAAAAAATAGCTTAATTATTTTCCGAAAAATCCTCATTTGCCAATGAAAGTCGCATCACGAACAGACACACAAACAGAGATAAAATTAAAATTTTGTTGCATGCAAATAAACATATGAGCACAAAAAGTATTTTATTCGATATGATAGATACTTTAATTTGATTTATATGTACCCACAGATAACATTATAAGAATTTCTTTTATCACAATTTCGCTAATTAGGCGAAGATCGCCATAAGTTTCCGTTTTACCTTTTATGGTGCGGCATCCTCAAAATAGGGTATTCTAAAAGTAGTCCAAACACAGGCGACAGCTACGGTGTTGCAGGGGAAGGAGTAAGAGGGGTCACTTCTACGATCTGAATAAGTATGGATAACGACGCAGCTCTCGTCTCGGGCAGCGCCTTGTAGGGCTGCGGGGAGCGGCCCGTCACTCGTGGCGCCGCGCCAGCGTTGCAACGGTATAAAGCGAGTGCGCTCCTACGACGCACAGCCGAACGCCGCACGCCGCACTCGCACCACGCGCTAACCAATTGCACCAGCCACGACCAAAAGCGCGTGCAACGACCAGTAGCGCCAACAACACCACCACGCCACACTCCGGTAAGTGGAGTACCTACCCGCCTGTCGACTAAGAGTGACCGGCCTCCGCAAATTCACCACACTCGTGTTACAAACGTCCTACAATGTGTGACGATGATGCGGGTGCCCTCGTGGTAGACAACGGTTCCGGCATGTGTAAGGCCGGTTTTGCCGGCGACGACGCCCCGCGTGCCGTCTTCCCCTCGATCGTAGGACGGCCACGCCACCAGGGCGTCATGGTAGGTATGGGCCAGAAAGATTCGTACGTGGGCGATGAAGCGCAGAGCAAACGCGGCATTCTCACACTTAAGTACCCTATCGAGCACGGCATCATCACCAATTGGGACGACATGGAAAAGATTTGGCATCACACCTTCTACAACGAGTTGCGCGTGGCACCCGAAGAACACCCTATCCTACTAACCGAGGCGCCGCTCAACCCCAAAGCGAACCGCGAGAAAATGACTCAGATAATGTTCGAGACGTTCAATTGCCCTGCCATGTACGTGGCCATTCAAGCCGTGCTGTCGCTATACGCGTCGGGCCGCACAACGGGCATCGTACTGGACTCGGGCGACGGCGTCTCTCACACAGTGCCCATCTACGAGGGTTATGCGCTGCCGCACGCCATCTTGCGACTCGACCTCGCCGGCCGCGATCTAACCGACTATCTCATGAAGATTCAAACGGAGCGCGGCTACTCGTTCACTACCACCGCCGAGCGTGAGATAGTACGCGACATCAAAGAGAAGTTATGTTACGTAGCGCTCGACTTCGAGCAGGAGATGCAGACAGCGGCTGCCTCCACCTCTCTTGAAAAGTCCTACGAACTGCCCGACGGCCAGGTCATCACGATTGGCAACGAGCGCTTCCGCTGCCCTGAGGCTCTGTTCCAGCCCTCGTTCCTGGGCATGGAGTCGTGCGGCATACACGAGACCGTCTACAACTCGATCATGAAGTGCGATGTAGACATACGCAAGGACCTGTACGCCAACACAGTGTTATCCGGTGGCACCACCATGTACCCCGGTATCGCTGACCGCATGCAGAAAGAGATCACCGCACTGGCGCCCTCCACCATTAAAATCAAGATCATCGCGCCTCCTGAAAGGAAATACTCCGTATGGATAGGCGGTTCCATCTTGGCCTCGCTTTCCACATTCCAGCAGATGTGGATCTCGAAGCAAGAGTACGACGAGTCCGGCCCCGGCATCGTACACCGCAAGTGCTTCTAAACAATTTGATAGAGTTTCAATTAATACATTTTTGTACGGTTAAGTCTAAATTTATTGTTCTCCCTCCCCTCCTGCCTCATCCCTCCTTCATCATAGCGTCGTTCTTCGGCACGCGGCCGATTGGCAGGCGATCGTCGATACCCTATAAATAGTGCGCGAATAGATCATGGGTCGCGCTCCGTCTCGCCGGCTACTAATTTCATTGGGCGACGACGACGCCGACCATCCCGCAGCGTCGGCGTCGGAACTTAACTGCACAATACGTAAATAAGCGGTCTGGTTCTGTTTAGAAATCCTAAAAAGTTGACAGTGTTTTCAAAAAACAATAAAAATTAAAATTGAACAAACCAAAATTCCGCAAATGAAGTTCTGATTTATTACTGTGTCTGCTTCAATAAGGACCGAAAAAACTGAAATGAGTTTTTTTAACATTCATTGGGTTCCATGAGTCAGAGAGTGGACGCTTAACGCTGAGTCTGAATATCGCTCCGTTTGCAAAAATACTGTAACTTTTAAACTATGCGTTTATGACGCATTTTCAAAACTAGTTAAACTTTCTACTACCTGACGGGCCGAGATGGCGATGAATAGAAATTTTATATTATTTATTTGAAATTGACACAACGCTGGAATTATAAGCACCACCTATAAACACAATTTAAATTTTTTTAATTTTTAAAATATATGCTTAAGTTACCATTCAGGTATACTATAATTTACGGAACCATGTTATGATAAAGACTCTAAAATGATTCAACACTCTTCATAAAATCTGTAAATAAAGAAGACTTAAAACGTTCTTAACTTAAGCCGGACTGCCTTGCGGTACAAACGACAACGAGTTGGACATTCAGTCCAAATGATGCCTTATATACATTGCAACTGAGTGTGAGGGTTCAAATTGCACTTATGAGATATTTTAGCCAAAACGCAAAATGAGATCCCTTGTATTTTCCTCCTGTCTGTTCAGTCACAGGCTTCTATCTTGTAATAAAATTTCACTCGTTTATCGATCCAAATTTTTGTTTAGGTTTAGGGATGGAGATAGGGTGGAAATACGTAGTCATAGGGGTGACTCTCCGTACATTGCATTGATGAAAGAAAGATTTTCTTCGCCACTCCATCGTGTGAACTATCATTAGACAGGTCAGTGAAAATGGAGTGAAGGTTCTTCAGTAACTTTTTACTCAACTGTAGAAGATAATGATTTTTGTTGCCTAAACGGTTTGATGAATTTGAACATTATGGAGGTGTCGTTACATTCGTTTTAATTATGGGAGTGACATAGGGTATATCGCATTTCAATAAGGCGTCAGCGAATCAAAAAAGAGAGGAAAATATATTTTTGTTTATTATTACAAAAATATGGATATTTAATGGAAACTAGTACTTATTATATTTCAAATACATGTATATATTACAACACTTTTATGGTACCATTTTCAGCATAAACTAAAAACACAACCAAAGCTAACAATAAAACTAAAAAAAAATGAAATAAATTAAATAATTTAAAAATCAACCAAAAATTGTTTAAAAAAAAACAACAAATTCGATTGCAAAACCAAACTGAAAAGAAATATAGAGCTATATTCTGTAGAATTTCATTTAAACTTCTGTGGTTTGAACAATTTAGAGTGTATCATGCAATGTTTTTTGTCTTAAATTTTTGTCTTTGTATTTAAATATACTATCATATAAATATAACTTGAATGGTATATGGCATTGCAGGGGCCTGCAATAAATATCTCAGACGGATTCCGTTCGGAAAATCGATAAACTGTATATTTGAGTGAGTTCCACGGCAGAGACAAAACCCCGTTAATTATAGCGCACACCTCGGGAGTGGCAGGTTTCACTTAAGACAGAACGGTGCCCCCGCACCACCGCCTCGTCGAGTGGGCGGCCCGTCTTAGCGGCATCAGAGGGTCTCCCACCGCTCTCCTTATTTGGCGAGGTGTGCCCCAAGGGCGGAAGGGCGGAGAGGCGAAGGGGCACCGGGAGAGCTTTCGCGGGAGCCGCATAATTAAACCTTCTGTTTGGAGTTTTTGTCGACTCGAAGCGCTCGATAAATTGGCCTTAACAGATTTATCGAAAATGTTTCAAAGGAAGGGGGACGGGCTTGCGCTGTGTGAGTGGACCAAAGAAACCGAAGCCAGCAGGTACAACCGAGCGCTCGTTTAACGGCATGATAACATCATCCACTCGTTATATTTGTTTTTAAGAGGTCTATTTTAAAACGCGTATCGATAAGTTATCACATTGAGACTATGAAAGGTCACGGTCTACAGGAGCAGCGTACAAAATCGTTTTTGTGTGGTTGTTATTTTTTTGCAGCCAGAATGAATCTTCGTATACCGTAGGGCTTAAAACAATGATTCCTGTCTGATAACTCCACCGCGGTTATTCTCCGTATCACGACTATACTTGTTAGGTATTACCTTTTTTTAAAAGATGAAACGGTCGTTGGCCAACTTCGGATTCAAGATAAGGTGGACGCTGCGTATCGCGCACTAGCCGGCGGCGGCACGAGGTGTTTTAGTAACATAGAGACCGCCACGACCCGAGTGCGTCGTCTCGTGTAGCTCCCAGTTTTCAAGTTAAAAGACCTGCAAGTGGACTGTGACACACGTGCGTTTTAAGAACTATGAGCTATTTCGAAATCCGTTATGGCTTATGAATGCCCGTGTTCACTTATCACAGGACGCGTCTCGTTCGAATCTGAACATATATAGGTAAGTAAAAGTAATGCGTGTACCACAGGTATGTGTTATGGTAATTCATTGCCAGTAATGCCAATGACATTATTTCGAAGTCGACGCTATTTTCTTGACTGCTTTCCTTCAAGCCGAGAAACTCTTGGATGGTTAAATCGACCGCTTTTTAAGAAAACGATTCCATTCTTCATACTCGTTTGAGGCTGTGGGTGTTTGCTCTTTAACTGCGGCCGTCGTTGCCCCGCGTTACTCACGTCGAAATATAATAATAATAATAACGTATACATAACAACAACGTCTAGGCCCCAAACTAAGCATTAGCCTGTGTTTTGGGTACAGAAAGATCCTCTATCCTATCCTCTAAATAAATTTCAGTAATTTCATGAAGTGTTTCTGCGAATTAGCTATCATTCAAAAAAGCTTGGAGTTCGAGATCGAAAATTAATTTTGAAAGAAATTTATATCTGGTATAATTACTGTTCTAACCGAATCGAAATAAACATTTTTATTTTCGTAATTTTGTAACATAATCGTGCAACACATCACAAGATTATTAGAATTTATTACTTTGTGGGCACAAAACGTCCCCGCAAAGGTGCATTAATAGGTAAATAAGGTAAAGCTTTCTCCCAAAAGAAAACATGTGAAGCTGAAATACGTATTTTTTTAGATTAAACAAATAATTGAACAAACAGAACTCTAAGATTAATTTTATTAAAACAAACGATAGGCGAGCGGTTTACACTTATTGTTTTCCATCTTATAAGTACTTTGTACTATGCTTTTAAAGATCTCATTTGTTTGTCGTTTCGAACTTGTCAAAGGATAATCTTAACTGGGGTCTTATTGTAAAAGTTTATACCTATCGACTTTTAGCTTATAGTTTTTCAACATCGATGCTTATAACCCTTTATTTGATCAGCTAAAATGGCCAATAAGTTTATCCTTTACAATAACATTATGGCGATCGCATTTTTTTACGTACACAATATTTTCAAATATATCTTGAGACGCTAGTGTCATTTTGTTGATTGCCCTAAACTTATTTCCAAAAGACATCCTAAGTCCTAATTCATAAATTACACGAACAGTACTAATTAGTAGCAAGTTCTCACAGCAGAATAAAAAACTCGTCAAACCACAGAAACATTTCACGTTTGAAAGGTTGCGAAAACGTTTCACAACGTAAGCCGCAAGACTGAGAGTCTTTTCACCGAGTTAGTACTTATCATGAGATTCCCATAGCGTTTTGCATTTTATCTTTCATTTATAATTGGCAAAAGTTTTGCGGGACGCCCATCGACATCGCGAATTAAGGTGCCTCTTCCCCTTCACGTCGACGCACTGAACTCTGTTACACAAGTATGACCTCGAAAGGTTCTAACACCTTAATGACATAATAAAGGTACCGCTTAATTGAGTCTATTCCTAAGGCTACGCACACACACACACACACACAAAACATTGATTAAAATTGTATAAACAATAAAACAATAGTACACTTCGACTGAAAACTGTAATTAAGGATATTCTTTAAATATACCTAGGAATAAGATCGAAAAGATCACTTTATTCCATTCTCACACTCTCTCCTTAGCCTCAGGTATGACTACATAATAAACTGTCACTAATATAAATCAATCGAACTTGAATAGAAATGAAAATGAATCAACTTTTACTATTTATACACCACCACCAATATCGTTGACCATCACTGATTATCGCAGCCAAGCATGGAACTAGTAAGTACTTCGTACAACTGGAATGAGCTGTACGAAGAAATTTCGAGGTCCTGAAAATTTGACCTTGAAAACGAATTTAAAAGATAAAAGTAACAAGGACGTTAGTGGGTGCCTTATTGTCTCTTTCATATCAAAGTAAAATATAAGCAGAAATAAGTTAGCGACAAGGTATATATACATTACATGTCATATTGTCATATTACGACTTTTTATTTTGTTATTTCGTGAGTTAAATTGTCAGCACGCAGACTATCTGGTAATGTCAATTAAAAAATTACAGATTTCCCGGTTCTCGCAACTATCGGAGAAGACGAAAAAAGTAATGGATCAATTTTCGAAAATTTGATACCGTACGATGCCTCTTAAGCTCCTGCATCTTTTGACACTATTGCCTTTCGTCTACCTTTACAAATTTCTGAAATATAGCCGAATCTCACTCTCCGGGTTAACTGATCTGATAATGATTCGATGAAAAGGACACCTGCCCGACCCACAGCTTCCGACCGATCCAAAAATTTCTTTTTCCAAACGGTAGACAATCTACCTCGGGAGTTTTTTTTAATCATTTTTTCGATATTAGCTTTTGTTTTCGAAATAATCAACTTTTTGTAAAATCTGAGACTTTCGTCTTTTTTTACCTTTTTCGATTCTCCGCAAAAAGTTACAAACCGATTGTAAATTTTTTTTTATTATAGAAGCATTTGCATCTTTTGACACCACCGCTTTTTGTGTACCATCATAAGTTTTGTAAATATAGCCCCCACGAAACCGATCTGATAAACATTTTCAATGTAAAAATTTATTTTTATAGTCATCAATCGCTATTTATTGTAAGCGTATATGATTGTTTTTGAGTCTAAATGATTACTTGCTATTGGGACATTAACTGACGATGTTATTGTTAGCGTTGCATACAATGCTTTCAATAAATAACTTGCATTTCATGTATAAAATATTGCCGTGTTAAAAAATTGTATTTAAAAAGTCTTAAACTTCTAACAGTAAGACGAAATCCTTTTCTAAAATTAATAATACAATTGCAAACAGGCTCGCATGTGGCTCTTTGTTTGTTTTCTAAACACAGTTATATTTTAATGTATTTAAACTATCTAGAAAACAGTAATTCACTCTTATAGTCACGTCCTTAAAGTCCAACATCGCATAAATTTTATGTAAAACAGTTTCGAGCCGAAAAATATTCATCGAACTTTTGTCACTCTTATAGACTCTTCTTTAAACAAGTTTATACTTTTTTTGGAAGTACGAGAATTTACCATGAAAATTTACCATGTTTACATGGAATTTACATTTTTCACATGGAAAATTTACCATGTTTTTTTGAAAGGAATTTGGTTCGGTTAACTCCCGTGAAGTCATTCTTTATACGCACACATAAACTAATCGTTTTTGTGTCTCTGAAACTGTGGCCCACCAAAGCCTTTTCGAAACGTATAAATTGAAAAATGTTCAATTATGAATTCACTCGTATTTGTTTAGTGGCTCGGAAACTGACATTGGCATAGGAAGCAATTTTGAGGATGACCGTTTGCTAACTACAACTTAAACATATAAACAATTTTACATATTTCCTAAAAATCCGTCACACCGTATCTCGTTTGTCTTTAAAGGAGTGAGGCAAATAGTTTTGAAACTTCAAGACCATTGTGGAAAACGAGGAATGCTCAACTTTTAGAAGTATTCGGTCTCAGAGTTGTTTGGGAAACTTCATTTGTATCGCCCCGGTTAATCGAATCAACAATAGCCAATCTTATCTAATACAGGTCAGCGATTGAGGTGTCGTCGTATTACTCGCGTGTCAGATAATCTATACGTCATAAGCTTAAAAACAATTTCCGTGTTGGAAATCTATATGTGGAAAAACGTGTTTTAAATTCACATTTGGCTCGTCCTTTTGTTGCATACAGAAGCATTAAATGGAGACGGGTAACCTTTAAAGTAGGCTTTCAGAATATTTTTAATAATTTACAATGTTTTTGTCGCTTACAGTGTAAAATTTGTTTATATAATAATAAATGGACCCCAGCCTTTAAGATATTAATAAGCATCTTCATGGTGTTTTAAAATATCTACTGAAACCGAAGTAAAGTGAATACGCTTTTTATAGAAATACTGTAAACAGATGTACGCATAATGTAGTTTAAAATACGTGTTTGAAATCTAGCTGCGAGGGTTCGGGCTTTAGAAGATACCTACTATTTTATAAGGTTTTAGAAAATACATTTAACGTTGGAGGCAATCACTAAGAGAGATCAAAGCGAGAGGTAAACATGTCTGCAACGGGCAGGTTATCAGGTAACAACAGGTTACCTCCCCCCACCGCCCGATCTGATCAAACTTGCTGGTTACAATTTACTACAAATTTTACCCACTATAGTTAAATAATAAATTTCTCTAATTATTACTGTTTTTTTCGGTAATTTCAAATACGTGTTTGAAAAGAATAGTTAAAAGTGGGTAAAAAAATTACTAATTAAACGGAAAAGGAATATACCAAGCAAACCGTAAAGTTCGTGTTATAGATTTTAAAATAAAGTTGGTAAATTTACAATAAGTTTTATAGTTCAGGAGCTAGAAACTGTGTGCATAAGTAGTTGCGAGCGGATAAAAAAATATATTTCCTAATAATTAAACAATTTTTTTATAAAAAAATTTCCATCAAATTAGTGGAAAATCGTAAATTTAATTCTAGTTCGATTCAAATAATTTCAAATAATTTCTTTCTTATTTGCTCATGCCCGTAAATTAAATCACTTTAGAACAAGCTAGTCTTAGATATACATCACTAAGAGCTGTTATTACCATAGCTAAATCAATTAATTAGGTATGCCAAATCTTATTCAATCAAAAACAGACAAATTCTATGGAAAAGACTATCAATATGAAATTATGTGACGATTCGTCACAAATATTTACGGACCGAATGCAACTATGAAGATGCCGCGTCCGCATAATATTATTTAATAAAATTTTTATTCTCAATAAAAATAGTAATATGCATTTCGTGCTGCTGGCATTCATTCACACGAGTAGATAAGCACTTGTTGCACAACACAATAATAAAAGCAATTTACAAACAATAAAATTGTTTCAAACAAAAATGTTTTTTAATATGTTTAAAATATAATTTATTAAACATGATGTACGTTTACTATATCTGATACAATATGCCATAGACGCCGACGAACTTATCAAGGAACGAAGCGAAGGCTTTCAAGGGTTCAAAGAGGAGGTCAAAGATGTCCACATACATAGCTATATTTTACTGCACGTTCTGTTCACATTTCGTGCCACGTAAAAATATACAGCGTAACAAAGCTGCGTTGCAATTGTGCTTAGGAACGCAAAATCTACTGAAAATAATTACGGTGAGCGAGTTTTTCATTTCTAAAAATTGAAATAATAGAGATCGCAATGTGAGCCGTCATCCCACTCCCCCTCCCCCACGCCTTTGCGTCGCTTCGCTGACAGGTGATGATGAATGGGCTCGTTTAAGAAAATACTGTTTGAAAAACGCGACCGACGCGACGGGTGTCGCCGGGGAAGGGTGGGGGGCGCCCACACGATAATACCGCCTATTCCGCCTTAAGCCCGAGAGCGGGGCGGGGCGGGACCGGGGCACGGGTCGGACTAAATGCCGCCCAAACATTGTGGAACCCGGATTATCGCTGAGTGCTCTTTAGAGGTCCGCACCTCAAACGGAACCGCGGGACGGACGGACCTTTGAGTTTTGTACGATATTACGAACATACGAATGCTAACTTGGTTCGTTCTCACTATACTGACGCTTCGCGCCGTTCCTGGGTCAACCGTCGGGTCGGCGTCGCCCGGGTCGTTTGTACCATCAAAACGTGTATCAAGTAACCACTAAGTAATAGGCCTGTGACGTCATCTAGACAAATATGTTTATTAACGTCTATCATTCAAGATTAAATAAAGACTTAATATTTTGATTGATCCATTAAGATTATACTAATTTCATTTGACATAGTGACAAACTTAAATATTTTATATTTTCTTTCTTCTTTTGTTTTTTACTGTGGAAAGCAACGGAATAAGCTCAACTGTTCAGATGACGTCACAGGGACAATTTCAACGTCAGATGAATTTTCTTAAATATCCGGCAAGTTTGTATGTAATAAGAAAAAATAGTTGTCCTACGACGTCGTTAAAGAGTATTATCTCTTTCAATTTTAATTTGAATGAGGCAACTTTAAAATTTTGGACCAAGCCCATCGCTAATTAAGTAACGACATGTTGTCAATGCACCCAGCATGAAAATTGAACCACAGGCATTAGGTTGTAGGCATGCGTAGCAATTATTGTGACACTTGACGAGCAAGAGCTGATTCCTTTAACCTTTTGATAGAGCGAACAGTAAGTGGGAATACCAACGATTTATTTAGTATTAAAGATCTAAAACACCTTAACAACTAATATACTAATACAGTCACAATATTACAAAAACACACAAAAGTGTAGTTATTCTAGCGATAATCACGCTGACCGTCGCTTTGGTATAGGCTGTCTAGAAAGGTTCATTTTACTTTTGAAGGAACACTGTTATTAAACAGCTCATAAAATTATCTAAATTCACTTATTTTTTCATTATAGCACCAGTATTTTGTGTGGGTCTATTATCTTTTTTTTTTGTCCAACCCAAGAGTCACACGAGCGGCCTCGGTGACGGTCACAGGTCGCAGCAGCGTCACAGTTGCTAAAATATGGTTTTGTGTAAACATGCTTCTAAACCCATTCCGGTCCCTGTTTCGATTCCTTTTCTCGTTTCTCTGATTAGGACTTTATGATATTTTGTGGCTTCTTTTGAAAATACAGTTATATCTTATGTACAATTTAACCGTTGATGTCCCCTGAGAATCCGTTCCGGGACTTCGACCCTCACGTCCTCGCACATACGTATTATCTACCAGCATAAAAAGCAGATGCGGGCCGAGCGCCGTCCGGTCGAGAAGTCGTCGCCGAACTATTGAACGAAAAGAGTTTTGCAATCACAACGTGAGTAAAGCCAAAGCCACGTTTGTGTTCGTATCGAGTACGTGTTCGGTCTGTTTATTTTCTGCTCTCTGAATATGTCAAGGCGTGCGGGGGGAGGGGGGCGACATGAAAAAACTAATAAGGTGGCGACCGACCCTCCATTTTGTTCGAATAGAAAACAAATAAAATTACAATCTAGTCGAAATAGAGTACCGTAGACGGTAGAGCTTAAGTAATACAGAACAAGTCAAAGTACTCCGGTTACGTGTTAGTATTGTTCGACTCTTTACACCGGATGTTTGAAATTAATTATATTATTCAATGTTTTAAATGAAATCCCTTAGCTATTTCATATTTTTATATCGCTCTATATTGAAGAAGGATGTCTCAGAGGAACGGGTGAGTGCATTTATACAACGTTTTAGACTGAAACGAATAATTGTACATCGAAGGACACGACGAAACCGTGGACGCTGGCAAGGCGTGAGGGTACGGTGAGGGTGTTCGGTGGACGCAGCAGCGATGATCGGCGCTTTCAGGAATCCGTTAGAAAAGGTTCGTTTCCATAGGTTCCCTCGCAGCCCGGAAGGGGTTGACGTGGGTGTCCGGCGCCGGCCGTCGTGATCTTCTACGACTGTCCGTAGCAGCGACCGACCTGTGAAGCGGACGGAAATGGTAGTTAAGAGGTTTTCTGGGGTGTCAAGCCGCGAGGGCGGGGCGGGGCAGGCGCTCTCTCTATTCAGTCGCGTGAGGTCGGCCGTTCCTCGTAGTCGTTGTCGTGTCGCGCCCCGCTTCGCCCCGCCTCCACCTGTTGCCGCGGTCCCTGCAGGTGGGTGTCGTACCGGTCCGGTCGCCGAACGACGGACGCCTATGTGCCGTTTTCTTTTTTAAATAGTTTAAAAGTGACATTTTCAGAAGTAGAAATACGATTTAGCAACACGTGTGAGCTGAAATTTGCATTCCCGGTGCAACGATTCGGTTCGTCTGGAGCCAGACGCGTCCATCGCTGCGCGTAGAGGAGGGCTGCGAATGCCGTCGTGGTGGTGTTCAAACCGTCGACCAACAACAGACGGAACGGGTATCGTGAGACTCCGCCACGAATAAATTCAGACCGCACACTCAGGCTCATCCACGCTGCGAGTGATCGGACAGGCCGAGTCAAACCACGTATGAGACATCCATATTTTATTGCTAACAGCAGAGTCATTTAATGACATTTGTGTGTGCTCGTCGCCTTTAAGCTTGCACACTCCACGTCACCAACGCCGTATTGCGATTTATTACCGTATTGCGACGACTGTTTAGCCTAGTGGGTAGCGACCCTGCCTACGAAGCTGGAGGTCCCGGGTTCGAATCCAAGGTCGGGTCAGTATTTATATGATGAATATTGATACTGATACCGGGTCTCGGTTGTCATATGTATGTGGTGTTTTCGCAAAAAATTTTATATATGTATATATTATAAATAATATTTAAGTATATGTATCAGTTGTATAGTAACCCATAACACAAGCATAATACTTGCTTACTTTGGGACTAGATGGCGCTGTGTTTGAAGTCCCATGTATTATTATAATAATTATTATCTTGTGTATGCGTTTTTACGTTTTTACATTTCGTTTACCTACGAGAAGTCGCATCGTCCAAACTGCATCGATCCCAACTTACGTACATTCATCTAGGCCAGATAAAGTAAGAGAGCAACGACAGAATCGAAAATTTGAGTTGGGAGCGCGAACTAAACGCAATAACGGAAGTGAAAGAGCTCTGAAAAAGAGGTCGCTAGCCGCATGTGAATCGGTAACCGCCCTAGGTTATCGCCAATTGGAAAACGCGTATCGCATATTGGCAATTCTCTCGCTACAAAAGGCAGAGCTTTTGAAGCTCGAATCTACGGTCCGAAGGGGCCGAATCCATAAAATAACACATTTAAATAACAGGTGTGCCGTGCACAGCAGATACCGCGACTTGATCACACAATTTTGACACACGAATTTAGTCTGACGCCCGCGTGATAAAAATTGTACTGAAAATGTATGAGTCTGCAATGTAGCTTAAGCCATACTTTATAGTGATTACATAGTTAACCATAACCTAATTTACAAAATAAATACGCTAGCAAAAAATATTTTTAATTTCAAGAAAAGTGCATTAATGGGCGTACTTACATACAATTTTGTCTTATTCTTGTAATTATTATTACCTGGTCTAGAAACCGTGGGTAAACGTTTGTTCATACTTCTTTTTAAAAGTTGATTATTGATCACTTATTAGGAATCAAATATTATTAAGCTATTGCATAGCTTCTATCGCGGGCCTTGAGCGCGAGGAGCGAATCCAGAATTTCCGTAACGAAAAAACCTCACGCTTTCTACTCTGACGGGCACGCCGCACGGAGAAAAATTTTGATAGCGCGATGTTCGTTTTTTAAAACAGCGCCATCTATTATAATCTGTAGCACCTATTATTAATGAAGAAAGTCACGAAACAATAGTGAAAGAAAATGAGTGAGTAATTTATATACATACATTTTATTATTATCACAAATGCAGTATTAATTTTGAATTGAAAATATAATACTGCTATAAAGATAACCTAAATTTTTGATATTAAAATGAGCGATATTAAAAGTAGCCCTCTTTTATACACACAAACACACACACGCGTATAGTTTAAATTCTCAATTTAGATTCTCAATATGTATATATATATATATAAATAAATAAATTCATTCTTCACTAAGTATATAACAGAAACCATCAAACCAAGCACGTGTACTATTCAGTACCTACCTTTGTTTTTGGTGTATAGATAATGCACATGAATGCCGCCCAGAGAAAGTATATATGATATTATATCTATATAAATGTACATCGCGCGAAATTCGATAATCACTTCTTAATATCGTTATTTTTTTTTAAATGAATAATTTTGTTTTGGTGTGTCATTACACTATTTATACCTAATTATTTATACCTAGATATTTTCGTTTTATAGAGAAGAAAAGCGTAAAGAGCTAAAAAGAAAAAAAAACTAATGCACGTCAAAGGGCATATTATCAGCGTCAGAAAGATTTGAAGAAAAATGAAGAAAAAATAATAACAAAAAAAAACTGCATAAATAAAATAAATAAATAATTATGATTGCATAAGTTGATACAAAATGGTATGCAATAGCTTTACCGCGGCAGTCCTCGAGTGCCACATTTAGTTTTTTTTTATATATAATATTTTAATATATTTTAGTTACTGAGTTGTTTTCACAGCGCTTTTCAGAAGAGAATCAAATTAGGTACCTATTGGAAAAGTCACCTCAATTGAATTTTTGTTTAAAATTTGCAGTTTAGTTATGATATGAGAAAGTACCCCTTAAGAATTTTAAAATTACAACAAAACCAAATATTTATGCAAAAGCGTATTACAAAGTATTGGACTACTTAGATGATCAAAATCGATGGTCTTAGAGAGCTTGGCCTCTCATTTTGTTTCAATAATATTAATTTTTAAGCACATATTGTCAAAACAGTTGCTTATTATTTTTTTTTTTAATAGAGCACCCAAGCGTTTCATGCATATTCTTCTGACAGGAACCACCACTTCTTTGAATGGGAACGTTTTCCTACAAAGTTATAAATGCAATTTTGTGACGTAGATAAATCAAGATTACCTATGTTACATAAATAGAAAACAAAGATGTTTGGTTTAATTTGATTCATGTATCACGTAACAGTGAATAACGAACTGGAAGCAGTTCGGCGATGCTTATTCGAGTCGATTCTCTTAGCATTCCCACGTAACCCAAAATCAAAATAGATGTTTTTTTGCAGAAGTTAACAAAAGAAAATTGTACAGACAGGCAAAGACACGGGAACAAAAGATCTACGCACAATCTCTACACGTATCAAAAGTATAGAATGTGACTTTGCTTCCTTTCAACAGAAAACACAATTGGATCTTTAAGAATATCTTTTGCAAAACCTTTCATGAGATCTATTCTAAAATCCGAGGATGTGATTAATAATTAATGCTAAAAGAAATGCCACAAAATATTCTGAATGTTTCTGGCGAAATATGATGACAACTTGTCACCCCTCTCGCCGATAAAATTCTGATATAGAAGGAAAAGTAATCTCTTGTGTAGGTATGTATCTATGGGGACTACTAAGTTAATAATTTTCTATATCTCGTAGAATAAAGTATAATATTACCTAAATCAAAATGATACGTATTACTTGTTTTTAAATATATTTTTCATTTCTTATCAAAACATTATCAATAATTTTGTAAAATGACTTTATACTTGTAATTTACTTTTGATAAAATTATTATTTAATTTACATAGATTTGAGCTAAAAATTGACCATGATCAATGATAAAAAGTACTGGCTGGTAGAATGCTACAGTAAAAGAAAAATAAAAAATGCGAGAAAGCGACAATTCGATCTTCAGTTGTTTTGGCGAGTGCTGGTATTATAAAATGAGTTCAGCAGATTCAGATATGGATTTTTCTTTACTTTCCTCATATTCGTAATGAAAAGCAGAATGTTTACCTCGGGTGAAAAACCTATTTAGTCACTCGAACTATTAGCGCCTTCACTACGCTCGTGTGCCAAACCATTTCGTACCTAAATAGTTCCCTTTGACCTCTTGTGTGACTACACCGACATATATGTACCTACGGTACTAGACTCGAAGATCCCTTGTAATGTACGGCGCACGAAAGGTAAACGAGAATGGCCGAACGGGTCCGAAGATAGTCGATTGTAATGTTGTTGTTGTTCACCAGGGTCGTATTGTAACAGTCATTCAAACTAATGTTTCTTTTTTTTTGTTGAGGAATTAAATAGTTTATTATAGCAAAATAAATTATTTTTTAAGTTACAAAAAGAGTCCAATCACTGTTAGTTTAAAATTATTTATTAAAAATATAATCAAATGACAAATTACATGTACACTTAAATATTTACACGCAGCACTTTGCAAACGTTATAATCTCAGTAATTTTAATCCCGTTACAAAACAATTGATAAAATGACATTTAAAAAATTGAAATAGCATTTAACTGTCAAAATTAAGACTTTGAATATCAAGAGTATATATTCAAAATTTGACAAATATTTAAAAAAAAAACTAAACTTAACTTACGTTGCAGTAGAAGATGGCAATCTATAATAGTCAGACAACTCGACTACTGTATCGATGCGGGAACAAGGGGGTTATTCTTGGGCAATCTTAACGTTTTAAATGAAGTCATCTGTTAATAGAAAACACAGCGATTGATCGACTATAACCCCTCTTAGTCTTCGTAACAACATAAGACTCGCCAGCTTAAACTTGTTGGACTATAAAGTATTTCTTATTTTAATGGCGATATTTTATAAAAACAATAAAAACTGCTAGTGTGTGTACATTCAGATACGCATTGGAAGTTATCTTCTTTGATGTGATATAAGTTCACTTTAAATGCAATATTTTAGTTTTATAGATAAGAACAACCTCAGAAACGGCTAATGAGATTCAAACAGGACTTTCACTGGTATGCAGAAGACTTTTGCGAGAAAATTATAGGAAATAAAACCCAAAAATAATAATAATAATATATAAAACTAATCCAAAAATCCACCCCTCGTCGCCCCCGACGCAAATGTGCCCATGACGCTCATCGCATTGCCGCGCTGAATTGCAATGGCAATTCTTTGCACCAGGAAGAAACCGGAACGGGGGTCGAGTCCCCTTTCTTTTAGACGACGGCCGATGCTCGCGACGAAACGTTTGGCTTCAATCCCCCAACAGCTAGCATCTTCCACCGCAAGAGGGACGAACAAGTATTTACTCTCCAGAGTAGAGTATTTGACTCGTTTTCTGGCGGCTGCAGACTCCGCAGCGGCTCCGGCCGTTCCCACGGTACGACCAAGGTGAGAGGCGGCAAATGTGCTGACACACGTAGCGTCCCAAAGTAGACACCTACCCTTCTCCCACGGCACCAAAGTCATACCATCGGGTCTTTTGCCATCGGATCGGCTAAGACCAAGAGGCTCCAACACGCACGGAACATTAACCGAAATTAAAGCCCTGCGGACTAGGTCGTTAAGAGCGTGGTGTCGCGGTAATCTCCCCGAGCAGCGACGACAACTCAACGCGTGGTGTCCGTTGGCCTCCACCATGGAACCGCAGATGCATAGGTGTCGTTCACAAACATCGCAGCCCAGGCGGAGCCCCACTGCCACACGCAAAGACTCGCCGTCCAGTAGGGTACCAATGTGCGGGGAGGGAAAAGCGTTCAGCCAGGCCCCGGACTCAGCCTGTGACACCGCTCGCAGCCTCGCTAAGTCCACCCCTGCCGCCTGGTCCAAGAGACTGTTAAAAACCCTTTCAGCTCCCGTTTCGTCCCATGCGCGCTGGCTATGTAGAATCGCCGGCAACGGCACGCCCGGAATGAGAGCCACCCAAGAGGCTAAAGCATCGGTTGCGTAGGGTATGTCCGCCCTGCCACCTTTACAAGATAGGATATCAGTGACAAGGTCGGCAACCGCATGCACCGACGCCAAGAAGGCGGGCAGGCCAACACTCCGCACGTACCGAACCCCCAGCCCTCCATACCGGATTGGTAAGGTGGCCTGAAGCCACTGGTTCGACTCGAGACGGACGTTCAAAATCTCCTCCAGGAGATGCTTCAAGACGTCATCGAAAGAGTCTACCTTCTCAGGGAAAAGCCAGCTAGGAGACGTCCTCAAAAGGTAAGTAATTCTGGGAGCAGCGAAGAACATCCGCAAAAGGATAAGAGCAATGTGGGCAGAAAGGTCTTTCAGCCGTGCTTGTGCGACAAGAAGAAGTCTTTTCCTTACAGCAATGGCCATAGGGATGGCTTCTGGGAATATCGGCGAGCCTAGAAGATTAAAAGTAAAGGGGGACAGTTCCCTGAGGCCAGGAAAAAGAGAGGAAAACAAAGGGAAAGAGGAACGGGATTCACGACAGCAAGGGAAAAACTCACACTTGCTGGCATCAATCTCCAGCCCCAGCTCTTTCAGACGCGGTACTAGATGGCGTAAATCCTGCTCAACCACTTCAGGTCTGCCTCCGATGGTCCCGTCATCCAGGTACCAAATGTTTAATGGGGCTTTGAGCTCTTGTATCACTTGTATAAATAATAACAGGAATAAATTCACACAAGTAGAACGTCAAGAAGGTAAGTGAAGATGGTAAATGATGTTAGTTTTGAAATTAGCATTCCCTAAAACCTAGAAAATGAGTATCTATCATGGCAATTTTATAATTTTATTGCATACCATTTCTACATGTGTCGGGCCATTTTTTGCTGTTTTTTACCAAATCTACTAATAATAAGAATTTCCTACCATTGTCAACCATTTCAATTTTTTTTTGTAATATTGACGATTTTATTTCATTGCCATCATATCCTGCTATTTCTACCATGTTTTATCCATTCTTCCCATTTTCTACCGTTCCATTCTTTACCCTTAGCTTTCGTGGCTAACTCCCGTTGCTCTTTTTACGTTTCCATTTCGTGAATATTGTGTTCCCAAATGTTGAAACATTTGAGTTATACTGCTTTCCCGAAGGTTGTTTAGATCGTGTCCTCTTTCGTAACACTAAATTTTCTATGAAAATTTAACACTAAACACTAAATTTTCTATGAAAATTTAGTGTTATGAAAGTGTTATGAATTTCTATGAAAATCTAGTGTTATGAAAGAGGAAGTTCATAGAAAATTTCACCCTCAAAGTGCCTATAGAAGATAACCACTTCAAAACAATATTTCATATCTTCATTTATTTTCATAATAAATTAATTGTTTCGAATGCGGCCCTGGTCCCTGATCTTTCAAAATTAGTGTCTGAACCGTTGAACAAAATTGCGAAAAAGGAAGATGATGAGAAGGTGTACAGCTATGTAATAGACTGAAAAGAGATGAAAAGGCTGTCTTCGTTGTGCTTACCGAATAATTCAATTTATGTGCAACTATCAAATTGTAATTGTTAAAAAATAAATTATTGAAAACGAAATTAATAAAATATTATAAGCTTACGTGTGATAAGTTTTTATACTAACATAAGTTAAGTACTTTATACTAACCCACTTTGTATATGGACAATGTCTGAAATAAATTATTATTATATTATATTATAAGTGATCCCATATGCCTTTTTGAAGTTCCGTATGTTGTTTGTGCACTGTTTGAAAACACAGCTTGGCATTTTCTTTCGATAATTTTACAAGATACGTGCAAGATACAAATTGATTCCGATCGACTAAACTGACACAAGGTCAGTCCCCGCACTGCGATTGGACTAAGTTTCATGCGTAGTTTTACTCTGTGATACTTACAGTCTAGTACTTATAGGTACATATAAGTCGGTGTGTGACAATCTACTATTAATTTTAATGTACGAAATCACGAAATTTGATAATTGAACAAATATAACAACAGTAATAACGTGTACATCACAATAACGTCTAGGCCCCAAACTAAGAATTAGCTTTTGTTTTGGGCACCAAACAAAGACACCACATACATATAACAACCAAGACCCAGTATCAGTATCAATATTCATCATACAAATACTGACTCGACCTATAAAACTATTATTGTTATATCTATGAGCAAAGTGTAGCAAAAGTAATAGTAGTCGAGTGGGTAAACATCCCGTCTGCGATACATGGGTCGTGATTTCGATATTCGTTATACATAGATACACATGACGACGTCTAAATCGGTCGTCACCACACCTACAAAAAATGGCTATGAACGAAACTCTTAATATTATGGTGTCGCTGAATCTATCTATCTAATGATATATCACGGCCACCTGACACATTTACCAATAATAAGTTTTTAATAATAGAAATTTAAATAAATACCACTAGCTCTACCGACATTGTCACTTTTGTCACAGTGGAAGCTGAGAGCCCTCAACCCTGCACCTGACCAGCGTGGTGAACTTATGATCCAAAACTCTTCGACACAGTGTTGAGGGAGAACAACCTGATGATTTATCGATTTCCCATACATTTCTTGACGTTTTAATCCTATGAATTTCGTAAGCGTTTATATCTTACCTGTCCAATCACATCAAAGAAGATCTAAAACTTTAGTGTGTTGGTATATTTCACACAATAATTGTGTGACGAAAATCCGATTAATAAATAAAAAGCCTGATATTTACATGTTAATGTGAAATCTTAGTGATATATTGGTCGCTGCTGTGATTCATAAACATTTCTCGTTTGTAATCGATTTCGAAGAAAATAGACTGAAGATAATCGGAACGGCTTTGAGTCCGAGAACGAAAATGTTTGTGACGGGCCTGCGCGTTCCCCTCTCGTGGAACGATCGCTATTGGACTTCATTTTGACTAGTCGATTCCCTAAAATATTTAACCAGATTTCTCTCGTACCTGTGTATCAGTCTTAGTCAGATGCAGATATGTGGCTCCTGCGACCGCACAGACCCAAAAACCATTAATGCGCGGTCTGCATCTATTTCCTCGATTAAGGATATCTAAATCATTAAAAGCCATAGCCTAATAAAATATACCTTTCTGAATAGATGAATTATATTGATCTGTATTTCATATAATAATGTTTTCGTAACAAAACTTAACTGTTACGTGTCCATAAGAAGTGTCAATGAAATAAACGTTTACCTTCCAAATAAACTATAAAACAAGAAAATTTGTGCAGAATTTGTCGAGGTTTAGTGTGAAAAATTTGCCCAGCCGCCATCTTTGATTACACACAGTTTTCTCCTCCACCACATTTTTGGTCAACGACGGACCGCCACAGTTTCGTGTTTTTATTTAATTTTATTTATTCATCACAATTTACATCCAAAAATTACAAATAATTTAGTTAAAAAAATATACCGCATAAAATAGAACATTTACATATATCTACTTGAAATTAAGTTTGTGTATATAGCGAAAAAAGCAATAAAATAATTTAAGGCAGATTACCATACTAAATATGTTTGACCAAAAATTAAAAACTATAGACGACTCTTAGTTATGTTTATTTTATCATCATAATAAATAAAATGTATCATGAAATTGTCTTTAAATTCATAATAATGAATTTCTTCTATAACGGAACATACTCGTACCGTTATTAGTATTTCTCAAATATAAAGTACTAGCGACCGTCCGCAGCTTCGCTTGCGTAGACTACACATTCCTGTTTTAGGTAGTATTAACTTTCGAAATGGTTTATACATACTTTTTGCTGAAACTAATATTGGGTACACCCATTCAAACTTTCAATCTTCATTCTCCTCACTCCTTTAGGAAAATCGATACTCCCATACTTTTCACCTCCCGTTTCCCACCCTTAAAATGTGGAAATCCAAAAACCCTGAAAGACATCATTATTTATTTATGTCAAAATTTTTATGTTTCTAACTTTAAAGAACAAAGACTCATACAAAGCCCTTCTGTCCCTCCCTCCTTAAATTAGAAAATTCCAAATATTCCTTTCATAAAAAATTGATACGTTATAAAATACACCACTGTTCCAAATTTCGGCTTCCTAGACTTAGTAGTTTCGGCTTTATCTACGTTGATAGATCAGTGAAGACAAACGACAGACAGCCACAAAAAGTAGCTGATGTCACTTTTGACAACCTGCTTTCACGTCTGCAAAGTTTCATTAAAATCTGTTCAGCCGTTTTGGAGATTAGCTCGAATAGACACATAGACGTACAGACAAACAGACGGACAAAAAGTAGCGTGTGTCACTTTTGACCACCTCCTTTTCATACCCGTGAAATTTCATTAAAATCGGTTTAACCGTTTTGGAGATTAGCTCGAATAGACAGATGGACGTACATTCAGACATACAAAAAGTAGTGTATGTCACTTTTGACCACTTCCTTTCCATATCTGTGAAGTTTCATCAAAATCAGTTCAGCCATTTTGGAGATTTGCTCAAATAGACAGACAGACAGATAGTATTATTTTATACATATAGCCTATAGCCTTCCTCAATAAATAGACTATCCAACACAAAAAGAATTTTTCAATTCGACCCAGTAGTTCTTGAGATTTGCGCGTTCAAACAAACAAACAAACTCTTCAGCTTTATAATATTAGTATAGAATATCTGTTTTGTGAATCAAAGTTTTTGGTTTTTGCGAGGTTTTCATAGTACATACCAAACATAATTCGACTGTCGAAATTTTTTTCAATGTCGAGTTCAACCTAACCGAAACGCCGTTTAGTTATGTGAAAGCCAACATACTGAAAACTTCATTGCCTCAATGTAAAGCAAAATGTGCTGCAGCATCAAGAATTAAGGATCGATTTATAGTCAATAACCTACACTGGTTAAGTATGAATTTTGTTATCGATTTCGATAATACAGAAGGGTCTACATCAGAGACGTCTTCTTCTTCTGGATCTAAAAGTAGAAGATCTTGCAAGGACTACGAGGCGACTTCTAAATCTACAAAAAAAAACGAAAGCTCCAAAACTTATAAGAGACTCTGGGGTAAATAAAAACTAGCTTTTCTTACTAACAAGCCTTGAGGTGTATTGGTGCAACAAGTCTTGAATGAAGCCTTGTATATATGGATTTGGATATATCCAGAGACTGTTATCGAATCCTGAAAACTATTTAAGACAGAAAAAATTGTAAAGTACTTCTATCTTATAAACAAACATATCAAACAAAATAAGTGTGTTATAACCCGGATAAAAGCTTTTCTAAATTAAGAAAAGTAATGGAAATTAGAATATGAAGCTAAAGCGCTTTTGTAAATATGTATCGAGCCATAAACTCGTGAATTATTAATTTTATAATGTTGGGAAGTTATTTAAAATATTTTTTTGCTATGAATGTAAGTACCTAATGTTTCTAACATGTGAAATGTAAAAACGTTACAATTCACAATTTTTTTTTTATTGCGGAAATAGTTACAACGTCAATATTTGTGTTTTAAAACTAGCGATTATGGAACACGGTATAAAATATAATAGAACATTTATTTACTAACTTCAATTCTCAATCTCATTGAAAAATACCAATTAGTTTTGATATTATCGATTTTTGAGGTGATTTAGACCGGTTGGCCCCAATATGCGGCGGTCCCACACTGAGTTGTATGCAAAGAACTACTTTAGTTCGTTTTTATGTGAATACTCTTTATTTTTTTAAATATTTACAGAATTGAAAATAAAATACATTAAAAATACTTCAATTAAAATGAACTTACGTTAACTACATTTAAATCTAATCCACGTGTTCGACGCGACAAGCTGATACGACTCTACGACAGAAAAAACACTACGGCATATATGCTCTGCTGCCCGTGCGAAGCCGAAGGCGGGTCGCCAGTACATAATAAATAGAAATATGCTTGTTGTACATATACCACGCCTCATCTGTTAAATACTAATTTTTCGATCGCGCAGGCGCAGGCAAGACCACACACACAAACACACACACATTTTTTCCCGCGCGGCTTTAGCGATCAAAACAAAAGACAAGATAATTCATTCTTAATACAGCAATTTTTTAATTATTTGTTACAAGAGATAATATAATAGCAAGGAAAAAATTTCTTGTATCTGTTGAAGTGAATATTTATTAATAATAATAATTAATAATACCTATTACATCCCACACAGCGCCATCTAAATGTTGTAAAATATTTTTTCCTTGTCATAATTATTCCTTGTCAAATAAAATTTATTTTTAATGTGAATGAAATTGACTAACTGAAACTAAATTTGTAAATTCTAAATGCAACGCTGAGTCGTAGAGATGAGAGAATTGGTTTCGCCCTGGAATTCTATGACTTCGATTGACATAAAGAAGTAATCATATTTACTGACGACAAAACATTTCCTTGTGAAAAATATACTAAATAATTCTTAGACTTCTCCAGTACTTGAGATACACAGAGGCAAAAGTGTTTGCCTAATAGAGCCAGTGGCAGGATTAGCCTTGGTTTTTGGGGGTTAAGCAATATGAAGCCAGGAGAGTTAGTGGAAAGAAATGGGATGATGAATACAGTGGGTTATTTGGAGACTCTGAGAGTTGTGTTCCTCCCAACTGTAAGGCTGACATACCCTGATGCACCCTGAATATACCTCGTTCAAAAAAATTGCGCGTTCTATAGGGCCAGGATTATGCAATAATGGCTTGCCACTCAAAACGATATCTTTTTTGTAAACTAGCCAACCAAAAGTCCCGACCTCAACCTAATTGAAAATTTGTGGGGATAGATGGTTCTAAACTGGGACATCGCACAAGTGGGAAGTTGTGAAAATTGAAAAGAAGTAGTTTACACAACATGGGCATTTATGAGAGGAGGGGATTTTTGTGGGCGAATGATCTACGTTATAAAATACATTAGATGCGATCTTAGATGCAAGAAGCGGGTATACTTATTATTTGTGATGTAATTATTTTATTTTATGCCTTATTATGACAATATTAATAAGACCTTTTTTATTTAATTTTATTTAATATTAATTAAGACATTTTTACTTGTTTTATTCAAACTTTCCAAACATATTACACAAATTAAAAGTATCTTTGATGCTAAGTCTGCACTGTCTGTGCCGGAAGGGTCGGAAGGGATTTCGGAAGGGTTCTGTAAGTATAGGTATTTGGTTTCAATTTAACTAGCTAAACACAAAATTAAAAAAGTACAGGAAGTCGTCTATATTAAAAATTCAATTTTCGTTAGTTGTTCGTTTTATTAAATTGGGCAACGCTGCATTTTGGAACGGCTGTTGAAGTTTGGCAACACTGCATTTCTGAATTACTAATGTCGAAATATTTCGCGTATTTTTCTTACTGTCATGATGACTTTTTCCGTGTAATTTCGTGACACAAATCATGAATGAATAGTATGATAAGTATGCGTGTGTGGTCTTGTCTGCGCGAGGGAAAACTTCGTTCGTATCTCTAACACACTTCGTACGCAGTACTAACCGTCTTTGTATTATTCTCTGTATTGTTTAGGTAATATTTTTATCTACGTTTTTAACGCCGAAATTCTATCTAGACATGTATATAATCAAAGGCTTGCCTCGATTTCCCAAAATGGTTGCATATATTTAACCATTTTATTGTGATGTACTGAACAATGTACTGAATTTCAAGTAGAGTTACGGGCATAACATTGTCAGTTCTTAAGAAAGTTGAAATCTGCCGGACGGGTTGTCGTGTTCGCAGTAAGTACAACATAAGTGTTTGAATAATAACTTAAGTTGGAAATAAAATAAATTTAATAAAATTTCAAACAAAGCTGTTACATTAAATACAAAATATTACGAGAAACACAGACTTTGACTACAGAGTAAGAGCCGTGGTTCTACTGTATTGATTGATTCGTATGTTGTAAGGGTTTATAAAGGTTGTCTGACGTAGGGATGTTCCCTTATTTGGTCGGATCAACGAATCATCTTAGTGGAGACAATACAGGGCCTGCACTCCTAAAAGGCACAGTAAAGAATTTTAAAACAAGGATGAAACTTAATTGTTAAAACTTTATAGAAATTGTGTTCTGCTGTTTAATATACGTATTACACCCAAACCGAGGATTGTGCTTATTGCCGCGATAGGACTGCTCTGTATTATAGATTGTATATTACGATTGAAAGTAATTTCACTAATTTTTTTTTTTCAAATTTACATTCATACGATTTGTGAAAATATTAGCAAATTAACCATAGAGTAAATTAATTTAACAGCAGCGTTTGGTTTTAATAGTCATAAATGTCAGTTCACAGTATCGAAGTGACATTACAAAAGTTTGGGTGGTTGAAACCGGGGTGCGGGGATTTCTCGGAGGTGAAGAGTAGCGCGCGGGGACCTTGCGCATTGGTACTCTGACTAGAAGTCGTCATCTTGCACCAGCTAACTAGAGTATGAGTGGTTAGACGGTAAACGCAGAAGAGGGCTTCTAGTCGATTCGTATTTTTATGAAATTAACACAGTTAGATGTATTGCGAAACGAAACGTGTATATTTTTGTCACCTGCATATCTCATAGAAGTAAAAATAATAAAATCAGAATGAACGTTATTTCACTGTAAGTACTATTCGGATGCCTAAACCGCAATCGCGGGAGAAAGTATGCGGTGAAGTGTGGGAGGGGCATTGATCCTTCCCACATTTCGCCGCATGACTTCCCCGCATTTGCGACACTTATTGTTGCTGTACGTGTTGACTTACTTACAGCGACAGCAAGTTACGGGAACATGAACTGGAGCGTCAGAGTTACCGACGTCGTTTTCGATCATTTCTCCTTATTAAATTTAACATAGTGCTAGACCTTTAACAACGGCCATCCGACGCTTCGACTACATTTAATTTAAGTGCAGTTCATGTAAGGCAGCGTAAGTGTAGCGTGTGTTCTAGTGTCTACCGTATATTATTCCGACTTCTATGACATAAGAACTGAAAAAAATATCTTGAATACCAACCAGCCTCGATTTATAAATGACGGCTGTGGTTCACATATCTTTTGAAAACCGGATAAGTGCGAGTTAACTCGTTTGGAAATGGTTGTTTTTTAAATGTCACTTAAATTTAGGCTTCAACCAGATTTTCCCGTATTAATAGTAGACTATTTTATTAACCACTAGACCAGTCGAACTTACTAGTCCTCGGTGAAATTTAGCAACACGCTTTCTACGCATTTTCTTTTCACGAATAATTTCCGTTTCTTGCAGAAATTTATACACTTAGAATTTTCGTTTAGATTTCGCTGTAAACTTAGAATGAGGCCCTATTATCTGTAATTTTTTCAATACTTTAGCTTCAGTAGTACGGATATAAGGGAAAACGATCTTTGTTTTTAGTATATTTTCTTTAATATATTTTGAATTATACGTTTGTAAATAACAAAAATTTAATTTCATGATTCGCTTGCCCTAATCAAAAAGCAATGCCCTTTGCAATTGCAATATGCAAATTGAAAAATCAAAAAAAAAGCCAACAGGCGACTTAATAAAATTACACCAATTAGTGTAATTTTAGCTCTTCACTTTTTGCAAGGCGGCCGCGTCGGTACGACATCTGGTTCTTTTAATATGTATACCTAATATTGTAGCCAACTGTGGATGCGAACTCTCACGGTTTATTAAATATATAAAACTAGTCTTATAAAACGATTTCGCTAGAAGACGTTATTATTACGTGAGTATAAATTACGTCAAATTGAAATATTGTAATCAGCCTTTTTGAAAATTGTTGGTAAAATATATTTCATCGTCCTATATTATACGTAAAAGTTGAACATTTGGCGCCATGTTTATGTGTCACGTGGTTACATTCGAATATTTTTACTTTGAGCGATACGTACCTATATTTTTTCGAAATAATACCATATGTTATACGATTTAAATTTTTTTTTAAATGATCAAACGAAGGAATATTATATAGGATAAAAATTAAACTATGTGTAAATACGTTAGTAACTTTTTCAGGTTTCAGGGATTAAACGAATTTAATTTATATTTTGCGCAGACGTATAGTTTCGTATCTGATTTTTGCACAGATTACAAAAGTTTTATAGTCAAATAAATCCTGAATGATGTGAAACTACAAACAATCAGTTATGTAACCGTCGCGTCAGTAACGAGATCCGACGGTTGGCCTACGCCCGTGTAAACTCGAAAATAACTGAGCCGTTCCAAAATTGAAAAATAAAGTGACAGCCAAGACAAGAACGTGACAATATATGGCGAAGTTAGGAGATGGATCAAGATGGATAGCCCAGGTAAGTGGCGAGAGCAGAGTGAAGGCCACCAGAGCCCGAAATCTGGAAGGGGGTGACTGTATAAAACAACTGTGTAATATTTGACAGCATAATTTAATCCAAGAAAGTGTCTTTATTCCGTCACGTGCGATCGCTAAACGTAACGTCTACGAAAACTAAATAATTAGATCATTTCAATAGAACCCGCCGACAATTACAAACTTTCGGGGTCCGTGTTTAAGTTGAAATATAACATGAGGTTAAGAATTGTGTTGACGTTAAAAATGGTAAGTGCTGTGCACCTCGAACGACTATTTCGACTGCATGAAACATACAATAAAACAGATAATACGGTATTCGAATTAGGTGCAATGATGTTTCCTCCTTTGCATAATGCTGGAGTACAAAACATCGAAGGCATTTGATCTTACCATGGTTTATCGGAGTGCTGTAACTGGCTAAAAGTGAGGATTGGTGTTGTTGTGTGTTTTCAAATATATTTTCCAGTGGACACTGAATTCGCGTTCATACGCATCTGTAGAACGAGCTCAACTTAAGTCGTATTTTCATCTTTGTATATTTGTTTAAATCGACTGAGTGCTTTTTGAATAAACGCTTCAAATAAATAAACAAACAAACTTCCCCTCGTTATAATATTAGCGTGAACAACAATCGGTGTATTCGAATTAAACAAATTCATTTATAATGTTCCGAAAGAGAGGTATCAAAGGACCTCTCAAAGAAAGAGAAAACAATTTATTCATCAGAATTTAACGACCCGTAGCCTTTTTGCTAGAACGAGCTGTCGTCTCCGCATATTTTCCTTGCCAAAGTCTATTTTGTTTCCGTGTTTCGAAGGGTACGAAGTTTGATGATAAAGTTGAAAAATCTCGTCCGAGATAAAATGGCTTATCGCGTACACGATTTTTCAACTTTCTTTTTTTAATGACGCAACCCTTTAAACAAAAATGTGCCAATCTTGGCGCACGTGTTCGTGTGCGCTTGTCGGATTGTTTTTTTCGTTTCGTGATAAATCATCAACGTCACGATCCGCTATTTTCTGTACCTTGCTGGGTACGGGCACGCTCCAAGCCGTCGTCATAGCGTTCCGCCTTTCGTATCCTGCCTGACCGACCAGATATTTCAGACCGTCTGTCCTACTACCTGGGAAGAGTCCTATTAGCTCATCGATGCTAAATTTTAGGGCTTCGAACCTCGAAAGGAACAAAGGAACCCTTATAAGATCACTCTGTGATCTGCCTGTTTGTCTGTCGAGACCCTTTTTCTCAAAAGTTGTGGATGTATCAAGTTGAAATTAGATACTTAAATAAAGTATAAATTGCTCGCCGCACATGCTAGCACTCGTACTCGTTCACGATACTCGTGCACACTGATATTGGTTCGTGATGGTATTGATGAGCGAGGGTTGGGATCGGGGGATCGGGATTTGGATATTGATGATATTAGTCGACACGTATCTGCATTTGATTCAGTACTACAGCGGCTCGTAACAATCAATGCGACAGGCTGTATATGCAGCGTGGCTTAAATCAACGCAATCAAAAAATATTTCGACACTCAAATAAATAAAAACATATAAAGTACTTCGATCCAGTTAGTGAAATCCGAAAACCATTAATCTGTAGTTAAATCAGTTATAAGTATTTTACTTATATTATATTTTTAAATTTAATTATGCAATTACAGGGCATAGATAAATACCTCTATATTATGTTTAAGGCTGAAACCGTTGTCAGGCCCTCGATTTTAAAAGCTGCTAACTCAAAAGCATTTGAATGAAATTCATTACCTGCAGTGGAGTTAGTAGTATTGTTAAGAAAAACAAATGTTATCATATTTAATTTTTTTTTTTTCAAAATCCATTTTCTCGTCTTTCAATGCAATCTTGCCATAACTGTTATGAATATTTTTATTTTATTTTTTTCCTTGAGAAGATGTTATCATTTTGTAGTGAATGTAGTATTATCAAGTGGTACACACCCGTTTTACAATATTTACATTTCCACCAATCCTTTAGCCCCATTGTATAAGTTATGCCTGCTCTCAGGTGAGAGGGCTTCAAGCTTGGAGCTTTATCTACCACGCTGCTCCAGTGCGAGTTGGTTATTTTAACAACTGCCATCTGTCGAGGGCAACCGCGACCGATGGCTTAACGTGCTCTACGAAGTACAGAGTCAGTGATGTTTATGCACTTAAGTCAGAGAAAAATCATGGGTCTGCCTGCGCAGAGTGGTTGCGTTAACTCTATATGGCGCTTGAGAAACTAGGTATTGTGACCAAAAAACACGATAAGCAAAATGGCTGAATTTGATACATATTTAAGTACTTAAATAGTACTTAAATAATAATATTTCATTAACATGCAACTGCATGTTAATGAAAACCATAAAAACTGACCAAATATTCTGTAGCCTTATTCAGCAACACTCGTTCAAAGATGCTTTATTGCGACAAAAAAAACCATAAGGTAAGTGGCTGAGGACGTATATTCAAAAAGATTCTCTTAAATTTTAGGTAATGAGTGGTACTACTACATACGCACGCCTCACACAAATAGTGACATCGGCAAAGCGCGGAATGTCTGACTATACTAAAATAACTTGATCATTTCATAATTTTGTTGTATTTTCGCAAAATTCTTCTTTTCTATCGAGTTTGGACTCATACATTTAGTCTCAGAGTGCTGGTTTCAGGTACGGTCTCGTGAGAGTCTGATGAGGATCAGAAGAAGGCAATTCTTGTAGAATCGAATTAAAGGTGTTTCCATTTTCTCCTTCCAAAATTGGTCATCTTTGTTTATCAATTCATATTTAATTTTTCTAGGACCCGTCTATATTGCAAAGATGCAAGTATTTTGCCCAGATTTTGGTAATTTAGAATTTGGTAAGTCAGTTTAGTCAGTCCGGTGGGAAGCTCTCATCACTACCAACACAACAAGCCCAAACAGGACACATCTACTTCCACCCGTCTATGAGTTCCAGTAGCTGTCTCCGAAGTCCATCATCAGGTCAGTAAAATTTCAATATTTAGTAAAATACAATAATATTATATAGGTACAACTCGGGTAAAAAAAAGACAGAAATAGGTAGTGGTAGGTAGTACTTATATTTTTTGTAATCAATCAAGATTCAAGTCTCAAGATGCAATGAAGAATCTTCTTCTTCTTAGTTATTGGCGTTTTCTGCTTATAGCAATTTCGCCAATGAAAAATCTATTCGTATCTATACAGCGATGTTTTCACTTTGAGTGGCGGAGAAAAACCGATACAGACGTCTACTCACAAAGGCGCTGTGTCGCAGACTGATTTTGAACAAATTGAACATTACGAGGAACATTTATTTTGTTTGTCAGAGAGGCAATTGAAAAATGAACCCTATTACTTTCTATTAAGGCTTACGAAGATAATGAAAGTAGTGTTATTTTAAAGAAAAAAAATTTTTTTTTTCAGAGGATTACTAAACGTTTTTTTTACCTTTTTTTTGCCAAGGCGTAAAGTTGAGTATTTCTATAGCAAGAAAGTATTTTTTTTTATATATATGCAAATCTTCAAATTCCTGAGATTTTGTTACCGAAACACATCCTGTTTTCAAAGTTTTCAAGGGAGGAGGGTATGGAAATTTGAGTTTTCTGTAAAAAAGCAGTGCGTTTCCAATAAAAAAAGGCCAAGCCGAGAGCTCAAAGGCTTAGGCTATCTGAAGGTACCCAATTTAATAGACAAAATTCTACGGATTCACTCGTAAACTGTACCGGAAAACTACAGATTTCTCAGTATTACAGGCATTGCCGTAAACTTAAAAACTGACCAAATATTAGATTGCGTTATTCAGCAATACTCGTTCCAAGATACTTTATTGTCAATATTTGGACATTTTTTGTGGTTTTCATTAACGTGCAACTAGTGCTTTCTGTATCAAGTTTAGCCACTTACTTTATGGTTTTTTTTTTGTCACAATAAAGCAACTTTGAATGAAAATTGCTAAATAAGGCAACCGAATATTTGGTCAGTTTTTATGTTATTCAATAATAAGCAATTAGTACTTAATTCTGTATCAAATTCAGCCGTTTTGCTTATCGTGTTTTTTTTGGTCATGATAACTGGTTTTTCAAGCGCCAAATACAGTTAACGCAACGATTCTTCACAGGCAGACCGACATATTTGACATCAATGAGTTGCCCTCTATCATGTCAACCCAGGCTAGGTCACTTTAGATGTCGTTACCAGACCTGTCGCATCCTCCTAGACTATTAAGCTAGAAGCAGGTTCGCTGCGCTATCACGACAATATATTTTTTTTAGCATTAATCGAATTTGAAGTACACACAAACATTTTATGTTTCTTAATATTCTTAAAAATAATATTGAATTATCACTGGTTTGGAGGTGTGTATTAAAACCAAAAAGACAAGTAAATGTTTGTCATCAAATTTTAATTATTCGAAATTCATATAAACAATTATTCTTTTGTTGGCATGAAACAATGACAATAATTAAAGAATCAAATATTAAGTATTATGTGCCGCCTCCATGTTATTATTAGGTCTATAACATGCTAAGACAACGTGGCGCGCGAAACAGAAGCAAAGAAAGCGTTTAGCGATCCCCCCTTACCCCCCGCCGCGTTGTCGTTTTTGATATTTTTCTGAGCTACGTCTGACCCTTAACTCTTTGGAACCCTAAGAGCGCGAGTCCAACTTTTTTTCCTTAGCATTGGTCTTTCTTGTTCGTACTTTTATTTGCAAAAAACTTAAATGTTCCCGTTTTGTTTTTCTGATCACATATTACTACTCATGATAATGTTAACGAGTAATGACTCACGTTAATAAGACGTCTGCTTAATCTATACTAATATTATAAAGCTGAAGAGTTTGTTTGTTTGTTTGTTTAAACGCGCAAATCTCAGGAACTACTGGTTCAAATTGAAAAATTATTTTTGTGTTGGATAGTCCATTTATCGAGGAAGGCTATAGGCTATACTACATCACGCTACGACCAATAGGAGTGGAGCATCAATGAAAAATGTTGCAAAAACGGGAAAAATTATTCCTTTTGAGAGCTTCCGTCGCGCGCGCTGCGTAAACGGTTAATGTTAAGCAAAAATCATGTATTACGGAATTGTTCCCCTTTGAAAGTTCTAACCAAAAGTTCGCAACAGCATATATGTATCTTTTAAGGTTAACTTACCTTTTTTATGACAATCAAATTTGTTCTAACATAATGTACTATTTGCGAAGATGTTTTTTAAACGTGATATTAATCCTTATCAAATTAAATACGTTAGTTGTCTTAAGCATTTAATGCATCTTATAATTGCCCTTTACTTCATACAATTTAAATTAATATCTTAGCAGTTTTTATCGAAATATGAAAACTACAGCGGGAGGAAATAAATTCGCTGTCTGCCTCTGTTCGTTAACTTTTTACTTCCAATCCACGCAATAGACTTTGATGCGGTTTTTAGTAATATCTTATTTTCTTATCTTATAATCTATTAATCTATATGATAGATTATTATACTTATTATAAAGCTGAAGAGTTTGGTTGTATGAATGCGCTAATCACTGAAACTACCAGTCGGATTGGAAAAATTCTTTTTGCCTTTGATAGCCTGAATCTAGCGGAGGGTTATAGGTTATATATATGAAAACGAACTGCCTGTCTATTCGAGCAAATCGGCTTCGGCCAAAACGGCTTAACTGATTTTGATGAAACTTTACACTTATGGAAAGGATGTAGTCAAAAGTGACATGCAGAACTTTTTGGATGTCTGTCTGTACGTCCATCTGTCTAAACCGATTTTAATGAAACATCACAAGTATGAAAAGAAGGTCGTCAACACTAACAAATGTTACTTTTGTCCGTCTGTCTGTCTGTACGTGTATCTGTCTATTTGAGCTAATCTCCAAAACGGCTAAACAGATTTTAAGGAAACTTTGCAGACGGGAAAGAAGGTTGTCAAGAGATTTGACATTAGCTACTTTTTGTCCGTCTGTTTGTCTGTACGTCTATGTGTCTATTCAATTCAATTATATCTATTCGAGATAATTTCCAATACGGCTGAAAAGATTTTAATGAAACTTTGCAGACGTGAAAGAAGGTTGTCAAGAGTGTCATAAATTACTTTTTGTGTTTGTTTGTCTGTCTATCTGTCTGTCGTTTGTCCACACTGATCTATCAACATACAACCAAAACTTCTAAGTCTAGGAAGCTTAAATTTGGAACATAGGTTTATTTTATAACCTGAGTGAGCATTAAGTTAAGAAAGGCTTTTTTAGAAATTTCAAACTTAAGAATGGGAATGAAGGGACTTAAATAATGACTTGTTTCAGAGTTTTTAGATTTCCACCTTTTAAGGGTGGGAAACGGGAAATGAAAAATTGTATCGGTTTTTTTTAAAGAGTGGAAGGGGAATGAAGATTGAAAGTTTGAATGAGTGTAACCAAAATTGGTTCCAGCAAAAATTACGTATAAACCATCTCGAACGTTAATAGTACCTATAACAGGAATTTGTAGTCTACGCAAGCGAAGCTGCGGACGGTCGCTAGTTAATTTGTACTTAAAAAAATCATCACATGACTTCCTCGAAATAGAATAATTAGCGCCCTTTTCTCGTAGCGTCTCTTATTTGATTACTCATTATCATTCATGATATCGTTTTGATTACTTTTACGAGACATGTAAATTATAATAACTTACACTTTTATCAAAACGTCACAGCCGTGATATGGCAAAATTATATTAGCTCATGTAATTACAAACCGATTCCCCTATAACTTGAAATATATATAGAAAAATATTTACTTAAAAATAATGCTTTTTCGTAATTAGTCAGGTTCCACCTATTTTACCAATATAATCCAAAAAAAAATATGTGATAATTAAAGTAAATTTTGTACGTTATCACGGAACCTTTTAATAATTTTCACATAGTTTCGCTCTTTCGCCGAAAAATTTAAAAAGGATAAAAATAAAATTACCTTCTCCTTCTAGTTTATCCTTTATTGCTTTTTTAAACCGATATAACAGTGAATCGTCTATTCGGAACTTTTCGAATTGGTTTTAAACTTTTTGAAAGTTTAAAATTATATTTGAATTTATTTTCTATTTACAAATCGTGAATGGTCACTAATAGTAAATTTATGAAACCGATGTCACCAAACGAAATCTATGTCCACATTTATTCCAAAATGGAAATAAAAAATAATATTCAGTATAAGATATTTACACACACTTATATTGAAAGTCGAAATAAATTGATATTATATTCCGGTTGTATGTATGTATGTATGTACCGGTTCAAAAACTAGAAGGAGAAGAACCGACAAGAAACTCCTCCCTGTTTATTTTATTTCAACATATGTTTTTCTTAATTTAAAATATTTACGACTATTACAATGATGTCCATGCGCACTTATCATTTATACCATTTTATGAAAAATGGTATAAACGATAACTGTATATACCATTATACCTATACACCATTTTATATTTTAAAAAAAACTGTCATTTAATGTATACTTTTTAGGTTTTTAAGAAATAAATATGTTTTTATCTTATCTTTTTTTTATCTTATATAAATATTCGGTAATGCAATAGTAAGCTTTCTTCATGAGTTGGACAAGTTTAACATTTCTTTTGGAATTTTATTATAAAAACATATACAATTTTCCATGAACGAATTATTATTATCATGAAAAAAGCTCTTCTACGATTTTATTATATTATCTATTATATAAAGATGATAAGGAGTGATAACATGTCTTCGAGAATACGATTTTCAGTTTAAGTATGGAACGCGGTAGATTTACGACCTGTTGCCACATAAATGCCTCTCGTGCCCTTTAACAGTCTATAATAGGGGTAGAGGTGTTCGGAACGTTTCCGATGTGATGTTGCCGGTCATATATATTTATTGACAACCTCTCGATATCTTCAAATACTTTGGTGGCTAGATATTCTGAGAAGGATCACCGACGCTCATCTCTCGGGACCGGCCAGGACTCGCTTCTACACGCGACATGCGTGAGTGCCACTTCTACCTTAATGAAACAGAACACTGATGAACCTTGATTTTGTAACGAAAACCTAGAAAAGAATAAATCTACTTTATCTCTAGAATACTATTATATCTTAACCTTTAACTGAAATATAGTAAATTCCCAGACTCAATTTGTTAATAAAATGCGTTGAGTGTGCAGTTCGTGTGTTTATTTTCAATGTCACAGAATAGTCATGTCTAGAATGAGACCTGTAGATTCTTTATTCTGGTCGTCGTCTACTATCGTGATCGTAGACGATTACCAGAATCCGGCATTAAACGGTCGGCAACCGTCCACTCACCTCGTGTTACGAACCCGTACTCATTAGCGAGCTGTGACGATGTGTGTCGGCATTTTCCGCGAATCTGCAAAGAACGATGCGTCATATGCGTTTAGAAAGAAACCGAATTCTGCTAAAATTGATACAACTAAAACTAAATCCGCTATATGGATGAAAATCATGATCACAAATGACATTCGTCTCCATCAAGAAATATTGAAGCGAAACCGCTTGTGAATACATTTCTTTGCTGAGCGAGCAGAATTACGTAACCTTAGTAAAAAATGCGATGTGTGCATAACGTATTTAAAAGCGGTTTTGCGACGGACCTGTGCTAAAAATAATTTCAACCAAAACTTCTACAAATACACACTGCACAACCTAGATGCATCTCATCCGATTTGCTGTTTCCGAGAAAATGATTTTTAATGCGCCTCGTAGAGATATTTTATGATTCGGCCGGAAACGTCGGACCGACCCCGACACGCTCCAGTTTTACGGTCGCTGAAATTCCGAGATCGCAGACGGCCTTTTCCTAAATATTTACGTTCGAAGCGGAGGGAACCGTATGTAGACGTCAAGAGGTGCTCGTCCCGCACCAACAGGTGGGAGGAGGCGCGACACGGACAATGCCGGCCCAATTCGGTTAGCATAATTTTGAATTTTCTATGGCCCCGGTAACTTTGTCTCGGTTTGGTTACGGATTGCTTGTAAAGTCCTTCTGACGTTCTTTAAAATTAAAATAAAATGAGTTTAAATTGTTTTATGCGCCTAGCTTTTGTAGGCGAAAAACACTTTTTCTTATTACTCTCTTCGTAAGCATACTTTATTGTATTGAAAGACGATTTCATCCATTTAAATATAAAAATATTTTGTCAATATAATATTATTACAGTCAATACAAAATAAAATTGTCTAGTTATGAATTCATTTGTTAGACTGTTCTACATCAAGAGAATTAATCCACTTTGAAGCAAAGTGAAAACCGACCCTTAAAAAACTAAATTATGTTTTCAGAAAGGTTCTAACATTGTTGCTTAACTTCCTTTGAACACCTTGTCATAAAGTGTTGCAGCTTAAAGTAACATGTCGGGCATGTTGTTTACTATTTTTGAAGAGACTCATTACTGCAGATGATCCAGGTCGCGCTCAATCCTGACATTTCTGACAGTCAAGGTACGGAATCGCGAGGCTGACCGCTGACGTCCCGGGTGTCCGTTAATTTGCTGACGCAACGACATTTTCTTCACAAACTTTCTTTGAAGTCGCCTTGGGTGGGACGCGCGGCCAGGGCCGGAGGCGTCTCGGCGTAAACACGGCGCCCCGCCCCGCCCCGCCCCACCCCTCCTCGTGCCCTTCGGCCGCTTTATGATAAACTAACGCTTTTATCTTCACAACTTCCTTTTTGTCGAAGTTGGGACACGGATTGTTTTGAAGCTATGTTGTCACATCGTCGCGTCACAATGTTCCAGGTAAATAAACAACTTTTATGAGATATTGTGTTGTTAACAACAAAAACGTGTTTGAAATTTGCGACACTTGTACCTACTGGTAAGTATATTGCAAGAAAGAAATGCAATGTCGTACGTTATAATGTAAGAATGTTTGCTTTTGCGTATTTTTTTGACTTACTTACTTTATTGTTTATTATGCGTGTTGGTTACTTTACGTCTGAAGCATTGTAGCTGGTGCAATATATGATATTCCAACATTTCGTAAGGCCCAATCACTGATATAGGAATATGTAGATGAGACACGGCCATACTTTGTGGTGTTGTCCACAAATAAAAAGAAAAGTAAGCTTATTTTGTGTACAAAAAGTAAGCTCACGCGCGTTTAGTACCTACGTACCTGAGAGTCGTACATATACAATTGCATATACAAAAAATGCCTTCATGCGTAGTGAAACTGTGCACTATAACAACACAAAATCAAACAACAAGTCTGACGGAGTCACATTTCATCTGAAAATGTTTAAAATAATCAATTTTACTTGAAAAGTTTTCTTTTTAACCCCCGACAAAAAAAGAGGGGTGTTATAAGTTTGACGTGTGTGTGTATCTGTGTATCTGTCCGCAACCAAAACGGATGAACTGATTTGGTTGCGGATTTTTTTATATGAAAAGTGAATTAGTCGGAAGTGTTCTTAGCTATGTTTGATGAAAATCAGTCCAAGATGGCCGCCGCCACAGAATGGCGGCGGACGTCATATTTTTTCACTACTCCATCGATATGGGTATCAAATGAAAGAGCTTGACTAGTAGAGTAGAAAACTATACACTATGAAAAATTTCAAATCCAAGATGGCCGCCACCACGAAATGGCAAATTATATATTTTCTTTCACTACTCCATCAATATGGGTATCAAATGAAAGGACTTGACTAGTAGAATACTATACACTATGACAAATTTAAAATCCAAGATGGCCGCCACCACGAAATGGCGGACATCATATTTTTTCACTACTCCATCAATATGGGCATCAAATAAAAGGGCTTGATTAGTAGAATACTATACACTATGAAAAATTTCAAATCAAAGATGGCCGCCATCACAAAAGCGTGAATAAGTATATAAGTGAATAAGTAGCCAATGAAAGAGCTTGACTAGTAGAATAACGTACACTGTATTGAAAGGGAATGAGGAATTTTAACTAACGAAATGAAAAGTACAAACTTGGTAATTATTTTTTTCTTTGATCGTCTATGAATTTGTTTAACTAAATAACTAAGTTTAAAAATTTTGAAATAAAAATTAAATTTAAAATTCGAAAAACCCAACCCAAAAAAAACTAACCTTTAAAAAGCGTGAAATAATACAAGTTTGTTCATTGTGTTCATTTTTGATCCTTAAAGGCGTCTGGTACCGTTAAGTAGACTTAAAATACCTAATAATTAGCGGTTCCAGACGCCTTTAAGGACGAAAAATCATTGGACAATGAACAAACTTGTATTAATTCACACTTTTTAAAGGTTAGTTTTTTTTAATATTTTTAAATACACAATCAATACTGAAATTTGTTCTTTGTTGGACAATCTTTTGAAAACAAACAGAATCAGGTATTCACAAAACTATTATTAGACGACGGACTAGAATGTCCTCGAAGCGCTATACGCACATATTCCCTTTATATGTAAATTCTTTATACATAAAACGATTTTTCTTGCGATTTACAAGTTTTTTGATACAGATGTGTCACAAACATCCTACTGTTTATACAATAACTTGTTAAATCTCATGTGACTTATCTAACCTGAGGCGATGACGCCGCTCGTTTCCTATATAGTAAAATTTTTGTATCTCTGAATCCAAAAGTTTTATTTTTATTTTGTTTGTTTATGTGGACTTCCATAATTCCAGAACCACTGACGCAATTTTTATGGTAGGTACATATTATAATAAATAAATAAAATAAGGAAATAAAAAGAATTCCTGGTTTTTATTTATATGATGAATATTAATACTGGCACCGGGTCTTGGTTGTTATATGTATGTGGTGTCTTCGCTTGGTACTCATAATACAAGCTAATGCTTAGTTTGGGGCCAAGACGTTGTTGTGATTGTGTGTGTTATTATTATTATTATTATTATTATTATTATTTAAATTTGGTTAATTTAAATTTTTAATAAATTTGATTTTAGTATATTTAAAAAAAAATAGTGGTTTATCTGTTATAACAAAAAATTAACAAATTTCGATTTTTTTTTTTCTTTACTTGTGCTTTTAGACCTTGCTTCTTGCCATATTTGAAAATCCTAGGTCAACGGAAAGTGTCCTATAGGTGTCGATTTACTTGCGAGTGTCAAAATATGCGGCGTATTTGCCCATATTTAATCGACTTAAAAAAAAAGGAATTTTTCGGACAACAAAGAACGTTACGCTTATTTGCATATCGGTTTGGTACTGACTTTAATAACTAAGTAAATACCTTCCCAAATAATTATTAATTTGCTTTTCTTATATTAAGTACTTATTAATTAGTTTTTGGCAGAAATTTGCTTTACGGGTTAGGAATAGAGGCTCGGAATATGGATAAGGGTGGCGTATATAAAAATTATTTTGTACTTTTCAGTGGGTCGGTTTTTTAGAGGCGGTACCCTTTTTAAAAAATAAAAAATGTAAAATTTTATCATATTTATTTCGGTTTTTAAGAAAAGAAATTTAATAATTATTTTTTTCTGTTGCGTTAATTTAAAAGTTTCAAAAGACCGTAGACTTAAGTATTTGATTTCAGTTTCAACTTAAATACCTCCACGCATTCTTCAGATAAAAGGGTCTTTGACAGTAAGGCAGACGGACAACGAAGTGATTGTAAAATGGTTCTTTTTGCCTTTTGAGGTAAGGAACCCTGAAAAAAGCAGGACTTCGAAGGCTGTTCCTAGAAATTTCGCATTTTCTCTACAACCCAATAATTATACCGTTCGGTCGCAGTAATAAATAAATAAATAAATAAAACTGTAACGGAGTGATTTTCAAACGCTTATAACTCAAGAAAACAAAAATTGCTTGATATTTGAAGAACAAAATTATGGTTTAACATCATGGAGGTAATCACGCTGCTATTTTTAAAACCAAAGCGAGTATAACTAAAAACATGTTTTAATCGACCGCGGTTGAAGTCGCGAACTGACAGAAACCTTTAGCTCATCATATTGTGAATAAACAGATATACTTTAAAACTTTTTATTAATATCTCACATGTTTCCTCATTACGAGTATGAAACGTCAGACGGCAGGTAATTTAAACGTTTACCGTAAACGCAGAGGTAAACGTCTGTTATTAGAGTGGCACGAACAGATGTTATAGTTGCCATAACTGGGGTCGCGTGTGTTTTGATAGTGTTCGTAAACTAGTGCACGTGTTGACTGTACCCAACTTTTAGAAATCACTGTACTCGTGTCTTTCATGATGGACACTATGAAATAATTCATAAAAGTTTGAAACACATGTAACCATTTTCTGTGGCTCCGCTGTATGAGTTTTCTTCCTACACAGAAAAAAAAGAATTCTGTTGTGAAGAAAATACACTCTTCAAAATATACAAATACAGCATATTCTTTAACCGATGCAATTATTTGCATTGATCTAAGAATTTTTTTTTCTGTGTACTGCCACATATTAGTAACGAATACATAAGTGCAAATATTTTGCACACGCTATGGTTTAAGTAACGAACCCCTAAAAACACTGACGTTGCATTAAAGTTTGAATTTGTAAAAAATTCATATTATTTCTCGGTCCTGTTCCCGGTCCAGTAATATTTCAAAATTAGCGGTTATGGTAATCTTCAAAATGACAACAATAAAAAAAAAACACCTTTTAGAAACAATATATAGAGAACAGCGTTACTGTGATATTTGGTTTAGTTTTTTTTTTTTTTTTCATCGCGATAGGGTCCCGGTCCCTGTTCTATTTATTGTTTGCCACAGCGTATTCTTGTCCACACTGTCCACATTTATCATGAACATTCATTACCATCTTTATTAGAAAAACTCTTTATAGTTGTCTTTTGGTAGTTAAGTGGTTTTGACTGTCAGCCCGCGATGTTACAAATATAAATTATGCATAGAGGGTAATGCAAAAACGTTTATATTCTATTACGACATTGCTCTTAATAGAGACGAAGCTAAAAAATAGGACATTTTTTAAGTATTATATAATCATACATATTTGTCCGTTAAACATAACTTTTTAGTATGGAAATACGTCGTCTGGTTAGGTTTTAGTACTTCTGCAAATTTGAAATCAATAATTTTTTTATTTAATATAATTTATATATTTTACTTTATCAAAACGATTTATTTATGACACATACGCCTAATTGACGATTGAAAATCGTGCAGTTCTACATCAACAAAATGCTTGGATGTCTCCCATACATACAAAGTAAGGACAGAACATTGTTATTAATCCTCTAAAGTGGCGTATCGTTCCACAGCTTTTTTAAAATGTTTTTTCGGTAGATTTTCAAAATTGGGTTCAATTTACCAAATATTCGAAATAACCTTTTTAACACTGGCACTGGTACAAAATAAATAAATACAAATACATCACTCCGTGTAGATAGATCGGTTGTCACTGTAGCTAGATAAGGCCCAAATTTAATTAATACAAAAACCGTTATTATGATTGAGACTTATAGAACAATTCACAAACCTACCAATTTTCAAAAATTAGCAGAACGTCTGGAATCTTGATGATGCCGCATCCATTTTGTAATATGTCAATGCTCTCTGGGTACTCGACGTCATCGTACTCAAGTTATTTATGTTTCAACTTGCACTCTTATAAATGTTTGGAGATGAGAAAGTCGCTACTGACAGCAGACGGACGGGGTTCCCTACGTTTTACCAATATTGGTGTAGACAAAAAAGTAAACACAACTGCGAGCATCCGGCCCGTGTCATCAAAATCGGTAGCAAATGTTTACAAAGTGCCGCATCGACAAGTGTAAACGATTGGGCATTTTTATGTTCCCTCGGCCACCGTGCGTCACACTTCCGTAGTCCCGAAGGCGAAACCTCTCTGCGATTGAGCTGATGCTGCTTCGCGTACACCGAGAGAAGAGTTGCGGCATTAGCGTAAACGATAACGACGCAGACGCGGAAAAACGTTCTTGGTTGTCGGAAAATGAATCCAAAAATCAAATTCACAATTTCAAAATCGCTTTGTCCGTCGGTCAGTTTATGGTCTTCGTGTTAATCTACCTAGTCATGAGCGACTCTTGTAACGCTAAGCGTGGATAATGAAGCGAGGCGGGGAGTTAGAAACGGTGAAGGGCCGTCAACCTGTGGGAGCCGAGTCGTCGCCGACATTGACCGCCCCCACGCCCCGCAAACGCCGGATCGATGTGGCGGCGGCCGGCGCGGGACAAATAACGCGCGACAGCTTTACGACCCGTTGCGAGGCGCGACGGAGGAGGACGAGGGGCATCGTAATCCTGGCAATCCCGCCATCATTGACCGAAGTGTCGACGTCCAATACAATATAGCGGCGAGCACATGCGAAGGCGTGTCGCGGTCACGACTCACATCGATTACAATCAGAACGCAATGCCAAATGTAGCGCCAGGCGTGGCCAGGCCATGAATGCATCTTCACTATGAAAGAAGTCACCACCGCATCACTGTGCCGCCCGCCGGTAGGAGTATATAAGGATAGAGAGGGATGAGAATTATTATTATTGCTTCGTGGTTAGTATTGCTCTTCTAAAAGTGATTATAAATTTATCACTTTTCTTTGAATTTAATAAAATCGAACATATTTTTATTGCGAAGTAGAGTTCAAACAAAATACCCACATTTGGAGGGAGTGGAGGGAGTGGAGGGAGGAGAAACAAAATGTTAAAAGAACGTAATGTGACGCGGCTGTGTCTCATTGCGTATTCATTTGTTCATTCTACCGCACCGAATCCGCAGGTGGGGGGAGGGATACAGCACAAAACAATTGTTTTTGTAATGTTGTGTCGCTAGCAGGTTCTATTTGCACCACAATGGACTATGACGAGCGAGGCCGTGCCACAATCATAGTACTATACAGTAGTCCGAAGTCATGGATTCATATAAGGGGCCAGCGGGGCCCGGGCCCACAGCGGCAAAATTTGGGGAGCGGCAAAATGGCAAAAGGACAAAGATGGCAAATGTAATAAAAATAAGTGATTGCCATAAAAGAGAAGAGAGTCACATAGAGTCACATACGTCGTTGTATCATTATTCCGTGAATAATATTCCTGTGATTGGCGGCGGATCTGTCATAAATAAACGTGCACTAAGAAAGATTTTAGCATACCTATGTAATAAACAATTTCTAAATAAAATATGTAAATTACTTTGGTGAATTTCTATGGTCAACACCTTCCTAATTGTGAGGAGGACCGTTGCATTATTCGCACCGTCAGCACCGGCGAAAAACCACCTCCAATCACGAATACTCCCGAACGCTCGCACCGTTCGAGTTCTTGTCAGAAAAATCGTTCAACGTCCACCGGCCTTTTTGACCGCGATTCTTTACTAAGAACTGCATGAGAACCAACACATATGTAGTGCGAAGGTTGCGATGCAGTGCAGCTATAAGATAATTTTGGAAAAGTTTAGGATATTGGAATTTATTAGTGAAAAACATGTCTCCGAGATTGATATTGTGAACTACGCCAATAATCTGATTTAGAGGATTCCTTTATTTCTGAATGCATACATTTTCATGCGTATATACAAGATAGGTTGCATTCATTTACGCGCTCTACAAAAACGAAAAACAAAATAAATGAGACGATTAGAGATAAATTATGTTTATGCCTATGTGATCAAATAAACGTTGAAAATAACATTATTGTTTAAATGGCAAGCATAATACGAAATAAAGAGTTGTTAAATGTTTTTCCTAATATGGATATTGCTTTCAGAATGTATCTATCTCTTTTTTCAACAAACTGTTCGGCGGAGAAGTCTTTTTCGGCAATGAAACGAATAAAAAACTTCTCAAGATCGACAATGTCAAATGAAAAACTTAAAAACCTGGCTATTTTGTGTATTGAGGCCCATCTCGTAAATAATATGAGTTTCGACGACGTTATTTCTGAATTTGCTTCTCTCAAAGCTCGCCGTAAACCACTCGGAAGTTAACTTAGTTAAACCTTAATTTGAAAAGAAATAAAACTTATTGTTCGACAAATGTTTTATTCATCCTTAACGACCAGGAACTTATCCCAGACACTCAGTCCTATAAGTTCCATTTCCATTATATTTCTTCCGTTGCATCTTTATGATTAAATTATAATGATATACGAATTTACTGTATGTGAGTCCCTTAGTAATTTCGACTAATTAAATTAACTCCAGCCAATTTAGTTTATTTGAATTTGATATTTTTAAGTTAGATAAAAAGAGGTGGGCGGCAGAAACGTATGGGCCCACAGCCGTGGTTTACATTGATCCGGCGCTGAGTCCGACTTTGTACTTCCGCGCTGCAACTACCTTCAATTGGAAGGTGATTGCACCGCGGGGGGAAGAGTTGGCAACTGCAGTCTCAGTTAGTTTGTTTTGTGGTCACTATTACGAAGGGGTACGTGGTGTGATCTATACTAATATTATAACAAGGTAAAGTTTGTAGGTTTGGTCGTAGGAGATAACCTCCTAACTCAGAATAACCAGGAACCGCGCTCAATTACGATTACATATACCGCAATGTGTCCAAAAACATTACGTACGTCCCGCACCTGCCTCACTTCCCGCCCGCGTAATGTTGCTAGCTCGGGAGAGGTTTCCTACTGTTTTTGGGATAATCATATAAAATCAGAAAAAAGGTGTTTAATAAAAATATTTACAGATAGGTATATTTAGGCCGCGTTTATATAACACAAATTATTTCTTGCGAGGCAGCCGCACGGTCGCCGCGTACTAGTGTTCATTCATAGTAAGTTTTAACTATATTAGGTACTAGGCTAAAACTCACAACATTCAAGTTTCCTTCAGGCGCCAGGTGTATACTTGAGTTCAATGGGTTTTTTGGTACAATACGAGTATAATTATAGAAAGGAAGTAGCATGACCTTCTGACACAAGTGTTCTTCATTTAATAGAAAGTTACTCACTACAACATGAAATGCATACATACCATTTTAGTTAAATAAAGGAAATAAACATTTATTTTTTTATACCTATTACTATAAATAAAACCCGGCTTCAATAAGGTAAGTTTTTAAAGGTAAGGTAAGACAAGCAAAGTTTTTATTTTTGTAGAGTAAGCTTTTTATAGTATTTTCTTTCAGAATTTGAACTGATTTGCAGAATTTTACGTTTAGATAAATAATGTACGTACCTAATCTTATATCTAAATCTTTTTCAATAACCGCCGTTTCTATGACTTTCACCATTTATGTGGTCATCATTTACAGGAATATATTATTTTTTTCAATGAATTTCTTGAAAATTGAAAGAACGATTGCTAAACGTTCGATATTTTAACTTATAACAAAATCTTCATTTGCAATTTTTCGGACATGTGCTTCACAAATACGACATTTATGCAATTAAGATTTCGGGAAGGGAAATAAAGTCTGCCTTTATTTTTCAATCCATATCACAATACTTACCACACCTGAGGCCAATTGCTTCTACACAAAACTAACATTTTATTGATTTCGACAGGTAATAAGCAACAGTTCCCGATAATAACCTACGATATATTTTGACAAATAATGAAGCTGAGGCAATTCTAAGATAATAATTTTGCAATGATACCACTATTTTCACTATTATAAATCATTATGGAGTAGCTTTCTTGTTGTATCACATAGAAAGTCCAAATCAGAAACATAGACATCACCAATTTCTGAGTTTGATCGTGTAGGCGATTGTGGCTGTGTATCCTGAAATGAAAAACTTTAAGTCTATCATAAAATGAAAAAGCAAAATGCTTAATCAAAAACAGATAATCAAATGTAATCAATTAAACATAAAAATTTTAGGTAGGTAAGTACGCACATTTTCCGAAATCGAAAGGTCCAGATGTTTCTATATGTGACTCAGACAATTGTGATGTCAAGACCAAATGCCAAAATAGCATACCATTATTAGATAATTCATATATTACTCCATTCACCAAAATTTTATTTTAATCGGAATGCCTAGAAGATTCATTAATACGTATACAATGTATTCATAAAGGTATATCCTTTGTATTTTCTAGGAAAAAATGAAATTTTTGGTATAATAGCCACCGAATTTCCAGTCACTAGTTGTGAATGAATTCCGCATTTATCAGTATGATTTATTTAAGATTTATTGGATTACCCACCAACAACCTACCCGCCATCAACCCGCATTAGAGCAGCGTGGTGGATTAAGCTCCAAGCCTCCTCATCCCAAGGGGAGGCCTAAGCCCCTGTAGTGGGATATTAATGGGATGATGGAATGGAATGAAAAGGGATTATTTCATAATATAATTATAACCTACATAATGAACAGGAAAGGTGCAATATGAATAATATTTAACTAATATATCTTGACTAATTCTACCTTAGTCGGAATAGCTGATTTCTTTAGTTTTTTTAAACCACATTTCGTGTCACAAAAATATTGCTCGTCAAGGTGAATCGAACAAATTACGTTCCGCTCTGATGGTCTCAAAAACTTATCTAGCCGTGCTCTTTGTATGACTTTCATCCAATTCAATTTTCTTTGTTCTTTGTTGTTCACACAGGTGCTTTATTGCGCAAAAAATAGTGAGTATTCTAAACAGGCATTAAATAAAAAGTAGATAAAATTTTCGATGAAACTGACAACACTCACAAAATGAACGCGCCATTTTTTAAGTCAATCACAATATGTAATACAAATTCTATAATTAAATAAATCCAATTTTGAATACGTTACTTACAGATGAAATGTGATCCCATCCGATTTCTTCGTAAGCCCAGCAGCATTTTTGCATGTAGGAACGACACAAGACGACATTTTAAAATTAAAATTGACACTTGTATTATACATTATAACTCGGTAAGTGCAACGGAGTGACTAATCGCATCAAAATGAAACTACTCTATTTAAGAGTGGTTTTTGTTTCTTCAGTTTCACGCTCACAGGCGGTTTCTGGTTATTCTGAGAATTTAGGACATACCTTTGAGATGTAGGTACATACACTATAATTATCGCATTAACATAAAAGCGTTCTTTTTGGAGACCGATTTCGCAACGGAAGTCGATTAGAAAATGATTGAGCGAATATCTTACAAATGCTGCTTCATCGGCAGGATATGTATGAATGCTTTTTATGAAAAAAGTGTAGAGGTTTAAAAGGCCTTTCCATACTCTGCGATGACATATTATATCTATGTGGTAAGTATAATTTACAAATTGATAAATTATGACTTTAAAATATATTTAAATATAGTTTAATCTCTGGAGATTAATTTAAGTATGTACTATTAAATTCTGATACAAATAAATTTGCTAATCGTCAGGAAAATATGTACAAAAAATAGCTTTATACATAACAATATTTCGACAAAAGATTTTATGATATTCGAATAAATACATTAGACTTTACCTTTGGTCTATTAAGAAAAGATATCATTACATTAAATTGGGATTTTAAGAAATATATGCAGACGGGCAGAGTTACTGGCGATCACAAGTATCGAATGAAATCGCTCAACGAAAAAAATAAATTTTATATTTTATAGATTTTTATTTGATGACAGTAATTTTAAGTAAGTAAGATTAAAATTAGGTTGATTAAATTATTTCATTAATACGTAACTGATTAGATCTTGGAATTGAACCCTTATGAGATCACAGCCGTTGTTAATCAAAGTTCAACATAATCTAGTGTTGATTAATTAGTGACACGTAATGTTTTACGTTATAAATCATAATAATGAATTTACAAACATATATTTAGCTGCTGCAAAAGGCATTTTCAGTATAAAATATATTTTTTACGACTGAACATGAATTTTAAAATGTCCACAATATAATTTAAAACAAAACAATATGAAATTAACAATTATTTCCAAGGGCTGTTGTCATTAATATATTCATTGACCTTATAATAACATTTCTTTATCAATTTTCTTTTAATATAAGTTTTGAATTTAATAATTGACAGTTTCTTGGCAAAGCTTGGAAACAAATTATAGAATTTTATTGAAATAGCCTTAAAGGAAATGGCAACTTTATGTCTAGTCCTAAGTACAGTGAGTTTATCTTTTGTTTCTAGTATTTACACCATGTACATCACTGTTCTTTTTAAATTGAGCAATATTTTTATGGACATAGACTAAATTTTCAAAAATATACTGACAGTGTAAACAGTCATTATATTAATTTCTTTAAATTTTGCTTTAAAAGACTCTTTTGGGCTCATTTTATATATTGCACGAATAGTATAGAAATAAACTACCCTAGCTGTACCAACCTTCATTTGCAGGCAGATTTTTCTTACTGCAAAAGCTGCGGAGCTGAATTTTTTAGATAAGATTGCAGGATGTAACTAATTAAAATATTCTTCGTTACAATTTCTGCACTTTTACATTCGATACTGAAACAGTGAGTCCAGTCTACTGCCGCTTCTAGGTCTTCAAACCGCTGACTACGAGTTAAATTTTTCATTCGAAAAAATTTAATTCCAATACTCATAGTTGCCCAAATCTGCTCGAATTTTGTTGGTTATCTTTTGTAACTGTTTGCACAGAAACAATGTTTTCAGGCATCACCGCTGTTTTTGGTTGACCGTAAGAAGATATGGTACTGAAAGTGATACGACCTCGTCGGAACTCTACATACTAGCGATGTAGTGTTGTTTGACTAGATGCTTCAACACCATAAAGAAACAAGCCCAGCAAGACATTCAGCTTGAAATAACCTTTGGCAAAAGTAATGATAAATTACATCACGGTAATTTTCTAGTGTGAGCTTCATTTTTAACCCCCGACGCAAAAAAGAAGAGTGTTTTAAGTTTAACGTATATGTCCGTGTGTCTGCTTGTGGCCTCGCAGTTCCTAAACGAATGAAAATATTTCGATTGAGTATTTTTTGTTTGAAAGGTGACTTAATTGAGAGTGATCTTGGCTATAATTCAAGAAAATCCGTTCAGCCGTTTGAAGATTATCAGCTCTTATCCAATTGATGAAGGGATGTGAGCGATTTCCAAAGGTTTGATCGATTCAAAACTTGGTATCAATTTGCTTCAAAGATCTTGTAGACACTTGGTGACCTAGACCTGATGCTGCAGCAACATTTGGAATCTGGAGCATGCCCAGCACTCACCAACTTACAGCACAGTTATCGTGTTTGGGGTCATTGGAACGGTCTCAATGAGTATGTGTCAGATAGATGATGATCGATTGGAGGATACTGGAGAAAAGATTAGTCAAATGAGAGTCGAACTCGCGCGTTGAGAGGTTTAATTTCACTGTTTCTTTAAATAATTTTAAGTATATGAATTACTTTAACTAAATAACTATATTTAAAAATGTTGAAATAAATATTAAATTTTAAATTTTAAAAATCCCCAACATAAAAAGACTAACATTTGAAAATTCTAAACTAATACAGATTCGTTCATTTTCAAATGATTTTTGATCCTTAAAGGCGTCGGGAATCGCTCGCCTATATATAACTATGACTAACAGAAAACTCACCTATATAGTATAACTATGACTTCCCGTTCATTCAGCGGTACCACTTTTTTATAATTCTTGAGTTCTGCTTTCACTAGTATTCCATTTCATAGCTCAAAACTATGATCGTCATTCATTTCGAGTTTCGAGTGAAAACCTTTGACCTTATGACCTTATGTTAATCGCGGTCCCTTCGACATGCTCCATGCAAAAAATCACTTGGTTTCGTTCCTTGGTTACGACATGAAGCTAGGGCAAAGATAAACTATAATTTTTATTAATATTTCCAAAGCGACTCGCTACCTACTTTTAGCCATTTATTTTCTTTTGTACACAAAACGAAACGATTGGCATAAATTATATCTGTACGTAAATAAATAGCTCTGTCTATTCTATCACTTTCTAATTGACATTTTTCGGTAAACGAAGTGAGTTCAGACGATTTTCGTAACGGTTCGCAGTCCAGCTCTTTGAAATTCTTCCGATGACCTGGCAAGCGTCCAGTCAACTGAAAAAGGCCGTTAATTATCTCATTAATTGTATGGCTTCACTTACATTCTGCAGATAAAACAATACATTAGTGCGTGGCTGCGCTATTAAACAGTAAAAAGGGGCAATGGTCCGCTTTCCGTTTGACATCTGTGTTTTACGTTATCATGGTGCAGATATAAATTTGAACTAAATTTCATTCAAACAACAACAAAAAGCCTATGAACTATTCGAACATGGAGTTATGTAACGATTCGTCACATATCTAACTACAAAAATTAACAGATCACATACAACTATGGAGATGCCGCATCCATATAAAATACATCAATTGCTCATGGTTCGACACCCGACGTCGTTTAAACTCAAAACTCAATCTTAAAACTTTTTAGTCAAATAAGCTTTTACGAGCACTTTTAAACCGTCAAAGCTTCTATCGATTGAGAAAGTCAATTCTACCGAGAGGAACTTTTCGAACAATATAAACTTTAACAGTTCGATAAATAAAACAAAGTAGTGTAGGCCTTTTTAATCAAAACTAAAGAGTTTGTGTAAAGACACAACAGATATTCTGAAATAAAAACGTTGCTCTACCCCATAAAATAATCCTTCTAATATTATGAATGTGAGTGTGGATGTTTGTTACTCAATCACGCAATAACGGTCGAACAGATATGGATAAAATTTGGCACACAGATAGTATGTACCCTGAATTAACACGTAGAATATTTATATCCCGGAAAAACGCACGATTCCTGTGGGATAAATTCTTCTAAATATACCGGGAATTAATTTAACTTGCCTATACATTTATGATGAAAAAGTACCAGACAAGCAGCAAATGAAAGACGCCATCTTTTAATATCCCGGAAAAATACACGGTTTCTATAGGATAGCTATTCTTCGTGCTAAATTGGTTAAACGGATTTTAATTAAATTTATTATTAAGATTTCTTAGGTAGTTAAGTTTCAGAATGTTCTAGAAAGACTCCCAATGTTCTGGAGCGTTGCGTTTCTGTAGCGGTGCCGGTGTAGTCCTAGCGGGTGAAGCCGCGGGCGGAACGCTAGTTTCATTATAATATTAAACATTGATAGCCGATAAGTTATCGATTGCTCGCGACAGTGGACTTAAGCGCATTAACAAAGCGAGTGCACTTATATTTACTAAGAACAGTGTTTGGGACCTCATCTGCGTGGCTGCGTGCTTTGACCAAGGGTGGGGTGTCAAAGATGTTTAGCATAATGTTCCTTATTTAAATTTTACTTACATACGTTGTTGAATCGAATTCGTATGCGGTGATCATGTTTCCCACGCTGTATAACAGAAATCGTCAGTAAAACTCGCAAAGGGAACCATTTATTTACCGAATGAAGCGGAGTGTGCTTATACGGCATATCCAACATGAGTAATAAATTTTTTGCAGAGTCACCGTTTCGTATTTACTGCAAAGCGTGAGTTAAAACGTGTGTCGAAAGCTGTGATAAACATTATGGGTTCAACATTTACGGTCTGTCTGATATTATGAAAATGCGACGTATTTCAGAAGTTCCATTTCTTCGTTTACAAGATGTTTTTAGATACGTTTTATTGCTGCCTGAAAACTTCTCAGTTTAATTTTAATTGCTATGAAATTATCTGACTACATCTTTGTCGTAACCGACACCGTGCAAAACCAATTTTTGTTTGGCTGTAAGAACTGAAGTCGAACGGGTGGAGGAACTATTCCGAATAGGTACGCTATTAATTTATCATGAATTCACTTTTTACTATTTATCAGGCCTAAAATAAATCACAGCACTTGCGAAAGCCAGAACTCATAACTCGTGCCTTTTACTTTGCCATAACCATTTCATTGTTGATAGCCGTATCTGTCGATTTGAATATGTTTTTTTTTTTCTTTTTTCATCATTACTAACTGATAAGATTTTAACACATTTCAGAAAGTTGATACGTTAGAATTCACATCGCATAATTGACTTCATACTTGGTAACTTTTTATACCGATGATTTTAATGGCTAACTTGTTCTTTGTGATATTTGGTCCCATACTCAAGGGTACCGAAGAAAACTCTATTACCGAGGCTCCACTGTCCGTTCGTACGTCTATCACAGGGCTGTAGGTATTTTCTGAAACACAATAGCTTAACATTCTCGCACACTCAGCATTTTCGCAGTTTTTATTGGCTACTAAAATAATAAATTATAAAAATAAAATGAAGTTAAAAATTGAAGGGGGGTCCCCATACAAGAAACTTATTTTCATTTACGGTGGTACGGAACGTTATGTAAGCAAATCCAACTCGCACTTGGCCTGTTTTATAAAGCTTGACTAGGTTTACAAACTACTCACTTCACGTTACGTCCTGAAATTGCACCTTCAACGCACCCACAGATACGAATATGACACGAGCACCACAAAAGATAAAGGGAAAAGCTCAATAAGACTTTTTCAAACTTTTCAATGATTTCCTTTAGAAATTATGGAGGGGATGGGGACACGGAAAAAGCTACCTAGCTGAATAATTCAGAAACGGGGAATTGAATAAGACGTGGCTATATAACTTCTAAAAGACATTTTTAATGATTACCCTATATGACGGGCAAGCAATAAAAAATTTCGCCGCCATTCTTAGTAAAGGGAAGAGACGTAAAATTTGTAAGAATGGAGACTCTGCCTCTTCGATAATACTTAAATTCATTTCTATATCTGTCAATAAATATATATAGCAAGTACGAGGGTGTGACAGGCAGGGCTAACTGACGGACGGACAAACGGACATGAAACTCATCGGTATTGATGATTTTCGAAGAAAGCTTCTTTTCCACCTTTCGCTGAACAGTATTTTTCTTTATCGGGTTTTGCATAAGTTCCATACTTCAAGAAGACGACAACAGAACATGTCAGAAATGATCCGTGCGTCTGTCCGTGAATCAGATATATAACTTCTAAATGGTACTTGTATTAAGTTGTCATAAAAAGATAAAGAACCGTAACATTCACATAGTTCAAGTAATTTTCAAAAGTAAGTAATATCGTACACTTTGAGACGAGCTGAAATGACCCTTGAAATAAAGTTTTCGTGCCATTAAATTACTAAATGGAATTTTCTCCTTTAGGGGATTAAAAATTAATCGAGTACCTACGCTTTCCCACTCAATGTCACCTCACTTTTTCAATTGTTTATTTAAACATCCTGTAGAATAAAAAGGTCCGTGAAAAAGAAATGTCGCTAAGGAGAATGAAAGGACTAAAAAAACTAAATAAACGTTTTTCAGAGCAATTAAGACATAGACCTATTTTCTCAGAACCTACTGAACGGAATTAGTTGAGGTATATTACAAAATTTGGTCCCTTATTCATGGACATATATAGCGTAAATGAACGAACTTCTATCTTGAGGGCTAATTAGAGAATTAAAAAAAATATCTATTTAAGTCCACAGAAAAGTGCTTGTTATGAGAAACACAAACAAATTGTTTTCTCATTTTATAATATATTAGCGACCCGCCCCGGCTTTGCACGGATAGCGGAGCATATAAGCCGTAGTGTTTTTTCTGTCGTAGTGTAACGTGTCATATAATAATAATAATAATAATAATAGTTTATTACCCACAACAAAACTTACAAAATAAAAAAAATACCTAACAATCAAAAAATCAAAGACTAATATGGGTAATGAGAGCAAGCTCAGCATTATGACGGTAGCCGTATGCTGCTGCCGACGTTGGTTTTTAGTTTGCCCTCCCCGAACTGATAATACCATAAAATAAATTTAGCATGAGATCGTGCTCAATACTCATCACACATCATACAATACAGCTATGATAATATACATATGACAAAAAAAAAGAAAAGAAATAATAATAAATATGTATATCAGTTATCTAGTACCCCATAATACAAGCATAATATTTGCTTACTTTGGGACTAGATGGCGCTGTGTGGGATATCCCAGATATTAGTATATATTATTATATTATTTGTCATCGTCTAAACAGTCTTCTTCTATAACACCAGAGTTATAATTGCGGTCATAATACTCCAATCTACAACAATCAAATAATAAGTATAGAATTTCAGCGATGCTTCCCGCTTGCGTAACACGTCTTTTAATTGAGGCACTGAAAATAAAATTACAAAATATAAATGTCGCAATTTGTAAACAAGGTGCCATTGCCGAGAGTGACATCTACAAAAGTTTTGCGTGACATACCCCATTGGCCTAATGACTCGGGTGTTATACTACTAAAATCTGTTATACTACGTGGAAATGTAATTTATTTGCTTACAATTTGGTAACGCTTAAATGGATCACGTGTCACGATTTTATCATTCGTTTTGTATTACTATTACGTGTCTACATTATAATCGTCAGACTAAGGGCACGGTCCCATTTCAGTCCTATAAGTTGAGTTGCGATGCGCATATTTATTATATTGCCTTAGAGATATTGAGCAAAGAAAACAAACCGAGATCGTGAGACGCAAAACGGCCGAAAGGGTTTGAAGGGTGTGAGGCGTTGGAAGGTTTATTCTGCGTGTTTACTTAGTGGTTAAGCGGAACCCTTCCAAATATATAATGTTATCTCGTGGTTAGATTTGAAACTCTTAAAAGAGATTCATTTTATTGACACTGCGAACCTTCCTCACCGATCACTGCACCGTCGAACTGTTGACAGACGGTCTGTGGTCTATCGGCGCACATCAGTTTAATGGATTAGACACGAATCACTTTTAAAAGTTGAGTGAATGGAAACGGTGAATCAGTTATCTTAGATATGTGGGTGCTAAGGAGATGATACCGTGCCACGTCTACAAAAATGTGGGGAATAAATTAAGCCAACGCTTATATTCGTTGTTCGATGTTCTTTTCAAACCGTTACAAAATTGTTTTGACCGACCGATCGGTCTAGACAAATATTTGTGTACATGATCATGTCTATTTGTTCTATGTCTAGGTACAAATATATGTATCTATTAAAAAATATCTAAGTATGTGTCTACTTAGTTTGGGACTACAAACATACTTATTGTGAGATGTCCCACACATTATTATTATTGTTTTATGAAACTTTTGTCTTTTCCGGGATCTATTTGTTACAACTTCTATCACCGCGTTCGGCTGAACGGAGTCTAAACTTATAGAGCGTGTCCGTGGCCAGCCAAAATCAGGGGTCCAATTAGGTAAAATTTTTACTAGTACATTTAAAGAATATTTTGATGACAATTTGTAATGAAATAAAAAATGCATCTCTCTAAATGACACACTAGTAAATAATAGTAAAGGAAAGTTAAGCACTTATAATGTTTATTAAAATATACATTTAGTTTTTCTTTCTTTCTTTTATAAATGTCATCCTCCTTTCCTCTCCTTTCGTTAAATTGCTGTGCCCTGACGGGATCCGTATTGATGTTATAAATTTAAATTTAATAACTTGTTACACATAGGGAACTAATAAACTTCTGAATCACAATTTAATATTGAGTAGCGGTTCTGTCAGTTAGTAGTAGAAAGTTTTTAAATATTTGTCACAGGCGTTTTGGGCGAAAACCAAGTAACGTGTACACCCATCCAAACTTTCAATCTTAATTCTCCCCACTCCTTTAGGAAAACCGATACTCCCATACTTTTCACCTCCCGTTTCCCACCCTTAAAATGTAGAAATCCAAAAAAACTGAAAGACATCATTATTTATTTATGTCAAAATTTTTATGTTTCTAACTTTAAAGAACAAAGATTCATACAAAGCCCTTCCGTCCCTCCCTCCTTAAATTTGAAATTTCCAAATATTCCTTTCATAAAAAATTGATACGTTATAAAATAAACCACTGTTCCAAATTTCGGCTTCCTAGACTTAGTAGTTTCGGCTTTATTTACGTTGATAGATCAGTGAAGACAAACGACAGACAGACACAAAAAGTAGCTGATGTCACTCTTGACAACCTTCTTTCACGTCTGCAAAGTTTCATTAAAATCTGTTGAGCCGTTTTGAAGATTAGCTTGAATAGAGACATAGACGTACAGGCAAACAGACGGACAAAAAGTAGCGTATGTCACTTTTGACCACCTCCTTTTCATACCCGTGAAATTTCAATAAAGTCGGTTTAACCGTTTTGGAGATTAGCTCGAATAGACAGATGGCCGTACATACAGACATACAAAAAGTAGTGTATGTCACTTTTGACCACTTCCTTTCTATATCTGTGAAGTTTCATCAAAATCAGTTTAGCCGTTTTGGAGATTTGCTCAAATGGACAGACAGACAGATAGTATTATTTTATACATATAGCCTATAGCCTTTCTCAATAAATAGAAAATCCAACACAAAAAGAATTTTTCAATTCGAACCAGTAGTTCCTGAGATTTGCGCGTTCAAACAAACAAACAAACAAACAAACAAACTCTTCAGCTTTATAATATTAGTATAGATATAGTCCCCCGCCGTGTTTATCTGTCTATTTGTCTGAACGCGATAAACTCAAAAACTACCAAACGGATTTGCATACGCAAATTCGTGGTTGACACCAATGGACGTAGTGATTCAAGAGGAATATTTATGTGTATAATTAATTAATGTTTCGTGGAAATTTGTTGAAATATGACGATTATTGTTGAAGAAGTCGAAAAAAATCAAGTCTTCTTCTGGGAGCTTTCATCGAAAATGCTGCCTAATCCCTTTGAGATATGCCAAAATAATGTATGGAGGAATTGTTTATTTTTTATAGGACTACAAAAAAGTCCGGAAAGGCATATGTCTATCTTTTATGGATAGCTTACTATACCTATTTTTATGTTTAAAAATGGTGTTATATGATAAGGTGATTGGAAAGCAATTTATACGGATACAGTATTATTCCTTATCAAATTGAATACGTTATTCACCTTCAGCATTTCATGCACATTATAATTGCTTTTTACACCATACAATAATTTTTTACTATGTTTTTATGTATATATTCTCTACTTTTTCAAATATTTACAGAATTGGAAAACAAGTAGAATGAACATACGTCACATTTAAATCTAATTAAATGTAATCCATATATTCGACGCAACAAACAGATACGACCGACGCTACGACAGAAAAAACACTTCGATATATATTTATATCGATGGTGCTTTGCTATTCGTGCGAAGCCGGGGCGGGTCGCTAGTATTTAATAAATCCTAAAATTATGATATTTGCTTGTATTGTGTATAAAAAAACTACTTTTAAATAGTTTAAAAGTAATAAATATTAAAAAAAAAAAAAAAAACAAAGCTAGGTACGTACTGTTGGAAGCACTTTGCTTATTCTATGTCGAGCACCTACTCAGAATAGAAGGCACCTTTCATCACACGCATTCCTAGTCCTGTATTATGTTTTGGCGCCCTTTGTCATTATTACCTACTTCTCTACTCTCGCTCCGATTTTTAGACTAATACTGAACCGCAATCGGAAGATATTGTCGAATTTGTCGTAAACTATACCATTACATACAACTCAAGAATTACTAACTAGATTTTGATAAAACTTACACATTTTTATAGATGATTTCGTGGTGCAACATACATATACGGTATATTATTATTACTCTGCTAGCAGGGCTCCTAATTTAATACATCACATGCATGGGGCCTGTTCCTTGAAGTTAATCTCGACTGAGTACTTTTGTCGATTCATCGATATTCTTTAATCTTTTAATGCTGACTTGTCAGAAGCACGTGAAATTTTCTCATGCTTTTAAATGTAACAGATTTAGTTTAAATTGATTTGATTGACGACCGCTTAGCCTAGTGTGTATAGCGACCCTGCTTACGAAGCTGAAGGTTCCGGGTTCAAATCCCAGATCAAGTCAATATTTATACGATGAATATTGATACTGGTACCGGGTCTCGGTTGTTATATGTATGTGGTGTCTTCGCTTGGTACCCAAACACAAGCTGATGCTTAGATTGGGGCCTACACGTTTTTGTGATTATACGTTATAATTATTATTATGAATAGGATTTTCCAGCGTACCCCTAACCAACCCTATACGTCAATTTATTATTTTATTATTATACAACAGTTTATTAAATAAATAATTGTGAGAAAGAGTGAATATTATTCGACGCACAAATAGTCAGGTTGATATCAGATTGATCTGGAACGATGTGAAGGGCTTCCAAAAGGTTTAGTCCCGAATAAAACTGGAAGGCTTCGGCTGCTTCGGCTTAGAATTAAAAGGGTATATAAGCATAAACACACAAACACATCCTAACATACACCCACACGCACCTAATTCTAAAACACATAGGTTCACAAGCGTATTACAAAAGCTCGTATTATTGTAATACAACACAAGTTATAAATATTTCTGTAGATATGTACCTCAGACTTATAACACTCGAGACATTTATTGTTAAGTTTTCTGTGGGGCGGGAGCCTGGTGACTCAGTAATACAGGTTCTTAACTCCGTACTGACACCAGCTTTCTCGCCTGTTCTAATTTGATATTTGTTTCAATGTTTAACCTTAATGTACCGTATTGTAAAATGTACCTGCCGAAAAATATTTTTTTTGCAAAATTTTACAAAAACTAACATTGTAAGAGGTAGGCAAGGTTATTTGCAGTAACGTACCATATTTTACAGTGTGATCTCACAAGGTCTAGGACAGATCAAGAAAAATTGTAAAAGTTTTTAAGAACACCTTCCATATTACGCGAACAAAGGAAAGGATATAATTTTCACAACTATGGAGTGTGATGACGACACTTTACTTGATGGCGAGTAAAGCGTCTTTTGAATTGTTTCCAGATTCAAAAGATATTTCAGATACGAACCTCTAAGATGAGGCGATTGCTTCTTTTAACGTTTCAACCGACTTATATAAAAAAACACGAAATCAAATTATATAACTTGCGTAAAAGTTGCTACTTACTTTCACACAAATTTATTGTAGTTATAATAAAAATTCACAATTCTTTCTAAGTAGTTTTATTATCGTTTAAATTAAAAACATACGTCCAAATAAAGCATTTATTTGAATTTGGCTGAACTGGTCTGACTGAACTGACTGAATTCACATCTAATATCTGACAGCATACAAATAAGTGCATAATGAAAATTGAAACACAATTTTTTCTTTGTTAAGTTTGAAGAAAAAAAAATTTAATACTAGATAATTTTACGCATCATTTTCCCTTGTCCAAGTAAACCCATCATAAAACTAAAAATACGCAAGTAAGCCAAAAACGTTATTTGAAAATTTTAAGCCCCGATAAACGGACAACAACATGCCATACCGACTATGCGGTCGAATCTGGACATCCTGTATACCTATCTGTGAACTATTCAGAACTAAAATTAAATTATGAACAGAAAATTCTCCGCTAAAACACGGTAGGTACTTCCGGGCGTGTGCGTCAGGATGGCGGTACAAAGTGATACAAGGTTACCGTTTAGGATTGTGATTATGCTGTAGATTTAGTACCTAATTTGTACTATTTAGTACCTTTCATCAAAAAATTTGTACCTGCCTACTTTCAAAAATATTTGAGATTTAAAGTGCACCGCCATTCTGACGTCAGAATGGCGGTACATTTTCTACATTAGGTAATTTTAGTATATAAAATTACATTTTGAGTTATCGGATATTTAGACCTAATTTGTACCTAAACATATATAAAATCCACATATCCAAGTCAAACCGTTAAGCAGTATTCGTCAATATACACTTTGCGGCCTTTATGACGACGGCGGGACGGATGGTACATTATCAAACTTTGGCTCGATTAGGCGCTCGTATTATTTTAAATTATATTCAGAGATATGAGATATTTAGTACTAAAACATATATAAAATCCACATACCAAAGTCAAATCGTTTAGTAGTATTCGTTAATATAAAGTGTACCGCCATCCTGACGCTTTGGATATTCTCAAACCTACCAAGAAATACATAAAAGAGTACAAATGTTATTAAACAGGAATTTAGTACCTAATTTGTACCTAACAAAAATATATAACTTCAGTAAGTATACAGTACTTTTATAAATATATTGAGGAAAAAACGATAAGTTAGACCAAGAGCATATACATATTTTTTTTTAAACTTCTTTCCGTACATGATACAAGGTGAAATAACATATTTTTCTTGAGCTGTTTGTTATTTGCGTCTTCAAGTCATCGTAGTACATCCATGCGGCGTGATAACAATGAGCTTTATAGTGTCCATAATTAATAATAATAATAACGTATAGATCACAACAACATCTAGGCCTCAAACTAAGTATTAGCTTGTGTTTTGGGTGTCTAGCGAAAACATCACATACATATAACAACCAAGACCCGGTACCAGTAGGTATCCACTTTCATTATATAAATACTGACCCGACCTGGGATTCGAACCTGGGACTCTAAGCTTCGTGGGCAGAATCGCTACCCACTAGGCTAAGCGGTCGTCATTAATAATAATTCTTAATAACGTAAGAATTTTTTAGATACCTACCACTTTTTGACCTTCTTCTCCGCCTATACAAGAAAACCTCATTAGGAAAAAAATATGAAAATTCCTTGGTTTTTAATGTAGAAAAGTAATGTTTTAATGAGTTTTAATTGGTATCGTAATTAAACACTTACTTTTTTATTGTTTTACTTCTAATCATTATATAAATCAGTCTGGGCCTCAGGGACTCAACAACTAATCGGCAAGTGATTCGGCGACTGGAACATGTTTACTCTGTGTCAGATCCTCGGTCTCATTTATGCCAATAATGTCATCTACACCTATTTAACGATGTCGACATTAATATGTTTCATGCGGCACATAACTTCATTACTCCGCCCCATTTTTAATAAGCGGCTAGAGCCCCTTCTTTTTTAATTCAGTAGCAATGCCATGAACTTTTTTGTTTAACGGCTGGTAACCACAAAGCCTTTTTCGACTCAAAGTATTTGGAGCACACCAAACAAATTAATTCTGAGGAGCGTAATCGGACAAATTTTGTATATGGGCTCTTGGTCTAACTTATCGTCTATCTATACTAATATTATAAAGCTGAAGAGTTTGTTTGTTTGTTTGTTTGTTTGTTTGAACGCGCAAAACTCAGGAACTACTGGTTCAAATTGAAAAGTTATTATTGTGTTGGATAGTCCATTTATCGAGGAAGGCTATAGGCTATACTACATCACGCTACGACCAATAGGAGGGGAGCATCAATGAAAAATGTTGCAAAAACGGGAAAAATTATTCCTTTTGGGAGCTTCTTTCGCGCGCGCTGCGTAAACGGTTGATGTTAACCAAAAACCATGTATTACGGAATTGTTCCCCTTTAAAAGTTCTAACTAAAAGTTCGCGACAGCATATGTGTATCTTTTAAGGTTAACTTACTATAACCTTTTTTAAGACAATCAAATTTGTTCTAACATAATGTACTATTTGCGAAAATTTTTTTAAACGTAATATTAATCCTTATCAAATTAAATACGTTAGTTGTCTTAAGCATTTCATACATATTATAATTGCCCTTTACACCACACAATTTCAATTAATATGTTAGCATTATGTTAGCAATTAATTTATCGAAATATGAAAACTATAGCGGGAGAAAATAAATTCGCTGTATGTCTCCGTTCGTTAACTTTTTACTTCCAAACCACGCAATAGACTTTGATACGGTTTTCAGTATTATTTTATAATCTATTAATCTATATAATAGAAATACTTATTATAAAGCTGAAGAGTTTGTTTGTTTGTTTGAATGCGCTAATCTCTGAAACTACCAGTCGGATTTGGAAAATTCTTTTTGCCTTTGATAGCCTGAATCTAGCGGAGGGTTATATAGGCTATACATATGAAGACGAACTGTCTGTCTATTCGAGCAAATCGGCTTCGGGCAAAACGGCTTAAACGATTTTGATGAAACTTTACACATAAGGAAAGGATGTAGTCAACTTTTTGTATGTCTGTATGTCCATCTGTCTAAACCGATTTTAATGAAACATTACAAGTATGAAAAAAATGTCATCAAAACTAATAAATGTTACTTTTTGTCCGTCTGTCTATCTGTACGTGTACCTGTCTATTTGAGCTAATCTCCAAAACGGCTTAACAGATTTTAAGGAAACTTTGCAGACGGGAAAGAATGTTGTCAAGAGATTTGACATTAGCTACTTTTTGTCCGTCTGTTTGTCTGTACGTCTATGTGTCTATTCAATTCAATTCTATCTATTCGAGATAATTTCCAATACGGCTGAAAAGATTTTAATGAAACTTTGCAGACGTGAAAGAAGGTTGTCAAGAGTGTCATAAGCTACTTTTTGTGTTTGTTTGTCTGTCTATCTGTCTGTCGTTTGACCACACTGATCTATCAACGTACAGCCAAAACTACTAAGTCTAGGAAGCTTAAATTTGGAACATAGGTTTATTTTATAACGTGAACATAAAGAAAAGCTTTTTTAGAAATTTCAACTTAAGGATGGGAATGGAGGGACTTAAATAATGACGTGTTTCAGAGTTTTTAGATTTCCACCTTTTAAGGGTGGGAAACGGGAGATGAAAAATTGTATCGGTTTTTTTAAAGGGTGGAAGGGGAATGAAGATTGAAAGTTTGAATGGGTGTAACCTAAATTGGTTCCAGCAAAAAGTACGTATAAACCATCTCGAACGTTAATAGTACCTATAACAGGAATTTGTAGTCTACGCAAGCGAAGCTGCGGACGGTCGCTAGTTAATTTGTACTTAAAAAAATCATCACATGACTTCCTCGAAATAGAATAATTAGCGCCCTTTTCTCGTAGCGTCTCTTATTTGATTACTCATTATCATTCATGATATCGTTTTGATTACTTTTACGAGACATGTAAATTATAATAACTTACACTTTTATCAAAACGTCACAGCCGTGATATGGCAAAATTATGTTAGCTCATGTAATTACAAACCGATTCCCCTATAACTTGAAATATATATAGAAAAATATTTACTTAAAAATAATGCTTTTTCGAAATTAGTCAGGTTCCACCTATTTTACCAATATAATCCAAAAAAAAATATGTGATAATTAAAGTAAATTTTGTACGTTATCACGGAACCTTTTAATAATTTTCACATAGTTTCGCTCTTTCGCCGAAAAATTTAAAAAGGATAAAAATAAAATTACCTTCTCCTTCTAGTTCTAGTCCTTTTTTAAACCGATATAACAGTGAATCGTCTATTCGGAACTTTTCGAATTGGTTTTAAACTTTTTGAAAGTTTAAAATTATATTTGAATTTATTTTCTATTTACAAATCGTGAATGGTCACTAATAGTAAATTTATGAAACCGATGTCACCAAACGAAATCTATGTCCACATTTATTCCAAAATGGAAATAAAAAATAATATTCAGTATAAGATATTTACACACACTTATATTGAAAGTCGAAATAAATTGATATTCTATTCCGGTTGTATGTATGTATGTATGTACCACAAGCGAAGCTGCGGGCGGTCGCTAGTTCGTCTATATATTTATACAAGTACTGTATACTTACTCAAGACATATATTTTTGGTACAAATTAGGTACTAAATCCCTGTTTATCAACATTTGTACTCTTTTACGTATTTCTTGTTAAATTTGAAAATTTCATAGGCGTTAGGATGGCGGTACAAATTTTTTATTGACGAATACTGTTAAATGGTTTGACTTGGGTATGTGGATTTTATATATGTTTTAGTACTAAATAAGCACTAAATATCTCATAACTCTGAATATACTTTTTAATAATAAGAGGGCCTAATCTGACTTAGGTAAGTTTGATAATGACATCATCCCGACGTCATAATGGCCGTAAAGTTTATATTGACGAATACTACTTGACGGTTTGACTTGGATATGTGGATTTTATATATGTTTAGGTACCAATTAGGTACTAAATATCTGATAACTCCAAATGTAAATTTTAAATAACAGAAATACCTAATTTAGAAAATGTACCGCCATCCTGACGTCAGAATGGCGGTACACTTTAAATCTCAAATATTTTTGAAAGTAGGCAGGTACAATTTTTTTGATGAAAGGTACTAAATAGTACAAATTAAGTACTAAATCTACAGCATAATCACAATCCAAAACATAAACCTTGTATTACTTTGTACCGCCATCCTGACGCACACCTTCCGGGCGCATAGTTTCACATGTGATTTCACGACAAAAATTATTTGCCGCCAAGTAATGCTTTTTTCTTTAAATGAAAAATATTATTCTTCACTTTTTTGTTCAAATTTTGGAAGCCGATTTTTTTATGAGAATAACAATTAACATAAGCGATAACTGTTTCATTATGTAAATGAGACCAATTTAATGATTATTGAATGAAAACGGACATAAAATGGCGTTACTCATACAATGTTATTTATTATATTTATTGTTAAACAGCGTTTTCTCTCTTCTAAAAATGGTATGTAATTGGCATGCGGGAACATGTCGCTCTATCGCTCTAACCACCCAGAGCGTGCCAAAGTGAGGCTTTTGATCCCTTATTAACCTAGAAACATGAAATTCGGAAAACAGTTTTCTTTTGTGAAAGGAAGGCTCGCTGACAAGATGTGTTTAGCAATCTTTCAATCGATGCGCGGACAAAATGGAAACTTTTTCACTTCTTTAGAATTCGAATTGAGTCTCTATATTTTTTACGCGTGCCGATGCGCCCGAGGCTGCGAATTGCGATGCGACTGGGTGTACTTAAGCGATGGTGGTGCCTCCGAGGTCTCATGAATGACCTGCGATTCTCCACACTGCCTTTTCCACGATACACTGCTCATTCCTCCATTCACCGGTTTAAAAGTTTCGATTCACCTCCTGAGTAGAACTTTGCGTTGTTTTTCGTCATAACGTAGTTTCAAGCCAAGTTAAGTTCTTTTGCTAGCGCGGACATTCATTTAGTTACACAATTACCTAGCTACGAACTACAATATCCCACCCAATACTTTCAGGGTCCTGTGACCGAGCTATTACGGCCACCATTTTGTTAAAGAAGACATACTGTTATATAAAAAAAAATTCTGGAGACGATGATAAGTATTTTGTGGGTTTAATAATTAATTTCGTTATTCTATATTTTTGTTCTTCTTATTATTAACACTTTGTGCTCAAAATACCTGACTTTAGTAAATCACCGTTTTTGACACCTACATGCACACTTCTAACATTTAGCGATTTTTTTCTTAGGAGCTAAATTTATAAAGTACGAATTTAATAATTTGCATATCTGATTACCCGTACGAAGTATCAAAGTGATATGAATAGGTATGTCTCCGTCATTTGAATAAAATACGTATTTTATGTTTCGTTCAGCAGATTACTTCTTTACACAACGTGAGACCTTTCACTCTCGAGTTGATATGTGCTTTATGTGTACCTACCTATATTTCGTCTTCGCGAACTTTAACACCCTTTTTTATCCTTCTAAAGATACTTAGTAATAACTTAAAATGTATTAATAAGTAGTCGTTTTCACCATTACACCAAGAATTACTGTTTTTTCCGGTGAAACTTTAAAGTGTAATATCTCCCATAGGTTCCAAACTGATTTTTTAAAATTTACAACTTTTATAAGTGGCCGCAAAAATTCAAAACGACGCCAACTTTACTCATACCCATTTACAATATAGGTGCTTACGGGAGTAAAGAAATCAGGCCATGTGGGATTCGGAGTCGTACACGAAGGGTTCCGTACCACCGTACAGTATTAAAAAAATTTTTTTTTTTTAATTTAAGCCACTTTTTTGTATTTTTTAATGTTTATAATTTATCGTTATACCTGCTATAGTACAACTCTTGTGAACAATGTGACAAATTTCAACTATCTACCTATTATAGTTCAAAAGCCCTGTGACAGAAGGACGGACAGAAAATGGAGCCTTATCAATAGGATCTCGTTGGCATCCTCTGACTAGATACGGACTCAAGAAATGAATCTGACTAGGTCCAATAATATTTTACTACAAATCACACATTTATTATTGCCACCCATTTTGATGTAAATAACCATGTGAGTAGGTAGTTAGATCATATACGGACGTTCGTTCGAATACGTGAATTCGTTATTACGAATTATTCATTTTTCAACTTCCAAAAGCCTGATTTGTTATAATTTAATAACATAGATTATGTATCTGTTTATAATGACTTATACACAAACCCTACAAATTTACAATTTTTTTATACTATTTTAAACATATATAAAATATTCAAGTCGATGTAAATTCTAACTATTGATTAATTTTGTTATAATTTTATTATAGGGACTTGTTTTAGTCAATCAGAGCAAAAGAAGTTGGTTTTTTGAATTCTAAATTTGTTTTTTTTTTTAGAAACTGGGAGATTTTTAGTTATTTTAATATCGCATTGTCGAATTTGTTATAAAAAGGGTATATATGTTAGTGATGACTCACTAAACATAACTGTTGAGAAAAAATCAATTCTTAAATTTTTTAATTTATTTATTTAGGTAAAACAGTCACATACAGTCTTCAATAAAAACCCTTAAACAAACAGACCTAAATTACCATAAATTTTAACAAACTTACGTATATATAACATTTTTTACCCGTAGTTTTGAGTAAAAGTTTGAAATACCTAAATTATAAAGTCTATAACTTTGAAATGATAATCGAAAAAAAGACATATGATAGGATTAATGAGTATTTGGAAGAAGGAAACTCTTGGCCTGAGATATCTCTGATACAGGTCAATACCTTTTAAACATCTCTTAAAATTATATGACATTGTTTTAAGTTTTGATATTTTCTTGTATTGTTTTTTTTTTATTTGTATCAAATATTGTTTAAACAATTAACACCTAATACTATATAACCTGTACTTTTTCTATCTGAAAAATGGGAGATACTATGAAGCCTCTTCTTTATACAAAATCTTTTTTGATGAGGTCGTGATAGTTTCTATGACTTATTTGACTTTCATAATGTCATAGGGCGGTGAAATAAAAGATTTCATTTTCAAACGTGTCTTCATTAATTTAGATTTTTCATTAGTTTTGTACCTCACGGGAACTTACCCTTGATAAACAAAGCCCTTTAATAGTAAATCTTTGATAATTTTTAAACAAAGTTAGTTAAAATGCAAGCAATTGGTTGGTAAGCTGTTACAACTGAGTTTGATTACTTATAACAATAGTTATGTTGTCACTATTTTTAAATAACTTCAAACTTTTTGTTACTTATAACTAAAAACTTTTTTCTGTAAATATAATATTTGTAAACACTATTCTGAAGAAACTGGCTGTTTTAATTTTAGAGAAGCAGGTTTCTTGAAATTAAAATGTCAAGACATTTAATGAATTAAGAATATTATGCTTGAACAACCAAAACCTTTTTACGATGTTGGTTTGACGTTATTCTCACAATCCACTGATGATGCTGCTTTGGGTGATTTAAAATTTACGAAATATTTTTGTTTCGATGTCTAATATAAAATATATTAGTATTGCAACAATATTTTACCTTCTACGAATGTATAATCTTCTCATTATCCATCTTTTCTAACAACTGTCTGATTTCAAAAAGTTTTTCCTAAATGGCCGATGGCACTTTTGTCAGCTCACAGCGAGTACAATTAAATATATATAAATATACAATTACTAGCGACCCGCCCCGGCTTCGCACGGGCAGCAGAGCATATAAGCCGTAATGTTTTTTCTGTCGTAATGTCATATCATATCATGTCATCTTATGGCGTCGAACATGTTGATTGGATTTAATTACATTTAAATGTGACGTAAGTTCATCCTACTTGGAGAATTTTTAAAGTATTATTTCCAATTCTATAAATATTTGAAAAAGTAAAGAATAAATACGTATATGTAACCTAATCTAACTACGCATGTCGCGTCGTCCCGTATGTCCGGCCGGCGCGGTGCGGCGCCCGCCTCGTCGCGAGATATATATTTCGCGATAGCTCCTAAGATATTAATTGTGCAAAGGGCAATCATAATGTGCATGAAATGCTAAACGTTAATAACGTATTTAATTTGATAAGGATTAATAATGCATCCGTATAAATTACTTTCTAATTACCTCATCATATAACACCATTTTTGAAACATAAAAAAGGTATAGTAAGCTATCCATAAAAGATGACATGTATCATCGCGGGCTTTTCTTTAGTCTTATAAAAGATACACAATTCTTTAATAGATTATTTTGTTATGTCTCAAAAGGATTAGGCAGCGTTTTCGATGAAAGCTCTCAGCCGGCAAGATTTTTTTTCGACTTCTTCAACAATAACTATCATATTTCAACACATTTCCACAAAACATTAATAAATTATAAACGTAAACCTTCTTCTTGAATCACTCTGTCCAATAGTGCCAATAATATGCTAATCTGTTCGGTAGTTTTGAGTTTATCACGTTCAGATAGACAGACGCGGCGGGGGACTTTGTTTTATAAATGGTTTTATAATATGTAGTGATATAAAACGATTAAATTACTTCTTAATCCTATGTTTAGCATATTCTAGAAGTAAATAATATGTATACATATATATATTTCCGAACCGTAACCAATTTTATTTTGTTATTTATATGTAAATCGATTTTAGTCTTGATTGGACGCAGAATACATCGATTTAAATACATAGTTTTTCTGTGAAGTAACGCAATTGTAATACTAGCTAGGATGGATTTGATGCGAACAAACTAGGAGTATATTAAAACTAAACCTCCTTTGATTTTCAAGTTGGGCGACAAGTGCGATACGGAGACGCCGGGATAAGAGTTTTCGTAGCAGTTCTCTATGGGAAAAAGCACTATACAGTGTTTGCGCTCTACATTCTGAGGGCCTTCTAGCAGAAAATGTATTCCTTGATCTGCTTGATGCCGTCCGTTCAAGCAAAATATTCCCCTTCGGGGTTCGGAGTAATGGATGGTCCACACTCGCTGCGGAGCGGGAGGGGAAGGGCGGGAGGGCAATAAAGGAAGAACCCCGGAATGGAAACGATAAATAGCATTAGTGTCGACGGCGCACGGGAAATTGTATTTGTCAATCAGACGCACATGTCGGCCGCGTACCTCGCAGGGCGGCACTTTTCCATTCGACGGCGAAGCTTCCACGAAAATGCTACGCATTGTTTTTACTATTGCTATGGGATCAGATAATAACTGCATAAAAGAGACAAACGCAGGCTTTGTCAGTTCAGCCAACAATAAAGTAAAGACTATAAGGTTGCATGTCGTGAGTGTCGCCTTTATGTAGTTATTATTTACTTTCATGGTCGCATATATTGACGAGTTTGACAAATCGTCGACCGAAGATGCGGTCGTGGGTCGTCGTCAGATTTCGAATCGATTCGGTACGGGTCCACCGCTATCGTGCAGTGGACGCCGCGAGCTCAATCTCGTCGACACTCGATTCAACCCCATATCGCCTTCTCAATGTCCCTCGTTCGGTTTCGAATACCTATTTAATTAAAATCGGTAATTTTAGAAAATCCCAATAGCAACGCTCCCGCGTTTCTCCGCAGTCGTCGTCGCGTCGCGTCGCCCAGGCGACCGACACGCCCGTGCCGTACATTTGGAGGGAAATTACTTTCCTCGCGTGTCGTGTAGTACTTCGTGATAATTGCGGCGGCGTGCATCCCGTCCCCCGCGCCACACCTCGTCCTGATAAAACGTAAACATTAAGTGTCCCCGCCCACCGAGCGCCTTCCCAAAGAAAAGCCGGGGCTGGGCAAATAATAATAATATCTGAGACGTCCCACATAGCGCCATCTAGTCTCAACGTAAGCAAGTATTATGCTTGTATTATGGGGTACTAGACAACTGATATATATACTTAAATATTCTTTTTTTAATACACTGATATAGGAATATACAGATAGGACACCGTAAAGAAATGGATTTGTCCACTTTTAAAAAACATGTGTGAGTGTATATTGTTGCCATTTTATTCAATATTGCCTCATACAGCAGTCTTGTGAATAATGTGGTAAAAAACTTACAGGTATTTTTATTACAATAGGATTTTTCACGCTTTTTGTTTGATTTTGTGTTGTTAGTATACAGTTTCACTACGCATGAAGGCATTTTTTTTTTAATTGTGTACTGTGCGACTCCCAGGTATATACTAAAAGCGCGTGAGCTTACTTTTTGTGTGAATGTGTGCGTGTATTAATGTATGTATACAAAATGAGCTTACTTTTTACACACCACAAAGTGTGGCCGTGTCTCATCTATATATTCCTATATCAGTGTTCTAATAATATGTACATATGTACATAATATGTACATATATAGATACTTTTACACCCAGACACGGAACAAATAGACATATTCACGCACACAAATATTTATCCCGGGCGGGAATCTAACCCGCGACCCTCGGATCCGCAGTGAGGATCTTTAACCACTCGGCCGACCGGTCAGTCAAATGAAAAACTTTCACGAACTAGATACTGATTCAGGCCTTGGGGCGTCGAATTCGAAACCGATTCGTGACCCATCATGTACTTATTTCAATTACGGATCTTTCTTTAACTACGAGCTGTGATGATAATTGGGTGAACATCTTCCTTCATTAAATACAATAGGTATTTTTATGTGACACTGTCTACAGAGTGGTGGCAGAAAAAAAAAAATAAGCGAACGATTGGAAGCTATTACAAGGTAGATAATGGCTACTACGGCAATTTTCAATAAAAAATAACCAGCTTTGTGAAAGACGGGTGAAAGTTTTTAATTTATGACTTCTTTTATTAATTCAAAAGCAACCAGCTCGCGCTCTTAGTCACTTTAGTTCCCGCCATTATTCAAATATATTGAAAAACGTCGTATGATGCTCGTACTCAGTAAGCTGGCTATTATAGTCATCGGTTTATTATAAGCACTCGGCGTCGTCTCGTGCCTATAAACATCTCGACTGTAATATGCAGTTTACCGTACTTGCATCATAATGTACTATTACAATCGCGTTTGCACTCGAACGTGAGAATGAAGAAAATTCCAGTAATTTTTGGAAGAAAAATGACTAATGAACGCACCGTTCGTTTTTGGTTTAGTCGCTTTCGTTGGGAAATGTTGACTTGCATGCAAAACGAATTGAGAATTAGGACAGCCACTAAAGTCAATAACGAAGAATGGCAAGAAATTGATCTGTATCAATCTATTGCAGAATGGACACCATCGTTTGAGGTTAGCATATCCATAATATTATCAATTTAGGTACATCTATTTGGCAAAATTAAAAATATAGAATAACTGGTACCACGCATGAACTGAATGACCTGTATAAAAGTGCAAACACAGGTTGTATTAATTAAACGTCACAGAACCAAGAGAAATATGAAGCGGTTGTAACGTGTAATTAATAAAATATTCTTTTCCTTGTGCGATGTACCGAAATCCATACGAAAATAAAAGTACCCACTAAAATTGTCTAATTGCGTTTTAGTTTACATTTCAACGTAGCCAAATGTGCGGGAGCGAGCACCTACGATTTATTAACCCGATTGGGTCAGTTTGAAAGTCACGAGCCATTCAATTGGCAGACAGATATTTTAAAGAAAGCGACGTTTTTGAGATATCATATATTAAAACTTATAAATGTGGCGCTATCTTTATCTGTTACACAGTTGCATTCGAATGTTTTTATTCGAAAAAATACTTATTTCTCCGAAACTTTAACGTGTTAAAGTTTATAATTTTTATTCAAAATTGAGTTATTAAGGTTCATTCAAGACAGCTCTAGTGATAGAGCTATTTGTTGTAAAGAATAATAACAAGTAAGATAGCGCCATCTCTGGTTAAGTACAGCAACTAACTCGATTTAAGATTATTTTGAATTCATCTACTCCGTTGGAATTTCACTACTTTTTTTAGAGCTTATCACACCCTGCGACATAAAAAATTACAAAATCAAAATTAAATATATTTTCACGTAACTTTATTTTTTATTTTGATTTTCTTAAGGGCAGTCTTTTTATTTTTAAACAAATAATAGTGTGTATCAATAATGGACTTTGTCCTTTGTGTTTGTAGCATAAAGCTTAAGAATATATATAGTTATTCATTTTCATCGAGCGATTGCCACGTAACGGAGAACAAAGCGGAAAGACTTTTAACTGTTATTTGTAAGGTGACGCTTCAATATGCATAGCCGACGCGTGACGACCTAACGATCCGAGACTAAACCGCCTAAACGATGGAATATATGAATATTTAATTTTTTTTTATTATTTACACATTTCCAATTTCGAATACCATTTAATGAAGGCTCGTTAACTTTTAATATTGAAAGTTAAGCCAGACGGGGCGTTGCTTCTCACTCTACTAAATTTATTTTCCAGTCTGAAGTTACAAATGTTATTTTCCGGTTGAGTTTGGATAAATTTGGTCTTTGACCGTGTTAAATTTCTTGTTGTTTGGCCCTGAAGAAACTTTTTTACTAATATAACCAGACATATATAAAATACAATTCTCTCACGACTTGGACCAGCACTGTAAAAAGGGACATGAAGACGACGGGTGTAAGCCCTGAGATGGTGGCGGATAGAGAGGTTTGGCGCAATAAGATACGGAGGGCCGACCCCAAATGATATGGGATAAAGGCGAGGATTGATGATGATGATGATATAAAATACAATTCAAAATTAAAAGATGCCCTTTACTTTATTTTTACTTAGTTTTATTATTTTGTCGTTTTATTCAATTTTATGTTATCTCTTAATTTTAATGTCACACAGCTGATACAATTTCGTATAAACACGCTTAAAGTGAACGTTTCAAATATTTTGCTTAGATTTTTCCTCGTATTGGTTCCCGCATTTCATGGACGGAAGGTACACATAGCCACCCCTTTGTGGGCTAATGTTTTACAAACGAGGCATCCAAATATAAAGCGGCCAGAAAAGCTCAATATAATTTCGAAACACATTTTCAGTAATGTGCATGTATAAAATTTTCATTCACGCTTCACATGCGCTATACATTAATCGAGATCTCTATCTGGAGCTACTCATGCAAATTTCATGCATAAAATTCTAGGAACTGTGAGGACGTGTCGTACAAACAGACGTGAAATTATAAGGGTCAACCTTAAAAAAAATGAGGAGAGGCATTTCATATGAGTAATAAAGAAGTGGGACGAAACTGTATGACCTCGCTATACAAGTGACCCAAATACCGGCAAAAGAACACCTGCACTGCCTCCAACTAGATAGGGTTGTCAGTTTCCAGAAAAGATTAATGCTAGTTTTATTTATTCGGAAATATCATCTTTTCATTTATGCAAAATAAAATATCTCGAGGCGACGAGGAGGCGACCTTTTTACATTATCTAATAATCTTCTATGACTAAATAACGGAAAAACTCTTAAACACTATTCACTTAAAAAAAAAAGAAAATGAAACAAAAATTTGCTTCGATGTGATATTTTCATTTGCCGTTTAATTCAATTATCTGGTCATAATTTCAATATAATATATTTTTTTATATGAATTCTGTGAAATGTACCTATTTTCAAGGAACAATTCAGATAGACCGTGCCTATAAAGATTTATAATTAGCTGGTGTTTTTTGATCTCGATTAATAATATTATCGAGTTACAACAAAAGATTTTCCAATAAAATTACGCATTAGGCATTTGAGATTTATCTCTCTACACATCTCTCAAAACATTTATCTGTTTTTTAGGCATTTTGCTTTATAGACCAAATAACGTATATACTAGGCAATTACAATGTTTGGAAATTCACAGTAATGCAATCTTCTTTTTAATCACTCGACGTGTTACAGAAGTGGATGTAGGGATAACCAACGTACCCGCGATCACGGCTAGGTTGATGTTGGTGCTGTGCTGACACACACTCTGCAGAGCAGAGTTGGTACACGCCTCCTTAGACATGCTTGATGCACTCCAAAACGAGACAGCCCCAGCAGCACCCTGAGGCCTGAACGCATTACTCTATTGGACTCGCAGAGCGCAGCCCGATCTTTGAGCGCATAGTGCATTTGCATGCAGTGCACTTTTTTGCCGTGAATAGTGTTTGTTAGTGCAAAGTGTGAAATGGACATGTGACGCCAAACACAGTTATCTTACAGGTTGTATAAAATCGGCCATTTTTATACCTATTTGTTTGTATGTTTGACGCAAAAAAGGATTTAATTTATTTCAACTGGAGTATCACCATGGAATAGCCAATTTTGCGGGTTTTAACATAGAGTATACTGTAGTCGGGCCAATATTTAAAAAAAAAAATAAAAGTGTACATTATATATCTCAAACTTTTAAAGAACAATATTTATTGTGAAGATTTTCAAAATTGACTCTCAGCGTTTTATATAGACAATTACAATCGAAAGAAAAGTTTCTTTGCAAAAGCCTTTACATAAACACAATAATAGATACGCTATTATTTTATAGACACTTTCAAATTTATTATGAATTTAACTGGCTGTCGTCTGCTGCTCTTTCGTCGGCGCGAAATTGATAAAGTAACAAATTGCTGCCCCCCTTTGCCTTTATTTATGTTATTTTAAATAATTGAATAACTCCATTTTTGCCTTGTAATCCTAAAACCCTTAGATTTAACGGTAAAATTTAGAAATGTTTATTTATTAAATCCAGTTATGTTTAGTCTCATTCTTTCACCTCGAATGTTACAATCAAAAGAAAAGGACAAAACATATTTTAACCATTTATTTACATCTACTGGATCTGAATCGACGTTTTTGAATTGGATCGTAAAGCCATTAATGGCCGTTATTAATAAATCATACTCAAGTTAGTTGACGTGTCGTACGTAAGTAAAGTTTATCTATTTAGTCTAGTCGAATACGCGCAACAATGAATTAAAATTTTGTATTTTATTTTTAGGATTATGATATGAATCATAGATGTACCTACACACTAGACTAGATGCGCCACATGGTCCACTAACTGTTGTGACGGATCGTCACGAGATAGATAGTCATTTGACAGCCACCACATATAGCAGCCGAAATGTGATAAATGGGTAATTTTTGATACGAATTTGAATGTGAATGTCATTATTTTAATGTATTAAAAAAACGTGCCATGCACTATTCTTCTTCTTCTTAATTATGGCGTGCCATGCACTCATTTGTCTCGGTAACAATGACATCTATGCCACAGAACATTATCTGTGCATCGTCTGTGATTGATGAGGATTAACCTATACTTAATAATCGTAATATCCTATCTATGAAAACTTTCTGTATAATGATAACGATTTGTGTTTAATCAACCGAGTAGTTTTTAAGGGGAATGGCGACAGACATAAATGCAAACAAACAAACAAACACTCAACCTCTTGTGGATAAAAAGTGACTTGATTGTCTCTTAGATGTTGCAGACGAAGTCGTAAACACAGCTACCAATTTACACATCGCTTACGGTTATTAGCTTCTGTTGTCTAATTTGAGGACTACAAGTGAATTTGAATTTGAAACCGCGAAAGTTCGACAGTCTGTGAGAAGGGTGTGTACTGCTATTGTTACTGTAATAAAAGTGTACAATAATAATATTAATACCTGGGACATCCCAAACAGCGCCATCTAGTCCCAAACTAAGCAAATATTATGCTTGTATGATAGGGTCATAGATACCTGGTATATATACTTAAATATTCTTTTGTATAATGTATACATATATACTTTTTTATATTCAGACACGGAACAAATAGACATGTTCATACACGCAAATATTCGTCCTAGACGGGAATCGAACCCGCGACCCCCGGCTCCGCAGCTATGGTCCGTAACCACTCGGCCGATCGATCGGTCACAATCGGTCAGTATACAATAATTGATGCTTGTAATATCACACCACCACACATTTATAATAATGAATTGCTTTTCTGTTTAATAAAACACGATATTAACTGATTTATCTATACTATAATATTATAAAGCTGAAGAGTTTGTTTGTTTGTTTGTTTGAACGCGCAAATCTCAGGAACTACTGGTTCGAATTGAAAAATTATTTTTGTGTTGGATAGTTTATTTATTGAGGAATGCTATAGGTTATATGTATAAAATAATGCTATCTGTCTGTCTGTCTATTCGAGCAAATCTCCAAAACGGCTATACTGATTTTGATGAAACTTCACAGATATGGAAAGAAAGTGGTCAAAAGTAACATACACTACTTTTTGTATGTCTGTATGTACGTCCATCTGTCTATTCGAGCTAATCTCCAAAACGGCTTAACCGATTTTAATGAAATTTCACGGGTATGAAAAGGAGGTGTTTAAAAGTGACATACGCTACTTTTTGTTCGTCTGCCTGTCTGTACGTCTATGTGTCTATTCGAACTAATCTCCAAAACGGCTGAACAGATTTTAATGAAACTTTGCAGACGTGAAAGAAGGTTGTCAAGAGTGACATCAGCTACTATTTGTGGCTGTCTGTCCTTTGTCCTCACTGGTCTATCAGCGTAGATAAAGCCGAAACTACTAAGTCTAGGAAGCCAAAATTTGAAACAGTGGTTTATTTTATAAAGTGAGTATTAATTTTTAAGAAAGGAATATTTGGAAATTTCAAATTTAAGGAGGGATGGATGGAGGGGCTTTGTATGAGAGTCTTTGTTTTATAAAGTTAGAAACATAAAAATTTTAACATAAATAAATAATGACGTGTTTCAGGGTTTTTGGATTTTCACATTTTAAGGGTGGGAAACGGGAGGTGAAAAGTATGGGAGTATCGGTTTTCTTAAAGGAGTGGGGAGAATGAAGATTGAAAGTTTGAATGGGTGTACCCAATATTAGTTTCAGCAAAAAGTACCTACGTATAAACCATTTCGAATGTTAATACTACCTAAAACAGGAATGTGTAATTTACGCAAGCGAAGCTGCCGGCGGTCGCTAGTGAATTATATTTGAGACTGACTATAAATTATTACTATCCATTTTTCAGTACATACTAAATATATATTTAAAAAATGTTGTTATCTCCATTTTCTGATAAATGTCGAGAGTTTGCAGAAGACACACTAGATTGGAATTCTCTTCGACAAATAACTTCGTACCGATACCTCTTCGTAACTTTTTCATCATCATCATCGACACTGAGTTAAGAAGTTTGGTCCATAAGCCATTACGCTGTTCCGGTGCATGGTCGGGGCTGCTAACCTTCGGCAAGAATCGAATCCACTATCCTTTTATGAAAAACGAAATGTATAGTCACTGACCACCACAGCTTCTTTTTACGTTTTCCAAATTGTCCTAGGTAGAAATCTCGTTCGTTTCATACTAAAGTTTCACCCTCAACGCGTATAAAAAATGGGGCAATTCAATGGGACGTCGGGTCAGCTAGATGAATTTCAAGTTCTTTATTCTGTTTCTTACAACCGACCACAGAGCGAGAAATATTATCCTTGGTGTCTCGTAAAGGTTTTATTCGATAATTCGAAAAAGGCTTGGACATATCTCTCGACTCTCGTTGATAATCCTCACTGAGGACGACATGCGACGCCCCTAATTATTACGTCCCAAACGACAATAGACGTTTACTTCCACCTTGAGCTTGTTCAGAGCTTCGTATTTATATAATAATAAGACCTTGAACATCCACACAGCGCCGTCTAGTGCCAATGTAAGCAAATATTAAGCTTGTATTATGGTATACATAGGTACTTAAATAATCTTTTTTATATAATTTACCTATACATATACTAGTATATATACTTCTTACCCCCAGATACGGAACAAATAGACATGTTCATGCACACATATATTTGGGTGCATGCCTTGAATCGAAGCCGTGACTCTTGGCCACTCGGTCGATCGGTCAGTCTTTTTATTTAATATTTTATGCGACTATAATAAGGACTAATGTTTCCTTGTCATAAGAATAAATAATAACCACAGAATAATGAGGCGACACTGACATCACTTAGCCGAACCCGATTGTATTTTGTTTTTGGTATGGTCGCGTACGCTGCCCTCTTTAATATTCTAGTGGCACGCCTTAAGTGTCTTCTTCGCGTAATTGTCATGTACTATTATTGCCCAATGTTGATGTGAGGTCCGGCATGCCCTTGGCTGGCTCCGGTTCCCCGCGCCGCGCCGCCCATAGCCCCGTAGCCAGCCGCGGGGTGGCGCTCCGCTAGGTGAAACGCTACTGAAGACAGCAAACCCAACTCGCTCCTCCACATCTAAAACCTGCGTCTATTCCTATACACTTGCAATAGGACCGGTGGGTACTATTCGATAGCGTATGTATTTGTTACTAACCAAGGTTATATTGCATATGAATTGATTAAGCAGTTAAATCTTATCAAGCAGGATAAAATGAGATATTTTTAAAGTAGTCTATTTTTTGTCCGCAATAAAGTTAATTTACACAATGAAGACTAACTAATCTGATATCAATATTTAAACTTTTAAAATAAAGGACATTATTTAAAAAATGTCGAACCGATTGCCAGACGCACAGACAGATATGTCAACGCACATCTTAAACCTTGGATCCAGGATCTAGAAGTCGTGCTTAAAAGTTTCTTATATAAATTTAGGCAGCTACTAAGAAAGGGTATTTTACAAAAAGGGGATAAAAAGGCGTATTACAATTTGTACGGAAAAACTAATCATACGAAATTAATTTATTAAACCAATGATACTTTACCGATTTTCTAAATTCAGCCCTTAAGTGGTGAAAAGGAGTGTTTAACGTGTTTATTGAAAAAGTATATTTACGCATACACCCATTATCCACTTGAGATCTTGCGCATATCCTATTATATTACAATATGAATGCGAAAGTGATTTTGTTTGTTTGTCCTTTGGTTCGTCCTTTCTTCACGTCGTCACATAGTTGAACCACATAGCACACATTGAGCGAAAACACAGCATGAAAGTACAAGCAATTTAGAACGCTCAACGCTGTTCTAAATTTTGTTTCCTCTATGAGTTCAGGGATTTCATCTACGAGTATCATCACTGTGTTACAGTTTTATTAGTTAGAAATCTATTTGGACTTTTTTCCCTCCCGCGTCAAGTAGAGCGTCTGTCATATTTTATTTTTAGACACTTCGTTATTCAGTCATTCTACATCGTTTCAAGGTTTTCTCTGTGAAAGAGCAAATGACGATTTTTCTTAAAGTATTGAGACTACGGAAGCGTGCATAGTTTATTGAACAGTGAACGAAATTGAAACGTCACGTTCGAGTAGGTGACAAGAGCATGTGATGTATACAGTTAGTTTGTTAATACTTTATTTGCAAGTAATTTCATGTATCGCAATACGCGTTATGTTATTTTATACTTGTTTTGCGTGATACCTATTAGTAGAAAAAAAGAAAAAAGCTCGTAGAAATATATAATTGTGAAAATTCCTTTAGACGCGCCGTGCACACTCTTTTCGTGCTTCATACATTGATAGATCTGGGTGAACTGTTCTATTGAAATTCAGAAGTAAAATTATATTATTTTATGTGTAATGTAATTTATTTAAGAAACGCCATTAAGAAATTATTTCAAATTATTATATACGTTTTTGACTATTAGTACGTGTGAATTGTTCTCGCAGTGTATATGTTCATAATTTTTCATTTCTATCGTGTGGTTAAATTAAATTAAACACCCATCCTCTTTTTTACTCGGGTATATACAGTGTGTTTGGTACAGCGACCCCCGATTTTTTTTCCTGAATAGTACAACTTATTTACAATCAGATTAAGTCAACTTACCTCTATGAAAAGTCTTACGGTTCTTTTTAAATCTTATTTTAAAACCCTGACTTATCGCACATTACTTGAATTATCTCATGAATGGAACATACTGTACTTCTCCAGTTATTTTTACTTATTTCTCTAATTACTAATCTAATATTTAAATACACAGTTGGTTCTGTATCTATCTCCGTGAGAACACTGACAATGGTCAAAGTTATGTAATGTCGAATCAAGGAAATAAAACAGAATATTTAATAAATTTTATTAAAATAAATAAAGTTCTTTTATTTGTTCAACCTATGTCAAAAACTTCTTTGGTTATTCTACTTTTTAGAAATGTATCACATGTGCATGTTTCAAATCTGTCTTTAACAGCAAAACATAAACATACCAATTTGAGGTATAAAATGAAAATAACACATTAATTTCTGTTCAACTATGGGTAGCGGGGGCGTGCATTTATGGGTCGTGGGGGGGAGGAGAGTAATATTCGTTGTGATCTGCCGCGTCTCCACCGACCAGTATGGCCAGATGTAGTGTCCGACCGAAACCCAATATTTTTTTTCGGCCGAAACGTTACGTCGAGTAATGAAGAATGTGATAAGTTTTTGTTTCCTCTAAATAAATATATTTTAATTTTCCCATTTAGTTCCTGTTTTGCCTTTCAGTGTACCGAGGTTTAATATAACGGCTAGATTTTACCCCGTCCTTTGGATATCTAGGTGCACTATTGTAATTGACGTAAGTTGGCCTGGAACAGAACATGGCGAACAGAGCGCCATACTATACTCCACTCCTACTCAGACGACAACAGACCACTCGCTGCAAGCGTTAGCAACTTCTGGCCGATGCGCCTACATACCCGTGCCCCTATTTGCCCCGGTCACCACTACCTATAAAACGTTTTAGGTAAAAAACATTTAAAATATTTGTAAGTATTATTTTGTATAGGACAGTGTTTTTGGAGTAAGTAGTGTGTGCCCTCTTTCGGGAAAATGTAAAATGGCGAGATTTTCTAAAATATTGCGACTATGGAGACGTGTAAAGTACACGCGGAATCAAAAAGGCTACGTGACTATATTCTTAATTTTAATTATCATTTTTTGGGAAATATTTATATTGTGGGCAAAAAATTACTAAACCGTAATGTTGGTTTGTAACGTTTTTACGAAAAAGTGTTTTGCGAGTACTGAAGTTCTAGCACGTGAATCTATTTATATTTTGATAAACAAGTGAAATAGCAGGAAACGGTTGCTTAAAGTGAGTGTGTGTGGTGCTGGCGAGGTGCGCCATGTGCGAGGTGGCTCTTGCCTTCACCAAAGTCAACCTTTGCTCTTCTTCGTGTAATTGTACAGTCATTTTTATTGCCTTTTGATTGTTACGTAGAGCGCGAGAGCTGCAACGACCGACCGAATGGGTTGTTTTTTGGTCACATTGTATTTCAAATCTACAAAATTATAATAACCTCGATTCGTTTCACAAAGTGCATGGCATAGAGGGTAATTCTCTCGACGTAACTGACACGTGTCGAGGTGGTCGAACCCATGGATGCCGACCTCCTTTAAATATACACAGCTCTAGGAGCAGTATTTTCAGCGACTTATATGTACCTAGGTACGTAAAGTCGGTGAGTATTTTATTTTCAAATAAACAACCGAGTTGTTTACGTCGCGAAACTCGACGAGTCGAGTCTCAAAGAATTCTTTATTCAAAATTACAATTTCAATCGTTTCATTTTCAGTTTATCTGTCGACAGAGTCGGGCGAATCTGGAGGCCCCTTTACGAGTATATATAAAAAATGCATGCATGAGTAGAAGTAACCACGAGCGAACAATGATGCCTCCATGAAAGAGCGCGCGGTTGCCAATCCTGTGTCCACAGAGTACGGATAAGGCCGAAGCTTCGGCATTCACAGGGCGAGTGAGTCTCAAGTGGTAACGGAGTCTCGACGCCCTCGGGCATTCCCGGTAGCCGTCGCCTGGATTACGCGAATCCCTTTTGAGTCGGAAGATTGCGACCGCGTTCGTGTTCTGCTCTTCGCCCCGCAACCCTCGGGCCGTACATTATTAAGCCGGCGTGAGAGTTGAATCATGCAAAGGTGTAACGCGACACGGCTTGTCGTTTTCGCTGAATAATTAAAAACGAGGGAATCTGTGCGACGCACACACGCCAGAAGATTCGTAATGAGAAAAGCCGGTCAAAGGTGTCGAATCACGCATAAATGTTGATCTCCTCAGACTCCTAGGGAAGGCTGTTTTTTAATTCGGGTATTACTTTTTTTTGCCATAAACTTTTATATGAGGCTGAATTTATTCATCTGGTAATCACACGAATAATATATTTTATTTATTCGGTCGATGTTCTTCGGTTAAAAACATTTCTTTCAAAAGAGCTTCTTGGTGGTTGGTCGCATTGAGACAAGTAAAACTTAACCTATTTATTTCTCAAATGTTAAACTATCAACATATTTTAGCCAAATTTAAATTTTAAGGTTCTATATCAATCTTTTCGTTTATATAATGTAAAGGAGAACCCGCGAAAAATCACTATATTATAATTAGCTATAAATTAGATTAGCTATAATTATATTATAGAATTAAGTTTCAAAGAAAAAAGAACAAAAACTTGAGGGTTCTACATCTTTTCTATACGCACTATCTACAGGGCATCGATATCTACAAGGACAATATTTTATGATCAGAGCAACAAACATATTTAACCAGTTACCTAAATCATATCGACATCGATCCATTCAACACAACACTATCTCAGGTGCTTATAGAGGTTGCCATATTTATATTTTCTTTATTTATATTGCTCCCTACAAAATGTAAACGTTGTTACATTATACAGAAACTCTATTTTAATCCACGTCTATATCAGCCAATTATGCTCCACTGCAAGGGCTTAGGCCTCCCATCGGAGGTGAGGGTACTTGGAGCTTAATCCACCACGCTGTTGTTCTAGTGCGGGTTAGTGGATTTTAACGACTGCCATTATTAGATTAGAGAAGCCGGGACCGACGGCTTAACATGCTCTCCAAGACACGGAGTCAGTGACAGTTAATACGTATACTTAAGTCAGAAAAAACTCATTACGACATGCCAGTTTCTGAGATTCGAATCACGACCTTTTAAACAAGAAGTGGGCTCGCCAGCACTCAGCTATCACGACACTATTCTATTCTATTTTAATATCTCAATATTTTTAGGATCTAGGTACTTTAAGAGGTGCTTTTAGTTATGATAAATATTATATCTCTGATGTCTATATCTGGTCTGATTTCTTTTTCGTAGCGTAAAATACTTTAAGTAAATTTGAAGATTTGTAATTGGCATAATAAGTTGCACTCATAGTTCATATATTGAAATTCAACGTTGTGAATCTTTCTATTGAAATAAATAAACGTGTGATTTTGTTGCCAAACAAAAAATTGACGAAAATGGCCCATATACAGATTCGATTATTCATAATTTAGACACTTTGTGCATAGCTACGATCGACCTCTTTCCACCCCTAGCTCTGGAATTTATATAGTTTTCATATATAAATTCCAGGTGAGGACTGCGGTTCGGCCAGTATAATACAACATCACGAAATACCGCCATGCGGTGCGAACGACGGATAAAGACGTAACTAACTGAAAGTGGCTAATCCGAAATGATGACCAGGGTCGTCAATAGTAAAAGGACAAAGGTCACGTTTCTTGGGGTTCGAAGCGTGTTCCCGTGGGAAGTTTCCTACAAAAGATCGGATCACTTCGTATCCGCTTTCACCTTTTAAGCTGACCGCTCGACGCCAACAAAATCGTCTTTTGCTGTTTAATTATTATTAACAAATAAATAAGGACTAAATAAACTTTTATTAGCTGATGGTTTTCATATGATATTTGTGTATTCAGAATTTCCTTTAGAGATACGTTTTAGCAAGAGTTTCTTGGTAATAGAACTTTTTTAAATGTATGTAAAATAAAATTGTTCGTCGGTCCTTTCGTTCCCAAAACATGATATATTTATTTATAGAAGTGCTTCTACTGGTGTTTTTATCATATAGGTATATATGATATACGTTTACGGTTTCTATCCTCTGAAACAAAGCACCTCGATATGAACGCGATTTTTATTTGGTTATGGGAAATTCTCATACTTGAAATCATGATCGGTGTAGTTTTTCTCGGGAAAACATCTCGTAGTGATGCGAGTGTGCTTCTTCGATGTCATATTTCCCGAAGTGGTCTTTGTGAAATGAAATTATCTGAATATACAATTTTGTGCTTAATTTTAAAATACATTCAGTAAAAGAGGTTCCAGCTCTATCGAGTTCCAGAAATACCGCGCGCTGCTTTGTACACGAGTGTTCTTAGTAATTCCTTTATAAATCTTGCGTTTTATTTATTTCATTATGGATACATAATGTTTCATCATGAGTAATGTTTCCGCCCGTTAACTAATTAAAATAACGTGACCGCATCACATGTCTTTCGATATCCAAGTAAAATTTTTATGAGGTGCGTGTAAGTCTGCCCTCTTGTACACGCAATGTGTCGTGTAAACTGTTAACGTGACACGTTGAGTATGGTGCGATACACAGTAATCATTGTGACCCTATTCAAGACGTTGGAGGTGGACATTTCATTTGATATGTCAATTGTTGGAGGAGCGAACTCTGTCACCAGCGCGTGGATCATAAAAAAAAATGGTTTAAGAAGAGCGAAAACACGTCACAATCAATCAACATCCACATAAAAATAGATCATAACTACGTAATACATAATACGTTATCCTGTAGAATGGATATATTAGAATTGAGATATTAATTACAATTTGTTTATGTCTCGCTTTGAGGCCTAGAACCCATCACATTAGAAAATAGGTTTCCAACATGCACTAACACAGGGATTAAATCCTTGACCATGCACATCGCATGCTTGCCCACTGCACCACTCAGGTCGTCAAACTGTGTACTAAAATCTGTGGAAAGCGGAATGTACTCAATGATGAATGTAGGTATCTAAATATAGTGTTTACACAGGAAAGTGCCTAGAGTAATCCTATTTTAATAAAAATGAAAAGTGTCCAGTGTTCCAGCGCTCTCCGGCCCATATGGTGGTGTGGCTTCACACCGCGCCGCGCCGTGGCGCGACGCGTAACTTGTGCAGGAGCGGTCGATTTGTGACCAATTTCGGTATCAATAGCATCAATAAATCCGTCCGTTTAGTGCCGTCCGCGCCTCGACCGCGTCGACCCCGTAAATAGATTTATAGGCAAATGTGATTCCCGTCGCGCCGCCGCGTGTTCGTAAAGTCGCAAGCGGGTCTTCGCAGTACTTCGCATCCACATGGCTGCAATTATAACATGATACACATACCTGTGACGTCACGTGCCCGCCTCCGCATCGCTACGCACCGCACCGTGGAACAAGCCAGCCGTGCCATCATCACGCGTGTTTTTGACGCGTACATCTGCATAGCAAGTTTCATCACCTATTTGTTTGTTTGTTTCTTTGTTTATAATGTAATAGGATATTTGAATGCGATTATCATCCACTTCCACTGAAGCTATCAAGTTTAAATTTGGAATAAATATGTAACTTCGATGACAATACACTAAAATGATAAATTCCTATATGATAGTTTCCTATAGTTATTCTACTATCCAGTGTCGTGATAGCCCAGAGCGCAACGAACCTGTCTCAAATTTATAAGGCTCCATAGGGCCATGGTTCGAATCCGGGCGTGTACCAATGAGTTTTTCTGACTTAAGTACCCAATATCACTGACACCGTGCTTCGGAGGGCACGTTAAGCAGTCGGTCCCAGACGCTGTCAATAGATGGTAGTCGTTACAGTTCCCAACCCGCAGTGGAGCAGCGTGGAGGACTTAAGCTCCAAGCCCCTCTCCTCACCCTGGGAGAGGCCTAAGCCCCTGCAGTGGGGTAAAAATGGGCTGATGATGATGATGATTCTACTATTGACTAGTCTTACATAGGTAGAGTGAATTTAATGCATTTTGTTTTAATAGTATTAAGCAGCAAATTGTTAGCCGAAAACCAATAAAGAATTTCAAACAAAGCATTATTTATTTCCTCCGTATCAGTTGCTTGTCACAAATACTATCACAAATATTAGCGAAGTATCATCAGCAAACATTATTATGTTAGAGACGTTCGCATACATGTGAGGCAGATCATTCACGTAAATTAAAAACAAAAAAGGTCCAGTATGGATCCTACTTAGGATTATCTCAGACAATCCGAGCACTCAAATATTCATCTACTGTGTAATAAGATTTTTTAAATGTTTAAATTTAAAATTCATATTTATGGACTTCTTTCAGGCGGTACGATGACAGCATTACCTTGTGAACGTCACTGTGTTTAAGCATTTTATTTATATTTTGATGCAAAAATATTAATTCGATTACTATAGATACATTGAGACGTCACAGTCAAGATAGAAAGTTCTGAACTCCCTTCTTTACCATTAAACTGTTTCTATCGGGCGGCTCTGTCTCACAAAAGAAATACCGTTTGACATAATGCTGTGTTTGCAAAAAGACTAAAATAGACTAAGCGAGTTAACAGCATAACTTATGCTGTTAAGTTCCCAATAAAACACATAAATGGGTTCCCCACTGCAGTTTCGAATCCAAAGTAATCTCAAAAAAATATATAACAGATTATGTTGATATTTCTCCCGCTACTGAGTTTGCAGTGAAACGAACAATCACTGAATAGCTTGGGTTTTTAACTTTCTGCGGATGTAGGTTTTATTGTAGGAAATACAAAACAACACACTTTAGAACTTATACACGTATACTTTTGAATATTTTTGTGTCATCAGCATATACCCATATGTCCGATTAAGTGTTTATCTTAGTGATATCGTTGATGCACCAAGTGAAGAGCAAAGGACTAAGATGGGATCCTTGCAGAATTCCTAAATTTTTTTTTTAGTGATGCCAAGAAATATAACCGCTGTAGACCACTGGGTGACTACTATTTGTTATATAAAATTTTATACAGCGAGAAAGATCATCACAAAAACCCAGGCACCAGAGTTTCAAGAATAGAGTCTTGTGGTAAATTGTGTCGAAAGCTTTGGTAGAATCGGTACAGATTGCGTCAGCCTGTTAATTTTTGTCTAATGAATAGAAAAGAAATTCTAAGGAATTGAGCGAATTGATATCAGCATTACGACCTCAATATAAACTATTTTGAAAACATAATTATAATTTCTTAGTCACTGGCCTACATTTTATTTCATGTGATATTTTAACGTCTTTATTGAGAACAACGACGACCTGACCACTGTGATCAAGAGATGAATCACTTACAACAGATATTTTCAGCACATTACAGTTTCAGTACATTACAGTAAAAAAAAGAAATCTTTACGAGGCCAGTCACGCGAAATTATCTACAATGTTTATACTTAAATATTTTGTAACCAAAGCCGACAGATTTAAAAAAAATGAGGATGACAATGTAAGTAATTATTTTAAGAGAGTTGCAAATGCCACTGAAATTTCAAGAAGAACTTTGAACAATATTTTAAACGAAGTAAGTACTGAAACACATTCCAGTGCAATTAGTTCAGTTCTCAAAATAGAATTGGTTCAAACTAAAAATTTCAAATAGTCTGTCTTCAAATCTATTAATTAATCTTAGATTATGTAGTGAATTCTTTAGTCTGTTAACATTAAAATCACCACACACTTGGGGGCAATTACAAAAAAACGGCATGTTTAGGTACATTTTTAGGAAGTTTGGAAAGGTATATGGTCATAAACCTAATTCTTAAATAAAGATCAGTTCTTAATTTACAATTGTGTTAGAAAACATTTGCATATTTTACACTCTTTCACACTGAAAAAATATTATTTTGTAACCCACTTTTGCCGAAATCGCGGAAAATTAACATTTTTCGGTACATATTACACCATCATCACAAGGTTTTTTGAGATTAAAAAATTATTTAAGTATTGTTAATACTTCATCCTTTCTTTCTGTTAGAGGAAATTTTGATAATAAACGGAAAAGTGGCAGAAAAAAATCATCAATAATATGCAATTTCACCGAAATTTCGCCATACTATTTTGTATGAACTGACAGCACACTGACAGCATAAAACCAAGCGCACACGGTTTCGTGCTTCAGACCGCTCCGAGGAGCGCTATTGAAAGGTCGGGTGTACGTCTTTGTTTTTCTCCGATCAAATGCTGTACGTATGGTAAAGTTGAACTCAATCAATCTTGAGACGTGGGTGAAAGTAAAAGTTAATGGGCATCTTTGTATGGGCTGCGTACCCAGGTTGTATCAAGTTGTGGTATATGTCATTTTAAAGGTCGTATCAATAGCTTTATTTTATAGTATGGCACCAACCATGAAACACGTGCAAGGAAATAACTATGAGTTATTTTATATCTCATATAATGAAATGTTATTTTTAGTGTAAATGTTACTTATTGTACAATATTACTTTATTACTAAGCATACCTACTATACGGTTACCAATCGCTATTCCACCGCCGCTTGCACACCTACATACTCTTAAGACTGGCCAAAAAAATTGCAGGTTTTGCATAGGCTTCGTCTCCATGCTGTATCTAGTGTAGGCATGTTGTTCTTGGATTTCGTATTAAAAAATATAATTAAAGGCTAGTATTGTGTAGGTCGAAATAATTTAAAAAAAATTATCATTGAACTAATAATCTAGATCAACAATTATATCATCTAAAAAAGTTGCTGGCAACAATATATAATTTTGATGCCTCGCCCACCCCAAATACCATATAATGCTTATTATATGTGAACATGTGCCGACTGTTCTTCGCCCTATTAGGCACGAACAGTAATTATCGACTCCCTTCTCGTCGTTATTGTAGTTACTACAATATAGGAGTAATATATCCGATTCGACACATGACAGGACTGAATCCAACCTCTAGTAGTATGTATGTGTGTGGGCAGGGCGGTGTAAGAGTTATACTGACAGGTAGCCGCAACGCACAGTATGCTATATAACATGGTAAATAAAATAATATAAGTAAAAAATAAAAACCGACTTCAAAAACATAAACTAAAAAGTTAAAAATAAAATTTTCACTTTAAAGAAAGGAGCATTAACAGGCGGCATATAGTTAATGAAGTCTGTGCCTACTCACTCAGACACTTTAAATTGTGTTCCATATTTGTTATAGTTATAAATATATAATTGTTGTAACTGTTATTACCTGGTAAGTACCCATTTAAAGTGTCTGAGTTGGCACCGACTTCATTAACTATATGCCGCCTGTTAATGCTCCTTTCTTTAAAGTGAAAATTTTATTTTTAACTTTTTAGTTTATGTTTTTGAAGTCGGTTTTTATTTTTTTTTTTAAATTATTTTATTTTTCAATTTTTAGTTGAACGCATCTGTAACTTATTTCTATTTAGTATAAATGGGGCTACTAAACGCGCTACTCTAATGAGACAGCACCGCGATTACGCAACGTAAATTCAGTGTCAAATTGACGAATCAGCATGCCTAGTAGGCAGTGGTATTCCTATGTAAAACTTCAATCTTAATTATTATTTTTGTGCGAACTGAACATTTTGGCATATTCAATCGTATGAAGGAAGCCCAACAAAAAGTAACTGCTGTAAATCGTTGAGGATTTCCCTCGACTGTTTATGGTCTTCATCATCAGACCTGTAATGGCACTTATAACCCATATGGGTGCAAAGTTCTCATTAATAGAAATGAATTAAGTCCAAACACCAGGTAATTGCTGTAAATCGTTGAGGAGTTCCCTCGATCGTGTATGGTCTCCATCATCAGACCTGTAACGGCACTTATAATCCATATGGGTGCAAAGATCTCATCAATAGAAATGAACCAAGTCCAAACACAAGGTAATTGCTGTAAATCGTTAAGGAGTTCCTTCGACTGTCTTTCAGCTCCATCATCAGATCGACTCCCGACCTTCATTTAATAGTACTAATAGTAGTACTTTATCAAAATACTTAAAATACGATACTTTAAAATACGATTTTCGAAGGTTGCTCTCGATTTCTCTGGGATGCCATCATCAGATCCTGGTTTCCTTATCATGGTACCATTTCGGAGATATCTCCTTTTCACAAAAAAAAAATCATCCAATTCGGTTCATAAACAACGAAGTTATCCCTGAACACACATAAAAAAAAAACATATATACGGTCGAATTGAGTAACCTCCTTCTTTTTTGAAGTCGCTTAAAAAGAACTTTATAAGCTAGAAAGAATGATTATTTAAACAAAAATTAAATAATTTTAAATTTAAATTTCAAAGGCAGTAATTAAATAATAAGTTGGTGTCATACAATAAAATGAAGCTATTATTAAGACCTTTAAAATGACATATGTCACAACTTGATACACCACTGGGTACGAAACCGCCCATTGTCTTTTATAATATTTTATGAATTGAATTAGTTTGAATTATTTTTTTTACTAAGGCGGAAAGCTATTAAACTTAAAATAAAAATCTTACACTATATATACAATGTACATAGTATATACATTACCGAGTTGACCAACTAATAATTTTTTTATGATAAAAAAATTAAATTAAAACATATGTAAAAAGTGGTGACCACTTGGAATGGTGTAATTATTTTAATTTTAATACGCTTTTATAAATTCCACCTGTATGTTTTTTTGTATCTAATGGAATCTTTAAACGCTGTTGTCACCCACTTCCACTGAAGATATTGGGCTGAAATTCAGAATACATATGTAACTTCGATGACAATACACTAAAATGATAAACATAACTTTATGTTGCAGCCAGGATTGTTTCCTCATAAGGATACTCTTCACCGGTTAATAGCACGAACACGAAACTTTGTATGTAGGTTGGATTTCGATAGTTATCCATGATTTTCACTATAAACTGATGATGCACCACGATAATTTGTTAACGAGGGAACTCCTCAGTGGTTAGATTAGCACCGACATGAAGCTTTGTGTCGGTGTGTATCATTTCATCGTGTTATAGGTAATTGTGAGTTCCACCTTTATGTTTGTAAATTTTGATGGAATGTAGTTTAAAAAATATTAAGACTAAAAAAAGAAAAAAAATAATATGTTAAAAAAAAATTATAAATTACACTTTGATAGACAATCGAACTTTAAAAAAGAAAATAAGTAGAAAAAAAAATAGAAAATTAATGTTATTGTAAAAAATCGTGGAGTGCAATGAAATATTTAAAACAACTGATATCGGGCACCCCACGTTTTGTCACAATAACATTATTTTTCCTCATTAAACACTTCATTCTTATTCCAAAAGTTATTTTCTTCTTTATAGATCGATTTGGTATGAAAGTGCAAGTTTCTTATATTTTTTAAACTATAATGTTTTTAGAAGGCGGTCTGAATGATCGTGAAATTTGAAGGGCAAGTTAATCAAAACAGGGGTGTTCGCGCGGTTTCTCTATTTATAGAAATAAATAATGGTGGGAGCTAAGGGCGCGAGCGGGTTGCTTTTTGAGGTTTACGCATACGGTGCAAACAGAATGCTCGCTTGTGATTGGTGTAAAGTAAAAAGATTTAGTACTGTAAAATACAACATTGCGGTACAAGTTTCGATGTCATAAAGAACGTGTTAATAGTAACTGTATTGAAAAAAGTATTAATCGTTGTTGTAATAACGCATATAGACTTGTTTTTTTTTTTTGTATTGTGGACCAAATAATAATAAAATTTTAATCTATACGAAACAGACTTTATTTTAGTAGTGTTAGGCCCAGAAAGAAAGAAGTTTAAAATTGCAGACACTATTTTTAGTTTTGACCGCAGATTTGTGAAGGGAGACCACATGGACCCATAGATATCGATTTTGAAAGCAAGCAGTTCAAAAACTAAAACAGATTCAAAGGCAGTAATTTTTTTTTAGTTCTGAGCACAGATTCGTAATCGAAGACCATATACCGTAATCTTAGACATTTATTTTGAAAACAATCGGTCCAGAATCAAAAATAGTAGAATTTGACGAAATGGGAAATGAAAAGGTCACCTCATTCAATAGGACCTCGGTTTCACCATCGCCACGTATCACAAACAAAATGCACTCGTATTGCAAAACTCCTGATACGATAACTGTGGCACAGTATAGTATTGTCTAATAATTTTTTTTATGGAACTTTAAAAGACATCTTAACCCACACCCATAACACAAGCTTTGCTTAGTTTGGGACTAGATAGCGCTGTGTGGGATGTCCCAGGTATTATTGTTATCACTACATATTATAAAATAATGTCTCCCGCCGCGTCTGTCTGTTTGTCTGAACGCGACAAACTCAAAAAGTACCGAACGGATTGGCATATTATTGACATCAATGGACAGAGTGATTCAAGAGAAAATTTGTTGAAATATGACGATTATTGTTGAAGAAGTCGGAAAAAAATCAAGCTGGTTGGGAATTTTCATCGAAAATGCGGCCTAATCCTTTTGAGATATAACAAAATAATGTATGGAGGAATTGTGTCTCTTTTATAGAACTAAAGAAAAGTCCGCGATAGCATATGTCTATATTTTATGGATAGCTTACTATACTATTTTTATGATGTAATATGATGAGGTGATTGGAAAATAATTTATACGGATATGGTATTAATCCTTATCAAATTAAATACGATATTTACCTTCAGCATTTCATGAACATTATGATCGCCGTTTGTATTCTACAATTTAAATCAATATCTTAGGAGCCATACCGGACGACGCGACACACGTGGTTAGGCTGAAGTTATCAATGTTGTATACAAAGAAATATTTTAGTTTGTTTTTAGGTATTTATTCTTTACTTTTTCATATATTTATAGAATTCAAAATAAAATACATTAAAAATAATCCAAGTTGGACGAACTTGCGTTACATTTAAATCTAATGAAATCCAGTCCACATGTTCGACACAACAAGCTGATACGACACTACGACCGTAAAAACATTATGGCTCTGCTACCCGTGCGAAACCGGGGCGGATCGCTAGTTATTATATAAAATAAAGCAACATTAAAAACCTGACATAAAAGAAAACTAATTTTTAAATAAATAAAAATAATAATGATCAAGACTAATTAGTTCTGGTATAGAGCCAAGTATGTGTTGCCTCTGGTGCAGATGCGCGTGTAGTAGTAAGCAAGCTGTCAAGTAAAACCTATTTTCGAGCTGTCACTTTTTGTACATACGTCCTTAAAGCGGAGCGGTATACACATAATTTACCGCTCCAACTCGAGACGTGATAATTCAGCTATGCATTTGTCTTGTCATTCATTTGTCCTTTTATGTCTTTTCGTCTTTTACATTTTACTTCATTTCATACAACGATCATTGAGCCACCCACCACGAATAGCCGTTTTTCTTATGAATAGCCATACAATTTTAAGATCATCAATGTTGTTTGAAAATAAATCGATTTCTAATTGCTTGTGGGGCAGGCTATGAATATTTTAATGCACAATATTTTAATGTTTAAGTTAACCGTTGTCTTATAATCTAATTTAAGAAAACATTGGTACTTGTTATATCATACATTATTACTAACATTAAAATAAGTAGTATTATTAATATTACAAGTACGAGTAGTTAAACCACGTATAACTTTGTCGTTATATATTCTATTAAATCAAATCAAATATCTTTATTTCGTAGTTGTAAAGTAGAATGAATTTATTACTTTGTGGAAAAACGTCACCACGAAGGCGCATTAAAAGTGCTGGTCCCTCTCAAAATAATAAGCAAGAAACTGAGGGACGCTCTTTTTAACAAAATTTAAAACATTTTTTAACAATAAGTGTTTAAATATTAATATTATTGAAACAAACTGATGGGCGAGCGGCTCACACCCATAGATTTTAATCATCTAAATAGTCTGATACTTTATATTAAACTTTTGCATCTACATCTATGATATATGTTACTCCAGAAATGGAGGTTCTAACCACATTTCTTGTGCCCATGGTTTCTTTTATTTTCTATGATCTCGAACTATAACCTTATCCCCGGCTTCTAACTCTAACTTTCTATTCCCTTCTTTATATAATTTTTTTTCTTGTGATTCTATTTGTTTTTTAAAAACTGGTGTTAGTCTAAGTAATGAAAATCGATTTCGTAACTCCCTTCCTATCATTAAATGAACAGGTGTGACTCCAGTACATTTGGGGGGAGTGGTCCGATACTCGAACAAAAATACCTAAAGCATTAAGTGGTTGATCACTCTACACAATTTTCTTTATATGTGATTTAAAGGTGTCCACAAACCTTTCTGCGGCCCCATTAGTCACAGGCTGATGTGGTGGAGTGAATGAATGTTTGACTCCTGTTCATTCACAATTTTTTTTTTAATTCACTGCTGGTAGAAGATGACCCATTGTCCGTCACTAAATAGACAGGAAAACCATACTTCACAAATATTTCAAAAATAGACAAAAAAAAATCTTGTTTTTTAAATAACTTTGAGATTTTCCAACCGATATACTTGAACCATTATATACGTTTTTTGTACATAAAAAACTGCGTCGATGTTTGCCAAAAATATCAATATCAGCGTTCCAAAATTAGTAGGGTCAGATGTGCTACCACCGGTTTTAAATGATCTAATGACTTTACTGTGCCTCATTAGAAAAATGAGAAACACCGGGATGTATACACTTATTAAATAAATAAGCATGGTGAGGTGAAACGCAATCGATAATTGAACTTAAAATTTTAACTGAAAGGCCATGAAGGTCCGCAGTATTTTTCATTTCTAATTATTTAAATACTTTAATAATGGCTGTAGGGTCCACGTGAGAAAACTTAAATCAACCATGCACTCACTGACATTTTTCTTGAGTAATGATTCGGCAAGAGCGGGAGAGAAGTTTAAGGACTTGTTAGTCGAAACTGTTAGAAAAACTTCTCGAAAGCCTCGGCTACTTCTAAATTTGATGTTAAAATCTAATCATAAATTTTTAGTTTATAATCAATATTGCGCGTTTTCACCTTTCCAGTTTCGTTGTTCACGATTTGCCAAGTGGTTTTTGTAATATTTGAGATATTTTTTGAATAATTCCGACATAATTCCTCAAACGGTCACTTTTATTATAATATGATCTTTCTTCATAAAGTTCATACAACTTAAGCCTAACTTTATGGATTTCCGTCGTCGCCCAATCACGAAATCGTAAAAAATTATTAATTTGTATGGTTATAGATTTAAATACATTTTCATATACATTTTTTGTGATATCAAACAATGCCCTATATATCTCGTTCATACCATCGTAATATTTTAAGTACGGTAAAGTCGCTAATATGTTTTTTCTATAATTGTCAAGCCGACTCTCGTTGACTGGTGTACATTTTATTTTATTTTTGGTCACATGAAATTCACTTGAATCACAAACAGCCAGCTTACCACAGTGATCTGAAGCTAACTTATTAATTATGGCTTTATAACAAGGTTCAGCATTAGTAAAAAGTAGGTTCACTAGTTCGGAACATCGAAATAGCTGTTTGAATCTACTACTAAGTACACAATTTAAATCTAGTAGATCTATATTGAAATCTCCACAGACTATAACATCCTTGCCTTTATTTCTTATTATAAACAGTGTCTCATCCATTTTATTTTCAAACAAATGGTCTGATGAGGTTGAAGGTCTATATACGCTTATTACAACGAGCCGCTCGAGCTCTATACAGGCTATTTCAATCGTCTGTTCAACAGATAGGCTCACAGCATCAATGCGTTCTTTACACTTAAGTACGTTACGGGCAAGTATTTAAAGAGCCACCGTGTATCGATTTTTTTCTGCTGAACGAACTTGCCACCTGGTGATTTTTGAATCCAAACATAAACTGGTGAATTTTGAAATAGTAAGACATAAAATATGGATATTATTATGATTCAAAAATAATTTCAGTTCTAGTACTTTGCTCCTCATAGTCTTCATGCTCTGAATGTTTTAGTGTTCCGAGTTTAGCTTCCAATTTATATGATCACAGTTAGATTTACTACTACAGGCGGGCATTTGTTAAAAAATTAAAATTATGTAGCCAGAGTTACGCAATCAGTTGAAAGGTTCCAAAGGTTGAATGTCAACTACATTTTTATGCTCAATAGAAGCAATCGTTTTGTTAGCCAGGGAGCTGGCTAAATTAATAATATTATAAGATAGCAGATTTGCTAACTGTCGTTTATAATACTTGGAAGATACATTTCTTTTGTCAAATGAAATGTTTAACTATGTTTATAAGTGTCACGTATTATGCTAACAATAGCAAAACTTTAACTTTCAAAATTAAGAACAAATACATTATGGTACTTTATATGCTCAGAACATTTATGATAATATTTTTTTATTTATATAATAGCTGACATTAAATTTCTGAAGACAATTCGTTATAAATGGCAGAAAATTACAGAAAATGGTAAAATATGTTGGCAATAATAGAAAACGGCAGAAAACATTACAAATAGCAAAAAATGCAAAGAATTGTAAAAATTTTATAAAAACTTCAAAAATGGTATGATATGGTAGAAAATGGTGAAAATGTTGTAATTGGTAGTTGATAGTAGGAAGTTGTAGAAAATGGTACAAAATGTTGACAATGGTAGAAAATTGTATGACAGGAAATATTAGAAAATGGTCCGAAATTGTGGAAAATGTTAGAAATGGTTTAAAATAGAAAATGGTAAAATGCTTTCTGCAGTAGAAATGAATTCTCAATGCGTTCGGTATTTCTATGGTGTAATTTTCTTTCATGGTGACTTTTAATTTCAGGTGTTAGTCTCTTCGGTGCCTCTGGGGAAGATCTACAGCGGTCACGTAAAAGCCTGCCGCTCTCATGTATGACCAGGAACGCATCGAACGCGACGCTGCCGCCTGTGCACGTAACAACTCCGCCATCGCTCCACCCTCTGGTATGACCCCGCTCTCCGTGCAACCCATAGCCGCCATTAACGCCCGCTCCTTTGCAGGTCTGTACTGTCCGGGTACCTTCGACACGTGGCTGTGCTGGCCGCCAACCCCGGCAGGTGAAGTTGCACGCGCCCGATGTCCCGCCTTCATACCCGGCTTCAGCAACGAACGTCAGTAGTCGCCCGTCCTATCCTTATGGTCCCCGTGACTCCGCACTCACGCATGATGTTTTGCAGTGTTCGCGCACAAGGAATGCACGGCCAACGGCTCCTGGTGGCGCCACCCCGAAACCGACAGACCCTGGTCCAACTACACCGCGTGCGTAAATCCTCAAGAGGTGAGCACAAAAAAGCCCCCACCCCACCACACCTCGTAACTATCCGCTGCCACCTGTTGCAGGACGTAAGCGACATAATTGCCGTCTACGAGGCGGGCTACGGCGTGTCACTGGTGGCGCTGATCGCGTCGCTCTGTGTGCTGGCGTACTTTCGAGCATTGCGGTGCGCACGCATCACGGTGCACATGAACCTGTTCGCGTCTTTCGCGGCCAATAACGCGCTGTGGCTAGCGTGGTACGGCGCTGTAGTGCGTCAACCCGCCGTGCTGGACCACGCACCCATTTGGTGCCACGTGCTCAACGTCACACTTCAGTACGCGCTTCTCACCAATTACACTTGGATGTTGTGCGAGGGGCTGTATCTGCACACGGTACTGGTGTCCGCCTTCGTATCCGAGCGCCGTCTGTTGCGCGCACTGCTGGCACTCGGTTGGGCTCTGCCAGCACCCGCCATCGCCGTGTACTGTGCGCGTCGCGCTGGCGAACCCCCCGTCGCCTGCTGGCTCGACGAGGGTGCGCCACGCGCCGAGCTTGCCGTCGTGGCGGTGGCCGCCGTACTGCTCAACCTGGCGTTTCTGTGCAACATCGTACGCGTGCTGTGCACGAAGTTGCGGGCGGCGCGCGGACCCGGTGGTGCAAGGCCATCGTCCACGGCGCTGCATGCACTACGCGCGACATGCCTACTCGCGCCGCTACTCGGGCTACAATTTTTGCTGACGCCGTTCCGGCCAGCGCACACGCATTCCTGGTGGATGGCGTACGAATATGTTTCGGCTCTCACCACCAGTTTACAGGGTCTGTGCGTAGCTGTGCTGTACTGCTTTTGTAACGGCGAGGTGTTGGCGCAGGTGCGGCGGCGCTGGCGTGCGCTCACGTTCCGACCTCGCGCCAACTCAACGACCGCTACGACGGTCTCGGTGAGCGCAGCCGTAGCCCGCGCCCGTAGTCGTGTGCCGCCTCACCAACGCCGTATATGTACACAGTTCGTGCGGTCGGCGGCGCCGCCAGGTGGTCCAGACGAAGACAAGGTGTGACTAGGGCCGGCGGCGGGCGCAGAGGAGGCGCGCGCGCCGTCCGCCCGTCACATCCGCTTCGAGTGCGTGGACAGCGACGAAGAGCGCGATGCTGACGCCGCCCCTCATCACACCCTCATCTGAATGCGGACACCACGCCCGCCGCCTTCTGAATGCATTCGTGGAACTGTCTTGAGCAACCTCCAGTAAACAAATCAATTAGCTAAAGCTCAGTGGAGTCGAAAGCGCCCTTCCCGCGCCAGCCGTCAAACAGGGTACTTCTCGTCCATATCCGGCTAGACGAAGATGCGTCGTGTCAGCCTGTTTTCTGCTCTGCATATAGTCATTCAACTGCCGGTTGTCACCAAACCAACTGTTTACTTGTCGCCAGGTCATAGTATTAGGTATATATAATGATGTGACTTGAAATTTCATGAAAATGTGCCAACTCAAGAAATATTACAAATAAAACGTCTAACGACTTTCACACCATATGGTAGACATATTAAAAATGTAGGGTGTTAGATAAATTAAACACTATAATATATCGTGTAAATGTAGATTCGATCCAAAAACTTCTTATCCTAATATTTAAAATATACGTATATGACTGTAAACATAACGGCAACAGCTTTCTAACCTAAGCGGGTCAGATTTGGATTTCTTAATCATTTTCTAGTTACTTCTGGCAAAAAGTTTCAATAAAGTAACCTGGTAAGTCAAAAAGTACCATACAAATTGAAAAATGGAATGGCGCCGCAAACTAAAACCCAGCTCGTTTGTTCTAAAGCAGCCATGTTGCGCACGCGCATGTAAATACACAAAGCTGAGAGCGTGTAAAGAGAGCGCAAAAAGTTACTAGTTTATTATATTTCCAGTATTATTTAGTTTTATCTTGATGTGGAAAAGCAAATTTCTGCACATCATGATATGACGACTAAATATTTTATAAATAATTTCATCATATGCCTAGTCACAATCAATATACATACCTAGCTAATCTGTGATCTAACGACGACTTTTAGAATGATAATTATGTACATTAAGTATTGGATGTATAAATACGTATATTATATATAAGTACCAATTTCTTAATTGGCATTTTAATTGTGACAATTTTAATTGAAAATGGCACGTTGCTGCGTTTCAGGAAAGAGAGGATACGTATCTGCTCGTATCGACATCAGTTTGTTACCCCTCATGTCGGGGATGCTGGAATAAATGTTAACCGTATATATAGCATTGGTCTTCCCTGCATTACCGGTTCATTGAGGAAGGAGTCCAATAGAACGAATGGCCAATGTAGATCGCGGAATCGTCCATCCCGCCCTACTCAGATACCGCAATGAATAAATCAATTATTAAATCATTGAATAGAATAATAATTTGTCTAAGAATAATAGAAGAATAATTAGAAGCAGCAAAGTCATTTTGAATACCCACCGCACAAATTCGTTTTGATTTTGTCTCTACACTTACAAAAACACGAGATCGATTAGTCTTCTAGTGAATATTAACCTACGCTTATCTAACTTTAGCGTGCCTGTAATCATGACTTTGTCACAAAACAGCCCGTATAACGAGAGGAACTAATCATTTTATATAAATATAGTTCAATAACAACTTTAATTGGCCTTATTCGTGCCGGTTTATTTGCTACAAGAATGATGTTACAGTATCGTAACATGGCGAATCGTGTTTTAGGCCCAATTTACTAAAACTTTTTACACCTCAACTTTATAAAGGTAGAAAGTTAAGTAGGGTTGATCTTGCAATATTACACGCAACTCCATTCATTCAATGTAACCTAAAGAAGAGCTCAATCAGACATTGAGCGTGACGTCATATTGAGTTGTAGACAAATATTGAATCAATTTCAATTTTTGTCGAAAGACAGGGCGAGTTTACGTCAAAATGTATGGAGAAGTCGCGTACGTCCCACGTCCTTCGTCGTCTTTCGTTCCGTCTCCGTCACTTGCCACTTCTAAATGGAAAACCGCGTCTATGATTGACTCAGTGTGGTACTTTTCTCATATACGTGTGAGAAAGACACGCCTTAAAAGGAGCCCCTACCCGTGTCCTTATTGTTCATATTAAATTTAAATAAATATAAATATATATATGTTTATATATATTTATAACTTAATTCCGAAACGCTGGTCTAATTAAGTCTAAGGTACAATAAGGGCTGAGGGAATAGAATGGAAAATTGGTCTGTCCTTATGTCTGATTTCTACTTATATAGATATGAACCTTGGCCATTTTGTGGTCCCAATTTAAAGACTAGGTATTACGCCGAAATGTCGGTTATAATTTGAGAGCTTCAACAGTCGGGTCGACCGTTCGATAAAATGTTACTAACGGATTCTCGGACGGACGTACAAAATGGAGAATTCACTTGGATCAAGCACTTACACTTATCGTCTAGGTATGACATATACAAAAAAAATAATAAAGAATAATAAGATGATGGATGACTTAGGAGATAATGTTAGCCAAAATCAATCGCAAATATTGAATCAAATCAATTCAAAATATTTTTATTCGATAGATTTGCGCAAATACTTTTGAATCGTCAAGATTTACAGTTACAGTTTCTTTGTATTTCATTTTTTTTAAATTACAATCGGTTCATAGTTTAGCTTATACTGAGAATAGCCGACAGTAAATTAATCTTTTCAAAATATTATAAGTATTTACAATAAATATATGCAAATAGCAAAACTTTAACATTTAAAAAAATCAAGAAGAAATAAAGATAATAAAATGAAAATGACGTCTCGGTTACTTAAATAATCATCTACCGTTTCTCAGTTATTTTTTTTTCACAGTATTTTTAAACTGGAGACAATCTGTTTTAAATGCGTACAACTTTCTCGATAAAACAATATGAACTTTCTTCATACGATATGATGGTAGCACTAGTTAATATTTATTTCGTGTATTAACATTGTGAACATTACTGCATTCGTTAAATTTATTTATATTTTGGTGCGCAATTGTTAAATTACTATAAATATATTGAAATGTCACAATGAAAATACCAAAATCCCGAAATCGCCGAGAGAAACCCAGGTACCAAGTTGTAAATTACTCGGACGGCTCCTTTTTGTTTAATAGAAATTGTGCCTATATCAGCGACTCAGCTTCTCAAAAGAAACCGTAGGACATAACGCATTAAAATTATTAAAATACACTAACCGCTCTGTATCTACATCCATGAGTTATCTGATTTTCCTAACGGCATATGCAGCTGACCTGCAACTTAACTTCCCAGGAAAACACGTCATATGGGTATAGATTTGAATTGAAAGTCTCAAAAAAAAATTAGGCTCAGTCAAGTCAAAATATCAAAATCTGGTGAAGTGCACTGTTTACATCGTCATGAATAATTGTATATCGGTCAAATTTAAAAATTAAAAACGTGACATAAGCAAACAGTGCAACGTTGCACAAATTCTGCGTAAAGAAAGGCACCTACCTACCTAAATCATTAATTTATGCTAAAAAGAGAAGAGGGCCCAGGATCGAGCCATGCGGGACAAGATTAAAATTACAAATCAGGTGACAAGCACACTAATGATATGAACAACATAAACAGTGCTCCTAAATATCCTTCTAAAATACAAATTTTCAATTTCGTAAATTTACAAATCTTGAATATAACAGTGGAAGCCAACATTGCTTAAGATCTATATAGAGTCAGTCACTCGAGGCGAGGACCTTCTAAATCACAGTGTTAAACTCTTGTGTTCTAACTACAACTTGAACCGCGCCCTAGTTTTATGCATTTATGAGATACACGTTTGCAGAGTATGCGTGCTTATTATGCATTCGTATGACATACCTATCTCCGTCTCTTTTTCTCTCATACGTCTCTCTTTCACGCGTCTCACTTCGTCTGAGAATGCGTCAGCCCCCGTGAGTATGTACGTTAGTTAAAAACTTACACGTGTTAGCTATCTGAATCAAACCGATACGTGTTTATAGGCAACTATAATAGCTGCAGTTATACAGCAAATATAAATGAGTAAAAATGTTGTATTGTCTGGCTACTAAACCTAATCTACAGGCAGTTGTTTTCACGTAAAAATTGTAAAATATAAGTTACTCAAAAGACATACTGATGTTATTAACAAAATAAAAAAGAAGACAAATTAACACCGCAAGGGTGCATCAGCCACCTCAATCCATTTCAGAATTATATAAAAAAGTTAAAATCTCTGATGGACCACTGACACCAAATAATCAGCCACTCAATCGTACGGCTAGCCTGTTGATTAAATGCAGGCATTCATTTAGACGTTTAGGTCGCGAAGGTATAATTAATTAAGGTAACTCGGCGTTCGACATGTTGGCTCATTGAAATCTAACTTTTTGTAAACGGCTGCACTAAAAGCTGTAGGGTCATTTAAATTTTTTTTTTTCCACAGCAGCGCTAGCGGTCTGTTTTATTACAAACTAGCTGACCCGGCGAACTTCGTACCGCCTCAAAACTCAGACAATTTTAGAACGTATATGTATTGCAGCGCCCGTTCTGGTAGCACATTACCACAATTCTTATACCAATTCACATTTTAGAGAAACGTATTTATTGCAGCACCCCTGGTGGCTCATAGCCGCAATCCTTATCTAAGAACCTGCTCTTAGGTGATATGTTTTTAACACAAAAAATCGTGTACAGATCCTTTCAGCCGTTTTAAAGATACATATCTATTGCAACGCCCCTTGGTGGCCCATAACTGCACAACTTATTTAATTTAATTATGATACTTATGTGATGCAAAAACCGTATCAAAATCAGTGCAATCGTTTCAGAGATATACATTTATTGCAGCAGCGCCCTCTGGCTTTTAATAACCATAAAACTTATTTAGAAACCTGTGTTGATACCTATCTAAATACATAATTTCACATATAATATTATAAATCATTAGAGTCGTTTCCGAGATAACCGATATAAGAGTAAAGAAATTTATTTTTGAATGCATCCTATTTGACAGGCAGGTACGAACAATTTGTATGAGAAAATTAAGTTCTTGTTTTTTTGTTATAATGTAATTTTTTCTTGCAATCGTAAATATAAAAATGTAATGAAGCTTTTTACATGTCTCGCTAAAACGCAAAAAAGGCTGGACCGGTTTTGCTAATTTTGGTTTTGAAATATTTCTGGAAGTCCAAGGAAGGTTTAAAAGGTTAGAAAATGTGAAGAAATTGCAAGGAAAAACAACAAACTTCCCATACACACTGTTCGTACATTCGTACGTTCGGTCCATTCAAAGATCAATGTCTTTACTTTTTTATAGGCTATCTCAGAAACGGCTCAAATGATTTATATGAAATTTTGTATTTGGATAGATAACATTCCAAAGCGGGTTCCTAAATAGGTTTTATGCTTATTAAGCACCGGGGGGCGCTGCAGTAAACTTGTTCTTTTGAAACGACTGGACTGATTTTGATTCGGTTTTTTGCATTACATGAGTATCACCTGCGAATAGATAATTAAATAAGTTGTGCTGTTATGAGCCACCAGGGGGCGCTGCAATAGATATGTATCTCCAAAACGGTTGGGACGATCTTGACGCAATTTTTTATGTTACATAGATATCACCTAAGAGCAGGTTTTTAGATAAGGATTGCGGCTATGAGCCACCAGGGGCCTTTCCAATAAATACGTTTCTCCAAAACGGCTGGATCTGTAAGAGGTTTTTGCGTTGTACAGATGTCATCTAAGAGCGTGTTCTTCGATAAGGTTTGTGGTCATGGGCCACCAGGAGGCACTTCAATGGATATGTTTCTCTAAAACGGTTGGAAGGATTTTGACGTGGTTTTTCGCGTTACACAGGTATCACGTAAAAGCAAGTTCTTAGATAAGGATTGTGGTTATGGGCTACCAAGGGCAGGATGGGGGGCGTTACAATACATATACGTCTTAGACTGTTCTGAGTTCTAATGCGGTACGAAGTTCGCCGGGTCAGCTATACGTCGCAAAAGTGTAATTTATTTAATTAATTTTAATTAACAGGAAAAGGAAGAACGGGAATGTGTTAAAACTGAGATAAAAAAGTTATTCTTGAATGGAAACGAAAACGAAACCACACCAAGGCCAAGAACGGAAACAATAAAGTATTTTTGCAATGGGAACGAAAACTGGAAAGGAAAAACGGGAATAAGTCAGAAATAAAAAAAAAGTTATTCTCATGAGAAAGGAATGCTACCCGTGCGAAGCCGGGACGGGCCGCTGGTTTCTTAATATTTTCTCACCTTTTAAACCTTCTGTGGACTTCCAGAAATATTTCAAAACCAAAATTAGGCACATCGGTAAAGTCGTTCTCGAGTTTTTGTGAGACTAACAAGCTTCTATTCATTTTTATATATTATATATATTATATATATTATATATATTATATACATAGATAAAGCACTTGATAAAACGTCGTTTTTTATTAAAGTATTTTGTTAGAAGTGAACTTAGATTAAAAGAAAAAGGAATAAATACATCATGAATTTGTCCGCAAGTTACGAGTCGTCGGACAATTATTTTTTTACCGCAATGTATTTTATTTCCAACCTATCTACAAGTATACCTTCCATTCTTTAACAATATGACTTTCTTTCTGTTTGCAGAATCATGTAAAAATTTATATTTTCTATACTCTTATTAATTGTCACCATAACATTACATGACAACTCCTTTAGCCACAACAATCAGCCACAGCAGCGAAATGTGGACGTGGCAACGCATCATCACATGTGGCGAGACCACAAAGAAAAATCAACAACAATACCATCAGCGCAGATTCTTATCATCCATAGAATAGATGTTGTCATGTGAAATTACCTACCGTCGTATAGTGTATAGGACACAGCCCACGCCAAGCTTTCCACGATGCACCACGTTCTGATAAAACAAGGGTATTAATTCTGATAATCAATTGTGATATAAAGTTCTGTTTAGTCATCTATACTTGCACAATGAACAACATTTTCCCGTAGTCTTCCAGGAAATTGACGTTCAAACGATTAGAGAAGTTTCCGATCAGCGTTTATTATCATTCATTAGAATCGTTTAAGAACTATCAAAACACGATTCGAATCGACGCTGGAACAAGTTAAACCCAATAAATTGACTCTACGGCAACCAAAGCCGAAGACTTCGTCCATTTACGTGGCGTTGATCAGAAGTTGGCTCTAAGAAACTTACTTACGGAAATACTTCGCTCCTTCTTACGTTTGTCCGCAATACAAACACGTTAGACCATCCTTATGTTTGTTACTTTAGTTGCCATAACTGTAATTCATCGATTGCCTTTAATTCAATTTCATAGCAAATAATGGTTAGGTATACATATCGACTACATGACCGAACAAGTGAGTAGGTACCTACTCCTTGAATAGAGTGCACACTGCACGCCCGACGAAAAGATGTGGAGAGGCCTCGCGGTCATCGTAACGTAAACCGCACATATTTTTAGTAACACGTTGTAAGGTACATATTTACAAAGTCGCAAATAGCAGTCTCTGGGAACTCGAAACGGCCGCTACGCCAAAACACAATAAATATAGTTTTTATGGGGCGAGGCGGGCCGCCGCCACTGCGCTACGAGGTAATGTATAAACTACGACAGAGATATTAACGAACCCCAAGAAAAAGTCACTTGACACCTCAATTATACGAGAATCAGAAAAAAAGAATCAAATATTTTTTATTCAGTAAAATATCCGAAGTTATCCGTCATAATAAATTTTTAAACATGTGTGCCCGTCGAGAGCCATAAAACAGCGAGAAATTGCTGACATTCATTGAAATCCATTTAACGAGACATAAAGCGAAAATAAGCTGACATTCATCATGAAAAGGTTGTTAAAATATTTTCCTCCTTTAGATGCTGATTCAGTTTCATGATTTTTTCTTAAAGGTCTTAAATGTATATACTCACACGGTCCCTTAACCAACTTACATACATACCAAATACAGACAAACCAGTACGATAAACTTTTCAGATTATTAAAAATTTGTTAGTTGTATAGAGCCAAACATTTGGTTCCCTCTGAAGTTGACTTGTGTGCTATTTTCCACAGGTTCGAGGTTCGCTCTCGCCCTGCAGAACGTAACTGATAGGTACCCATTTATCCCACTTCAACGCTATTCGCTCCGAGTGCTGATGCACTCGGAGCGAATAGCGTTGAACTAACAACTGATGTTGTTAGTTGCTGTTGCGCCGTGAATGTGACTAATAATAAAAAAAACTTGAAGCCATCGTGGAACGGCCGGCAAATTTAAAACATCTAAAACATTATTAAACAAACAACAGTCAGCAATTTTACCAATATTACAAGTTTAAGAAAACCATACCTAAATTTAAAATGCCATTAACAGTAAACTAGAGTACAGACCACGAACCGAACCCCAATATAAAAAAATTCTGGAAACTGGAAACAGCAACAAAGTGTCTACTTAAAGCATCCATACACGTGCGTGCGGACGATTTTACGCGTGACAAACTAAAAGAGTGCGACTGAGTTGTTGTGTATAAAGATCCTCTGAGCAAATGCCCTGAGTCTGTATTTACTGTTCGACGTGGCTTCAGTGGCAGACAGAATCTACCAGTCTTTAGCGCTCGAGCGCCATTATTTCTTTTGACTTTAAATGAACGCGACATTAGATACTACTAACACGAACAGAAATATTGACTATCGCAAAAGACTACAAAGTTCTTTGTGCGCAAAAGCGACTTATGGCGAGAATGCTACTAAAAGTCTCCATAACCTTATTGGCTAGAGATTGAACCATCAACATCGATGTACCAATATAACTAGATGGGCTGTCCGAGTTCTAAAGTATCCGCGCAGAAAGTCATCCAAAACGCAATAAGTCCTCCGACCGGCTTTTAGTCAATGTAATGGCTTAGCGCTGAATAAACGTGCGCAATGTCGACTTGTGTCGTGAAAATTTGTAAAACTACTCGTCAAAGACGCAAAAAAGACCTGAATATCGTATTTTCGATAAGTAAACATTTAAATTTACATTAGTTTATGTTTGCGGACGATTATTCAATTGCTTTTTAATTTAATGTGAACATCATCACGATTTAGTTCTCGCCCATTCTCGTGAACAGTGTGAAACGTCCGACCCGTAATAAGTATTCGTAAAGATTGACCCGACCCGATGCGACCCACGTGCGGTGGCCGCGGCGCGGCTGGTCCGAAGAAGTCTATTCTCAAACGTCTTACATCAGAATTCTTCTCCACGAATATATGTCATAAGCGTTATGAATACAGCTCAGTTTCCATGCTTCATGAAAGAAAAATAATTCCGTCCGAAGAAGTGAATTTTCAAAGGTCTTATATTAGAATTTCATAATGCGAATATATGTCATAAGTGTTACGAATAGACCACAATTTTCTCGATTCATGTAAAAAAAAGGTATACATAAGGTAACAAACTAATACGCTACATTACGGCACAATACGGACGGTTTGTTTCGCCTTTACACGAATGACTTTGCGTCCTGTTAAAAATGGTAGATCAATGACTATCAAGCAGGAAATTACTATACTATTGTATTCACTGTGAGGCCACGCCGCTATCAATTCGTTACTGACAGAATGGTCGTTTCTTTGTGACGACGGCTACCCAGGAAAACATTATTTACTGAAGTAATCCAAGAATTTACTCTAAGATGATACTTAGGTAATGTAAGTAATCACCAACCAATACTAATACGAATCTCAGTGTAGGGTAATGCAAAATATCGCATCAAAATCGACTTTCAGAGAAACACAACTGGTATTGCCCTCTGAGGCCTTTATCCGCAAAACGTATTTGAATCGCTCCTCGTTAAAAGGGCGTAAGTCACGATTTTAGCGAAATTTACTTAATGATGTGAATCTATTCAATAGGCAACTGACTTCAATTTACAATTGATGCCAAATCAAAACGCCGCTTGTGGACATCAGCTCATTAATCAGTAATTGATGTGCTGACTTAAGATATTTCATTACTGATTAATCAGTCTACTAGCGGGGTTTTGATCTGGAATCAATTTTTGTAAATAAATTGAAACTTGTCTGTGCACGTTTCCCAAGTAGGTTAAAATTCTATAAGCAGAACATGTTCGCTATTAATAGGCGACAAGTGGAAAGAAGCGGTGCGGTGGGGCAAAGGACGCTTCCCGACGATTACTACCGCGAGCGTCGGGAGAGCGGACAAATAAGGTTTAGTTAATTTTAAAAAAGGTAACAAAATGTCACAGAAGTTCACGTGTGTATAATGGATTTCATAAATATGCAAAGCTACGAATGAAAAAGATATTTATTCATGGCTACGCTATGTCGACATCCCTACACGTGCGTCTCGCGCTAAATATACCTAAACCGGCGTTAACACCGAAGATGACTTACTTACTCGGGACCGCGCGCCCCAAGTACTTTGACGTTTCTAGTAATCTCAATGGTTTATTTAAGTTTCGTCAATCAGTTATTCAGTCTAGTCCAAAGACTGTCTAGGCTACTCTACGTACGCGTAGTATTGTTTAGAAAACAATATTATTTACTATGATAAAAAAAATTAAAAGATTGCTCTGAAACAGATTAATTTTATTAGTAGTTTAGACTCCTTGTTATTCGCTGGTGTGTATTGTTTAGATAAAAGCGTATACATTTTTTGAGTTTATATATTCTTGTAGTATATATATTCCAGATGAATAGAAACCATTTCATGACATAATTTTTATAAACATAAAACTTGATTGTGAAGTCAATTTTAATTCTTGATTGTATATACAGGCTGAGGATTTAATGACTAGCCAAATTTTAATATATTGATCTTTGATAAAAATCCGTTGGCCGTCTTGTTCCCTTTTAGTATCGTTAAATACGAAAATATTCAGTTAAGACTACGTAAACCTTTCCCAAAACTACCAAAATACTAGTCACCATTCACGAGGGCGCCAGTGCACGTGCACGCGCCCGCCCACACGCCCCATGCCCCGTCCTTTCGCCTATGTGAGTAGAAGGTGGCCAAATTTTTTAGAAAATATTTTGGAAATAATTGTTGATTATAAATATTTGACCTACATTTTTATTTACGTAATGAGGTCTATTGGTGATACCTAACATCTAGAAAAATTTTGGCTGATTATTAAAACCTCAGCCTGTATATAACATCTTAATGAAGTTTAGTAATATTTTAATGATATTTCACTTAATTTTTTTTAGGTTTAGATGTAAGAAGGGCGTAAGTTCAAGGTTTTTATATTTTTTTAATGAAAAGGGTTATGCTCTAAATTATTCGATTCACCAAAATAGCCGTATTTACTAGCTTGCTTTGTAAAGCGTGTTTTATTTCAAAATACATTTAAAGTGCAAAACAATTCCATTGATTTTTTTACAAGAAACAGTTTTTTTTATGTATAATTTTCTCTATGTTTAACGTTTTGAACTTGTGCCCTATTAACAAGCAGCGAAGTCGTTGCCTACTCGCTGAGACACTTTAAATTGTGTTCTATATTTGTTATAGTTATAAATATATCATTGTTGTAATTGTTATTACCTGGTAAGTACCCTTTCAAAGTGTCGGAGTTGGCACCGACTTCATTTACTATATGCCGCCTGTTAATGCTCCTTTGTTTAAAATGAAAATTTTATTTTTAATTTTTTAGTTTATGTTTTTGAAGTAGGTTTTTTTTTTTTTTTAATTATTTTATTTTTCAATTTTTAGTTGAACGCATCTGTAACTTATTTGTATTTAGTATAAATGGGGCTACTAAACGCGCTACTCTAATGAGACAGCACCGCGATTACGCAACGTAAATTCAGTGTCAAATTGTCGCATTAGCATGCCTAGTAGGCAGTGGTATTCCTATGTAAAACTTCAATCTTAATTATTATTTTTGTGCGAACTGAACGTTTTGGCATATTCAACCGTATGAAGGAAGCTCAACAAAAAGTAACTGCTGTAAATCGTTGAGGAATTCCCTCGACTGTTTATGGTCTTCATCATCAGGCCTGTAATGGCACTTATAACCTATATGAGTGCAAAGTTCTCATCAATAGAAATTAATTAAGTCCAAACACCAGGTAATTGCTGTAAATCGTTAAGGAGTTCCCTCGATTGTGAATGGTCTCCATCATCAGATCTGTAATGGTACTTATAACCCATATGGGTGGCAAAGTTCTCATTAATAGAAATGAGTTAAATCCAAACACCAGGTAATTGCTGTAAATCGTTGAGGAGTTCCCTCGATTGTGTATGTTCTCCATCATCAGACCTGTAATGGCACTTATAATCCATATGGGTGCAAAGATCTCATCAATAGAAATGAATCAAGTCCAAACACCAGGTAATTGCTATAAATCGTTAAGGAGTTCCCTCAATTGTGTATGTTCTCCATCATCAGATCGATGCCCGACCTTCATTAAATAGTACTAGTGGTAGTACTCCATAAAAATACATAAAATACGATACTTTAAAGTACCATTTTCAAAGGTTGCCTTCGATTTTTCTGAGATGCCATCATCAGATCGTGGTTTCCTTATCCATGGTATGGTATGGTATGGTAGGTACCACTCTGGAGATACCTCCTTTCCAACAAAAAAAAAATTATCCATTTCGGTTCATAAACTACGAAGATAGCCCTGAACACACATAAAAAAAAAAAAAAAAAAACATACATACGGTCGAATTGAGTAACCTCTTTCTTTTTTGAAGTCATTTAAAAAGATAAAATAAATAAAATTAAGTTCGCTTTTACCGTATTATTTTTTGTAAAAAAAACATTATCATGAGCATCCGGCGGTCCAGCTGTTTGAGAGCAGTACATCTAATAGAGCGCTACCTGGTGGTCTGTAACAGTTAAACGTGTTAAATAATCAGGACTATAAAAACAATGTGCTGATATATTGTTTAATACAAGAAACCGCATCAAAATCGTTCCACACATACACACAAACACACCTCTTACCTAAAAGGCATGTAATAAATTACAAACGTACTGTTACGGGCTATCTGGATATCGGGGATGCACTAAAACACTAATTTTATTTAACTTTATTTTATTATAAGACGAAATCTGAATCTGAAAAAATTTCTGAATTCGTGGAATCTATTTCTTTCACTGGATTTTTCTGTTTTATTGAATGGCCGTGGGAACTTTTCGACTAAGCTCGATTATATGTCGACGTGTTATTTACAGATAGACGTCACAGTACTTAGATAAAAACACATTTTTTTTAATATTAATAATACTTATTGACTTTACCATAGAGTTTACTAAAATACCTATTTGTGACTTTGTCTATTTTTATAATTATAAATACTCGTATGGTTCTATAGTAATTAAAGAAATAGGGGGCGCCTTTTGCGGCGCGTACATAATGAGTTTTTGGTATTAGTCTTGTTTGAGCGGCTATTATCCAACATAAAGCGCTTAGCTGAGTATTTACCTGCCCTTAATGTTGTGTTACAAATGCCGAGACACAAGACCACAAAAACAAGACATCCAACATAATTTATTTGGTGTAATACAAATTACTAACAGCATTAAAAGCAAAAGGATCAATTTGTGTAAAAAAATCACATGATCTCCTGCAATTAATTTTTATAGTAATAACAATATCTAGGACATCCCACACAGCGCCATCTAGTCCCAAAGTAAGCAAGTATTATGCTTGTATTATGGATTACTAGACAACTGGTATACCTACTTAAATATCCTTTTTTTGTTAATAATACATAGATATATTGATACTTTTTACAGCCGAGACAGGGAACAAAAAGACATGTTCATGCACACAAATATATGCCCGGGCGGGTTTCGAATTCGCCACCTTCGCCTCAGCATTTAGGGTCTCTAACCACTCGGTCAATTGGTCAGTCGATTAATATAGTATTTGTAATTATTATCAGTACATATTATAAAACAAAGTGTCTGTATGTCTGTCTGTCTGAAAGCAATAAACTCAAAAAACAAGAAATACCGAACGAATTTTTATACGGCTGTCACCACTGGACGGAGTGATTCAAGAGGAAGGTCTGTGTGTAGTATAATTCATTATAAATTTGTTTAAATTGGTTGAAATATGACGATGATTGTTGAAGATATGAGAAAAATCAAGGCAACTGCAGGTTTTCATCGAAAATGCTGTCTAATTTTTTAAAGATGTAACAAAACAATGTATAGAGGAATAGTTCCTCTTTTATAGGTCTAAGGAAAAGTCCGGGATGGCATAATAAAATGTCTATTTTATTGTTTAAAAAATTGTCACATATAATGTAGTAATAGGAAAGCTATTTGCACGGATACGATATTAATCATTACTAAATTAAATGCGTTAGTTACCTTAAGCATTTTATACACATTTAATTGCTCTTTACACCATACAATTTAAATTAGTTTCTTAGGAGTAATTGCAAAATTAACAAACAGACGAGGCACACGTGATGTAATTTATAGGCAGAAATTAACAACATTGTATACAAATAAATATTTTTGTTTTTTTTTCTGTATGGTATATTTCTTACTTTTTGAAATGTTTATAGAATTGGAAATAAAATATATTAAAAATACTCCAAATAGGATGACCAAATGTTAATAATTATTTATTTTGTAATAGCGACATCTATTCACTTTCTTATGTATCGTTTCGTATCCTATTGGACACTATGATTCGACATTCGGACAATGTACTGTAGAGGCGCTGTATCATTTTGTTTGTTACATTCAAAGACTGTCACATTTATGTCACATTCAAAAGATATCAAAAGTTCGTAAATGGTCATGTGATGGTTTCTGTAGGTGATGTTCATTATTTTCTATATGTGCTCAATTGTCACGTTTTACTTTTAAGCGTTATATAATCTATCTTACAAGTAACCACAAAATACCAAGTAACTTCACTTTGTTATCTTATCTGTTGTGTTTGTTTAGCGGTAACGCTCGGTGTTACCCGTTCTAGTGTTTTTATCCTACGTTAGTAATATTGAATGCATATATTAATATTAGTTGATTTTGGTTCATTGTCACTAACTTTTTAATAACCCACAATTTAATGGTCGAGGTTCAATTGTTACTGTAACGATGTACATGAAAATATATAATTTAATTATGTTTTTTAATTTGATGAAAATAGTTTAATTATGTAAAATATTTTTTAAAGTACAAAAAAATGCTCAAATTTCGTAGAATTGGTATTATTTTGTCTGGTTTTATTTATTTATTTTTCTTGTCTAATTTATCAACTTTCATTTTCGGTTTGCTGATTTATATTGGTAAAACATTGTACGTGAAATGACAAGTTTGACTTTATACCAAATAAATATACCTTGCACAAGTGAAAACGGTTACAATTGAATTATTTTCACATTAGAAACCAATTTTACTTGTTATTAGTTATACTTATTTAACCATGTTTTAACTACTACTTACTTATGAATCAATGAAAGCTTACGTTTTTGTGTTATTAATTAATTCTATTATAAAATATTTTGACAGTAAAAATAATAATAGAGTTTAGTTTCATAATAAGATACGTACAAATTAAAATGTTGGTCAATCCGACATTGATTTACCTTGCCACTGCCATAGGCTGGTCACTTTTTCTTTTATTTTATTTGATAGAATCAGATTACAGAAATACTTAAAATGTTATTTGAAAACATCTACAAACCACAAAGGACAGAACATACGTACCTATGTAATAAACCCGGTGTATACTTAACCTAATTTTAAATCGGATATTATATACGATTATTTTTATCTTTTTAGACGTTTATTTTTTTAATTTTTTTTTTTATTTAATTTATCTTACGCGATATAACATTTTATTGCATAGTACTTTACAGACCATTTGTGGCATTAACGATTATAATTTTTTTACGTTTTATTTTAAAGACCTTATTATTTATAGATAATTGGTAGATGTTTTTCGTAAACTTTAAAATCACCCTAGTAGATTCTGGCATTTTGCCCTGTTCATACCAACCGCCAACTGTCATGTTACAAGTGTGTATCGGTGTGTAAGAAAGACTTGTAATGTGTATGCATTGTTCTGAACTAAGAATCGATACGATTACGATGAATTAATATTATTATTGACTTTAAGTGTACAGTTATATCCGGCCAATGTAACACTAAAGTAACCTTAGCAACTCCAAAATAATAGAAGCGTTCATGAAACGTTACTCGGGGGACCCGCCTAGTGGTGGTGCAGGTGGCTCTTGTGTTGTGTATTAATTTTATTAGTGTGGTGTGGACACAGGCGTATAGCTATTTATTATGTTTTTAATAAATACCTAATGATAGCATTTATCAAATGTAATTCTAGACCCAGAATAAGTTATTGAAATAAAAAAAAACACTCGCCATATGACTCTACTCACTCGGTCGGTATTGCCGGAAAATATCTAATCAACTTATGACCCCGGCCTGCCCTGCCCCTCCCAGAGCTCCAATCGGTGAGTGAGTGAGTAGGACGTATGTATGTATACAAAGAATACAAACAAACAATCTCTTGACCATGTCTTGACTTTATGCTCTTAAAAAACTGGTTATTGTTCTGCGAAAGTAACAATTTGCTGCAGGAGCGTGACGAAAAAACGTATTTAGGTATAGTTCCAATCAAACTTTATGGCGGATCGGAATACCACGCTTTAACGTGCTTGCGCAGGTTCAGTCATATGCCCCTCGCTCCACTGCATCCCGCTACACCTAAAACTAATTACTGCGACGCGACTTGTGCCTATGTTCACATCCGCCATAAAGGTTGATTGGAACTGTATAGGTACTTTTATTTGAACTGATTTGAATGGTACGGTAGGTAGTTATCTTCAGTTATACGTTAAAATATTAGCCCTACGTTCAGGTATACAAGCATTTTAAAATGCACCTCAGAAGCACCGTTAAACGTATTGCACCTAAATTATCTAAAAAAAATTTTACCCACAACGGAGACGGAGACGATGTATGCTTTGTTTGATGTAAGAGGTTGTGTGTCTGTTTCCATTTTCCTCAAAAACTGGACCCTGGACAGTTTTCAATGTTTTTTTTTAAGAGGATTGTGTAGAAGGTAGGTACCTACTTGCTTTCCATACAAATGGCGTTAAAGTTTGCACCCCATTAAACATGAACTCATCATCGCCGCAAAGAAAAATGCTATAAGTATGGTAGGTATTCAAATCAGCCAAAACTAGGTTCAACACTTTTTATTTTTATACTTAATTATTTGATACTGTGACGTCTATGTATAGAAACACTTCCATGTTTTATAGAAAGTACCAAATACAGAAACATCGAGAAATTCCGAGGAAAAAATAAATTCCACAAATTAAATTCATTTTAAAGGCAGTTTTTACTCAGAGAGAATTACGCGTTCGTAAAATATAGACAGAACGAAGTGCGCTGACAAAGTAGGCGCCGGTGGCGTATAGAAATTCCCAAGGTAAATTGAGATTATTTCATAATAGAATATTCGACAATGGGAAACTTAGAAATACTGTGTGGTGGATTTCGAGAGTATTACAATAAGGAGCCGGTGCGACGTAAGTCAGTTAGTTTTTCTTGATAAGTCAAATGCGATCAACTGCGAGCTATAAAGTGCGATCAAAGTGTAATTTATAATCTGTTTGAATTGTGATTAAATCAGTTTGTGATTATAAAGTACAATTAAATCAGTGTTTTAGTGCATCCCATATATCTGGACCGATAGCCCGTTTAGCAATACCTACATCGAAAGAAAAAAAAACTTAAAGGCGCAAGCATTTTTTCAATTTTTTTTTACGTGGATAAATCAAGATGATTGAAAAAATAAAAACGGTTAACGTTAGTTTTTGCTGATTCAAATACTTATATATTTTTTACCATATATTTTTAAATCCTCTTAAGGTAATCACTACAGAGCAGGTTTTTAGACATATGTTTTTTTAATTTTTTTTTTAACATGTAAAAATCAAAATAATTTAAAAAATAAAAACTGTTAAATGTAGTTTTTGCTGATTCGAATACTTATATATTTTTTACCATATATTTTTAAATCCTCTTAAGGTAGTCACTACAGAGCAGGTTTTTAGACATATGTTTTTTTTAATTTTTTTTTTAACATGTAAAAATCAAAATAATTTAAAAAATAAAAACTGTTAAATGTAGTTTTTGCTGATTCGAATACCGTATATTTTTACCATGTATTTTTAATCCTCTTAAGGTATCACTATAGAACAGGTTTTTAGACATATCGTCGACTGTAATTTCAATTGACGTAAGGGACAAAATGCGAAAATCACTTTTTTAGCTTCTTATATTCAGTTTTCAATTCTCTATCGATTAGTATATTTAACATTTTGATATCTTGCGAAATTTGTCCCTTAAGACCCGATGCTTTTAGAATCGTAAACACGTTTTCGGAAAATAAAACGATTTAAGGAACTTTAAATTCAGTCAATGAGTTCGTAAGTAACATTATGTAAAAAAACATAGATTGTAAATGTCGTACTTCGTCTTCACGTTCCTTACGACTATATCTAATACTACCGTTTATAAAGAAATTTAGGTCGTAAGTGATCCTTTACAAAGGAATTCCGGTTGTAAATTACCTACATTCAATGGTTTTACGTCCTTTTCTGACTACGTGTTGTACTACAGTTCACCATAAAATGTACGTTACCCTCAATTGTGTGCCTCAATATTTTCGTTTCCTAACTGATCTAAAATTTTAAAAACCAACATGACTGTACCTACCTACGTCTACCCTACCTCTTTGGTAGGGTAGTTTGGTAACCTACGTCTTTGTTGTAAAACTTTGTGACAGAGACATAGCCATACGAAGGGGTTATACGATACGCCCGTGGCGCGGGCGCCGTCTAACAGAAACCGTTTTAGCGCCTAGAGTTTGTGTTTCGGGAGTGACCGACCATTACAGCTAGCAGCTCACTCCTGGGGACAGAAATCGTTTTAACGCCTAGACATAGTTTGTGTTTATTGTAGATTTATACCATGAACAACTTTCCATTTCGTCTGCGAAATACAAAGATTTAAAAGATTTGTGTACTAAAGGAATAATTCCAAAACGATTTCAAAAAGAATATCTCGATCTACCATCGTCGTCTGCAGTTAAAGACGCCCTACCACAAACTGATGAAGATGACGAAAATAGTGAAAGTGAGTGAATGATTAGGTAGTTAGATTAGGTTTTTTTTTTTTAATTCGGTACATAATAGTATTTTTTTTAAAAGATTAAGGTGTTAATATAAATAAATGATAAACTGATTTGAATATTTTTACTTTCTGAGCGGGAGGCATAATTTTTTTTAAAGTTTTTGTTTAGATGACGTCATAAACGAAGTTTAATAACGTGTGTCCTTTGCCATGTAGCGAAAACAGTGGTATTGTGTTGTTATTTATCATAACGTCAATAATAATTTGAATTCTTATATTGTGTTAGACTAGAAAGACCATGAAAATCGATTATATATTTTGTTTCTGTACGTTATTTAATTATATATAGTAATAAGATTTAGTTTTTAAACCTTATCAATAAAATTTATCCATAAACTTTTGGTCATTTACGTCTTTTTACTTATTTTTCAAATGTCGTTACAACCTGAATATTTGTATGACTTAGTAAACTTAACCTTTACATTATAATATTCTGTATTATTACACATTTTCATGGGTTGTAAGGGACATTTCTGGTCAAAATAGACAGGTCGTAAGGGGTTTTATTTCATGCAATAAGCTACTTTGAGTAATTTTATTTATTTTGTAATACAGAACGTTAAAAAATAAGCATATTCTCTTTAAACATGGTAGACGTGAATGTATAAACAAAGAAGTTACAGACAATTTAATTTTAAAAAATAAGTTTTTTAGCTCTCCTGGAAAGTCGATGTTTGTCCCTTACGCTAATTGAAATTACAATCGACGATATTATACGGATAAAGGCCACTAGGGGGCGTTGCAGTTAATTTGTTCTGGGGATGTTCTGGATGTGACGGTCTAAACAGTTCTTTGTTTTATTTAGGCATCACTTTAGATTAGGTTCTTAATTACCTACATGCTTACCAGTTATAGGTTACCAGAGGGCGCTAGTAAGATATCTTTCTCTAAAACGGCTAGACCAGTATTGATGCATATTTTGTTTTATATAAATACAAAATGTAGGTATTTATTGCGTATTACATTAATTAAATTGTAAGTACAAATGTTTTAATATTCTGTGAACAGTTTTACGGTTATAGGCCACCAGTGGGCAAGGGCGGATCCAGTGGGAGGGTCATTCTAGCTTTGTAATTCTAGCAAGATACTATGTCAGAAAAACAATTTTTTTTTGTGTTTTAAAAATAAAGCACGTCTGTGTCAGTTTCGTGAAGTAAATCAAAAAATTGAATACCTACTAAAAGGAAATAATGTGCAATCGAGCGATGATTGGGATACGTAATTTTTAATGCCTATTGCATAAACATTTCCATCAAAAAAATCACGAACCGCCGCACAGTGTAAATTATACCTACCCAAAAAAATTACATCCTCGTTTTCGGCTACAAATCGACGGTTCTTTCTTATGGTTATACAAACATTAAACAAATTGTCTTCTACGTTCCACCAGGACAATGCACAAGTACAACATTTTTCGATATTACCTACTAAGTTAAACATAAATTCACGCAAAGACGGTGCGACTGCGAGTTACAGTGAAGGGTATCCCACAAATGGCCGCTGACCGCTACAATGTTATTGTTAGTCGCTGGCGCGTCGCCACAGCGCTGTATCTCAATATTTTAGTCATAATATTAAAGTTTTACAGATGATGAATAAATCTAGTGTAAATATTTTACTCACAAGTACATAACATGTAGACAACTACACAAACAAATTTTTGTAAATAATAATTACCTACCTATATATATTATTTGATTTTACATCACTGATGTTTGATTTCTGCATCCTTATCATCAAATTGTATATTAGATTAGACTTTTGATTACGACTGCTAAATCACAAAAAGTTTTACCGAAATAGGTTCAGTAGTTTTTGTGTTTATTGTCGTGTTTATACAAATAGATAAAAATTCCCAAAACGATTGTTTTAAGTTTCGTCTACCCAAACATAATAATAATAATAACGTCTACATCACAACAACGTCTTGGCCCCAAACTAAGCAATCTAAGCATTAGCTTGTGTTTTAGGTACCAAACGAAGGCAACACATACATATAACAACCAAGACCAGTATTATCGGTACCAGTATCAATATTCATCATATAAATACTGACCCGACCTGGGATTCGAACCCGGGACCTCCAGCTTCGTAGGCAGGGTCGCTACCCACTAGGCTAGGATAAACGGTCGTCGTAACCCATAACAATTATTGTTTTGGAAAAATATCTTATGTACAGGGTTGACCATACGAATACGTTACAATTTTATTTATAAATTTTTCTTTACATAACTGTATCTATACTAATATTATAAAGCTGAAGAGTTTGTTTGTTTAAACGCGCAAATCTCAGGAACAGGTTCGAATTGAAAAATTACTGTTGTGTTGGATAGTCCATTTATCGAGGAAGGCTATAGGCTATACTACATCACGCTACGACCAATAGGAGTGGAGCATCAATGAAAAATGTTGCAAAAACGGGGAAAATTATTCCTTTTGAGAGCTTCCCTCGCGCGCGCTGCGTAAACGGTTGATGTTAAGCAAAAATCATGTATCACGGAATTGTTCCCCTTTAAAAGTTCTAACCAAAAGTCCGCAACAGCATATGTGTATCTTTTAAGGTTAACTTACTATAAACTTTTTTATAACAATCATATTTGTTCTAACATAATGTACTATTTGCGAAGATGTTTTTTAAACGTGATATTAATCCTTATCAAATTAAATACGTTAGTTGTCTTAAGCATTTCATGCATATTATAATAGCCTTTTACACCATACGATTTAAATTAATATCTTAGCAGTTTTTATTGAAATATGAAAACTATAGCGGGAGAAAATAAATTCGCTGTCTGCCTCTGTTCGTTAACTTTTTACTTCCAAACCACGCTATAGACTTTGATACGGTTTTCAGTAATATCTTATTTTCTTATTATCTTATAATCTATATAATAGAAATACTTATTATAAAGCTGAAGAGTTTATTTGTTTGTTTGGATGCGCTAATCTCTGAAACTACCAGTCGGATTTGAAAAATTCTTTTTGCCTTTGATAACCTGAATTTAGCGGAGGGTTATAGGCTATATGAAAACGAACTGTCTGTCTATTCGAGCAAATTGGCTTCGGCCAAAACAGCTTAACTGATTTTGATGAAACTTTGCACATATGGAAAGGCTGTAGTCAAAAGTGACATACAGAACTTTTTGTATGTCTGTCTGTACGTCCAACTATCTAATGTGATTTTAATGAAACATCACAAGTATGAAAAGAAGGTCGTCAAAACTAACAAATGTTACTTTTTGTCCGTCTGTCTGTCAGTACGTGTATCTGTCTATTTGAGCTAATCTCTAAAACGGCTAAACAGATTTTAAGGAAACTTTGCAGGCGGGAAAGAAGGTTGTCAAGAGTGTCATAAGCTACTTTTTGTGTTTGTTTGTCTGTCTATCTGTCTGTCGTTTGTCCTCACTGATCTATCAACGTACAGCCGAGACTATTAAGTCTAGGAAGCTTAAATTTGGAACATAGGTTTATTTTATAACGTGAGCATTAAGTTAAGAAAGGCTTTTTTAGAAATTTCAAACTTAAGGATGGGAATAGAGGGACCAAAATAATGAGGTGTTTCAGGGTTTTTAGATTTCTACATTTTAAGGGTGGGTAACGGGAGATGAAAAATTGTATCGGTTTTTTTAAAGGGTGAAAAGGGAATGAAGATTAAAAGTTTGAATGGGTGTAACCAAAATTGGTTCCAGCAAAAAGTAGGTACGTAGAAACCATCTCGAACGTTAATAGTACCTATAACAGGAAATTGTAGTCTACGCAAGCGAAGCTGCGGCCGGTCGCTAGTAGTAAGATAATAATGATTTTTTATTAGTAAGATTATAACAAAATATTTTATTCGGTGTTTTACATAACTAAAAATTCTCATAGTTAATCAGTACTGATATTATTATTCGTAATCATATAATCCATCTAAATAACATATAATATCAATTTGCGATCTGTATCTCTTAAACTAGGTAAGAACTGGTAAGAACTGTAACTATAGGAATTCTACCTCAAATATATGAAAATATTATTGCACATTACTACATGGTAACACTGCAAGTTTGACTGATTATTCAGTTATATATGGGGGCCAGTGGGCGCTAATAATTTTACATGAAATATAGGTGTGTGTGTGCGTGTTTGTGTTTAGGTATGGAGTGTAGAGGCATGAGGTTTGTGATTGCTGACAATTAAATCTTTCTGGGGGCAATCAGTAGGTGGCGTTATTCTTGTCGTTTTTTTTCCCCATAGAGCTAAATTTCTTCTTCCCGTAGGGAAGTATATATTGTTCTGTGGTCTAAAAGGCTGAGCCATCCCGGGCTCGTGTTCCTAACATTCAAATTACGTATTTTAATCGAACGTCTGGCTCAGCCTCTGGCCAGCGCTACAATAGGTATTGTATTACCTATTTCGGTATCCCATTAGATTAGTGTATGTGTTTTTTTTTGGCGAATAGTATGCAGTGTTGGTTTTAAATTAATATAAAAATTAAACGTTAATACGGCAGAATTCAAAAAATTTAATATAAAAAAATATATCAATTATTACATTACCAGATTTTTACCATTTACCATTACCAGAGACTCACAAATCCTTTCCGTGGATGCGCTGTTGCATCTCTTATCTAAACCATTGTATAAAATCTTCTGAATCTACAGTATTTTTGAAGTGAAAACTTTTTTAGCATCGTTGTGATTTGAAAGTCGATGAAACGAAAAGGCGACAGTAAAAAGAGACAGATACATAAATTCATAAGATTTAACGTGGGAGAAAATGAGATAGGAAGCATTATACAGTGTTTCTTATGTTAGTGGTTCTCTTAGTGCTCTGCTTCGTAACCCCTCCACTCGTGTTTACCAAGGCATAGTGGGAGATTGTTTGGGCCTCAGCGTTTTACGTGTGTTAATATGTGTTTGTGCGCACATGCGTAGTACAAAGCTTGAGAAAAAGCATCACAACATGGGTGGTGTTTTGTATGCGTGTATGTATTATTTATAATAAAATTCTTCAAATATGCCGAAAACGAATGCAGAATATTGTCGTGATTATCGAAAAAAAAAGAAAACAAGATTAAAAAGACAGCAAAAAGTTCAACGGAACGTGTTCGTGAATTTCGTGCACGCCGAAAAGCGTTGTTGAATGTGAAAAATGACAGTTCTATTACGCATAATGATGATTTTACTGTTCAAAATAGTGAAAGGGATCATAGTAAGTATTCAAATATGTAAAATAATTATCTAACTTTGTACCACTATGATCATTACTAAAACCTACAATTATCCTCTTCCCGAAATTTTATATTCGTCTCATTATTTTGAAACCACAATGTCGTTTTTTATTTTAGTATAATTACACACTGCAGCCGGTTATGTCTTCATTAATTTTGAATGCTATTTTTCAGCTTCTATTCATTCTTGCAAAGCAATTACTAGGCAAAAAGCGACACATTTGAGAAAATTTTTGAATGTCAATTAAATTCAAAATTAGATTTTCAACTGACAATGCGCCGCCGCTGCTGTGCATTACACGCACATTTTAATTATAGATTAATATACATATGTGCATATATTAATAATTTCAAATTCTAGGTCAAAACTTTAAAAAAAATGTGTAATTAAAAAAAGGGTAAAGAAAATGGGATTCGGGATACTTACCTATGTGGATATATGAGACTTTATATGAGAGATATATAAGAATGTTCTGTGGCCCGCAATGTCTAACGAACGGCTAACAAATCCGGGTGCGGGCCGATTATTCCTCTTGTAGTCTTCTTTATCATAATTTTCGTCGAAAAAAATAATTTTATTATTTGATTAAAATAACTTTGACGTATAAGAATAAAATATTGCATCTTTTTATTTAGATTTATTATTGTATTCGAATTAGACCCAATCCCGACTAGACCTCGACTATGTGAGGGGGTCACATTGTCGAAGTAAATCTAAATACTTGAAAGCTGGATCCGCCCTTGCCACTGGGCGCTGCAGTAGATATGTTTTTCTCAAACGACTTAACTGACTTAGATGTGATGTGGTGCTTCCACTGAACTATACACTACTAGAACTAGAATAGACAGCACAAACAAAATCTATGCGCGCGGCACTATTACCTTGTTTCTACCACATTGATTTTTCTACCAAGTATAATACACTATATACATGTCTCATACGTGTAATGCTTGGTTCGTTTCTACTAAAGTACCTACACAGAATTCGCAAGTGCAGATATGCAAAAGATGCAATTGAAGTCTTTAGTAGGTATTATACATGTCGTGACATTTCTTGTAGTTAAAACAAGTATGACGGCAACGGTAGAAAATAATGTAGGTAGGTACAAAAATTAGTTTTGAATGATTTTAGTTTTGTTTTGATTAATTATCGACGTTAAGTTATGCTACTATCTTTTTTCTTCACAGTTGATTGATTTTTACACGTTATTAACACCCCCGACGGCATTTTTTAATTGTGGTTTAATCACATTTTTAGCACGCGGTAGCGATGAGCATAGACGAGTGACTGAATGAGTTGTTACCGGTCGGCAACAACGCTTGGCGCAAACATTTGGTTCGCGGTGTCGTTTCTATTCGCTAGTAATATTAGTTCTATGGGTGCTTTGCATTTCATAGATACAATCACTTCAGAGCAGGTTCTGGTTAATTTATCGTATTAAGCCGCCAGAGGCGCTACATCGGATATGTTTGTTGGAAACAGCTTTTTCACTATCATCATATGGTCATAAACATTACACTCTTGAGTATCTACAGGCCTATACTAGGTAGTCTTTAAAAACTAATAATAATTATAAATATTATAAATCTGAGACGTTAAAAAAAGCATGAAGTGAAAAAAAAATATTAAAAAGGTAGTTCTTTGAATTGAGTGAAATAATTAAAAATATGTATTTTATCTTAAAATAAACGTAAAACAAAAAAAATGTATGAAAAATAAATATCGGTTCGTCGCGTCGCGTGTGGCAACCATGACAGGTAAAGTTTGCGAGCCACACGTGTTATTATATTATTGTTTTACGTCAATTAAAAGGCAAAATACATTTATTTAGTATACATATTTCAATATTATGAAAGGAAAACTTTATAATATATTTTATGTCTTTTCGTGGGTTTCTAAAATTTAGGTATTAAATGCACAAATACATGGCAATAGCGCACACATCGCTGTCGTCAAAAGATTTTTAACTCACGGTCGAATGGTCCCACCATGAATCGGTCCTATCTCAAAAAGTCTTCTTAAATTGAAATCGAACAGGCAGGATCTATGTATATTTATATACAATTGGAATATATTGCCAGCGGCACGGCGGTGTATGGGTAGGTACCTACTCCATACCGTCTTACTACTGGTAGCCGATTCCAAGCGGGAAAGTTTCTCCCCAAATTAGTAAACGGGTCTGTTGGTCACAAAGCATCGTCGATTGTGGGAGTGCGTATAGCGAGGGGTGCTAGGTAGCATCGCGTCGTCATGGCGGCGAACGGTGGCGTCCCGACGGCGGCGGTTTCCCGCGCTTTTCCATACCGTGCCGCATCGATCGCCTTCTCCACCGCCCCTCGGTTCTCTGCTGAAAATGCGATTCTCTACCGAGGGGTCCTAAATCAAAACGAGGAAAATAGGGGTGAAATATTAACAAGGGGTATCTAGAGACCGTATTCCATACAATTAAAAACTAGATCTTTAAACTTTACGAACCGGGTGCAGTCTTTAAAACATTGTTTGTCTGTAATATTACAAAATATTATTATTATTTCATAAAAAGCAACAAACCTCTATCACTAGTTTTACGTTCGCGGCTTCGACTGCATGGACTTCATATCTGTACCGGGACCTCCAAAGGGATATTCCGGTTTAGCAATGAAAGAGTAATAAACACACAGATAGATTTTCCCCTGTGCAAGGTAGCCCATTGACCTTGCTCAGGATTCGAGCTATCTCTATATCAAATGTCATTAAAATCGATTCTGCGGTTCAGCTGTGAAGAAATATAACAACGTACAGACACAATTACGCGACTAAAAATATCCAGTGTACGTCTTTAGAATGCAAACTATTTTCCTACCAAGTCTTACAGAAATCGGTTCACCGGTTTAGCCGTAAAAGAGTAACAAACATCCAAACACATTTCTGCAGTAAAAAGTAACTTATGTTCTTACTCAGGTTCCAAGCTATTTTTATACCAAATTTCATCAAAATAGATTCGGCAGCAGACATTTTTGCTTTCATAATATTATATGTATTTTATTTTTTATTTTATTTTATTCGGAATACCAACAGCATTTAAACATTTAGTAATACCTAAATGGCAAAAAAGCCAGGTTAACATAAATCACACACACGAATCATTTGTGCCGTCCGGATGCCCGTTCTAAATATACAAGTCTAACATAAAACACAGGCGATCACCGAGTGTTACGTTGCACTGACATCGAATCAGTCGAATTGGCGTCGCGTTAGTCGCACAAGTTTCTATGGGAAACGGTCTCTAGAGCACTAGTAAATGTTAAGCTCGTTGCGAAGTAAAGGAGCGTGTAGTAGGTAATAGGCGGGGGCGGTATGCGCGTTTTCTATTATTTTCCTAAACTTCGACCGGAGGATAGATACATATAGATAAGGTATTACAAAAATATCTTTGCCCTTGGATATATGTGTGAACCTAAATCACGAATCACCATCGGTTTAATTATACTCATGCATGTACATGACAGGGCTCGTGGAGTACGCGCCGGCGGCCGGCGCAGCCCCTCGGCGGCGGGGCGGCAGTGCGTCTCGCGCCACGGCGGTCGCGGGTGTGCACCTCAGCCCGCCTCAGGCGCTTGCAGTGCCAGCGTTCGTTAGCGTCCGGCAACGACGGGCCCACCACATGCACAAACTGCGCTGCGACGTGACCGTACCCGACACATGAAGGAGACGCGCCACAGTCCACGGCGGCTACCGGTGGGCTGCATGCAACCGACTACAAGGAAGTGCGTGTAACCCGTGTGAGTGCCTACTGCCTACTCCACCGAGGATGGAGAGTCGTGCGATTCTCCTCTCTCAATCTCAACTGGGTCCAAACTATCAAACATAACAGTCAGGCCAAATATAATGTTCCATTTTATCTGCGTCCCTTTGGCGGTTTTTTGGCGATCACAAAGAATTTGATCGAGATGCTCTTTTTATCTTAATTTCACGGTTTAATAACCTGCTCGTTTTTCAGTATATACTTTTGTGTTACAACAGAAATTGCTTTCAATCACTTCGACTCGGCTTAATAAAACTAATGTTTCATTAACTGTTATTTCTAAAACTACCTACTCATTATTTACATCACTTCATATATAAAACAAAATCTCCTCGCCGGGTCTGTCTATCTGAAAGCGATAAACTCAAAAACTACCGAACAGATTTTACCGTATAGTTCTCATCCATGGATGCAGTGATTCAAGAGAAAGGATCATGTGTATAATTCATTAATATTTGGTAGAAATATGTCGATGATTGTTGAAGATGTTGGAAAAAATAAACCCGACCCGCTTTCATCAAAAACGCTGCCGAATCCCTTTGAAATATAACAAAACAATGCATAAAGGAATTGTTTCTTTTTTATAGGTATAAAGAAAATCCGCGATGGCATATGTCTATCTTTTAAAGATAGCTTACTATACCTATTTTTATGTTTAAAAAATGGTGTCATATGATGAGGTGATTGGAAAGCAATTTATACGAATACAGTAATAATCATTATCAAATTAAATAAACTATTTACCTTCAGCGTTTCATGCACATTATGATTGCATTTTACACTATACAATTTAAATTAACATCTTAGGAGCTATCGCGGAATAAAAATATCGCGCGACAGCAGCCTGGCGCCGCGCGCCATGTCATCCGGCCGGCGTACTTACCGGCTGACCCGACACGCGTGGTTGGAATGAAGTTGTCAATGTTGTATACAAATAAATATTGTAGTTTGTTTTTATGTATTTATTCTTTACTTCCTCAAATATTTATAAAATTACAAATAAAATACTTTAAAATATTCCAATTAGGAGGAACTTACGTTACATTGAAATCTAATTAAATCTAATCTACGTGTTCGACGCAATAAGCTAATAGGACATTACGACAGAAAAAACACTACGGCTTATATGCTCTGCTACCCGTGCGAAGCCGGGGCGGGTCACTAGTGTATTTATAAATAGGTTAGTCTCCGTGGGTTCGAAATATGAACAAGTCTATGTTGGCGTAAAAACAAAAGAAAATATATATCATATAAATATATATGTCATAAAAATCTAAATAAAATCACAACATTTTTAAACGGTTTTAATAAATGATTCGCTTTTACAATAAGAGCCCAGTCGAGATTCATGTTTTACCCCTTAACAAGTTTAAAATTATAATAAAACTAAAGCTTTATGCAAAAGCTTATTATACTAGATTATCGAACTATTAATACGATAACAATTTCAATAATATTTAAACATTTATTGTTAAAACAATCGTTTATAAGTTTTTTTTTAAATGTTATTTGATAGTTTCTTGCATGTTCTTCGGAGAGGAACCAGCACTTTTTTGAATGTGCCTTTGTGGGGATGTATTTCAAGGTTATATTACATGACGACGATAATAAGATATTTAAATTGTTTTCAAATTTAAAGTTTTTCTATGTGAACTACTCGTGTCGTAATTTTATATAAATAGATTGAAATTTTAACGTTTCCAGTAAATACTCTTCTTTAGTTGATCTCGTTAAGCGGTTCTATTGACGCCATAAAAAGGAAATGTTAAAATTGTCCTTTTTTTGTTCACCGTACTTTTCTTGCTCTTTCCACCCCGACTCTAATCGATTCATGCGTCCACTACCTACTGCATAGAAAGTAGCCATTTTTCAACATTAAGGACTTTGAACCATAAGCAAGTACCAGGCTGGCTGGTTTGGTGCGGGTTGGAGGCTGTTATAAATTATGAACTCCTAAACCCAGACGGTGCAGACAATATCCTTACGAATGGCAGGCCAAGGTATACTTTTTCATCTTCGCCTTCCCTGCGTTCAACTGCGCAATGAAAGAAAGAAAATAAAGAAAGAAAAAAATCATTTATTTGGCTATACAAATTAAATAATACATCAAATTATAAACTAACATAACAGTAGGTATCTAATACAAGGAGAAGAAAAAGTATTATTGTATATACATATATAAAGAGCAGCATAGCCAAAATTGCACTCCACTCAGCATAGACTACAGGAATAGGTCTTACAGCACTGGGGTTTTCTGTGGAACCCAAATGTCGCGTCATGCGGTTGACGCGACGTTTGGGTTCCACATTATTAATGTAACCACCTCGAGTTTGAGCTCCTTTAATTTGTCTTGATGTGTACTCTGGTCCCAGGTGGTATTCAGGCTCCGATGATGGAATCGGATTTGATTTACACTAGCTTATGCTTGCGATTTCTTTTGCATTGACTACACGATTGATTTTAATTCATAGTCCCGCTCTCGGTCCTGCAAATTGTCTATGCCCGTGATTGCTTTCTCCTCTACCTCTGAGAGTGATTGCGTGATGATACATAGCATATAACTTTTCTCAAAATATGGGCTAACACAAAAAAAATATGAAACTACACGCGAGCTAGGCCTATACAAATCAAGAAACAAAAACCTAATGATTTTAGTTACTTTTTTCATACTTTGCATTTCACTTGTGTTTTCAAATAACTGTATCAAATTTTTGAAAAATAAAGAAACCTATATGTAAATCTGTTTTATAAAAAATTGTGTTTTACCATAGTTGACATAGCGAGAGTGGGAGTATGTAGGGGAAAATGAAATGACGCAATGAAAAGAATAAACAAATCGTTATAAAATAATATTATTATAAAAAAAATACGTAGAAACGTACACACACAAAGACAAATAACACAACCAACACAAAGGAATAAAAAATACACAAATTCAGGTCAGAAAAAAGCAGGTTCACGTAGCATTTCAAACTCTACATCGGGCCATCCTGAAGCCGACGAAGATACTGATTCCTGTGAAAAAATAATTATGAAAATGTAGAAAGAACACACAAGCACACTAATCCCTTCCTTAGTGGATGTTTGTGTTTAATTTTAGAGACATTTCAATAACTAGCAATCGCCCGCGAAATGGCAAAATAGCATACAGGCAAACAAACATAGATACATAATAAGATAACCTATCCTATGTACGTTTGCTATATATACATATTATATAGAGTTTCACAAAAATCGGGTAAGCAGTTGAAGAGCTATGGTGAAATAGCATACAGACAAACAAATAAACAGACACACAAGATAGTCTATTACGTGTATATTGATGTTATATTTATATATATATATATATATATATACACGATATAGTATATGTGAATTAAGTTTTACTAAAGTAGAGTAAGAGGTCTAACAGTTACAGAGATACAAACAAAACTTACAGATTTATTTTATATATAGACTGAAAACTATTTTCATTGTCAACAAAAAATCACACTTTATAATAATCACATTAAAAATCGAATTAAATAATATCACATCTATACTATTATATAAAGCTGAAGAGTATGTTTGTTTGTACACGATATCGATATTAATCGAACTTTAGATAACGATTTTTAAAGCAATCACAGTTAAGTCACACATTCTGTTAAGCAGTAACAGAAAAGTTCAAAACGACTGCTACTTTTTTTTCAATTTTGACCACAGATTGTGATCGGACTCCACACTGATCCTTAGATATCAATTTTGAAAGTAATCGGTTAAGTAACAAAAAGTTCAAAATTGCGGCCACTTTTTTCCAATTTTGACTACAGATTTGTGATCGGAGTCCACGGCACCTTTAGGTATCGATTTTAAAAGCAAACCGCACTGTCTAAACCGATTTTAATGAAACATCACAAGTATGAAAAGAAGGTCGTCAAAACTCTCTGTATTGTACTGTCTGTACGTGTATCTGTCTATTTGAGCTAATCTCCAAAACGGCTAAACAGATTTTAAGGAAACTTTGCAGACGGGAAAGAAGGTTGTCAAGAGATTTGAAATTAGTTACTTTTTGTCCGTCTGTTTGTCTGTACGTCTATGTGTCTATTCAATTCAATTTTATCTATTCGAGCTAATTTCCAATACGGCTGAACAGATTTTAATGAAACTTTGCAGACGTGAAAGAAGGTTGTCAAGAGTGTCATAAGCTACTTTTTCTGTTTGTTTGTCTATCTGTCTATCGGATGTCTTCACTGATCTATCAACGTACAGCCGAGACTATTAAGTCTAGGAAGGTTAAATTTGGAACATAGGTTTATTTTATAACGTGAGCGTTAAGTTAAGAAAGGCTTTTTTAGAAATTTCAAACTTAAGGATGGGAATGGAGGGACTTAAATAATGACGTGTTTCAGGGTTTTCAGATTTCCACATTTCAAGGGTGGGAAACGGAAGATGAAAAATTGTATCGGTTTTTTTAAAGGGTGGAAGAGGAATGAAGATTGAAAGTTTGAATGGGTGCAACCAAAATTGGTTCCAGCAAAAAGTACGTATAAACCATCTCGAACGTTAATAGTACCTATAACAGGAATTTGTAGTCTACGCAAGCGAAGCTGCGGGCGGTCGCTAGTAAACACATATGTCCGCAACTGTTAAATAAAATATCTGAGAGAAAAGCTGAAAACGTCCCCAAAATGGTGTACTTATAATATATCATTTTTAAACACTTAATGGAGAATCGAATTCTCCATTAAGTGTCTAAATTATTCAATAGGTACGGATGCCGCATTCGGCCGTATATTTATCTAAATTTGGAGTGATGTGGATCCGGGATGCGAATTTAGAAGGGACCGTGTCAACAGGGTTTCGTTAGAAAGTCATAGAAATAAACGAAGCGCTCTCTCGCAGAGTTACCACCCGTGCTAAAATATTTCTAGTTAATTTAAGTCTTCCACAAAAACTTCTTCTTGTGTGTGTCGTCTACACACAGTGAAGTCCGTAGTCCGGTTGAACGTTTTATGGTTAAAATTCAAATAATACGTTTAAAAACAAATATCTCAGAAACCACCCAATATATATTACCTATTCAAACTATTTTTCGTTGACAGTATCTTGTTATAATTCTACTATAACTTTTTTTTAGAATATTCCACCCCATTTATAAGGAAGAAGCACATTTTTTGTAGTTTATGAAAGTTATTTGGAAATCTCCATCTCATTTTTAAAGACTTGCTCACACTTTAATATACGTTGGGATTTTTTCGCCCCTCATAGTTATGACGAGCTAACTTACCATTTTTTAAATGGAACCAAATTACATGTCTTACACGAACGTTTCATAGTGACGTGCACTAACTGAAACTCGAACGTAACGAAAATGTATTCCGCGAGATCGCTTATTTCTCAGTCAAAATTGCACGTTTGAACGTGGCGCATCTTTCTATCCAAAGGCTAAACTTGCACAATTTGTAATAAGAGCGAAAATTTCTACTCGCAGTGATTACGTAACCAATGGCAGATATCTAAATTTGAGCAATTCGCTGACGAAATTTTGTTCCCAAATTTCGTCAAAACGTGAGTTAAATATAAGTGCTACAAACACAAGTTGCATATTATCGGAATGAGCATAAAATATACTATTCACTGGTGCATAAATCAAAATTTCGAATTGCAAGTTTTGTGTCACAGATCGGCGGTCGGTTGACTTATAAAGTTTGGACTACGCCGAGCATAAAATGCAAAAATAATACTCTAAAAGCGATTCAAAAACGAAAGCCATCAGCTAATGCAGAGAGAGACGAAAAGTATCGACAAAACAAGAAATCACAGCGACCGACCCGAGAGGGGTGTGAGAGTATGTTTCATTTTTTGCCATTGGTACGGCACCCCAGAAAATAAAGTATTATTTAACCTTTTAAAATTGTAACAAATATGTATTTTTTGTTCAGAACTATAAATATTCAAAAAGTTTATAGCAATATCTCCTTGTAGTTTCGCAACCCTCTGATCTAATACAAATTATAAAACTGTATACATAGAGAATTTATTGAGATATGTTGTATGGATACCCCGACATTTAGTCATAGAAGACTCATACTTACTTGGTACGGCTGTTCCTTATGTACTTCTGAGTTGATTTCCACCGGTAGACATTGTGAGCCATCGCGAGGGTGACGGGGGTAAGGGCGGGAAGCTTGCCTCTGCCGTACCTAAGGAACAGCTGTTGCAAGTATGAGCTTTTTATGACAAAAATACATTCATTAGGAGATCCACACGTGCATATAATGCAGTTTTCAATGAAATTGATATCTTTGGATTGTCATTCTCTCGGTACAAAATGAAATTAAAAGATAAATTATTTTTAGTTTAGATAGTATTAGTTTTTTAATCTCTTATACACATAAAATATTAATTAGGTAGGGAGATAGTGTTTTGAATGTTGATTTATTTCTCTTTTTTTGTTCTTTCTTGGGTACATTATATCATTACTCGTCAGTTCTCATATTTTTCTGACGTTATTGTAAGAAAGTATTGTAGATATGTATTACTTGTTGTTATGAAAGAAAAGTAATTTTCTGCGGGCAGAGCCTGTAGCATCTTTAATGTTAATAATTTGTATAATAGAAACTCCAGGTCAGTTCAGTGCCATGTTAAATTTAATATTGTTCGTATGTGCCTGTTTGTTTCAAAACAAAATAATAAATAAATATAGAAGTGTATCGCACTAAAGCGTCCCTACTAACACGACTTGATGTGCATTTGAGCGGATGCTTCCATAGTCATACGGAACTGTTGTCATTTACTATTCTAATACGCTGAGAAAAGTGTTCTTCAAAAAATTTGATGGTTCATCATCAGTAAAGCAATTGTTGATCGAGATCATCATAAATACGAGGAAACCCAAGAAAACTGAGGAAGAAAAACTATGCGTCTTCATAACTGTGTTACGAGAACCATGATTTCGGGTGACGCATATTTTTTTTTTCCTCTTCGTATTCCACGTTTTTTATCATGTAGGTCATCTATTTCTCGACTGATGAGGAACACTTTTTTCTTTTATCAACTGAATTTAAGTGTTTAAATCCGAAACTGAGCTGCTCAAGAAACACTTAATGAATAGCAACGAAGCGAAACTCTTAACCCCTCGCAGAAAGCATGAGCTTGTGTCCTATACTCACTTTTGTGGTGGCCAACAAGCTTCGCAGACATCGTTATTTCTGTGACGGTGGAGGTTATAATAATAGTTCTCAACTGAAGAAGGACTGTACTCCAACAGTGCGTGAGCATGATTTTATTTTTTTACGCGAAAACAGTCTACGGAACTCTATTTTACTGCGATTCCAACACGCGCTTCGCTACTTTTTTGAATAGCCGCACAATCAGTAGAACTATAAAAACTTGCTGTGTGCATTTGAAGCTTGATAGGGGCGCGAGGTCGATGACCGCTCGCATAGAGGGAACCCGCCCTCGGCCCAGTGAGCGCACTCTGCCGACTCCTTCCAACATAAACCGACACACTAAATCTAACATAAGAACAAATAATAGGTACGTAGAAGTGACAGATGTCTCGAGTCCGAACCTCCGATTGTATTTTATATTTGATTAAAACCAACAAAGAGTAACCGAATTTTTAATAAGTTATGTTCAGAAAATGATTCAGATTTATTCAAAACTAGTTGGGTGGCGGCAAGAAGGCAAATATTCTTTGACTTATTATTGACATTTTGATGCATTATTTGGTTGCAGAGTGTATGTATATATCATACATTATATGTACCTATATATATGATAAATTATAGCTGCGTGGTCTTGTTCATTGTTCTATTTTATTACGCATATATCTATCTATCTATCTATGAGGAGCTGTAACTGGCTTCGACGAAATTACGTACCTTCGTATGTATTAAATTAAACTGTTGTTTCTACGAAAATAATTTAGAAATTGCAAACTATAGCGATCTGTTTCGACTGAATTTAAAATTGATTAAACAAAACTAGTACACGCGCACGAAGGAGTGTGACACATGGTTTAGTTATAGTTTATATGGAAAAGGAGTGCCAAAAACTAAAATAAATATATATCCTTTTGCATTCAGTCACTATTCACTCCATGTTTAAAAATAGAATAAAATCGAAAAGTTTTCGTTTTACAAATACCTAATAAATTTTTGGCCAGTAAGCATTGGACATTGGGATTACTGAGCGTATGATAGAAGACATGACCCGACAGATTTGCCGACAGGCCATACATGGCTTCATCGATCGTTACCACCTATGGGTACGCACGAGATAAATACAGCTAGAATGAATAAATTAGAATGACGACGTGTATATAGGTACCTACCTACAGTTAGTGACCAGCCTACGTAACCAGTTATGGTGTGTGCAGGGGGAGGTAGGCGATGTGGAGCGCAGTGGAGACTGGTGCGGAAGCGCCGTGCTCTCGTGCCAAGCACTCGGCCACGCTGGTGGGCGGGTACGTGTACGTGATGGGCGGCCGCGGGGCCAGCGGCGCCCTGCCGCTCAAGGACCTCTGGCGCTACGGACTCGGCTCGGGGCGCTGGGAGCGCGTGGCGGCTACGGGAGTGTCGCCACCCGCGCTGCAAGAGCACAGCGCGGTGGCACGCGGCCGCCGTCTCTACATCTTCGGAGGCGAGGCGGGCGCGCATCCCACTGAAACACCGTTGTGGCTGCTCGATACAGAGACGCTACTCTGGCGCAAAGTCGGGGCACACATCGCTCAACACGCATCCCGTGCACGAACCGCCCCCGCCGCCGAAGGACCGCGCGGACGCCGCGGGCACTCGGCGCACGCGCTGCCAGACTGCATGCTCGTCTATGGCGGCTACCGGGACCTACGCGGCTCCACCGACGAGTTATGGGCCTTCCACTACGGTACGGTCAAGAAGCTAATGATGTCTAACGCCTCTTATGCGATTGATATGGTAAAGTTACGTTGACAATAGATGACGACCGCTTAGCCTAGTGGGTAGCGACCCTGCCTACGGGGCTAGAGGTCCCGGGTTCGAATCCCAGGTCGGGTCAGTATTAATGTGATGAATATTGATACTGGTACCGGGTCTTGGTTGTTATATATATATAAAAAAAAAAAAAATTATATAAGTATATATTATAAAGAATATTTAAGTATGTATATCAGTTGTCTAGTAACCCTTAACACAAGCATAATACTTGCTTACTTTGGGACTAGATGGCGCTGTGTGGGAAGTCCCATGTATTATTATTATTATTAATAGATACCGAAACGTGGCAGCGCGTGCGCACGGCATGCGCGGGTCCGGCGCGGCACCGCCATGCGGGGACGCTGCACGACGGCCGTCTCTACGTGCACGGCGGCATGTGCGACCTGCGTGACTGCGCCGACCTCTGGTGCTACGACACGCGTGAGTGCAACCTCGCCTTTTTCCACTCACTTCCATTTTCGTTAACACACAATCGTTGCAGGCAGCCGGCGCTGGCGGCAAGTGCGTACGCCCGCCAAACTGTCGCCGAGCGCACGCAGCGGCCACGCATGCGTACGAGCCGGTGCGCATATCTATATTTTCGGCGGAGAGTGCGACGGCCGCCCGACCGATGAGCTCTGGCGATTCCACTTCGGTAGGTGAACACTTCGGCTCGTGCTTTATACCCCCCATTTATTTACAGAGCACGAACGCGATCTGCAACAGCGACTTATTGTCAATCGACCGCGGCCTTTTATATGTATATCGAATAGAGACCGAAATACACCTCACGTACTTCATTCTGACACGCGATACGATTAATATACCTACAAGTTATATTGGGAATTTTATCTGTGCAGGGAGCGAAACTTGGGAACGTGTGGCCCACCAGCTCCAGTGGCCAGCTGCGCGCGTGGACGCATGCGCCCTGCTAGTGAGCGAACCGGCGCTGGCGTCACGTACACGGTCAGCACCAACCGGAGGGCGCGTGTGCCCGCCCCCGCCCGCCGGCTTGCTGCGCGAAATAACCAAACTATCGCAGTTTCACCTTCGGCGCGCAGCGCGTTGCTCGTACACGGTGCTAGCGGCCGACCGCGACTCCACCGAGAGCTTGGCAGCGGCACCCGCCTCGCCTGCCGGCTTTGGCAAGTCTCGGTCCGCATACGCCATCGACGGAAAGCGCATTCCAGTGCCACGCGAAGCCGATGAAGCGGAACGCGTACCCTCCGACACTGAAGGAGAGCGCGCACCGCCGGCCACCCGCGTGGAGGTGGCGCCACGTCGCAACCGACCCATGGCCAAGTCGGCGTCGGTGCGGTTCTGCGCGAGCTCTGAGGAGGAGTGGAGCACGTCCGAGTACGCCAGCGCTGAATGGGGAGACCGCGCAGCGCTCGCTTTCAGCAACCCGCACTACGAAGGCGGAGGGGCGACACGTCGGGCGGGCGCACTGACACCTGACTCTGGTGTGGCGATGGCACCCGTCGAGATTGAGCTGCGGGAGCTATCACGCGCACCCGCCGTGCCGCCTGCTGTACACACTGCGCCACCCGCCCTACACTTGCTGGTGGTGGGCGGCAAGGAGATGCCGCACGCGGCACTGCTGTCGCAGCCGCTCACGCTGTGGGCCTACCGACTGTTGTAGACGTCCCGTCCTCCTTAGCGTCCCATACTTTTATAATAAATTGTTTTACCGTTACTGCCTATTATTTTATATGGTACTAGCGACCCGCCCCGGCTTTGCACAGGTAGCAGAGCTAATTATGCCTACCTTGCTCCCAGTCGGCTTGACTTTTTCCAACGTCAGACTTCAACAACCATCGTCATATTTCAATCAGTTTACACAAAATATTAATTAATAGGGAACCTTAATGCTTAATGCTGTATCGTTTAAAATCGCTTCGTAAATAATCCATTATTTCTTGTAAAAATTAAAGGATAAAAAATGGTTACTGTGGGTTATCCCTAAGAGATAGACATACAGCATCGCGGTCTTTTTTGTAGACCTTTTTAAGGTGTTCAATACTGTAGTACATTATTTTGATCTATTTCGTAGGGTTCAGCCAGAGTTTGCAATGTAAGCGCAAAAAAAAATGTGTTTATTTACATCACATTAAAAACCTTTAAAATTATCAGTGTTTCTCTAGTATACCTATTATGCATGTTATAGTATACATATAAACCTTCCTCTTGAATCGCTCTATCTATTAAAAAACTCGCATCAAAATCCGTTGCGTAGTTTTAAAGATCTAAGCATACATAGAGACAGACAGACAGCGAGAAGCGATTTTGTTTTAAACTATGTAGTGATTTCATAAACTCACTTTTACAAATTATAAATATGAAATTAGTGTGACCTGTGTTGTCTACAACCGTATGTACGGGGGGGTAACGAGTCTACGGAGTAACGTCTGTGAGGTGATTGGCTCTGTGGACTGGCTTATGGTTTCCTAGGATTCGGAGGGCAAGGATACGAAATTTTTATTTTGAAACCTACAGGTAAACTGACAATTACAATTGTCAACCAGAATTTCAAGTTACAAGAGTGGGCATCAGATAGATTTTATATGGATTTTTCTTACATATAGTGACTTATCCCACCGATCGGGAAGTAGCGGAATCTATACTTATATAATATTATAAAGCTGATGAGTTTGTTTGTTTGTTTGAACGCGCAAATCTCAGGAACCACTGTTTGGAATGGAAAAATTATTTTTGTGTTGGATAGTCCATTTATCGAGGAAGGCTATAGGCTATTATTACATCAGCTACGATCAATAAGAGCGGAGCATCAATGAAAAATGTTGCAAAAACGGGAAAAATTATTCCTTTTGAAAGCTTCCGTTACGCGCGCTGTGTAAACGGTTGATGTTAAGCAAAACTCATGTATTACGGAATTGTTCCCCTTTAAAAGTGCTAACCAAAAGTCAGCGACAGCATATGTGTATCTTTTAAGGTTGACTTACTATTTTACAACCTTTTTATGGCAATCAAATTTGTTGCTAGCCGCGCCAGAGAATTTCTTTATTTGGATGATGACGATGATACCATAGTGTAATGATACTATATGGTTAAACTAGCGACCCACGCCGACTTCGCACGGGTGCAATGTACTAATGCGTGAAACGGGAAGAGGAACGTTTCCGTAGTCCACCCGGGCGAAGCCGGGTACGACCGCTAGTTCCTTTATAAATATGTGAGTAAAAACGTATGTTTTCTTTTTCCACTGGATACCTATAAGTGAGAACCTGTTACTGGCCTTTTGTAGCTATTATCAGTCGGTTGCAAGAAACATGTATATAATGCTTCCTTAGTTAAAATCCCATTAAAATAAGGAAAGTCATTATTTTAATGACGTTGCACGTACACACATTAACAGCTTTGATTTGTGTCATTTAGTAATGGCAAGTTTTAAACTGTGATGCCAGAACAATAAATAATAAAGAATGAAATTGAGTAAACGACTTGTGCGAAAGTTACGTTCCGTTGTATGAAATTGTTTATATAAAAAATCTGCATAAAGTTTTATATTATTTAAAATTAAATATTTGAAATATGTGTTTCATTTTAATTTGTAGTAATATGTTTACTTAAAAACTAACTAATAGATAATTTGTCTTCACTTACTCATGGAAATAGTTTACTACAAACTATGGAGTGGTAATAAGACTTACATGGAACGAAACGTATATATACCTTGTCAGTGAAGTGACCTCACTTCTGTCACATCTTGTGCTCTTGTTTGTATTATTTACGGCTGGTACATATTTACGCTGTTTTCATTTTAAATTTTTAATTAAATTCGACAAACTGTTGATTTGTGAATATTTATGGTATCACCTAATATTTCTTGAAATGCACCAGTTGCATAGAACCGCAAAGTAATCAGTAATTGATTCATAGCATCAATTGATTTAGAACGATGTGTGACTGGTGTTAAATTAGTTTCTATTTCGTTTAGAATACACTCCACAGAAGATTTTGAAAATCTGAATCGTGATATGAACTCTGCATCATCATATTTTTCAAATATATTTTCTCTATTTCGAATGGTACGTCTTGGTCTTTCTTCATCTGACGAATCCGACAAGGAAGTTAAAGATGATAAAGACATTATTGACTACAAAATAATAATTACTTAATATTTATGTACTGCTTCCAACAGTTTTTGCACTAGGATGACATTTCGCGCACTTAAAGACACGCTAATGGGTGGATATTGGCCAGTTAAAATTTGACGTTAAAAATGTCACATTACCACCTCGTTAAAACTTAATGTACCTTCTTGCAACCAAAAAGCAAGTTAATCGATGATTTGACAGAACTAAAATTAGTTTAATGGGGCATTAGATAGTTTAGGTTAAGGTGCCATTAATTTACTTTCTTGCAACAGTTTGATGGACTGTTAAAAGATATTGACATCCTTAATATTTAATGCTGCTTCCTGCAACCGACTGTATTCAATAAGTTAATTGTGCTGTTGGTTTTCTATAAAAATTAAATATACCTATAAAGAATTAATACAAGGTACCTATTCCCTAAGAGGTGGCGTTTTTAATAACCAAACTATAACATTGAAGCATTTCCATAGTATTTCACTGTGATTTTGCGGTCGACATATTGATATACTTTGTACTCACTAAAAGACGGCACTTTACAATGTGAAAAGTATTTTTTTCTAGAACTCACATGTCTAAACCTAATTTTGCAATTAGAATTCAGTTGCGAAAAGACGTTGTACGCCGATTTCCGTTTATGTAGGTACCTATAGGAGGGAGTTTTCAAGTGAAGCACACAAGTCAGTAGGTAAGTATGGTTCATTTAGAAAACAATTTAATCGATCAAGTATACGATCGATTATGTCATCTCAACTAGTTCTGACGATACGACTGCCAACGTACATGCGGCGTATCGTTAGCGATTTTAAATTTTAATTGACAGGTACTCCTAAAGTATAGTAAAATAAAACGTATCGCCGATAACGGACGGGTTTCGCTACTGCATACGAAAGCAACGCCTCATCAATCAACGACAAAGAAAAAAAACGGCTGACAATACCTATTATTTGTTTCATTTTTATTATTATTAGATTCTGACATTATTAGGGTAGCGGGCGAAGACGCCTCAATTGTTACAACTTACACATCACATACACGATTCATTCCGCAGCTAAGTAAACTATCCATAGAAATAACTAATAGATAATATAGCTGAACCACGTTACAGGTTTTCACGTATACGGGATTTTCGGCTGAACGTAGTCTAAACTTATAGAGCGTGTAGAGCTTATCGAACTAAACAAAAAGTTTCAAATAAGCAGATGGCGCAAACTAGCGGTGACCGAGAAAAACATATTTAGTTTCAATTTTGTTTCTTTTTAAACTTTTTGATTAATTTGGTAAGCTCTATACGCTCTAAAGTATGGACTACGTTCATCCGAATATCCCGAATATTCGGACACTTAAATCGAAATAGTATAAAGTACATATGACCAATTAATTAATCATAAATATAATCACACCACAAACAAGTGTAAAGTGTAAATGTACTTTTTAAATCGATGCGATGGTGCCAATTCACGCTGGTTGGGCTGAAAGTGAGATGGAGTACCTACTGGGTTGAGACTGGCCTTCATTTCCTGAGTTTCTGATAGCGAGAGTCCCGGGAATGGCGAGCCGTCCCAGCCTGTACCGGTTCCGTGTATAAGCTGACGAGATCAGTGCCAGATTAAGTTGTGACTCCACACTGGTAAATATTTGTCTGATTTGCACTTTTAGTTTACAAACTTTGTGTGACGCACTGACACAATTTACGCGTACCGTTCGCGATGCTTACTTCGCGAGACCTTCTGGAAAGGTATTATGATCCGGCCGTTCGGTACTGTGATTATGGAATGATCCCTTTAATGTAATAACTGTCGCCGATCCGTTGCGTTCGGCGGCCATATCGTGTCACCGGAGCTGGCCCGCGCTCCGCTAAAGAGCGGAATGAATGAAACGTCAAGTCATGAATGAATGGCTTGAACACATGTATCTACACGAGAAGATTACTTTTTCAACTTTTCTATGTTAATAATTTCGTCAAGGAGTACGGTACACTCGGTCGAAACCTTACTTGAATTCACTTCACTTCACTTTATCAGCCCATTTTTACCCCACTGCAGGGGCTCAGGCCTCCCCCAGGGTGAGAAGGGGGCGTTAGAGTTTGAATCCACCACGCTGCTCCACTGCGGGTCGAGGATTGTAACGACCGCCATCTTTTGACAGCGTCCGGGACCGACAGAGTCAGTGATAGTTATGTTCTTAAGTCAGAAAAGTCATTGGTACACGCCCGGATTCGAACCATGGCCCTATGGGGCCTTTGGGCTATCACACACACACCTGAATAATAAAACATAAAAAAAAGATTTCGAGTCGACAACATTTATCCGCAAAATTCAGATTGTCGAATATTTTGTTAAATTCTAATGTTGCTGACAGACAAATCGCAGTCGCCACATTGGTTACTCTACCGAAACGTCACTGACACCGGATGACATCTTCAAAATGACCATTACAAAGAACTGTGACTCATGCAGACTCATGTGACTGTATATAAAGAAACGTCTTGCCGTAAACATTGAGCGGATCAAAAAGATATATATAATCCAGTCGTTTCGCAAATGCACCTATTGTTTTGGACTTTTGGACACTTTTTTATAGGATATACCTACTCTGTGTTACCTACCTGTTTTTTTTTTCTTTAAACCTTAGATTGGCCAATTGCCATAATATAACCATAGAAAAAATTATACTGGCCATAACTTTAGAAGTCGAAGTTCTTTTCGATTACACACATCGTGCCGAAAATCGTAAGCATTTCATAATATGAATGTCTTTCATTGGTCTTTCATCATTGTTTTGTTTGACGATTCCTACATGGTAAACATTATGGTCACAATTATGGAAAATGGATGCAGCGAAGGGCTCTTCGTAAAGATGTTGAGTGACAGCAAAATTATTTTAGTAGGTATGTAGGTAGGTTGAGTTTTTAAGTGAAGGCCTGAGGGCCAAGTGCGAGTTCTTTTACTATTAACTGTGTAGTTTGCGTTTTCCGTAATTTGTATGGAAACTCGTACAGCACATCTAGCGGTCGTTTTAGGTAACTACGAGTTTCCATACAAATTACGGAAAACGCAAACTACACAGTTAATAGTAAAAGAACTCGCACTTAGCCCTCTGTTCCATTTATCCCTACCAGATCAGCCATACCAGTATGGAAGAATGGAATATTTTTCCACTTATCCATACTAGTATGGATAGATGGAAATTTTATGTCCATTTATCCATACTGGTATGAATATATAGAAATCATACATACCGAGTTAATGTACACTAGGGTTAAAGAAATATCTACGTAATAAAATTCATATTTATTAAGAAAATAATATATTATGAAACTAAAAATAAGATCCTTTCTACTTACCACTATGATGACAAACAAGAAAAAAAACGTATAATAAGTAATATCGATGAAGAAATTTTTTGGCTTGATACCGCAAAGTCACGCTAAAATTATCGTAACATATCTAGAAAATGTCCAGTAGTAATTTTTCCTGTTACTAATTGTAGTTGCGCATTTTGAATAAAATTGTCCCGGTTTACATATTTTTGTTCCCGCTTTTTCGGCAGCTTTATGTTATTTGAAATTGACATGTAGCGTTTTTTCTCTATTACAGAATTATTGTATAAAAGTTTTAATAATGCATATAAACTATTTTTTCTATTATTTTTGTTATTAATTTTGAAGTGCCAAGCTTCGGCAAAATTGTTTGTTCTGTGTTTTTCTCCAAACACGCACCACTGCCTCTGAAAATCAACATTTTTAAGCCAAAATTTTTTGAAATATTTTTGAAATTTATCCATTTTCATTTCATCTAAAATTTGTGACTGAACATATGACCACCCTTCTTCTACTTTATTAAGAGGCAGCAAAGGTAATGTCGCTGATAATGCAAATATTCTCCTTTTTTCTCGATTATTTGTCATTTTTAGTTCTCTCCCTTTTCTCCATATTGCTTTATGAAAATGATAATAACACCCCCTTTTCTTAATATTTGGGAATACCGATGTTATGGCCTTCATGATGGCCTCCTCATAATCGGCCATTATGTAAGACGGAGTCCACTGCTTCATTTGAGCTTTAATGAGTGAAAACATTGTTATATAGGTTTCTGTCTTTTTGTTTGGAAGAAGGGCATACAAAACGGGTATTATATTAGTGTATTCCATTGTACTACCGATATCACAGTGTAAACTGACTAACTGAGTAAACGGTTTAGGGCAAACTTTAAAAGTGCCATCTATAAAAAAAATATCACTTTTGATTAATAATGCCTTAGCCCAGTCATTGCTAAATATTAAAATGCGTGTATCTGTATCATTACAATTATAATCAGCAACTAAAAAATTTAGGAATTCGGGAGGGACTTCTACCTCTTCACAATTTTTATAAAACATTTTGCTTAAACTGGCCTTTTTATTTCGGTGGTTATACAAAGCCGACTTTCTATTAACAAAATTCGGTGTTACGGTTACCAAATCCAAACCGTCATCTTCAATCCCCTTTACGATCTCATTATAAATTTTTGGTATTGGAGTAGTAATGTTAGTAATAACCTTTTGTTTACACTTATTTAATCGTATGTCAATTTCATTCTTGGCTACGTCACGTAAGCATGTCAAGGAGTGAACCACCTTTTTCTCAACCATATTTTCATCCTGTGAAGAATACAGTAGAAAAGTACGATTAATAACAATAGTACCGTAGTACTAATGCATTCATAGTAATAGTACAGGTCCATAGCACTCATGCCACACATACTCTGCGCGATGAAAAAAGAAACAAACAAAAATTTATGAAGTTAATATTGGAATAATGTCGGGTTGGCTTTCCAAAACTACCACCCTAAGAGTATTATTAATAAAAAAGAGGAGGGCGAGGTGAAGATTAAACCAACTTTTCGTATTTTTAGAAATGTGGAAATTCGAAAAAAAAAATTAAATGAGTAATACATACCTGCTAATTAGACATTTTTAATAGCCTTCAAACTCAAAAAAACACTTGAAACTAACTCTAAATGGTCAGCCACTCTTCTAGTAAGTCTTAACTATTTAGTTATGGTAGAAAAAAAAAGGTTTAAAAGAAATTCGGTCAAGATAATGTAGCGTATGCAGCTGGCCACTTAAGGTACTGTCCATACACAACATGTATTAAGGCTTTAGAATATATTTTGAAATGTAAATTTATATAATATAGAACAAGAATAAAGGTCAGTCGGGGTTGAGAAATAGACGAAAATCTATGTACGCGACTAGTGAGACAAGTAATATCGAAATATTGTAATTATTATAAATAATCGATAACAATAAAACGTGAAAGTCTGTGAAGTAATTTTTTTTATTCTACGCTCCGGTCAGGAACCGATTCTACAATAGGTTGCTTTTCCACCATTTCTCAATTAATAGGTAGGTATTTTTTTTTTTTTTGCATCTCCCCATTTCTAAATATTCTGAATGTGGGTTTCGTGTATTCGTCCCACTATCCCCTAAATTATTATCAATACTTCTAGAGTGGTAGTTTTGGAAAGCCGTACTATAATACCTAAACATAATCTCTTTCAAAGATATTTACATTAATTGTTACGGATCCGACACAATTTGTAGTTTTTGTAGTAGCACACCTCCAATACACATTACCGTTTGCGTATTTTTTTTTAGAATTATATTGATAGCCATCGTTTAGCAGTACAACTCCACGCCCCCTCTTTAAAAAAACTAGCTCATCACACATTTTACATACAATTATTATTTGGTTATATTCTCTTGATACAATAAAATCACAGAAATATTGAAAGGTGACATATTCCATTAAATAAATGAAATATAAATAATAGTATTATGAGTATGTATACTATCAGCCAGTAACTTACCAGAGGGCAAAGTGTGAGTTTGTTACTATTAACTGTGTCGTTTGCGTTTTTTATAATTTGTATGGAAACTCGTACAGCACATCTAGCGGTCGTTTTACGCAACTACGAGTTTCCATACAAATTACGGAAAACGCATACGACACAGTTAATAGTAAAAAAAACTCGCACTTGGCCCTCTGTATACAGTTGGTTATACTTACATTTCGACAGGAGGGATATGTGGAAAAGTATCCCTACTAGTATGGATAAGTGGAAAAATATTCCATTCTTCCATACTGGTATGGCTGATCTGGTAGGGATAAATGGAACAGGCCGAATTTTGTTCTATGTTTTCTTCTTATGGTGTGGATTTTAAGACTTTCTGCATTCAAATAAAATAAGTACTAATCTACTTCCAGTGGCTTGCAATTTTTGTAATGGCAAAATATTTGCAAGAAACTGCAAGCAAATGTAATTGTGCAGTCAGTGTTGTGAATGTGACAACCTTATACTCGGTAAGAGGTTCAATATTTTTTCTCTATGAATCGACAAATAATAAATGACCACACGCATAGCCTATGCTGAGGTGTCATGGACACATACAGAAACAGATACAAATAACACCCAGAACCAGAACTGATATATAACTTGATCATTAAAATACCTGCCTTCCCGGAAATTGAAACTGGGACCCCTGCGTCAAAGTACCAATGATTTAATAGTGTGATTTATTTTTGTGTTAATATTATATAATTACACACTACACTGTGTATTTGAATCAGTCCATGATTATTATTGCATTATATTGTTACGAACGGACAGAGTAATGACCGCCATCTAGCGTCAACCAGTAAAACCACTTTGTAGAAGGGTTTTACAACAAGGACAACATGAAACCCCTACTCAATACTAGATGGCGTTAAAGGAAAGAATCGCGGGGCTTTCTAGAATTATCCAATCTGGTCGATTACGTTCGTATGAGTGGAGTGATTTCTAGAATGCTCGAGAAGGCTCGTTACGACTTATATAAATAGCCGCAGGAAGACGAGCAGCCAGTTCAGTTTTTGGGCTACATTTAAGCGACTTCGAAGCGAAAGAAGTGATACAAGTGAAATCTACGACTTGGCTACGATCTAGGAACATCGTTAGTGCTTAGTGTTTGGACTTAGTGCTTTGTGTTGGACCTAGTGTTAGTGAATAAAGTCTTTAAAAGAGTCAGCAGGTCTTTCTCTCCAAATTCTTCAAACCCTAACACGTAACAATATATTCTTGCAGCTAATTTCAATTATTATGAATGCTGTACCCTGGAATCAAATAGGCAGTTAAGAATAACCAAAGCTCAGGCACTTTCAAACCTTTTCCCAACAAATCAAGCTGCTCTTGATTCATGTGTTAAATCATTAGCTGCCTCAACAATGCAACCTGATAAATTCCAAGATTTATTTGATGATTTTCTGGTAAGTTAATGGTGCAGGTCACCAAGTATACTTACTAAAATGAAAAATAATACTTATTACCAGATAGAGGCGTGAGGATATGCATACATACACAATACTTATTTGAATATTTTAAAAAAATTTTTTTGCTCCTTTAAGGTGAATAACGAAGAGTCACTGGTGACTGAAGATGTTATTTCGGACAACGAGGACAAAGATAACAAGTTGATGCAACTCCAAGAATCACTGACTGATGTTTCTTTAGAAGAATAGGAGAAAGAGAACATATCAAATGGCTGCCAGACCACAGAAGCATAAATATTCAAGCAGATTTAATACAGACATCAACCCCCTAGGACTAACTATATCTATTTAACGCTTTCAAATAACACCAATCAAGTATCAGTACATTCAGTTGGTTCTATGATTTATGAATGTGTTCAATGTCAAGCACTTAATTTTTTAAATGAAATAATTAAAAATCATTTTAAAAATTCTGTGTGTCCTGTGGAAAGAGGTACAACTCTAGTTATATCAAAATTCGTTTTATTTTTTTTTACAATTTTTTTTTTTTGCTATGTCTTTGTTAATTTAGTGTATTGATACAACTCATAGTTCCACATATATCTTGGTACAAGTAAGACCAAAAATTAACGTTTTACGAATTCTTATCGTGTAAAATAATATGATTTTATTTAAATCGCAATAAAAATAAAAAAGTGCGAGAAAATAAGGTTTAAAAATATATATAAAGTAGTATTACATTATTACATTAGAAATTCGTGCACTTTTTTTGTAACATTTGATACATCGATCATAATATTTATTTACACTAGACAATGTCTGTATATCTATACTAATATTATAAAGCTGAAGAGTTTGTTTGTTTGTTTGTTTAAACGGGCAATCTCAAGAACTACTGGTTCAAATTAAAAAATATTTTTGTGTTGGATAGTCCACTTATTGAGGAAGGCTATAGGCTATACTACATCACGCTACAACCTATAGGAGTGGAGCATCAATGAAAAATGTTGCAAAAACGGGAGAAATTATTCCTTTTGAGAGCTGCCGTCACGCGCCCTGCGTAAACGGTTGATGTTAAGCAAAAATCATGTATTACGGAATTGTTCGCCTTTAAAAGTTCTAACCAAAAGTCCGCAACAGCATATGTGTATATTTTAAGGTTAACTTCCTATAACCTTTTTTATGACAATCAAATTTGTTCTAACGTAATGTACTATTTGCGAAGATGCGTGATATTAATCCTTATCAAATTGAATACGTTAGTTGTTTTAAGCCTTTCATGCATATTATAATTGCCCTGTACACCACACAATTTAAATTAATATCTTAGCAGTTTTTATCGAAATATGAAAACTATAGCGGGAGAAGATAAATTCGCTGTCTGCCTCTGTCCGTTAACTTTTTACTTCCAAACCACGCAATAGACTTTGATACGGTTTTCAGTAATATCTTATTTTCTTATTATCTTATAATCTATATAATAGAAATACTTATTATAAAGCTGAAGAGTTTGTTTGTTTGAATGCGCTAATCTCTGAAACTACCTGTCGGATTTGAAAAATTCTTTTTGGCTTTGATAGCCTGAATCAAGCGGAGGGTTATAGGCTATATATTTGAAAACGAACTGTCTGTCTATTCGAACAAATCGGCTTCGGCCAAAACGGCTTAACCGATTTTGATGAATTTTTACACATATGAAAAGGATGTAGTCAAAAGTGACATACAGAACTTTTTGTATGTCTGTCTGTACGTCCATCTGTCTAAACCGATTTTAATGAAACATCACAAGTATGAAAAGAAGGTCGTCAAAACTCTCTGTATTGTACTGTCTGTATGTGTATCTGTCTATTTGAGCTAATCTCCAAAACGGCTAAACAGATTTTAAGGAAACTTTGCAGACGGAAAAGAAGGTTGTCAAGAGATTTGAAATTAGTTACTTTTTGTCCGTCTGTTTGTCTGTACGTCTATGTGTCTATTTAATTCAATTTTATCTATTCGAGCTAATTTCCAATACGGCTGAACAGATTTTAATGAAACTTTGCAGACGTGAAAGAAGGTTGTCAAGAGTGTCATAAGCTACTTTTTCTGTTTGTTTGTCTATCTGTCAATCGGATGTCTTCACTGATCTATCAACGTACAGCCGAGACTACTAAGTCTAGGAAGCTTAAATTTGGAACATAGGTTTATTTTATAAACTGAGTGAGCATTAAGTTAAGAAAGGCTTTTTTAGAAATTTCAAACTTAAGGATGGGAATGAAGGGACTTAAATAATGACGTGTTTCAGGGTTTTTAGATTTCCACATTTCAAGGGTGGGAAACGGAAGATGAAAAATTGTATCGGTTTTTTTAAAGGGTGGAAGAGGAATGAAGATTGAAAGTTTGAATGGGTGTAACCAAAATTGGTGCCAGCAAAAATTACGTATAAACCATCTCGAACGTTAATAGTACCTATAACAGGAATTTGTATTCTACGCAAACGAAGCTGCGGGCGGTCGCTAGTTTTTAATACAACTTCACTTATATTATAAAACACATAGATAAACGAAAATAGTTGGTGACAATCTCCGGTTTACTTATATCAATTAGCACAGTATAAAATAAAGTAAGTATATTATATCTTATTATGTTTTAATATATTTTTTTCTTATTTATTTTTGTTTTAACAAATTTCTGAGCGAACAAAATTAATTAAATATGAAAAAGGTCAAAATAGATGATGATACCTGGGTGGGTTGATAAGTACTTACTTAACCTAACCTACTTCTAATTATGGTAAATTAAAAAAAATAATGTTATACTCTAAACTGGTTTTGTAACTGGTCACAGTTAAAATTACAAGCCAGATAAGCCAGTACTTTTTTATTAAATGTCATTTAGAAAAGCGTTATCATGGATTATTTTGCAATGAATAAAATAGAGGAGCGTGCTGTCATTTAAGTTTTTGTATAGGAAAGGATTGAAGAGCAGTGCAATTTTCAAAGAAATGAGAGATGTTTAGGTCATAGAACACCATCATAACAGTAAAAAACTAGGTATCAACTGAATTTAAACGAGGCCGTACAAACGTTCAAGATGAACACCGCCCTGGGCGTCCAAAATGTGTTACGATTCCTATGATTCCGACATGGTATTTAAAGTACATGACATAGAATTAGCAGAGCTTGGAAATAAGACGAGAAGAAGATCCAGAAACTTTTAAGTTTGGCATGTCTGTTCTCCATGCAAGAATAACATTTTTAGAATCAGTACTGCACCTGTCATATAAACTGCCAATCCAAAAGTGGCAAACAAGATCTTCGACTGACAAACAAGTCGTTAAAGACACTAAAAAACGCATACAGCAAGCGCTTAAAAAAAATATGTCTTTGTTAGTGGATGTACCAAAAGCTGGCTCTGGCAACACTAACGATGGGAACACGTCACGGCGATTCTTCTCCGATCCTGAGACAGCATCCAGAATAATAGGTTTTGAGTTAGACCTCATGAAAAGGTTGAAACTTATATTAGAGGTCATCTCGAGCGGTCACAAAATAAACACAGAAAAATTTCGGACCTTCTGTGAAGAAACAGCAGAAGTTTACGTGAGGCTCTATGGGTGGCATCCTATGACACCCACACTGCACAAAATATTAATCCACGGACCCACAATAATAGAACATGCATTAGTACCAATTGGTCAGCTTTCTGAGGAAGCCGCAGAAGCGCGGAACAAACACTTCCGCCAGTACAGATTAGACTTTTCAAGAAAGTTTTCTAGAAAAGAATGTAATGTGAATGTCCTAAATAGATTGCTGCTGACCTTGGACCCATTCATTTCATCTTCGAGGCCTAAAGAAACAAAAAAACAAACCGTTCTCAAAAGAGGCATTAGATTTTTTTTTGCAACCAGAGGACAAAGAAGATGACGATGATGAAGAAGAAGAAGATGAAGGCGAAGAAACATTTATTTGACTGACTTACTAATATTTTTATAACTATTGTTTTAATATTAACAGGGAATAGGCAAGTGATGACGAAATATTTAATGTTTTTAATGAGAATGATTAAATATATGTAAAACTTTGAATCAAGTATCTAAAATTAGCCTAATAAGTGTAAGTTCCAATATCAAGTCACTTTAGGTCTTTTTGGTATTTTTGGTTGTTTTAGGTATTTTTGGTGTGTCCTTTGACACAAATGATTATAAAAGTTATTTAATGAAAACTATACCTCTGCCCCTAAAAACGATGATAGTTTTCAATCGAATGATCAAGTTGTTGAGATGCGATAATATTTCACGGTAGGTCTTGGCAGGAAACAATCCAATTGGCAGAAGCTGGTTTACAAAAAGCTTGTAGGTGGCTGAATCACAATTTGCTAACTCTAAATGCACTTAAAACCCAATTTTTATGTTTTCATAAAACCTCTGCATCTAGGCCTCCACCTGCTCTTATATCTATTAAGGTTCACGCACAATGTTGTCCATCCCCCCGAGACCCTTTGGACCAAATTTGTAATTGCCAGCACATAAAGAGAGCTGTCTCGTTGACATATCTTGGAGTAGTGATAGATGAAAATATGAATTTTAAAGCTCATATCACAGTAACTGCGGCCAGAATCCGTAAGCTGATGCATACGTTCAAACTCCTACGAGAGGCCACTGATGGAAAGCTGTTAAAAACAGTATATATTGCACTCTGTCAATGCATAATAAATTATTGCATCCTGGCATGGGGTGGTATAGCCTAGACTGTCCTCTTGGTGCTGGAAAGAGCCCAGAGAGCTGTTCTAAAGGTAATCCTGAGAAAACCCCGGCGTTACCCCACAACAGATCTATACAAACAGGCCCAGGTTCTCACTGTTCGCGGACTGTTTTTGATGAGAGTTACAGTATATATGCATAAACAGACCTTAAATATATCAACGTATAAGGATATGTTAAAAAAAAGAATATTCAAGCTTCCGACTCCTGAGGTTAACACTAGTTTTGCTCGGCGCTTTAAACGATTTTTGTTTCCTCACATTTATAACAAAATGGTTAAAATTGGTAACATCAAGTGCAGCCCGGTTTATGAAGCCAAGATCGTAATTAAAAAGGAACTGCTATGCTGGAACTATGAAAGGTTTGAAAACATTCTCAATATTACTGGTTCTTGAGGTTACTTCGGGGTTTTCACATCTTTTGGAGCTTTCATATACTCGCATGCGCAACCTTATGATAGGAATATGCAGACACATAACATAGCACACACTCGCTACACGCATGCCCACAGATACAAACACACACACACACACACACTTACACCCACGCATACACACCCATATTCATCTCCTCATTCATTCACATATACATGCAACGGCTTTGGAGCCGCAGCTACTCTTGTCCACTCGCGGTAAAGGAGGACCTTTGAGTTGTAATTTTATATATATTTATTGTCCACTTATTGTTTAGCCGCATCTTTACTGTGTCATTTGTTAATTTGATTTTTGACTCCTACAGGACAGGCCTAGCCTAGTGTAGGGGTCATTGGTAAAATTATATTGTATAAGTATGATGATTAAATAAATAAATTTCAATTTCAGATAATCCCTGGCATGTTTAAAATTTACGAGAGTTCTGATACTGTGGTTGAGGACGATCGTAATGATGTTTTAAACTATCCTGTAGAATTTCTAAATTCTATAACGCTTGCGGGATTACCACCACACATTCTAAAATTAAAAGTTGGTTGTATAGTAATGCTTTTAAGAAATTTAAACCCGACTGCTGGGTTGTGCAACGAAAGCCGTCTTATCACTAGAGCATTAGTTTCACGTGGCATCGATGCCGAAATTATGTGTGGTGGCCATGTGGGAACCAGAGTTTTTACTCCTCGAATTTGTCTCCAGCCATCAGTTAACTGCCTCTCAAATTTAGTCGGCTTCAGTTTCCCATCCGCCAAATGCCATCATTTGCTATGACAATAAATAAAAGTTAGGGACAAACTTTCGACAAAATCGGTCTATTTTCACCTAATCCTGTGTTCACCCATGGATAACTCTATGTTGCCTTCTCTCAAGTTCGAAGATTCAATGATGTAAAAATCCAAATTATCACTACCACTGAACTAGGCTTGAAAAGTTACAAATATTTAAGGAAAAAAGTTGTATATAGACAAATTTTATGATAAACAACCTGCGATGCATAATAGAGAATATTTATGATTATTCCTTAATAAGTACCTTTGCCAAATTCTCGGGTGAGTACTCATTGCAAAATTGCAATTGTTTTACGTCCATTTGATTTCATCAGCCTTTTTTACACCCCACTGCAGGGGCTTAGGCCTCCCCTCAAGATGAGGGGGCTTGGAGCTTAAATCCACCGCGCTGCTCTAATGCGGGTTGGCGGATTGTAACGACCATCTATTGACAGCAACCGGGACCGACTGCTTAACGTGCTCTCTGAGGCACGGAGTCAATGACAGTTAATGTACGATGTACATTGTTTTACTTGACTTCTCAATATTATTTTCGATTTAGTCATTTTGTATAAAGAACATTTTAATTCTTTATTTTCAAAAGTAGTAAATACTTACCTACCTACCAAAGTAAAGAGAAAGACTGACTGCTTAAAACATAGAGGTTTAATAAAAATTAAAAGCTATTTGTTTTGTTATGTTAGTTTATTTTGAAAGTTGATTTAAAATTAAAATTATTTATTTAAAAACGTTTGTAGTTTTAATTTACTATATTTATTAAACACAATGAACGATGCTATATGAATCTATGTCTTTCTTTGCCTTTAATATTCCTTGAGAACCGATAACTACAGAAATATCTATCTACATTTTGTACCTGTAATGTACATTATGTAATGTGTATTATGAGTCACATTTCATCTAATAATTTTTTTATGAATAAGTGACTCAGCTGTCATGCTAAATCTTTGATTATACACATGACTAGATATAGATTCGGCATCAAAAAAAAAGTTGATAAATATATCTGTTTGGTTACAATTCACACTTAAAGAAACAGTCAGTGCAGGCAGTGTGGCGGGTGTATAGAACAATATATTCACATACACAAGTATATAAAAGCTGGCCGGTTATTTTTGTTATTATATCGTGCGGCTATATTTAGACATGGAAATAATCAAAGTACTACCATTATATATCGATAAACAAGTGTATGAAGTATAGCGCCACCTACAGTGCCTAAACTAAGGCGTAGTTGTGGTGCGGCAGATAAACAGCCTAGACAATAGGCGGTAGCGGTGGTGGCGGCGGCAGCACTTTGGCGCTCTCCATCGGTGGTATCGGCTCAAAGTTCACACCGAACAAGGCCTCGCACGCCGCCTTGGCAGCCTGCCGTCGCGCCTCCTTCTTATTGGCAGCTGCAACAGACACACATCGCTAATATAATCCACTCGCTCCCTGCGCCCCTCTATCTCATTCGCCGAAACTTCACCTTTGCCCATGAACGAGCGGCCATCCACATCGATACCCATCGTAAAGATCATATTCTGGGGGCGGTCGCCCTCCACGGCCAGCTCCCGGTACTCGAGCCCCTGGCGCATGTAAGTAAGTAGCATGCAGGGGTGCATTGTGCCTGCCCCCGGCGGCAACTCGCGCGGCTTAGTCGTTTTAATGGGCTTGACACGCCCTATGGCCACGCCGCCGGCGGCCTCCGCAACCGGCTCAGCTCCCGGTACCTGACGCAATTGAGGCACTTTGTGTCCATCGCACTCCCACTCAGAGAACAATTTGTAGAGCGCGAACGAAGTCAATTGAATCATAGGCAGAGCCTCGCTGTCGTCTTGGTCGTCACCAGGCGGCACGGCGGCAGTGCCTTCGCCCTCGCCTGTGCTCTCGCCACTGATGTACTTGCTCATGCGCTTGATGATGATGTCGCGGATGGCCTGCTCGGCGGCCGCGTTGCGCGCCGCTACTTTGTTCTCGCCTGCGCCGGAAACACGTAAGATATATAAATAATATTTATTAACACCAGCTATGCGTATGGGCTTAGCCTACGTTTCCACCTACCGAGGCCTCGGTAGGTGCGACCTTCAACAGTGAGGTCTGCGTGGAAGGCGTTACCACTGTTCCTATGGAAGTACTGGGACGCAGGCTCCTGCTCCACCTTGAATTGCTGTTAAATATAAAAGCAACGTGAGCATCTGGGCGAGGGAACCCCATTCGACAAAGAGTACCAAACAAGACTCACGCCAGCCAGTGCTTCGCCAGGCATCATCTCGTTCAGCACGGTGAGCGCGTTTTTAGGAGTGATGAGTCGGCGCAAGTTCTCGTTCTGACGGCGTCGCCGTACTCGGTTTGGTATTTTTTTAACTGCAAGAGAACAGTGTTGGGATTAAGTGATGCTTTGGAGGTAGTGATCATGGAAGGATCGGCTGACTCACCTCCGGCGAGCTTGGTCTTCATCCAGGGCGGCCGCGAGAAAGATGCACTTTGACTATCGGCGATCACGTCGTCTCCATCCGACTCCATCTTCACCTGTAATTGACCAACTTTGTGCAGTTGTCATGTAAAAGCAAAGGGGAACCGTTATGATAATATATTTGAATTGTACCGGTTTCGAGTTATGGTCGGGGGCGATTGGAACAGGCGTGGAGGAGATCGCTTTGCCAGACCACTGGTGCTGTTGCGGTTGTTCTGGGATCATTTCTGGTTGCTGCTGCTGTTGTTGTTGTTGTTGTTGTTGCTGGTGGTGCTGCTGCTGCTGCTGCTCCATCGGTGGGTACTGCACACGTCACATCGATAACATATATTAACCCCTAATTATACTTTGTGCCGAAATTGTATTTATGATACGCAACATAGTTAGCAAACTGTACGGAAACAAAACAAACATCAGTTACAGCTCACGCCAAATTCCTCGTTCGCTCTGAAGACAAACTGTCGCAGCCGAGAAAAGGGGTATCAGCGGGGCAAGGGCGCCCTCGCACCTCGCAAAACCGCACTGACCTCAACTTCAGGGCCAGCAAGATATTTGGCATGCAAGATTTTGATCAAGATGTTGTGTACATTCATTTATCAGTATTTTTTTCTGTTAAAGTGTGAATAAGTTTTGAAACAAAACCACTACAATGAAAGAAAATAATATATCTTTATTTTTTTTATATAAACCGTGTGTTCAGCTGAACGTAGTCCTAATTAATAGAGCATGTAGAACTTATGGAACTAAACGAAAAGTTCAAAGTGAGCAAATGGCAGAAACTAACGGTTACCGAGAAAAATACGTTTAACGTTGCACTACAATAAGTTAGAACCGGATACCTGTGCAAACACCAAAAATATGGGCAAGGGGCGGTGAGAGGAGTTGGCGCAGCGGGACGGATCGGTTTCGAGCGCAGGTCGCTTCCTTCTCACCCCACACAGACAACGCGCGCTACCTATGTACAACCAACGTACCACAGTCGTCATTTCGTGATTCTAACCCGCGCCGCGTCAGTCGTTAATGATTTTTGTTAAGTTGTACCCATCAGAAACAAAACTTATAAAAAAAACCAAGTCTCGCAACTCAGTACTTCTACCGTCAAAAGTTGTGGGATCCATGTAATACCAAGTCGGTTGATTTATTACCAATATTTAAAAAAAAACATTGATCTTCTATATTAATAAAATTGTAATGTCTGTCCGTCTGCCTGTCTGCTCTAGCTGACCTTCGAAATGGCTGAACCGATTTCAATGAAACTTGGCAGACATGCAGGGGGCATTATCGGGGGTGACATAGGGTGCTTTTGTCTGTCCGTCTGTCTAGCTATTCGTTTGTCTGTCTGTCCGTCCGTCTGTCTGTCTGTCTGTTTAGCTTAGCTGAGTTTAGCTCGAACATATATATGTTCGAGCTAAACTTTTAAAGATTTCAATGAAACTTGGCAGACGTGCAGAGGGCATTATCAGAGGTGACATAGGCTACTTTTTGTGTCTGTCTGTCTGTCTGTTCCGGCTAATCTTTGAAACGGCTGAACCGATTTCAATGAAACTTTGCAGACCTGCAGAGGGTTTGTTTGTTCGTCTGTCTGTATGTTCGAGTTGATCTCCGAAACGGCTGAACCGATTTCAATGAAACTTCACAGATATGATAAAAAGATAAGCAAGAGTGACATACAACACTTTTTGTTTATCTGTCTGTCCGTCCGTCTGTTTGTTCGAAATAATCTCCGAAAGGGCTGAACTTATTTCAATGAAACTTTCAACGATGTGATTAAAAGATTGACAAAAGTGACATACAATACTTTTTGTTTGTCCATCTGTGCGTTCGTCTGTTCAAACTGATCTCCGAAACGGATGAACTAATTGCAATGAAAATTCACAGATGTTTTTTTCACAGAAGATTGGCAGGAGTGACATGTTGGCACTGACTTCCGGCACCACCACTTTAGTACGGCACTAGATTTTTCGACATTTATTTTTAATCATCTATACACTATAACAAAGCCGTACATTAATAATTTGTCATAATTTATACCTGAGAAATTCCATTCACTCACGTACTCACCTGTACCGCTCAGAAATGACGGCATAGTGCTCAGAGTTATTTTCTGATATAGTAACAGCCTTCTAAGCGTTATTCACGGTGGTTCATTTCACAGGTTAATTTTTTCCACGGGCTTGTAGTCTATTATATTTATTTGACATGTTCGACTTCACGCGTAGCCATTTTTCCTCAGCCTTTTAGGCGCGTATTATACGTTCAGCTGAACAACCCGTACATAATATACCATGTGTTCGATTGAACATAGTCCAACCTTATTGTTTTGTTTTAAATTTAAATTGTTTTTTTATCCTTTTAAACTCTTTGTTTAGTTTGATAAGCTCTATTTGCTCTATAAGTTTGGACTATGTTCATCCTAACACCAGGTATATTAATATTGTGCTGATGTCGCACATTATTTTATGTTTTTTCTTAGAAAAATTACCTATGCAATAAGTAAACCTGTTAGATCAGGTGGCAGTCATGTCAAACATTATCTGACGAGCTACACAAATGAAACCACTTTGTAGTTTAAGCAATCTAAAAAATATAGGGGTGCCATGTCTAAATCTGGAAGGTACCCACCCTATGGCGTTTGGAAATATTCCCCCATTTTAGGTCAAATAGTTAATTACGGAGATCCCAACTTAAAGTAAACATGAACCCATGAACTTTCAACATGAACCCAGATTGGGCACCGCAATTTGAATTAAAAAAGAGAGAGATGCATAATGCGACATCTTAAACTATTAGGTCTATGACGGGTTAATAACAAGATGTGACAGAATAATAAGTATTTATAATTAGGTAATAATAAAATGTCAAAATTTAAAGGCAAATCTAACGACTTGGGAATCAAGATTTAAACAAGTTTTATTGCAATATTCAGGGTGAATAAAACTTATTCTCTGTAATAGTGTTCCCTATCCTAATAGAAAATATAAATATCTGGCAGATACATAAACCTTTTGGCAAATGTGACAAAAATTCATTATTCATACATTACCTATTGCAGGGTTTTTTATAAATCTCTAATACAGTAATACTCTCCCAAGCTTGAGTTTAAACTTCAAAGGTAAAAAAACATCTATATTGTATTTGTAAACCATGGGGCAAGCAATTTATAATTTTTTGAGTATATTTTATGACATAAATTTAGGCCAAAAATGGGGATTTATTATAAAGCAGAGCTATGGTATATTGTAAATGGGAGTAAACCATATACCACAGATCACCTTCTGGCATGGCAATTCTATATTTTTGGATTACTTAAAGGTTCCTTTAGTATATTTTACTAGCGAGGTTTGATACAACCACCACCCATTCCTTTTGGTGTCTTTTTTAGTCACGCGGCTGGGCTCAAAGCATGATACATAAAGAGAAATTAATGTTGACTGTTACTGACCGGGTTGGCGAAGCTGGCGTAGTTGTCGGAGTCGACAGCTGGAGGACGCGGCGGCCGCGAGCCCTGCAGCTGCCCACAGCGCGTTAGGATGCCTCGCACACCCCGCGCATTCAATTGGACCTTGCACTTTCGTACACGCTCACTCAATTACACAAACATCCACTACCAACTTATCATACTTTCATACGCCAATCATGATGCTTTATTAGGTGCCGACCAATTTTCCCGATTATAAATTCCGAAGTCGGCGCTGTGTCGCCGCGCATACGGAAGGTTACATACAAAACTTACTTTTAATCTCTCTCTTTCAAGCGTCAGGTCCAGGAGATGCGCGGTGACAGCGAGGTTCCGGTGCGACGCGGTCCGCGCCCCTCGACTTCGGCCGCGACGATCTGATCGTTTCGAGCCAGTCGATACGGATGTCCAAGGGGCCGGACCACGTCACAGGAAAGCGTGTGGCATGTGTGCGTTGACAAGTAACGAGAAGGCGGTATGTGTGCGAGGTTACCGCTCACAGACATACAGTATTCTCAAGGCGCGCGTTACCCCCTGAGAGACTCTAGCGGACGAGGCACGGGCCCTGTCACACCCCACCGAGACGGACAAGGTTATGGGCCTGCCGTCGCTGCAGAGTGTGAACTATAGTCACGACCAGAGCACAGTCAAAGGGAAACGTTCGACTCGGGTCGATTCGGGCACGCAGCCGACGACCGATGGCGGCTGTGATCACACATTTTGCATTAGAATTATTTAAAGGCAGTAGCCAGTTAATGTATTTTTCTGTTATTGCATGTGGCTTATCAAAACTATCCTTCAAATAATCAGATATTGTCTAACCAGTCCATGTTTACAAACTGATACCCTCCCTCACTCTTGCTCTTGCTTTCATGGATTGTATAAGATTTCCATTTGTATTGCAATTAGTTTAATAACAATAAGTTATTTCTGACACCTGCATTGCGAGGTAAAATTTTGCATGTTTATAATCAAATTAAGTAATCCCAAGCCATCCTAAAAATGTTTATTAGGACATAATCTAGTATGATGTAATATCTTTTGTCTTTATCATCACTTTGACACTCAGATTTGAATGAAAGCGACAAAACATATTTTACTAAACTAAGTTTAAATAACCATTTCTGAAATGGAGAGTGAGACTCCTGAAACCACTGAAACCAGAAATTTTAAATTACACTTACTAACAATATTATTTAAAAAATCATATCTACCATATATTCGTCTCTCAAACACACTGTCGGAAACAAACAAATAAAGTCTTTCGTTTGTGCTTCCAAAGTGTCCACATTTTCTTGTTTGTGCTTCCAAAGTGTCCACATTTCTTTAATTATTATCATTTTATAAACAAGTACAATTCATGCAATCTAAAATGCCTGTCCATCATCCAAGTACAAAATCAGTGATGATCAATTGTTCAAAATAGGACACGCAAAGAATTACATGTAATAAGTTAAATCCACTAATATTGATTTATGTAACAAACCAATTCATATATAATATGAGTCAACATGCAAATTTGTCACAGTAAGTTACATCCATTGTAGTCGTTCAAGAAATAAAAATTTATTAATTAAATCAAATACTTTTCAGATTAATCTTAATTTTTACTTTTGCTCATAACTTTCAAGAAGAGCAAAATAATATCTAATGCTCATATTCACAAAAAAAGGAAAAGCTATAACAGAAGTTCCTAGATCTATTTCAACTGACAAATGCCTTTACATTTTTTTACACTTGGTTTATTTATTTTATATTTTGAATTATATTCCTTAAGTTAGAATAGAACTTTCATTTAATAACAACAAAAGAAAACATTAGAATTTATTTTCTAATATACTTGTTCGTTTTAGTTATACACAAAGAAATGTGCAACAAGGGTTAATGACAAATAAAATTTCAAGGGCTGGAATTTATTTAAAATGAGATTGAGATGAAAGTCAATAAAGTCAAAATTACCTGGCCAGCGTGCATAAACTTGTTGGTGTTATTGTAACCACGGCCACGTGGACGATCTATGCACAAAGCAAAAATCATTTTAATTTACATTCATTTAATCTAACTAGTAGGTATATAAAAATTATTTATTTCCTTATTTCAATCATATCAATTACCAGACAATTTTTACAATGCCATGTCATTTCAATCATATCAATTACCAGACAATTTTTACAATGACATATCAATTTGATTATCAAGTCCGTGAGATTATCTAGTTCTTAGTGAAAGTTTCCTAACTTACAAATTTTCTAGTAATCGTTATACTGAATACCTACTCGGTTCATATGAACACATCAGCAAGTTTTCAATCTAGTTCATACAAGCAAAAAGGTGAGCAATTTAACTTGGTTGTATTTTTGTTACTAGACCGAGTGATTATCTCACCTCTGTACCTATTACATGTAAACAAGGTTTAAAAGAATAATCTGAACAGATCAAATGGATATATAATATTCATTCAGTGGCATCCCCTAATACATCCTTCAAGATAAAAAAAAAATTGTTGCTGGGGAATGGAACACATTCCTCCCATCCCTCATTTCTATACCGAGTGAAGCAGCGAAGAACAACAAGCCATTCAAAAGCCATTTGAAATTCAGAGAAGTTAGATTGATGACCCTCCATTTCTAAATTGATACCTACATTGTGTCAGTTTTGGTGTTATCATGTCAATGAGCAAAGCTAAGCGGAACTTCGAGCCACTGAAAAGCTTTCCTATTAATTTGAACTTCAATTAATAGGTCAATGATTCACAGCAGTTTCAAATCAATTTGATTGCATTCCACATAGCATTCATTTACATGATATGGAAAATACTATAGTATACTATGACATTATTGTGTATTTTTTGGTAAGGTTAAGTTTTAGGTTTGATTAGCTAGGTTAGGTAAAAAAATTTCAATCAGTATTTATCAGTAAACTTGCGTCCTTACAGCGGGAGTGACACTAGAAAGTACCTCTCCTTCCTTCCACCTTACCCCAAAACCCCTAACCCCTGTACCCCATTACAAGATTTTTCTTATATTAAAAATATACCACACTAAACCCAGCCCATATTATCATCACATAATTTAACCAGTTTCTTCAAATGTTTTACGTTATTTTAATGTATAATTATGCATCTCCGCAGTTCCATGTTTTCACCACATTCTTATATAAATAAACTGTGCAATTACTAGACAGATGGTAATTATGATGAAGGGCCCGTGGTCCCACCAATTTACCATGGTATACCACTATGTACCCATGGTCCTACTGGAGCGTGAAATAATTTTGAATGTGTTCGACTTTAAAATGAATTTTCAACCTTTTATTTTAAATGAAGAAAAGATTTGGGTCGGCTTTCCATTCTTGCCTGATGAAAATTGTGTTCATACAAATGATCATTTTGAAATCTGGCTAAGATAGGTTGATGGTCCATCATTTAAAAAAAAATTGGCAAGGTTAAGGTTTGCTTGTGATAATGCGAGAAGCGAGACGAGCCACTAATAAGCCTTATAATTTATTTTCATTTCCTTAAAAAAATATTTACTGCATGAGGTTTCTACACCCCTCTCCCATAAGCCTGATTAAATATTTTGTAACTTTCCCGCAGGCTATATTGGAAAGTGCTATCTTAGTTTTAATTATTTACTTAATAAACATACAGATAAATATGGATACTATTTTATCTTTCCTAGTTTCATCTTTCCAGTGGGACCACGGGTACATGGGGGTATACTGTGGCCCTACCAGTAAGTCAAATCGGTGAGATCATGGGTCCTTCACCGTAATTATGCCGAGGCTTTTTCTATAACGGTGGTCTCTCGCCTTTATTTTTAAATGATAAAAACCTGCTTAGCAAATAAAAAAAACTAAAGTAAATAGTGTTCATGCCAAAACGAAATGACTTTAGGAGCCTTACATGTATGTTACAAGCAAAAGCATAAAGATAGGCGGTAAGTACCTACAGGAAACGTGCTAGTAAAATATTCCAACACTTACAATTTCTGTTCGCATACGACATCGTCAGACGCTAGTACAGGTTTCTGCAAAGCTGGAGTCGCTGTACTTTCCAATCACTCCTATGCACTAAATGTAAAGATATACTCGTGGTTAATTATGGACGCCGACTCTTCGAATGGAAGGGTTAGCCACAAATATCGATGGCCTTATAATACTTTTCAAGCACATACCGCAAGACTGCAAAGCACAAAGCCAGCAAAAGATCGGTTACAACAACGTAGCGAGCTAATATTTGTAAAACAATACTTCAAAACTCAAACCGCGTAAAGAAAAATCACTATAAAATTGAAAACTGCGAACGCTGCGAACAACTGCGAACGCTGCGAACAACTGCGAAAACTATAGACATAGATAATACAGTATATATATTGATATATATAGGTTATAGATATGCAACTCTAATTTTTAAATTTTTTTCCTCTGTTTGTTTTATCCGATCGATAGATGGCTTGTTTAGTTATACTTTTTACCGTCGGAGGGCGCTTTTAGTTATTCTGTTTACCGCTAGAGGACACCCTTTAAGTTCTATTTAAAAAAATTTATAACTTCCATACGACCACTTTTTAAAATGCTTTTCTGTGATTCATTAACATTTAAATCGGTAAATTATTTAATAACAGAATTCACAGAAAAGCGTTTTAAAAAGTGGTCGTATGCAAGTTATGAAGCATGACGCGTTACTGAAAGAAAACAAGTGGGAAAATAATGAAAAACCAACAAGCTTTCACTTTCTTTATTTCTGTGTTTTAAAACAAATTACAAGCTTTTAATTAAATAAGTCATCGTTGGCTGTATTATTTATTTTGTCATTCAATATTTTGTTTACATTATCTATTGCGTCAACTATAAATTATTTAATGAACATTTTATCATATCAATATTTAATAATGTTGCTTTCATGACAAAAGTGTACCTACTTGTCTAATAATTGTCTATGTGTGACAAGTAAAATAATTATTGCTGAGCAATTGTGCATATCTTTTGCCTTTTTCATTTCTTTTAATCATTTATTTTTCTGCAGTGATTACAAAAATAAACCAATTAAGTGAACAATTTTTCAACGAAAAGTTATTGACTCCCTGTGGGTAATGATAGTCGGGTACACCGCCAACATATCAAAAAAATTCATATAAGTAATTTCAATATAACAAGTTGTATGGCAAAAACACACTAAAATATAAAATACCTTCTTTGATAAATGAAATACCGAACGAAATCAAAGCCAGGTAATATTTTTGTTTCCATGATGGTTTCTTCTACAGGTTCCTTCTATCCAATTCCTATCGCAAGAGACGAAGTCCGGTGTTGAAAACCTGGGTTAGATGTTCACAAAAGGGATCACAGAATCCAAAAAAAAAAACGGCCCGAAACGTAAATATAAGCCACAAGGGCTACTTTGAAATTTTTTTTAATTTGAATACAAACGATTGAACGTTTGTTGATTTTATCAATAATAGGGTGGATGCCCCGATTACCAGCCACTCACCTAATACTTTTCCTCCGGTAATAAGGATCATATTGTAGAGATAGCGCGACAAACTTATAAAAATCTATATAACTTAAGGAAACAGAATTCCTACCTATTTTGACTACACAGGAACAAAACAGTATCCCTCAGTGTCAGATTGAAAGTGCGAGAGAGATAACGCCTGCCATATTTAATTTCGTAACTTTTGGTCCTGACAAAGTAAAGTGGAATTTCGTTATTTTGAAGTTTATGCATTGACTTTTTATGTTTAAGGCTTAAGACTAAGACTAAGTAATACATTTCTGAATTAAATTGCTCCATAAATGCTCTTATTTAATGTAATTGGGTGGCCGATAATAGGTACATTACTAGTATGATGGTTTTAATATCAGCCGGGAGGGCTGATATTAAACTGTATGTATTATTTAATTCCAGCCAGGTCATTTATATAAGGGCTATCACTAAACAGTTTTTATGTGTAATAATTTAATTTTTAACAGGCTTATATTAGTTTCACCTGCATGTTTGTTTGTATGTAATGGAATTTTAGAAAGCGATTTTCACCCACTTCCACTAAAGCTATCGGGTTGAAATTTATAAGACGTACTTGTATGTAACTTTGATGACAATACACTAAAATGATAAACATAATCTGATGCTGCAGTCAGGGTTGTCTCCTCATGAGGACACTCCTTAGTGATTAATAGCACGAATACGAAACTTTACATATACGTTGCATTTAGATATTAACTATGGTTTTCACCACGAATTGATGCTGAAGGAAAGATTGTCTCCTCATGAGGACACTCAACGATTCATAGCACGGACACGAAACTTTGTACATATGTTGGATTTTGATAGTTAACAATAATTTTCACCACGAATCGATGCAGAAGCTAAGATTATCTCCTCATGAGGGCACTCCTCAACTGTTAGTGGCACGGTTACATAACTTTGTATTCAGGTTGGTTTCTAATAGTTAACTTTGATGTGCATCTTGAAGTGATGATTCATGTAGGATAGTTTGCTCACGAGGGAACTCCTCAGTGGTTAGTAGCACGGATATAAAACAATCTAGCTTAGCAATTTTTTCACTTCAAAGTGTGGCGCTGCTTAGCCGCAGTAGTTGAACAATTTATTACAGACCTTAATGTGTGCGACATGAAGTTGATATTAAATTATAATTTGTATCGGTCAAGTTCGCCCACGTGGTTAATCTACGAAGAAACCCAAAAAAAACCTTTTTGTTGTGTCCATCTGTACAAAAATAAAGTGCGTCAAGCAATTACCTATCAAATTAAAAGGTCCTTATGAGAAACAGAAACATTTTTATAAATAATTTCAATATGGACAGTATTAAACAATATATACGAAAATCAAACATTCCCCCTATCTTATCCCGCAACTACTGAGCGTAAAAATTTGAAAAAATACAGAATATTGCATGTTTTAAAAAAATAGTAAACTACCATATTCCAAATAATTATATTTCACCTATAACTCAATATCTGTTATGACAGAACCCTAGCAGGGGCTGGTATTATGTACGTATTTGGCTGGCAATAGATACGAAGTGGCTGCAATTAGATCCATTTTCAAATTAGTTTTAACATTTTTCTAATTATTATTTATGAACTTTATTCATATACCGTAGCAAATACTATATTCTGTACAGTGTGCTGAGTTGATTAAACAAAACATATATGCGCAAATTTTTCTATTATAAACTAGAAAAATGTTTTAGTGTTATTTGGCTGGTATTCGGGGCATCCACCCTATGACTAATAATGACTTTTCGTTCTTTTCCTGTCAATGGTCAAATCATTACGTTTTTAACATTTTTCTTCCGCATTGAATTTAAATGTACTGATGAAAATAAATGTAAAAATAATTTTAAAAGAATGTTAATACAGTATTTCAAAAAAATTCAATAAGAAAATATAATAAATTAGTTAACTAGATATAGATCTACAGATAATGAGAATAGTGTCATCTTGAGTCAAATAGTATAACAAATCATTTGAGAACTAAGCTTTATCCGATCAAAAGATGGCGCTTTCATTTTTTATTTTTGGGTTTGTATGAGAGTTTCATCGCCATGACTATAGATCATAGATATATTCTGTGACTTGCTGTGATATGGCTGTGACTATAGAGAATCAGTGGTGTAAAAATCTGCTATATTTTAAAAACATACTTCAGGCTATAAACTATATTATTTTAGCATGTTTATTAATATGCTATGCTTTAGCATAACCACAGATTATATAATAGTTACTAACGTGCATAACACGCGGGAATGCTTAGCGCGAGAATCGTTCGTTGCGTTGGGCGTAGACTTGCGTAATCTCATTCTGAATGATCTAAATGAATGGATTCACGTAACTGAACAATTTCGATAATTAGTCACTCCAAAACCTAGAAGATCACTAGTCACCAGTCAGTCGTCAGCGTCAGTCGTCACATATCAGTCGTCTATGCTGATGCCACGACCGGCCGGCCAGCCCGCCCACAAAGAATGATTTACGAGTGAACAAAACAAACATTTATTGCCAAAGCAATAGAAGTGATACTACAACGGCCAAGTTCCAACGACTGGGTGTCACCAATTATCCGTCCTAATATCACTTCTATTGCAATAGCCATAAATACGTCTTTCGTTCGTTCGTTGCTAAGCGAGCAAGTGAAAAATTAGTAATAGTAAATTAGTAGGTAGACCTTTAGACTTAGACAATGTTTCACCAGTCGATCGGCTGAGTCGATATATTACGCTTGTACGAATTCATGTACCTATTTACGGCTTGCTCGCGCGTGACGTTAAGTTAAAATAATTAATTGTTTTTGTTAGTTAGTAGAAAGTTCTTATTAATATCGTTTAAATGTTAAGTGTATTAGCGTAATTAATCGATATTTAGTGTTTAGTTTTAAGTTTCGCTATCTGCTACGTGTTTATGAGCAAATTAACAGTTTTATTATTAATATATAAAATAAGTGAAAATGAACCAAATAAATCCAAGAAAGAAACGAAGTCCTGTTTGGGACAATTTTACTCAAATAGATAATCAAAAGGCCAAATGCGGGTTTTGTTTACAACTGATGAGTATCAGTCATGGATCCTTAGGTAATTTGCTATTAAAAACAAAGCATTCAACAGTTCCAATTGATTGATTAATAAGCATAATTACCAATTATTGTAAATAGAATTGATTTTTAAGTACGCCAATCTAATCAATGCTATAATATTATTATCTTTAAATTGTTTTTTGTAGCATCAAAACATTTGTCAAAAAATTAGTAACTTTATGTTCATAAAGTTATTACCTATAGATTATAATAAATATAATAAATATTATAATAAATAATAAAGTTATTATAGTTAGGTAGATTGTTAGGAATATAGTTATATACCTAATACCTATATCAGTGATGCGCTAATGCTCTGATATACTATCTAAATTAAATAGGTACGCCATAAATTAGTATTTATGATGTATGTTCTTAACTAAGATAACGTCATTAGGTAAAATAATAGATATTTTAATAATAGAGATTTTTATTTGTCTAATAGGTTAGGTTAGGTACCTATTTTATTTTATTTTTTGGTTAGATATTCTCATAATTACCTTGCTTTGCTTTTAAATAAAAAACTAGTTGTATTTATCTTGTTAATCAAATCAAACATTCCTTAAAATTCATTTTAAGTAAACTTAAATAGCGCCACCTGCTACGTTATTACTAAACTAAAACAATTTCACACTTTATTAATATTCCAACAGATGGCGTAAAAACGTGCAATAAACGTGTCTTTCAGAGCTAAACGGTAAGCGACCAAGACATAATAACGTGAATAGGGAATCAATGACCTTCTGATCTAAGTGAGCAAGTGAATGTTATGGGACTAATGATTTGTTAAGGTGAATTAGATCATTGTGGTGACTCTGACTAAATGAATTGACTCACATCAGTGAATTCAGACTAAACAAGCGTAGTTGGGCGGCGGTCACATGCTGTCGAGTCGATCACTGTCGGTCGATTAGACTTGTGTTGTGTCGTTACCTACCGTTAGCGAACGACCGACCTAACTGAGCCGCTTCATACTTCATTATACTAATTCGAGCGACCCAACTAGTTCGAAGTCGGTCGGTAAATAAAAAAGCTGTCATCGTTCGTCGTCGGTCAGTCGGGAGCGATCGCTTTGCTCGGTCGTTCGCCGCTCGCCTGCTCACTTACTTTGCTCGGTCGGTCGGTCGGTTAGTGGTCGTTCGTTTAGTTAGTTCAATTTAGTCCGTCTCGCTCGCATAGTCTGTTGATCAGTTCGGTCGGTCGGTCGTACTACTTGTAATTATTCACACTTCATCTTTGCTAATATATTTCTCCGAGATATTTCTGTATGAGTATTTTGTTAGCATTACAATAATTTTAGTGTATAATATTGTTTGTTGTAAATAATAAATTTAATTTTATCGTTATGTTAAGGTTAATTAAATAAAATAATTTTGTAGTTATTACTTGTTAATATTGACTAAACATTTTAAGCCCATAAAGTAGTGTTGTATTGTGTAATTGATTACAATACTAACAACTTAAAAACTAAAAATGCCTCTGCGTAGAAAATATAGCATTATTTGGGGTCATTTTAACGAGCATAGAAATAAAAAATTGCTGTTTGTAATTATTGCCGCCAAACATTATAATTTATAATGGTTCTATTGGCAACTAAAGCACCCCAAAATATCTTTTAAAAATTAAAACTACACTCACGACCATCAGTCGCGACTGTAACTCGCGTCCGATAATTTGTTTCCCGCTCAGAGTGCAAACGACCTTGTAGAGCAGCAGAGCAAGTGAAAGACCAGACCGAACTAGTTCATTTTACTGACCGACCGAAGATGATCAAATCCGAATAATGAACGAGCAAGTACAAGTCTCTACTGTCGATCGACAGCTGTACGTTCCTGTTCAAGTTCATATTGGAACAATAAGAAACGTCCACTTTTATCTATTATTACCGATGAAACTAAACATTACGAAATTTCCTCTTCTGATATATTAGAAATGTTTAAACTCAAAACATGGGTAACTAATATAAACATTAACAATGTCATATATGATAAAATAGAATGTATAAATAATAAGCACAAAATTAACAAAAACATAATGAGGACAAATATTGTAAATCTACTTAATACTAAATACGATCAATTTCATAAAATTTATTCAGATGGTAGTAAAAAAGGACAAAAATTAGGTGCAGGCTTCTATGATGCAGAAAATAATTTGGGTGTCAGTTTTAAAATTAGCGCTGAAGTGTCTATTATGTCAGCAGAACTTGTAGCTATTTTAGAAGCTTTATCATACGCATATACACTGGAGGCACAAAATATTGTTATTTTCTCAGATAGCAGAAGTGCATTGCAGCATATTGCTCGATGTGCTTCGGGAGTGCGAGGTGTCCCCATTGCGTACACAATTTTGAACCTGATACACAATTTTAGTGAAGCTGGTAAAATACTGTCTCTTCAATGGATACCATCACATGTAGGATTATCAGGAAATGAAGAAGCTGATCGTTTGGCAAAGGAAGGGATAGGAGAGGGGATCAGAATCAACATAAAACCGCACTACACTGAATTACTGTCGATAGCTAAATTAAAATGTCATGATAATTGGAAGCAACATTTTAATACTCTAAGCAACGTAAAAGGTATTTGGTACAAAATCATTCAAAATCTGCCTCAGCGTGTACCTTGGTTCGTAAACACGTGTATGAATAGATGCAAAATTATCATGGCTTTTCGGCTTCGTTCTGGGCACATTCCATTAAATGGGTTTGCATATCTCATGAAAAAAACTGAATCTCCAAATTGTGATATTTGTCGAAAGATTGAGGATGTAACCCATATATTGATGGAGTGTGACCGGTGTAAGACGGAGAGAATATCGATGACGACCAAATTAGGTGCTGGAGATTCGAATCTGGGATCTTTCCAGAGCATCCTGAGTGAGCCTGAATCCGATTTTGCTGACATTATATATAATTATGTACATAAATATGTATTGACCCGCGGACTTGATTACTAAAGGCATATATGTATACATATTACAATAGCTACCAACGAGGCTGACATATCTCACACGGGATAAAAGCCTCTTCAAAAATCTGAATAAAAAAAAAAAAAAAAAAAAAAAAAGATCGACAGCTGCGCTAATGCCATGCTAATGCTAAATTGCTTAATTTGCTAATCGGTTGGCGCGCAAGCGCGTTCGTTGTAGGACGTGTTTCGTTATGCTGATCGCATTGCTCTATCGGTAAGCGGGACTGCGGGCTCGCGACGCGCTATTTAATAGCACCAAGAGTCAACCAATACAATATGCTAAATACGTTGGGCTTAAATAACCCGTTTTAAATAATGTTTTATGCTATATTACCCACCACTGGGTTACAACCACAGACCAGTGTTACAACTTACACTACACCAAAACCAGTGTTCCCAACTTAGGAGTTTTCCCCCCAGATTTAGGGCGTAAATAAGTGAGATGGGATTTGTTTAGGGGTCAAAAATTTTTAGGGGTATTTTATGTATTAAATAACTTATAATAAATAGACTTTTGAAACATATTACACCATATTATTTCTAAATCATTATGAATTTATATTTATATATTTTTTAGGGGAACAACTCAATAATTAAGGCGATTTTAGGGGTTTTTGACACCACTTTAGGGATATATATTTTTGAGAGTTGGTAACACTGACCAATACACTATGGCTACACAAAATATGTTGACCAAGCTTAAGTTTTATTTGTTTTGTTATGTATTTAGTTCAGTTCATGTTATTTAAATTTTAATTCCTATAATTTTAAACTTTAATGTCAATATTTCGGTAGTGCATTTCTATGTTCGATAGTGTTCAACAAAATAGATCACCTACTAAACACGTTTGATCAGTCATCACGTACGAATAGAATTACTAGAACGGTCCAACGATTTTTGGGAATATTGAGATCCAACTGAAGCCACAAAACTTTGCCATATTCGGATATTCGTACTACCTACAGTAAAACTTGCAAACTTTTTTCTGCACGCACCAAAACGACTTCACCATGTTAGTATTTTTCCTATTTGTTAGGTACATTGAGTACTAAGTATATTACCTACTTTAAAAAACACAAAATTAAATATATTTATCTGTTACAAAAGCGTTCCTGACATTAAAAAATTTCAAACTAATAATATATAGGTACTTTTACAATGTTCATCTTCTGGGTGGCTCTATGGGGGTGGTTTGCCGCTCTGCAGCCTGCGCCGCTTCCTTCGCTCCTCGCATTGATATTGCCAAACGTAACCTAACCTGTTAATTTAGAAATGTGGACCATCAATCTATCTTGGCCAAATTTCAAATGAAGCAAAAGGCTTCTAGTGGCTTGTCACATTCTTCTGATTGCCAACCTTACTGGGATTTATTATTAGAAATATTAAATATTTAGGTAGCGCTTTCCAATGTTGCCTGCTGAAAAGTTACAAAATATTTAATCAGGCTTATAGGGGAGGAGTGTAGGAACGTCGTGCAGTAAATATTTTTTTAAGAAAATCTGAAAAAAAACATAAGGCTTAACGGTGGCTCGGCGCTCCGCTCTGCTTCGCTATTCGCATTATCAAAAACAAACCCTAGCCTAACCTATTTTTTTTAAATCATGGACCATCAACCTATCTTAACTGGATTTCAAAGTGATCATTGTTATGAACACAATTTTCAGCAGTCAGCATTGGAAAGCCAACCTAACATTTATTATATGGGTCACTATTTAGAAAATCCAACCCAAACTGAATCCAGAATGAAATGAAAAAAATATATAAATTACTTGCTTTGTATACATTTCATTTAATAAGTAGACTAAACATTTATTAGGACTGCAAACACTATGGATATTTTACAGTGTTGATGGGTACTTTCATTGAAATATTGTGGAAGTAGGTATTTCCAAATAGATATTCATTTAGTTAATCATCCCAAAACAATTCCAAAAGTAGTCAGAACGATGACATAAAATCTTAATCCTATCTTAGTTTTAGCATGGACAAATGGAAATACATTCAATCTCAATTCATCCAAAACATCCCTTATTAACCAAATGGTAGGACAATCCTGGTAGTACATAACATATGTATACATCACAACAACGTCTAGGCCCCAAATTAAGCATTAGCTTGTGTTTTGGGTACCAAGCGAAGACACCACATACATATAACAACCAAGACCCGGTACCAGTATTAATATTCATCATATAAATACTGACCTGACTTACGTACGTACGTAGTACGTACGCCCATTTATCTAATCCATTAAAGTATGTACCGTTGGCAAGTCATACAGGTGATAGAGGGCTTATTTCAAGTCACAATATTGACTACGGCTTGGCCTAGTAGGTAGCAACCCTGCCTACGAAGCTGGAGGTCCCGGGTTCGAAACCCAGGTAGGGTCAGTATTTTTTTTTTAATCCAAGTATTTTTGCATATGTTTTTATATCTTGGTAGGTAAGTATTCACAGAGCATTGGTTTCGTATCCACAATTATGCCCTCCGAAACTGCGAGATTGGCCAACTGGTCCGCCACCTCATTCCCAAGTACTTGCAACATGTGACGGTATCCATTGCAACTTGATATCAATACACTTTTATGGCATTTTATGTATTTCCCCTTATATCTCATATGCTACAGGCCTCCCTTTGCAATCAGAGGTACTCTGAAGGTATTCACGTCTGCAAAGTTTCATTAAAATCTGTTCAGCCGTTTTGGAGATTAGCTCGAATCGACACATAGACGTACAGACAGATAGACGGACAAAAAGTAGTGTATGTCATTTTTGACCATCTCCTTTTCATACCCTTGAAATTTCATTAAAATCGGTTTAGCCGTTTTAGAGATTAGCTCGAATAGACAGATGGACGTACATACAGACATACAAAAAGTAATGTATGTCATTTTTAACCACTTTCCACATCTGTGAAGTTTCATCAAAATCGGTTTAGCCGTTTCGGAGATTTGCTCGAATAGACAGACAGACAGATAGTATTATTTTATACATATAGCCTATAGCCTTCCTCAATAAATAGACTATCCAACACAAAAAAAAATTTCAATTCGAACCAGTAGTTCCTGAGATTTGCGCGTTCAAACAAACAAACAAACTCTTCAGCTTTATAATATTAGTATAGATATAGATAATTTTAATCGTACTGGAATCTATGAAATGGTTTGTGTGTAGGTGCGCCGGGTGAGGGTAAGCTGGCGCGGATGCAGACGAGATGTCGCACTGCGTGGTGGTGTGGGAGTGGAACGGCGGCGGTGCGCGCTGGTTGCCGCACGGGCCGGGCGTGGCGCGCCAGCTGGAGCACGCCCACGCCAAGGGGCTTACGCGCGTCGTATTGGCCGACGTGGAACCGTCGTTGCGCGGACACTATGTGAACCTGAGAACGCTTACGCAGACTACTGATGCTGCCGACGCCGGCGAGAGTGGACTCGCCGAGTGCCGTGTGCGCCGCGCCTGCTACAGCGCCCAGTCGCCAGCGGGCCGCGGCGTGCGTTGGGAGTGGGCCCGCCTAGCCGCGCCACCGCACCGTGCTGAGCTGCTGTACGAGCTGCTGCCCATGGACGTACAGTGCCGGCTCGAGGATGCGTGGATGTGCGGCGCCGAAACCGTGGCGCTCGAGGAGTGGGCGGTACAGCTGGCACGCATGACAGCTCGTGGCGGCTCGGGTGCCATTCGGTTGCTGCGACGCGCCGCACAGTTGCCCTACCCACGCGCGAGATCGCCTGCACCGCCACCTCCCGCGTTGCCGCCGCCGCCGCCTCGCGCTCCGCCTCGCCAACACTACAGCGGTACACTTCCGTCCAACCCGATCTCGTAAAACAAACCTCAACACAAATTCGGCCATTGTTACAAAAACATCTTTATGTTCTGCGACTTGTTTTGATGATTTAAAATTAGGGTACAACAGAACTATCTATCACCGTGTAGTATTTGCGTAATGGAGGTGAAAATGTACACATCATTTGCACCATGGGGCTCATCGTACCATCCATTGATACGATGATACGATACGTCTTATACAAAAATTTGATCTTATTGCTATTTACGAATAGGCCTAGAGTTCTATAAATTGATACAAAATAAGATGTGGGTTGAAGCAAAGCGCGAAATATAAATCCTGTTAATTCTACATACATGCCTCTGTTTTAGATGAAGTAGTAATTATTACAAACTTGCAAGAGATCATTTTGAGACAATACTGTATTTACATCTTAGTTAAATTTGTAAATAGAGGATTTATTATTAATAGACAATATTGTAATTGTGAAAAAAACCGCCTTACAAAGGTGTTTTTATTTATTTATTTATTTATTCGTTTTATGGAGAACCGATAGTTATAAACACATTAACATAGCAATGAGTGGTTAATAGTTAACCATATACGGGTTCCCACTGATATAACATGAAAAGGAAAAATCTCTCCTTCTCTCCCCACCTTCACAACATATCTATATTAATAAAATTGTAGTGTCTGTCAGTCTGTCTGTCCCTGCTAATCTCCGAAACGGCTGAGCCGATTTCAATGAAACTTTGCAGACGTTCAGAGTACTGCAGGGGGCATTATCGGGGGTGAAATAGGCTACTTTTTGTCTATCTGTCCGTCTGTCTGTCTGTACGAGCTGATCTTCGAAACGGCTGAATCGATTTTAATGAAACTTGGCAGACGTGCAGAAGAAATTATCGGGGGTGACAAAGGCTACTTTTTGTCTGTCTGTCCGTCTGTTTGTTCGAACTGATCTCCAAAAGGGATGAACTGATTTCAATGAAACTTTACAAATGTGATTAGGAGATTGTCAGGAGTGACATACAATACTTTTTGTTTTTCTGTCTGGCTATCTCTCTGTCTGTTCAAGCTAAACTCTAAAACATTTAAACCAATTTTAATGAAACTTCGCAGACGTGAAATGACGGGTGTGAGGAGTGGCATACGCTACTTTTTGTTTGTCTGTCAGTCTGTCCATATATATGTTCAAGCTAAACTTTTAAAGATTTTAATGAAACTATGCAGACATTAAAAATAGGTTGTCAGGAGTGATATAGTAACTTTTTGTCCGTGTGGTTCTCTGTCTGTCTTTTTATTCCGGCTAATCTCCAAAACGACTAAACCATTTCTATGAATCTTCGCAGACATAAAAAGGAGGTTATCATGAGTGACATAAGTTTGTTTTTTTCTGTGTGTTTGTCTATCTGTTTGTTAGGGCTAATCGTCGAAACGGCTGATCCGATTTTACTGAAATTTTGCAAACATAAAGAATGCATTGTCAGAAGTGAAAAGCAATTTTTTTTATATACATATAAAATATTGTAGTGTCTGTTAGTCTGTCTGTCTATCTGTGCTGGTTAATCTCCAAAACGGCGGACTGATTTCGAGACCGACTTGTGGGATAGCTATTCTTCATGCTTAAAAGACTAAATGGATTTTTATGAAATTAGGTGAAAGAAAAAAGAAAGAAAAAAATCATTTATTTGGCTATACAACTTAAATAATATATAAAACTATAAACTAATATAATAGCATCAATACAAGAAGAAAAAGTCTTATTTTATATACATATATAAGAACTCAGCATAGCCAAAATTGGCCTCCACTCAGTATAAGCTACAGGAATGGGTCCTGCAGCACTGGTTTTCTGTGGGACTCAAATGTCGCGTCGACCAGCGCGATGTGAGGTGTATAATTATGATCATAAAACTACAAACCATACAGTTACAGTATATATGAAAGACGATAGATAGGTAGGTATAGAGATTTCTTAGGTAGTTAAGTTTCAGAATGTTCTATAAAGTGTTACAATGTTCTGGAGCGTCACGTTCCTTTAACTGTCCCGGTACAACTGCGTAGTCCACGCGAGCGAAGCCGCGGGTGGAAGTCTAGTATATAAATATATATCTATAGAAAAATATGCTTATCAATCAAACCTCCAACTAATAAGTTTCACCTACAAAGAATACATTGCTGAGCAATTAGAGCTCCGGTGTAATTAGATTTATATGAGTTAATGCTTGATGAGTATTCAATGAATGAACAATGTAACATGCCCGTCGTCGATAGGAGTCCACTTTCGGTGACCCTCTAATCAAAGTTCACGGCAACAGTGAGAGATGATGAGAGATGTGTGTGTTGAAACAGGAGTCTACAATGAAAGGCCAGCGAGCGAAGAGGGCTGTTGCGGTGGCGTCGGAGCACGGGGCGCTGACCGCAGACCCGGCTTCAAACATCTGCTACACAACCTGAACATATTCAGTGAGTGTCGTTGAGGTGTTGATAAATTACGACCAAGCCCATATGCTTCACTGATGGATGGGGCAAAAAAAATTTTTAAAAAAACTCACGACCCTGACTCGTGCACTCTTAGCACGCCATTTTCCTCGTTATCTATCAACTGTTTGGTCATATGACCGGTTATATAACCGTAGTGGCTTCACGCGCGTGACTTTTCGTACAGGCAACAGTAGAGGCACGAGCGCGCATCCAGAACCACGGCGTCGAACCGAAGCTCTACCTGTTGAGGATGAACCTCGGCCCGACACCGACTCTGCCAGCACGCGGTCCGGCCGCCGACACAGCGTCGACACCGTCTCCACTTACCTCAGCCACGAGAGCAAGGAGAGCCTGCAGGTATGTCTCTTCCCACTCGGCATCTGCCCAGCCCGTTCCTTCAACTATTTCATTGAATACGCCCTCAACCGACAGCAGCTGCCCGTGGCCGATCTGCTCGACTGCAGCGCTAGTAGCGACGAGGTGTTCACGGAGGAGCCAGCGGAGCAACGCGAGTCAACCGTTATGATCACCGGTGCAGCGGAGCCGGCTGCGTGGGTACGCGCCGTGGAGTGTGTGCAGTGGGGTGCCGTATGCCCGCTGTGCCTACGTGCACTCGACTCGCGGACGTCAGGCGGTGAGGTTGCGGACGGCGCCGTCGTGGCACTAGTCGACTGCCAGCACATGATACACCTACGATGCCTCAACGAGCGACTTGCGCGCCAGCGACACGCCCAGGTTAAACCCAACTGCTACACGCACGTTAGAATTGTCATCACAGAAACAATTCGTTATATCGCTATACTATTGATCTATACATGTGTAGTCTCTAAGTACTACCTGCCGTGACGTATGTCGTCGTGTTTTTAAAATACCGATGAGAGGAGTCCTGGCGATTTAGAATACAGATTTTTATAAAACTTGGTTTGTGACGATTAAAAGTTTTTTTTTTTAGGAGCCGTTGCATGTGGAATGCGGCGTGTGCGGACGCGAGTACGGCGCGCGCCGGCCCCCTCGCGTCGCTGACGAAGGCGGCGACCAACCAGCGGGCAGCATGGCATGGTGCGTCCAGCCACGTGCGCTGCCAGGATACCCACCTCACACCGCTTCCATCGTCGTCACCTACAAGTGAGAGTTCACCCCTGCCTCTCGAACCGTCCATCCAAGGTGGGGGAAATAGAATGAGAGGTCGTGCTTGTGTTACAGTTTCGCATCGGGCGTACAGTCGGCAGCTGCGCGACATCCGGCTCCGGGGCGGCCGTACTATGCAGTGGGCTTCCCACGACGATCGGTGCTGCCGGACACTGCACTCGGACGAGCGGTGTTCGCGACGCTGCGCCGCGCCTGGGAACGGCGGCGACTTTTCACGATAGCGGCTTCTCAGACTACAGGACGTGAACACGTCGTGGCATGGGCCGCACCACCGCCACCCGCCGACCGCGTGCAGTACGCCGCCGTAGGAGACGTGGACAGCGCGTTGCGTTCATGTTTGGCTCGGTTGGAACGCCTCGCACCACAAGACCCGCCAATCGGCTTGCCCGCACATCATGTCTCTGAGTTTGCATCTTGACAAAGCCGATTTCGTACACCAGTATATGATGTGCCAACAACGGGTTGAGTGGAACGTTCCCCACCACGATCGCTAATTCCAGCCCATGACAGAGAGTTTGAAAGACGTGCTCAGAGATTGTTAATTTTATTAGTATTAAGCGGCCGAGAGCCGCATGAAGTCTTCCTGCAATCGCTACGGTGTACTTGATGGCTTTAATTAATAAGTAAGCAATAAATAGTTAGTATCTTGCCTACGAGTGCCTTTTTATATGTAGGTATGTGTTGATGCTTCATTGGAGGCTGTTCTGTTTATAAATTTTATAATTAGCGTAAGCAAAGCATCGAATTAATAAACTGTCGTATATTAAGTCTCTTTGTTTTATTTTATTTTTTATCTCCTAGTAATGAGTATCTTAGTGAATGAAATGCAAAGGAGCGGCAATTACAAACCATGGATGACGCGAGACATCAACGGGTAGGTACGATTTCCACTTTAGTAGCATCAGTAGTAAGTGGTAGCAGCGCCTACGCACAATGCCGTGAATGTATGAGAAAATGGACAAAAATCATAAATTCAGTATTTCATAATATTTTTATTAAAAAATATCAAGACATCCGCAGATCTGCATTAGTTCTGAGAAAGTTTGAAAATTGTTAGCCTATAGTGAAGGTGAAAATATTATTTAAAGGAATGCTTTGAAGCAAATATATGAATTTTAGGGTGTACTCAAAACACAATTTTACAGTAGAAAATATTAACTATGGACGACAATGAATTTTTCATATCCGTGTCCATATAAAATACAATGAACCTTAACTCTTCAACATTGGGATGTGCACAAAGTATGTTTAAAGAAAACAGTTCACACAAAACAGTGGGCCCTTCTGTTGGTTTAAGATATTTTTAAACCAGCTATTCTTAAATCTTTTTGCTGCTTGTTGTTTACCCTTTGACATTTATGTACTTATGTCTATTTTTCATCGCCTCCAAGTCCAAGCTGTGTTGTTATAGAAACTGCCGTATCTACATTGTCCATTTTACCGTACTTCATTGAAACCAATGATTGAACCATCATTTTGATGATTACTTTCACTGCTAATGGCGAATAAAAACAGGACCGAGAATCAAAGAAAAAACTAAAAAACACGCTTTAATAGCAAATTGAACAAAAAATTAGAAAATAATCTTTAGTATAAGGGTAAAGTGCTTAACGAGACAATTAATGTTATTGTGAAAAATTCATCGTATATTAACGCGAGAAGTCTTAAAAAATGATATCAAGGTTTCAATCTTTTTTATTTTATTTAAGTTAGTTTTTTTTCTATTTAAGTATTTTGTTTAAGTTGAGATATGCACTCCTGAAGTCCTAATTTTTGTTAGAGTTATGTGTCGTGTCCCCCCCCCTCTACCAGCTAAACCGTTGTTTTTGGATAAGTGGAAAAAATTTATGACAGGAGTATATATAACATAGTAAAAAGGAAAACTGTCACAGCTAACGAGACTGTATTATTTAACGAGTAATTTTTATTCAGGTTAACTTATAAAATGTACTTTTATAAGTAAACATTTTGTGAAAATTCCATAGAAAATGACAGATAGCGTTTAACTAATAAGCGAAAACTAGATGCATTTTATATTTGTAATTTTATTGCAACAGATTATTAAAAAAAAAAACATTTTAAGAAGAAAACTACATTGTATTACTAGGTACTACTACCAACCTACCTAGTCCGCAATACCTATTTGAAAAATTAAATTTTACTAAACGGCAATCGCGAATCACTGATCTCCTCATATGTCCTCCGTATAATTCCGCTGCATTTCGAGGTAGCTTTCGTTACTCTGCTACAAAGTGTTGGAATAATATTCCTCCACCTATAAGAAATTCTGCAACAGTTTACACTTTTAAGGTAAAATACAAGTCTTATTTATTGACCTTACGAAAGCAAGAGTAAATCTAGAATGTTGTTTATTTGAGAAGCCCTATACAATTCAATATTATTATTATTTTTTTAAAATCTCTTTATGTCTGTAATTGTGCAAATGCATGAATAAATGTAACTAATTAATTTGGTGTTTGTTTGCTGAGCTTGCTCGCCTGAACCTCACTTGGCATCCGCAGAATACCAGTGGTCGGGACGTGCTCTCTGGCGTGGCGTCACGACCTTATACTGAGCGGAGACCATTTTGGTACCAATATTTTGTTTAGTTTTAAATATTGCTGTTAATTTGTTAGTTTTTTTTTTATTTTTTTAAGCCAAATAAACGTTTATTTATTTATTTGTTTATTTATAAATTTACTATAAATTCAAGCTTTCCTTTCCAGAGTTTATTCTCTTCACAATCGATACTAAAAATCGAAGGTTCACTGTAATAAAATAAGTAATAAAAATTGTCTCTAGCTATCAGTGCACTCATGTTATTACTTTTCGGTTTAGCCAGAGGATCGAGCGCCTTCTAAATAACTAACGAAATAAAAATGAAATATATTAATGCAATAAATCTTAAATTACATAATAATAAAGATCAATGGTTAAGTTTGATTAATGTCCCGCTTTTTTTATATTGTATGGTGGTACGGAACCCTTCGTGTGCGAGTCCGATTCGCACTGGGCCGGTTTTTCTCTTTTCAGTTAATTACGATTTTTTAAGTAGTCGAGTTCTTTTATACATTAAGAAGATATAAAACTGCGAAGTTATGTTCTCGGCTAGTCGTCTATATGAGTTATAGGTATGATTAATAAAACCTGCTACAGAGAGCAAAGGGGTTCGATCGACTCGAGGTGTGCGTGCGACCGTGGCCTGCTCCGCCACTTCCATAGTTAGCGAGGCCGGGCCATATGGTCGGTGATCGTCACCGATGACTTCTGCGAACAGTTTCAGAAGCATTCGCGTCTATTCTGTAAACGGCGCAACTGACTACTTTATCTAAATTAAGTTATATCCAAACACATTATAGGTTCGTGAGAGTATGTTTTTTTCGAGTGTATGTATGTAGATACGTTTGTATCCTAAATATTTCGTTAGATTTGTCTTAATTGTCAGAGTAACATAGGCACATTTCAATATGGCTTCTACGAATGAAAAAAGACAGGGGAAATAATATTTTATTATTATTACAACAATATGGATATGAACTGGAAGCTAGTAGTACTCCTTTCCAATGCGTGCCAATCAATAAAACTAAATTTTTTGAAATTAACTAAATTATTTAGAAAAAAAAAACAAGCTTTATTCTATAGAATTTTTTAGTACCTAATTTGGGCGGAACCATGGGCAGTCGCTATCTAACAAAAAAACCGCATCGAAATCCCAACCATTTCAAAGAAACACATACCTATAATGAAGCGCCCCCTAATGAACTTTATCCGTAAAATATGTCAAAGGACCTGTTCTGTTGTAATGCAAAAAACCGCATCGGAATCGGTCCGGTAGTCTTTGAGGAAAATGGTAACACGTACTCACAAACAGAAAACTTCTTGCCTCAAACGCTTAAACCGTCTCTGTTCCGTTGTGGATAAAAAGGTTCCATCTCACAAGTCAAAGCTTCGCTGGATCGTTTAGTTGCTCTATTTGGTCGTGAAGAAAATACAGACAAACAAACACACAGACGTATTTAGAATGTATATATTTATATTGTAAAGTTAATGTGAGTTACACTTTATAAGTACCTAGTTGTAGGTAGGTCCACTCTGTAAATGAACAACGTAGGTAAATACATTTGTGCATTTATCTATACTAATATTATAAAGCTGAAGAGTTTGTTTGTTTGTTTGTTTGTTTGAACGCGCAAAGCTCAAGAACTACTGGTTCAAATTGAAAAATTATAGTTGTGTTGGATAGTCCATTTATCGAGGAAGGCTATAGGCTATACTACATCACGCTGCGGCTAATAGGAGTGGAGCATCAATGAAAAATGTTGCAAAAACGGGAAAAATTATTCCTTTTGAGAGCTTCCGTCGCGCGCACTGCGTAAACGGTTGATGTTAACCAAAAATCATGTATTACGGAATTGTTCCCCTTTAAAAGTTCTAACCAAAAGTCCGCGACAACATATGTGTATCTTTTAAGGTTAACTTACTATAACCTTTTTTATGACTATCAAATTTGTTCTAACATTCTGTACTATTTGTGAAGATGTTTTTTAAACGTAATATTAATCCTTATCAAATTAAATACGTTAGTTGTCTTAAGCATTTCATGCATATTATAATTGCTCTTTACACCACACAATTTAAATTAATATCTTAGCAGTTTTTATCAAAATATGAAAACTATAGCGGGAGAAAATAAATTCGCTGTCTGCCTCTGTTCCTTAACTTTTTACTTCCAAACCAATAGACTTTGATACGGTTTTTAGTAATATCTTATTTTCTTATTATCTTATAATCTATTAATCTATATAATAGAAATACTTATTATAAAGCTGAAGAGTTTGTTTGTTTGTTTGTTTGAATGCGCTAATCTCTGAAACTACCAGTCGGATTTGAAATTTTTTTTTTTGCCTTTGATAGCCTGAATCTAGCGGAGGGTTATAGGCTATATATATGAAAACGAACTGTCTGTCTATTCGAGCAAATAGGTTTCGGCCAAAACAGCTTAACTGATTTTGATGCAACTTTACACATATGGAAAGGATGTAGTAGAACTTTTTGTATGTCTGTCTGTACGTCCATCTGTCTAAACCAATTTTAATGAAACATCACAAGTATGAAAAGAAGGTCGTCAAAACTAACAAATGTTACTTTTTGTCCGTCTGTCTGTCTGTACGTGTAAGGTCGTCAAAACTAACAAATGTTACTTTTTGTCCGTCTGTCTGTCTGTACGTGTATCTGTCTATTTGAGCTAATCTCCAAAACGGCTAAACAGATTTTAAGGAAACTTTGCAGACGGGAAAGAAGGTTGTCAAGAGATTTGACATTAGCTACTTTTTGTCCGTCTGTTTGTCTGTACGTCTATGTGTCTATTCAATTCAATTTTATCTATTCGAGCTAATTTCCACTACGGCTGAACAGATTTTAATGAAACTTTGCAGACGTGAAAGAAGATTGTCAAGAGTGTCATAAGCAACTTTTTGTGTTTGTTTGTCTGTCTATCTGTCTGTCGTTTGTCCACACTGATCTATCAACTACTACAGCCAAAACTACTAAGTCTAGGAAGCTTAAATTTGGAACATAGGTTTATTTTATAACGTGAGCATTAAGTTAAGAAAGGCTTTTTTAGAAATTTCAAACGTAAGGATGGGAATGGAGGGACTCAAATAATGACGTGTTTCAGGGTTTTTAGATTTCCACATTTTAAGGGTGGGAAACGGGAGATGAAAAATTGTATCGGTTTTTTTAAAGGGTGGAAGGGGAATGAAGATTGAAAGTTTGAATGGGTGTAACCAAAATTGGTTCCAGCAAAAAGTACGTATAAACCATCTCGAACGTTAATAGTACTACCTATAACAGAAATTCGTAGTCTACGCAAGCGAAGCTGCGGGCGGTCGCTAGTTATTAAATATTAAGGTATACATTACATTTATCATTTCCAAATTCAGTGGAATGATAATAAATCATATTGTGTAATTTTACCTCCAGTTCCTTAAAAAATCGTCCTGCGTGGGACAAATTAAAATTTCGGCTAAAACCTTAAATGCGTTGCACCAAGGATTATCCAGCTAATATAGTAACCGACTGCGACCTAAACTAAATCTAGAACTATTTTCATTTATGGTTATTTTTAACAAATGTTTACTGAGGTGGTTTTAAATATATGCCTCAAATATTAATAGTAGCCAAAATTCTTTGATTAGAACTATGCTCAACTTTTCATACGTGTAGGTAATTTGCGTTATGGAACAAAATACTTATTGATAGGAACACAAAAAATCCGAAAAAGTCTTTAATGCTTCGAGTATAAAAAATTAAGGAGTTAACCAAAGCGAAGTTTCCCCGTGTCATGCGAGTGCCACTCTTTGTGTGAAAATTCCTGATGTCAATAGGATATTCCGTTTGACCTTTAGTTTAGCACGTACCATTTTGGAGGTGATTGGAGAAATTGAAGGATTTTGGACTTGATGGTCAAATGACGATGAAATCAGCGGTGCTTACCAAATTCTTATTCGTTTCACTTGTTTCTTTTTTTATGTCGGCAATAGTCGTCCAAAATTTGGGAAAAAACTTCGGATGTTTATAAAAATATGAAATTTTGAATCGTATAACCTTTTTTTTGATAGAAGTATTTTGAAAAGTCTAGTTCATTAAATTATATATATATTAATTTGCTTTTCCTGGGTGTAACCACAGCACTTCCTTCAGTGTCGTAACATATTGTAGTGCTGGCCCTTTAGAAAGCGATCACCGGTGTGTTCGGAAGAATAAATAGATGTTCCGAATTTGCTATGAAAATTCGGAGCATGTATACCTATGTTTTGTTTTCAGGTCGGCCGAAAGACCTAGATTTTTGACACAAAAACAGGGATCGTCACAAGCTCGAGTCGGTAGGATAATTTTCGGATGTTTCTTAAATAATAAGTATACGAGTTAAAATTGTGACTCGAATAAGTAGAAGAAAAGAAAATTTTCAGCTTTTACTTTTTCAGAACTACGACCCCAAAATACGTATATACTCATGGCGGTGGGTTCGATTCGAGCCCGGGACAAATATTTGTTTGCACGAACATGTCTATTTGTTCCGTGTCTGGGCGTAAAAGTATCTATTTATGTATATATAGCGACCGCCCGCAGCTTCGCTTGCGTAGACTACAAATTCCTGTTATAGGTACTATCAACGTTCGAGATGGTTTATACGTACTTTTTGCTGGAACCAATTTTGGTCACACCCATTCAAACTTTCAATCTTCATTCCCTTTCCACCCTTTAAAAAACCGATACAATTTTTCATCTCCCGTTTCCCACTCTTAAAACGTGAAAATCTAAAAACCCTGAAACACGTCATTATTTAAGTCCCTCCATTCCCATCCTTAAGTTTGAAATTTCTAAAAAAGCCTTTCTTAACTTTATAATGCTCACGTTATAAAATAAACTATGTTCCAAATTTAAGCTTCCTAGACTTAGTACTTTCGGCTGTACGCTGCTAGATCAGTGAGGACAAACGACAGACAGATAGACAGACAGACAAACACAAAAAGTAGCTTATGACACTCTTGACAACCTTCTTTCACGTCTGCAAAGTTTCATTAAAATCTGTTCAGTCGTATTGGAAATTAGCTCGAATAGATAAAATTGAATTGAATAGACGTAGAGACAAACAGACGGACAAAGAGTAGCTAATGTCAAATATCTTGACAACCTTCTTTCCCGTCTGCAAAGTTTCCTTAAAATCTGTTTAGCCGTTTTGGAGATTAGCTTAAATAGACAGATACACGTACAGACAGACAGACGGACAAAAAGGAACATTTGTTAGTTTTAACGACCTTCTTTTCATATTCATTGATGTTTCATTTAAATAGGTTTAGACATATGGACTTACAGACAGACATACAAAAAGTTCTGTATGTCACAAATGGAAAGGGTGTAGTCAAAAGATTACATCCTGTTATATGTGTAAAGTTTCATCGAAATCGGTTAAGCCGTTTTGGCCGAAGCCGATTTGCTCGAATAGACCGACAGTTCGTTTTCATGTATATAGCCTATAACTCTCCGCTAGAATCAGGCTATCAAAGGCAAAAAGAATTTTTCAAATCCGACTGATAGTTTCAGAGATTAACAAATTCAAACAAACAAACAAACGAACAAACCAACCAACCAACCAACCAACAAACAAACAAACAAAGAAACAACAATCAATCAATCATTCAATCAATCAATCATTCAATCAATCGATTATCAAATCAACGATGAACGCGCGACGGAAGCTCTCAAAAGGAATATTTTTTCCCGTTTTGCGACATTTTTCATTGATGCTCCACTCCTATTGGTCGTAGCGTGATGTAGTATAACCTATAGCCTTCCTCGATAAATGGACTATCCAACACAAAAATAATTTTTCAATTCGAACCAGTAGTTCCTGAGATTTGCGCGTTTAAACAAACAAACGAACATACGAACGAACAAACCAACCAACCAACAAACAAACAAACAAACCATCAATCAATCAATCAATCAATCAAACAATCAATCAATCTATCTATCTATCTATCATACAAACAAACAAACTCTTCAGCTTTATAATAAGTATTTCTATTATATAGATTAATAGATTATAAGATAATAAGAAAATAAGATATTATTAAAAATTGTATCAAAGTCTATTGGTTTGGAAGTAAAAAGTTAAGGAACAGAGGCAGACAGCGAATTTATTTTCTCCCGCTATAGTTTTCATATTTTGATAAAAACTGCTAAGATATTAATTTAAATTGTGTGGTGTAAAGAGCAATTATAATATGCATGAAATGCTTAAGACAACTAACGTATTTAATTTGATAAGGATTAATATTACGTTTAAAAAACATCTTCACAAATAGTACATAATGTTAGAACAAATTTGATAGTCATAAAAAAGGTTATAGTAAGTTAACCTTAAAAGATACACATATGTTGTCGCGGACTTTTGGTTAGAACTTTTAAAGGGGTACAATTCCGTAATACATGATTTTTGCTTAACATCAACCGTTTACGCAGTGCGCGCGACGGAAGCTCTCAAAAGGAATAATTTTTCCCGTTTTTGCAACATTTTTCATTGATGCTCCACTCCTATTGGTCGTAGCGTGATGTAGTATAGCCTATAGCCTTCCTCGATAAATGGACTATCCAACAAAAAAATAATTTTTCAATTCGAACCAGTAGTTCCTGAGATTTGCGCGTTCAAACAAACAAACAAACAAACAAACTCTTCAGCTTTATAATATTAGTATAGATTGTAAAGGAATATTAAGTATGTAAAATCATTTATCTGTAATATTACAAGCTTACAATATTAAGCTTATTATATTACAAGCTTGGCTTAGTTTGGGACTAGATGGCGTTGTGTGAGATGTCCCAGGTATTATTATTATCATTATACAGTAGCAACAAATATTATATTGAATCGCTAGTATCGCTACAATATCCACATGTTCAAAGATCCAATCAAGGATCCAGATATTAAGTTTTAATAGAAGACCTCAAGTTCAAGTTTGCGAAAAAAAACCCTGTCGGTGTGTTTGATGAACCCATTATAAGTTCTGTCAGAACGGAGTTATTGGAAGTTGCAAGTCTATATAATATTAAAAGATCGCTAGTTGCATTGTAATAACAGATGCCTGCCTAACCCTACCAAAAGGACACGCACTCGCCGGGAGTAAGTGTGCCTTGGTGTCAAGTAAGACGATCTCGGGCGGTCACTTCGAGGCCGCCCGGTGCCTCGAAAGCCACCACCGCACCGTGACCGCGGTTCGCAACATCGCCACCTCTAATCCGTGCATTCAAAGCCAAAACGTCCCGCTCCACCTATTTTATACGACCATTTTATACTCGCTTGCCGTTTATACCCTTGCTCCCCGCAATCTGAATGGAGGCGTCAGCTTAGAGTTGACGGAGTGTTAAATGTGACAATGACAATTCCCGCCATGAACCTAGGAATAACCGCACGTACCATCGATATCTGACTTCCGATTCACCTCTCGGAAGTCAGCTGGCTATGTACACACGCGTCAACTTGACAAGAAGTATACCGCCAGTAGATACGCTGCGAAGTACCACTCACACGTGGTAAGCGATTGTTCAGTGACAGGGAATGTAGACTTTTTAATATATCTGTGATTCCCGCTAACTATCAACGACCATGAACGTGGACACGTAAAAGACCCTACGTTAGCTGTATAACATGTAGTTTGCTTGCTAGAGGATCATTGAACGGTAACCGACGAGGTGCGTGTTCACCTCGGTCGACCACCGTTATGGTCACGTCCAAACCTAACTCTCCGTGTTGTGGTCACGTATATTCATGCATGTGTCGCGGTTCCCATTTTACTTCTATCTAGGCTTGCGCATATTATATTGTTCCCACACTTTACGAAACTTGAATGTAACGCGGAAATGCGTGTTTTGCAAACGCCGGCGCCGTCACTCGACACCGACCGTGGCTGTCCATGTATTCATCTAAGAAATAAGGATCAAAATTTTCAAATCGTTAAGAATCTGTTAAAGAATGAAGGTAGCTTTCATACAAACTGTGTAATTTAAATTCTGTTTTCGATTACCATGAATAAGGTATATTTGAGATATAAATATGTAATATTTAGCATTGCACTAGGGAATGACCTGTCCATTTAGTATATTATAGGTTTTTTTTTTTCATAATCATAATCCTTTATTGTTTCACGCGTTACAATGTGTAATATAATACTAAATACGCAATGCACACATGGCTCTGTAAGGGCACTGCAAATTTTATAAAAAATTTATACAATACTTATACAATGAGCGAGTCCACCAACAAAATTATGTACCTATCATACGCTATTTTACACGGTAGAGTATAACAACTGAATACCTACTATATTTTTGAATTTCGGGAAAATACCGATTATTACCAGAGATATAACAAATCAAACTTTGTGTTTTCGTGACTCACTCGGGGCATCACTCGGTGCCGTCACATAGAAATTATTAACGATAGCCCATAGTAATGCAACCCAGCGACGTCACGGCATGATTTCCTTTAAAAATTTGTATCTTCGGCACCTTTGTAGATACCAACAAAATTCCTTCACCGACCAGTTTGTCCTAACTTACACAACATATTTCCATAAAATGCAAAAATGACAAGACGCGCTCACTGTAGGTACTTCTTAATTTAAAAACAAAAGTTAGTTTCCAGTATTCATTTATATTCGAAAAACTCATGCAGAGTATAAAAGCATTTCATTTTAGGAAATTCTTTTAGTTTTTTGCTGTTATGTAAAATATCATCTTCGAATCCAAAAGCCAAACTTTTTTAAAAAGATAAAATCGAGTGACAGATTCATAACCATTTCTTAACAGATTAGATGCAGATTCTTCTTCTTCTTCTTTTGTTTGATGGCTTTTTAACATGTGTTAATTCTGTCAATGTCCAGTGTATGGGAGTTGGTATGATTTGAATCAGCTGTTCGGTGACCAGAAAGAAAGTTGTTTCAATGGACTCTAGCAAAGAGTATAGTAAGTTTACCTAAACAGGGACTCTAGTCTTGTATGTACATAGTGTTGGCTTATATGTACTTATTTAGATGCAGATTAGAGATTAGATTAAGCAATGGTGACAGATGGTGACAGATGACCATGGCAGACGACTCATTACAGCTACAAATCAATAACTGCGTACGTCTTTCTTGGTCTGTTGCATGTCTGTTGTATGTTGTAAGTATATGGCGAAAAAGTGCAGATCTTAAAACTAAAATAGTAACCATAATACTAGTGCATAATAGAAACAAAAAGGGCCCCATTCAAGCCAGATACATTTTTTCTTACGATTCCTTGCGAGTTTTTTACACAATAAGAATAGTGATTCTCACAATATAAATACTACAAACCACATATAACGCCGCGTTTCCACCACGTATAATACACTGAAATATACATGTCTTATACATGTTTTGCTTGGTTCGTTTCCACTATAATACACAGACTTGCGAGTATTATAAAAGTCTTTAGTATTATGCATTTTTCGTTTCCACTAACATCACATATAAGTATACAACTTATAACTTGTTTGTACAAGTATTATACATGTTTTGGTGGAAACAATATTCCTAGAAATTGATATTTCTTTTCCTACTTTTACATTTTCTACCCTTATATCCTACCTCTCTATGTCCGTATTAATTATAATTTCCTTAGAAAATATTTTTTTTACAATACATACATATAAAAATATTATACACTTATACCAGGAACAAACTAAATATGTTCATGCACACAAATATTTGCTCCGGGCGGGAATCGAACCCGCGACCTTTGGCTCCACAGTTTAGGGTCTCCACTACTCAGCTAATCGGAAGGGCTAACGTGATTTAGGCAATTTTCTAGATTTTTCTTTTGCTTGCCAACAGAATGTAAAATGATACATGTCGCGATTATCGCTCGTCAATGGATAACCAATACTTGTAGATAATTATGAGTATAATACACACTTGTAGCCAAAAATTTATGAAACATGTAGATTACTCAGAAAAAAGTACAACCTAAATCTTGTTGGAAACAGCAACCTGTATTCAACATGTTTTATACCTAACCAATACCCGGTGGAAACGAAAAACGGATTATACCTAATATGAAACATGTGTTTGTAGGTTAAGTATACATGTACATTTCGTACAAATATTATACAGGTCGTGACATTACTTGTAGTTAAAACAAGTATTTTGGTGGAAACGCGGTGTAAAAGTTATCGAAGTTTAACGCCTCTTCTATGGGAAAGTACATTTTTTATAATAGAATGCCAGAGGCATGCCAAAGGACATTATGAACTAAAATAAAATAGATACACATATAACCCTACATTCAAAAGCTGTCAAGCGAATTATCGTTAGTTTACGCTCTACGTCCATTAAAGAGAGTCACAAATTTTAAAACCGCCCTGTCAGCATATTACGCATACGCTCACTCGAGGCTTTCCTGCAACATTGACCAGGCAGACTCCTGTAAACCCTACTTTAAACAATATAGCATATTAACACTTACAGGTATATACATTTTTGAAGCCAGTAAATTTGTTAAAAAACACACACACCTATACTCACCAGTTAAAACTATAAGACGTAATAATCGTAATTTGAACAAACTTAACAATCCATTCTCGAAATTAAAACAATATACATCCGCTCCTCATTCCATGGTGATCAAAATATATAATCATTTGCCAAATCATATAAAAAATATTATAAAAACTGCGACTTTTGAAAAAAGACTCAAAGAATTTCTTGTTGAAAAAAAGCTATTATCGTATAAGTGAATTTTTGGAAGATAAAATAAAATAATTATTATGTCCTAATAAATATCATATAAATACTCACCTATGTGAATAACTGTAATATAAATTAAATTAACTTTGACTCAATGTGACCATGAATAAAATTATTATTATTATTATTATTATGTAAGTACTCTAATAATTCAGTTTTGTTTAATTTAATATTTAATAGTTTAATTTAAGTGTACAGTAATAATTTTGGAAATGATTGACGGATATATATATAAAGAAAATAAAACTTGTTCAAACCTGTTGTGGTGCAAACTGTAACATTCGTAGTACCTACCATACATTGAGACATGCAATAAAGATTATGATTATGAACAATAATCATTTCAAGAAATGTATCAAAAGCCAGCTCAGAAGGAAAACGTATTTTTGTGTTAATGATCAAAGAAAAAAAGCAAATGTAAAGTTGGTGCTTGAAACAAATCTCACGAAACGAGTAATTTAAATAAACCAAAATATATCTGTAAAAATAACTTTATTTTAATATTCATTTAAGTCAAAATCAAATATTTTTATTTCGTTGTTATGTAACATTGCAATAAATCAGAATGGAATGTACAAGAGTTGTTTGTTACTTTATGGGAACACGTACCCACCTACAAATTTGTATTCAACAATGTGCTGGTTCCCTCAGAAGAATACGCAAGAAACACATTATTTAAACAAAAGGCATTGCAGTGCTTCAGTACCACTGGTTGTTCCATGACAGGGAATATAGAGTTATGCTTACGTCTATGTTTACACTTGATTGTAAATGTCTAATTAGTCCGATACTTTATAATAAAGCTATTATATGAAGCTTTGGTTTCATTGTAGTTTTTAACCTCTCCAAGGGTGAGCCAATGAAAACTGGCACAGATCGTTGGGATCAGATGCGTCCACGTTAAAGCAAATTAGAGGGTAGATACTCGATAATCCGTATTCAAAAGTAGTTAATATTATAGTAGGTCCACGAAGTAGACAAGTTTTTGAAATGGGTTTAGAAGTTTTTCGTTGTGTGATTTTTTAGAGTAAAAACCCTGTAAAGATAGAGGTAAAGTTTCATCTAAATAAAAAAAATAATTAACCTGAGTTAGAACTGTAGTAAGCAATGGATAGGCCTATTGATTGTTCACATACAGAAAAAAAATCAAGGTTGTAGTAATAATAGTTTTGGGGGAAAATTGGGACATAGTTGGAAAAAAAACATTTTGTAAACTTGAGCAAGTGATCAAAATGCTACCTACGATGACGTCATTTTAGTTAAGTACGAGAGACATCGTCCTCGGCAACGGGCCCAGCTACCTGATGAGGCGCCGCCGTTTACCGAGCGCGGTCGCACTTGTACTTTGAGTTCTGTCTGACGAAATTTTATGTAATATTGAAATCCTCCCATCTGAGTATTTATATATTTTTTTGACATGAAGTTATTGTCGTAGCTGATTGAAATTTTACAAGTAGTAGGTCCACATAATAGACAAGTTTTTGACCAAGTTTGATAGACAAGTGGGCCTCGAATTTTTTTGTAATGTGATTTTTTGAAATTAACACCCCCTAAAGAAATAAGTAAAGTATTATTCAAATAAAAAATGTTCACTGTTTATTTCTTTTTTCTCAGAAAATAATGATAGAGATAAAACTGTAGTATGTGTAATGATAGATCTACTAATTTTTCATATTCAGAAAAAAAATCAAGGTTCTAGTAGTAATATTTTTGGAGAAAAATTTAAAAATATGCATCATTTCGAGTTCTAACGAAAAATTTAGAAACATGCTATTTTCTCGAAAACCATAAATTTTCGCTGAACATACATGGGGGTCCTTAGAATCCTTAGGGTCCTTAGAGTAGCCCCTGGACCCCTCTATCGATGGTTTTCGTTTGAACAATATGAAACCCGACACCGTGTACATTAGAACAATACACAAATATTACACATAAAACTTATTATAACTTCTAAACATTGAACATATAGATAATAAGAACATACAGATAAGCTAAGAAGGGCATACTAAATGAATTGCAGTGCAACTGATTGATGAATTATTATGATACAACCACGATAAAACTTGAAATATTGATATCCTTTCCAAGTAGGCGAAGGTGTTAATGATCATACAGCCACTACTTTATTTAACTTATTTTTTATACTATCCCCCCCAGTCTTTCCATTTATATTAAATCAAAATTTCAAAGTTGCGCTGATTGTTATCAAAATACAAACTAAAAATTTAAAAAATACTAATTCTAAAATACTATAACTTAAATTAAAAACTGTTATAACTTTTAAGTGTCTTATTTTAAAAATAGTTGTCAGCTCTGGTACCTACTTAGCAGTTCCATTCTCGCCTTCGTTCTTTTGTCATAACATGCAAAAACAAAATGACGGCACCCGAATGGCGGAAGAGTTTGTGATTTATGGTCCGATTCAACTCAAAATCGTCATATGAAGTTTTTTGTAGGCCTGATTACCTAATCATGATCCGATTCGTCATTATGCAAGTATTTTCGGGAATGTGTACTTATTGCGACTTTTTACTCAAACAAAACTAAAAATATTAAATTCTTATGAATAATAATATGAAGATACCAAATGAGCATTTTAAGTTCTATTGGATTATATGATTGAAAATAAAAAGCTTTTTTATCCGTTTTTAGTGTAATTTTTGGCTATACACTAACTAATGCTTGCTGAGGCGTCGAAATGCAAGCAAATATGTCTAACGAAATATTTTCTTTGTTGTCTGTGTATTTTTTTTTACACTTGTTACATAAGTAATCGCCGCCCGTGACACACGCCTCACCGGTGACGTGTCCGGCAATACGATGGGTCTTATCGGCAGTTCTTAATGCCTCGTGAAACGACCACCGAGCTTATAATATGTAGAAAGAAATAGAAACTTTAAGAAGCAATGAACACACGGTACCGGAGTTATCACTTTTGAGTTGTGGCGACCGAACAGTGCTGGTGGAGCTGTTGACATGTCCGTTGCGTAGTGTTAGAGAACAAAACGTCGGTTCTCTCAAGGCGGTGGCGAATGAGTTGCGAAAGTTAAGAAATACTTTTATCTAATCATGCGGACTCTACTTAAACAGCGTAATATGGGTCGAGCCCGTCTTTCAGATGTATCGTCTTTTTTCGATAACCCGCGGCGCGTGTTCATATAATAAAGCAGATTTTATATATCTTTCTTCTTTATCTGAAGATTTAGGAAGTTACGGCCTTAGGCATACATCACCAGCACGTATTCGGTGGTCACCATAGCTAGGTATAGGCCATTCACTTAAACAAAAACAAAGAGAAGCTGTGAAAGAAACTATTAAAACTATGGAGTTATGTGACTGAATCTGGATAATAAAAATATTTATAGCATCGGATTACTTATATAAGTGTGCATCACCCATAAACAAAATAAGTAAGTACATGTTAGACTATTCGGAGAAAGCTGTAATCAAAACAGACGATACGAAAATCCAAAACTTGGGGGAAAGAAAATGAATATTTATTTTAGCACACAAAAACTAAATACACAAAGGTAAAAAACAAAACAAAAAGAAAATCTAGACAAATCCATTACAGTGACCCGCCAGGACATCTCATGACAATAATATTACACGGAAATGAATAAACGGTTTTTTTTGTTTTACCCTTGCAGTGCGAAGGTGGGTGAAACTCTACAGTTTCCGCGCGCCCGAGCGCGCAGGGTATGTGAGAATTACACCCACTAAACAACCGCCTGAAGCAGAATAAAGACGCTTGTCGTTAGCCCGAAAGCACCAACGACTTCATCGAAGCGGCGAGGAGGCACACTAGGGTCTCACCACCGGTGCGAAGATGTCGAGAAACCCCTAAGAGTTACTCGATGCGAAATAAGAATATACGGCGTACATGTTCAGCTGAACGTAATCCAAACTTATAAAGCGTGTAGAGCTTACCGAACCAAACAAAAAGTTTCAAAATAAATTATTGAAAAAAAAAAGAAACTTTTATCATGTTTTTCTCGGCAATCGTTAGTTTGCGCCATCTTCTCACTTGAAACTTTTTGCTAAGTTCGATAAGCTCTACACGCTTTATAAGTTTGGATTACGTTCAGGGGAACATCATCAATTGTAAACAATATTATCTTTTCTTGATGTTAACGTGGGGTGCTTAAAAAGGATGATCCTCACCTCACTGACAGCGATCACACATAAGTCTCAGCATTAAGTACCATACTTGATGACTCTATACCATAGAGTAAATTACTTTGACAGCAGCGTTTGGTTTTAATAGAGTCATAAATGTCGTTTCACAGTATCGTAGTCACATTACGCAATTTTGTGGAGTTGAAGACTGGCGCGCGGAAATTTGGCGGGGGCGAATAACGCCACGCGGGAGCCCTGCGCACTGAAACTCGGACTAAAACACGCCATCTTGCACCAGCTATACGTAGCTAGATTATGAGTGATTAGACGGTAATAAACGTAGAAGAGGGATTCTAGTGAATTCGTACTTTTATGACTCTATATAATAAAAAACACTCAATCAATATCAAAAAAAAGTGGATCGATTCGTTTTCGATTTCGGTTTTGATTCGTGAGAGAATTCTATGAAACGATCAAGTTTCATAACTTTCGAAAATATTTTAATATTCTGTACATACCACACTTTTTTTTCTCAAAATGGAACTCTTTAGGTAGTAGTAGAAAATGCTTTAAAAAAATTAAGATATAATGTACCTGTATGTTATGAATATTTATTTTCCGTCTACACCTTATATATATATATATATATATAAAAGTTGCATAAGCGCAAAGATACTGAGGAAACACGCAAAAGGAAACCTCTACCTTTTGGAGTTGGTTTAATCTGAAGCAAATAATGGTCAAACTGTTCTCTTAAGGCAGGCTCACTCGCTGTTCCCGTCCTTAGTATAGAATGCTGTTCTACCTATGGTTGGATCTTTGTAAGGTTCATTTGATGGTTGGTCAAACTTGAACAATGTTTTCATCTGCCGATTGGCCAACTGACCGATTGGTCGAGTTAGTTTGTTAGTTGGTTATTGGTTAGAGAACCTAACTGCGGAACCTAAGGGTCGCGGGTTCGATTCCTACCCGGGATAAATATTTGTGTCCATGAACGTGTCCGTTTGTTTTGTGTCTGGGTGTAAAAAGTATTTATATATGTATATGTAAGAAAATAATACTTAAGTATATTAAGTCTAAGTCTAGTAAGTACTCCATGATAGAAGCATTATACTTGCTTACTTTGGGAATAGATGGCGCTGTATGAAATGTCCCAAGTATTATTAGGTATATCATTATTATTTCATCTGTGATAAAAACCTATTTGGTTCGCATTACATTTATTTCATACCTTTTTTCCTGTCCTGTCATCATAATTGAAAACGTTAAATTGCAATAAAATTTATATTCTATATGATAATTGAAAAATATTTTTTAAACGTTTTTTATTAACATAATGGTGTCTGTCGTTATGAGATTGGGCTGACCAGTTTACGAAGAACACACGTGTTGTTGTGGCAACTTAGCAGACGATCTTGAATGCCACGGTTTGTCTTGTGAGAAAAGTGCTGGCCGATTTTCAAGACATCAATGGATCAATAATATCCTTTCCGGTCACTTCGTTTGGCCAAAATCCCATGTTTATCTGAACCAAGTGGCATATTTAGGTCAGATGGCCGACGCTCGGATGGGATGTCCATCGTCCCGTACACGCGTGGTCGAGCTTTAATCTTCGACGCTACCTGTGTTGATACACTTTGTGCTTCCCATGTTGTCGTCTGGCACAGAATAGCTGGTGCCGGTGCAGAGTCAGCCGTGCGTTTGAAACGCTTTAAATATAAGGGCGTAATGGACAAATATGAATTTTTAGTGTTCGCAGTGAAGACGATGGGTCCATGGTCCGGGGATGCTGTTGCGTTTTTGCGTGATATTGGCGCACGGCTCCGATAGGTGTCGGATGACCCTCTGAGCAAATAATATTTTATTCAGAGGATCAGCCTAGCCCTTAAGCCAAGCCATTCAGCGCGGGAACGCTGCTACCGTTTTCGACACTTTGTGATCGTCATTAATAAATTTTGTGTAAGTAGAAGAATTATTTATTTTTAATTGTTAATTTATATTATATTATTATTATATTATACATCAGCTTTTGAGCAGAATCGACCGTAATGTCCGAGTGTAAATCTAATTGGCTTAGCTTATCTTTAACCAAAGCCAGGGCCGAGACGTTTAGACAGATAACGTTTAGTTGAGTGCACTGACCTTAATCACCGACTTACATTTTTAGTGTCCCTTTAGTCGGGTGAGTACTCTAATGCCTTTTGAAAACCACTTCGATTGTTATGGTACGAGGTACGACCGGACAAACAACTATTCTGCGATATTACACCTGACCACGAGTCGACCACAACAAACGTCGTTGCACAGTCGAGTACAAATCAAACGCAATTCGGTGATTGTGTATACTTGTTTTACATAATTTCTTCCAATTCATTAAAAACCTTCAGCGTATCTTTCTGCAAATCCAACTGCGCCAAAAATACCTTTTTAAGGCGATCCTATGATATATACCATAAGTCCTCAAGTCATATTTAACATTTTCTCATCCCTTATTTATAAATATAAACAAGATTTTAACAGTTTTTTGTCAAAAAATCGCATATTTTTGTAACGATTACTGCTTCATATACACTAGAGGCATGTAAGTCAACATAAACTGGGTATGTTGTTCCATGATAATTTCACATTGGCTACGCCGCATCCCTGATTCTTGTTTCCGCACTACCCGCTTTTTCCTTTACATTCAGTCCGCTGTCGTCTTTCCTATGTGACGCACTGAAAATATAAAACGCTGAACGCATAATCGCTTATCGCCTAAAACTCGTATAAAAACCTAATAATATTGTGTAACAAACGCTATAACATATAAACTGTGGAGTGTGCCCGATTACGTGTTGGTGCCGCGCCGCCGCCTGACTGGAGGAGCTCCTGGCTGACAGCGAAGACTTATATGTGTGTTGCTGCGTCAAGGTCAGTCCCTTTAGTCTTTCCTCTCCTTTCGCTATCGCCCCTCGCTATACCTATAAATACAGTCCACTAAAACGCTCACGCTTCAGGAGTGAGCCCAGACGAAGTTCAAAGAAGAACTCGTGGGCGCCTTCACACATCTTATTATTTTATAACAATTTATGGAACACAATGTCTATTCGTAACTAGTATTAAGAAATTTATTTTATACAAGGCCGTTTTCCTAATAATAATCTGATATTAGGGAACTGAAATATATAGCATCCACAGTCTCGTATTAAAGTAGAAGGATTTTGCAATTGTACTTACTATAGCGGGTGTTCGGCTGACTATAATTCAAACTTATGTCGTGTAGAGCTTATCGAACTAAACAAAAAATTGAAAAAAATAATATAAATAACAAAAAGAAATTAAAGAAAATGAAATTATAAACATGCTTTTTTTCGGTAACCGGCGGTAGTTGGCGTCATCTTAATTGAAACTTTTTCTTTAGTTCGATAAGCCTTACATGCTCTAAAAGTTTGGACTACGCTCAAACTATAATTTCATTAAACATACAGTGATGTTAGATTCCAAAAAATTTTAGCAATAGGTTTGGTGTTTATAAATCCCTTCTCCAAGTAAAACATTCACGTGATTTTGTGCATATCAAACAAAAATTCACAATAATGGTTTATTATAATAATTACTAGTGATTTAATAATGGCCCACGTCCTTTTGCATCCTCACGAGCAGGGTTTCAGCCTCCACTGTTAGAGTAGATACAGTTCTTTTTCAACATTGAGTTATGGAGTTAAGACCTTTAAGTCCACTGGTCCGGCACAGGTTGGGGCCCGTTGACTTCCAACTAAATTTGAAAAATTGAAGGCTCATTGGTAACAGGAAACGGACGTATGGAAAGGTGGGTGCTTAGCCACTAGATCAGCACACCTTTCCAATAGTCCTTTCTCTAAAACTTAGTTTTCTTTTCCCGACATGGCCCGTAATTGGATAATGATTGTGTTTGTGCACATTTTGATCGCGGGCCGATGATGGCGCAGTATCCGCGGAGGGAGGTCCTCGGACTCACCTCGGAGGCATCGTGGCTGAAAGCGGGGTCTGCGGAGTACGCGGGTGCCACCAGCGACCGGTGCCACCGTTCAGTCAAACGCCGGTCGAATCGTCCGGCCAGTGATCGCTCGCACGACACACGCGGCGGACGCTTTTCTTCATTCGTTCACATCGACCACCTCCACCGTTACCGTCCCCACTCCGCACCGTTCCTGCGCGGGAAAGCCTCTTCGAACGACTAAGAACAAGAACGCACCGCCCGGGCCCGAGCGACACCGCGGCCATAGGTGAGTTCATACGCATCACGCTTAGTGATAATCATAAAGTAAACTGTGCTGGAATTCGAAATTTGAGGCTTTCGTTACACAGCTGACGGCGCACTCTATGCGACCGTGGACACGCATAAATTATGTACAGCCAGCGATACGATCCTGGCGGGTTCGTATCACTTCGTATAAAAAGGTCACTACTTTTATAAAGCTGCATTTTTGATAAGTGATAATAGGTACACAGTGTTCATTTGCAGTGTATAGGTGCGCCGCCCTTGAGTCTATGTAAAAAAAAATTAAGTATATGAATAATAACAATATTCTAAACGACAGTGTTTTGTATACTATATACAATGATATTGACTATATAAAATACTTAAATAATTTTAAATAGTATACTAGGTATATTAAATACTGGTGCTACGTATTTTATATAGTATACCAATTTAACGGAAATATTTTTAAGCCTTGTTTTTGTCATGTACGTGGTTCGCTGTTGAGTCACCAAACACCAATATACGGTTGAATTGTGCCACAATCTCATATTCATGAAAAAACTAGCAGTATCCAAAAAATTAGGTTTCAGAAATTACGAGCTCTTAGACTAACGGATCAGATGCCAGTTACCATCAATAGATGGCAGTCGTTAAAATCCACCAACCCGCACTGGAGCAGGATGGTGGATTAAGCTCCAAGCCCCTTAATCCCGAGGAGAGGCCTAAGCCCCTACAGTGGGGCATTAATGGGCTGATGGTGTGGAAGTGGTGTGGTGTGAGCCAACAGACCCGTGCCCTCCTGGTTATCATGATGGTTATCATTATCTAGAGAAAGGTATTGTTCTGTATTTTTGGAAAACTTATAAAAGTAATTTATGTTTTCCAAAAATATAGAACAATACCTTTCTCTATAAATAAAAAAAAATTATGTCTGGAATTTTCTTAGTCAGATATATTTTTTCCCAAAATATAGTACTACAATATCCCTGTGATGTCATTCGGACAGATGTTTATATAATTCGCATTATCTTAGACTAAATAAAGTCATAATACTTTGACTGATTCATGACGATTACAATTTCATTTGATTTAGTCATCTAAATACTTTATACAATGCTTTTGTTTTTTACCATAAGGAGCGGAATAAGTTTGACCGTCCAGATGACGTCACACTGACAATTTGAACGTCAGATTTCTCATAAATATCTGGTGAATTCGTAAACAAAAGAAAATATTTTGAAAAAATGTTCTAGAACTTTATTCCTTTCAGTTTTAACAACTTTATACTAATAATTGTAGTCCAAGCCTATTCCGATACATTGCGATCTCTATTCCATGTTACAATCTCGGTCTTCTTCAGACGTCACTGATCTTCTGGTCAATTTCTTCGGATAGATATAGCCTCAAGCCAACAACAAAAGGCGGCTTATTCACTCTTTTGGGGATTGACACCACAAACATGTTTATAGATGCAATACCATAGAATGCCGCGTTAAAATTTCGGCGTGGAGTCTTCGCTTGTTTTTTTTTTTTTATTTTGGCAGTGCGACAAAATCGGTGCGTGAACCTTCATGTAGAGACATTCCCGAGACCCTCAGATGACTTCATTTACATATTTCTAGTTAGAGAATTTTCCTTATACTTATCTGCACCCGCTGTACACCACGTGTACGAAAGGAAGAGTTCTAGCTTTTGGTGTCTGGGCGTTAACAATTTACTTTCGTAAAACTATTATAAAATTATCAGATTTCGATCTCTATTGATTTGGTGTGCCATAATCTAGGTTTAAGCTCTAAATAGCCTCATCCCGTGGGGAGGCTTACGCCCCGCAGTACAACACAATGGTTTAGTTCAACGATAAACAAGTTGTAAAAAAAATTAAATTCGACAAAAAAACAGCAGCGTTTAGTTTTTTATTATTTCGTTGTATCAAAATAATTTAAAAAAGTTAAAACTGTTGAACCAAAACCTAAACTCTGAAATGTGACATCATATCATTTTACAGATGAATTGTGGAGCCGAGACTAACGGGTTCGATTCCCACCCGGGGAAAATATTTGTGTGCATGAACATGCATAATTGGTCCGTGTCTGTGTGCAAAAAGTATCTATATATGTATATATTATTAGGAAAAAGGATATTTAAGTATGTATATCAATTATCTAGTACCCCATGATACACGCATAATACTTACTTTGGGACTAGATGGCGCTGTGTGGGATGTCCCTGATATTACTATTATAAATGAATGTCAACGAAGTTCAACAAATGTTAAATGTTTTGATTATATGATATCAGAAAAAAAACTAACATTTAAAAAGCCTGAAATAATGCAAGTTTATTAATTTGAATATTATTTTTGATACATAAATGCTTCGGGAACCATAAATGCGAAAGTAACCTCAATTCTTATCTTTATTATGTTACATCACATCACAACAAAATATAGGTGCTTTAGAGGTATACAACGGTCTCTGACGCCTTTATGGATCAAAAGTAAAAATTAATAAATTAAATTTTAGTTCTTTTGTGACAGGTTTTTCATATTGGCATTTAATTATTATAATCCTTTTAAATTTATTCACAAATAAATAATAATTTTTATTTCAAAAACAATTATGAAACTCTTGGTATATTGTTTTTAATTCAGAAAAATTGTATTGAAATCGGTTCGTTTCTTTGCTACGGATTTGGGTGCTACGATGAAGTACCTATATACACAGAAAGAAAGACAGACAGACAGAAATATAGCTAAGAGCGATCACGATTAAACCAGCTTACAATAAAAGAAACCATATTCAATTCGGTCTATCCGTTTAGGAGCTATGATGCCACAAACAGACACACATACAGACAGACACACACCTCAAAATAACACCTATCGTATCCGACGTTGCCAGTGGTTAAAAAGTAATACGTAAAATACTCCTATGGAGGTAAATTATCTATTATTAACTATCTCTTAACTGAATTGATTTTAACGAAATTCTGGAGGCAACTTCAAAGTTCAAACCCGATGAAGAACATTAAATATGTGATGTTGTCATATTAAGCAATACAATAACATGCTTATGGAGAGGAGAATGTATTAACAATAGAAATGTTTATGTGGAGGTTGTATATTAAAACACCGAAACTGAGATCATGCCAAAAAGTTTCGAACTTTGAAACAAGGAATAATGTTTAAAATTAAAATATGGAAATAATGTAATTTTTTGCAATACAGTCTCTTCAACAAATACTCAAAAAATATATATAAAACAGCGTTTTTGGCAAGGCACATCGAGGATATTGACAACGGATCATGAAACTCTACCAACATGTTTCTTTGAAATTCCTAGCTGGAGTGTAGGTTATAAGCCCACTGTGCAAACCAACGATTGACGATCTATCTATAAACAATGAACCAGTAGCCTACTACAACTTCATACTGGGCTGTATCAAAATATTGTTGAATTGGAGCCACACACTCTTGGATATGAATACGAATCGATACAACTGAATTACATTTCATCGATCCAAATCGATTGCATATTGATCGATGTTTATAGGTCGATAGTTGTCGAATCGATGTGATTATTAGCACCCTGGTCCTTGAGTGTTCAGTGCTACGTCCCGAATTCGGTCCCGAGGAGGTAAGGAAAATGCTTCTTCGTAGTAAACTATCCACAAAAACTTGAGCCCCAAAAATATACCTACTCCACTTTAGCACTTTAAAGTTAAATTAAATTCACACTGGAAAAACAAATAAAGATTCTTAAATTATATTACATGTGTAATTTAACGAAATGTTTAAAGCAAACAATAATAACGGATATGATCTGTAATTTTGTTCGGGTTTTTGATCGTTTCGAAGTTTGAGACGCTCCATCTTGCTGATTCTGCTATCTAAGAGCAGCATAAGAGCACTATAAGAGCATTTCGAATAGTGGAGTTTGATCGAATAGGGCTCACAAAACGCAACCCTATCTAATTTAATGTTAATAAAATAAATTAACATACGACACTCATTCATAGAGACTAGCGACAATCTATCTGTCATATTAATACAATACTTTAATCATACAGTACGCCTCTTCATAAACTCACAAACAATCAAGAGTGAAACTAAACGATTTTACTAACTACTTGTCTGGGTTACTGCATTAGAATTTGGTTGGAATAAAAACAAAAATGTTCGTATGAAAATACAAAAACAATATTCTTTATTTTTTCTTTTCTATTGTAGTGATCTTTCTTAAAAAACGCCAGTTTTTCGTGTGTAACATTTAATGGCGCATTTAGATAGAAGTAGGTACTAAAGTTCTCCCTTGTCGGCTCTTTCCGACTTATATTTCACACTCGTTGTACAATTATACTATCTATTCTCATTCATACATGTTTTCTCTCTTTTCTGTAATGCCTAGAGAATTAAGTCATAAATTATTTTAACAAAAAATTTAAAAATATCACAATTAAAATGTAGATAATATATTTTAATAATAAAATATATTATCATTCATCAAATAAAATATAGATAAAATATAGATAACATAAAATATATATCAAATAAAATATAGATAAACACTTATTGTGCATGGCTGGAAGAACGTATCAGGCATATCAAATAAAAAATGAGCCAAACATGTTTCGAAGGTAATACACCATACTATAACTGCATATGGCTGTGTTTGTTGCAATAACGAGGTGGTCTTTTGAAAATTGAATGCGTGAAGTGCATAAATTAATGAAGATTTAAATTAATACGTGATTATGGATACCTAAGTTCAATAGCTCTTAGCAAAATAAGTGTTAGGATTACAATGTTTTTTTTTTGATGTAAAATATCATTCAGAAATAAAAAACGGGGATGAGTGGGGCTTTTTCCAAGAAAATTCATTTAAAGTTAAAAATACTTTAATTAGAAAAATAAACGAAGACTTAAGGGTATTTTATTTTATATAACGTATATACTTAAGGTAAATCAGGAAGCCTGCTAGTTCATAACTTTATTTACAAAAGAGCTATGCTTATAAAAAAACTTAATAAGCTTAACAAAAACAAATTCAGATGTTTGTTTTTTTTATTGCAGTAAATTACTCCCTTATTGCCTGTGCTCTTTTTTATCTTTTCAAAATTCTGGCCTTTCTATATAGATATGCATGCACAACTACATAGGAACATCGAAGTATACATACGTTGATAAACTGCTAAAACCCAAAACCCTGCCCTGGCCTGACCTTTTCATAGTTGGGTAAAAGAATTGCTAAGGATGAGACACTACCTACACAAATCAAATACAAAAAGGAACAAATACACATACCTAACCAAACAGTGGACTAAACTCACTTTATGGTTTCGCCGGTTTCATACGTGTTATTTTTATTTTATTTTATTTTTATTATTTTAGGAAAACCAACAGCTAGACAATACTTATAGTAAATATTAATAAAAACAGGAAGCCAATTAGAGGTTCTCACAAGTAGTTATAGAATTATAAAATTACCTATTCCAACGCCGCAACAGCAGCAATATAGCAATGTTTAAGTGCTTTGGTGACAAGACTAATAGACTTAAACTGAAAAAAACTTTTTTCAATTTTTTATTCGTATTTTCGTCACTCCAAAAGAGACACGATCGACAGAGATATAATATATTGTTTTATTTATATTAACAAAAAATATTAAATGCCAATTGTGGTCTCAAAACAAATTTCGCTATCTTGAGTTTGGGCTTAATTATATAGTCGATCAAAACGCAATCGCGTGACATCGTTTTCGAAAGAAATCCCTGAGACGGTCGAAAAGAGATAAGTTTGATCGTCGACACCTCTGTGGTCGACACGGCGACAGGACGAGGGGCGGGGGCGGACACGGATCCTACGCGCATCGGGATGGCGTCACCGATATTTATAACCGCATCGAACATCACGAGGGCGTGGGCGACGTCGCCGGGGCAAACACGCGACCGGTCCTCTTCGATTGCTCTCAACTAATTTGCAAGTAACAAATTGGCCACAACGACGTCTAGCGTATCGGGATGCGTCCGGGACGGTGTCGTATCGCCGAGTCGTCGCGTCGCGGTCGGAGGTCGTCGCGTGTCGGCGAAGGTAAGGAGCGACAGATGCTCCGGTGGGCAGCGGGCGACTCCCACGCACCATCCTGCGCTTACGGCATCGTTGAATAAGCGCTAAATAAACACGAGCCGGTCCCCGCCCGCGCCCCGCCAACAACCTGTTTCTACCTATTACGGGACGCATGCATCGCATCGGCCCATCAACTGCACATCGCTGCAACACATTGATGAATTCGAATTGATCAAAACTGTACAGTAGCAGTCCTGTACGAATCCCACGCACCACGTCCAACTGTATATAAGGTGTCACTTTCTCTAAAGTACGAAATGTTATTTATATCTATTTGTGTTTTACTCGCGCCGTTGCATTCATCAAAGCATCCGCATTTGGGGACGACATTGTTGATGCGAGGTACGGCTGACGTCTTTGTCTTGACGATCGTGACCGATCAATCTTGTTATTTGTCAAATTCATATTTTATCTATCGAAATATAAATATTTGCTGAAATACCACATCAAAATTCCCCTTCGAGCAGGTGGAGAATACCTTTCTAATTTTTAACCCCCGACGCAAAAATAGGGGTGTTATAAGTTTGACGTGTGTGTGTATCTGTCCGTGGCATAGTAGCTCACATACGGATGAACCGATTTGGATGCGGATTTTTAATATGAAAGGTGAACTAGTCGGGAGTGATCTTAGCTATATTTGATGAAAATCAGTCCAAGATGGGCGCCGCCATATAATGGCGGTTATCATATTTTTCACTACTCCATCAATATGTGTATCAAATGAAAGGACTTGACTAGTAGAATACTATTCACTACGACAAATTTCAAATCTAAGATGGCCCCCACCACAAAAGGGCGAATTAAATTTTTTTTCACAAATCTCTCAATATGGGCAGCAAATGAACGGGCTTGACTAGTAGAATAATGTACACTATAGTGAAAGGGAATGAGGAATATTAACTAACGAAATGAAAACCATAAACTTGAAAATATTTTTTTGTTTGATCATGTATGAATTAGTTTAACTAAATAACTAAGTTTAAAAATTTTGAAATAAAAATTAAATAAAAAATTTTAAAAACCCTCGACCAAAAAAAATACTAACTTTTAAAAAGTGTAAAATAATACAAGTTTGTTCATTGGCAAATGATTTTTGATCCTTAAAGGCGTCTGGGACCGCTAAGTAAACACTTGTATTATTTTACACTTTTTAAAAGTTAGTTTTTATAAAAAGAATAAGTATCGTTTTGCAGAGCTTCTCTTTTGCGAAAAGCGGGCCCACATTATTAATAGCTCCATGCTTGTATCTAGTTAGACGAAGCCAAGCAGCCTACGATTTATATAAGCCTACAGATTGGGCATAACTGGTCAAAACGATACCTATGTTTGTCCCGACACCGACGAAAATGGTGTTTAGAAGTCTTAAAATTTGCAGAGGTAGTCGTATCGTATCGGCCAATTTCGGGACGTGTCTTCCAGAAATTTCTGAGAGGTCGGGACGGTACGAGGTGGTAGTAGCGAGTTGCGTGGCGCACGCCCTTGTCCGTCAAGAACCGCCACGACGACCGCGACGCCGATGACGTGCCGGGGCGCTGTTGAGCGCACGGTCGACCTGTCGCGGTCTCGTTCGTGATTTTCATCGTAACTCCATATGAGGCGTAATCCGGGCGACATGTGGTCGTGCCTTGTACGGCAAACACCGAATGCGGGACAAGGGCGCCATATGGCCGCGGCGTCACCCGGTCGCGCGACACGCCGCCACCTGCACGCCCCTGACGGGGTCGTTCTACGATATTCTAAAATGCTTGCTTTTTTACACATCTACCCTCGCATAAAATTAAAAATCAGCATCACTGCGCTCACCATCGTACAAATCCATCGCGTCGCGCTACTAAAGCCGGGATGATGGACACTAGTCACTTGCGCGCGCATACATTACACATACAATTTGACACTGCGACTCGAGGCTCCTTGAGCAAGAAAATAAAATAAACTTGAAAAAGGCGTAGACAGGAAACGAACTAACGGAATTCGTATTAAGAAGAAGAAATCAGCCAAGTGCGAGTCGGACTCGCAGACGAAGAATTCCGTGCCACCCTATAATATAAAAAAAACGGTATCTTGTATTTCAATTTTTAATTTAATTTTATGCTTATTATTTGTTATTATAGCGGCCAAAAAAATGAAATTTAGTATGTATTCAAAATTAGGGGATTCGCATTCACGGACTTATAGCGCAAATAAGATCGAATCCTCATTTTAGGGCAAATTAAATAATAAAAATTTCAAAGTCATGTCAAAGAAATTCACATTCAAAGAAAGTGGTTCTTATGAAAAATACAAATATGTTTTTTTTTCTCATAACTTTAGAATATATAATTTAAAATATATCAAAGAAAATACACAAAAACTGCCTATACCACCTTGCTCGATTCCCACTTGACCGATAATTTTGTGACTACACTTGCTTAGCTGGCAGGTGTGAACACACGATTAATGTGATAATTAACGGCATTACGTGTTATTGTGGGTTTGCCTTTTGATAAAAAATATGAAATTGTGATTTTCAAAATGACAGACACAAACTCGTTCCCGCAGAACTCGTTGCTGGAAAACGGCATATTAGTAGCAATGGATAGACTAAGGCCAAAAGCAAAAGAGGTGTCATCTGTTTACACAGCGAAGGGGCAAGTGCAGCGGTCCTCTGCAGCGCGGAGTGCGGGGGGCTTACGATGAGTCAGATGTGGTCAGAGCGCATTCGAGCTGAGGTCAACGGGAGTCGTAAAAGGAGCGACGTGAGTCGAGTGACCACGGCCTCGCAAACCCGAGGTCTGCCGCCCTATGCCCCGCTTGGACGTTGTCATCCTTTTACAATACAAATGTACCATAAAGCACCTTTTCTCAAAGCGATGGATGGATACGGTCCTCTTCGTTTCATCATCTTCATCAATCGTTTCACGCGGATCGTCTAATTCGGATACTTGTAATTTGATAGTCTATAATACAAAGTCGCTAATTTGATCGCTAAAAGTTCTTCTAGGGCGCCCCTTACCGACCCTTGCATTCCCCACATTCGCTCTATATCTTTTTTGTCGTTGGTCTACTTTCGGTTTTTAGTTACTGTTATGTTTATTGATTAACATCATAGAGCTGAAACTCTACTGAAGCGTTATTCTCTCGTTACACGAACAAAAGCATCTTTTTGGTTATACGCTATTACAGTATTATTTCCTTGGGATACGACTACCACTTTAAAGTCATATTCTACTGATTAGCCCACCCCAACCGCAAAGCATCGCGCATCGCCTAATCAGAAAAAAAAACTTTATAAATCTTGTCGATAGTCCATTTTCCTATCGAAAGCTTCTATTTTTAATTTAAAATTCAAAGCTTCTTAGGTAGCCGCCGCTGGCATAAGTATAAACTCACACCTCGCCACAATTTTTATAAAAAAATGATTTGAAAATCCGGAACTTCCGTAGTCACTACTAATACAGAAGGTCACATAAGGGACACAGTAAAGTAACGTAACCGAAGATAGTAAGTGATTATATAATAATAACACACTGCCTACTGTATTTTGACTGTACGTATTGGGTACAGGGCGCATAGCAATAAATAGGACCTCTAAGATTTTTTTCAGTGTATCAACAACGTTAACACCAAGCGACAATAGCCCTGAACGAAAAGATAGTTTTTGTAATTCATTTATTCATTGTGAGAAAATCAACAGCTTTTTTTATAAAATAAAATCAAATAAATTTTATTAATATAGATTCATTTGAACACGTTCAATTCGCTTTAAATGTACATTGTGTCGCCACCAAATTATACCTACTCGGCTTTGAAGTCCATATATTTATTCTTCCATAAATAGTTTTTTATTACTTCCCATCTTAAAGTTCCGGAACCCAAGACAACTCATATAATCAAAATAAAAACAATATACGTTAAGCAGTCGGTCCCGGTCGCTGTCAATAGATGGCGGTCGTTACAATCCGCCAACCCGCATTGGAGCAGCGTGGTGGATTTAAGCTCCAAGCCCCCTAAAGAGGCCTAAGCCCCTGCAGTAGGGTTTAAAAAGGGCTGATGGAATAGAATGGAAAACTAAAATTATTTAACGTTTTTATAGTGACATTTGGTTGACTTAATAAAACTTTAAATAAAATTTATTAAGACTGTATAAACTGTTTATGTAAAGAAGCGCTTAGCTTGGTTGTAATACAAATGACGTCATCGCCCTTACATTTTTAAATGTAGTAATTTATGTCAATATATACAATGCAACCAATGATATAGAGAAAAAAAGAAAAAAATAATAATAACGTATTTACAAATAAAACTCCTATATCTTTGTTCCTTTTGCTGTGGAGACCACGGGCTGTTGGAGCCTCGAGGCCAGAAATTTAATTAGGAGTATCGATCTTCGACTTAAGGAGAGGGAGTGTGACCCTCACTCGGGGTCGTTTCTGATGCAGAGGCTCGCCATAGCGATCCAGCGCGGTAATGCCGCGAGCGTTATGGGTTCCTTTGCATAAGTTTCGCCAGGGACTGATTATTTTTAGCTTTTAACATTGTATATATAGATTTTGTTAACAATTACCTAATAAATTTTTTACCAGTAAAATAATAATTTTGCGTTTTTTCATAAACTGGAATTTTTGTCTCTGTTCCGTTTCTTTATTCATGTGATAATAGTAAGTGCCAATTTTGTTCCAGGATGTCGGAGGGCGACGTGTCGCTGATCCGCGATGAGGACGCACTGCGTCGTATGGTAGCTATGACATTTTACATTCAAAAAGTTAATAGACATGTTAAAACCTTGACAGATCGCTATATTATGCGAGCCGCTGGGAGAAGTCCTAGTCGGTAGAGATGCAATATGTAGTTTAAGACGAAATGAATTCGTCCTGCCTAATTGACGAACCTTCTAAAATGTTTTATTAAAAAACTTAATGCCTTTGGTAGATCGCCGTTTTTGGCTCTCACGGAACATGGAATTCAACTGTTCCGTTCTGTGAGTCGTGAAAAACATGAAACACCCTTAAACAACATTGCCATCTGTGTCGATACCTGTATTTTCTTGTTTTGCCGATACCTACCTCAGTTGTTATTTTGAATATTAAGTACACTTTTATGTTTGGTTTTGGAGAATAAAATTTTCAAACAACTGCCGAATCTTTGTCAAACATGAGTAATGTTGAATACACGAACAGATATAAGTACTTGAAGCTGTTTTATTACCTTTTCAGTGATGTTTTATTTAAGTCCGTAGCATTAATAGTTTCAGAAATGATAATAATTATTATTCATATGACAGTCAAGAAATTTCCTTAGAATAAGTACTTATAAGTCAAATTTGATGTCACAGCTCCAATGATCAAGATAAGATTAAGACGTAGGTACGCGTTTTGATAATGTTCAATTTACATTGCATACCTCGCCACTATTTTTCGTGCGTGAAGACATGAAATTTTGTTTCCATATGAAAAATCATTACGATTGTAAGACTTACAAATGTGTCAACATAATGCTTCAAGCCTATTCTAGCGATCATCCTAATTCAGTCATGAGCGACCGACGCCTTTTAAAAAAACTCCAAGCAATTTCTTACAGTTGTGTAAAATATAGGTAGAATAAGTAACTAAATCAATTTTACAGAGATTTTGTTAATTAAGAAGGAATGGGCTCGGAAGTTGGAAATCTAATGTTACTGGAACTGAATAAATACCACGGCGTTAAGTATGTAGTTTTCAACCGACTTCAAAAAAGGAGAAAGTTTTAAATTCGAGGCGAATGTTTTTCATGACTGTTCACTTATATTGGGAGCCCCGAGTGCCGGTACCAAGGTGTTCCCATACATTTTATAACATGACATCGATTCTGCTAAGCCGTTCACCGATTCTCGGAAACTGCTTAGCCGATTTGGATAGTTCAAACTGTATTGGTGGCTGTGACGGTTTTACGGGTAAAGCAAGGCTGGATCTTAGTTATATATTCATGTACTTAAAGCAAACTGATTAGGCACACAGTATTTTACAGTAATTACCTACTATTCAATTTATTTAAAGTGTACTAAAAACATGGCCATAAATACCACGTGAAGCAGTACGCTTTAGTCATTAACACTTTTCCTAAAATGTGCGATTCTGTTCTAGAATCTCGAGAAGTTTTTTAGAAAAGATTTGCTGACCTTAGTCTACTATACAGGACGAGTAAATGAATAGGGGCCTCTATGACAGCTACCCTAACCGTTGGAGATGAGAAGTTTTGTTCTTAGAAATCCATTATAAGTTTTTGGACTTCAATGGCTTCAAGGATTTTTTGAAAAACTATTTTTTTCGAAGATATTCACTATTTTCTCCAAATTTTTTTTCTGAAATGAATACACCTGTGTATAGCGAACAAAAAGTTGTACGACACATTTTTTTTATGTTACTGGAAACGACGGTCATAGAGGCCCCTGTTCATTTACTCATCCTGGATATTATATTTTATACTCAATATAGCCTCACTATAAAAATCTCCCAAAACCACCATTGCGAGGTGGTTCAATATATTTTTCTTATTATTATTATTATTATTATTATTATTATTAATGTCTGGATAGAGAGGCGGCTTCAAAAGGTGTAGATAAAAATATCACTAAAATATCACTTAGGTACCGTTGCGTTGGTTATAATTCACGCATACGGCGACGGTTTGTACGGTTTAGCAAGAGTTGTGGTCTGTGGAGTCACACACACGGTATTGCACCTTGTGTATTAGCGAACGAGACTGTGGACAGTCGCTAATTGTTTGCTGTTTTTTTTTTTTAATTATTGCGTCTTAAATATAGATCCTGTGTTCACAGTGGCAACAAACAGAAGACTTCTCTAAGAAAAAGGAAATCCGTGCACACATGTATCGCCTGCGGGAGGAGCGCCTGCGCGACCTCTACTCGGCCGAACCCCGAACCAAAGGTGCAAAGACATGTCAAGACATTCCGTGGCTTCCACCTTATTTTACATAGACTACTATTTACTACTACATAGATACATACATAGACTACTATTTTACAAGACGCATGGACGCTATCAACCTAATCAAAGATGACTTAGGTTTTCAATATCAAACTCGCCCTCTACTGATTGTCGCCATTATTATAAATCATGAAAACATAGAGCACTAATCAACGCAAGGGGATGGATATAAGACAAGTATACATTTTTAAAACGTCGGTTTATATCTTTTCTTTCTTCCGAAATAATTAAACATCAATCAATGAGTAAATATTTTTGACCAAAGAAATTAGTATAAATTATCTAAATCCAAATAAAATAGTCGTAGGCATATTATAGAAACATACAAATCGAGCGTTCACTTCATCGACAGGTTCGGAGCTCGTGTCGTCGCGCACGCATTCCGAGTCGTTCGCCGACCAGACCTTCCAGTCCATGAAAAGCAAGGAAGTGCGTGACGCCGGTTCTCCGCCCAAGGAGTACTATCGAACGCAAGGTGCCCTTCACTCCGCTTTTAAGTGAATTAACTCTAACTAAACTAACGCTTAATAATAACGAACGCCGGTATTGATCAGCGTGGCCACTCCTGATGTTATTTAACATTTTACAGAACCGGTCGACTGCGATCCGATTGACCAGACAAGTCAAGTCAAATACATGAACTCTGCCGCTGTATCTACAATTCAGCACTTAGCAACAACACGCCACTCCGAGAGACATGAAATATCGGCCGCCAGCGACACAGCCCTCGAACGTCAAGTCCAAGAGACCGGTCAAGCGAACACTATCGATAGCAACATGGCTCGCGAAAACGAGAGAAGCGCTTTAATTTCGAGAAAAATCGAATATCCTGATGACAACTCGAAGGTAATTACAGAAACTAGAACCCTGCCGGACGGCACAAGGGTCACGAGCACGGAAAGAGAGTTCAGGACGCAGTCGATCCAAGCATCCGCTCAGTCAGATCTTTACTCACAACGGGCACACGCCGACACGATCACATCCGTTACAGTTTCTACTCAAGAAATTGATTCTAATGTGAAGATTGATAAAGATATAGATCGCGGTGTTAACGATGCAAAAAAGTCACAACAGTTCCGTACTACAACCGAGTTCGATGAGATGAAAAACTCTGATACCGATAAAGGTGATGTACAAGATCAGCGCGTTTTTATAGATCACTGTAACGTTAGAGCCGCCACCCAAGAATCGGTTCAAATCGATTCTACGCAAGAGACAAATCAAAATAATAAGGATAATCATCATGGTATAGATAGTACAAGAGTGGACGATCGTGTCTGGAAACTTGATGATATTGAAACAACTGAAGCGAAATCGATCGCTAAAGAATGTCATCAATACGATATGTGTGCCAAGATGGACTACTCACAAAGAAAAATTAGCTCAGATTTGAGTCCAACCCATCAAGTATGGGCGAGCACTTTGAGAGCCGACACGCCACCCGCTTCTCGTCCCATCACTCGAGCTTTGTCCCCCGGCAGTAGGACTTACATATCCAGCAGTTCCTCGCTAAGAAGCAATATTAGTCCTGAAAAAACCTTAACGAAACCTTCTAGTCGATGTGGCAGTCCTATGAAAACATATACGAAACCCTTGAGTCGAGGTGGAAGTCCTGAGAAAACATACACTAAACCTTCGTGTCGAAGCCGAAGTCCTGAAAAAACCTACACTAAATCTTCGAATCGAAACAGAAGCCCTGAGAAAACTTACACTAAACCTGTGAGTCAAAGCGCAAGTCCTATGAAAACCTACAAGAAACCTATGAGTCGCGATAGGAGTCCTGAGAAAACCTTCAGTAAACCTTTGAATCGAAGTGAAAGTCCCGAGGAAACTTACACAAAACCTCCGAGACGAAGTGGAAGTCCTGAGAAAATATATCCGAAGCTATCAAGTCGTGGTGAAAGTCCTTCCCAAACCGATAGATTGTCTCCAATCCACAAGATATCTAATAAAGAAACAACTACTGTTCATAAACTTGAATCGCAGGTAATTACTGAAACTGTTAACTATATAGGTTCAGAGGAATCTCATCGTAAACATCAATCAATCTCACCTAGAAGGCATAATGCGAGCCCATCACGTAAACCTCAAAATGATATGACGGTGCGTCCTAGTCCTACAAAAACAAGTTCAGAGCAATATGCATATAACCATCGTTCAGCAAATTTTAGTCCAGACAGGACCAGGACACCTGAACACGGTCCTGCATCAGAAAAAAGAGATAGGCCGTTTTCCATTGAATTTTCTAAAGATAAATCCTCTGTCAGAGCAAGTCATGATACAAAAAATAAACCTACACAGGAAACATCAAGGAGTGATGTTAGTCCCGCTAAGACACATTCCGCATCTACTTCTCCTTTACGTGAAATTCAGAATCCTTATAGGGAAAGTCCTAAGCAGAGAAGTCCTTCAGAATTTTTGTCTAATCCAGCGCAAAATGCTCCCTACGAGCCAAGGATAATACATAATAAAACCAATGTGCAAGATGAAAAATCGGAGACTTACAAATTCATTGACGAAGAAACTAAAGCACTGACACGTTTTGATAAAATAATTTCAAAAGCATCGGCCACGTCTGAAAAACGTGCCTTGGACAGAAGTCCGTCTCCTCCGTTCGGAATCTCTTCAACCACACATCCATCTAATCAACCACATTTGGTCCCGCCAAAAGAAACGAGTCCTATTTTACGACAGAATAAAGCATCACGCTCTCCCTCACCGCCAAAAGGCCCCGTAACATTTACAAATGATCTAACTCAAGAGCAGCTCTTAAAACATACTGAACTTATGAACAGCCATAAGGATACTAAAATTAAACGTGCTCATACTGACCTATATACGACACTCTCTGAGAATAGACAGTCACATTGTCCGAACATAGATACAGAGCAAGACAAAGACAAATTATTGTCTAAACAAATACAAATTAAAACTGTTGGGCGTGACGTGCCCTCATACGATTCGACCGCTCATAGTGGTAATGTTACTTATAAACATAAATCTGTTAGTCCTAACAAAACAAATAGCACACGCCCAACCTTTCTACGTACAACACCAAGAAACAGTACATCGCCTGTTAAACCTGAACCGATCAATACGAAACTTAAAGATACAACTGAATTCATTACTAAAGAAAAAACCGCCGAAGAGATAAACAAAACGAGTGGAACAGCTCAACGCACTAGGCAACTCTTAACGCCTTCAACGAGTCCCACACGAAGATCTAAGGTCTCTGATAAAGCACCTTCCACTGATGAAAGTTCTCCTACGACATCGGTCAGTGATTTCTTATATTTCAGTTCTTCATGGCCCAAAAACATGGAAACCACCGTTACAGATTTAGACGATGACGATCACAAAGAAATTAAAGAACAAGAACATTCTAATACAACTGTAAACAAGGACAAAAGCTCAGATAGCCTAACAAGAAAAAAGTCGCCATCGCCCTCTAAAATTCCTTGTAGGTCACTTTCTCCAGAAAAAAAAAATCAAACTGTAAAAGAAGCGCCGAGGAAAAGTTCTTTGAAAAAATCTTCCCCCGAAAACATTCAAGTTTCTGCAACAGAAAAATCACCGTCTTCATTTCATGTTTCTCCCTCTCAAGAAAAGAAAACACTTCCAGAACATAAAATTATAAAGAAAGATCGTCCAGATAAAGAGGAGACAATTCTTAAGTTAAAAGAAAAACCACCACTAGAACGGAGGGAAACTTATGAAGAACGATGTAGAAAGATACTAGGGATGATGGAAAGTGATAATTTCACTAATAAACCGAATAAGAATAATATTCCTTTAGAATCGCCGTTAAATGGAAAGGAATCTCACAGGAATAGCAACTCTTCTATTAAATCACCTCGTTGTAGCCCCACTAGAGATGCTTCGCTCAGAATAGATCGGCCTGAAAGTATAAGTAAGACAAGTATAACTTCAAAAGAATTAGAAAGTGAAAAAGACAAAAAGACGGAAAAGCAACTTAAAATAAAAGTTTTACCCAAATCTTCAAGAGAAACTTCACCTACGAAACTGGAAGATATTATTAGTAACAAAAATGTTGCTATTAAGGACGTGTGTACAAATAATCAAAGAGAATCTGAAACTAACAAGTATCACTTTACTAGAGAAACGGTTTCACCGATACGTGGAAGAATTGGAAGCCCGATAAATATCACATCACCTGCATTGTCATTATTAGAAAAAACATCCAAGGTCTCAGATCAGTCACGATTGCCATCTGCAGTTAAAAATTCAGTTAATATTCAAACAGAAACGGAAGAACTCATTTCTTCCGAAAAAGAAACTGAAATTATTGACAGAGTTCAACAATCTTTGAGAAAGTTATCACCCAAAAGGGCTGCCACATCGCCAAATAAAGAGAAGAATCCGACTAAAACTATTGATACTGCAACTCCAGCAGTTATAATTGATGATGAACACATTAATTCTAACGATTCCACCACCAAAACCGTAACAACTAAAATAAAAAAATCCTCGATAGAAAAGAAACCTACAGCGAGAAGCGTTTCGCCTACTAAGAAATCGACATTGACGTCTAATGTCGGTAAAAACATTGATGGTTATACCAGCGACGCAGTTACGATTGACATTATTCAATCATCAATCAAACATACATCAGTATCAAGTAACGATAATCGTTCCAACTCGTCACAAATGCATAAAACTGCTGTTAGTAAAACTAAAGAAAATTCAAAAAAATCAAATGACTCCACTTCTGTACTTACCGGCAAATTACGAAAATCACCTGCCGAATCTAAAAAATACTTGTATACTACAAAACAGAATAGTTTTACAAAATCTTCAGCAGTAAAAACTTTATCTACAACAAATAAAATGATACAGTCTTTACCTACTATAAAAACTTCACACAATAATAATAGTGACATTCAGAATAGTGAGTCTTTAGTAAAGGATGATAAACATGTTAACGTTACAAAAAGAAATAACGGAAAAAAGTTTGGCGTCAAGATCACGCATACTAACAGCGATGTTCCCATACAGAATAAAAAATCATTTCCACAGAGAATAACTTCCAAACCAGAAATTCATGTCAGCGATACAACGATAACTTTGAACAATTTTAGTAAATCGTTGACAAACCAAAGTGAAAATATCAGACATATCAAACCTAAAACATTTTCAAGTAAAGAATCTACAACGAAACAAAGCCCTAAGCTTAAATCAGCAATAGCTCTGAATACTTCTACGGAAGAAAACGATGTCATTATTGATGTACAACGCGCTAAGTCATCGAGAGAAAATTCACCAGATAATATATGTCCCACTTCTATAAATTTTCTGGATCATGACATAAATGAGCCTAGACTGCCGGATGAAGTCAATGAACCTGACGATTATCCAAGCAAAAGACCACGAAAAGAACACATTATTCATGAAACCGAATCTATCGTAGATGATATAGTGGAAATATCTGAAGACGAGGAATTATTTCTCAAAAAAACAAATTTCCAACCAGTTGTAGAACCAGATGAATGTCTTCTAACTGTAACTGATAAGATAACGAAATTCACGGACAAGACAAGTTTACTATCCAATACATCAAAGTCCATAACAAGTCAATCAAGAAAACCTGAAAATTTAGAACATCCGAAAATCGCCGATGAAAAATTAAAAGGTGATGATTGTTTGCTTACAGTTACTGAAAAAGTTACAAAATTTCAAAGGGATACTAGTAGTAGTACTCCTGGTGTATTCAAACATACAGAGCATGTCGTCTCAAAAGTACACGATTTTAACAATTTAAAACATGAAGATGATTACTCTAAACTTAGTGTGAATGATAAAGCGCAACTGTTCATTACAACCGCTGAACAGTCTGTAAACAAAAAATCTATAAATAATAAAGTTGAACGTAGCAATGAAAGACATATAGTTGACGTTAAGGTATCTGGGACCGATAAAGTACACAATGCAGAAATCACATCAAATCGGGTTACTAACATTACAGAAATGTCTGATGAAGACGAAAATTTAGTGTCTTATACTAAAGAAACAGTATCTTCTCATGCCAAAGTTAAGGAATTTGCAAGCCCTAATTTGAAAACGACAGATAAATCGATACCTTTTAAAAACACAACTCTTCGCAGTAGCGAAACCATTAGGAAAGCCAAAGCTTTATTTGAAAGTATAGCTTCTGCCGCGTCTTCACAAGAACCACAAGAAAAATCTTTTTCGAAACTAACAAAACTAACTGATATCGGGGTAGCAAATAAAGCTCCAAGTATGCGTTCGAATTCAAAGTGGCCACCGATTGCTGAAGCCGAACTAGATATTGATGTTCTTAATCTCTCCAACACAGAAATCAAGGTCGACAACAAATACCGTCTACAACGGCAAAAGCCTGGGCGTAATGAACAGAACGTTTTGGTTGCAGAACTTCACGAGCGTGATATTATGGATGCGGGTCAAACAAAAGTTTTTACGCAGTCTAAAAATGATGTCGACGTAAAAAAACCGTCTAATAAGCAACAAATGCAAATTAAACCAGATACGCGTAGTGACGGTTCCATTAATCAACGAGCAAAAATGTCGGAAGTCCTTGAATGCAAAGGAAATGAGGTACAGGAATTTAGCATACGAAGAGGCAGTGGAAAGTTCGGCGTAGAACTTCGACGTACAAGCACGGACCGAGTGGCGACTGGTGAGCGCCGTCGCAGTAGTGGCACTGATTACCGCCAGCCCTGTATTGAAGACATATTCGATTTACATCTCCTCGAACAACTGGTCAGTTAAAATTAAAACGTATTCTTGATAATTTGTTGATCTTAGTCAATATTTACTAATTAGTCCTTTATTTTAATTTCAGCTTGAAAAAGTCGTCGGCTACGAACAGCGACGGCGAATTAGGGCTCAAATGAGAATCGCTAAAAAAACCGGAACGAACGATATCTCTGCAAAAAACTGCTCATTGAACCAAAACGAGAAAACTACGAGAAAGAACTCTTCGCCAGACCGTGTCAAGGGGCTTAAACAACCAGAAAATCCCTCGACCAACAATCATAGCAATGAATCTGTCTTCAGAGTAAACGTTCAAAATCCAAGAACGCAAAGTCCAAAACGTACATTTAAGGCCACGGATACGAAAACAAGAAGTCCGGTCCGACAAGCTAGTCCCGAAAAAAAGACCAGGTCCATATCACCAACCAAGACATCACCTGCATCAGTGGCTAGCAACTCTAATCGATTTAACGAATATCCCTCTGCGCAAATGACAAAAGTAGGTTTGAGCGAAACGGATAAAGTTACCAGTACCGTTTTTAAAACGAAGAAAGACATCCTGAAATTTGAAGAAAAAACAGAAGCTGAGACAACGCGACTGTCTACAACGTTGAACAATGTCATGCAACGACGTAGCGGCGAAAGTGCAATAGAAATCACCGTTATTAATTCAAAACGATCCCCATCTCCAGGGAAACATCCCAAAGCAATATCTGAGCAAACCGCTGAAGGAAAAGTACATGTTACTAAGGAGAGACTTTATCAACGCTCACCCAGTCCCGATTTCAAGCGACCGCGAACGGAGGCAACAAAAGACAAATTGGAAAATACCAAACAAACGCAGGATGAGAAGCCTGTATGGGTGACGAATAGAAATCTGAAGAATATATCATCTGAAACTCGCAACTTTAACAAGAAGGTGGAGAACGGCAAGGTGAAGTACCGTGCGGCCAGTCCAACCAAAACGACACCCGCACCTATCGATGCCATCACGTCCAGTTACGGGCCTGGTCCACTCGATGCCGACGGCCGGCCACTCTTCGGCATCAAAGCATTGAGGAACGGCACCACCAAATGTCAAGGTCTGCCATAGCAATTTCATGTGTTAATTAAATTATATTTTAGTACCGTAACGAGCAGTTTAGTCCTACACTGTTTTACAATTCGACAATCAAAACGCGCGCATAGGCTGAGCGTATGCTCAGCACACTGTATATATATTTATTCTTTTTTTTTCTACTTTATTTCGTATATTAATAATAATAATAATTATTATTATAATTAATATTTCGTATCTATTAATCAACATTAATACCTATTTAAAAATAAAAGCTTTTATAGCTTTTTAGTCTTAAACACACTATCATTAAGTTTACTACTTAATTCCATGATCCATTTCGTTTCACTTCGAAATGATTGTGTTCTTTTCTCAAATTCTTATTTCAGATAAGTGAAAATAAGAAGCGCACGCGAGCTATCTATTTAATCATCGACAAAATGGTAATTCACTGTGGACTAACCGAAATGAATTCAAAATCGAATTTCGAATTTTCTCCGACTTCGCACAATGTTCACGAATATCTATTGTTGTTAAGGAGGTAGTCTTTTCATACAAAAAAGAGGGTTCAGCCCATGTGTAATCCTCGCTGTATTTCTGTATATCAATATTTACAGAAAAATATATATAATAGGAGAAATACTGTCACAAGTTTGTTTACTTGTTTTAGAATAAATTCCTGAAAACATGATTTTCGTCGATTCTTCGTGTTTGAAAATAATGAGCTGTAAATATTGAGAGGGGGATAGTCATAGTCCGCAAGTTGTTTCGATGGATATTTTATAGGTGTTTTTGAGAATTTGCTCTTGTCGTCTCTATCACTCAGGAACAAGTCGGGAAACCGGGATTGAAACAGAGATAGCGATGCCAATTCGTTAGCGATTACTATCCGCTTAACAGGTCGACTATTACTACATCGATCGATTTTAATATAGTTTTTCAACATCGATGTTTTCAAAGTTGATCAACAATTCGCAAAGTTTGTAACGTTCATAACAATATTAATGATTATTTTTATCTCAGTGAAAGAAACAGTGATTTTTCAAGGTACTGAAGGAGGAGATCTCGTGACCACCGGAACTGGGGCGACCTCCTCGGCACAGTTGGAGTTCTGCAAGTCGTCACCGATGGGAGCGAACCGCACTTCTCGAATCCATGGTCTCGCCGCTCTATCCTCGCGGGCGACCACCAATGTACGAATCATATTACGTTTATTTAAAAGAAGTACCATTAATACTTTTTACTAAAGTGTAACATTTTTATAGAGCGAAAGACGAACGGCGTCTAAGCACGTCACTTGCGATGAACAGCGAAATATAACGACCGGTAGCAAAACGGAAGCCGCGAGGTCGGACTCAAAAGTCAGGGACAGCAAAAGCGGAAGTGACAGAAGATCAAAAGATGGCACACTCAGCCAACGGGCGGAAGAGCTTGCGCTGCGGTCCGGTGTCCAAATGGAGAAAATGGTGCGCCAGACGTCCGTCAAATCGCTCACTGAGAAATTCATCAAAAACACGAGTAAATGACGTCGAATTTTCGTATATCTACCGGCTTAGACGGTATCGGCACTCGCAAGTTATTTCTTTATTTTTCAGTGGACACTTCAAAGAGCGAACGCAGCGCATACCCGAAAGCTGGACTCATTCTGAGGAGCACCAACGTCAAAGACACCGGAGAGCCTGACCACACCGGTTCGTCTTCGATGCATCGACGCTACCATAACAGTAAATAACAATTACGTAGAAACGACACTGATGTCACGTGACCCAAATGCTTGATTGTATTTAATTTTTGGCTAAATCGACATGGTTGTCACTTTTGCTGTGCTGTTTATCACCGAGCAAATGCTACAATCATGAATTCAAAAACAAAATACAATCAGGTGTTCCGGTTACGTGACGCCAGTGTCGTGGTAAGTAATTGTTATCTATTCTTGTGCTATCATACTAGGTGGTAAAGTTTATTGTTAACGGATTGATGTATTGCAGTGCCACGCCAGGTCAGGAGCGATGGCCGTCCCGAGTCCGATGAACGAGAGTCCGCCTACACTACTACCGTCTCGATACGCACGAGTGGCGAGGGACACCACTCGTTCCTAGACAATGACACCAAGGTCACCGGCGTTCAAGACATATTAAGTCGTATGAAAAACGCCGACATCGGTAAGCAAGCTCTACGGATCGATTAAAACGCCGGTTTGATGGGCTATGGGTATTAACGCGTTCGTTGCTCAGTGAGTGCGTCGGGTGACAGCGGTGAAGATGCGGAAGCGCGCTCGCTGCTAAACAAGTTCCTCGGCGCTACTGTGCTGATGGCAGGCATGCAGAACTACGTCACCGAACGACCTGACGCCCCCCTCACACATCAGGTGAGTGAGTCTGCATACTGTTATCTCTTCGGGTCCTTCCAACGACAGTCGACACGAACCATAACATCGTTATCGAATCATAGAAAATGAAAGGCATATCTCGAACGGATCGAACAAAGAAACGCGGTCATAACCGCAACGCTCCACGCGCCGAGTGACGAAGCAGATCGGCGCTGGCCAAGCGCCAGCCGCCAGTGCGAGCCGCACTCACAGTTACTTTTCGCCGTACCCTCGACCACACTCACGAATGTGTATTTCGACTGAATCCTATAAAAATAAAACATTCATCGATTTTGCATGTGACGTCACGCGTCGCCTCCGATTCGCCCACGTGCTCGCTGAACGATTCTTTAAAGAAAATTAAACAAAGCTCATTTGTAAACAAATTTAAATTGAAAGTAACACTTTACTCGTGCACGTATTACACATATGTAAAATTTGATCACCACGACAAACTGCGCTGGTGTAGCGGCGCAATCGCAGATCACAGCGCCGCCGTATTAAGCCACGCGTGAGCTTTCCACGCGGAAAGCGACGAAAATCGGCGGCAAAAATAAACGCGCGTTCCATCGCTCGACATTTCACCGACACAATAATCGTGCTAAAAAGGCCTAAGACCCAATAGACGACACGTCGTGTTGCACTTTACGCCGATGTCTGTACGTCGAGAATGGATGGGTTGGGCGGCTATGACCTGTCTATATCCGGCGCGGGCGAGGGGCGGCGCGGGCGCTCCTTGGGCAGTGCGCCGTGCGGCCCCAACGCGAACGGATTTCAATAAAGTAGCCATCGCGTCCCTTCCTCCCCTGTGTGTGTGCACGCGAGCCGGTCCCAGCACCAGAGACCATAGGCGTTTGCCTAATTCGTCAAACTGAGGTAAAATAGTTATTTTAAATAAATTGCAACCGTTGCATAAATCCGCTGTCCATGTTACGTTTGAAGTGATTTTATTTGAGATACTTTCATATTTTGCCACCTGTGGCGTATTATTCACAGCGAGAACGTCTGAAATATCTAATATGCGTATCGCAGTCACGTTAGAGCTTATAGATGCAATTATCATATCTGTCGATTCGCATATGTTATTATTGTAAAAAATTTATTTTTACGCTTCCGTAGGCCAGCTCTTTTGTTTAGTCCTGCCCGTCTGTCCGTCCGTACGTCACAGACTTTATATATCTATGTTTCCATTATTTCTGATTTTTCACAGGCAGGTATAAACCACCATGAAATTCTGCAGATAGATTGTGAAAACTAACTTATTTAGAAGTGGCTATCCATACATCGAACTAAGGGATGAAAAAAATATTTTTCGCGTACTCTATCGTGTGGTATAATTAGACAAATCTTTGAAAATCTAATGACAGTTGTTTGGTGACTTTTACTTAGGTCAATATTTCGCGAGAATTGATCTTCTAAATTATTTAATAAAGTCGTTTTCTTTTACTTGACGTGACGCTGGCACAAATGTACTTATTTAGTACAATTGCCATTTAAAAAAATCTCCTAAATTCGTTGACAATGTCCCTCCCTCTAACTTTTGAACTTGAACCGAAGGATTAAAAACTTGGAAAAATAAATAAAGTTAGCACATAATAAATACTTTTGTCGTGGTAGCCGAGTGGTAGCAAACTCGCTTCTTGTTCAGAACGCCATGACTCAAATCTCATGGCGGATCGGAATACAACGCTATAGCGTGCTTGCGCAGGTACAGTCATATACCTCTCGCTGCACTGCGTCCCGCTACACCTAAAACTGATTACTGCGACGCGATTTGTGCCTATGTTCGCATCCGCCATAAAGTTTGATTGGAACTGTACCAGTGAGTTTTTTTCTAATTTATATACATAACTATCACTGACTTCGTACCTCGGAAAGCAAGTTAAGCCGTCGGTCTCGGTTGCAATCTTCCGATGGCAGTCGTTAAAATCCACCAACCCGCACAGGAGCAGCGTGGTAGATTAAGCTCCAAGTCCCTCATCCCGAGGGGAAGCCTAAGCCACGGCAGTGGGGCTTTAAAGGGCTGATAGTATACGGTAAATACTTTCGACAAATTTTTTTTCAACAAGATACGTCGAGGAGTTTTTGAGATATACATAATTCTGGGATTGCTTGAATAACCCTAAGTATCGTATCGTATCCGAAATGCACTTGGGCAGATTTAAATTTTTCATTGCTCCCTTTTACAATCAATGTAGATTTTTAGTCCCATAGAATAGTCTCTGTGAAGCATACTTACAATGTACCTACATGATCGAAAGCGCGAAAAAGAGTTGCTTTATGTCGTCTCCATGGTTTTTCCGGACACGAAAGTACGCGATAAAAATAATTTCCACGCACGTCATCGAGCGAATTATCACCGAATAAAACTTATGTGGGTTCTTCACTATCTGGATTTCTTATACTCTTAGTTCTCTCGAAGTTAAGTCATTTCTCGTAGCTTTATTCGTTTTATAAATTTCACATTTAGGTAATATTATTCAATTCTTTGTCAAATAAACGGTAATTTTAAAAGAACCCTCGCGATCGGAATCTTGTTGAAACATATCAGTAATCACGTCTCACTGCAGGGTCCTCTCCTCCAAATGAGGGTGTTTGGAGATTATTCCATCGCGATGATCCAGTGCGGGTTGGTGGATTTTAACTGGAACCGACGGCTTAACGTGCTCTTCGAGGCACAAAGTCGGTGATAGTTACGTCTTAATAAGAAGCGGGCGCACCACCAGTCGACTATCACGACACTCGTTGAATGGCTCATAGAAATTTCAATGCAACCTGACCATTTATCTTAAAATATTTATATATAGTATAGTTATGTATATATTTTTTAAAGAGTATTTAAGTAGGTATATCAGTTGTCTGGTACCCATAATACAAGCTTCGCTTAGTTTGGGCCTAGATGGCGCTGTGTGGGATGTTTCAGATATTATTATTATGATATTTGTTTTGCCTTGGTGGCGAGGCCAAATGCTTCCCTAAGTCGTTCGCAGACTTCGCAAGTTTTTCCTGATGATGAAGTTGTGAACACAACGGAAGCAGTCCCAGTGTTACACTACAATGAAATTACAATCCTAATATTCCTGGACATAGTGGTAATTATCCTTTGAATAAAATATTATGTCCAGACCTTTGATAGTAAAATCATCAAGATGGAGCGTCTCTTAAATCTAAGTTTTAATATTTTTTTGGGTTCCGAACCCAAGACGTAAAACGGGACCATTTACTGAGCCTACAATCTCCTTCTGTCCGTCTGTCTGTGACAGGCCTCTGACTCGGTGAATTAGAGGCACCTTGCTCAAATGTTCACGGATTGTGTGCGGACGGAATGTTATTGTGGCATCTACCAGAACAAAAATAACAACGAAATAGAAATAAATATAAATACGAGAGGAGGTCCCCATTCATGGATATCATTACACGCACTTGACTGGTTCTTCGAATTCATATACTAATGTTACGTAGACTACGTAGGTACTTAGGTACCGATAATTCATTTATATAATATTTGGATGAAAGTAGTTCAAATATATATATATATATATATATATATATAGAGCATGTAGAGCTTACCGAACTAAATAAACGATTAGAAAATATTAACATGTTGTTCTCGGTAACCATTAGTTTGCACCATCTGCTCACTTGAAATTTATTGTTTAGTTCGGTAATCTCTACATGCTCAATAAGTTTGGACTACATTCAGCCGAACACCTTATTTCCTGTACCTTGTATCCTGGGTGTCCCAGTAGTAAACGTCAAGTCGGAAATAGATGATGAGGCCATTATAGAGAAAATTATAAGCACCAAAAAAAAAACGAGAAAACTGACACTCTGTGATGATTTTTCAAGTACTATAACTGCATATTTTTACTTTTCTTCGATTTTTTTAGTGATGTAACCTTGAATAACTAATTAACCCTTCCGTAAATTATGTACCTTCTTAAATTAAAACATAACTGCCTCAAATCATCACAGTGTCAGTGTTCTCGGTCGTTTTTCTTGGTCCCTGCAATTTGAAAAGCGCATGACTAAAATTTTGATGATACCTATCAGAAAAATTTTAGTAATGCACTGTATATGCTATGCTATGCGCTATAGAATACCACAGCCAAATGGTAAAGAACAGAACCCTTGTAATTTCATTCTGTCTTTCCATCTTTTATAGTAATTTTATTCTGAAACTTTATCTTCTTCTTCTTCAGCCTTTTTCGACCATTTTAGTGTAGGCCTCCTTCAAATTTCTCCATTCCTCTCTGGTCGCGCTGTTTGCATCCAGTTCCTGTTTTCGTCGTCCATCAGCCAGTTTTGATCCAGCGACTTGCTTCACATTGATTTCCAATCCAAGATACATCTACACCAAGACGTCTCATTTCAAGCCACGTATCCAGCCCACTTCCGTTTAAGGTGCGCTATTCTTTTTGTTACGACTGCAACTTTGCTTTGCCTTCGAAGCCATTTATTTGTTTTGCAATCTCTCAATGACACTCTTACCAGTTTTCTCTCAACCGCCCTCTGGGTTATTTCTAGTCTGTTGATAATGTTGATGAAGACGCAGATGAACCGCTACGCAGTAATGTAGTGAAAATAGGATTTTTTTTTTTGGAGATGACGCCATGTTCATATTACTGAGGGAGGAAAAACCAAGAAAATCGGTTTGAATAGAATGTTGACATATTGTTTGTATTTTCGGTCGACGATTTTTTCATCTTTGATAACATGTCGCCTTCAATTTATGTAATTTTGTGATTTATGCAAATTAAATAATTAAAACCTATATTAATTTTAACTATGAACGACAGCAATAGGTAAAGGTTAACCAGAAAATGTTTCACAAAATATTGTACCGTTTCACGATATGTTATTTTAGTGTCTGTCAACTCTGTTCTTGTGTAAGCACAATTATTTTCTATGTCTCCCAATATATGTAAATTACCGGCTAGTATTTTCTTAATAAAAAACTGGTCAAGTGCGACTCGGCTTCGCGTGGAGAGCCTTCCGTACTATAAACCATCACGTCAGGTAATAAGTTTTTTTTTTATCTAAATCTTTAGGTTAGAAGTTGAACCCGACTTCTTCGTTTATGTAAGCTACCAGACAAATTTAACTTATTAGTTCTCACTCAAATTAAGCAACAGATATCAAACCTATGCCTTTTCTCTTCACAAATATATCTCGTTCCCTGCGAGAATAAAAAAACTTTGTTTAGATTTTCCCGTAAACTATGAGTGAGGCTCTATATTCCTTATTTTTTTATTTTTTATTTAAGGCTCAGTAGTTAAAAATGGAGGGAATTTTAAACTATACGTTTTAATATTTAATAGAAAGTTTATTTTTATCATTGTTGTTATATGTATGTGGTGTCTTCGCAAAAATATTTATATATGTATATATTATAAAAAAAGGATATTTAAGTATGTATATCAGTTGTCTAGCAACCCATAACACAAGCATAATACTTGCTTATTTTGGGACTATAGATGGCGTTGTGTGTGTGGTAAGTCCCATGTATTATTATTATTATTATTATCATGGATGTGGGATGTAGCATTATTTTTATTGTTTTCAATATTAATAATCATATAATAATAATAACACCTCTGCCATCCCACACAGTGCCATCTAGTTCCAAACTAAGCAAAGCTTCTACTGTGGATACCAGCCAACTGATACAAATATTAAATAATCTTTATAATATTTATATAATATAGATAATTTTTTTTTACACACAGACACGGAACGAATAGACATGTTCATGCACACAAATATTGTCCCGGGCGGGAATCGAACCCGCGACCTTCGGCTCCGCAGTTAGAGTCTCTAACCACTCGGCCAACTGGTCATCAATTTTAATGTGTCGAAATGTGTCTGGCCGGCTTGTTTTCTTGTCTAATGCTGTTATGGTTCTGACTGAATGACTTTTAAACTTAAAGCTAATATATTACGTCAGTGTGTAAATCATTTAAATGGCACACCGGATATACAAATATAGAAACTATCCGACCCTTCAGTCTTGCCAAAATCTCTGAGAATTCGTCTCCATGATCGCGGCCACTACAGAAACTCTTGGAAATTATAGCAAATAGTACAGTTTCTTTCATTTCTTTACCTACATGCCATATACTTGTATGTATCGCCACGAGTTGTGTTTGTGTGTTGTAATTTTTAATTCCTTTGTGCTCTGGCGGTTCTCATTAAAACATAATAGAGACTAAATTGATTTTTTTTTGAATAATATTACTATGCCTATGTACATGTTCGAAATGAAAGTTGGCATCGTACCATACTGATTCTCAAAATAAACAGTATTGAAAAGTTCAAATATACGAAAAGCCACAACTTCTATTTTATTTGTGGCACGACTGCCGTGAACTAATAATTTTAACATAATTTACTTGTCACGTTTAGAATTATGTATTTGGTTTCTGGCGAGGCCTCTTTTACTGCTCTGTTGAACCATCTCATCTATTTATAGGCAAAGGTGAGCGAGCGTTCAATCAAACTCGGTTTAGCGATTCTCGAGGTATAAAAAGATTTGAAATGTGTTATTTGAGTTCAGGGATAAATAATTAGTATTCTCCGGCAGTATGTCCCATGAACTATCTAACATGCAGTTAAAAGATAAATATAGTACAAATTCGGTAACAGTTTTAGTTACTTCTTAAAGTTACTTTAATATTTGTTTTATAACATTTTTCTAAAAAATAAAATAAAAACCGACTTCAAAACCATAAACTAAAAAGTTAAAAATAAAATTTTCACTTTAAAGAAAGGAGCATTAACAGGGGGCATATAGTTAATGAAGTCGGTGCCAACTCAGACACATTAAATGGGTACTTACCAGGTAATAACAATTAGAACAATGATATATTTATAACAATAACAAATATAGAACACAATTTAAAGTGTCTGAGTGAGTAGGCACCGACTTCATTAACTATATGCCGCCTGTTAATGCTCCTTTCTTTAAAGTGAAAATTTTATTTTTAAGTTTTTAGTTTATAGTTTTGAAGTCGGTTTTTATTTTTTTTTTATTATTTTATTTTTCAATTTTTAGTTGAACGCATCTGTAACTTATTTGTATTTAGTATAAATGCGGCTTCTAAACGTGCTACTCAAATGCGACAGCGCCGCGATTACGCAACTTAAATTCAGTGTCAAATTGACGCATCAGCATGCCTAGTAGGTAGTGGTATTCCTATGTAAAACTTCAATCTTAATTATTATTTTTGTGGGAACTGAACATTTTCGCATATTGAACCGTATGAAGTAAGCCCAACAAAAGGTAACTGCTGTAAATCGTTGAGGAATTCCCTCGACTGTTTATGGTCTTCATCATCAGACCTGTAATGGCACTTATAACCCACATGAGTGCAAAGTTATCATCAATAGAAACGAATTAAGTCCAAACACCAGGTAATTGCTGTAAATCGTTAAGGAGTTCCTTTGACTCTGTATGGTTTCCATCATCAGACCTGTAATGGTACTTATAACCCATATGGATGCAAAGATCTAATCAATAGAAATGAATTAAGTCCAAACACCAGGTAATTGCTGTAAATCCTTGAGGAGTTCCCTCGATTGTGTATGGTCTCCATCATCAGACCTGTAATGGCACTTATAATCCATATGGGTGCAAAGATCTCATCAATAGAAATGAATCAAGTCCAAACACCAGGTAATTGCTGTAAATTGTTGAGGAGTTCCCTCGACTGTCTTTCAGCTCCATCATCAGATCGACTCCCGACCTTCTTTAGATAGTACTAGTAGTAGTACTTTATAAAAATACTTAAGATACGATACTTTAAAATACGATTTTCGAAGGTTGTCCTCGATTTCTCTGGGATGCCATCATCAGATCCTGGTTTCTTTATTATGGTACCACTCCTGGGATATCTCCTTTCCACAATAAAAAAATCATCCAATTCTGTTCATAAACAACGAAGTTATGCCTGAACACACATAAAAAAAAAACATATATATGGTCGAATTGATAAACCTCCTTCTTTTTTGAAGTCGTTTAAAAAGAGCGAAACATCAGAAGTCTCGGCAATCTTCGAATCGAATCCGTGATATATGGATAGGTACCGTTAGTGTGGAGCAAAATTTCGAGTACCTACTATGTGGGGTAGACCTAATTGTCCTCTATTACTCAACTTTTGCGAGATCAAAACCACAATCTCTCCAACTAAAAAAAACATACACAATAACACTATTGCGATGAGTTTTCGGCGAATGAAGGTAGTTTCGTTTAATAACAAAACAACAATCAGTTATTTTCAAAATTAAATGACTAGTCTATTACAGAAATCTATGTCTAATCATTTATTACAGTTATTATATGAAAAAAAAATTGAAAATGTTCTAAAACATTTTTTGGTTCTGTTTTTGAAAAAGTTTCTAAGGTAGGTGCACAACAAACATATATAATTATTATATCCAAGATCCAATCCTACGTACGAAATATTATTTGCATCGAATAGAAAAACACCTTTCTTATACAGAACCGGGCAGTGGAAGCTCAGAACTCACGATTTTCACAGTTACGTTTGACTGATTTTATGTTTACTTTTGTGACAAGTGCAGTGCGCTCCAGTCAATGCCATCTCATCATCATCGGTCCGCTTTGGCTTCGATGTCGGCATGTCACGGAAGAGAGCACGTGATTATGTAGGTATCTAACGCATACTACTCGTTCCGCGTTACGGGCTCGGGCATAGCTCGGGCCGTCGAGTGCGCCCGCTCTACTTTCCAGTTTATTATTAACCCACCAGAGCGTAGATAATGGCGAGATCTGACGCGGAGGGCGTCGTATCGCCCCAACGTATCGGCCACCCAAACTATAATAGCTCGTGATCCCACCTCATGAAAACTTACGTCGTAAGCTACCAACATAAATTGCTCGGAACTTGAAATCCTCCAAGCTAATGGTCGCTCGCCGGGCAAAATTTTCACAATGCGACAGACGTAAAAGTAAAAGTTTCATTCCGTCGGTGATGAAGTTATTTGATAAATTTAAGTTTTTGTCTGAACACGAGTTTTCATAATCGACAGTAAACATTTTTAACCCCCGACGCAAAAAGAGGGGTGTTGTAAGTTTGACGTGTATGTCTATCTGTGTACCTGTTCGTGGCCTCGTAGCTCCCAAACGGATAAACCGATTTAGATGCGGATTGTTTTATATGAAAGGTGAATTAGTCGGGAGTGTTCTGAGCTACGTTTGATGAAAATTTGTCTAAGATGGCCGCCGCCACAAAATGGGGGATATCATATTTTTTCACCACTCTATCAATATGGGTATCAAATGAAGGGCTTGACTAGTAGAATACTATAAATTATGACAAATTTCAAATCCAAGGTGGCCGCCACCACGAAATGGGAAATTACATATTTTTTTCACTACTCGATCAATATAGGTATCAGAATGGTATCAGATGAAAAGACTTGATTAGTAGACTACACAATAACAAATTTCAAATCCAACATGGCTGCCACCACGAAATGGGGAATTACATTTTTTTTCACTACTCGATCAATATAGGTATCAGAATGGTATCAGATGAAAAGACTTGATTAGTAGACTACACAATGACAAATTTCAAATCCAACATGGCTGCCACCACGAAATGGGGAATTACATTTTTTTTCACTACTCGATCAATATGGGTATCAGATGAAAAGACTTGATTAGTAGACTACACAATGACAAATTTCAAATCCAAGATGGCCGCCACTACAAAATGGCGAATTACATATTTTTTTCACTACTCTAGCAATATGGGTATCAAATTAAAGGACTTGACTAGTAGAATAATGTACACTATATTTAAAGGGAATGAGGAATATTAACTGACGAAATGAAAACTAAAAACTTGAAATAAGTTTTTTGTCTGAACATGTATAAATTAGTTTAACTAAATAACTAACTTTAAAAATTTTGAAATAAAAATCGAGGGTCGGGATTGTAAGTGAATTATATAGAAAACGATGTTCCACGACCTTGAAAAAAAATCACACAGCTAGCCAATGAATGTCACTTGTCCTTGAAATATTCGAATTTAAGATAATGCTTATAGATAAGAGTAAAAAAAATCAGAAAGTCACTAAAAACGTGTAAATCGCACTCCCGTATTGTAATAACTGAGTCGTGAGTAACAAGAATTATTAAATGAATTTTGTAATCGTAATCGGGCGGCAACAACTCATTCGGCCGAGCGCCTTCATAGTGAGAGCACGTTACTTAGCGCCGCATCGACAAATCGCGATCGTACCGTGTACTTACACAAAATCGGTACGTAGTGGGAACCACACCTAAGCTTAGTAGAAATAAAATGAGTACTAAGAAGTACGAAGGTAAATTCGTCTCTGTTACGAAACATCCGATTGAGTTGAAATTCAGAATACATATGTAACTTCGATGACAATGTAATATTATGGTAACATGGAGATGTTCTGATGATTGAGTGAGAAGGTGGTCACCGGAACTCTGTAACGAAACATCCGATTGAGCTGAAATTTAGAATACATATGTAACTTCGATGACAATGAAATATTATGGTAACATGGAGATGTTCTGATGATTGGGTCGGAAGTCGGAGTCCTTACATATCTGGTTGCCAATAGAAAACCATTGCATTCCATCAACCTTTTTTGTACCCCGCTGCAGGGGCTTAGGCCTCCACTCAAGATGAGTGGCTTGGAGGTTTAATCCACCACGCTGCTCCAATGCGGGTGGTGAATTGTAACGACCGCCATCTATTGACAGCAGCCGGCACCGACTGCTTAACCTGCTCTCCGAGGCACGAAGTCAGTGATAGTTAATGTACATAAGTCAGAAAAAACTCATTGGTGCACGCTCAGATTCGGACCACGGCCACATGGCCTTATAGATTTGAAACAGGTTCGCTGCGTTTGAGCTATCACGACACGTAAACTATAGAAAAGAAATGATTCTTATTTATGTAAAGCGTATTAAGAGATAGAGAGGTCCAGTTTTTTTTAAATGTAGCCCAACTCAATACCTCGAGGACTTTTTTAATTTTTTCGATATCGCTTTTCGTTTTCGTTAAATTGTCGATTTAGTGCGCAAAGATACCGAACAAATGCGACAGTTTTCTACATTTTTGCAATTTCTGAGAAAAGTTTTTGACTCTGTCAAAAAAAAATTACCATATTGTAGCCCAAGACGCATCTTCTCAAACCTAGACCATTGACGTAGCCCCAAAATTCACGAGACCAGGGCGATGTCTCACTCTGGCTGATATTGGGAATCTACTGAAGCGATCGAAATGTACCACATTTAACCGCGAGATAATATTCCCACCTGATTCTTACGGAAAAACGTGTCCACGCAAACAAAGTCGTGGGCAGCAGTTTACATTTAACATAACAATTTTTATATATGATAACAAAATCCAAAGTTACAGTTTTGTTGGAGAGTCAAAGTCAGACGACCCACTGTGCATGCCTACATATATGCGTGTGCGGTGCGCGAGCCTCGATCGTTGTGAGAGTAGCGCTAAAAATCTAAACTTCGCTCCGCGCGCCTTCGGTGCCGACCCTTAAAGATCAGAAATCATTAGACAATGAACAAACTTGTATTATTTCACACTTTTTAAAGGTTAATTGTTTTTGTGTCGGGGGTTTTAAATTTTTAATTTAATTTTTTATCAAAGGAAGGTTTAAAAGAGATAAGTAGGGTTTTATAAACTTTAAGAATTTTACAAGGGGGAATTTCAAGAGAATTCACCGGTTCCACCACCTGTACCACCCGCTGAGCTCTCTCCACCGCAATCGTGGATCTATTAGATGTGATTCTCCAAACAAGAATGCAAATAACTTAGGATGTGCACTATATCAAAGCAACCTCTCATTACGGTTATGATTTTCTTACACGCCAGTTAACTGCAATGTTTTTTATTTTAAATTTAGTTTTTACCAAGAATTAGTTCGAGATATTTAAAATAAGGTGTACGTTCTATGTCAAGACAATCGTAAAAAAAATTATTTCAGATGTTAGCATCTAAACGTTTATTTGGTATTACGTAATAAGTACCTCATAAAAATAATTTCATGCTGGTAGCTTATGACGTGAGGTTTCATACGATGGGACCCGGCTATGATATGAACGTGCCTTTCATGGCATTTTGAATATTTTCGCTCTGCAAAATATAGGTATAGTATAAGGGTTAGTAATACAATAAGTTCAAGGTGGTCAAACGATAGACAAATAATTTAACGTTTCATGTTAATAACTGTCTCGCATTGTCGCACCCTCGCTTCGGTCAGCACCAACACGGCACGGTCCGAAAACATTCATAGCTCCATTGTGTACACTGACAATAGTGGCCCCGAGCGCGTGCGGAAACGACAAAGGACGCACCATTTGAAAATAACGCGCGGCTACGAGTCAGTGTCCGGTAGCGCGACCAACAGGTGGATGCCGCCCACGCAGTCGCTCGCCATCGTAAACACACTGACTTGGTGCAAAACGTGCAACGCTCGTTATGTCGCAAATTTTCCTGGATAAAGCGAGGGCGACGCCATCCACCGGCGGTGACGCGCCGTGGTGCAGCTGCCAAACGGCGCGGGAACTGCAGCTTTCAGCTCGCGTACTCCCGATAAGGCGATGTAGCATTACCGAAGTGCCGAGTACGCGGCAGACGAACTGCGCAACTAAGGCAGTGGGACGCCACGCTCTCTGGCCACGTGCGCGGTGCGTGCCTTCGAGACCAACATCCGTAAACAGGGCGTGGTGATGTTCCAAACCGGGTTTTGGGGAATAACGGAAAGTTGCGGTTCATCTCTATAAATATGAAAAGAAAATGAACGAAAAATGATAGCACGCTTTCAATTACAGAAATAACCAAATATTAAAACTTGTAGATAGTTATAATTTTAAAAGGATCATTTACAGATATTACTTCTAAACAATGCATTTTTTAGAAATTACACTTATTGCTAAATATTTTTTTTTATCTTTTAATACTTACACTCGTGTAACTGTTTTCAAATTCGTGCATTTCCGCTTTAACATTTTTGCAAATTTTGTTGCAAAAATAAAAAATATGCATTTGGAAAAAAGTCTCCCAAACTCAAAGAACTCCTTAAAGAAATTAGAGCATTTTTTATTGCTCCTAGTTGTTACGGTATCTGGTGTCGTGTACCAGGTATACCTAGGAGGCGTAACTGCCATGTTGGTAGCGAGCCCGCCTCTTGTTTAGAAGGTCGTGGTTCGAATTCCAAAAACCGGCATGTACCTACCAATGAGTTTTTCTGACATAAGTACATAACTATCGCCGACAGATGGGCTCGTATGGTATGGCTATAGAAGCAACAATTATTTTATTTTTTTATATTTATTGTCTGTATAGAAAATTTTGGTTCCTGTATTAGTGAAGTGCCTGGGGTGTTTGACCTCGGTATACAATCACTATTATTACTTACTTTAAATGTCTGAATTGTATTTTATAGATAAAATACTAAAATGATTTGATTACCCATCTGGACACGTGCACTTATTATAAAATTCTATAGAGCTGTTATTAACACCATTTTTGTTTTGTTTTTGAGGTGATTTTTTACTTTCAATATTTTCATAAAAAATAGTAGTTTATTTTTCACCCTATAATCACTAAATAATTACATTGCACCTAGCTTTACTTAAAGTCTAAATATCTAAACTAAATTGGGCAAAACTCGTATTAGATAGGTCTCATAGGTAATGCATACCTTCACTGTAATTGTAACTTTAATTTGTTTATTTATACAAAAAAACATTTAATGTACCAAACATCACTTATTTCGTTGTGGATTTTAACCACTCTATAAAGATATCGCCTTCCGACCGCTCGGAAATACGACTTTTGCCAAAGTACGACGAAGATTTCTATGCGCATTATACCTTCAGCCGTAGTGTACACATTTTGAAAAATGTTAAGATTTACATGACACTGCTGAAGTATTTAAAAATGTTGTTCATTAACTTGAAGAACCTGACAATATTTTTAAACCTGGTGTAGCATATATTTTGACATTATACAGAGCACCCATGAAAATTAAAGATTGAAAGACATTCACAAGTGCCATTAAAGTGTTTGAATTTCATGCCATTTCAGTTATACTCTCACTAGATCTAAAACTTTCAATTTGACCCACCGCACGCCAATGCTTGGGAGCCCAAGTTTCCCTTCGTGAACTATATCCAGCCTTTGGTATCTTGACTGTGGCGTCTCAATACATAACGTTCACGATGTTTAGGTGTACATGAGATGTACCTACCTGTGATAAACGTCAACTAATGACGGTACCGTATAGCCTGGAAAAAGTTCGTAAGTGATTTATAGGCCAAGGGCTACATAAAATACTTCCAGAAATTTTAAATTTGGTCATAGGCTTTTGGACAGACAGCACAACTAAAAACCACAACCGACACTTCCGTGGACTTGTTCACATACCGAACTGTGTAGTGTGTGTAGTTGTGTCGTACGTTGTCGTGAGTGGACGCACGAAGATCTTTCTGTACCTACTTATCGTATGTTTACGCATTGAAAATACGGTTAGGGCATTTGGATGGAATTCTATAAATAACACGTTTGGATATAATTTCGTGTTGACAAGCTTTTATTTAACTCGCAACGTGGATATGCGGACTTGGTTGGCTGTGTAAGTTTTCCATTTCTACATTAATAATTGATTTTACGGCCACTTCTTCTTCACCTAACAAAGTTGAAGTTTTCTGAATCTGGTGAACAGGTCCTGTTGATACAGCTGTATCAGCCAGCTCAGAATCCTTCATCATCAGCCCATTTTACCCCACTGCAGGGGCTTAGGCCTCCCCCAGGGTGAGGAAGGGGGTTTGGAGCTTAAATCCACCACACTACTCCACTGCGGGTTGGGGATTGTAACGTCCGCGATCTATTGACAGCGTCCGGGACCGACTGCTTAACGTGCTCTCCGAGGCACGGAGTCAGTGATAATTAATGTACTTAAGTCAGAAAAACTCATTGGCACACGGCCGGATTCGAACCATGGCCTTATAAATTTGAGACAGGTTCGTTGCGCTCTGGGCTATCACGACACGAAGAATCCTTACTAGGGAACTATTCAACGATCAATCGAATAGAGTTAAAATTTTACATAGCACCACCATAGCACTGATGTTTTGACAAGTCCTTGGTTTTCATCAAAGTTTTGATATATATAGCACGTTTGGCCAGTACGAATTTAATGTGCGTCACACTAAACTTATAGTCTGTGGTGTATATTTTTTGCTCACATTTCTGTGGTCCCGACGGAACATATAAGTTGTTTAAATTGTACATCACATATTTATTTCTAATACGTACACGATTTTCTATAAAGAAAATATTATTTCTACTGCAACTATTAATATTTTTTATAAAAAAATTATTGTAAGTGTTCTACTTCATAAGTTAAATATTTTTTAAAGATATAATCATTTATTTTAAAAAATTAGTATTCAAATTTCACAAAATTAAAGAGGGCTGTTGAAACACCATTAAATATTTTATTGAAATATTTTGAATTTTGATATCTTTTTAATATTGATAGTAGCAGAGGACGGCCTTAAAAAATCTACGCCCCGCCTCTTCGACCTTTCTGATGCCTACAAATTGTGATGTTTCTATTCATGACTTGAATCTAATGACCTTTGCCGTATGCAGGCGCGAGAAGTCACTGCCAGCGCAGCCGGGCGCGGCGCATGCGTCGACGCAGACCATTGTCGAGACCAGCGCGTACTCCGTCAACTAGTGAGTTATTCATCGATCGCTCCACTTACCGAAGGCTGATGCACGGTAACTGGACCACCTTCCATTCTGTTTACAGTTGGAAGAGAGCAACGACTACGAGCAAAGGCGACGACTGCGCGCGCGCCTCCGCTCCCTCATGGCTGAACAGGAAGGTAAGGCTTGGGCCTTCATGTCTCTGCTATCAGCTCCCGTGACGTTACTAAATAACGGTGACGGTATATGTTTTTGCAGCAGAAGCGGTCGGCGCCAGCGCGATGGCGAGCGAAGCGAACCGCGAAACCAGCGAGACACGCGGTGAGTCCCTCCTCCTCCCTCTACTGCAAGGGTTGCTGAGCGGCGGCGGCGATCGACTGCTGGCCGGACTCGGCTCTGCAGGCGCCGATGTGGTAGCGGACGTACGCCGCTCACTGGCTCGCCTTCGAGCGGCGCTCGCACCGCCAACCGCGCATCCAAACGCACAGGCACTGCTTGCGCTTGCTGATCGTCTCGAAGACGCTCTCGATGCCGCTGACCGTCTCGACGGCGTTGACAGCAAGAGACGTCCACGGCGCCGGCCGCGTTCCCAGCGGCACACAGTAGGCGTCACACATGAAGAACTTGAAAAAGCGCGCCGCGCCGCCGATCGCGATCAGCTCGACAGGCTAGCCGAACCACGCGACTTGGATTCGCCACCTGCACCCGTGCCTGCACCTGTATCTGAGCCCGTGCCCTTACCCACGCCCGCGCCTCTCGAATCTCGCATCGATAATGCTGATGCCAGTTACCACGATGCAGTGCGCCTTCGGCAGAAGGTTCCGCCTCTCACGTACTCGGTTAGCTATGAAAGTGCACCCATCGTCAACCAGGACACGAACTCTGTGGACCGGAGGGAAGGTCGGCGCGTGGACTCCTACCGTCACTCCATAGCGGAAGTTGAGGCCCGGCCTGCTCCCACCAGGAACGGAATAGCCGCCATAGCACACAAGTTCGACATGAGGTCAAGCCCGAATGACCCTAAGAAAGCTCCTCTATATCAACCGCTACCGCCCACATATAACTTCGCTGCGCCACCCGCCGATGATGCTCCACCACCACCGCGTTCGCTGAATGCTCGTCGCGCACGTATGAAACGAGCTAATACAATCGATATTCCCAAGCCGTTCGGAACACCCCATCAGGATGACGACCAAGAGGAAGGCCTCTCACGTGCCACCGCGTCGCTCGTGCCCGAGTTTCAACCGCGAACTGAAAACGACCGCAAATTTCTAGCATTCATGCAGAAAAATGAAGGATCACAGCCAGGGTGGAACCGCGCTCCCGCCCAAATGAATTGGAGTAACCGTTTTGGAAACATCAAAAGTAGCTTTGAGAGTCGAGAAGCGCGAGATACTCAGACGCAACTCACACCCGTCTCTTCCGCCAAGAGGTTCTGGCGGACGGGTGACGAGCGTGCACTAAAGACTCCCGTGGCACCACCTACGCCGCCCACGCCACCGACAAATGTTGCACGCTTCGGTCGTGGCAATTTTAGTGAACAACGTCGTTTACATGTCGACCGAGAGAATGCATCGACCACTGCCGCACCGGCCGACACGCCTTCACCGAAGCCATTCATCGCTAAACCCATACCCGTGAACCAATTCTCTCACGCACCGATGTCGGCTTTCAAACCTCCTAAAAAGTTGATGTCACCAAGAGAAACACCTGCGCCCGCACTTTCTACCGCACACGCTCATGTGTGGAGTCCACCCTCGATTGTCTCACCACGCCCGTCTTCTGTGAACAACCATTCGCTGAGCCCCGTTCTGCCCATGTCTATCGCCGACGAAAAGGGCAAAAGAGTACTAAACTTGATCGCAACCAAATTTGAAAACGGGGACCCGTTCCCGAGACCGCCGCCGTCGGATGACAGAGACAGAAAATATACGAGTCAAGGCATCGTTAACTCGTGGACGGTCGATGTTCCGCGTCAGACGTACCCGGTGCGATCAATTCCGAGCCAGAATGAGCTCGCCGCCCCGGAACTCGTTAAAAAAGTCTACAAGACTCAAAATCGTGAACCTCCCACCGCCTTCCCGCCAGCACGTGACGCACAGAAGCTACAAATTGAATTTTACGAGAAACAAATTCGCGAAAAAGGTCGACGCGACCCGTCCCCGTTAACTAATGGCTACCACGACAGTATGACCAGCGGAGTGAAGCGCGCTGGCCCGCCACACAACTCGCCAATCGGTTACGCCAGTGCAGGGTACACACCGCCCAACTCTACCGCCGCGTTTATGCCACTTCACCAAACGCCTGATATTGAGAAGGCGAGAGCCCACCAGGTGGATTACTTACCAGATGTCGTCATGAGCGAGAGGCGAACTGGCCGCGCCGCTCCTGACGGCGACCCGGTTGAGTATCGGACTGTGACGCGCGTGATGCGAGGCCCCGTGTCTCAACAGGCCACCATCACGAGTGGCGTACGTACACGTCATGACCAACCTCAAAATGCGGCCCAAAACCTCAAGGGGGTCCTACAAAAGTTCTCTTCGCCCAAACATGAAGTTTTCTCTCAGATTGATAGGAAGAAGAAACAGGAACCGACCAGAATCAACCGTTCCCAGGTACCTGCCCCCATGTCCCAAGCGCCTGACCCCGTATATCGCCTGCCCCCTGCTATTAAGTGTGAGGATGCGTCCCGCTCTCCCCGGCTCGTGCCCTCATCAGACTCGATTCCCTCCAACGACTCATCCGAATACACGGGCCGTGGTAGTGCTCGCTCTACGCCATCACCGGGCAGCGGGACGCGGCGTGTGATGGCGCGCGCCAACTCGATGAATTTACTGGCTGTACCAAAGTTGTTTGAGGGCGGCATTGCCCGCGACGACGTCGGCCAGAAGAAGCGTACCGTCGAGGCGTACTTTTCGGGGAAGGTGACCGCAAGTGGTGCAGGGCGAGCGCGCGGCGGACGTGCGGGCGCACCATTCGCGCTCGGCCGCAGCCGTACCATGCCTACGGTGAGCGAATTGCAGTTCCTGGACGAGAGCAACGCGGACGACGCGTTCGAAGACCTGGTGTCGGCGCTCGCGTGACCGCACACACACATTCCACTAGTTAGGCCGGAGGAGGGAGCTACGCGTGAGTCCGTGTGTGTGCGTCCTACCGCTTGTCGCCGCCCGCGCCCCGCATGCGCCCCTCCCGCGCCCTCCGCCGCACGCGCCGTGTGCCACCGCAACCCTACGTACTGTGCATAGTCGATAACAAACTTAGCCCATCGCCTCGTTAACTGTGTTCGTTTTGAAACTAATAGCTTTTAAGTATTGTGAGAATGTCTTGCTATGGCATTAGTTAGCGCATAGATATCAGAGGCGTGGGAGCGCTCTTTAATCGCTACGCGTGTTACAGAGGAGACCACGGCCACCGTGAGCGAGCTTGTCAAAGGGAACACCACCTGCACATCCACTGCCACCATCGTCACCACCACTACTACCGCCAAAGCCAATACGACGCACGGTAAATTATATTAATATTTCTACATTTTTATTATAATAACACTTGTGTTACACCATCTGTATGACACGGTATGGTGTTTCAGGGTCACGGGGTGGGACGCGAGCATCACCGTTCGCCAAGTTCCGGCAACTAGAGAAGCAGAACTCCTCCACCGGTCCCAGGTGAGCATCTCTACGTCAGACCCCTACCCCCATCATAGCTCGTCGCGTACCTTGTTCTGTTACATTAAAATTCGCAGCTGTACTGAGTACGATGTGTCGGTAGTACCAGGTCCTCTTCCCAGCACGTAAAGTATCACTCTCCTTGTCCGTGTTCGTCGTCCGCCACCGGCTCCTCTGTCGGGCTCACTAACGTTGCGCCCCGCTTGTAGCTCGGCCGAGAGTCCGCAGAGTCCGGGCTCGGGCTCACGCCCCTACTTCGAGTTTACAACGCCCGCGCTGCAGGCGAGCGCCGCCACTATCAAAGGGCGCTTGCTGCAATGGTGCCGCGACAAGACGCGCGGCTACGAGGTAGGCCGTCGGCCTGCGCACGCCCGCACGGCTCAGCTCCGGCACCTCCCGGCACGCTCCGCCAGTAACTTTCGCGCTGACCGTCACGCTTTCTATCCGCTTACCGAGCTGGCTGCGTTGTGTCATGACATTGTGCTGTTTGTACTACTATTTATCCTACGCCCTCACTCCAAGAGAAGACGCTCGCCGCCCTACTTCCATTCTCTCAACTAATTTCTACTTTCACCCTGTTCTCGGGAATCTCGAGGGCTGCATTCTAATCGTGTGATGCGCATGATCGGGTGTGTGTGGCAATGTGTGCCAGTCCGGCCGCCACGGCGCCGGCAGCGTATGCAAGTGCTGACCTCGTGTTTCCGCAGAACGTGAAGCTGGACAACTTCTCGACGAGCTGGGCGGACGGGCTGGCGTTCTGCGCGCTAATACACCACTTTCTACCGGACGCTTTCGACTACGGCGCGCTGTCACCGCAGCGCCGCCGACACAACTTTACGCTCGCCTTCAAAGTCGCCGAGTAAGTGCTGGGATAGACGAGATAAAATATCAATATGTCATATATTATCTATTTTATTTTGGTATAATTTGATTTGAATATCCTATCACGCACCATGCAATGTTTTTTCATCCGATACCTACGTAAGCAGATATTAAAATATACTATAAATATAAATATGATTTGGTATTGCTGACGGAGACAAACTAACCAATAACTTTCCCACAATAAATAAATAAAATAAAATAACCAAAATATGTGTAGTGGTGGTTTTTATGTGAAAATAAAGATTTTTACAAAAAATATATTAAATGGTTTTTGTTTGTCTCTACCTACTATACTCGTACCATTTAAGACATATGTGGGTAAGGCCGTTTAAAATTGTACATTTCAAATTTTTTTCATGTCCGAGTAAAGTAATTGATCATAACTTTTTATTTTACTATATAATACTATAGAATGATATTAAAAATTTATTTAGTAGAATCATAATTTAAAAGTTACCATCATCAATCTGATCAGGCTTTGCTATTTTTCAAAATATTTATAGATTTTTAAAAATAAAATTGTCCATCCCATACAAAAATTGCTTGTCCGAAATCCACCTTGAGAGTTTCAAATCCAAAAATAAAATAAAAATAATTTTTCTTACATCAATGGAGTGTTTCTAATGGGTTTATTATTAATTTACCATGTAATAATTGTATTTTATTATATTATATCACGTTATCTGGAATTAATACAAAGGTGATTACATTTGTCCGAAATTTTATGTCACGAGAGTTACCGCTCGAGCGTTACCAAAAACGTGCTCTCTAGTTCGTGTATTCCAAGCCTTGAATCCATATATAACTTAGCAACACTGTTACGTAGCCTGTAAAAAAAAGTTAGCAGTTGTCTGTTGTCATTTGTCATCGTGAGCGGTAATTTTCTGTGTGCCATTCACGTGTCCCCTAATATTTTATTAAATTCAAACATCAATTTCGAGGTAAATGTATGTTTAAATTTACTCTCTGACTGTGGCGCTCATAGCTACATTTATAATCTAATGAATTATGCTTGAATTATAATGTTAGAACAAGTCTTTAAAAAGGTATCACATTTTTAGTTTAGGATACCGGCGATTTTTAGTCACGAGAGTTACCAAACGTTACTATGAGCGTTACGTAACTCTCGTGACACAAGTTTAAGCTGAGTTTACATCAACGTCATTCGGATAATACCATGATCGCATGAGAGGTTTCAAAGTTGGCTGCGCATACAAAAGTCAGATTTAAATTGTAATTTTAATAAAAATATTTATATTTTAACTAATTTTAAAAATATTGGTCACTTTATTTTTTATTTTGTACTCGAAGAGTTTTTTTTTTGTTTCTTGTAATTCAATTTTTGCATGAGAGGTTTCAAAGTTGGCTGTGCATACAAAACCCAGATTTTAATTATTATTTTAATAAAAATATTTATATTTTAACTAATTTTAAAAATATTGGTTAATTTATTTTTTATTTTGTAAGTACTTGAAGAGTTTTTTTTTGTTTTTTGTAATTCAATTTTTGCATGAGAGGTTTCAAAGTTGGCTGTGCATACAAAAGCCAGATTTTAATTATTATTTTAATTTTAATAAAAATATAATTCACAAGCACATTAATGTTTTGTTTAATTTTACAAAAATCTTCTTTTTGCCAGATCACACTAAGGGAAATCTGTAGTCCCTGCCTACCCCAATGGTTGTGAGGGGAGGGAGGGGAGAGGGTAGGGACAGGAGAGATTGGGAGGTTGAAAAGGGAATGTGAAGGATGTGTATTGACCAAAAGGTAGAAAATAAAATTTTGAACTAAAAAAATATTTTTTAAAAACAAGCTTTTATTTAAGAAAACTAAATGAAGTAAAACAACGAAAGCTAATTACAAGTTTCTTTACTTTAGAAGATTCTATTCTTACATAAAATACAAAACATAAAACCTTGAGGCGTTGTTTTTCCTTTACTTTCGTTGCATACAAACAAAGTAATATTACACGCCTCAAGGTTGTACGTTTTGTATTTAATTTTTATGTAAGAATAGAATCTTGTAAAGCGAAAAAACTTGTAATTAGCTTTCGTTTTTTTTCCTTTTTTAGTTTTTTTTTTAATAAAAGCTTGTTCTAAAAAACATTTTTTATTCATGTAAACGTATTTTTAGAACGGTCACGGATGTTACTATCAGTCACGTACGTTACGATGCGTTACCAAGCCCTCGTGTCACAAGCGTTATTATTGTACAATTTTAGACGGCCTTACCCATGTACATGATGGTATAGTATTGTACCTAATATCTACTTAAGTATATATCGGACAAAAACACATTGCATTGTGCAACCTAACGCTGATCAAACCAAATTCTATGGAATATAGCTTATTCCATGCTTGTTCTTCTCTTTTGAGTCAGTAATTTTTTTCCTTTTCAATAACCCAAGAGGCAGGCGGGTTTGTTCGATTTGTTTTTTTTAAACTAATTTAATACCCAATATTTGAGAATTTATATAAATCACTTCTATACATTAGAGGGACAATTCAAGGTCTATGACCGTAGCGGCACAACATATTTCTTTAGCTTTGTAACGTTACCTATATACTTGTAGACACTACGGCGCATGCTCGCTCCCATCGCCAGTCATGGGAGGTCTGTCGATTCCCGGTTTTGCGAATATTTAGTTATAATTTATCTCGTAATAGCTGTACTTATCTGAAATACCAAGTATTAACAAAGTAAAAACCTATCCCCAGTAGTCGGGTGCAAAACATATTTAGGTAATCTGAACGGTATTTCAGCCCGCTGTGGCCCTTAGCTGTAAAGGTAGAGTTAGTGTAGGTACGTGACCGCCCACGCGGCTCGTGAGGATAGCTTATACTTATATATAAACATAAGAAAGTATATTCTCCATTTTATGTTACTGATGTTTTTAATATGTTTCTATGTTAGATTGTGACATTAAGTATTTATATTCGCAATAACGACGGCTTCTATTGTGTTATTTTACAATATTGATTTTATAACGGATACTATTGATATATCGATGAAAGCGAATAAAGTTTATTAACATATTAAGCAAAACTATTTTATTATCCCGTCGGTCCCTGTCGACATCCTCGATGTCATCTGTGGCAACCAAGAACAGCGCTCACTGGTCGGGTAACGCAACCATGAATGGATCGGCAATGTTAGTGCTACGGTCAAGCACAGCGGAAGCTGTGCCAGCAACTGAGGCGGCTTGGTCTGCAGAGTTAGTGTCATCCTCCAGCGTTACGTGTACGTGTAGCGTGCTATCCCGCCACGCCTGCCACGACAACCGATGTTCTTGGATCTTGAGCAGGATCCATGTCGTCAACAACCCGTTGAGAGCGCCTGCCCAACAAATTACCTAGTACACAATCACGACACCACACTGTAACCGTCGACGTTACACTCGTGGTAAAACTTAAAAATTCTGACTACAGTAAAAAACTAGAATAATGTAAGAATCAAAATATATATATAACACTTCCATAAAATTTCCTACTAAAACCTAGGCCCAAGTTATAGGTTCCAACAGGGTACAACTACATTTGAAGGTCCTACTAGGTATTATACGACAGCTCCGAGAGTCCAGCTTGTGTTTTGTTAAAGAGAAGAAAGGTATTTATAAAGAAATTTTATATTTTGAATTCTTGTTTTGACTTTTTTACTATTTTAAGACGGTTTTATTTAGCTTGTGTTGTGTTTAAGTCTAATAATTGAAATTTTACTCTCTTCGTGTTGAATGATTGATCGGAGGTACATCTCTTTAGTTCTTATGACAATAGAATTGTGTACTTCTATTGTCATATGTCATGGGTATTAAATGAAAGAGCTTGACAAGTACGAAATGATGGATCATAGAGTTTAGACAGTCAATACATTAAACTGAAATCTAGGTATCCAATTAAAACAAAGGATTTAAGGAGGTCAACTTAGAATCGTGATTTAAGCATAAATCTCCCATCCAAGTCAAGATTTAGTATCTTGTCGAGGTCTGTGTGGCGTTAGGCTGACTAAAAATGATACGTCACGTCGTTAACAATACACCATTGAGGCACTAAATGATCTAGAATGAGAAATATTTATCTGATTTAACCGAATGTTCCAAGATTTTTTTAAATGGTAATGGTAACCGCAGATGTTAACATAAATATTATCGAACCGGGCAAATAATGTGGTTTTAAAATTTGCTGTCCTATTACTCTTCAGGGTCATGTTGAAATTGTTAAAAAATAAAATCTCTAAAAGTAGCGATTTAGCCTGTTTTCGGCCACCAGTTCCAGTTTCCGGCCATCAATTTAGCTAGTTCTCGACTACTACTTCACAACTGGAAAACTGACTTTTATTTGCTGTCTCACAAGTTCAAGTACTGAATAAAAAAATCAACGGATCTCCTGCTTTCGCACGAACTTCTGACGACATTGGAAATGAACCTAACGGAATAAAGTAACACATATTTTGGATAATATTTTTCGAAATAAATTTTTTCGCAAAAAAATAAATTACACAACTGTATCTGAATAATCTTAAAACTTCGAAATATAACATTCTGTACGACATTTCGATCGAACAAACCGAATTAGTACGAAATGTAACACCGACTCATATCCGACTTCCAACTAAGGGCACCCTTAACCACTACTTTCGGTTGTCCGATTCTAACAATTTTAGTCTCAATCGATCCCCCGTTTAATTACGCCGAGCCGTTTTTTTATTTTTTTCTAATTCGGACCTAGTTCTCGAGATATCGGGCTCCCAAAATGAAAATCGGGGAAAAAATTGCGATTTGTTTTCGTTTTTTGCCGAAATTTTTTTTTTTATTTTGAACTTTTTCCAAATTGTCTTATGCCATCTTGTAGAGCTTGCCGAGCTGCATCTTTTGACACTACGTTCATCCCGATATCTCGAAAACTCTTCGTGCAATCTACCTGTCTCACAAAACTCCCAAATGACCTCCTGTACTCCAACGAAATGAAAGTCATTTCCAATGACAAAACGAAACGATGCGAATCGACGGATTTAATTACCAATACAATGACGACCGCTTAGCCTAGTGGGTAGCAACCCTGCCTACGAAGCTGGAGGTCCCGGATTCGAATCCCAGGTCGTGTCAGTATTTATGTGATGAATATTGATACTATAAATACTGATAATATGTGGTGTCTTCGCTTGGTACCCCAAGCACAAGCTAATGCTTAGTTTGGGGCCTAGACGTTGTTGTCGTTGACGTTATTATAACTTATATAAATGGATTTCATTTTCGCAGGTTTTTTTTAATTAAGACCGAAAACTAAAATATACGGCCGTCTTGCTGGAAATGGCCGAGAACTAACATTTTAAATTTCGGCCATTGTTCGATTAGGTAGCGAAACTTTACGCGTGACCGATAAAACCAAGTTTCGGTGGAGACGTCATTTCAAGCTTGTATCTTAGCAATTATCTAACTGCCGATTACAATTGGGATTATTTACGTACCATCATGTTTTTTTCTAGGCATGAATCGGCTTACACATTTAGTTATCAGCCATATAAATTTTACCTACGGCGAAAAATAGACTGTACAAACCCTTCTTTTGACCTTCGCGTTTTTTACTCTTACTCTTACTATATATTTATACATAAACAAGCGGACGAACTCTGACTACACAAATAGGGATATATTACAGTTTGTGGGCATTTTTATTTTCATATAAGTCATCAATTACTGTAAAATACAATCGAATAAAATTGCAGGTTAACTTTTAGTTTTACAAGCGGACGAACTCTGACTACACAAATAGGGATATATTACAATTTGTGGGCATTTTTATTTTCATATAAGTCATCAATTACTGTAAAATACAATCGAATAAAATTGCAGGTTAACTTTTAGTTTTACAAGCGGACGAACTCTGACTACACAAATAGGGATATATTACAATTTGTGGGCATTTTTATTTTCATATAAGTCATCAATTACTGTAAAATACAATCGAATAAAATTGCAGGTTAACTTTTAGTTTTACAAGCGGACGAACTCTGACTACACAAATAGGGATATATTACAATTTGTGGGCATTTTTATTTTCATATAAGTCATCAATTACTGTAAAATACAATCGAATAAAATTGCAGGTTAACTTTTAGTTTTCGGCATAGACATAGTTTTCGGTCGAAAAGTAAATGACCGCGGAAAATCGCATCTAGTTACCCAACCACCTTAAAAATTATAATACAAATTTCATTCATCATTTTTAACAAAAAAAAAGGAAGTTCAACTCATGTAGCAGTAGGTACAAATTAATAACAAATATGTATATGTTTACCACACGACAAACAACTTTCTAGTTTACCTTGCAAAAAACTCGTGCACGCTATTTTTTTCGCTGTTTTAAATACATTCTGTCATACATGCATTGCTTGATTTTTGGAATGTCTTTTACAGTTTATTTTATTTTATTTTATTTACCATCTTGTTAATTTTATGCCTATGGTTTAAAGTTTAGCTTAATTTTTTGAACAATAATAAACCAGTCACAAGTGACTCTTGTGCTTTTATTTATCTTATAATAAAAAATAAAATATTAATTAAAATAGAATCTCCGGCTATGTCCATTTTGTGACAGTATTTTTGTACTGTGAATTAAAATTCTCTAAATTATATTATGCATAGGGATACTACAGAATACCCTTAGGTAATACCTACATCCACCGCCTCGCCTCTTTATCACTTTTGCGTGAACTATTGGGTAGTGTGGGACATCGACGCATCATTTCAAACCATAACAGTAAGAATTGACTAGAAGCCCTCTGTTGCATTTACCATCTATCCACTCATACTATAGCTAGCTGCAGTAAGATGGCGAGTTTATTCCGAGTTTCAGTGCGCAAGGTCCCCCCGCGCGCCGCTCTTCACCCTCGAGAAACCCCCGCGCGCTGATTTCAACCCCCCCAAAAAAACGAAATGTCACTTCGATACTGTGTACTGACATTTATGACTTCTGCAAATGCTGCTGTCAAATTAATTTACTCTAAGTATTTATCAAACCAATTAAAATAATAGTTCTTATTGCTTTAACTTTGGATCGATAGTAAACATTAGATACATTTACAAGTTTAAATTCATTAATTAATTCATTAATTTTATAGCACTGAATTGTAATTAAAGATTTTTTTTTGTTTTTAATAATAAAACGACGACCGATCGTTACTTCGGTTTTGTCATTTTCTTTGTTGGTAACTTAATAAGCTGACCACAAAACACATAAAAGTAACAAAATTACTTTTCCAGTAGTTCGTGACTTTTTTCTAAAAATGCTGACTAAGAGGTGCTGAATTGTAACTATGCGTTTCCTTAATAATATAAAACTACGCACTGGTCGAAAACAAACATAAGAAATATCATATGTATCACCGCCTGACAACTACAACCACTACATCTCTTCAAAAACTACACACATCTCTTGTGAAATTGAGGATAAGAATTACAGAATAGATGTAATATGTCTGCTCCACAAAGATATAATTCCAAATACAATTTAGCGTTTCATATAAGACTAGCGACTACCCGGCGACTTCGTTTGCAGGAGTTTTTATTCCACGTGTTGGCCGAGACAACGCAAACGCCAATTATAATTTTTATTTTACTACCCGTATTAACTTCACCAACTAACAAGCGCTAAAAACAATGGATGAGGATGTGGATGTACATTAGGCATTACATTGAGCCAACGTATGGAGCAGCGATCATATTATTTTTTTTGCTATTCACTTATCCATGGTGTAGTGTCACGTACCGATTATGCCAATAAGCAACGAAGAGAAGACGTTAGCAGCGAGTGCAGCGCCCCCGCCCCGGCGTGCGGCCACCTGAAGCGCGCGGTCGCAAGCATGCAGCGCACGCGCCGTACCAAGAACGCTGGCTGCTGCCAGCGCCGCACCGCGCAGCGTATCTGCCGCAAGCGCGCGTCCACGACCTGACCGTGCCCACTCAACCAGCGAGCGCGCCCACGACCACTTGTGGCTTCGTGTCACGAGGTAGTGATGTCGGCACAGCTCACAGTAGGACGTGGCCGCCTGCTGCAACCAGCGCTCCAGACAGGACCGGTGCACGGCCGCGATGGTGCCGCGGCATGAACACGGCCGCACTAGTCGCTCGCTCGACTCGCCACCGAAGCAGATGCGGCAGATGTTGTCCGAAGTGCCCGCACAGCTCGCGTTTTTCTCGGCTGCGAGCCCGGTGGGCGCACGCGACTTGAGCAGCAGCGCGCACGCCGAGCCCAGGATGGAGCCGGCCGCCGGCGTCGCGCCGCCCGCGCACCGTCCCGCTCCTTCGCACACGCTCACTACCCACACCATATCGGACGACCCGGCTCGTGTCGATCCGACCGTGACTAGACGGCCAGCTGCTGTATACTCACCCGGTGAACATCGACAGCTGATCACCGTCTGCTGCGCCGTGTCACGCATTTCATGCAGTCGTTTCCGTGCCGAGCCGGGCTCTACCGACGCATCCATCGCCTCGCTCTGCGGTAAATGAGCCGACTTTAAAGAAGAAACGGTGCGGTAGGAGACGGCGTACGATTGCCGCGTACGGTGGTAAAGCGTGTCGCACATGGGAATCTCGTAGCGAGGAGTGACTCTCGGAGGACATGCTGTTGTCGCTGGCACAGCGCGCGTCGTCTTGGCAGCCCCAGAGCGCCGTCAGCGTCCTCAGCGCCCGCGGCTCACGCACATTACCTTCCTGCGCGCACCACGCTCTCGATACAATTTTCCGCAAACTACAAAAGAAAAACATTCAAAATGTTGTCTAGAAGAGAATGAACAAATCATAGAATGTCAGTGGTATAGTTTTTGGGGCAAATTATTTCGCAACCCGAAAGCGCAATAGCAATAATTTATGTTTTCATGTCCGTCGAAATAATGTACTGTACTTAATAATAATTGAATGTACTGCACACAATCCGAGAGCCTGTGACCAAAATTTTATTGGTCACGAGTTTCTGAAATCTGATTTCTTAGCAGATGATAGTTTAAACATTTTTGAAACATCTCGTGTTTTATGTATTAATAAATAAATATATATGTCTATACTGCTAGTGCATTCGTAAGCAGTGTCGTACCGCAGAACCAACCTATATAATGAAAGGCACGCTAGACTGGCAGCGTGCGTGAATGAGCTTTGAAAGTACCAAAAATCCAGATTTTAAAAACTCATGACCATTTTGGTCACGAGCTCCCTGACTAAAACGTCTATTTGTTGACATTCGATCTCGTTCATCGTATCGTATTTAAATTGTATTTAGTTCGTCTTAAGCAATGGTGTATACTGCAGCCAAGTCGGGGAAGCTGCACACGCGATGGAACTTGAAGTGGGCACGACGCAGAGCCCGCCGAATGTACTGTCCGCCCTGCTGCACCCCCGCTAGATCCGTGAACCTCACTCTCTGCACTACATCGCTTGACAGTGAATTGTTTGAATTGAGCAGATAGCTCAAAGCCGAGAATTTACGCATTTTTGTATGTAACTTGTTTTAGACATTTTTATTTATTGTTGTAACTATTTTAGGAAAAGATGCCGGACGTTACATGATGACAGACATAGAGTAACATGGTGATAGAACTAACTCGCACTTATATACGGACTTTGTGGGTTTTGTGTCAATTATTATTTCGACGTTTTGGTGGTGAAGCGAGTGAAGCAACATTTTTTGTTAAACTGAGCTATATGCACAAACGCCCTCAGAAACAAAATCCTAAAACAAAAACTATTTTCTTAATTAAAATTTTTAATTCTACAAAGCATAGTTTTTGACATATTTGATAGCCTCCATAATAAAACTTCAAGTTTACAAGCAATTATTAACTTTATTGCACAGTTTCCACAGTTAATTACTCATTATCACAAAACATGGGTTGTCTGGCTTGAGTCTCTTTACTACCAAAGCGACGATTTGTCGTCAGCGTTAATTAACAACTCCACACAACGTGTAAGTACCGTGAAGGTAGAGTTGTTAAATAACACTGACTAGACTTCTTGTGGCAAAAAAATTAGCTAAATAAGTGGTTGGCTGTCTGTGTTTGGACGTATGCGAATTTCGTCGATTGTCGAAATCAATTGTCTACAAACGTTTATAAAGGATTTTAAGATGCCTAAAGTCCTACGAAGTGCGACCCGAGAAATAATTCTCAAGGTGAAAAAGCACAAATTTCAAGAAGTCCCTTCTATGGTATCGCGGACTCTAATTAATGAAATACCAAATGAAATCAAGGACAACATAAATAAAACAAACTGAAAACGTGAATTGAAATCATATCATTTTGGCAAAGTGCAAACAAATACATAAATAAATAATATATTTATCGACTCAATATATATATTGTGATGCCTGTCTATAATAGCACGTCGACAGATCATCGAACTTACTCGAAAAGTTCCCACGGTCATTTAATAAAACAGAAAAATCCAGACAGAGAATTAAATTCCACGAATTGAAAAAATAAATTCATTTTTAAGGCAGAAGATTCGCACAAGACAAAGAGAGGTGTCGGCGCCTGTCTGGCGCCACGCACGTGGGAGAATTCTCCCACGGTCGAGTAAAAAATAGAAATGTAATTTTTAAATTAAATGTTCGAGAATTAGAATATTCACGACGTCTGACTCGTAGAGGGGAGACGGGTTTTTAAGGCGATGATCTGTAGTCGAACGAGACAGTTTTTTTTGGAGAATAAGTCAAGTGCGATTAGTTGCGAAGTGCGGAGTGATATAACGGTATAATTTGTGTACGATAATAATTTTTCTTAAGTTTATTTGTGATTTTGTATTATAATAAAATAAAGATAAATAAATTAGTGTTTTAGTGCATCCCAAAAAATCCGAACTAGCAGCTCCTAACAATATAATATATTAAATCTATTTAAAATTATACAATTTATTAGGTCGGAGCTTACACCTAAAGGAATGGCTTCATGGTAGGTAGGTAATATCCAAATGTATCTATGTGTTATTGTTGTTTTTAATCTATCAACTAATATTTACACAAATATAATACTAACACTTAACAATGATTAATAAATAAAAGAACAGACTGTACATATATAGGAATCACCTTTCATTAACCTGTAAACAAGTCACAGACCAGTCAACCCTTAGACCACGCTTCAATAAACGTCGTCAGTACGAAAACGAAATCGCCAAAAAGTGGCGGGGTGCGGGGAGAGGTCGGCTAGTTTTCATTGGCTCGTTCAAAATTGACAATTTAATGGCTTCCGACGTGCTTCCAACTGACGGCTCACTAGTGACGTAGTTATGTAGTGTCACTACATAGCCTTGGCGAATGCTACTCCCTGTCAAAGCGTGGTCTATAAGGTTGACTTGTCTGTGAAACAAGTCAAACCGCCAACTCAAACAAGACGTAGGTGGGTATACACGCCGCGGCAACAGGTGAAAGAAATGGCCAAAATAATCAACGTATGAAGAACAGTATACAGAAAAACTATATACAGTTTATGTTATACTGTTCTTGTTTCCTTTTGTAAATGTATATACAATTATTAAATTTTAAAAAATATAAAAAAGTATGAATTTTTCGAGTTTTCCGCTTTCCCAATTTGTTTTAAGTGAATTAAAACAGATTATTTATTATTATTCGATCTTTTCGAACAGATTAAAAAGTATTGGTGCACATATCTGTAGATATATTAAAGTTCAAATTAATTGTTAATGAGGGCCAGTAGTCTTAACAGTGAGCTAGTCTCCAAAGCAATTATTTTTGTAAATGCATTTAAATAAACATTGTATTTCACGCACAATTATGGTGCGGCAGTGTGAAGAACGTCGTCAATAGGATTTAAGCTATATCTTGCTGAAGTGCTGGGTCTGAAACGAGATTTTGAGCCAAGATGGAAAAAACTGGGTTCGATTCTCCCGTCATCATACTTCATCATCGCCTTGCCCAGATTTAGTCCATATTCGAGTAAACCTGTCTATCCTTGTACTGGAGGTGTTCATCTACACACTGTGTCTACACAACAGCGTGTGTACATTACCTAGCAATTGACAACACCAGGTCCAGGAAGAAATGACAGAAGGTTCTCACAGGCCATTTTTTGTCCGCATTGCACTTCGATAGTAAACAATTAGTGTATCGCATAAATCTGTAGATAAATAGAGTGCTAGGTATTTATGAATATGGAAGGACACATACAAAAAAATATTTAATAAGAAATTACAACATTTAAAAAAAAATATTTAATAAGAAATTACAACATTTAAAAATGGAACTCTTTGGCTGTAAAATACAGCTTGTTTCATATGACTGTCAATTGTTTTTCCATTGTGGCGTCCATGTGGCGGCGTCATTTTTACATTGCATGTCTTTGTCATTGTAGTAGATAATACTCACAGAACAATATATACACATCATCGATGTGTCAGTCAATATTAATGTCTAACGTTTCTTGTAAAATACATTAGGTACTCTAATTTTACTTCATTAAAGCCTCGTGTTTGCGAAGGGGTTTATTATTACAATTTAAGGTATCTATTAATAAGGGATCATTTTTTAATATTAGGTTGCTAAGTAACGCCAGAATATATTTTTCTTTTATTGCAATATCCAGGGTACGGTATATACTACAAGTGTTGTTTTAGTAAAAGAGGATGGTTTACCTCCTGGTAAATGGCTCTTAGCTAAAATTATTGAAAAGCACCCTGGATTGGATGGACTCACTCGAGTTGTATCACTCAAATGTAAAAATACCATTCTTAAACGACCCATCACCAAAATTTGTGTATTACCAATCAATAACAAATAATTTAAAACTTGTCGAGAGTTTATGTATAGACTTATGTACTAATTTTTAGTTTATAAATTACAGTCCATTGCTTTATTATTTAAGATTATGTTTGAAATGTTTGTCTGCATAAACCACCCGATTATGTACAACCGTTTTATGTGTTTAATGTTTCACGGTGGGCGGTGTATGAAGGACAATAGTTGTCCTTGGTGGGCGGAATGTTGAAGGTAGAATGATTTTTGTGAGAAAAAATGCTTTTTTTATGATTGGAATAAAATTCATTCGCTTCGAATCAGTTGTATCATTAACACGAAATTACTACTATTAACAACCAAAACAACAAGTATATACTTAGACGTGCATTTTCAACATAGTGAAGTAAAAAATTAGTTTTAAAATAGACGTAGGTACAGTCAGTTTTAGACAATGTGATTTTCGTTAGCTATCACCGGAAAGATTTGAAACTAATACTGAAGATCCTTGTGCTGCAAAAGAATGGAGTCATTGGCTAGTAACACTAAACAAATTTATTCAAATATCTAATATTTATAATTCAAACAAACTCCCTATAATGGGTAACTACTTGAAGCATAATGTATACCAGTATATAAATGAGGCAAAAACGTTCGACGAGGCTATAGATATCTTTAACAGTATTTATTTATAACTTTATTTGTCCTCGAATACCATTCGAGAGAAGCTATTAGAACACACTAAACTATCACTAAAAAAAGCCCTCGATAAATCTAGAGCTCTAGAGGAAGCACATAAATACGCTTTAGAGTATAATAACACTAATTGTTCCTTTAATGCCACAATAAATCGTAAAACAACAAATATCACCAAAGTAAATGAAACATGCTATTTCTGTGGGAACAAACGAAATCCAAGGTCTACATGTCCCGCACGCCAAGCAACTTGTACTAAATGCAAGAAGTTATGCCATTTCCCAAAAGTATGTAAATCTTATACATACACTAATGCAATTTACGACGAAAATATTGACGGAAATGTCAATGGGCAGGAAGACTCAGACATTACTACGAATGTAACACACATTAATGCTGTTGCTTCACATAATCAACTTTTCAAATCAATAATTCAAATAAAAGTCAATGAACAAGATGCTAAGTGTCTCGTTAATACAGGTAGTTCATCGAGTTTTATAAATGAAAGCTTTGCTGGAAATTCAAATACGAAGACACACCCAAATAACAGTAAAGTGGCAATGGCATCGACTTCATTTTGTTGTACCTTAAAAGGTTTTGTGATCGTTGACATAAGAATTCAGGAAAAGCTATACAAACAAAAACGTCTATCGATACTTGCTAATTTATGCACAGCTGTATTGATCGGTCACGACTTAATGAATAAACACGAGAGTTTTACTATAAATTTTGGAAGTTTGGAACCACCATTAAAAGTTTTTAACGTTGTTTGTGCCAAAATATCTCCACAGTCGATTTTCCACAATTTAATCAACGAAATTAAAACTATTGCTACAAAGTCAAGAAAGTTTAATAATGATGATGCTAGATTTATAAAAGATGAAATAGAAAAACTAGATGCTGAAGGGATTTTCAAAGAAAGTATGTCTCATTAGTGAGTCCAAGTATTAGTAACGAAAAGTGAAAATCACAAAAGAAGTATGGCAATAGACTGCTCGAGAACGATCAATAAATTCACTTTATTGGACGCATATTCAATACCAAATATTGAACAACTTATCCCACAAATTTCTAATTATAAAGTATTTTCACAAATTGATCTGAAAAGTGCTTATCACCAGATATCTATTCTAAAAAAAAACAACTCTTTACAGCTTTTGAAGCATGTAGCCAATTATATGAATTCACAAGAATTCCATTCGGAATTACCAATGGAGTTTCTGCTTTTCAACGAGCAATCGATAAGACAGTCAAAGACGAAAAACTAGAGGGAATTTTTATTTATTTAAACGATATAACTATAGCAGGAAAAGATCAACAAGATCACGATGATAAATGTAACAACTTTTAAAAACAGTAGACAAATATGGATTAACAATAAATAAAGAGAAAAGTATCTTTTCAGAAAAATCAATGGTCAAGATACTATGCTACCTCATTAAAGAAGGCACTATACAACCTCATCCTGACCGATTAAGACCTCTTTTAAATATGCCTCCTCCCAAAGATAGTAAAGCGATGCAAAAAATTATTGGAATGTTTTCTCATTATAGCAAATGGATCTTCAAGTTTTCAGAAAAAATAAGAAGTCTAGTTACATGTAAAACATTTCCAATACCAGATAATGTGAATCAAAATTTTGAAAAATTAAAGAAAGAATTTGGTAATGCATTACTGAACAGCATCGATCCTACCCTAGAAGTAGAAACTGCCTCATCAGACTTTGCTATTGCCGCAACACTGAGCCAAAATGGTACGCTCGTTCCACTAAAATCCCCTAGATCAGTCCCCCAGGGGACTACACAACACTCAATGTTCCACTACGATACCCTATGCTGGGAATTCTGCAAGTACTAATAGGTGTTATTCCATTACAGTCCCCTCTAACCTCTAAATAAAAACCCACTTAAAAATTAAACAATATGTAAGACATACGCATGTAATTGAAATCTGTCTTCAGAAGGGAATAAACAATGACGTAAATATTTTTTTCTAAAATAAGCAAAAAGTTGAAAAAATAAATATAAATAAATAAATAATTTTAAATTCTTCCCTTTCGTCAGACATAGTGAAGTTGAATATATAATTAAATTAAATCTCTTTATCCTTGTGCAATACAAATTCATCATCTATCGGTAGGGGTTGCCATAATTTCTAGGCATTTACATGAGACGAGTTTGATGTTAAGGACGTTAAATAAAACCTATATAGTGTGAACTTTAGTATGTTATGTCTATTCTATTCACATAAACAATCAATATTAAGTAATCAAATTAAACTATAGAACTACACAATGCTGAATTGTGACAAGAAGATACAGAAATAAATAAGTTAATTATTTTTCAACTAATCTTATTTTGAAGTCGATTTTAATTTCTTGTAGATATCTTTGTCTTTTTTGACATAAGTATAAAACTGAGCGCAAGTTATTTTAAAATTGTATTGATTAATTAAAATAGCTTCAACTGTTCCCATGACAACCCGTATCTTTCCATGTATCTTTCGTCCGACCATTGAGTTGTCATCGGGGAAAGTATCCTGTTATCATTGAGTTCAGGAAAAAGGGGACATATAGTAATACCTATGAGTAATACGGAACTGCGTTGTTTGATACGGTGGTAAACTCGTAAATATGGGACGTATGACATCTCTATCTATCGGTAAATGTCAGTCAATGTCAGTGTTATCCTTATATTAGCCAGTACTGCATTGTAAATAGGTTTCAATTCAATAATAAGGTTCTCAAACAATTAAGGGATTCAAAAGGAAATTAGAGTTTTATATAATCCCCTAGGGGATCGTAGTGGAACATTGAGTGCTGTGTAGTCCCCTGGGGGACTGATCTAGGGGATTTTAGTGGAACGAGCGCGTAGACCCGTTGCATTCTATTAAAAACTTTAAGTGAATCTGAAAAACGACATTCAACTGTAGAAAAGGAAGCACTGGCTATTGTAAAAGCTTTAAAAAGTCGGAGACACTATTTAACTGGAAGATCGTTTCAAATAATAACTGATCAAAAGCACTGGCCTTTAATTTTTACATGAAGCATACGAGCAAAATAAAAAATGATAAAGTGATGAGATGGAGATAAGAGCTTTCATGCTATGATTTTGAAATTGTACACCGACCTGGAAATCAGAATATCGTCGCCGACACGATGTCACGAGCTAATGCAATATGTAGTGCGACCCAAAATTATGATAAACTAGCGACCGCCCGCAGCTTCGCTTGCGTAGACTACGAATTCCTGTTATAGGTACTTTTAACGTTCGAGATGGTTTATACGTACTTTTTGCTGGAACCAATTTTGGTTACACCCATTCAAACTTTCAATCTTCATTCCCCATCCATCCTTTAAAAAAACCAATACAATTTTTCATCTCCCGTTTCCCACCCTTAAAATGTAGAAATCTAAAAACCCTGAAACACGTCATTATTTGAGTCCCTCCATTCCCATCCTTAAGTTTGAAATTTCTAAAAAAGCCTTTCTTAACTTAATGCTCACGTTATAAAATAAACCTATGTTCCAAATTTAAGCTTCCTAGACTTAGTAGTTTTGGCTGTAGTAGTTGATAGATCAGTGTGGACAAACGACAGACAGATAGACAGACAAACAAACACAAAAAGTTGCTTATGACACTCTTGACAATCTTCTTTCACGTCTGCAAAGTTTCATTAAAATCTGTTCAGCCGTAGTGGAAATTAGCTCGAATAGATAAAATTTAATTGAATAGACATATAGACGTACAGACAAACAGACGGACAAAAAGTAGCTAATGTCAAATCTCTTGACAACCTTCTTTCCCGTCTGCAAAGTTTCCTTGAAATCTGTTTAGCCGTTTTGGAGATTAGCTCAAATAGACAGATACACGTACAGACAGACAGACGGACAAAAAGTAACATTTGTTAGTTTTGACGACCTTCTTTTCTTACTTGTGATGTTTCATTAAAATTGGTTTAGACAGATGGACGTACAGACATACAAAAAGTTCTGTATGTCACTTTTGACTACATCCTTTCCATATGTGTATAGTTGCATCAAAATCGGTTAAGCTGTTTTGGCCGAAACCTATTTGCTCGAATAGACAGACAGTTCGTTTTCATATATATAGCCTATAACCCTCCGCTAGATTCAGGCTATCAAAGGCAAAAAAAAAAAAATTCAAATCCGGCTGGTAGTTTCAGAGATTAGCGCATTCAAACAAACAAACAAACTCTTCAGCTTTATAATAAGTATTTCTATTATATAGATTAATAGACTTTGATACGGTTTTCAAACCGTATCAAAGTCTATTGCGTGGTTTGGAAGTAAAAAGTTAACGAACAGAGGCAGACAGCGAATTTATTTTCTCCCGCTATAGTTTTCATATTTCGATAAAAACTGCTAAAATATTAATTTAAATTGTGTGGTGTTAAGGGCAATTATAATATGCATGAAATGCTTAAGACAACTAACGTATTTAATTTGATAAGGATTAATATTACGTTTAAAAAACATCTTCGCAAATAGTACATAATGTTAGAACAAATTTGATTGTCATAAAAAAGGTTATAGTAATTTAACCTTAAAAGATACACATATGCTGTCGCGGACTTTTGGTTAGAACTTTTAAAGGGAAACAATTCCGTAATACATGATTTTTGGTTAACATCAACCGTTTACGCAGCGCGCGCGACGGAAGCTCTCAAAAGGAATAATTTTTCCCGTTTTTGCAACATTTTTCATTGATGCTCGTCTCCTATTGGTCGTAGCGTGATGTAGTATAGCCTATAGCCTTATTCGATAAATGGACTATCCAACACAACTACAATTTTTCAATTTGAACCAGTAGTTCCTGAGATTTGCGCGTTCAAACAAACAAACAAACAAACAAACAAACAAACAAACAAACAAACAAACAAACTCTTCAGCTTTATAATATTAGTATAGATATAGATTAGCCGAATCACATAAAAGTTTATGTCACCCGGGAGTAACACGACTGTACCATTGGATCAAAAGTAAGAATCGACTTTATTCTTTAGATGAAATCAGAAAAATGTGCTCTGAGGGCCAAGTGTGAGTTTTTTACTATTAACTGTGTAGTTTGCGTTTTTTATAATTTGTATGGAAACTCGTACAGCACATCTAGCGGTCGTTTTAGGTAACTACGAGTTTCCGTACAAATTACGGAAAACGCATACTACACAGTTAATAGTAAAAAAACTCGCACTTGGCCCTCTGATTGTTCAACTTGTACAGAAATAAAAACAAGATTCTTCAAAAAGACCGAAGCCCATTTAATCAAGGCTACTAGTCCGTTTGAGAGATTAAATTCCATTGCAAAAAAAAAACCTTGGCTTATCTGCAGCAGACCATGTCATTAATGTGGAGAATAAGTACAGAGAAAGACACAATTTCAATTCAATAAAAGAATTAATTATAAATGTAGGCAGTGATAGTGACTCAAGTAGCTCAGAAGAATCATTGTCTGAATTTTCAGAGTCTGACTTTGATTATTCTGAATGAATAATAAAAATATTTTGGGTATTTTCTTTATTATATCTACATATATTTTCACAGCTGGTAATGTAAATCATGAAGATCAGTGGCCCGTTGCAAAAGTTACAAATCCTTATTAATATTATTGCTATAAATGTATAATCCTTACTTGTTATGTGTATTATATGTAATAACTAATTTATAATTTATAATTTGTATTTATGTGTATGCCCAGATTCATTTAACTATTCAATAATAAAATAATTTAATTTAATTTAAATAATAAACTAATAAAATCTTTATATTTTACATATTATATTACAAGTACCGAGACTGGTTTGCGCGCTACGCGCCAGGGATACCACACTCTGAATTTTTGAATTTGCCGCCATTTCTCATTCTCATCTTTCGTTCGCCAGACTCTACACGGGTGATGAATCTTGGATCTATGGCAAGAGTCAACGGTTGTTCTGTGGTCAACGGTATGAGTAGGTATTCCAAGATGAGCCGAAACCACCAGCCGAAACAAATAAAAGTTATTTTTGCAAAAAGCACTTTGTAACAAATGGTAGCCTGTTTTTTTTAGTATTAATGGATATTATGTGGCTACAGTGCCACTAGACAATCATAAAACGATTAATTCAGAATGGTCGCGATAATTTGTTTGCCAGAAGTATTTCCAATAGGTACAAAGCACAATTAATCAAAATCAAATGTACCTATTTATTGCCTATTACCATCGAAATAATATTACTAGCGTATAGAACCGACACCACGAACCAAATGTTTGCGCCAAGCATTGTTGCCGACCGGCAACAACTCATACAGTCACTCGCCTATGCTCATCGTGACCGCGTGCCAAAAACGTGAAAAATTCAAAAATGCCGTCGTGGGTCGTAAAAAAAGCGTGTAAAAATCAATCAACTGCGAAGAAAAAAGGTAGTGGCATAACTTATCGTTGTTAATTAATCAAAACGAAACTAAAACCATACAAAACTATTTTTTGTACCTACATTATTTTCTACCGTTACCGCCATACTTGCCACTATAATTGTTTTAACTACAAGAAAGGTTACGGCATATATAATACCTAGTAGGTATTACCTACTAAAGATTTGTATAATACTTGCAATTCTGTGTGCATTACATGTATGAGACATCTATAATACAGTGTATTTATACTTGGTATAAAAATCAATGAAGTAGAAAACAGGTGATAGTGCCACGCGCACATATTTTGTTCGTGCCGTCTATTCTACTAGTATATAGTTCAGTGCCAATTACAGGTAACAAAACACACTTACTTGTTGCAAAACTAAGCCACCTGATGCCTGTATGCCACCTGAGTTGGTGGTGTTGTAAGGAGCTGCGTACATACCTACATCATTTTAAAATAGTATCAATAAATAAATACGTTTCCCTAAAGCGACTGGGAGGATTGGGCCACCAGGGGGCACTGCGATAGACACGTTTCTCTAAAACAGCTGGGAGGATCTTGACGCGGTTTTTTATGTCACATAGATATTACCGCAAGTTTTAGATAATGATTGGAGCTGATAGACTACAAGCCCTTGGCAAAAAAATACCTGTGAAATAAACCAACGTGAATAACGCTTAGAAGGCTGTTACTATATCAGAAAATAACTCCGAGCACTATGCCATCATTTCTGAGCGGTACAGATGAGTACGTGAGTGAATGGAATTTCTCAGTTACAAATTACGACTAATTATTAATGTACGGCTGTGTTATAGTGTATAGATGATTAAAAATAAATGTCGAAAAACCTAGTGCCGTACTAAAGTGGTGGTGCCGGAAGTCAGTGCAAATTTTTAATTCGCCGATAATTGCAGAAGCAATATAGGTCATTTATTATTGTACGGCATTTGTGTAATTCCTTTTGTACACATATACAGATACTTTACCCGTAAACGCCGTACATATTCCCAGCGCAGGGGTCGAAAGCCAAGGGTCGCAACCCTTATCTCTGAGGAGATTATCCTTATCACTGACTTCCGGCACCACCATTTTAGTACGGCACTAGGTTTTTCGACATTTATTTTTAATCGTCTATACACTATAACAAAGCCGTACATTACTAATGAGTCGTAATTCCTCATTTGTATCTGAGAAATTCCATTCACTCACGTACTCACCTGTACCGCTCAGAAATGACGGCATAATAGTGCTCAGAGTTATTTTCTGATTTAGTAACAGCCTTCTAAGCGTTATTCACGTTGGTTAATTTCACAGGTTAATTTTTTCCAAGGACTTGTAGTCTATATGAGCCATCAGGGGGCGCTGAAATAAATACGTTTTTCTCTCGTTTTTCTAAAACAGCTGGGATTAATAAAGACAATTACCTATATTCAGACTTTTATTAACTTGTTACACATTATAAGCATTTATTTAACGACACAATGTAGGTACCTAAGCTTAGATTTGACAAAACACACTGACTACAGACTATAACATAAGATAACCGTACACGACAGATCTCTACGCGGTTTTTTGCGATATGTAGATATCTAAGAGCACGTTTTTATCTATACTTTCTTTTAAAAGGTTTACGGTCATGGGCCACCAGGGGGCACTGCAATAGATACGTTTCTATATAACGGCTGGGAGGATTTTTATGCGGTTTTTCGCGTTACATAGACATCACGTAAAAACAGGTTTTTAAATAATAATTTTGGTTATAGGCTACCAGGGGGGGCGCTGCAATACATGTAGGTACCTACGTTTTGAAACTTCTAAGGCGTTACGAAGTTCGCCGGATCCCGGGTCAGCTAGTGTACATGTTCATGCACAATGCACACAAATATTTATCTCGGGCGGGAATCTAACCCGCGACCCTTGGCTCCACAATTAGGGTCTCTAACCACTCGTCCAATCGGTCAATCTTTTGATTTTGAAAGTGAGTGGTAGAGTGTTCACAGAGAGTGGTAGAGTTAGAAAAAAATTCCTATTTCAACTTTAAAAATTCAACTTTCAACCTATTCACTATCAACCCATCTAGTGATACCCTTGAAAACTCAACAGCCAACTGCAAGTAACACAAGTACCTACAGTGGCCTTAAGATGTCGCTATCAAGGTCGCGACCATTGATCACAGCGATGACAGCTGACATGCTTACTGTACTGATAATAGACTGCGCATATAGTGCGCATGGCTGCGACAGGCTGACAGGTGGGCCGAGTAGGTACTGTAAGTAGGTATGTACGAAACATGGAACTAATAAGTACTACGTACGAAAGCACTCGGAGGGCTGAAGCACAAACTACAATCTAATCAATCAGTCAATCAGAATTTGCAGAATTGAATTAGTTGGTGAGTGCGTGAGTGTCAGTCAGTCAGTGTCAGCACAGATTAGAGTGTCAGTGTTTTTGATTGTACGAGGCACGTGAAGCTATTTATTTAGTTGTGAAATCAGTTGCAATTCTATACATATTACTTAAAATCATGGCGGTTCGCGTTCAATTCGAAAATAATAATGAAGTAGGCGTGTTTAGTAAATTGACTAATTCGTATTGCCTGGTCGCTATCGGAGGCTCAGAAAACTTTTACAGCGTCTTCGAGGCGGAGCTGGCAGACACGATCCCAGTGGTGCACGCCAGTATTGCGGGATGTCGCATCATCGGCCGCATGACCGTTGCCAACAAAAACGGTCTACTCGTGCCCGCATCCACAACTGATACTGAGTTACAACACATTCGGAACAGCCTACCTGACGCTGTCAAAGTGCAACGCGTTGAAGAAAGGCTCAGCGCGCTCGGCAACGTAATAGCGTGCAACGATTACGTAGCACTCGTGCACCCAGACCTCGACCGCGACACCGAGGAAATCCTCGCTGACACACTGGACGTTGAGGTGTTTCGCCAGACGGTGGCCGGCAATGTACTCGTTGGTTCGTATGCGGCGCTCAGCAACCGCGGCGGCATAGTGCACCCCAAGACGAGCATCCAGGACCAGGACGAACTGTCGTCGCTGTTGCAGGTGCCGCTGGTAGCGGGCACCATCAACCGCGGTAGCGACGTAGTGGCGGCAGGACTCGTTGTCAATGACTGGTGTGCCTTTTGCGGCATGGACACTACCTCTACCGAGATCTCTGTTATTGAAAGTGTGTTCAAGCTGAATGATGCTAAACCCACCAACATCACATCTACTATGCGAGCATCACTTATTGACAGCATGTCATAACAATTGGTCAATTTTTACCCAATTAGATATAATAATTTTCTGACAAGGCATGGCACAAATCGGTGGCTGCAATAATGCTTATTCTCTACATTATGAAATGCATTAATATTAAATACCTTTTGACATTTGACTGTTTTGTCAGTCAAAGGATATTATTAGAGAAATTGAGAATACAGCCTTCGATATGTTGACATATAGGTATATGTAATACATTACTAAAAATTATTAGATACCTTTTGTTATATTTTTTTCTTTCTACTTATATGCTTTTTATAAGAAATTGTCCAAATTGTGTCATAAGCATATTATCATGAGTGAGAGTTATGAAATATGTAGAAATTCATTGCCTGCACTATAAAAGTGCATATCTAAACATTAAATTTGTAATTACTATAGACATAAAACTGTCGACATTTGTTTAATCCACATTTAAGTACCTACAAGGATAATAAATGGAGTGTTATTCATATGTTTTAAATCTTTTTGAGAAATTTTGTATAAGGTTCACCTTTTTGCGGCACAATCAACAAATTCATTATTGTCAACATTCGCATTAAAGTGAACTTTTGTCTTTTTTACAAAAACAAAAATAAATATTCGCCAATATGTGTAAGATAATATAAATCGGATCAAATATTGCTGGTTTAACTTCATAAATTTTATTTTAAGGTAATCCCTTTGAATAGATCCACAGTAAAAAGCACTACATCAGTTCCATCAATTGTAGACTTTTTAAAGTTTGAAATGACAACTTTCTATGGCTTTCATATGTTGACCTTGGTTGTGTTCCATAGTTGGGATAAATGTTCATTGTTAAAATTGAAATAAGTTTAAAAACAAACAAATATTCCATTCCATAGTTGAAAAATTATGTGATTTTGAAACCTCTTAACATATTTAAAGACCTGTCTATGGATATCCCATATGTTAATGTGTGCTGGATTTTTTTTTGGTCGCTCAGTTATATGTATGGCGATTTACCTCAAAAGATTTTTTTTTTTCTTAATTGTGCTACACATTGTACACTTGAATAGCCGCCGGTTCACAGATTATTATATACCCATCTTCCAAATTTCATCTGTATAGTGCCAATAGTCTCTGAGTAAAATAGCCATGACAGACGGACAGGATATTTCCTCTTGGCTATTGTTACTTGTTTATATGAGGTCAATTAATTAAACAAATACTCAAAAACACATTTAAACATCAAGAAATACATTAGCCCCAGGGACAAACCGCTAGTATAAACCGTGCAGATAAAGAATAGATCTAAAAATGGCGGCGGGTATTTATGGTACGATTGGTAAAACAAGTTCTCAAATATTGGTTTTTATTTTTCCAACTGACTTTTTTTTGTTATGAATTATTCGTTTTTTATTATTGTTAATAATGCTAAAAATAATGACAAAAAATATGAATAAAATAAATAAGGAGCAAGGGTAAATATAACACTAGATTTTTAATTGGTTTTTAGTAGGTATTTGTGTTTAAATTGCATCAGAATCAGATTACATCTAATTTAAAAACTGTTAAACATTTTTAGTCTGCGACCGTATGATCCCATAACTGGGTAGACAAAGCGGCAGGGGAGAAAAGGTTTTATAAGCCGCTTGGTCCAGCAGCATCCTGGTCATCTGAACCCATTAATGGGTTGAAATCCTCCATGGACTGGTCACTTTCACAGTCTTCACTTTCATTTTCGCTGTCCCTGTTCATACCAACACTGATAATGAAATTCTCTAAGTCACTCTCCCTGCCTACATTGCGCTCCCAATATTCTGCTTCAACTTTTTGTATGTGTTTTATTTGTTTTTTCCAGTCGTCTTGCGTAATTGAAGCTGTGGCCTCTTTTGTGAAGCCCTCAATTTTATTTTCATATTGCTGCACATTTTTATCTGCAACCTGTTGTTTTATTAAATTCCAAATATGTTCTATTTGGTTCAGGTTACAATTGTAAGGAGGGAGTGTGAGGAAGTCATGACCATGTTCACGATGAAGTTCATCCACCAAATACCTTTTTTCTGGGCGATGCTTATTTAGCTGTGCCACTGTCCACTCTTCTTCAAATGAGATATCGTGCTCCCGCATCCATTTCTGTATATCCGCTTTGCGGGTTTTAGTCGTTGGTGCTTCATCCAACTGTATGCTATGGTAGGATGCATTATCCATGATGAGAATGGAGTTTTCAGGCAGATTTGGTATTAGCTTTTCTTTTAAATATTTCATGAAGTTATTACCATTCATCCCGTCATGGTAGTCGCCTTTTTTTGATTTGGCTTTAAATAACAATCCTGCACCCTCAACAAACCCATCCTCTGAGTCGGCATGAACCATCACCCACCTTTGTCCAGGACTGTCGTTTTTGCGAACACCTTTGTCGGTGGATGACTGCCAACACTTGCTGATGGTGTAATGGGCATGGATCCACGACTCATCCATATATACCACTTTCTTTTTTTTCGCATTTTCATCATCATTTTGGCGTAATATTTAAGGCGGCGTAAATATTTAACTCGCCACGCTTTTATATTATCGCATTCTATAAGCACCATTCGGTTTTGGCGGCATTTTTTAAATCGGAATCCGAGCTTTTCTTTTAAAATCTTTCTGAATGTCGTTTTCGAGCCTTTGTAGTTTAATTCAGCTTTTGCTGACACCATAATCTTGTTTAGCGTAGGTACATCCTTCCGAACGTCGTATATAATGGCACTTATATCGAAGTTGTCCTTTGAGACACGCGTATTATGTTTGCCTCTTCTGCTCTTTCTCGCCGTACGGATCTTGGTGTTGGCATGTTCTGCAAGTTTAGCTGAAATAAAAATAAAATCTCTGTAGGGTTTTATTAGGGTTCCATAGTAAAACAAGGAACCCTTTTATGATCGTTCAGTCCGTCCATTCGTCTATCCCAGTCTGTCACAGCACTGTAGTTTCTACGGTTTTATACCGATTTGAAGTAAATTTAGTATGTATAAACTACAGAGATCTCAATTTAAAAGTACCCATCTGTTACAAATTTAGGTTTTATCATCTACCTCCCCTAATAGTGATCATCACCAGCCCATTTTACCCCACTGCACGGGCTTAGGCCTCCCCCAGGGTGAGGAGGGGGTTTAGAGCTTAAATCTACCACGCTACTCCCCTGCGGGTTGGGGATTCTAACGACCGCCATCTATTGACAACGTCCGGGACCAAATGTGTAACGTGCTCTCCGAGGCACGCAGTCAGTGATAGTTTACTTAAGTCAGAAAAACTCATTGGTACACGCCCGGATTCGAACCATAGATTTATAAATGTGAGACAGGTTCGTTGCGCTCTGGGCTATCACGACACCACCCCTAATAGTGAAGTTGAATAAAATTTTTTTTTTTAACCAACCTTATTGAGTGGGGTGTCATTCGACAGGTCTTTTGAAATGATTGTTAGGTTTCATTGACCATTTTTTTATGTTAGGCCTTGTTTAAGAAATAATTAGCTTTGGTGAATAGTCCAAATAACAATTATTACGGGTATTGTAGGACATAAACTTTCCGAAATATAATCAATATTCACGTAATTTCAGGTAAACTTTTAACTATTTGAAGGCATTCTGTACCGATAAACCCAAAAAGTACAGAACTACGGAACCCTATTCTCTATGCGTGGCCCGACACGCACTCGGTTAGTTTTTTGTATACCAACGCTATGCGTGTGAGTGGACTCAGTCATACTCACTGCCAAAAAGACATGCTTCCAGGCCAAACACTACATATAAAAAAAACTTACTCGCTTGAGCTAAGTCACGCCCATATCAGCCGCGTCTATATGTGTAGGCAATTACCTTCTTTTCAACCCCCGACGAAAAAAGAGGGGTATGTTTTTATATTTTCGTTATAGGAGCCATCGATAAATTAGTCGCCATCGCTGCGCGTGCGGCGCTGTACTCAAACGGATGATAATGCTCAAAGTTCTTCTCTTCGTCAAAGTATTTCATAACGTCGTAAACAATGCTACGTGCATCACTGTGAGGAATCTTTCCACGTTTGCGTGAAGCCATTGTTTAATTACAAAATGTCAACGTTTGTAATAAAACTTGACGAAAACAAATAACAAGTAACAGAGAATATCAACGAAAACAGCAAAATAAGTAACGGAATGAATTGAACAATAACTTGAAGTGCATCTAAGTAGCGTGGATAGCGAATCCTGAATCCTGACTGATTATCATAGAGACATAAATAAAGGACCGGCCGAACAACGCGTCTCAATGTCTCCACGTTAAGTGTCCTAATTTCCAGTTTTAGGACACTCGTCAACTCAGTCACGCTCGGAACATCGTCGCGTGCACGTCGTTGTTAATTCGTAAAAATGCCAAATTAAGTTGTGTTAGGTTGCACAAACTATGATAGGAAGGTCAATAAACAAAAAAAATTACATTTCTTATCATCGGTGAGAAAAAATTATGTACAAATAGTACCCTCTTAACTTGTTATTGATTAAATACCATTTTCGAGTTTTATCGTTCGCCATAGCACAGTAAACCTACTCCGAACAAATTTTTTGTTCGTCCGTTAGGCGTCCATCTCTTTCACACATGCAGTACACGTTTCATGTGTGAAAGAGATGTAGGAAACTTATCTCGACAAAAAATATGTTCGGTCAGAGAACCACTGTACAGCCACGCACCGCGCGTCTACACTGCATACGGTTTAACCTTGTAAGGGCGTCTCGTCCATGTATGTAGTTAGGAATAAAGATTTGAACTAATAGGTACATATTATAGTGAACATTACAAAAATCTAAAGAACTAGTTTTATTTGACGGCTAATGATAACACACTATAATATTTTCTTTTGTAATAAAAAATCATAATATACGTATTTTTCATTCTAAAATTAAGTTCTTTCTGGTTTCTTATCGTACTTATATGAAGAAAAAATCATACCTAGATAAACTATCATTAATAATATTGAATATAATATAATAATATTAATAATAATCGTTTATATTAATTTTGATAAAATTTTATGGATTAACAAATTTTATGGAAAAAAAAATTACAAAATATAAAGTCGCTTTAGAAGGTGATTGCAGATATGTGACAGTTTTGTTTGTCATTCTATATACCACCATTTTCATGTCAGAGTGTTTTAATTGTTTAACTTAAAAAACATTTTGTGCGGCTACAAAACATGCCAGATTGCTGGAATTCGTAGTAAAACTTGTTAATTTCCTTGATTATGTATTTTTGAAGTACTGTACAATGTCCTAGCCCAGATGCCCATACACTGTGAAACGTTTCCTTTGATGTTAATACATAATTATGTATGTAGACGTTTACATTCAATTAAGTACGTCCCGACAAGGATACATCGATGTCTCTATAATAGGTTTATTGCTAACCGACTACGTAGTTCTAATGAATAATAACAGATGGCGTTATGTAACAATTACGATCTGAAGCCGCCGTTCGTATTGTGAAATGTTCTATACGGCCTGTCCTGACCATAGACATATATATACTAGCGTAGGAGACCAACTGACATCTAAACATCGCATGACCGAAACGGAAATGAGTATGTGTGCAAAATTCACATGTGGTTGAGCCAGTTTTAGTGATGTGCATGGGTGTTTTTTATATTATCGATAGCACGTAGTACTTTCATGATAATGTGTCGTTGAAATTACCGCGATATCATAAGTCGAAATCGGCAATCCTATTTATTATTTTGAATCTGCTATACTACATAATTTTTGTTTTGAGTTACTTTTCCTAACTTTTAGTTTTTTAAAATGACAAATCATCAATCAGTCAATTCAAATGCCATTTCCTTTACTCCAATAAATATTTTTTTTTTGTTAATAGTTGATAATAAAAAATTTGCAGAAGAAAAGAAAGCGTTTACATCATTATGTAAATTTTAATATTTAGTTGAATACAAGCCAAGTAATAAATAAAACCATATAAATAAACGATTTTTATTTTTAATTACAATACGTCACGTTGCAACGCATAACAACAAAATTTTAACTCTTTGTAAACAAAAAAATGAGAATGTACAAAACGAAAACATTTACAATAGAGAAGTTCATGATGTTCAAAATATACAATTTAACTCGATAGAATTGAAAGATAAACCAAAACTAATAAAACAGTGAAAGTTTTTTTAAATTCGTCAATAAATGACTGAGAAATAAATTATTGATATTTATTAATTTGACGACCGCTTAGCCTAGTGGGTAGCGACCCTGCCTACGAAGCTGGAGGTCCCGGGTTCGAATCCCAGGTCGGGTCAGTATTTATATGATGAATATCGATACTGGTACCGGGTCTTGGTTGTTATATGTATGTGATGTCTTCGCTTGGTACGCAAAACACAAGCTAATGCTTAGTTTGGGGCCACGACGTTGTAATGTGCACGTTATTATTATTATTATGTATTTTCGTGCGGTTTGACTGGTGGATTCTTACTGCCCATGACGTCACATTGTCTACTCGATTGAGTGTCGCGTCGTCTCACTACACCACAAATTATGCCTTGGATGCCTTGGACTAGTCTATAATATCTTTTGTTTCTTTGTGTAATAGGTAATAAAGTTTTATTTGAATATAAAGGAACAAGTTTTTGTAAAAGACATAGTGATAATTTGCCTAAAATTGATATTTTCACTGTGATGGACTTTTCTTCAAATCCATTTTATATTAGTGCTGAAATAAAGGTTTAGGCTCTAAAGTTGAAGGTCCTGGTGATATATCCCGGTAAACGTACGCTGACACCGATCGCTTGGTCTTCAGATTGACCTGTATAGAAATTACAGTTGGCATAAATGCTCTGACTTTAGATATTAAGTATTATTAGTATATTACTTAATATACTTAGTAAGCACATATGAAAAAAAAAGAAACCCCTAACGGCACAAATTCAGTAGGTATAGATCCTTTCTTCAAAAGTCGTCGGTGATTTAGTTAGACAAAACAGTCATCCGTAAAATGTCTACTGCAAACCAAAGAATGTTTTCGAGGAGTCCCACCTGTTCTATTTAACATTTTTTTCCATTGTTCTATGCTAACCGTGTTTACAGGAAACCTGGATATTATGAAATAGTCATAATTATCAGGAAGCATTTTTTAACACCGCAGTTTCTTGGAGGAAAATGAGGTTAAACTATTGTATACAGTAGTTTTGTCATTCAAAGTTTAATTATTTACGACGTTCATAATCAGAGAACAGATAGAACGTCAGACTTTAAATCATAAATAAATAACGATTATAATTAAATAGAGCATCAGATTTTAAATCATAAATAAATAACGATTAAAATTAATTGTGTATATATCTTATATTTTCATTTGAAAAAGTCTTGTATTTACATATATACCCTATGTGTAGTATATATGTATAGATGTCATACTTTCCCTTACAATGTGCTGCCAGGCTAAATAAACCTCACAATATGTTTAAAAACAGTTAACGACATCATTCCAGTGGAACAGGTGCAATTAGATAATATCAAATTTACAAAATATTTATATTTGAAAATATCGACATATCGATACATTTTGTGCAATCCCTATGCTTCATTGTTTGAATGTAATTTTACACAATATTTTTGTATCGTACACATAATTGTTTAAAATAACAAATTATTTACAAAATAAAGTATTTACCGTATACTACTGATGTATAACCAAGTAAATTTAGGATCGCTTTTTATAAAAATAAGCATTAAGATAACAATATGTTATTGGCAGTACTTACCGGTGAAATGTCTCTTTATTTGGATTATTAACATATGTTACAGTGCAATTTAAAACTGAACACTACACCATTTTTATCACAAGAATTAATTTTTGTAGAATTCAAAACGATTATAACACAAAATAGAAAACAAAGCTGGACCTTATTTTGACAAGTGAGTAAAGAAGACTAAATGTGTTCAAAGAGGTTTTATGTCAGATTTTCTTGCATTTCTTTCTCGCATGTGGGATTTCCGCAAAGAGCTGGATGTCATTCGCACACTGTGTTCCTCTGTTACGCTAGTATATATACCTTTATGGTCCTGACTTTATGTCTATGCTGATTATCATTATTTTTTTCCAGCGCGTACTTTATTGTGCGCGTATAGTAGACAGCGATAGAGTGTAAGCGAGATAGCATGTGAGCGGCCGCCATTTACAGATCAATTCTTTATCTGCGCGGGTTATATAAAAACACCAGAGGTAATTATTAAAAAATATTTATTCAATAAATAACAAATAATCCAAAATAGTCTAAATGTAGATTGCCACTTTTTTTGCATCGGAAGTGAGGGACGTCAAAACTTTACAATGATGGAACAACACACAATGAAAAACAGTTTACAGCTCTGTAAAATATGAAAGCTGGTTTTGTTTACAAACTATTTTAAAATACTGTTTAACAGTTCAATTACCACTAATAATAAAATCTTTGACAAAAATATATTGTTTATTTAGGAAATATATTTACATAGGAAATAGCTTAAGTAGAAAAATCAGTAAATAGCTTTTAAATACTGTTGTCACAATAATTAATTGCTTATCTTGGCCAACATTACAAAATAAAACTACCTCTTATCACATCGGGTGATAACAGATCTATGTACACTATGGCACATTATTCAACGACAAACACACATGTGAATTGCTATAGAGTATTTTAGCACACAACTCAAATTAAATTATACGCTTTAATATTGCATAGCAAAAGTAAATCTGAGATGAGTACTTGGCATTACATGAAAATGTTGTACATTACAGATAGTTAAACAAAATTTGGTGCGAATGATACTCTAAGACATTTGCATTTACGCGCACAAGTGCCAAAAAATATCATTTATCTCTCTTGCGTATATGTAAATACAGCTTTTGTCCAACTATTTATGCAGTGTTGTCATATATGTGTGCAGCTCTTGCGATGCGCAGATCCGCCATAATTTCCGCCGCAAATCCACTATGAAATTGTTACTAATGAGTCACCATTGTGCAGATAAATCAAAACGATAATGAGCGAGTCATGTCATTTTTGCATTTTATAGAAATACCTATGTTATATTTATTAGGAAAAACTAATAAGTGAAAGAATTTTATTCATATCTACAAAAATGCCCAAGATACAAATTTTTAAAGTAAATCGTGACATGACGTCACTCGGTTACATTACTATGGGCAAACTTGTACGGGATAGGATAATTTTTAGATAGCAGCACCGAGTGACGTCACGAGCGAGTCGTAATACCACAAACTTTGAATTGTTATATCTTACGTAATAATAAGTATTTTTCCGAAATCCAAAAAGTATAGTCATCAGTTTGTTATACTCTAGCGTGTTAAATAGCGTATGATACATAATTCTGCTGAAAAGAACGCGCTCCTTGTAATGCGATAATTTCTAGTGATTTACTTACGCCAAGTAACTGACAACAATGACTTACATGTATGAAATTAACATTTTGGAAGCAAAGTATTTTAAAACCATAAAAAATTTACATTTGATTCGAAGACAGACTTTGAATGGTCCAGATTGGGCACATCGATTTATTTTAATTTCTATTCCTGAAATCTTTGTTAATGGTATTTAATTAATATACTCTCCCGAAGGGGAAGAAATATTGTGCTTGAAATTGCCAAAAGCTGTGAATCACGTTCTTACTCCAATAACGCGTCACGCCATAATCACTTAACAAGTAGGTACTTTAAATTTCAATGTTTCAGGTCTCGACAAATATAAACAGACTAAGCTCTCCATTAAGAAGGTACCGAAGCTGGACTATGTGCGGCTCTTAGAAGTGTTGTGTAGCGTGAGCGGCGGCGGCGAGCGGCGCGGCCGAAGGTCGCAGCCTCTCGTAGAAGAGCATGTAGGCGGGACAGCGCAGCACGTCATCCAGGGTAGACTCGCGCACCAGCGTGTCGCTCGTGTACCACCATCTGTACATATAACACCATGGATCACTGACAAGTCGTAATTAAAATAGTCAAATCATTATATATCATTATTATATAATAAAACTAAGTTAATAAAATGTGCGTGCCGATAAAACTTAAAAAGGAGTCCCGGCACGATAAAAGGACTTATATAGTGTGATAGCCCTTTATCTCCCCTCGAACAAGAAAGTTCCCGTTTTAACCTAAAGGGCGTGTTTTTAAAGATATAAGGACTTTTCCAACCCTTCAACTTGGAAATTAAGTGTAGTGGCGCCGTCTGTTGTCGAGTATTCGAACTTCATTCAGAACAACGATCATTTGGGTTGCATTCCGCAAGGCGCTGCGAGCAATTGTAGCATGTGTAGTAATGGCGCGAAAGTTAGTTTGATTTGAACAGCTAAGCAACCGATTTCGAAACGAAAAGAAAAGAAGTTATCTGTCAGCCTTTATTTTGAAGGTGTTTTGAAGTATCACGTGTGAGTATTTTTAATAGTGTGTTTAATTAATTCTCGATTTTGAAGTGGAGAAGAAAAAAGTTGTCTGTGAGCCTTTATTGTGAAATATCAAATGTGAGTATTTTAACATTGTGTTTAATTAATTCTAATGGTTTTTTTTTCTATTCTTTTAATTGTAATTTCCTTAACCTTCAAGCAGTTGCGCGACGTTGAATCGATGTCTTCTATATATTTTTGGCCGTAAACAAAATATCACGCGATCGCTTGAAGGTTAAATATTTTTTTTTCTTTGTCTCAACGTACCCCACGTTCACGTAACAATATAATTGTTTATAGAATGTTTATTTAATTTATATTTTACAGAATACAATGCCTAGACGTAAAAGAGGAGGAGATCTTGCCAGCTCTGCAGCGAAACGACGGAAACAAAAAGAATGTCGAAGAAATGAAACGGAAGAACGGAAGGAAGAAGAAGAATCGAGAATTTTAAAAGATAATCTAACAAAGGAAGCATTCCACTACGAACCGACGAAAAAATATTACAATCATAAATATGTTGTAATCGGAAAAATGAATAACATTTGCCAATTTTGCCACGCGAAAAAATTCAGTAAAGAAACACCAGGTCTCTGTTGCATGAACGGAAAAATTCGATTACCACCACTGACTGGAAGCACCTCCGCAGGAATTTCTACATTACATGACCGGGGAAACACTAGAATCAAAATACTTTCTTCAAAAAATAAGATCATACAACTCCTGCTTTCAAATGACTTCTTTCGGTTTTACTTCGACTAACACTAATAGAAATCAATTTGAATATGTATTTTCAATTCAAGGGCAAATTTATCACAAAATAGGATCGTTACTACCAATGCCTAACGAAGACTAAGTATAAATTTCTGCAAGTATATTTCATCGGAAATGAAGAACAAGAAATTGATCAACGATGCACAAATTTTAATGGATTGAGACGCGAAATAATCCAAGATGCAGAGGATCTTACACAAATACAATCAACTGATTTACATATTCAAAACAACATTAGACCGCATGATTTCTGATGACTATAAAATTGTAATTCGAGCCGATAAAAGACCACGTGGAGAACACGAACGTAGATTTAATGCACCCCAGATAGATGAAGTCGCCATCGTAATTATGGACAATGAAGATACAAGCCGTGACATAATTATACAACGAAGAAGAAAAGGATTACAACGCATTACAGAGACACACCGTTCATATTATGCTCTTCAATATCTGTTAATATTTCTGCACGAAGAGGACGGATATCATTTCAATATAAAACAAATTCATTCTGAAACAGGCATAGAAACAAACAAAAAAGTCACTTCTAAGGAGTTCTATGCTTACCGCTTAATGATCAGAGACAATGAAATATACAATCACATACTCAACACTCGCCGTTTATTCCAACAATTTCTGGTAGATATGTACGCAAAAATAGAAGCAGAACGGATATATAATTATATACCCCGGACAATAAAATGAAAAATATTGTTTAATTATGAGAAAATGTTTTCAATAATTTTTTTTTCACTTTTTTAGTCATAGTTTATTTTTTTATTTCAACTATCAACTACCACGTATTCTCATACCAACTCCCGAGCGAAGCCGGGTATCATAGCTATAATTTATAAAGATACTAGCTTTCTCTCCACGGCTTCGCTCGCGTGGACTACACAGTTATATGCAGATTTAAAAAATTCTTTCACCTATAGAAAGTTACATTATCAGTGAGTAACATGGGCTATATTTCATTCTCAAACTAACTTTTCGCCCGCGGCTCCACTCGCGTGGACTACACAGTTGTACCGGGACCGCTATAATTTTTCGCATGGATATAGTTTATAAGCTAAAGAATGACATAGGCTACTTTTTATTCCGGAAAAAGGGGTTACGGTACGTACAACTGTGGAGTGTAGTACACGCGTGCGGAGCCGCGGACGGAAAGCTACAATATTACAAAAATGTAAAATTTGTATATTTGTTTGTTTGTGTTTGGGCTAATCTCCGGAATGGCTGAACCAATTTTGATGGGACTTTCATTGGCAAAAAAGGACTTTTAGTGAGTATAGAGGGAGGGTTGATAGGGGAGAGGTTAGGTAAGGGAGGGCAAGGGAGGAGGGATGGTCGAGGGAATGGGAAGGGGAACGTTTTTGAAGTCCACCCGGGCGGAGCCGGGTACGACAGCTAGTTATAAATAAAACTTTGACGGAGCGTACGTCTGTTGTTTTGTGAAGGCGATATCACTGCACTCAGCAGTGTGTTAGTGAAAATGTTCACCTGCATTATCGTTTTCGTTACTGTCTGTCTATATATTTAAAATGGATACTGTGTTATTCTATAATACGTTATTTCTAATGTTAAGTGTAGTCTCATGACATTAAAGTTCTTTGCACCGAAACAAAAAAAATCGGTCAAGCGCGAGTCGGACTCGCACACAAAGGGTTCCATACCACCGTACAAAATAAAAAAAACATGTTTCTTGTATAATGACCCACTTTCATTTTTAACTTAATTTTATTTTTATTATTTGTTGTTACAGTGCCCGTAGTAAGTAATGCACACTCTGTGAAAATTTATTGTCTGAGATAATTATTTTTATAATTTATTATTATAGCGGGCATAGTAATACAAACTCTGAAAATTTCAAGTGTCTACCTATTACGGTTCAGACAAACGAACAGACCGACAGCGGAGCCTCAGTAATAGGGTTCCTGTTCGTACCCTTTGCGAACCCTAAAAATGAACACTTGGCACTGAATGTTATCACACGTTTTCTTGTTGTTTGTAAATGTCTAGATGATTACGTTGCTAGAAATCAAAACTATAGTTAAATTATTGTACATGCCGAATTATGAGTTACTTCATCTATAATTGAAGTTTCAAGTTAAGATTGTGGTATTTAAAACTGACATTCTCGTCAGTTTAGTCTTGTCACAGTATCTTATTTGCGTTACGCTTGCATTTTTGAAATGCAACAAACTTAATCTATGGCTAATCTGATGTGAACGGCCATTGAAAATGTCGTAATCTCGGTCACGTAAACTTCACCATTTAACTTTAACTGAAACAACTTGCCTTTAAACGCTTACGTATTTGATAGCAAATTATGTACAAACACAAATTATAATAATCGGGAGCGGCCTTAGCCTGTTTTTAAGATTGACTATATGATTTATTGACGACGTATTTGATAAAATGTGTTTTAATTATATAAAGTTAGTAGAGAACGCGTCTGATATAAGGCTGGCTCCTACACAAACTGGTAATAGCTTATTGAAGTCAAAAATGTCAATCGTATATACATTTAAAATATGGTGTATTTATATGACGCCTGGAGTGGGCATTTAATTCGTTCGCCATATAGTAAAGCCGAGCCAAACAATGTAGATGGTAATTGCCTAAACTACCTCTTGGCTTCGAAGCCGTTCCCGCGGCGGTAGGTAGCGAAGTGTCCGGAGCGCGGGCCGCCCACGTGCACGACCACAGCCACCAGCGAGTACATCGCCCGCTCCTCGCCCGCGCTAACACTCGCCAGAGCGGAAACGCTGGACCGCACCACGCCGCCGCCGCCAGCGCCTCCACTCAGCAGCGATGCCAAGTCCAGTTGCTGCACATAAAGGAACATAGAACGAGTCGTATCGTAGTAGCAAATTTTCGGTGTCAGAGTGCGAGAGTACGTAAGAGTAGGTAATTACGTCTACTAAGAACGTCCGATTTCTCGATGCGCCTTGAATATAACAACATGATGGCGTCCGCAACAAAAACGAAAACCATGAAGGCTGTTTCCTCGTGGTCCTACTGATTTGTCCTACTACTACGGAATAAAATAATGAAATAACTTTTGTTCATGATCCCGTATCTATAAAAGTACAATCGCACCCGAACTTTCTATAAAATATTTTTGTCCATCAAAACTTCTACTACACTACTACAATATTTCTTTGTATACAACATTTAACTTCGGCCTAACCACGCTTCGCGTCGTTCGGTATGGCCGGCCGGGCGGCGCGGCACGCGGCGTTTGGCAGCTTGTCGCGCGATATTTTTATTTCGCGATAGCTCCTAAGGTATTAACCAGACTCGCGGAGGTGGCGTACTCATTGCGACTAGCAAACGCTTGTCGGTTACCCCACAACCGTCGTTTCATTCCAGCGCTGAGGATCTCTGGCTAACGATTACTCTCAATAGCACTGAAAAACTTAAGTCGCAAATTAAAATACACATTTGTGTATTATACTTATGCAATCAAAACCTAGGCAATTCGTTTTCACAACAGTTATCTAATTTTGTATCCAAGCTCAATACACACGTCTTAAATAATACAAACGATAAATTTTTTATTATAGGTGACTTTAACCTGAGTAAAATTCATTGGCAGTTGCAAAACAATGTATATCTACCTTTGAATATAACTTCGAGTGACTCGTGCGTGTTAATTGATGAGATGAATACGTTCAACTTAATGCAATTTAATGGCGTGTGCAACAGGTACGGCCGGTTTCTTGATTTAGTATTTTGTAACGATATAGTTTCCGTATCTGACTGTCAGGATCCACTTGTTCCGATTGACCCAAATCACAACGCATTGGTCGTTAATGTTCAGTTTGCACATGTGAGTTACGTAAAACCGGCGTCATATACTAAGTATTTATATAATAAGTGTGACTATCAATTGATTAATATTGAAATTTCTAAGCACGACTGGATAATCGAACTAGACCAGCGCAGTAGGTCATTCTTAGATGCGATTGATTATTTCTATAGTGTTGTCGAGAAAATTATAGATGCCCATATCCCTTCCATTAACTGCTCTAACAAAGTGAACTATCCTAGATGGTACTCTGCTGCACTCATTAATTGCATAAAGGAAAAAAACAAGTTTCATACTAAACACAAAAAATATGGTAATCGTGCCGACTGGGAAATATTTAAATGCCTTCGTGACAGAGTGAAACGACTTGAGCAATCCTGCTTCGACCGATATATTTTAAAAGTTGAAGGCTCAATCGAAAAGTGCCCAAAATATTTTTGGACGTTTATAAAAGATAGAGCTAAAGGTAATACCATACCTAACAGTCTTACGTATAGTGATGCTCACGTTAACACTGGTCCTGACATTTGTAATGCCTTTTCTTCTTACTTCCATTCAACGTTTAATGCTCCGTCTAGCTCTCAACGCAAATCTTTTAATCCACCTTCCTCTCCATTATCTGTTTCCGATATTCACACTATCCACGTTTCAATAGATAACGTTCGTAACGTGATCAAGGCTCTCGATCCATTTAAATCAGCTGGTCCAGACCGGATACCAGCCAATTTTCTTATTAATACTGCTGATTCGATTTCTGTCCCCATCTCACTCCTTTTTCAACGCTCGCTGCGCGAAGGTATAGTTCCACCTGTATGGAAATCTGCGTTTGTAACTCCAGTGCATAAAAAAAGGTTCTGCAACTGATATACTCAACTATAGACCTATCTCTAAGTTGTGTATAATAGCTAAAGTTTTTGAGAGACTGATTTATAACTAACTTTATCCAGCAATTTCCAATTCGTTCAGCCCTACCCAGCACGGTTTTCTTAAAGGAAGATCAACTACCTCTAAACTCATTCTTCTTAATGATTTTATTACAGAAGTTATGGATGCTAATGGTCAAGTTGACGTAATATACACAGATTACAGCAAATGTTTCGATAGAATTGACCACAAGCTGCTGTTATTGAAGTTAATGAATATTGGTGTCAGAGGCGATCTATTGAGATGGTTTACATCATATATGGGTAGGAGATCGCAAGCCGTAGTGGTAAGTAATTATATGTCGAGCTGGGTTGACGTACCCAGTGGTGTTCCGCAAGGGTCCTTGCTAGGTCCACTCCTATTTATCATTTTCATCAGTGACATTGATAGTTGCTTTAACCACTCTCGTGTTTTGTGTTTTGCGGATGACATGAAAATATTTGGCAAAATTTCATCATCTTTAGACGCTTCCAATCTCCAATTAGACTTGTGTAGCTTAGAGCAATACTGCTCGGCAAATAACTTGGATTTAAATCCTTCTAAATGTTCTGTTGTCACTTTCACACGTAAGCATAGCATGATTAACACTACATACTTTTTAAAAGACTTGCCACTCCAACGTCTCACATCATCAGGGATCTTGGTGTCCATCACGATCAGAAGATGATATTTGATGTCCATATCAATAGTATCGTGGCAAGAGCTTCACGAGCTCTTGGGTTTCTAATGCGCAACTCGTCTTGTTTCAAAAGTGCAAAAACTTTAAAAATACTATATTGCATTTTCGTTCGCAGCATTTTAGAGTATGCCTCACAGATCTGGAGTCCTCGATATTTTATTTACATTTCTCGTATCGAAAACATACAAAAGAAGTTTATCAAATTTTTATGTCGCAAGCTAGCTATCCCCTATAATAGTGAACTTTACCTCCAGTTATGTAAACAACATCATCTTCTGCCACTGCAAAGGCGACGTGATATTGCAGACATTGTCTTTTTACAGAAAATAGTCTTGGGTTTAATCGATTGTCCTGATCTCTTAGCTAATGTAAAGTTAAATGTTCCCTCTAGATTCCTTAGATATTCCCCAACTTTATTTACACCTATCGTATAGAGTAATTATAAGCAGAATACATATCTGTGGCGAGCTTGCAATAATTTTAATAACATCTCCAAAACAGTCAATATTGATATATTTGATGGCAGGGTGGGTTGGACGCGGCGCGAATTATCACGGAGTTTCTTCGAATAAGTTTTTCTTCTCATTTATGTATACATGTGTAATTTTTTTATCAGTTAAACTATAATTTTATAAACTAAGTGACCACGAACGTGTTTAAAATTTGTTCACTCCATGGATCTATTAATTTAATTCTATTTGTGAGGATCTGTAATTGGCTTTTTGTTTTTATTTGTAAGTCTAGTATATAATAGTTTGCCGTTGATCTTCCTACAAAAAAAAAAATTATTAATTAATTAATATAAATTGTATGGTGTAATCAATCATAATCTGCATGAAATGCTGAAGGTAAATAACGTATTTAATTTGATAAGGATTAATATTGTATCCATATAAATTGCATTCCAATTACCTCATCATATGACACCATTTTTTTAAACATAAGAATAGGTATAGTAAGCTATCCATAAAAGATAGGCATATGCCATCGCGGACTTTTCTTTAGTCCTATAAAAGAGAAACGAATCCTCCATACATTATTTTGTTATTTCTCACAGGGACTAGGCAACGTTTTCGATGAAAGCTCCCAGTCAGCTTGGTTTTTTTTCCGACTTCTTCAACTACAATCGTCGTATTTCAACAAACTTTCACAAAACATTGACAAATTATACACGTTCACCTTCCTTTTGAATCACTCTGTCCATTGATGTGAACCATATGCCAATCTGTTTGGTAGTTTTTGAGTTTATCGCGTTCAGACAGACAGACGCGGCGGGGGACTTTATTTTATTATATGTAGTGATTATTTGAAATTAATTAAAATATTTAAATATTTAGTTATTTGTTTTTTGTTCGTACTTCGAACTTAATTTTTAGTGTTATGGTACTTTCAGTTTACATACAGGCGGGGCGGCAGATTGATAATGATAAGATAGGATAATGATTGATAATGTCCTATTAGTAGGACAAATCAGTTCTACAATCGGACCTCTTATGCGCAACTATTTGCCTGTGCTTAGCTCGCGTACTCTTCACGACCCACGCCACGGTATTTAGTTATTAATCTGCATCAATTTTAAAGCATATTAAATCTATTTTGCGAAAAGCCATTTTACTTTACTTTTGTTCCTACATTTCAAATGGCAAAAAAGGAACCCTTATAGTTTCGTCATGTACGTCCGTCTGTATGTCTGTGGATTTTCTCAGAAACTATTGGCAATATAGACGAAATTTGGAAGATACGTGTAATCTATGAACCGCTACACAATGACGTAGTGAAATTAAGAAAAAAATTTTTTTTGGGATAGGTCGCCATACATGTAACTGAAGTACGAAAAAAAGAAATTCATCGTATATTAACGCGAGAGATACCAAACGATAGGTCTTAAAAAATAATTTAAAAAAATAAAATTTTCACTTTAAAGAAAGGAGCATTAACAGGCGGCATATAGTTAATGAAGTCGGTGCCTACTCACTCAGACACTTTAAATTGTGTTCTATATTTGTTATAGTTATAAATATATCATTGTTGTAATTGTTATTACCTGGTAAGTACCCTTTCAAAGTGTCGGAGTTGGCACCGACTTCATTAACTATATGCCGCCTGTTAATGCTCCTTTATTAAAGTGAAAATTTTATTTTCAACTTTTTAGTTTATGTTTTTGAAGTCGGTTTTTTTTTAATTATTTTATTTTTCAATTTTTAGTTGAACGCATCTGTAACTTATTTGTATTTAGTATAAATGGGGCTTCTAAACGCGCTACTCAAATGAGACAGCACCGCGATTACGCAACGTAAATTCAGTGTCAAATTGATGCATCAGCATGCCTAGTACGTAGTGGTATTCCTACGTAAAACTTCAATCTTAATTATTATTTTTGTGCAAAGTGAACATTTTGGCATATTGAACCGTATGAAGTAAGCCCAACAAAAGGTAACTGCTGTAAATCGTTGAGGAATTCCCTCGACTGTTTATAGTCTTCATCATCAGACCTGTAATGGCACTTATAACCCATATGAGTGCAAAGTTCTCATCAATAGAAATGAGTTAAGCCCAAACATCAGGTAATTGCTGTAAATCGTTGAGGAGTTCCCTCGATTGTGTATGGTCTCCCTCATCAGACCTGTAATGGCACTTATAATCCATATGGGTGGAAAGATCTCATCAATAGAAATGAATCAAGTCCAAACACCAGGTAATTGCTGTAAATCGTTGAGGAGTTCCCTCGACTGTCTTTCAGCTCCATCATCAGATCGACTCCCGACCTTCATCAAATAGTACTAGTGATAGTACTTTATCAAAATACTTAAAATACGATACTTTAAAATACGATTTTCGAAGGTTGTCCTCGATTTCTCTGGGATTCCATCACCAGATCCTGGTTTCTTTATCATGGTACCACTCCGGAGATATCTCCCTTCCACAAAAAAAATCATCCAATTCGGTTCATAAACAACGAAGTTATCCCTGAACACACATAAAAAAAAAACAGATACGGTCGAATTGAGAAACCTCCTTCTTTTTTGAAGTCGCTTAAAAAATGATTTCAAGGTTACAAACATTTTTTTTAAATTAAGTCAACAGTTGATGATATACGCACTCCTAAAGTACTAATTTTTGTTAGAGTGATGTGTCCCCCTCTACCAGCTAAACCGTTGTTTTTGGATATGTGGAAAAAATTTATTACAGGAGTATATATTTAACGTAGTTAAAATGAAAACTATCACAACTAACTAGACTGTATTATTTAACGAGTAATAGATTAACTTATATAATGTACTTTTATAAGTAAACATTTTGTAAAAATTCCATAGAAAATTGACAGATAGCGTTTAGCCAATAAGCGAAAATTAGATGCATTTTATCTTTGTGATGTTATTGTAAAAGATAATTTAAAAAAAAACATTTTATGATGAAAACTACATTGTATTACTAGGTACTATAAATTTACGCTTTCCTTTGCAAAGTTTATTCTCTTCACAATCGATACTAAAAGTCAAAGGTTCACTGTAATAAAATAAGTAATAAAAATTGTCTCTAACTATCAGTGCACTCATGTTATTACTTTTCGGATTAGCCAGAGAGGATCGAGTGCCTTTTGAATAACTAACGAAATAAAAATGAAATATATTTATACAATAATCCTTAAATTAGATAATAATAACGATTAATGGTTAAGTTCGATTAACTTCGGGCTCGTTTTTTTATATTGTGTGGTGGTACGGAACCCTTCGTGTGCGACTCCGATTCGCACAAGGCCGGTTTTTTTAAATCTGTCGGCTTCGGTTACAAAATATTTATAAATATTGTAGATAATTTCGCGTGTCTGGCCTCCTAAAGGTTTCCCTTTTTTTCTATAGATGCCATCGTACAACTTAAAATTATTTATAGTTTGGGGTTTTAGCAACTTTATATATATATTTTCAACTGGACGCGGCCGCACTTTATCACATTTGAACCACGACTAACAAACGTCATATAGGTAGTGTACAATAGAGATAATGCTCTAAGAAGCCGAAATTAGCCGATTGTTTCTTTTCAAAGGTCGATATGCAATACTTACCGCCGGGTACTGTAGATATATTTGTCACTGACAACTATGTTGGCCTGTCAGCGCCATCTACTTTCCGCATTATCAACTATACCTAGAAAACCTCTCATTCTTTCTGTAAAATATTGTTTTATAATTAAATTATTTTTATTATAAGTATGTACTACACGTTTTTCTAACGCTTTAAACAATCAAAAACTAGCTATGTTGTTATTGTAGTGACTTGATTATTCAGCTATAACATATGCATGCAAACCTTAGGCGGCTGAGCGGATGTGAAAGGGTCGAGGCAGAGCGTCTCCGGGAAAGACACGAACTCGGAGCGCTTGGTGAGGCCCGCCTCGGTCCACTGCACACGCGCGATGTGCAAACACAGGCACGCTGGGAGCTAGCACACACACATTATATTAACCCATCAAATTATAAAAAAAAAAAAAAAACAGAAAAGTACGCAAATTCGCAGATACCAGACAATCGCCAAAGTCCTTTAATAAGAAAAAAAGGGATTTCAGGCGTACTCGGTCCTGTTAGAAATTTGATTGATTGGTCTAGCAATTCGATTGAATGGTCCTTTATAATATTAGTAGGAAAAATTTCCATAGACAAACTTTAGAAAGCAAAGTCTGAGACAAACGCCTATTAGCCTAGAAAAATTAAGTTAAATAATCAAACAAAAGTAACTGAAAATTTTACATTTTCTATAACCGCAAGATTTTTTTACTATATAGCTTTTTTTATCTGAAACAATACTAATAACTACTGCAAGTTTGCTTACTAAATCATAAAATATTGACATTTTAGATAATAGGGTAGTTGGCTGTTTTTTAACTTCCCGCTATCCAAGGGAAGTTATTGATTTGGGTCCGATTTTCCAAAATCAAGTTTACATCAGATCTCCACCTTTTGGGGTCCTGGGAAGCCATTCTGACCATTTTCGGCTGGACGTCTGTATGTGTGTGTGTATATAACTTTTTTTGTCGTACGGTATCTTGAGAACGGATTGACCGTTTAAGACCCGCATACGGCGTTTGAAAGGGTCAATCGAGACTTTGATCTGATTAGATTTTGAAGTCAATCGGTCGAGCTGTTTCAAAAAAAATTTACGTTTTTTTAACTTTGAGATTTTCCAACCGATCTATTTGAAACCTTATATAAGTACGTTTTTTGTACATAAAAACTGCGTCGAGTGCAGCCAAAAATATCAAAATCGAACGACGCGTTCAAAAGATATTGCAGTTCACAAATTTCCGAAAACGTGTTTTTTTAACATAACTTTGAGATTTTAAGATCAATCGATTTTTAGTTTTACACCAAAATTTTGTGCTTAAAAAATTACATATAATGGCGTGAATTGCATTAAAACCAAACGAAGCGTTCAAAAACTATCGTAGTCTACAAATTTCCGAAAAAGTGTTTTTTTGACATAACTTTGAGATTTTACGACCAAGACATTTTTGACTTTACACAAAAGTTTTGTACTTCCAAAAATTGCATAGAATGTCGTAAATTGCATTAAAATCAAACGAAGCGTTCAAAAGATATCGCAGTTCAAATATTTCCAAAATAACATTTTCTTTGATATGTCCCAGGTTTCTGAGCTTGAAGAACTCTGATGTATAGAAATTCTGTTTTTGGACTTGGAGAGCTTGGAAAATGAATATTTTGAGTTCGAACAGCTAAATAGCTTTCTATTTTTCGCTTTGCACTCGAAAATAGCGGGAAGTTTCAGGGATGGCCTGCAGTGTCAACCGATTTTTTTTAATATATATACAATTTTGTTTATAAAGGTAGTATATAAACAGTGAATTAATTTGGAAAAAAATCATTGATAACAAACTCATGAATGTTTAAAATGTCCTAACATACAGCGGGAGCAGTACCGCACGGTGTACTAGCCTGTGACGTCAGGCCATTTAAAATAATGTTAAACATTATGTAAGACAGAGACAGAGATAAATAATTTATAGCTTATAATTTCCATATTCTTAAACCGAATATAATATTGTTCATAAATTTTGTTATTGAAAGTGTATTTTTATATTTTCTTGATAAATATACTATTTCCAATATTAGTGTGATGTGGCAGACAAGGGCGGATCCAGCTTTCAAGTCAGGGGGGGTCACGTAGTCTAGCTCTAGTCAGTACAGGCACCAATTTGATCACAATAATAAATATAAATGGAAAAATGTAGTATTTTATTGTTATAACGTCAAAATAATTTTGATCAAATAATAAAATATTTTTTTTCGGCGAAAGTTCGAAGAAAGAAGACTACAAGAGGAATGATCGGCCCGCTCCCGGATTTGTTAGGTAATCGTTCGTTAGACATTGTGGGCCACATAACACTCTTATATCATAATAATCTAAAAAATTCACATAGATCGAGGAAAATCCTCACCCTTTGAATGTGGATTTAACCCTAAATAGGTAAACTAAGTATCTCGAATTCCATCTTCTTTACACTTTTTTTTTAATATTTTTTTTTTATTTTGTCCTAAATTTTTCTTTATCGTTTCCAATTATTGTCATTTGAAATTATTAATTCTACAATTAGAATGTGCGGGCAATGCACAGCAGCGGCGGCGCATTGTGAGCTGAAAATCGAGTTTCATACATTCAAATACTTTTCTCAAATGTGCCGCTTTTTTGGCCAGAAATTGCTTTGCAATTATGAATACAAGCCCAAAAATGGCATTCAAGATTATTAAAGACATAATCGGCGACAGTGTGTAAGTATACCCAAAAAACTGACATTTCCGTTATCGGCCACAAATCGATGGTTCTTATGATTATAAAGTCAACAGTAACATTCTTCAATTCAATTTCAAATCAACTTTATTTAGTTTATGAAATATTAAATTTCAAAGTAAGCGAATTTTTGTTGCCAAAAAACAAAAAAAATTCTAGTTTAAGAAATACTACAGATTTAGCAATTTGATTTTATCCAATTGTTAGATAAGAGATACAACAGCGCATCCACAGAAAATTTTTGTAAGTAAAAATCAGATTTAAAATCTGATTTATTTAACGGTAGACTTCCAGAGAAAAAAATTTTTATACAAATTGAAAAAAAAAATCTACTTCTAGTACTAGAGACTCACAAAAACGTTCTTAGGATGCGCTTTTGTATCTCATCTAATGATTGTATAAAATCTTCTGAATCTGAATAAAATTGACACTCGGTAGTTTTGCTCTTGCATTTATAACCATAACAACCATCGATTTGTGCCCGAAAACGAGGATGTCATTTTTTTGGATATAATTTCACACTGTGCGGCGTTTCGGGATTTTTTATAATGGTAATCAATTGTAATTAAAACATGGATATCTAAATCATCGCCTGATTGCACGTTATTTCTTTTTTAAATTATTGGATTTTTCGATACTTAAATTCGATTTTTAAACCACCAAAATTCTGTGAGAACCTCTAATTGGCTTCATGTTTATATTAATGTTTACTATGTGTAGCTGTTGGTTTTGTAAATAAAAATTATTAATTGTTTTTCTGACGTAGTTTCTTGCTAGAATAAACAATGACGTATTTAAAATATATGCAATAACACTGACAAGAACTAAAAGCACCTAGCACATGCATCGCAGGTAAGGAAATCTATACTAATATTATAAAGCTGAAGAGTTTGTTTGTTTGTTTGTTTGTTTGTTTGAACGCGCAAATCTCAGGAACTACTGGTTCGAATTGAAAAATTCTTTTTGTGTTGGATAGTCTATTTATTGAGGAAGGCTATAGGCTATATGTATAAAATAATACTATCTGTCTGTCTGTCTATTCGAGCAAATCTTTAAAACGGCTATACTGATTTAGATGAAACTTCACAGATATGGAAAGAAAGTAGTCAAAAGTGACATACACTACTTTTTGTATGTCTGTATGTACGTCCATCTGTCTATTCGAGCTAATCTCCAAAACGGCTTAAACAATTTTAATGAAATTTCACGGGTATGAAAAGGAGGTGTTTAAAAGTGACATACGCTACTTTTTGTTTGTCTGTCTTTACGTCTATGTGTCTATTCGAACTAATCTCCAAAACGGCTGAACAGATTTTAATGAAACTTTGCAGACGTGAAAGAAGTTTGTCAAGAGTGACACCAGCTACTTTTTGTGGCAGTCTGTCGTTTGTCCTCACTGATCTATCGGCGTAGATAAAGCCGAAACTATTAAGTCTAGGAAGCCAAAATTTTAAACAGTGGTTTATTTTATAAAGTGAGTATTAATTTCTAAGAAAGGAATATTTGGAAATTTCAAATTTAAGGAGGGAGGGATGGAGGGGCTTTGTATGAGAGTCTTTGTTCTTTAAAGTTAGAAACATAAAAGTTTTAATTTAAATAAATAATGACGTGTTTCAGGGTTTTTGGATTTCCACATTTTAAAGGTGGGAAACGGGAGGTGAAAAGTATGGGAGTATCGGTTTTCTTAAAGGAGTGGGAAGAGTGAAGATTGAAAGTTTGAATGGGTGTACCCAATATTAGTTTCAGCAAAAAGTACGTATATACTATTTCGAATGTTAATACTACCTAAAACAGGAATGTGTCGTCTACGCAAGCGAAGCTGCGGGCGGTCGCTAGTCAGTAGATATTACCGTTTGAAATAGACCTACTTAAACATTTTTGAAAATGAAATTAAACTAAGTAAAAAAAAGGCACAGATTTCTTCCTGAAACTTTGGCGGTACATAATCTTCAGAAATCACTACATATTATACAATAAAGTCTGTCTGTCTGAACGCGATAAACTCAAAAACGTATGTCGAAAAATCCAAAATACGCACTTAAACCGAAATTTTTAATGAATTTTAAAGAAAAAATGAGACCCCAGTATGTCTTTGATAATTTTGGATGCTATTTTAAGGCTTAAATTGCTAGACAAAAAAGCGACACATTTGAAAAAAAGTATTTGAATGTGCCTATAATTAAATTTGATTTTTATCCTATTGAGTGGCGCAAGGCGTGGAAACACAAGACCACGCTGCGCAGCAAAATAAAACTTGAATCGTGCTAACAATATTTTTATTACATTAGACGATCTAGCGCATCATATATTTGTTATGGAATTAAATAAATAAATAAACAGCACACAGTCGTATTATGCATATCGTTCGCTTAGATATGTGTTTGCCATCATACCAAGGATTTATTCCACTAAAATCAAAGAGATTAGAAAAATTATCAGTAGGCGAGCTACACTCAGCCCAGGGGGGGGTCATGACCCCCATGACCCTCCCCCTGGATCCGCCTTTGGTGGTAGAAACATACAGTTATATATTTCACAAGTTTAATGCACAATTTTTTTTTCAATGACAAATATATTAACTTAAGCTTTGGACGTATAATTTTTGTTCATTGGATAACAAAATGAATATGTAAAAACGTTACATATTTTGTAATCATAATTTTTGATATGTAGTCAATAGAGAAATAAAAATTTCACACGGTTTTGTTTAAATAATAATAATAAATATCAAATTCATTTTAAAAGTGTAACCAAATAGTAATTTAAAAATAAATTTTAAAAATTAAAATCTAATTCGCCGGTTATGAATTATGTCCAGCCAACTTAATGTTTTCTATTATTAGTAAAAAAATTTTTTTGCTATTGCCTCCTTAAAATTATACGAAATAAAATTGTCAACAATAAAATATTTGAAAACTTGCATTTTTAGGCCTGTGGGACATTTCACATGCGTTTATCTAGTCTCAAACTATGCAGAGCTTGTATTATGGGTACCAAACAACTGATCTACATACTAAGATACTTTTTATAATACATACATACACTATAGACATTTTACTCTTCACAACAGAACAAATACACATGTTTATGTACATAAATATTTGTCCCAGACAGGAATCGAGCCCGCAACCTTCGGGCGGCGTTTCCGACTACTCGACCAATCGACTACTCACAAAGTAACATATTTTATAAAACTATATATTTTAAAGTAAATGAATGTGCAGTATTTTCGTTTCCACCTCAAACTGCATAGGTAGAACTCATACTTACAGTTAACTTACCTTGCCAAAGCGGACAGTCTTAATGTGCTGGGTGTAGCTGGTGTGGTCGGTGGCGGTAGACCGGCATTTGCCACACCGCACACCCTTCACTCTCTCGGGTGCAGTGAACGCACGCAACAGTGCTAACACATAATAAAAAAAATCATATACTTTCATTTAGAAATCAAATCTGTAATCAAAAAGGTTTTGCACAATTTAATATATACTAGCGACCTGCCCGACTTCGCCCGAGTAGTAGACCATATATGCCTATTTTTATTCTGTCATAGCGTGTCGTATCAGCTTGTTGCATCTAGCGTATGGATTAGATTTAAATGTAATATATGCTCACTTTACTTAGAATATTTTAAATGTATTTTATTTCCAATTTTGGTAATATTTGGAAAAGTAAAAAAATATAGGTACATAAAAAAATAGTAAAATATTTCTTTGTATACAACATTGATAACTTCTGCCTAATTATATCACGCATGTCGCGTCGGCGTGGTATCGCTCGAATTTATTTTGTCGCGTGATAGTTTTCATTTTAGGGCAATTATAATGTGCATAAAATGCTTAAGGTAACTAACGTGTTTAATTTGATAAGGATTAATATCGTTTAGGCCTCCCTCAGGGTGAGGGGGCTTGGAGCTTAAATCCACCACGCTACTCCACTGCGGGTTGGGGATTGTAACGACCGCCATCTATTGACAGCGTCCGGGACCGACTGCTTAACGTGCTCTCCGAGGCACGGAGTCAGTGATAGTCATGTACTTAAGTCAGAAAAACTCATTGGTACACGCCCGGATTCGAACCATGGCTCTATGGCATTAGAAATTTGAGACAGGTTCGTTGCGCTTTAGGCTATCACGACTCCTGGTGTCAACCATATGCCAATCCGTTTGGTAGTTTTTGAGTTTATCGCGTTTAGACAGACGCGGCGAGAAACTTTATTTTATAATATGTAGTGATAGTAATATACCGGGTTGTTCTAAACCTCCTGCCAACTTAAAGTGGCCTACTAAGTACCAGCTTCTAAAACCAAATAAAAGCAAAAGAGAAAATTATGTTCCAAAATAAAGTTACTTTGTTTTAATTGTATAAAATCAACCTATTTTCACCGCTATTCGAACTGTTTTGTGCACCAGATGTGTTTCGCGGTTTAGTAACCTTGTGTGAACATTTAGGTATTGAGTAGCGTCGATATGACGCGGTCGCATGTGATGAAAAGGAAAATTTAGTCATTTAATACAGTCAATAAAAAATTAGGTTTTCTTTCGATGAATGGGAAAATATCAAACATGTGTTCTCCTATTGAACTTGTATATGTAGGTACTTACTAATTTGGCATAAGCAAAAAAAGACACCTTATATATATTTATTTAAAGTAATCTGTTCCCGATATTGCAAAAAATACGACAATTTCAAGCCAATCCAAAGCACTGGTGACAAAATCAACAACTGGTCTACTTCTTCGTCTTTTTTTGGTTAATGGCGTTCTAACATATGTTAATTCTGCCAATGTCTAGTGTAAAACTATTTTTATTGAAAGATAATAAAAACAGGCAACGTAGTACGGTTAATATGGAGTTTTTTTTTTTCAAATTGCCACAAAGAGTTACGACGTTCTACATGCGCCATTTTGACAAAAACATAAAAACTTAAATGCTTTCTCTAGGGTGGATGATGGCCACAACTTAAATACAAGACAGAAGCATATGTTATCAATTCCCAGGTTAAGGCTCTCAAAGGTTAAAAATTAAAATTCCAAAAGAAATGTTAGACTTGAATTCTAATCAATTTATAAAGCGAGTTAAAGTCCAACTCATGAAAAAAGCTTACTATTGTATCAGTGAGTATTTAAATAAGTACGACATCATTGTAATAGTTGTAAGCACTTTAAATTAAAAAGAAAAAAAAACAACAAGCTGTTGTCGTTGGTCATCATAAATCAGATTTTGTTAACATCTTCTCGAGTGCAAAAAATTATGAACACAAAACAAAAATTATGACCAATAATATACAAATTCCTATAAAAATAAAAAATAACACATTAGACTACGTTGATGATTACATATACTTGGGTAAACAAATATCTTTACACAAAACTGGACATCTGGATGAACTAAACAGACGTGTAAACATCTCCTGGAACAAATACTGGAACAATAAAGAAATCTTTAAATCAAATCTCCCGGTAATACTTAAAAAGAAAGTTCTAGACTCTTGTATTCTCCCATGTCTCTCATATGCCAGTCAGACCTGGATATTTAATAAACAAACACGAAACAAAATACAAATATGTCAAAGAGCGATGGAGCGTAGTATTTTGAAGTTGAAGAGACTAGATAAAAAACGAAATAAAGACATAAGAAAAATAACAAATGTACAGGATGCTCTACAACACTGTATGAAGTTAAAATGGAAATGGGCAGGTCATGTAGCCCGTATGCACGATAACCGATGGGCAAAAAGGGCCACTATTTGGACAGGACCACTTAATAAACGAAGCAGGGGAAGACCGACTGAGAGATGGGTGGACGAAATAAAGAACACAGCTGGCACTGATTGGGTAACAAAGGCCACAGATAAAATCTCATGGAGTAAGATGGAGGAGGCCTTTACTCGTAGAGAGGTCCTTAATAATTAAGTTTTTTCAATTAAGTTTTAAGTTTTATTTTTTTAAACATTTGCCTACTATTATAATTGAAATATTCATTTTTTTATTTTTAATGTTTAATTGCATGTAAATGAAGTCATAAATCGATTTTTTTAAGATATACATATTAATGATTAGTAACAATTTGTAATTGGTGATAGGTATAGGTAAATAATTTATCAATATGAATAATGAAATAATTAGAAACTTTGTAATATATGTAATATTAAGGAATTAAAAGGCTATAATAATAATAATAATAAAATAATATTTAAATAAAATAAACAGGGAGTAGTTTCTTGCCGGTTCTTCTCCTTCTAGTTTTGGAACCGGTACCTAATCAATTTATTTTGACTTTCAATAAGTGTGTGTAAACATCTTATATTGAATAAAAACTTTTTGAATTCGAATTTGAAAAAAATTTAAAAAACTCCAACAACTGGTCTAATTTACCAGCACTAAACTGACAAGTAAATTTTGTGTGAAAAGTGTTTGCAGACTGGCTGCCAGTATCACTGGCACTACTTACCTACATCAATGTGAATCGGTCGCACGTGTGCTTTACGTATTATTCAAAAATTGATGCCTGCCACATAAATCAGTATTTCAAAATAAAAATCTTTATTATTTGAATAAATAGCCACAGACAGCAATGAATAAAATAAATTTATAGACGATAACATTTGTTATAAGTGAAAAAAAGTGATGTGAATGGAGAAGTTTCATGATGTTCAAAATATCATATTTAACTCGAAGAATTGAAATATAGACCAAAACTAATAAGACAGTGAAAGTTTTTTTTTGAAATCCATCAATAAATGACTGAAATATAAATTATTGAAATTTATATATTTTCGCGCGGTTTCACTGGTGGCCTCTCACTGCCCGTGACGTCACATTGCCTACTCCATCGAGTGTCGCGTCGTCTCACTGCACCACAAATTATGCCGTCCTCGTTGTTATTATTTTACGAACTAAGTTCCTATATTCCATCCGAGTCTATAATATCTTATGTTTTTTATGTAATAGGTAAGTAGTCAAGTATTATTTGATTATAATGGAACAAGTTTTTGTAAAGGACAAAGTGATAATTTGCCTAAAATTGATATTTTCACAAGTATTCTATACTATATTTCAACAAGTACTCTGGTTTTAGGGTGTTGGTAAACTATTATGAAAATAAATAGGTACACAAATGTCTATAATAACCATATCAAATTTTAATTTTGTTGCATTAAATAATTTGTTTTAACGTCATAAATAGTAAAGAATAACATTACTAAGAATAAAATTCTTATTAACTTTTTTTTATTAGCAATAAAATGCAATAAAAGCTTGTTTTTAAAATATTTTTACCCTTTCTTTTTTTTTCCTCGTAATCGTAATCTACCTACCCAAAATGTTAGGTTCTTCATTGTTTTACATTATTGGCACAACGCTGTCAAAATTATTTACTCTATGATTATGTGGTTAACAAAGTTTTCTTTCTGTTCGCGCTGTGTAGGTATTTGGAGTTTTAACTGCCGTGCTTTTACACATTGGGACTATACCTACAATACTGACGACCGCTTAGCCTAGTGGGCAGCGACCCTGCCTGCTAAGCTGGAGGTCTCGGGTTCGAATCCCAGGTCGGGTCAGTATTTATATGATGAATATTAATACTGGCACCGGGTCTTGGTTGTTATATGTATGTGGTGTCTTCCCTTGGTAACCAAAATACAAGCTAATGCTTAGTTTGGGGCCAAGACGTTGTTGTGATTGTGTGTGTTATTATTATTATTATTATTACTTATACGCTTGCTTTTTGTCTCAATGGTCTCAGCCATCAAGAAAAATTACTCTTATCTATAGAAATAATCAAAACACTGAATGACGAATGCCAATGAATTCGTGCAGCGTGACGTCACACGTTGAGACGTCGCACGGAGCGAAATTATTTTTGCAAGCGCGCCTTTAATGTCCTGTAACTTCTTTATTTGTAGCGATATTTTCAAGATTCTTGCACACTTTTGTTTTATTTAGCTTAAGTTTTAATAATAGCGAATAAAAAAATTTTAGTAAACTTCTCCATTGGCTACATTTGTAACAGACTATGGTTGTAAAACTAGGAATATTAAAGACAGTGAGAGATACATATGAAGTAACACAGCTGCGTGTCTGCAGGTTAGGCATTCAAGCTTTACAACCATTTAGTTTGGTTTGTGTTACAACCATGCCCAGTCCACCCAACGCACAAAATAAAATAAAATATATGAAAAACAATAACTTAAAGATCCATGTCGAAAAAAATACTTACCAGTCAATGTGAAGGAACCGGTGAGGCCGCCTACTGCACCCATGGACAATGATACACTATCGAACTTATCGTACCGAATTGGACTCTGGGACAACAAAATGACGACAATTATTTATGTACAATAAACCCCCAATCAAATCCAACCTAACCAATAGTATTTAGCAAATTAGAAAGAAATGATCTCTACCTACAGTTGACAATACCAGTCAGAGTGCACTCAAGAGTATTCAAGATTGCAATCACATGCAATGACTTTTTTTGTGACATGATGGACATTCATCATCATCATCGTCTCAGTGACAGGAAGTCCGCTGCTGGACAGAGGCCACCCCAATTGATTTCCAATAGAACTTTCATAAAATTGTGATTGCAATGAAATTCAATGACTGTGATGTACACATTAAAAACACTTGTTCTGACTCATTCATGATCGCCGAATAACTACTAAAGCTACAAACATTTTGTAACAAAATTTTTAAACCTCTTTTTATCGAAAGATGCAAAACTAGGTTTATTCTAAATTCAAGACATATGGAGTGTAAAGAAGTGTTTTATTAAATTAATATGACTATAATAATATAATATAAATATTGCATTAATCAAATGTGATTATTATAAAAATTTATTACCTTCGCGGAGCAGACAGTACAATCCAGACGGGACGCAAGCGAACCGCGAAACGGAGGCGCGGCGGGGGGACGGGGCGCAGCGGCAGGCCAGCGGCGCGCAGCTGCACCTAAATGGCAAAACGACCGAGACACGCCGCGCTGCAGTCGCCCCGGCTCTGGTCCTGGCTCGGGCTCCGGCTCTAAGAAATAAGACAACCTCAGTCTCGTTCTGTTGTAAAATGTGAAATGCATAAGGGATGATCCATTAATTACATCACACCTCAAGGGGGGGAGGGGGTCGACAAAATGTGACATATCGTGACAGGGGGAGGGAGGAGTTCCATGTTTGTGACCTCACAATCCTCACATACAATTTTTTTACAAAATCGAAGTTTTTAAAAAAATAATTTCAATTGTTAACAAACATTGTACTAAACTTTTACATACTTGGATTTGTTTGAATACTTCCGTTCCCTATAAATTTGATACTATTTTTCTGGCCGAGTTTAACGATTTATTGTTTTCGAAATAGCGAATGTATTACTAAGGCGATAAGGCTCCTTTCCGATGTTGTAATTTTTACCTTCATAAACTAAAAATCTAAATGTGACGTCACACTAAGTGGGGAGGGTGTAGTTAATTGTGATGAAGTGTGACAAGGGGGGACGGAGGGGTCAAAAAATCATGAAATTGGTGTGACGTAATTAATGGATGATCCCTAAATGCAATAAAAACCAGGAACTGGGATCCAGGGCAATAATTGAGCAACACATGATTTACACTTCATATTCATTATACTCAAAAACTTTAACTATAAAGTTAAAAATATTCCAATCCATTCGCCCTTTTTATACCCCACAGCAGGGGCCTAGGCCTCCCCTCAAGATGAGGGGGCTTGGAGCTTAAATCCACCGAGCTGCTTCAATATGGGTTGGTGGGTTAAAAATATAATGAAATGAAATAGAAATCATTTGTCATTAATATTAACCAACTAGTTTTCCAAAGACGTTCACACTAGGCACAACCTGTATTGCAGAGGCCTAACACAAGATCAACCAAAATACAATTATACGACCGAGAACTTATAATATAACAACAAGATAAACTTAACCTATTTATGATTTCACATTTTATTTCATCACACTACACATACATACATAAGCCTAGTTACATGGATACATGGTAGTATGCAAATATACACCCATGCATACATATATACACAGTTTCATATATATAAACATACACACATATAATGCTAGATCCTGCTAAAACTTTGCTTTAACAATAATTATTTCCAATATGTTATGTTCTCTGTTTCGGTATACGTCAAAGACCGCAGCTATTTAGAAATAGTATGTTTAGCCTGACCAATCAATACATCTTTTAAATTACATCTGTTTGCTAAGATGTAGACATATACACTCAGAAAACCTACAAAACGCCCAGCAAAAGCATTATTACTGGTATATCCGTTTCATAAACCCGTCTGTTCCGCAAACCGATCATTAATGGGCGGCACGGGGTCAGGCCTCCTTTCAGGATGAGGGTGATTGAGGGTGATTGATCCACCATGTTGCTTCAGTGCGGGTTAGTGTAGTTCTAAGTCACTGTGATTTATTTGTATTTAATATGAATAGGCTTTTAAACACACTGCTAAAAGCGCCGTTTGGAGGAAACTGTCGACAAATTGCAGCATTAACCCCAAACTCCTAACCGTTAATAAGTGCTGTAGCTTCGAACAGATGATGACTCCCAGACGCAAACACCTGAATAACTAAAAAATAAAGCCCAAACACATTATGCGTGCCTATAAGATTTGAGAGTATACCTTGATTATCCTGGGATTCTATTATATAATCTTGACTAGGTGATAATGGGACCGCTTTGGGAGTATATCCTTTCAAACAATCAAATGATTTTCCAAATCAGCTCACAATCGAGGACAATATTGATGTACATTTAAAAAATTATAATAGTAAGTTAAATTCCTCGCACGCCAAATACAAGGTGCGAATACAGCAGAGCACAGATACCAACAATACAGGGTCAGATGAGTGAGCAGATGGCAAATATTATTCTTAATGCTTTTCACCACTGTTATGATTTAGGGATATGTTGTGGTGGCAAACAGACTGATGGAAGGGAAAACAAGGGTTCCTACTTTTAAATCTACATTTAAAGTAAAATGATCTGCACTAAAAGTGTCAGTACAACTTAGTGGAAATACATATACCATATCTTGACCCGAACATGTTTTTAACACACACTGACCGGGGTCCACCAAGTCTGGTTCATTCGATCGTAGCGCCGAGAGTACGGCAGAGGGTGTGGGCGGGGTGGAATCTGATCGCGTGGGACCCAGCACCCCTGGCGGCGTGGCTGGTGACGCCAGGGCACTCCATACACGTCCGCCTGCCAACCCCAGCGCATCCGACAGACAACCCGGCTGAAAAAAACCCACTTTAGGTCACTACTACTGGATTATTATTTCTTGTTTAATTGATGATGCTGTTGTTTTATTTAATGACTAGCAAACACCCTCTAAAACTAAGTGGTCAAAGGGGATCAAAGGGTTCTATGCCAAAATTTAAAAAAAAATAGTTCCATGTGTGAAATAATTATTACACATAGTTTTTAAGGTTTTGTATCCAAACAAGTATTTGCAATATCTATGGAATTAGACCATTGCCTGACCTGATGCTAATATTATAACACAATTGTAAGATAATTCAGCATACCTAATGATTAACACATAAACATATTCTTAAACTAAAACACCTGTGCATTCAACAATTCTGGTAAGTCTTTTATTTTATTGTTTAGGTTGCCAGTTTGTCAATTCAGCAACAAATGTAAATAATTTAGAAGCATTATAAATTTAAGGTATTATTTATTAGGTAGTATCTTGACTCACAGCCATCAATACTCACCACTGTGACTTTCTTGAACACATCTTTGAATTTGATCAGGTGAGTGATGTGAATAGTAAATAACCTAGATTATGTTGATGTCATAAAATAACTACATATTGTTTTGTGGATTCAAACTGAAAAGGACTTGCACGTTTCAACATGAACTTAATGGTTTTCGGGTCTATCCCACTAGTCCCAGTGCGTTGACCCAGGCTGGGACAACTGGCACTGCTGGCAATTTAATTAATTTAGTCCCAGAAGTCCCAGTATCGTTATCGCCGCATACAGTCTCTTTTTTCTTTATCCGTGCCATATGGTGCCGTACCTCTTTGGTATTAAAATTATAATTACTTGTCTGAACTGACTTTGTCACTTGAATCACTTGTCAAAGCATCACCAGAGATGTGATGCTTTATTTTGGACACGAATATTATGAACATTTACGCAATAAATGTGGAAAAACAATATGGAGTTGCAGTGAACGCAAAAAAAAAACAAAGTGCGCTGGCTCAGTTACTATTTCGAAAGTAGTTGAAACTAATACGAAACTTCGTTTTCGCGCAATTCCACTTAAAAAAATTAAAGCTGCATAGACATAAGTTCTTTTTTGTAATACTATTTGTATCGTGTGACAACCTTGCAATATGACGCTGGCGACGGCATGTCGCGCAACATCAAAATCGGTTGCATCTTTTCAATTTGCCATCTTGAGGCAATGGTTTTGCGAGATTCGTTTGTTTTTCCAACACTCTTTTGTTACAACACACTTATAGTTACGATCACTACATATTATAAAATAAAGTCACCCGCCGCGTCTGTCTGTCTGACTGAATGGGTTATACTGAAAAACTACCGAATGGATTGGCATATTATTGACACCAATGGACAGAGTGATTCAAGAGGAAGGTTTACGTGTATAATTTATTAATGTTTTGTGGAAATTTGTTGAAATATGACGATTATTGTTGAAGAAGTCGGAAAAAAATCAAGCCGGCTGAGCGCTTTCATCAAAGACGCTGCCTAATCCTTTTGAGATATAAAAAAATAATGTGCGGAGGAATTGTGTCTCTTTTATAGGACTAAAGAAAAGTCCGCGATGGCATATGTCTGTCTTTTATGGATAGCGTACCATACCTATTTTTATGTTTAAAAAAATGGTGTCATAAGATGAGGTAATTGGAATGCAATTTATACGGATACAGTATTAATCCTTCTCAAATTAAATACGATATTTACCTTCAGCATTTTATGCAGATTATGATTGCCCTTAACACTATACAATTTAAATTAAAATCTTAGGAGCTATCACGAAATATAAATATCGCGCGACCAGCCGGGCGGCCATACGGGACGACGCGACACGCGTAGTTAGGTTAGGTTATATGTATTTATTCTTTACTTTTTCAAATATTTATAGAATTGGAAATAAAATACTTTAAAAATACTCGAAGTAGGATGAACTTACGTCACATTTAAAGGTAATTAAATCCAATCCACATGTTCGGCGCAACAAACTGATATGACACTATGACAGAAAAAACATTACAGCTTATATGCTCTGCTACCCGTGCGAAGCCGGGGCGGGTCGCTAGTATCAACATAAAAAAGACAGAAAATAATCATAATCAATTATCTTTATTTCGTAGTTATGCAGCATAATCTTGAAATATGTCACAAAAGTGAATTTATTACTTTGTGGGAAAACTTTTTCACAAAAGCACACTAAAACAAATGCTGGTTTCTCATTAAAACCATAAAAAATTGTTCAAACAATGAGTTCTTATTCATATTATTAAAAGAAACCAATAGGCGAGCGGTCTACAACCATTGATTGTTATCATGTAAATAGTTTGATATTTTTTCATAAAGCTTTCGTTTTACTATAATTTTAAATTTGTTAAGTGGTAAATCTTGTATCTCAACTGATATCTTATTGTAAAAATGTATACATTGTCCTTTAAAAGATTTTGTGACTTTACTGTGGCGACTAACATAGTCAGCAAGTTTGTCTTTGCTTCTTGTATTAACATTATGCTGATCACAATTATTTTTTTAACAGTACTATAATTTTATTTACATACATTATGTTTTCAAATATATATTGAGACAGCAATGTCATTATGTGAATTTCCATAAACTTGTCTCTAAGTGATACTTAAGGCCATAGGTCCTAAATTGCTCGAACAGCTCGCTTCTGCAGCTCGAAAATTTTATTCATTAGCATTGCGTCTCCACAGCAAAACGCCATAAGTTATCAAACTATGGAACCCACTGAAATACACTATATTTCGTCTTGGCGCTGAGGAGTGTCTTCCTAAGGAGTGTCTTCATGAGGAGACAATCCTGGCTGCAGCATTATGTCATCGAAGTTACATATGTATTCTAAATTTCAGTCCGATATCTTCAGTGGTAGTGGGTGAAAATCGTGTTCAAAAATTCCATTACATACAAACAAACATACATTCACGTGGAACTTATAAAAGCATATTAAAAAGAGGTCATATGCGGCGATAACGATCCTGGGACTCGTTGTACTCGTCGCCTCGACTGGTGATTTACAAAACCGAGGATTCTTGGTAAGTTTAATGAACTTTTATTTATTTTATTTTGTGTGCGCGGACGCGTCATAAGTAGTAGTAGGTATCACGTAGGTAGCCGCCGTGTATTTGCGTTTCCGAGGTTTGCGTTACCTTACGCGTGCGCTGTAGAGGTTTGACGAGACTGGAAATTAATTCTTTTTTCATGTTTTTCATGTATAACATTTTTTCTTGCACCTTTTGTCTAAAGGTCAAAAAAACAATCTGTACAACCTGCTTATTTTGGGACAAACAAATGATGATATCCATACTGTATATCAATTGTCTAGTACCCCATAATACAAGCATAATACTTGCTTAGTTACTTTAGGAACTAGATAGCGCTGTGTGGGATGTCCCAGATATTATTATTATTATTACATACCCATAAAGTAACAGAAGCATATTTAAAGGGTTCAAATCTAAAAATGATGATGCATCCGCCATACAGTCCAGACCTCGCACCATGCGAATTCTTTTTGTTCCCGAAAATTAAAGATAAACTTAGACGTATACGTTTTATGAGCCCTAACTCAGCGGTGAGTGAATTCCTTGAAGCTATCCCTGACGAGTATCCATGAAGAGGTCCCTGAAGAAGATTGTTAAGGCTCATTTATTGGATGATATTCAAAAAAATAATCTCACAAGCTGTTAAATAGCATTAGAGTGAGTGATTTCATTAAAATTTCGGACTTGAGTTATTATAGTTGAATTCTGTGGGTCGTAATCTGGCCTCTACCCGGCCCTGCCTCGGACTGACTGAGCCCATATCTTGTTCCCTTCTATGTATGCCCGATTCAATGAGTGAATCTTCATGAGGTATACAAATTTTTTATATGTATTTAGTATTTAAGTTTATATTTAATATTATTTTTAATGTCTTATTTAATATTATTTTTAATGTCTTATGTAATATTTGATTGTTTGCACGTCTGGATACACCCATGCGATGCAATGACAAGTAAAATACCTAGTTAGCTTTTATATGCTCCTGGATGTCAAGTGGCATATGAACTACTACACAGCCAATACACTCTCACTGTGCAGTACCTACTAACCGTCTCGGTGTACGTGTATCATGCCTAACTGAACAGTGAGATGATTATTTCTATCTATGTTTCTAACACCGAATTTTTATCTGGACAGGTATTTGATTGGAGTGTGTATTTATAGTATGTATATTTTTATGTATAAAATATTTTCGGGATTGGCAGAATATCAGCGATGGTCATGTTCGCCAGCGTCTGACCATCATTAGGCTGAGTTGATTCCTTTTGCCACCAATTTTGTAAGCTTAGTGTTAAGGATTCCTTTAACTGCTTTTTTGGTTTTTGGCAACAAATGATTTTATTTTTGAAAGAAAGAAAGAAAGAAAAAATCATTTATTTGGCTATACAACTTAAACAATATATAAAACTATAAACTAACATAATAGCATCAATACAAGAAGAAAAAAGATTATTATTATTTAATTATTTATAGAATGATAACTTATGATGAGACCTGGATTTGACAATAAGCGCCCAAAAATAAGCAAGAATCATTACTGTGGAAATTTAAGGATGAGAAACCTCCTCAGAAGAATAAGATTTGTTCATCGGCAGAGAATCAAATAGCAACTATATTTTGGGATGTTGAAGAGATTTTACAAATATATTATTTGCTAAAAAAAGACTACTGTGTATGCCATATATTATGCTAATTTGTTGGATCAACTGTAAGAGTCAATCAAGAAAATTATAAAGAAGAGGCAAATTCAGTAGTGGCATATTATTTTCTACAATAATTAATTTGTGCGTACTGCTCAAGCAATAGAGCAAGCCATGAGCAACAACAGCTTTGGAAAAATTGATCATCCATACAAATGCCCAGACTTAGCATCCTGCGATTATTTCTTGTTTAGATTTGTGAAAAAAGATTTAAGAAGACAATGACTGCTAACAGATGATGAGACAACAGCAGCAGTAATTGAGCATTTTGACAACAAACTAAAGACACAATTTTTTTAAATGTCCCTTATGAAAAATGTAATGCATTTCCCTCTCAGGGGCTACACTGAAAAATAAAAACTAGTCTTGATGCTCATCTTTTCTCTAACAGTTAGGTAGATTACTTATCAACTTCCCCTTGTAAGAGCCAAAATAAGATAGATGTACTCACTTTCTTTGACAATGATTGTGTTTCTTCTTCAATACAAGACAGTAGAACATGTAACAGCTCATGTGCATCTTGCTGCTCTGGAGGAACCACCCACCCAGCCGCACGTAGACTCTGCAGTACGCCCAGTGGGCACACCGGCGTGCCACGCGCCGTCTCATGGGTCCCATTCACAACTGATACAATATTTTCACACTTACATAAGACATTTACAAATTCATATTTAAAACATCCACCATAATTACTCACCATCAATAACAGTGTAGAGTGTCGTGATCATGCTGTTATTTCCTTGAATTTTGGAGTATTTCTTTAACCAATCTATGAATGTTGGACAAGCTGCCAATGCCTGCAGTAGGGTGTTTAAAAAACACGTGCGACCAAGGTTCTGCAGGCCTGCAATCTGACCTCTGCGCTTGCGAGTCCGCGGTGCACCCCCCGGACCCCATAGCACGAATGCACCCACAACAACGGCTGCAGTCAGTCCCGCGGCTACGAGGATGCGGTCACCGCTATCCATCACTCTTGATTAACTGAGTAAACTAAAACCCAAATTCTTCACAGTAAACAGTAATTAATTATGACATTGTGATTTGTGATTATTTTGTACGTCATATTTTAAATGCTGGTTGCGCTGCTGTGTTCTACCTGGTTCTACCTAATATTTTTGAATCGATTTAACTTGAATTTAAAAGGTTAAATATCTCGGATTTGTAATTGGGATCGATTATTATACTTAATCAACCTTTTTTTATTACATCAACAAAGGTTGCAATTTAGTTTATTCAGTATTATTAAATTAGGTAGTTCAACTTCTCTCACTTTTCTACCTTTTCTATTTAAAAAAAATCTATTGAAAACTGTTAAAATTTCTAATTCCTATTGATTCTTATTGATATATGAGGTAAGGTAAAGCATAGCGATGTACTGGCTTCACAAAAAAAGTGTTTCAACCGGTTTTTCCAAAAACTGATTACCTTTGCTAGTCTATTTGAAGGGTGTGTCATGCTTTGTGTATGTATTTCCAACGGCTGGAATTTATGAAGGTTCTCAGGTACTTTTTTTTGCAAAGGAATGACTTTTTATATTTGCTGGGGAACTCAAATATTTCATTTTAACTTAAATGACAATGACCATTGCGCTATAATATGCAATTGACCTACGTTAATATTAAATTTCAATCAACTAACTAATAAAGGGCATTAGTTGATCGATAAAAAGTAATGTTAATGCCATTTCCTATTATCTTATTAAAAAAATACTTGTAACAATAAAATTTAATTTGCAGAATAATTCACGGAAACGAATTTCATAACTTAATATTAATACTTGAAACTTTCTAGACGTATATAGTTTGATATTATAAATAAATATTAAACGCACAACATCAAAGCAATAAAGCCGTCACCAATCGATGAGTTCTCACATGATTTTCAGTTCCGTTTGTTGGAGTTAAATAACTTTGTCACATTATAAGGGAGGGGTTCTAATGAGTATTTATTAAATAACAAATTATTAAAGCATATGTCTATTGAGTATTTTTAAAGTTAGTGATTGATTGCATTGATGAACTAAAAACTATCTAAAGAAAAGCCGTAATAACCAGTTTTTTCTAAAAACACCGATATTAAAACCGGTTTTTAAAAGTAATGCAACGCTAGGTGTACCAACTAGTAACCATCATGTACTGTCAATGAAATGCACAGATCAGAACGAAATCAATCGCTTTCAACGTCCTGGCTCATTAATCAAAATTTTCAAGTTAAAAACCATTATTATTTTAAATATTATTATTAGTTTTTTAATTAGAATTTAATTCACTATTATTAGTTAAAAACAAGCAGACTATTTGATGTACAGATGAGTTGTTAGCGGAAATTAGAGCATATTATAAGGACGAGTTAACATGACACCTCGCTCAAATGACGTTTGTGTAATGTATAGTGTGCAAAAAAAAAAAAATTTTTTTAGAAATTTATGGATTTAATTTTGGTACGTACTTAAGGCCATGTGATATCATATGTTAAATAAATTGAACAATACTGAACAATTAATTTCTGATGAAAATAAAACAAATAGAAATAATTTGTTAAGAAAAACTCAACAGTTTTAACAAAAATGTTCAAACGTGGTTATTAAAATTAAAAGGCACAAGGTTATTGAATACCTTCTCAAAAAAAAAAAATATTGATGAATTTCCCAGATGTTTTTGAAAATACATCTGACGATAAAATTGTCCCTGTGAAGGCGGTTTATCTTAATGCGCCTGCTTAGCACAGTGAAAAATCGAAGTTACAACTAAACAAAAAGTATGGAGGTAAAGTGAAATCCTCACGAACCAATGAAAATTTTATGAATTTACTCTAAAATAATGCTATTGTAGTTATAAATAATTTAATCGTATAAACTATTTTCTGTATGTTCTATATGTATGTTTTATTTCATGCTCTATTTATCACTGTTTGTTTCCTGAATAAATAAATAAATTAGTAATCATCTGTTCAGTTGACGTTACAAGGACATTTTATTAATATTTTTTTTTTTAGGTAAGACTTCATTTTTTTTAATTTTGAGGGGAAGGTATAAATTGGGCCATATTTTTGGGAAAAATATTAAAAGTATGTGTTATAAATTTTTTTATGAAAAGTATATATTTTTTATGAAAGTTTACACCTGTTTAAGCAGGATACAGCAACAATTCAATTGTATCAAATAACAGCCACAAATGACACTTTTACCAGTTTCTTGCGTTCCAGACAAAAAAATATCGCCAAATTTGCTAACGTGTAGTGATTTAGCTGTCAGTGTCACGCGTTTCGGACGTTTCGTTTTAGGCGTTTGTGGCGTTTGTAACTGCAACGTTACATCCACCTCGGCAGGTGGATTATCGTTCGATCGTGTTCATTTAGAGTTTTGACATTTCATACGGTATTATTTTGACATGTGACATTCGATACCGTTCCAGACACAATTTATGTGTTATAATGGCTTTGTTAGTGAATTAATCGTTCTTAAGAGATTAGAGTGTTTATTACTTTATTATTACTTTTTATGGAATTTTATTATACTTCAACGGGTCATATCATATGACACAATTTTTTAAACATTTTTATTTAAAAAAAAATGTGATTGGAAAGCAATTTATATGGATACAGTATTAATCCTGATCAAATTAAATACGTTATTTACCTTCAGCATTTCATGTACATTATAAATGCCTTTACACCATACAATTTAAATTAATATCTTCGGAAATATCGCGAAATAAAAACTATAGCGCCACAAGCGACAAGCGTCGGAGCCGGGCCGGGCGGCGGATGGGCCGGGCCGGGAGATCGGCGCGCCATACCCCGACGTGATTCGTGTAATGGAAAATTAGGCCGAACTTATCAATGTTGTATACATAGAAATATTGTAGTTTGTTTTTATTTATTTATTTATTCTTTACTTTATCAAATATTTATAGAATTGGAAATAAAATACAATAAAAATACTCCAAGTAAGATGAACTTAAATATATTTAAATCTAATCCACATGTTCAACGCAACAAGCTGATAGGTCAATACGACATAAAAACACTACGGCTTGTTTGCTCTGCTACTCGTGCGAAGCCGGGGCGGGTCGCTAGTGTAAGCTAAGTAAAAGATTGTCTGTCTCTAATAACTAAAATAAATAAATAAACAGTTGTTATGCTATCGCTACTCGCTTGACGACAGCTAGGGATGCACAAAATATTTAATATCGATATTTATATCGATATAAATATCGAAAGCTGGAGAATATCGATATTCGATATATCGACCGTTTTAAGCCGATAATATCGATATATATCGATATATAAAAAAAATAATTTTACAATGCCTCCCGTACATGAAAAGTGAAAGTGAAATAAATTTTCACATGTGGGTATTTTTCTGAAATACGGATACTGAGCAATTTCGTAAAAACTTTCAGATAACAGGCTATTTTGGACTACATTATGGATAATAGATGTATTTTACAAAACTATTAAGCCATAGTGCACTCATTATGTTCATGTATTCGAGAAATATTTAGTAACAATTAAGTGGTAAAGACACGTCAAAAACGAGTAAAACACGAATCTACCTATAAAACATTATAAAGTTAAATAATAGGTGGTAGAAAACTAACAAGGCTATCAAAGAAAACTTTTTTTATATGAACGTAAGGATTTGGAATAAATATAGAAGGACTCACTAGAGTGGATAAGACATCTATACATAGACTATTGTTTTTTTCAAAAGACGGTAAAGACAAGTTTCGGTCCTCAAATATGTATCTCCCTATATAACGTTACAATTATAAGGAAATGTTAATTTGATAGGAATTTTTAAAGGTGTTTTTATATTGTCTGACTTCTAAAATAAAATAACGTGGTCGCACCCACCGGATACCATGAAAACGTATGATTTTAATGGTATATATAGTTTATAAATTACGTATTTTAAAACAATTATCTTAGGATTATTTAAAAAACAGTTATGTACATACATATCTTGTAATAAAGAAATAAAATTTCCAGTCCATATCTTTCAAATAAGATTAGTGCAACTGTGTTTTGTGTAGGTCGTAGAAACATCCATGTCTTTCAGAGTAAAGTTTCGTTTCATAATAAATTTTGCAATGAAATAGACTTTCTATAAAGGTTTTTCGACATCAGATTTCATTTAATGATGCAAGACGTTTTTAATATCGATATAAATATCGGAATCAGGTAAATATCGATGTTCGATATATCATACTTTTAAATATTGATATAAATATCGATATTTCTATGCGTATAACATCGATAATATCGATATTTCGATATATCGTTGCATCCCTAACGACAGCGGGGTTCGGCGCGAGGAAGCGGGAGGAAGATCGAGTTTCGAGCTGGGTGTCATGTTAATGCGTACGTATTGTAGATTAGGGTTAAATATGGGTTAAATCATGAACGTTGCGAAGCGAACGTCCATGAGTTATTAACTTCCGAGTTGCCAAGACTTTTTGACCAGTTGACTGACAACATCTATGCTGACAACCATCAACAAGTCAATGTCAGTATCAGATTGAAACTTGAGTCATATCGAGTCATATGTCCATCTGATCTGCGAAACTTTTTTTGGTTCTATCGGGCTATATTGAAGGGTTTTATTACCACAGATTATATTTATTACTCAGATTAAACTGAAATTAAAAAAGTTACCTACAACAGAAATACAATCATTCTTTGTGTATAAAAATGTTCTACAAGCTGTGCGTGTTCCTTTGTTTGCTACTATCGTTGAATAATGTAGAAGCAGCACAAGGCTTTGACTTCGGTGACTTCATAGCCACTGTTCTTGGGGTAGGCATTGCCGTCATAGGAATTCTGGCTTGCCTCGGCAACTACGCCAGGCAGAAAGCAAAAGAAGAATTCTATACATAAATGTCCTCTTCAAAACCGACATTATTTCGCTATGTAACTGGTAAAATTTATGTGCCGATTGGATAACTTGGTTGTTTGCATTATGTAGTTCTAATAACAGTTATGTATTTTTCCAGGGAAGCATTCAGAAACTTTATTGCCCAACAAGCAATTACACAGAATAATCATTAATTAACTAACAACTATACAACCTACCTATATTTTGTTTTGTAAATCTTTCAACGTTATTCCGAGATGATATCGAACATTCTTAAATGTGTGAGATATAATAACAGTGAATATGAAAATAGCACATGAACTGTCAAGAAAGCACTGGAATAGAGAACAAAATTAAGTAATGTTGAGCAAAAAAAGGGATTTATATATATTATATGGCTAAATAAAACATTGTGCAAGTAGTATGTATGAATAAATCATATTTTTGTAGTTGATGCATCTTTTTATTCATTCACTGTAAATACACCCATTAAAATGTCTTAGTATCCAGATTTAAATAAATTTTAGAGGGTATGTTAAATATTTTATACCGTCATCAATATTCTTTTAATTATGAGGAACATTGAAAGTGCATGCATTTCACAGGACATGAGCCCATTCAATATAGCCATAACATTCAATACACTACATTATTATTACTTATTCACTAATCTGTTGCTCAAAAATTCCTATTTGTTGAATCACATAATTTTTCTTTGCCAATTTTTCTTTTTGGTCTTTGTCTGCGTTTTTAAGTATGCCTGATTTGATTTTGTCTTCTAGAGTCTCAATTTCTCTTAACTTTTTTCTAAGATTTTTTATTTTCTTTGCAGGCTCTAACTGAGTTGATGTAGCATTGGTTATTACAGATTTCTCAGTGGTAGCAGTTGTTTCAGTGAATATTGGTTCAGATATAGTGCATGTTGCTAGTTTTTCTGTTGCTTCTTCTGACCCTATAAATAAAAGAAAATTTATAATATAAATACATAATAATGCAACGGGCAATATTAGTAATTAGGTTTATGCTTTTGCATTTAACATTATTATTATTACTTAAAATTTCTCGAACTGGCCACTTACAATAGAAAAAATAAAAAGCCATTTTTAAAATTTGAAAATGGAACTCTCTGGGAACATGTTAGTTTTTGAATTGCGGGATAGTCATTTGTTTCTTGATTGTGGCGTCAGTTTGAAAATTGTGTGTCGGAATTTTAATGAACTTAAGGGCGCAATTACAAATAACGGCATGTTTAGGTAGACTTTTAGGAAGTTTGGAAAGGTATATTGTTATAAACCTAATTGTGAAATAAAGAATAGTTCTTAATTTACAATCATGTTAAAAAATATTTGCATATTTTTCTTCTTGTAAAATGAACATTTTTCGGTACATATTACACCATCATTACAAGGTTTTTTGAGATTAAAAAATTATTTAAGTATAGTTAATACTTCATCCTTTTTTTCTGTTAGAGGAAATTTTGATAATGAATGGAAAAGTGGCAAAAAAAAATTATCAATAATATGCAATTTCAGCTGACAGTTAATTGACAAGCGAACAAGATATTGTGTTTCCGTCCGCTGTGAGCAGCACTAGTGAAAGGTTGGGTATATTAATTTTTTCTTTTCCAGCCGAATATGGTACGTATGCTAAAGTTGAACTCAATCACTCTTGAGACTTAGCTGTAAAATTTTTAATATTATTTTATGAATTAAATTAGTTTTAATTATTTTTGTTACTAAGCAGATAGCTTAGCAATTAAACATAAAATAAAAATCTTACAGTATATATACAATTATACTATATATACAACGTGCACCGGAGGTACCTGAGGTATTTTAATAGGACCTTCCAATCAATGTTAGGAACAAATTATTTCAATATTTTTTTTCTGTCTGTTGCTCGTTGTTTGAGATATGCAAGAAAATGTAAATATTAGAATGTATACTTTTCGTCGTGCAGCGTAGCCTAATAAACAATGTTATCGGTTTGTGGAGTAGCGAGCAAGGAACCACAAGTAACGAAACTTTTACACAGCATCGCACGGTACGGCACGTAAGTTGAAAAATCTGCATTGTATAAAGTGAATCAATAATAAGACAAATTAATTAAATAATTAATCACGTTTCTCAAATAAATAATTCTGATTTCACTTTAAAAATTACAAATAACAGGAATATAAAATTATTAGTAATCTATAGGTACTTAACATTATAAAGCTGAAGTTTGTTTGTTTGTTAGAACGCGCCAATCTCAAGAACTACTGGTTCAAATTGAAAAATTATTTTTGTGTTGGATAGTCCATTTACTGAGGAAACCTATAGGCTATATTTTTTTTTTGTTTGTTTGAACGCGCTAATCTCAGGAACTACTGGTTCGAATTGAAAAATTCTTTTTGTGTTGAATAGTCCATATATCAAGCAAGGCTATAGGCTATCATTACATCACGCTACGACCAATAGAACCGTAGCATCAATGAAAAATGTTGCAAAAAGGAAAAAAAATATTCCTTTTGAGAGTTTCCGTTGCGCGGTGCGTAAACGGTTGATGTTAAGCGAAAATCATATATTATGGAATTGTTGCCCATTAAAAGTTCTAATTAACATTATGAAGCTGAAGAGTTTGTTTGTTTGTTTGTGTTAACGCGCTAATCTCTGAAACTACCAGTCGGATTTGAAAAACTCTTTCTGACTTTGTTAGCCTAAATATAACGGAAGGTTATAGGCTATATACAGGATGAGGTTTTAATGACCAGTCAAATTTTTATATAATGGTCTGTGGTAGAAAACCGATAGCCGTCTTGTTTCCTTTTAGTATCGTTCTATAGAAAAATATTGAGATATGACTACACAAACCTTTCCCGAAAAAACCAATAACTCTTGTCACCATTCATGCCCGCCGCCCCATTCCCTTTCAAGGCCTCGGGCGCGTACGTTTACTATAGCGTTAAGAAGGCAACCAAACGTTATAAAATAACACTGTAGATAAAATAATTTATTATGAAAATGTAACTCATGTTTTATTTACGCAATGAAGTCTATTGATGATACCTAACATCTAGAAAAATATTGGCCGGTTACTAAAATCTCACGGTCTATATAAAATCGAACTGTCTGTCTATTCAAGCAAATCTTCAAAACGGCTTGACCGATTTTGATGAAACTTTACAGATATGGAAACGAAGTAATCAAAAGTGACATACACAACGTTTTGTATGTCTGTCTGTACGTCCACCTGTCTATTCGAGCTAATCTTCAAAACAGCTAAATCGATTTTAATGAAATATGAAAAGAAGGTGGTTAAAAATGGCATACGCTACTTTTCGTCCGTTTGTCTGTCTGTACGTGTATCTGTCTATTTGAGCTAATCTCCAAAACGGCTGAACAGATTTTAATGAAACTTCAAAGGTATGAAAAGGAGGTGGTCAAAAGTGCCATTCGCTACTTGTTGTCTGTCTGTACGTGTATCTGTCTATTCGAGCTAATTTCCAAAACGTCTGAACAGATTTTAATGAAACTTCACAGGTATGACAAGGAGGTGGTCAAAAGTGGCATACGCTACTTTTTGTCCATTTGTCTGTCTGCACGCGTATCTGTCTATTCGAGCTAATCTCCAAAACGGCTGAACAGATTTTAATGAAACTTGAAAGGTATGAAAAGGAGGTAGTCAACCGACACTAATCATATTGGCGCGCACGCTGATTTCCGATATCCATTATACACCGACTTCTCCATATTGTAGGACAGTTTGTGTAAAACATTGTAAAATATAACATTGTACATTCTGGCATTTTATGAAATAAAAGTAATTTTTAATCTTGTATGGTTCTTTCCATAAATACTTCAATACCTAATCTAATTCAAAGGAGTAAATTAATTAAAATAAAGAACTAGGTCATTTTGATAATAGCACTTTTTCTAACCAAAGTGACCATCCGGCCGGTGCAATATAAAATAGAATACTTTTCTTTATGTTCTCATGTACTTCCCAATTCCTTGCCTTGAATGGAATGAATCCCTTAATTAAAAACATTGTATTGCCATGTGACTAGTGTCCGACGGAAACCCCATATTTTCTTTTGCCAAAACCGAAACTTTACTTTTTAATTTTTATCGGCCAAAACCAAAACTGACACTTAACTTTTTACATGAAGCAGAAAGGACCTAGCAAAAATTATTCTACCATTCATAAGCTTTTTGACACTACCTATCAAACTCACATGCAATTATCAATCAAAAAGTACAACAAAAAGTGACAGACCTACCATACTCATGTAGCGTACTTGTTACATGTTAAAATTTATTTCGGTTTGAACCGAAAATTACATTTTCTTTCGACCGTAACTGTAATTATGCCGAAAGATGAATTTTTCTTCTGGCCAAAAGTTTGAAAAACGGCCGAAAATCTTGAAAGCCGAAACTAAATATTCGGTTGGACACTGACATCAGAGATATTGATTTTCATTTTGAAGATAAAGAGGCGGTGATAACAAATGTCACTGAAACTCTTACAAAGTACACATAAATAAAAACAGATACCAACCATTCTTCTTTTTCTTCTTTTTTTTGGTCTTATCTACGTGAATGAGCATACCAGGAATAGGCTGCACTATATCTTGGTTCTGGCTGTGTTTTTTAGATTTCTGTGCAGCAGCCACAATTTCTGGTGTAAGGCCCACTGGGAGCCCAGTTTGACGAGCAAGAAACTGTTTCCCCTTACTTTCATAAAGAGGTACTTCCTCTTGGGGTACATACCCATCCTTTACCCTACGAGGTTTCCGCCAAGTTCCATCTGGTCGTTGTGTTGCTGGGATAAACTTGCCACCTGTTATATGACCAAAAGTAGATAGTTTACAGTAAGGTAAAAAATAAAATGAACAACTTTACATTTGACATAACTATCAAATCTATGTATGCCTTCTTGGATGTTCCTACAGAATCAAACCATCTTTTTCACATAAATATCTTTCTTTTTATTAACATTTTTAAGTACTCGTACTTTTCTATACACTCTTATATTTGCTGTTATAGATAAGATAAATAAATAAGGTATGACAATTTTTAAGTATATTGACAGCATTTCAACCTTAGATATCATAATAATCAGAATGGAGCGTCTCATACTTTGAAACGATTGAAAATGTGAACAAAATCTCAGACTCAGTGTTTAGGCAGATGATAAATCATTATCTTTTGTTTAAACAAACATTTTCTTAAATTACATATGAGATGCAATGTCGGATTTTTTTCTTTTCCAGTATGAATTTTACATGTAGGTCACACAATAGGTATATCAAAAAGTCAACTGGTGTATTATAGTATTTGATTTATGGTACATGGTCTTGGGTCGTGGTTTGAATCCCAGAGACCAGCATGTATCAATAAGTTTTTTATAACTTAAGTACATAACTATCACTGACTCCGTGGCTCAGAGAGCACATTAAGCCATTGGTCTCAGTTGACATCAGGTAGCAGTCGTTGAAATCCACTAACCCACACTGGAGCAGCTTGGTAGATTAGGCTCCAAGCGCCCTCACCTTGAGGGAAGGCCTAAGCCTGTGCAGTGAGGCATAATGGGCTGATAAGCTATCTATATGAACATACATGATTTCAACGTAAATTTTTAACTGCTCAGCTCCTAGATGTTGTATCTAGTCAGTTTAAACCTGAAGTCACACTAAAGACACTTCCTAAATTAAATGCTTATTCGTTCACTCTCAAAGAACATACTTTGAATGTTTCACTCAAACTGTTGGTTTCCGAGATTACCTCGTAAAATTTTACAGTTGACCTTTAACTTTGAAAGCAATAGTATAATGTACCTATTGAATATCAGGCATGCCGTGAACACAGGCACAGTTAAGGACCACTTAGAACCCTGACATCCTTTCAGAATTATTACTGTGCATTGATGCGTACCACACTGCACGTTCCTACCTTCGGCGTCGTGTTCATACGCCGCTGAAGCCATGTAAGATTCCAAAGTACTTTTCAACTTCAATCCTTATTACTCGAAGGAAACCACTCCAAAATAATTCACGGGACTCCCTTAGAAAATGTTTTTTCTTAAGACAACCATATTTATCCTCGGCGGTATTTACCAGTTTTTGCTAGAATTGCTAGTATTTACCAGTATTTACTGAAATTACATGGAAATTAATTACTGATTTACTGGTTTTTTTTTTGTCACTTTCTGTCACGTCTGTCCCTTGTCTGTCACTTTTTCGATGTATCGTTCTTATTACCGATGTTTTTACACATCGATGTTTGTAGTATGAACATCGATGTTTTTGAACAACGAGGTTTTTAAGTACGACGTTGCATCCCTAATTGTAAAACTTAAGAAAGGCATAAATCCTCGTTTCCTTCCACCAAGTTTAATTAATAGACTGTATGATACAGTTTATTGATGTTCTGTATGAAATGATACAGTATAATACAGTGTATTACACTTGGCGTAAGCGAGGTGTACTGTATGATACAGTGATACAGTATGGATATGACAGTGTTATACAGTGTATTATACTTGGTGGAAACGAAACGAGGTACATTAGCTGCACAGAGAATAGAGATGATTTGATAATATGACTAGGAGTAGACAAGGGCAAACTCCATATAGCCCAGTATGTAACGGTATGGCTACGGATTCTAAATGGATTCTATTCCAACCAATGGCAATGCAATAATTTGTGAATATTTATATTGTTACGGGCTGCTAGTCCGGATATCAGGGATGCACTAAAACACTAATTTCAGTTAACTTTATTTTTATTTATTATAAGACGAAATCACAAACTTAAGAACAAATTATACCGTTGTCTCACTCCACACTTCGCAGTTAATCGCAAATGAGATTCACCCAGGTAGCATTTTAAGGTGATAGCGACGTTAAATCTCGGTCTTTTACTGACGGGGAGACGTCTTCTTTAACGTCGATCGTCTCTTCTAAGTACGTTTCTATGTCACAGGCATAGAACGTCTTTATCAGACATCACAATGGCGTCAAAATATTAACCAATATGACGACCTTATTAGGTTATTAGGATGCCATATTAAGACCAATGCATGACGACTTATGACGGTTTTATATGACGCCATGTTAAGAAGGGGCTTCCCGCGTTATGGCGCATATAAACGCTCATAACTATTACCTACGACGTTAATACGCATAATTTCTAAAAACATCTTAGTTAGGAATTTCTATGCCTAACTAGGATGTTTACAAAAATTATGCGTATTAACGTCGTAGGTACCTAATAGCTTTTTATGAGCGTTTGTATGCGCTATCACGAGAGTAGCCCTTTCTTAATGTAATTTATACCAATGCATAGCACCTTCATGAATAAAAATAAAATATAGTGTGTTATAAATAAAAGCAACAATCTACAACATTGTTGCTTTTATTTATAACACATATTTATAACAGTGATTTATTTTCAAATACAAAATAAGTAGATACCTACTAATGAAAAAACACATTAATTTGTCTTACAAGTGATTAAAAGAACAAAAATTATTGGGTTTTTCTGCTTCACAAAATATAAAAATTATGATTACAATTTTTTAGATCAACAATTAGTTTTGACATTTATTCAATGACACTATTTAAAAATAATATAGGTAGAATATAAGTAGTACCTATATGTAGTAATCTTTTACGTTGGACCATAATAACACAGAGAATAAAGTATTGACTAACAAGTATAACAAATATTTAAAAAAGATAATTAGAAACGTTCAAATAGATAATACCAAATTCCAGGGGGTCTACATGTTTTTAATCGATTTCCAATTAATCTGTCAAATAATATTTAAATGATAATGCTTAATCATCAGAAATATCAGAGGAAGATTCTTGATGGTTTTTTCCTTTAAGTATTTCAGAACAGGCAGAAAACGAATCTTCACTTTATTGAAAGTTAATTTAAGCGTGTAATAAATACATCTTACAATGAATAAAAAAGTTTGAGTTATGAACCATAAAAAGTTGCCATTTAAAAAAAAAAACAATGTAGATTTATTTTTCTATTTTTAATCATTAGTTGATACCTGAGGTTGATACCTTGTTATGATAAATAACTTGTTAGTCAATACTTTATCATTTGTATCAATTATTAGGAAGAATTATTATTTAAAAAAATACTCTTTCACTGTACTATGTAATGTTCTAAAAGTAAATTTATAAAAATGTATATTAGAGGTGTTTATTTTATAAAAATTGAATTCACATTAAACATCATTCAGCCAATGCTAATAACTTAAAAAAAGATAGAACAAGTTAAATACCACAAGTTGATTGAATAACTCAATTCACAGGACATCATACGTTGTTGGCCTAAGGAATGAGATACCTAAATTCCTATTTGAGGGTCATTTTTTTATCACGTATAATGTTATCAGATTTACGTAGGTACCTTCCTATTTTACTAATAATATAATGTATGGAGCAGTGGAAAACATGAAAGTTTCATCAAATGTCTCACTGGGCACAACAACGCCACAGTTTCAGCCAGTGTTTCAGCTAAACTTTAATACAATCTTCAATGTCTTTTTCAGTGATTCCTGGAGTAGAACATTTAAAAGCTCCTAAAAAATATACAAAAAAACTTAATTAAATTATCTTGTCAATGTCACTTACAGTCACTTAACTTGACATATTGAAAATACAGGTTTAAATTCAATTTAAGGGGGCATATACAAAATAACGGCATGTTTAGGTACATTTTTAGGAAGTTTGGAAAGATATATCGTTATAAACCTAATTCTGAAATAAAGAATAGTTCTTAATTTACAATCGTGTTAGAAAACATTTGCATATTTTTCACTCTTTCACAATGAAAAAACATTATTTTGTAACCCACTTTTGCCGAAATCTCGGAAAATGAACATTTTTCGGTACATATTACACCATCATCACAAGTTTTTTTGAGATTAAAAAATCATTTAAATATTGTTAATACTTCATTCCTTCTTTCTGTTAGAGGAAATTTTGATAATAAACGTAAAAGTGGCAGAAAAAATTTTTCAATAATATGCAATTTCATCAAAATTTCGCCATACTATTTTGTATGAGCTGACAGTTCATTGACAAGCGAAAACGATATCATGTTTCAGTTCGCTGTGAGCGGCGGTAGCGAAAGGTCGGGTGTATAACTTTTTTCTTTTCCATCCGAATAATGTACGTATGCTAAAGTTTAACCCAATCAATCTTGAGACTTAACTGTAAATAAATTTATAATATTATTTTATGAATTAAATTAGTTTTAATTATTTTTGTTACCAAGCAGATAGCTTAGAAATTAGACATAAAATAAAAATCTTACACTGTATATACAATCAAACAGTATATGTATATATACATTAACGACTAATACATTTTTAATAATAAAAATATTTAAATAAAACATATGTAAAAAGTGGGGTCCTCGTGGAATGGTGCCCAATACGCAGATGGCATTTTTGCGCAGAATGACAATGGAAATCCTTTGCGCAAGAAAACCGTCTGCGCGAGGGTCACCCGCATCGCCTAACTTAATCTCTGCTAGGTTCGGCGAAAAGCTCATGTGCTCTTGCCCCATGGCCCGAGAGCCAAATGCAACGAAGTCATATGAAGAGCCGAGACAACTGTATTTACCCACTTTCTGACACTCACGAGCCTCCGCCGCCGCCGCCGCACTGGCTTTCCTAGCGGTTGCCGAGAAATAGCTAGTGTGGCGACACAGGTAACGTCCCACACCAGCGCACGGCCCGTTCCCCAGGGTATTAATGACATAACATACGTGGCTCGAGTGTCGCCGGGACATTGGCACTGACGAGAGCTCTTCTCAATATGTCGTTAAGTGTGGCGTAGGGGGAGAGGCGGCCAGCGCCGAAAAATCCATGGTGGCCAAGGCCGTCCAACAGCAACTCCGCAAAAAATACAGCGATGATCTGTACAGATCTTAACCCCGAGTCGAAGGCCGACCGCTACGCGCAGGGTGTTAGGGTCGATAAAAGTGCCTGTTTTGGGGAACGGGTAGGAATGAAATCAGTGATCAGACTCTGGCCGAGGCCTAGACACTGCCAGCAATTTGGCGCTGTCTACCAGTAGCTGCTTCTATTAATGAATTAAGGGAAGCCAAGGATGCGGTGCAGGCCCTTTGAATGTTAGGCGTAGGCGGTAAATTTATACTCGGTCCAGCTAGCCAGGTATTTGTGGCTTCATCTAAATACGCTATCTTGCAGTTTATTGCCACAAGGGCTTCAAGAATTTTATCAGCGAGGTCAGAAGTACTATGGATCGAAGATAGGAAAGCCGGTAAAGACACTTAAAATTTTGCGGGTTCCCAAGCCGCCCAAGGGCGGATCCAGCTTTCGAGTCAGGGGGGGGTCACATAGTCGAAGCCTAGTCAGGACCGGCTCCAATTCGATTACAATAATAAAAAATGTAGTATTTTATTATTATAAGTATAATAATTTTAATCAAATAATAAAATCAATTCTTTCGACGAAAGTTATGAAGAAGAGGACTACAAGAGAAATAATTGGCCCGCAGCCGGATTGGTTAGACATTGTGGGCCACAGAACACTCTTAAATTATATTACTATATCTAAGGTATGTAGGTACTAGTTTGTACATCTGTGCGGCGTTTCAGGATTTTCTGAAAATTTGTATGCAATTAACATTACAAATCTCAATATCTCAAACCGTTCGCACTTTATTTCCTTTTAGAACTATTAGTAAGAGTTTTCGATATTCTTCACGCAACTGACACAGACGTGCTTTATTTATAAATCACCAAAAAAATTGTTTTGAACCAATGACGTACCTATTCTAAATGTATGCAATAACACTGACAATAACTAAAAGCAGCATAGCATAATAATATGCATTTCAGGGAAATCAGTAGATATTTGAAATAGTTTGAGATAGACCTATACGTAAACAAATATAGACCTAGGGTCTCTAACCACTAAGCCAATTGGTTAGTCAACATAAAAGTCAAAATGAAATCAAACTAAGTAAAGAAAAGGTGCAGATTTTTTCCTGACTCCTTGGAGGTGCTTAATCTTACAAAACCTGAATTTGTTTTTCACGATATAACATAATTAGACTCTGATTCAGAAAATAATTGAAATTAATCTTTTGTTTTCAAGTTTGATTATAACATTGAAGATTTTTATCACATCGTTTTTGTGGGGAGTAATTCGGCTATATTCGGCGGAAATTTGTGATGGTAGACGAAAGACATAAAGGCAGTGCTGTCAAAAAATGCAGGAGCTTATGGGGCATGGTATGATACTAAATTTTTGGAAAATCGAAAAAGATGAAAAAAAAGACGAAATATCCCTGTTTTTCGGACATAAGGTCCTAAAGATATTTCCAAAACGAAAGCGAATATCAAAAAAATGCTCCTGAAGCAGATGCATTATCTACCGTTTGAAAAACGAAATTTTGGAATCGGTTGCAAACTGTGGGCTGGGCAGGTGTCCTTTTTATTGAATAATCATTAGACCAGTTACCCCGGAGAATGAGATTCGGCTATATTTCAGAAAGTTTTAAGGTAGGTACCTACCTATACAAAAAGCAGTAGAGTCAAAAGATGCAGGAGCTCGCGGGGCATCGTATGGTACAAAATTTTTGAAAATTGGTCTATAACTTATTTCCAAAAATTTAATAAAGTTGTTGGCCAAAAATGTGTTATAAGTTTTTATGTTTGATGTTCATTTTCAATGACCTCCGATAATTGCGAGAAGCGCGAAATCTGTAGGTTAACTACGAAGAAAACATAATGAATGTGTTTTCTTCGTAGTTATTTAAGTTATATAAAACTTCCTCGTATCATTTGGAATAGTGTTATTTTATTTTTAAATAATAATTGTATACCTAAGTTGGTTTACTTCAAACGGTAATGACTGATCGACTGATCGAAACTAAGATGCATATGCTCGGTCCTTTTAGTTCTTGTCAGTTAATACATACTTTAAATACGTTGTTTGACGTTCTAGCAAGAAACTGTGCCATAATTTTTTTTGTGATTTAAAAAAAAACGCGTCTGTGTCAGTTTCGTGGAATATATCGAAAAATAGAAAACAAGTCATAGAAATGCCATCTAAAACGAAATTTTTAATGTTACCTCCATTAAAATTTCCATTAAAGTCTTTGATAAGTTTAGATGCTATTTTTAGGCTTAAATTGCTAGTCAAAAAAGCGACACATTTTAAAAATAAAGTATTAGAATGTCTATGAAACTCGATTTTTAGCCCGTTGAGCAGCGCAAAGCGCGGAACACACAACCACGCTGTGGTGCGAAATCAATCTTGAATCAATCAATCTTGCAAACAATATTTATCACATTAGACGGTCTAGCGCATCATATTAATTATAATAACAGCACATAAAAAAGAACGACACGTATAATACGATTGTATTTACCATCATACAAGGAATTTATTTCACAAAAACCAAAGAGATTACAAAAATGATCAGTGGTCGAGCTACATCCAACCCAGCCCAGGGGGGGGGGTCATGACCCCCATGACCCTCCCCCTGGATCCGCCCTTGAAGCCGCCGTACCTCATTGGTAAAGAGGCTTGGGCCCAAACTTGCTCGCTGAAAGTTATGTTATTAATGACCACAATTTGGAATTTTAAAGCGTTGTCATTGGTAACATCTAATTTAGAAATTTCCAAATGGGGCAACAGCGAAGTAGGTAAGTAAATTTAAGATAAAATATATTTAGAAAAAAACAAAAAAATCACAAAAAAAGTCACTGCTCATTTTTATTTTAATATGCTTTTATAAGTTACACCTGTATGTTTGTTTGTATGTAATGGAATCTTTAAACTCGATTACCACCCTCTTCTACTGAAGATATTGGGCTGAAATTCAAAATACGTATGTAACTTCCATGACAATACACTAAAATGGATAAACATAACCTGATGCTTCAGCCAGGATTGTTTCCTCTCGAGGATACTCCTCAACGGTTAATAGCACGAATACAAACTTTGTATATAGGTTGGATTCTAATAGTTAACCATGACTTTCACCATGAACTGATGATGCACCAGGATAGTTTGTTTACGAGGGAACTCGTCAGTGGTTAGGTTCGCACCGACATAAAGCTTTGTATCGGTCTGTATCATTTCATCGTTTTATAGGTAATTGTGAGTTCCACCTTTATATTTGTAAATTTTGATGGAATGTAGTTTAGAAAATATTAAGACTAAAAAAAGAAAAAAAAATAATATATTAAATTTTTTTTTATAAATTACACTTTGATAGACAACCGAACTTTAAAAAAGAAAATAAGTAGAAAAAAAATAATAGAAAATTAATGTTATTGCGAAAAATCGTGGAGTGCAATGAAATATTTAAAACAACTGATATTGGGCAACCCACGTTTTGTCACAATAACATTATTTTTCCTCATGAAACACTTTATTCTTATTCTAAAAGTTATTTTCTTCTTTATAGATCGATTTGGTATTAAAGCGCAAGTTTCTTGGTTTTTTAAACTATAATGTTTTTAGAAGGCGGTCTGAATGATCGTTAAATTTGAAGGGCAAGTTAGTCAAAACAGGGGTGTTCGCGCGGTTCCTCTATTTATAGAAATAAATAATGGTAAGAGCTAAGGGCGCGAGCGGGTTGCTTTTCGCGGTTTACGCATGCGGTGCAAACAGAATGCTCGTTTGTGATTGGTGTAAAGTAAAAAGACTTAGTACTGTAAAATACAACATTACGGTACAAGTTTCGATGTCATAAAGAACGTATCAATAGTAACTGTATTGACAAAAGTATTAATCGTTGTTGTAATAACGCAAACACACTATTTTTTTTGTAATGTGAACCCAATAATAATAAAATTTTAATCTATACGAAACAGACTTTATTTTAGTAGTGTTAGGCCCAGAAAGAAAGAAGTTCAAAATGGCAGACACCATTTTCAGTTTTGACCGCAGATTTGTGAAGGGAGACCACATGGACCCATAGATATCGATTTTGAAAGCAAGCAGTTCAAAAACAAAAACAGATTCAAAGGCAGTAATTTTTTTAGTTCTGAGCACAGATTCGTGATCGAAGACCATACAGACTCTTAGAAATTGATTTTTGATTGATTTGAGGCTGAAGTTATCAATGTTGTATGCAAAGAAATATTTTAGTTTGTTTTTAGGTATTTATTCTTTACTTTTACATATATTTATAGAATTCGAAATAAAATACATCAAAAATAATCCAAGTTGGACGAACTTGCGTTACATTTAAATCTAATGAAATCCAGTCCACATGTTCGACACAACAAACTGATACGACACTATACGACCGTAAAAACATTATGGCTCTGCTACCCGTGCGAAACCGGGGCGGATCGCTAGTTATTATATAAAATAAAGCAACATTAAAAACCTGACATAAAAGAAAACTAATTCTTAAATAAATAAAAATAATAATGATCAAGACTAATTAGTTCTGGTATAGCGCCAAGTATGTGTTGCCTCTGGTGCAGATGCGCGTGTAGTAGTAAGTAAGCTGTCAAGTAAAACCTATTTTCGAGCTGTCACTTTTGTGTTTGCGTCCTTAACAGATTTAAATATTAAATTTATATGCATACCTACATGTCCCTGACAAACAGATTTACTTATCTAAATATTCATGAATTTTAATTATAATTATTATGAAACTATATTCTTACATTAAGTCATATATAGGGTTTATGGTTTTTCCTCTTAAGACAACATATACAATGTGTGCTTACCAATAATACAAGTACAAAGCTTTAATGGTGCAACAGGCTTTTAATTCATCGTTGTTCCATAGTAACTGAATTGCATAGCCAAACAGTGAAGCAGAAGAAACATTAATATTCTTGAAACTTTATAAGGCAATTCACGACCTCCAAGGCTCTTCAAATATGAAACCTGTATAATATAATGAAAATAAATAATGAAATTAATAAAGCTATCAATCTAATTTTGTAAAAAAAAACCAATCATTCCTTAGTGATTCAAAATATTGTTACCATTAATGATTTATCTAATCAATGTTTATTATTCTTACAAAATTAGTAAATTTTTCACAGTCTTCTAATAACGATTCCGTCTCAGTTAAATTCTCTATGCTTTTCAAAGGGAAATTGAAATCATTGCATAAAGTTTCCGCATGCAATTTTTCTTTTAACTAGGAAATGTATTTTCATTTTGCGTCTTAATCTGAGCCAAAAGTGAAATTACTTTTGATTCGAAAGATTTAAAAAAAAGTAGGTAGGTATAACTTTATTCTCTTATTCACTAATTTTCATAAAATATATATTCTTTGTCACAAATAGAAAATTTTGTTTACCAGTCAGTGTTATGATTGAGGGTTAAATTTGAGCTGCATTTAGGTCGGTGGCTCCATAGGTATTTGTTGACAGAATCATTTTGATCAGTTACAGTTACTAAATGTGAAACATTTTCTAAATTAAGATGTGACATATCACCATTTCCTTCCTTAAGAATCTTTGGAGACTCACAATTTATTTCTGAAAATTAGGATAAAAATTAAATCTTGTAAAACATTTGATAAACCAGAAATACGTAAATAGAAGACTTGAAAAATACTTTTGGCAAAATGTCTTTTAATTAGAGGAGGGCAGCAAAAATTGTCTTCAACATCTTCATCTGGTGATATGCTATCAATCAATCAATCAATCAATCAATCAAATATCTTTATTTCATCGTCTTTACTGACTGTGGCCATTTACCCTGTGCATTAGCTGTGAGCTGAATCATCTGAATTGTAAACAAAGATTGGGTGTAAAACTCTTTAAAATAATTCCAATGCCTAAAAAGAGAAGATTACTCAATCCAAGTCCACAAAAAAGCAAAATAAAACGTAATCACAGCGATGGAGAAATTAAAGGTAAAGTCAGTTTTATAGTCATCGAGTAGCTACCATGTAGCTCCTAGCTATCCTGTGTCGGCTTTCCAATGCTGACTGATGAAAATTTTATTCAAAACACAATGGTCAAATTTAAATTCGGCCAAGAAAAGTTGATATTCATCATTTCAAAAAAATAAATAATTGGATGTTAAGATTTGCCACGATACGGAGCGAAACGACGATTTAACAAGAAGCCCTATATTTTTTTTGCATTGTCGTCAAAAAATATTTATGACGTCAGGTTCCTAGATACCTATAAACCCGGGCCACCACTAAACCTTTCCTAGTGTTTAGTTTTTTTTTTGCAAAGCAGAAACTTGCAAAAGAAGTCCTTTGACGTGAGAGGCTATAATGATGCTAATCTTCTTTTTTTGTCGTGAGTCTTCGCTTATCTTCTATTTGGGCTCAACTTTATAAAGAGGGAATAATATTTATGTTTATCCTATCACACATTTTAGACAGCGCAGCATCATATTATAACTGCCTCTCGCAAGTACCAAAACTTGACTGTTAAAGATGTGATGTTTGGAGGGGGAGATCAAAGAATAGTTATAAATGAGCATCTGACACGAAACAGCAAGTTATTATTAAACTCTTGCAAGCGGAAAGTTGGGGAATGCCATTACATATATGTATTATTATGCAGTATAATTTTGAAATTATTAACAATATTTATGAGATATAAATCCACATTACAAATGCATTATAATAGTTGACACTTCTTCCAGTTCGTGCCAAGATTCAACCTTGTTCAATCTTGGGATGCGTCGTCTTGATAGGGTTGTACCGCATCACATCGATACATCTCTAAGAGTATGAACTAAAAACTGTAGGTTTTATGTAAGGAAAATGATAACTCACCTCCTTTTCCCATAACCTCCACGTTGAATCTTAGGCCGCCAGCAGACGGACTGCATCACAGCAACCGCACGCAGTCGATAAAGTCAACTGCATGCAGTTATCTGCAGTCGGATACTGACTTTGCGCAGTTGACGCCACGCATTTTGTCCAAGAGCCAGTATAAGATTTGACGTCGAAATGAAAGCACAGATGTTACTTCTCTTATTATTATTACGGCGCCGCCGCCGGCAGCGAATTCAAAAACTGCAACGTGCAGCGCGGATGTGGATTGATCCTTTGCTATTATTTTGCCATACAGAAGGTGATTTTTTCATACTGTATCCGAAATTAAGACAAGATGAAGTTAAATTTTACAAGTACTTTAGGATGTCAATTGCTGCATTTGATCAATTAAACGATATATTAAAAGAATCAGTGTCTCATCAAGACACTATCATGCGGCAAAGTATTCCAGCTGAAGAGAGAATTGCAATCACCATCAGGTAAGACTTTCCACGTGAATATCAATTTCGACAACGACAACGATGCTAAATTTAGGATGTAAATAAAAAAAAACTTATTTTCAAATATTTTTTATTTTTAGCTTAGTCTCTGTAATAATTTTTTTAATCTAATCTTTTTAAGTGGATGATCAGTTAACGAGAGATAGGAAGGAGTGGAAGAACACATATTGTGCCAACCCTGCTAAGTGTAGGATAAGGACGGGTAGGTATAGATATATAAATACATATTGATTTGTATTGATTGATATTATACATAATAATAATAGATATTCAAAAAATATTGCTTATTACGTCTCCATACATTTCTGGTGATGAAATACTCTGATCAGGAGATTCTTGGTCGTATGGGCGGTGTGTACTTTCTATTGTTTGCAAAATGTTATCATTGGAGTCTTGAATTTGTGTTGAGTCAGAGGCAATTGCCGCGCTTCTTGAATAATGTGTAGCAGTAGTGTATCCTTTGAAATAGTATGCGGGCGAAGACTGGTTTCTTCCAGTTTCGTACTGATGTGAATTTTTATTTTTGTAATGTCTAATTATATTTATGATATCACTTTTCGCGTCTAGTTTATCATCATCAGATATAGCTTTGAAATCATTCAGAAGACATAATAGAAATTGTTTATCAGGATCATTTTCATCACTTTTTTCGATCACACTTTTAGTCAAGCTTTCAATTAATATATCGTCAGATGATGTTTCCTTTGTTCCCCGTTTTGGTTTTTTTGCAGCAATCTCATCAGGTGTAATTTCACTTTGTTCATTGGAAGTACCGGCGCCGCCTGAATCACGCTTGCCTTTATCTGTCATTATATCTTTTAAAAATAATAATTGCTCATAATATGTATACAGCTTCTTTGTAGTAGCAGCTGATCCACTTTTTTTATTTTGATTTTTTACACTTCTCATAAAACCATCTCTTAGAACTTTCCACCTGCCCTGTAGTTCAATTGCTGTAAATAAACAAAAAACGTGATCATATAAATTATACACATTTATATTTTTGTATACAAATCACATTCGATTTTTTGGTACATTTATCTTCTCAGTCTTCCGTCCCCGTACCCGCCACTGTCCCGTCCTCGTCCCCGTCCCCGTCCCCGTCTCCGTCCCCGTACTCGTCCCCTTCCCCGTCCCCGCCCCGTCCCCGTCCATCTTATGTCACTTCTGAAAACTTTCCCTTTATGTCTACTAAGTTTCTTTGGAATCGGTTCAGCTGTCAAAGTTGGTAATGATTGATTGAGCTTGTTTGATTGCAGGTTTCTAGCAACTGGGTGCTCATTTCAAGACCTTCATTATTCGTACAGAAGGGGGATTTCAACAATAATTGGAATTGTAAGAGAAGTGTGCGTACAAATTTGGAATATCATGAAAAACTCATTTTTAGAAGACCTAACGGAAGACAAGTGGAAGGATGTCGCTAATGGATTTAAAATACGCGCTCAATTCCCAAATTGCTTAGGTGCCGTCGACGGTAAACACATAAGAATTTTTAAGCCAGCTAAGAGTGGATCTTCGTACTACAACTACAAAAAATATTTTTCATTACTTCTATTGGCTATATGTGACAGTAACTACAAGTTTATTTTCGTCGATATCGGAGCATATGGTCGAAACTCGGATTCCACTATTCTTGAGGATACACAATTATATCAAAGACTACGGTCCAATATGTTGAATATCCCAAATCCTTCACCTATTACAACCAACGGCGACCCTATGCCTTATGTATTTATTGGCGATGAAGCATTTGCGTTATCCCAAAATTTAATGCGCCCATATTCAGGCAGAAATATTGAGCAAAAGAAAAGAATTTTTAATTATCGTTTGTCACGAGCAAGAAGATACATTGAATGTACGTTTGGAATAATGACAAATAAGTGGCGTATTTTTCATAGACCGATTGACGTGTCGGTGGATTATGCAAAAGATATAGTAAAAGCTTCTTGCATTTTACATAATTTTGTACGAAGGGATGGGTTTGATTATGAGGATACGCTTACAATTTTTGGTATGGAAGACGAATTGAGAGATGTGGACCAAAATATAAATATAACGCGGGCAGATTCTATCAGAAATAAATTTGCAGATTATTTCATGAGCGATGAAGGCTGTCTTCCATGGCAAAATAATTGTATTTAGTCACTATAATATTCGTATGTTTCCATAACTGAAATACCTACATACCATGGACGAACAAAAAATCTACAGATTTCGCACTTCTCGCAACTATCGGAGGACATTGAAAATGAACATCAAAAATAAAAATTATCTGACATAAAAACCAATGTGCAAGGAAAAATTAATATAAACTGCTAAAAAATGAAATTTTATTATTTTCTTTAAAATTTCATTTCTTATTTTAGTATTACAAGTACAACATCAATGATCCGTACAAATACTGTTACAATTCACACAACAACGTCATGGCCCCAAACGATACATATATGTCGATGCCCCAAACAAAGCTTTAGCTTGTGCTGTGGGTACCAAGCGAGGACATCACATACATATATTACCCGGCACCGCTATCCATATTTACCACATAAATATTGCCCCCGACCGGGACTCGAACCCGGGACATCCGGATTTGCAAGCAGGATCACTACCCACTCGGCCAAGCGGTCGTCAATAATAATAAAATCCGTCCAACTTTTTTTGTTCGTCGATGCTACATACCAATTAATTTAACATAGTTTATTACTATCACAGAATCTTTTATTATTATTTTATCATAAGAAGAATAGAAAATAAAATTGTAAACTTACCAATAGCATTTTTTTCCTTGTTATTTTTTTCGGCAAAATTTGGTATCATTGATTCGCATACAGAAGCCCAATCATTACTGCGCTTTATTTTGTTACTGTACTCCTGACTTTTGTAATTCCAAATGCTTTTTTTACTTTTTATTAAAGAAATAAATAAGTCTGTGTCGAAATCCATTTTTATTCCTTTCGACGTGTTCCGTTCGACGTGACGACGTGCGTTCTGCCTCTGGACTAACTTCACACTAACTGTATGCGATTAGCGATGGACCGCGTGCGCCGATACTAAACGACTGTAGCCGACCGCATGAAGTTGAACTCACGACTGCATGCAGTTGATATTGACTTCACACGACTGCAGAAGACCGCGTGAAGTTGATATCATGACTGAACGAAGTTGACCGTACAACTGCATGCAGTTGACTTTATCGACTGCGTGCGGTTGCTGTGATGCAGTCCGTCTGCTGGCGGCCTTACAAAGACAGTTTAGTTTTAATTCTATTTTTCTTAAACTCCTCGGTAGATAAATACATTATTACACATTTGCATCACATTGTAGCTAAATCACTTAACATTACTACTAACATAATATTATGTTTGCAATCCATATAATGTTAGTTATATTCACCGTATAATTATATTTTACTATATGCTTCTGCAGAGGCATGGCTGCACTACGGCGTTAATAAATGGGGGAAAAGCGTAGATGCATCAGACCTATTTTTATGACAAGAGAAACTTGTTAGAATATTAGCGAATATAAAAAGCATTCAAGCGCGTAAACCATATTTTAATAAATATAAAATTTTAACTCTACCTAGCATCTACATTTTGGAGATTTGCAAGTTTGTGAAAAAACATGATAATTTTTTTACAAAACGTTCCAATGTAGTTTCAAAATATTCATCTCAACACGGCAATAGGTTGATGCTGCCATTTTCGCGAGTTGCCTTACATTCTATAGCCCATATGTGATGGCAATAGAACAATACAACAGGCTACATGATGACCTGAAAAATGAAGTAAAAGATTCAAATTTTAAGTGGAAATTCAAATTATTATTGCATGAGAAATGCTATTATAACATAGAAGAATATTTTACAGATTATTTTTGATTCACCTCTGAATAACCACAATATAAATATTATAAAGTGAATGTATGTTCGGGTGTATGGGTGTGCATTCATTTGTATGTATATAATAATAATAATGGTAATAATAATAGTAGTAATAATTAATAACAAAAATAATAATATGATAATGTGTATTATGCATAGTAAGGATGTATGTATGTGTATTATTTATGTTGAAATATTGAATTGAGGCAATTAATTAACGGAATAAGAGTAAATAAGTACTATAACGCGCCACCTATCTAAAAGGCCGCTTGAAGTTGGCTATCCACGAAGCCGCGCAGGTAAGTACAGGCGCACCTATTAATTAAATAAAACAAATATAATATTTCATTATTTTGAACTTCAGAAATCATTGAACTTAATAAGCATATATCGTCACTTTTAACTGCTCATAATAAGTCTAATAAATGGAAATACAACATATTTTAAAAAAAATAAGATAAATTAACGAATAAGGTAAAACAATTTTTCTTCATATACAATGATGGTCAAAATGAACCGCGGTTTTCTTTTTAAATATTTACGAATTACTGATATAAAAAAAAGAAGCTTAAAAGTCACTTAGTTTAATTAACTTATCACTGTAAAAAATAAAACCCAAACAATTTAAAAAAAGTTTATGTAAGTTAAATTGTTTGTGAAGGCAATTACTCTGTGAACAAAACGGAACGTGGGTTTATATTTATATTGGGTTTAACTGCAGTGTGACTACTGTAGTATACTATTTCTCATTAGTTTCTGTTTTGATTCTGGTATTAAAAATATTAGATTTGATAGATTTTCAATGCCATTGCAAGCGGTGACTTATTTAGAATAAAAATAAATAAACACAGACCCCAAGAAAGAAGTATCTAAGTTTCATTTATTTAAAAAAAGTTGCAAAAACAGACTCATGTAATAAAAACATTACCGCTCCGTTTGCTTGTATAGTAGGACAATCAAAATAAGCAATAAGGAATTGCGATTTCATTTCATCCGTGCTTAATTTCCATAAATACGACCCCAAAGTGTGATTAATAAACAAATAAGTTCAGTGAGTATATACCTAATCTCAAAACTTCAAAAGATTTATTCAAAGAATTTTATTTTATTTTTGTTGTGATTAAGTGCTGCCGGTCGCCAATCAACGTGCAATTATCCCGCTCCTTATGAAATAAAATCCCCAATAAAGAATGAAATTCCCGCAAAAGAATGTACTATAAAAAACGAAAAGGATTTTTGAAATGAAAGTGGACTAGTTTACGAAAAATTAGTCTATTTAATTATAAACATCATCACAATTCAATACCTACTTAAGAATAGTCCAGTAATAGGCCAATAATCTCTAACTTAATAAAAAAATATTTAACTACATACGTCAATGACCCATAGAGCATAGCGCAGTCATATTATCTCATTGAAAAAAAGGCAAAAGAACGAGCAGTTTCCCGTGGTCCCATTACCTAGTGATGGAATTAAAATCATATTTTGATCAAAAGTAATTATATCGTTGCATTGATTTCATCGTTATGAACAACAGAAATAATAGAGTCAAAGGAATTCATCACACATAGGAACCCTCTCTGTATAACAGGGCATTTTAAACATTCATAACTTTTTTAATAATGATTTATTTTTTTAAATTCTTTCACTGTTATGATATATTTAAAAAACTCGCTCTCATATATTTTTTAAATAGTCAAGCAGCCTACTATATTTTAGTAGCCTATTACTTATTGCTTAGCCTATAATATTATTATTGCTTAGCCTATAATATTATTTGGAAGAGGCCTTTTCCAATTGGCAAACAGACCTACAAAAAATAAATAAATGAAGTTTAATAAATTTAATTAATAAATAATAAAAATAAATAAAATAAATAAAGAAAATTAAAATGTTGCAATATTAAACTAACGAGATACTTAACGAGAATCATAATTAACAAAATTATTCTTACTGTATGGACTGTAATTTATGTGTTTAGAATAAAAGGCTATTTATTTATTTACTTATTTATATACCATATTATATATCTTACTATACTTAAAACTTACATTAATGGCACATTATGATGCAAGTACGGTAAGCTAGATATTATAGTTAAGGTGTTAATTTATAGGCATAAGGCGAAGCCGAGTGCTTATAATAAACCGATGACTATAATAGCCAGTTTACAGAGTACAAGTATCATATGACGTTTTTCAATACATATGCGATTAAAATTAGGTAGGTAGTAAAAATTAAACCTGTTTGCAAAATTATGAATTACTACGTGAAAACTAGGGGGGTCTTGGGTGGTCACCGAGGGGGGAAAGTGGATAAAAATTGTAAAAAACGGATTGCATCGTATGGGTATGTTCCTGACTATTGCCATGATTATGCAGCAATGGCAAATCGATCGGTTTAGTAATGAAAATTTTTAGTATTTTTAACAGTAAATGAATAAACCTACAATGTGAAATCATTTATTTGTCACCAGGGATTGTAAAAAATCAAACAATTGTTTCTTACTAGCATCCCGCCCTGGCTTCTCACGAGTAGCAGAGTATATAAGCCGTAGTGTTTTTTCTGTCGTAGTGTCCTATCAGCTTGTTGCGTCGAACATATGGATTAGATTTAAAGATTTAAATGTAACATAAGTTAATCCTACTTGCGAGTATTTTTAATGTATTTTATTTACAATTCTGTAAATATAATATTTGAAAAGGTAAAGAATATATACATAAAAACTAACTAAAATATATCTTTATATATACAATATTGATAACATCTGCGTAACCACACGTGTCGCATTAGTATGGGGACTACGGCCGGCCCGGTGCCCGGCCGCTTAAGTTGTCGCGCGATAGTTTTTATTTCGCGATAATTCCTAAGATATTAATGTAAATTGTATGGTGTAAAGGGCAATTATAATCTGCATGAATCGTCGAAGGTAAATAACGTATTTAATTTGATAACGATTAATACTGTATCTGCATAAATTGCTTTCCAATTACCTCATCATATGACACCATTTTTTTAAACACAAAAATAGGTATAGTAAGCTATTCATAAAAGATAGACATATGCCATTGCGGACTTTTCTTTAGTCCTATAGAAGAGGAACAATTCCTCCATACATTATTTCAATATATCTCAAAGGGATTCGGCAGCGTTTACGATGAAAGCTCCCAGCTGGCTTGATTTTTTTCCGACTTCAACGATAATCGTCATATTTCAACTAATTTGCACAAACATTAATAAATTATATATGTAATCCTTCCTTTTGAATCATTCCGTCCATTGGTGTCACCCATATGCCAATTTTTGTTTTTGAGTTTATCGTGTTTAGACAGACAGACGCGGCGGAGGACTGTATTTTATAACATGTAGTGATATTGTTTATTATTTCAGATGGTGATATGTGGACAGCCCGAGGGCGTTTAAAAGGAGCTCTTATGGATGTACTAGAACCTGCTGCTGATGAGTCGGATGAATCTTCACAACAAAGTCCAATGAAACGAGAACGGTTGGTTCCATTCTAGAACTTGCAAAATTGACTAAACCAATAACAAGACAGTATCGTAATCAGGATGCTGCCAGCGGTGCCTAGGCACAGGACATAGGCCCTGCTGGGGTGCAGAAATGACCAGGACCAAGTTTTGTGTCATGCATGGTAGTAGCATACCTACAATGTTTTTTGTCATGTATACAAATGTAGATATGCCCTACTGCACTATACTAATCAACTGAAATCAAACATCTTTATTTCGTTCGTAGTTATGTAACATAATCTTGAAATACGTCACAAGAGTGAATTTATTACTATGTGGAAGAATGTCATCACAGAGGCACATTCAAAACGTGCTTGTTCCTCTCAGAGGAATATGCAATAAACTGAGGGATGCTCTTTTTAACAAAATTATAAACAATTTTTTAAATTTACCCTTCACTGTGCGTGGTCCGACACGCGCTCGCCATTTTTTTTGCCTTAACTTTGCCTTACCCATGGCTACTTTTGTCTTTACCTTAACCACCAACGAGCATTGATGTTATTCGTGAATTACTGTGTATTTTGGCAAATATTTTCGCATATAAACATTTATTTATTTATTTATTTATTTATTGCATTGTCACATGTCAATCTTTAGGTGGTCTAACAAAATCATCTTATACACTATGTGACGCCCCGTGAGAGCACAGCAATATAAGAGGGCTATTTTCTTAATAATTTTTAAGCAATTTCAATGTAAACATAATAATAATGCAATCACAACAACAATTTATTCTAAAGGTATTCAAAATTTTACTAAGCCTCTAAGTAAACGAAAATTTATTTTTTTAGTTGATTTATATAGACATTGTCCATTTTATTATCCGAGCCAGGTTAAGTTAGAGCGTTTTTCAAGAACACCGCGTCTATTACGCTTGCACCAGATGTATAAAAGGCTAGCGTTAGCGCTACAGCGAACGCGGCAAACGGCGTAAATACTCTACTTTAGGTAATAGCTACATATTTGTCTAGTTTGGGGTTGAAACACTATAAACTATAGGGACCAGAGGTGCATTTATTGACTCGCCTCGTCGATATTTCAGCAGGTGAATTACACTAACAACAAACGATCCCAATACGGAACTAACAAAAAACCAACCAATAGGAATCTTTATCATTTCCATATCGAGAATGTTTATTTATTTATTTTATTTAAGCCTCTTTATTTCCATACATTTTTTTCTTAAAACTACAACTTTCAGTATGTGTTAGTTATTTAAGTAATTTTTTTTTCTTCAACTTTTTTTTTTGTTAGTATGTTAGTATCACTGCGTGGATCCCATTTGGGTATAGGCCTCCTCCATTTTTTTCCACTCTCTTCTACTTTGAGCTGCACTCATCCACTTTGTGCCGGCAACCGAGACAATGTCATCAGCCCATCTCTTTTTTGGTCTTCCAACCTTTCTTTTTCCTTGTGGTCCAGCCCATTTTGTTGTTATCAGTGTCCACCTATTATCAGTACTTCGGGCAAGGTGGCCTGCCCATTGCCATTTTAATTTCAGGCAGTTTTCAAGAGCGTCTGCCAACTTCGTTTTTTTTCTTATATTTTCACTTTTAATTTTCTGTATTTTTCTCAGGTTTAAGATGCTCCGTTCCATTGCTCGTTGACATGTTCTAATTTTGTGTTTGATTTTGTTTGTATATATCCATGTTTGGCATCCATATGTCAAGCATGGCAGAATGCAGGTATCAATTATCGTCTTTTTCATGTTCAAACTGTATTTTCCCTTCAAAATTTCTTTTTGTGCCCAAAATTTGCGCCATGAGGAATCTGTTCTTCTATTCACTTCTTCTTCATTGCCGTCTTTATTAAATGACATTTGTTTCCCAAGACAAACATAGTTTTTAACATATTCTATTTGTTTTCCTTCTATTTCTATTACTTTTTCCTGGCTGTTTGTCATTATTTTCGTTTTGTTGTTATTCATCGAGAATGTTACGTTACCATAATTGACCCGCAGGTATAGTTTGCCTCAAACGTTATAGGGGATCTGAATACAACGCTATAAGCGTGCCTGCGCAGGTATAGTCATATACCTCATGGTCTACTGCGTCCCGCTACACCTAAAACTGTTTACTGCGACGCGACTTGTGCCTATGTTCGGATCCACCATAAAGTTTGAGGCGAACTATAGTACCAAAGGGTTGGCGTTAATGTTAGGCAGTACATCAGTATTGTTCTACAATAACTCTGCCATTCAGCACTAATTTAGATATTTTTAATTTTATTAGAATAAACCTATAATAGACAGGATGTTTGGTGCATCGTTTGCCATATTGAATTATCATTTATCCTCAATCATTCATTTCATTCATCCATTCATTCGGTCATTTGGTATCTTTTCAGCTTTACAAAAAGATCTTGGCCCCACTAGATTTTTGATTAGAAAAAATCCAAAAGCCAGCATTTAAACTTCAATAAATAAAAAAGTTATTAGTATAACCTGTATATGCATTTTTTATTTTCATGTGTGTGTATGGTTCTATCAAAAACAAAATTACCTACGAACAACGTCTAGTTGTTTTTTTATTGGTTTGCAAAGTTTTCGGAAGGAGTAAATATAAATTTCAAGTTCAACTTTGCATCTTAATTTTTAAAAAAACTAAAAGCGATCATGTTATCTGAATTTTTTAAAACATTGTGGTCTATAGCTTCTCTAACGGTATGGAATATGCCATAAAAACCTTTTACTAACTTTAATTTTTTTTTTTTGTCTTTTTGTATTAGAAGGCATATGGTTTACACTCAACATTACTAGTTTTTGCATAAATAATACCCTAAGTAGGTACAATAGCTATTTAGTTATTAGAAGGCTGAGAAGATACCAAATAACCACTTCTATCGATCAATTCAAGGCAAATGATGTGCCAAACACCCTGTATTCAGTTTGTATAATAGTAATAAAATATTTATTGTAAAGTAAATAACATAAAAAAAACAGTTATCGTCATAAATCCTCAGGACTATTATAATTATTTATTTCCTAAACATTTTTAAAATTCTGCTAGTTGCCACTAGTTGTGATGAAATTTATTGTATGTTTTTTATTGTACAGCTAATCCTAAAATATTAACTTCAAATAAAACATAGCGCTAAAGTTGTAAAATTGATTTCACGGATCGACTTATCCTACACTTAATAGATTTCACAAATATACTTGCAATGGATGGAAGCATAACATATCTAAAACGAAACTTAACTGAACTGTATTTTTAACGATTGCAAAATCATGAGCTCCTATCTCCATGAGAACATTATCTCACCAATAAAAATGTGCATCTCAACATTATGTGATTTTACTGTTTTGAATAGTCACTATTATAGACATGAGTTTCTACACATGTCAGATCTTAAATACATCTACTCTAATACATATTTTTTCATTCTAGAGATTCAATCGATGACAAGAGGGATGAAGAACTGGGAGATGAGAGAAGCCGGAAAGACCACAAGTCACCTCCAAGGCAACCTTATGTTCTTAAACTATTTGATAGAAGTGTAGACCTGTCACAATTCAAAGAAGATTCAACTCTGTATCCTATATGTCGGGCGTGGATACTCAATCAACCAAAAGCAAATTACAGTGAATTATGGTATGTTTAAATTTTTGACAAAACATTAATAGTGTACTGCTTAACTTTGGGCTTCCCTGCGGCAGCCGCCAGTGCGAGAGGGGCGATTCAATGCTTTCTATTGAACGGCTACCTATTATCTTTTCAGCCAATAGACAGTGCAGAATCACTCCTTCCACTAAGCAGTAAATCTTTGGTAGAATGAGTCCAATCTCTTGTGGACACTTTTCATCATTTATCATCTTTCCTTCAGCTACTGGTGGCCGTAATCTTCCTTAGAACTTGCCTGGAGAACATCCTTTGCTTCCTCTGATCCTGAATCCAGTCACCTCAGTTGTTAAGGTTCCTCTTCTGTCATTATTTATATTGCTATGATATTATAGTGGAGATACTTATTAAAAAATGAATACAGTATAGTATAACAGGCAAAGCACATAAAATTTCGCATAGTATATGTGCCAAGAGCACCTCGAAGTCTCATGCTGAGGATTAGTAAGTGAACAATATTAGAAAGATATAAAGAAATTTGAAGAAGTTGGACTGCCAATGCAAAAAAGATCAGAAACAAGATGTGGCATATCAACTCAATAATTGTAAGTTGCCTGGAAAAATTAACTGAATTAATAAAATTGTCATGTACTTAGTTGCTTATTAAAGCTAGCAGTAAAGATGTGAAAGCATTATTGCATGAATCTTAATTTTACGTTTTCTATTTTTTCGACTGCTTGGCCTAGTGGGTAGCGATCCTGCCTACGAAGCTGAGGGTCCCAGGTTCAAATCCCAGGTCAGGTCAGTATTTATATGATGAATTTTGGTACTGGTACCGGATCTTGGTTGTTCTATTTATGTGGTGTCTGCGCTTGGTACCCAAAACACAAGCTAATGCTTAGTTTGGGGCCTAGACATTATTGTGATTTATTTTTAAAATTTTTAAAAATTAGGTAACCATTCAAAACTTTTTACGAATTTACATTTTCATTCATTATACATCATAGAGCTGAGTAAACATTATATACTTAGTCACATCATAAGGTTTGTCACAGCTAATTTGGAAAATGAATTATACAAGTTTAGATGTTTATTAAATAAATATATTTATAATTCCAGTGGGGCTTACTACAGCAAACGTTAGCCTCTATTATTATTTATCTTCGGGAACGCCGGCCGACGCAAACGGGCGATCAGTCCTTTCTGGTGTGGAATATTTCGCCCATTTCCCCATTGGGCGAATCCCTTCCTGCGTTACTGGTCATTCGGCGTCGTCTCGAACCTTCTTGTTAACTTGCAGGAATCTACTTTTTTTTAAATACTGATATATTTTGTAATTCAACAGATTTAAGTATTGGACTAGAGAAGGGCCACTCTTTATGCCTTATGAAGTTAATTCAATGAACAATTAACCAGTTTTGTGTGCTTTTTGCTTTATGAGCTGACGCTGAATCTTGTTGAAATACCCAGAGTCTTTTTTCAAACATTGTTAGAGAAAGAGGTTTTACACTGTAAGGGGATTGTATTTTAGTACACAACAGCACTAGATTTTACAGCTTTTTCACAGAAAAACACCACCGTTAACATCTATTCCATGTTCAGAGGTAAAAGCGGTCATGCGACGCAGTTTTAGAGCCACATGCGATCTTCCGATGATAACGTAATACTTTGTCAATGACCGTTTTTTCTACGCCCATGGAATAGACGTTAGGTCTTAATACGAGATTCCAAGCCAAACCATGAGAGTCGAATAATGATATCCACGTAGGACCCTCAAGATACGCTTGTCCGCTTCTTCACTGTTCTGAGCGTACACTTCGTTATTGTTTTTATTGTAACTTTCCTGTCTGTTGAAAATTTAACGTTTATAAACAGAATTTCACGCCATTTTCCCTCCGTATCGCCTTAGCAAGGCCTGATATCTCTCTAGCCTTAAATTGTTAGCAAAACCGTTTCTTTTTCGATACGCCCACAGTACCAAGTCTTCTTATAACATCCTTTTATAGTTGTTCTGCTTAGTCTCATCTAAAAAGCTAACATTTTTCGCTTACACTCCTGATGTCAGATTTGCGTCTTCACTGCTTTGATGACCGCTGGGTTCTTAACCGTACTAGGCCGTCCACTCCTCTTTCGGTCTTCGAAGCTTGAATCTTTGAAATGTTTGATAGGACTATCAACAAACCCGAATTAAATTGAAATCATTACACATTTTCAAAAGTTTAGTTGACCAGTAACAGTGCAACGCAATTCAGTGACTCTTATCATCCTTTTTAATCCACTTAATGTTTAAAAAAAATTAAATCGAAAACTTTTCATTTTAAAAACCTCAAAAATTCCTTAATTTAAATACAAATAATAAATATCTAGGCAGTATTCGAAATTGAAAGGCGTATGACAAAACTAATAAGCTGACTGGGTATAAAGTGTATTGGGATAAATAACAGCTAAAGTGAATGTTTGTACAAATTTTATGTTGAACAGTAAAAGAGAGGAAAATCTGGAGGAGGGCTGCATAGAGTTACCAAAGCCGTCGGGTCCCCCGCTGCCACTTGCACCACCGCTGCTGCCCGAGCAAACCTCTAGCACCAAAAACAACATAAACCTTAATTATGTATGTACCGACAGTGTTACATCCAGGTTCTTGGCTAAAAATTTAAGACATGATTTACGCGCTAGTCGCGAGTTTAAATTGTATTCCTAAACTTACAAGGCTGCAGGTCGGTACAGCTGGATGCCCACGAAATCGTGGGAAATGTGGCAGGTTTGGCGATTTGTAATCGAAAACATTTTCTATTTATTTTAAATGGAACTGTAAATCGCATCTCAAGCTATTTACGCCCGTCGAGTGCGCGAGAAACTGGGCGCGCTCGGCGGATAGTATCTCGTGCACACATACAGATCTATCAGAAAACAAATGTGACTGGACGTACCTGCAACATACAATTTGCAAGACAATTTGAACCAAATGTATTTAGATGATAGTATAGTAGTAGTATATACTATATATAGTAGATAGTATAGTATGCATTTAGAGATATAGACAAGTGTTTTTACAGTATTTTCGTTATAATTTTTGACTTTCTTATTAAAATTATTTCATTGGATAGCTTCGGGCAAACCTGTGCATCCGATATTAACACATTCCTATTTTCTGATACATCTGTAAATTCATAAACTCAAATTACTCCATATATTATCTACAGGGGTCACGGTTCCGCAACTGAAGCAGGCTCAAGCAGAAATCAGGTCGAGTTTTTAGCCGAAGTATTCCCAATATAAGTGGTCCTCTTTCAGGTTATTTTATTTTTGAACCATTATACTTTTCGTTTTTCATATATATCTTATTTTATAATTATTCCAGAAGGAATGCCCCCCGCCAACACGGGAACAGTTGCTGCGTACGCACGCTCATCGCTGGGCAGCAGTAAGACGCGCATGGCGAAAGCAGTCTGCGCTGGTGGAGGCACGCTACGTCACCTCTCGCGACGCCATCTACGCCATGCGTGCATCATAATGTTCTAATCTCCATTACCCATTGACATCTCGCATACATTTTGTAAATATACTCATTTTTACTTGGCTTACTTGATCATAATTTAACTAATTAACCCATCATACGTTAGGGCTATATAAGTAACACTAGCGACCCGTCCCGGCTTCGCACGGGTAGCAGAGCATATAAGCCGTAGTGTTTTTTTTCTGTCGTAGTGTCATATCAATTTGTTGCGTCGAACATGTGGATTAGATTTAATTAGATTTATATGTAACGTAATTTCATCCTATTTGGAGTATTCTGAATGTATTTTATTTCCAATTTTGTAAATATTTTAAAAAGTAAAGAATATACACTTACATAAAAAAAAATTAAAATAACTAAAATAAAAAATTAAACCACAATTCAAAAATGCCGTCGTGCGTGTTAAAAACGTGTAAAAATGAGTTTACTTCGAAGAAAAAAGGTAGTGGCGTAACTTATCATCAGTAAGTAAGCAAACCATCAACTAAAACCAATCAAAACAAATTTTTGTCTTTTGTCGCTATCTCTATATGAAAACCATAGATTATGAAGAGTGAACCGTACAGTTTAGATACGTAGGTATAAAATGTTGGGGAACTATATGACTGTTATTTCCCAGGCATGCAGCGGGAATAGTCTTGCGATTCAGGGGACTATTAACGGGACGGATTGCAAAATGGCTTTAGACACAAGAGCCTCTAGAACAATAGTGAACCCAAATCTAGTAAAAGCCGCAAGGGGACACAAAAGGAGGATTAACAGTCGGCTTCTCACTGCCTCCGGTCAGCCGATACCCGTCCTGGGAGAAATGTCAGTTACGATGTATGTAGGGGGGTCCTCATACTCTCATAACGTTATCGTGGCTGAGATTATGGATGATTGCGTCTTGGGTTTGGATTTCATGAAGAAACACAACTGCAGAATTAATGTCGCTGACGGAGTTTTCAAGTGTGGTGAAGAAGAAATCTTCATTCTTGGAAACACCTGCGGGAAAGTAGCATGTGTAAAGAAAGGCATTATACCTGGACGAGCGGAAGCTCGGGTGCTCGTGAAACTGCCGCCAGCTGGAAAGGAAAAGTCAAACCGATGCGTGTTGAGCGAAGACACACCTACCAAGACTTCGGCGCAAAAACTGATGACGGCAAGAACCCTTGTTAGTGGAAGCAGTAACGCTGTGGTCAAGGTTTTGAATCTTGGTGATCGCGAGATCTGTTTGAACAAAGGTGAGGTCATTGGAAAGTGCGAGGAAGTTGTCTGGATGAAAAAGTGTAGTTCGATGACAGGCGCAGACTCAGCAAACAGCAGCAATATTAGCAACTATAATAATATTATAATAATATTAGCAACGGATTAGCAACTGGGCTACTCGATGACTGCAAGAGTAATCTGACTTATTCTCAGAGCATGAATGTTAAGAAGTTTTTACAGCGCTACGCGAATATCTTCTCCAGTCAAGAAGGAAACCTTGGAAGAACGTCGATGGTTCAGCACAGGATAGATACCGGAAGCGAGAGACCAATTCGTCAACGAGCAAGACGGATACCAATTGCAAAGGAAAAAGAAGTTGAAGGCCTTTTGGAGGACATGAGAATATTTTTTCTTATGTCCTCTTATTCTTATTGATTATTCAACCGTCTGCAAGTCCGTGGTGCTCACCTGTTGTATTAGTGAAGAAGAAAGATGGTAGCACGAGATTTTGTGTGGACTATAGGCGTCTCAATGATGTCATTAAGAAGGACAGTTACCCGTCACCTCGAATCGACGACACTTTGGATACCTTGAGGAGCATGAAATGGTTCTTGACCCTAGACCTGAAATCTGGATACTGGCAGGTGGAAATTCATCCAAAAGACAAGGAGAAGACAGCTTTCTTGACCGGTAAAGGTTTATGGCAATTTAACGTCATGCCCTTCGGATTGTGCAACGCACCTGCCACAATTGAGCGACTCATGGAGTGTGTACTGGCGGGCTTAGTTGGAGAAGCTTGCGTAGTCTACTTAGATGATGTCATCATTGTCGGCCGTGACTTCGAGGACCATTTGCGAAACTTGAAGCGAGTTTTCGCCAAAATAGAGGGAGCCAAATTAAAGTTGAACCCGAAAAAATGTCGTTTATTCAGGAGTAACGTCAATTATCTCGGCCATGTTATATCCAGTGATGGAATCCAGACAGACCCGGAGAAACTGGAAGCAGTTCAAAAACACCGGAGGGACCAGAGACCGTACAAGACTATGTCTGCGATTTAAGGGAAAAAATACGCTATATACACGCCTTGGTTCGGGAAAATGAGTTACAGTCAAGTGAGAACATGAAAACCAGATACGACCGGAAATCGAACACGAGCGGCTTCGAGGAAGGGTCACTGGTGTGGCTGCATAACCCAACTCGCCGGAAAGGGAAATCTCCAAAGTTGCAGACCAAGTGGGACAATCCATACAAAGTGGTTACCCGACTGAATGATGTGACTTATAGGATTCAAAAGCAACCAAGAGGGACATTCAAAGTGGTACACATAGACCGTCTGGCGCGTTACCATGGCAGTAACAACGATGCTCGGGACGAGCATCTCTAAGAGGAGAGTAGTGTTACGAACACACAAAGAACAAAGAAACTAGCGACATCTAGCGTCAACCAGTGAAACCACTCAAAGAACAAAGACAACATGAAACCCCCTACTCAATACTAGATGGCACTACTGTGGAATTATATAGAAGTATAGTCTCGAAAACCGGGTACATGCGCGAAATTTCCAGAATCATCCAACCCAGTCGATCGAGTCGAGTCGGGTACGTTCTGGAATGGTCTGGGGCTCGTCTCGGCCCATATAAATAGCCGCAGGGAGGCGAGCGAGTTCAGTTCAGTTTGAGCTACATTCGAGACGACTTCGAAGTGAAAACTAGTGATCAAGTGTAATACTAGTGAAATCTACGACTTGGCTACGACTTAGGACATCGTTAGTGCTTAGTGTTTGGGACCTACTGCTTTGTGTTGGACCTAGTGCTAGTGAATAAAGCCTTCAAAAGAGTCAGCAGGTCTTTCTCTCCAAATCCTTCGAACCTAACACGTAACTATATGAAAGAGTTTTCTAACTATATCATAAAAGTGAAAGAATTGCAAAAAAAAAAATTTGACACAGTTATAAATGTTTAAGATATCTTCTTATACAGAGAGGACAATACCTCACGATATTTACTTTTGACGTCAGGTCATATAGATTATAATGTTAAATTACGTTTTGCAAGAAAAAGACAAAGATAAAATTTTAATACCTTATAATTTCCATATTAAACCGAATATAATTTTGTTTATAAATTTGGCAAACGTGTGGGGTGCTCAATATAAACTGTTATAAATATTTCATTGTAGCGTTTTCTAAAAGTAAAGTTAGTATGAAAGGCAACTTACGTGTTTCCACAATAACATTAATTTACTCGTTAATCACCTACTAAAAATTATTTTCTGCTTTTTAGTGCGCTTTGCTATTAAAGCGTATTATTTTTTTTAGTGTTTTTTGAACTATAATGATCATTTGTCTACGATGGGTAACACCTACCATTTAGTGGTAGATCGAAGTGGAATATGAAATATATGATGAAATATAGAACAACTTTTTGTCCTAAAACGGTGTATCGAAGTGGAATAAGTAATATTTGATTATTTTAATTCACCTTTTTAACCCTAAACCGGTGGATTGCAGAGGAAAAAAATTATCCATAGATCCACCGGTGCATCCAAGTGGAATGAGCCGTTGTGAGCGTCAGTGCATGCAAATACTTATTACAGGTTGGACGTGTCACACTGTTTACGGGAATGTGACGACAATTAAATCGTGATAATATTCAAATTTAATTAAAAATAATCGAATAACTGTCTGCAGGCATACACTAATGTTGAATTATAATGTTTACTTACCGCAAATACGATATTCAGCTCTTTTTTGCGTGTGTGACAAGTATTTTTACAATTTTTTACGACACAGGTCGGCATCGCGCATGTTTATTGGCGTTAAGCCATTACACTGACTAAATGCCGGTTGGTTGACTTATTGCGTTTTGGATGACTTCCTAACCACAATGTAAAAACAAATTGTATTCTACTACAAACAGTTCCATTTTCAAATGTAATTACTTCTTAAATATTGTTTATGTAAGTGGCCAGTTCCAGAAACATATAGTGCGACCTACGTAAATGAAACCCGTCCCTCCTGTACTCTTGCGCACTTTATTGGAGCATTTTAGTTTTCACATAAAAACCGTAAAGACATTATAATTTATTTATCAACAATTAGAATCTAATTAGGAAAACTATTTATATAAAGACAAGATCTTCTTTGCGTGTTTTCTAATACGTAACATATCTACATCAAAGTTCTCGATTCTATTTCTCTAAGCATAATACACTTACGGGCAACACTGGCGCCATACGGCGTCAAGTAGAGGTATTGAGAAATACGGACAGAAACCAGCCAATAGCAGCTCTGGCTCCGCCCCATAAAGTATGGCTGACGTAACGCGCCGCCCGCAACTAGTATGGCGGACGAGACGCGACGACCAATCGCGAGACCCTGCCCGAAAATGCTAGAATCTGAATGACGCTATCTCGTTTCTACGCAGATCGTGAGCCCCACCTTCGAAGTTTTTAGAACCAATCGAATACATATATAAACGAGCCGAGCGGATTAGTCTCATCTAATGTCCGACGTCAACATTCCGTGGCAACATAGTTACAAATACTTAGGTATTACGCTTGACAAGCATCTGCACTTTCGCGATCATGTCAAGCGTGTTTGCGAAACAGCCAAATTCTACTTGGCTCGTTTATCCAGTATGATTGGTAGCCGCAGTAAGCTATCGATGCGCAACAAGCGCACTCTTTACGTAATGTCCATCAGACCTGTCATTACTTACGCATGCCCGGTCTTTGCATACGCCAATCAAACGATACTTAAGCCGCTACAAATCATACAGAACAGATTCTGTAGAAAAGCCGTAAGTTCTCCATGGTACGTTCGAAACAGTCTGCTTCACAGCAATTTTGACTTACCAACCATCTCCAAATACATGAAGGACGCGTCAGAGCGTTTCTTCACCGCCGCGGCACATCCCAATCCGCTACTTTCGGCAGCGGCCTCTTACGAGCCCCCGCCCGCCTACCACTTTCTCAGACGTCCACGGAATGCACTTACAGATCCACCTGACCATCTCACCACCGAGGTAGAGATTCTCAGGGCCCTAGGCAGATCAGACCTTCAGTCTGACGTAGGAGAGCAGTACCTACCACCTGATATCACCTAATTAACGTAATAAATCCGCTCGAATGGCATCTGAGCCTTGTTTGTTCACAGTCGGGCCGTCCAGCTCGAACTGCCCTCCCCTGCCCAGGGATCGACACGTGTCGGCCCTCATCTCTAGATTAACCACACGCCGATGAGGCGGCGCCCTTAAGGCACCGCCCATCAAAGGCAGAAACGCACCGAAGCATCCTCAATGCGTCCGGTCGTCGTTCATGTCAAATCCTATACACTCTCCGGAGTATAGGTTGAGGAGTCGTTTAGCCGGTCGAACTACACCTTCTGTGTAGAAATCCCAACCCGGCACTATCGACGTGGTAGGTCGGGCGCGCAATCATGTCTGTAAGCAGATTCGGCCCTCCCTAAACAAAAAAAAAAAAAAAATGGGGTGTGGCTGTGTCGTGGACACGGCCGTGTGTTGTACGTGAATACGTCTTTACGTAACAATTAATGTTTTCTATATAAAATATATTATTATTTATGTATTGAAACGTGCACTTGCTGCTGTCCAATGTGTCTTCATAATCGATGATCGTACACAATCAATGCCTACACAGTCCAGTGTCGATATAGAAGTGATTTCATTATCCACTTGCATAATTTCAACCAGCCCAGCTGCCGATGTACTGGCACCGTCGTTGATCCGCTCGGCCACATTTATTCTTTTACGTTCCCGGCACTGCTTGACTCGGTCATATGGTGTTTTTTTGGTGCCATTAGATTCTTCTTGAGAAGCCCTTACCAACCGTATACGATCGTTGTATTTTGATTCGGCTTTTTGACGCGTATAGGCCGACATTGTATATTTTTTATATGATTATTTTATTATTTTAACGTATAACATTCACTGTCACTATTTTGCACTTAGGTTTTATACACAATCGATAGCTTTTGGCGCGAGCTGACTATTGAAACTTAAACGAACCTCGTAGCTCTTTCAAGTCAAAAGTTACACTAAGTGGAAATCTCGATACGCAGCAAAATCATCTCAAAATGGCGGCGCTTCCCCCTCCCCCACGCGCGATGCGTCGCAGTCCTTACTTGGCGAAATGAATTCTTTGATTCTTTAGCTATTCAATGGTGTAATTGAATTTAGGATGGGGATGATAGATATGAATCTGCAGCATCAAATTGTATCCCCCGATTTTGTTATCATTGGTTTTTTTGACTTGCCTCCCACTATGGAAGCAATTTTAAAGACGTATTCACGTCAAAATTGTCTAATCAGTCTAATGGTGGACGACGAATCACGAGGCGGACGACGAGGTACTAATGAAATGGTGACTTGAATGCGGTACAGTGAGTGGAGCATAGTAAACAAAAGTGCATTGTTAATTCCAAACTGGTTCACCTTGTTTTATTTCCGATCCATACGAACCCCGACACGGAAACAATACTTTTGATAAAAAAAAATAAAAACCGACTTCAAAAACATAAACTAAAAAGTTAAAAATAAAATTTTCAATTTAAAGAAAGGAGCATTAACAGGCGGCATATAGTTAATGAAGTCGGTGCCTACTCACTCAGACACTTTAAATTGTGTTCTATATTTGTTATAGTTTTAATATATCATTGTTGTAATTGTCATTACCCGGTAAGTACCCATTTAAAGTGTCTGAGTTGGCACCGACTTCATTAACTATATGCCGCCTGTTAATGTTCCTTTCTTTAAAGTGAAAATTTTATTTTTAACTTTTTAGTTTATGTTTTTGAAGTCGGTTTTTATTTTTTTTTAATTATTTTATTTTTCAATTTTTAATTGAACGCATCTGTGACTTATTTGTATTTAGTATAAATGGGGCTACTAAACGCGCTACTCAAATGAGACAGCACCGCGATTACGCAACGTAAATTCAGTGTCAAATAGACGCATCAGCATGCCTAGTAGGCAGTGGTATTCCTATGTAAAACTTCAATCTTAATTATTATTTTTGTGCGAACTGAACATTTTGGCATATTCAACCGTATGAAGGAAGCCCAACAAAAGGTAACTGCTGTAAATCGTTGAGGAATTCCCTCGACTGTTTATGGTCTTCATCATCAGACCTGTAATGGCACTTATAACCCATATGGGTGCAAAGTTCTCATTAATAGAAATGAATTAAGTCCAAACACCGCGTAATTGCTGTAAATCGTTAAGGAGTTCCTTCGACTATGTATGGTCTCCATCATCAGACCTGTAATGGTACTGTTATACCCTTAACTTGTATGCGATATTGCTTATCTGACTCACACACCTCACCCCACAGTCCAGTCATTAGTTCATATATAAACCACCGCCGCTCCCGCGCAGTTCAGTTCAGCCTAATCCATCTTCGAGATTCCAAGCAAATAAAAGTGCTAAAGTGATACAAATATTCATAAACTTGTAAAATCATAGTTAATTTCTATTTCGATTAAAGTGTTTATTTTAGCAAATAAAAATTAGTTTTTTAAAAAAGGGAAACCTGAAAACCCTTCTAACATTTGGTGGCAGCGTAAAGGGATTTCCAAAATCCTGGAAAACCCTCCGAAAAATCAATCTCAAAACAACAAATCTTTCTATATCATTCAAATAAAAAACAAGTGAACAAGTGAAATTCACGTCCAGTGATAAATAAAGTGTCCAGTGCATTGTGTCTTTAGTCCATTGTGTAATAAGTGGCATACAACATAGCAGCCGACGTAATCAGACGTCAACCTACGGGATCTGCTTGTGTCCAGCACCGACAGACAACACCTTGCTCCAGGTCAACGCCTCAGTTCTGTTCAGTAATGAAACTCTTCAGTTATTTCGCGACTTTCCTGTGAGTGACTCTAAAAATAATTTCTACATCTATAACACATTTTCATCTGTTTATCATAAGAAATTGTATTAATAACTATAATAATCTTAAGTCTGTTGAACTGTATTCAATTTACCAATTTTAACTTTTAACTTATCAACAACCTTGTGACCAGACCTCCGAGTCATTGTTTAGACTACGCGCAGTGTAATCCGAGCGCATACCCATTGTGAACCGTATCGTATTAGTCAGTACCTAAACTAAATGCCAAAAGACGAAAAAGATTTAATAGATATGACCGAAATATCTTTAAACGTTTTATTAAAATTTATTAAACCTTATAAAGGAGATAGGGAATCGTTAAATTCTTTTATAAATAATTGTGATAATGCCATACAACTCGCATCCTCTGACCAAGAGGACATCCTTTTTAAATACATACAAAGTCAACTTCAGGAGCGAGCCGAAACAGCTTGCTCAGTAAAAGAATTTGATAACTGGGACCAACTTAAAGAATTTTTGAAAACACAATTCGGCGAAAGAAAACATTACTCACATTTACTCACTGAATTACAAGAATGCCGACAGAATAATGAACGAATCAGTCAGTTTGCTTTACGTATCGAAACTCTTCTTTCTAAATTATTAACGGAAGTTACAATGAATAACACGAAAAAGACCGAACTTCCGGGACGTGTTGCGGCAATGGAAGACCTCGCACTCCACTCCTTCACCATCGGTCTTAACCCCAGGATAGCGACAATAATTAGATGCAAAAACCCTAAAAACTTAAACGAAGCTATAAACCTAGCTATTTCAGAAGAAAAAATTCAGCAAACTATGTATACGCGAAATCCTCTCCCAACGAAATTTCAAAAAGGTACTTTCACTAAACCTACTACTACCACACCTATATTCAAACCCAATTTATATACTGCTCCTGAAGATCAGGAACTAAACTCAAGCAAAACTATTACGTGCCGATACTGTCGCAACATAGGTCACACTATAGACAATTGCAGAAAACGACAATATAACAACAACAAATTTAACAGAAACAACACAAATAATTTTTCATACGGACAACGCGAAGCACGTCCACAATTCAGGAAAGAACAAGTTAACCTTGTAAATACACAAAATGAGCTTCCTAACACTGACGATGACTATTCAAACTAAAACATGTCCCGACTCCGTGTCGCACGGGACAGTTCCCCAAAGCCGACACTTCCTCAAAACCTACTAAATCTATCAAATCCACTGAATCCACTGAATCTACCAAATCCGCTGAATCCACTGAATCTACTAAATCCACTGAATCCACTGAATCTACCAAATCCGCTGAATCCACTGAATCTACTAAATCCACTGAATCTACTAAATCCACTGAATGTACTAAATCTACCAAATCTACCGAATCTACCAAATCTACCAAATCCTCTAAATCCACTGAATCTACCAAATCCTCTGAATCCATTGAATCTACTAAATCAACTGATTTCACTGAATCCCCTGAGTCTACTAAGTCTACTAAATCTACCAAATCCACTGTATCTGTTGAACCAACTAAATCTACTAAACCTACTAAATTCATTACATCTACTAAATTCACCGAATGTCTAAAATCTACTAAACCTACCAAATCTACAAATCCTACTAAATCCGATGTTTTCACGCCAAACAAGCTGACATTGACAGCAACTAATGACGAAGTTATTTACGAAGTTACCACTAATCCTTCTCAACGATTTTTACCCCACATAAATATTCCTACATCTGTCTCTGAATCCAATCTCAATTTGCTTATTGACACAGGTTCATCTGTGAGCATTTTAAAAGAATCATCTGTTAGTCACAAGACTAATCTAGTTAAAGAAGTAATAAAACTCAAAGGTATCGACTCGAATAACGACGCCCTTTCAACCTTAGGATACATCAATGTAAAATTACTATTCCCTGACGAAACCATATCCTACGACTTTCACATTATTCAAAATACCCCCTTACAATACGACGGCATAATTGGCAATGACCTCCTGAACGAACTTCACTCTCATATCAACTACGATAAAAACTCTCTGAAATTAGGAACAAATATCATACCACTACGAACTTGTGAACCAGTATATACTATACCTGCTCGCACAGAAACAGTAATTGAATGTTCTGTTTCAAACCCCGATCTTAAAGAAGGTTTCGTCTTAGACCAACACATTTCAGACTCTATCTTAATTGCAAATTGTATAGTCAAGGTTAAAGAAAATAATAGAATAAACTTATCAGTAATTAACATGTCCGAAGAGATAGTCAATTTAAGTTCAAATCTCAATTTAAAACTAACACCCATCCACGTCAATGTAGACAACAACTATGCCAACAACGACAATAACGTGATATTTCATTCCAACTCAACTCAAAGAACAAATGACGTACTAAATTCGCTGAGAGTATCACATTTAAACGATGAAGAACGACATGCACTTTTTGATGTGTGCTCAAACTATTCAGACATATTTCACTTGCCCAACGATGAACTGACTACGACCAATGCTATTGAACATGAAATAAACACCGAATCTGCTATACCAATCCACGTAAAATCTTATAGATTTCCCGAATGTCATAAAAAGGAAGTCGAATCCCAAATAAACAAAATGTTACAACAACGAATAATTAAACCCTCTACATCCCCATGGTCTGCTCCTATCTGGGTAGTACCCAAAAAACTAGATGCCTCTGGCCAACGCAAATAGCGTGTTGTCATCGACTATCGAAAGTTGAACGACATTACTATTGGAGACACTTACCCACTTCCTCAAATCGCAGAAATACTAGATCAACTAGGTAAAAGTAAATATTTTTCGACCCTTGATTTAGCATCCGGATTTCACCAAATACCCATGTGTGAACGAGATGCACCTAAAACAGCCTTCAGCATTCCTCAAGGTCACTACGAGTTCAATCGTATGCCTTTTGGCTTGAAAAATGCCCCTTCGACCTTCCAACGTTTGATGAACACGGCTCTGTCCGGCCTACAAGGGATAAAATGCTTTGTTTATCTCGACGACATCGTAATATATTCCTATGACCTTAATTCACACATTGATGATCTTTCCTCTGTATTCCAAAGACTACGAGACTTCAAACTCAAACTCCAACCCGACAAATGCGAATTCCTACGAAAAGAAGTTGCTTACCTAGGACACCTAATAACTGACAAAGGCGTAAGACCAAACCCAGACAAAATCAGAGCTGTCGAAGAATTTCCAATCCCAACCTGTCCTAAAGACATCAAATCATTCCTAGGTCTCGTATCGTATTATCGACGATTCATCCCCGACTTCTCCAAAATATCAAAACCACTAACTTCACTCCTTAGAAAGGATACACATTTTTCCTGGCAGAATGAACAACAATTATCCTTCGAAGAACTAAAAAACCGACTCACTACTGCACCACTTCTAATTTATCCAGACTTTTCCAAATCTTTTATACTTACATGTGATGCATCTAATTACGCCATCGGCGCTATTCTTTCACAAGGCGAAATCGGAAAGGACCGACCAATCGCCTATGCTTCCAGAACCCTCAACAAAGCCGAATGCAATTATTCAACTACCGAAAAGGAACTTCTAGCAATTGTTTTCGGATGTAAAACTTTCCGCCCTTACCTATATGGTCGAAAATTCTATATCGTCACAGATCACCGTCCGCTTAAATGGCTATTCAACCACACTGATCCGAGCAGTAAACTTCAACGATGGCGCCTAAAACTCGAAGAATATGAATACGAAATAATTTATAGAAAAGGAAGACTCAACTCCGCCGCTGATGCCTTGTCTCGTTCTATTCCAATCAAAGATTCCAATGAAACCACAATCCATCCTATTATTTCAGACACCGAAAACCAACAACCTACAATAACATCTCCGAACCCGAATTTTGACGATATTGATCCATTACAACTTCTACCAAATCCATCCTCTGATCCAATAACTTGCTCTGATTCACTTGATGACGTAATCGAAATTCTTCGTGAACATGCCCAGAATCCTGAATCATCTACACATAACGAACCTCCTGTGGATATCATTGAAATTCCTCAAGAAACCATCGATACACCACAACCTTCTACATCCGCTGATCCTAACACTGATTCCAATTTGCTTGATGACAATTATTCAAAATTCTTGAAAATTACTTCCGACAAAAACTTTGTCTCTAATGCTGTAATTATAGAACATAATAATAGCATTCTAAAAAGTCAATCCGAAATTTTAATAATCCCTACGTCCCTCGACTTAGACGAGTCCAACCCTTACATCCAAGAAATCATAGGCAATCTAGAGAACCCTGAAGAAGTTCTGTATAGTGAAAAACAATTACATTCTTTCGAACTAATCAAATTTAATAATAAATTAATATATTTACTATTCCCCAAGGTTCACCACTTTGATGAATGTTCCTATAAAGATATCTTTGATACTATAAAAAACTTACGCAATGAACTAACCCTTAATAATTCCAATACTGTGAAAGAAATAGCAATTACAGATTTTAAAAATCCATTCGAATCCCACAATCTGTATACAATTCTCAAAATGCTCCTCTACATATTCCACAACACAGAAATTCAGATTAATCTTCATTATAACAATGTAATTTATCCCAGTCTCAGTGAAATCCCAAAAATCTTAAGAGAAAATCACGACATACCCATTGCTGGCCATTTAGGATCAATTCGTATGTCGCAAAGAATAAAAGAAAAGTATTATTGGAAAGGTATGCGTAGTGACATCGAAGATTATATAAAAAGGTGTGAACAATGTCAAACCAACAAAGCCCTTCGTAAAATAAATCGAGCTCCAATGCAAATTACCAGCACCTCTACCCGTCCGTTTGAACGTATCGCTCTAGATATCGTTGGTCCACTTCCTGAAGCTGGAACAATTAAATTAAAATACATCTTGACCTTGCAAGACGACTTAACAAAATTTTCTATAGCATACCCAATATCCAACATCACCGCAGAAGAAACTTGCGAATGTTTGATACATTTTATCTCTCTGTTCGGTATTCCCAAACACATCCTCACAGATCAAGGTACGAATTTCACTGCAGAATTATTTCAAAAGACATGTACATTCTTAAAGATAAAACAACTGTGGGCGACCCCTTATCACCCACAAACTCAAGGCGCTTTGGAAAGAAGCCATTCAACGCTCAAAGAATACCTGAAATCCTACGTTAACGAAAACCAAACTGATTGGCATCGTTATGTATACACAGCCATTTTGGCCTACAACACAAACATACACAGCACGACAAACTATTCCCCTTACGAGCTTTTATTTGGCCATAAACCGTTCATTCCTAACTCTATCTACGATGATAACCTCACTGTCACATATCCTGATTACGTCCGCATACTCCAACACCGTTTGAAACATTCCCACGAAAGAGCTTTACAAAATTGTAACAATTCAAAAACTTTGTCTAAAACATATTACGACAAACATACTAAACCAGTCAAATACAAAATCGGTGACTATGTGTATATAAAAAACCATCCCCGTCAAAGAAAAGCACTTTCACCTATATGGAAAGGACCCTACAAAGTAATTAAAATTCACGGGAATAACACCTTAGCTGTACAAATCAATCATCGCCATGTTAAATATCATTACGATGAAATAAAGATGGCTCATATTAAATAATTTTGTCCTTTCAGGGCAACTACATTCTGTCTCGTCCAACAAGATTTAATACAACAAATCACCAGAAGTCCTGGAATCCACTTCGATCCAATAGGCTCTCTAAAACTAATAAACGATCATCTACACATAATAATCCCTTTAGACATATCTCATATAAAAACCCATATCAAAAATATTAATGCTATTTTCGGTACTACGCGTTTCCTTTGTCAACAGAATGATGCTATTGATGATTTCGAATGCCATAATATGTTACAGCCATTACATTCTCGATACGACGACATTGTACGTGACTATAACACGATTTCACATTTATTACCTACACAAATTAAAAGATCCGCATGGTTTGCCGGCATAGGCACAGTATTTAAACACATTTTCGGCACTATGGACGAAGATGATGCGATCAAATATAACAACGCTATTCAGATGTTACAAAACAATGATAAAAAATTAACTTCTCTCATAAAAGAAAACATTGTAATTTCCAACTCTGCAATTTCTAGTCTAGATGAATCAATGAAAATACTAAACACAAACGAAAACATCTTAATGGAGAATATTGACAACCTAACCCTTAATTTGAAGAATTTATCTTTAGCAACTAACAAACTCTATTTTAAATCTAAGATTAATGAAATATTTACTGTTCTAGAATCAAATTTACTTACATTATCTTTTAAGTTAGAAGACATTGTAAACGCCATTAGTTTTACTAAAAGTAACACTCTACATCCATCTATCCTAACTCCTAAACAACTCTACGATGAGTTAGTGAAAAACATAAGGCTCTTAGCCAAACCTACAGAATTTCCTATTCCAATCGATCTTGATAATATCCACATTATAATTAATATTTCCGACTTAATTGCATATTTTCTTGATAACAAAATCGTATTTATTCTGAAAATTCCTCTAGTTACTCATGAAGAATACAACCTTTATAAAAACATACCAATTCCCATACCACATGATCCTGATCATCCCAATTCTTATGCTATGATTATTCCGTCCACTAATTATATTGCTCTTAATAAAGATAAATCAACATATTGTAACTTAAATAATTTACAACAATGTAAGAAAATACTGAATCAATTGTTTATTTGTGACATGCTAAATGCATATTCTAGTGTCTCTAATCCGAGTTGTGAAACTGAAATTATGTCAAAAGTTCCATTATCATTACCGCAACAATGTAGCAGTAAATTCATTCATGGAAATATTGATATATGGCAAAAATTACAACAAAACAAATGGATATTTGTACAATCCGAAACTATTAAGATCACTATAGAATGTGAATCTGATTTGTTCGAATTGAAAGTTCTAGGCACAGGTTTCTTTAATTTACCCTATCAATGTATTGCATATTGTAAAAATATTCAACTTATTTCTAAATCTCCATCTAAACTCAATGTTAATCCAATTACATCTGATTTTAATTTAATAAATGACAGTTGTTGTAATCATAACGAATTTAATTCAATCATTTCAAATATACCTGAAGTTAAACTTTCTAATATTAATTTGGATAATCTTAAAGATTTAAACTCAATTTCAAATAATATTGTAAATAAATTAAATGAAATTGAACAATCCGATGTATTAGCTTATAAGCCTTTTTATCCTATTTTAACGTACTGTATTATAGTTTTAATTATTCTTTATATTGTATACCGTATCACAAAAAAGCACTATCCCCGTATCCACACTTTCCTCAACAAAAGAAACCACTATAATCCTAACCCATCCAAAACCGAAGATGAACCGGATCAAAACAATATCGCTTTGCCGCGAATTAGAATTACATAACTTTGCAATTTTCCCCGCAAAGTCAGTCTAACCCGGGGGCTGTTATACCCTTAACTTGTATGCGATATTGCTTATCTGACTCACACACCTCACCCCACAGTCCAGTCATTAGTTCATATATAAACCACCGCCGCTCCCGCGCAGTTCAGTTCAGCCTAATCCATCTTCGAGATTCCAAGCAAATAAAAGTGCTAAAGTGATACAAATATTCATAAACTTGTAAAATCATAGTTAATTTCTATTTCGATTAAAGTGTTTATTTTAGCAAATAAAAATTAGTTTTTTAAAAAAGGGAAACCTGAAAACCCTTCTAACAGTACTTACAACCCATATGAGTGCAAAGTTCTCATAAATAGAAATGAATTAAGTCCAAAAACCAGGTAATTGCTGTAAATCGTTGAAGAGTTCCCTCGATTGTGTATGGTCTCCATCATCAGACCTGTAATGGCACTTATAATCTATATGGGTGCAAAGATCTCATCAATAGAAATGAATCAAATCCAAACACCAGGTAATTGCTATAAATCGTTAAGGAGTTCCTTCGACTGTGTATGGTCTCCATCATCAGACCTGTAATGGCACTTATAATTCATATGGGTGCAAAGATCTCATCAATAGAAATGAATCAAGTCCAAACACCAGGTAATTGCTGTAAGTCGTTGAGGAGTTCCCTCGACTGTCTTTCAGCTCCATCATCAGATCGACTCTCGACCTTCATTAAATAGTACTAGTAGTAGTACTTTATCAAAATACTTAAAATACGAGACTTTAAAATACGATTTTCGAAGGTTGCCCTCGATTTCTCTGAGATGCCATCATCAGATCCTGGTTTCCTTATCATGGTACCATTTCGGAGATATCTCACTTTCACAAAAAAAAAATATCATCCAATTCGGTTCATAAACAACGAAGTTATCCCTGAACACACATAAAATAAAAAAAAAAAAAACATATACGGTCGAATTGAGTAACCTCCTTCTTTTTTGAAGTCGCTTAAAAAGCGTTCTAATTGCTAGATTTGTAAGTAGTCTCGACATGATTGTGATGATTTCAACTAACGCTAGGTGAATAAGACGCAACGTTTCGTACCTGTTTTCTTACTTTTAACCACATTTGTTCAGGCTGAATATAGACCAGATCAATCATGTTAGGAGTCATATCAGCATGTATTTAGTTTTCATCACGAGAATTTATCAATTTAACCTTTCAAAAGCTAAAAAACGTCTCCCTGAAAAATGCATCTGAAGATATTTGGAAGTCTCACATATAAAATAACTCTCTCTGTGCGAACACAGGAATAATACCGGCCAGGAATAAGGAAATCTCTATAACGGCTTCAAGAAATGTTACCTAAATAAGTAGGGTTGTCACTTGTCAAAACAGTACTCTTGATTGAGCCTCGTGGCCGAGTGAAACAACTTTTAGGCGTTTATCCGTCGTTGTAAGTTCTAAATTGTGGTCTGTGCAACGGTGTAGTGTAGTCGTGTTAGTTCGTGAGCACGTACGCTAATGCTAAGCACGTGGTTTTCACGCATATATAGTGACGTACCTACAAATTCGCTCTCTTACTATAGCATTATCTTTAATGTAGAAGATGTAATTACTTACATAAGAGCAAAGCAACGGTGACGGGACTGTCGGCTTGTGAACTAGGTTCACACTTTTTTTTGCTATTTTATATGAATGTGAAATCTAGCGTTTTCTCATACGAAAACTGTTCTGTTGTACCTGCCAACAGTTGACGAAAAATTGACAATTTATTACATTTCTCCATTCCATTCCATCAGCCTTTTTTTATACCCCACTGCAGGGGCTTAGGCTTCCCCTTGAGATGAGGAGGTTCGGAGCTTAAATTCACCACGCTGATCCAATGCGGGTTGGCGAATTGTAACGACCGCCATCTATTGACAACAACCGGGACCGACTGCTTAACGTGCTCTCCGAGGCACGGAGTCAGTGATAGTTAATGTACTTAAGTTAGAAAAAACTCATTGGTACACGCCCGGATTCGAACCACGGCTACATGGCCTTATAGATTTGAAAAAGGTTCCCTGCGCTCGGGCTACCACGACACAAGCATATCATTGCATCATATCAAGCAAGCATTGTGTATCTACACAAGCGTATTATATAGTGTGAAATAACTTTCAAATGTGCATAACTAGGTATAAGTTTTGCAACAAAACTGTAATTTCATTTTACACACGCGGACAGACATTTGGCCTTAAAATCAGCAAATGTTTTCCGTGTAACCCCGCCTTAATAATTGACAAATGTTTGTCGAAATTGTACCTTCTACACTACTTGGCAAATGTTTCTTTTCTGTACTGCCACTTTGAAGTGCGCAAGAAAACCGACACGCTATCACGGATAGCAAATGTTTGAAGCACAAGGCATTACCGATACGAATAGTCTCCCACACATGCGTGAATGGTCAATGTTTGGCATGTTTGCCACACGTGTGCCACCGCCTTTAAACAAAATACTTGTTAAAGCAAACTATATTATAGAAATGTTATATATTTTTCATTACTCATACTCGAAAAGTACGCTTCAAGTTACCTGATCAGAAGGATGAAAACAGTACTTTTCATCCCTGGGATACGATTTTCGCTGCTGTCACAAAAAATAAAAAAAACTATGCAAGTCATGTCCTAATTTTTTATACAGCAACTCTGTTGAATTGCAGCTTAAAATTGTAATAAAAAAATATCAACAATATTGTAATATATGGCTTTATACTTATAATTTACTTTTAAATAAATTATCATTTCATTTGCATTTTAAGCTAAACATTAACCATCATCAATGATAAATAATACTGGCTGGAAGAAACATTTGGAAGTCGAGAAAGCGGCAATTAGATCTTCACTTTTGTCACGTGCTAATTATGTACGTACATAGATATTTGTATAAAATGAGTTCAGCAGATTCCGATATGGATTTAACGTTTTTTTTTTTTACGAAAAGCAGAATATTTACCTCGGGCGAAAGACCTATTTGGGCACTCGAACTATTGGCGCACGAGTGTACTATTATTAGGAATCACCTCATTAACACCTACTTATAGAAATTATATTTCTACTTTAAAAAATCTTGGTTCTTTGTGGATATCCTGTACTTTTTACCAAACATTTACACAATATGTATGGTCTATTTTCAGGCAGTTATTTGTGTATTTTGGCACCAGTTTCCTCAAAATTGGTTCAGTACATCCAGAGATATCTGCCTGTGACGGACAGACACCAACACCAGTGATCACAAAAGGGTCCCTTTATCTGCAATATTGCGATGGGACCTTAATAAGCTTAATATTTACCAACCGTGACAAAATAATGCACATATAATCTTTTCATTATTTTTAATGTAATCAGTTAATAGATACTTTTCTTGTCACACATCTTTACTTTTTTTTCTTTATGCTGCCTTCCGTTTCAGCTTTTAATTTTGGGCAAACATTGGTTTTGTGGCCTTTTTCCTGGCAATTGTAGCAAGACTGAAAAAAAATATTTCTAATAAGATTTTTGAATTAGAGCACAAACAAAGTTATATTACATATATATATAATTAAATATACCTGCGAATCCACGAAAATGCCGCACACGTGATCTTTCTGCTGGCAACACCTGCGGCAATTCTCGCAGTGAAAAAAGCTTGGCTTCACACATCTTTTACAGATGTTGCAATGTTTATATGTCATGCCATTTTTACCAGTGCACGCGCCACACTTATTACAATGCTGATTGTTAACTGACACCCAATATTGGCACTTATCGCAGAACTTGTAATTCTTATCATGCGACATATCAATTGAACCCAAAGGAAGACTGGTAAATAGTCTCACGGGGGAACCAAATTTACGTCCACTCCGCTTACTGTGAAATTTTGAATGATTTTCATACTCCACCTTAAAAAAAACCATAAGAAGTGTTACAGATTATTTTAATATCTGATTGCAGTTTCGGTTCAGTCGGATTCGGCCCTTATTTGTAACTATCGACAGAATCTCGGATTCAGCCGATAAGAATATACTTTTGGTTGGCTGCAAAAAAAAAAATATGCATGATGCGATTAATTAGTTCTATGAATATTTACCAGTATCGACATACTAGCCATCAGTGCCTTGTTCTAGAGCTTGCTGTGACAAAATATTTTAGTGTACCACATACTCAAGTGCTTATAATGAGCAATCATTTAGCACGACTGGCGACAACTTTACCTGTATGTACAAACTTAAACTAAAAACTTAAAAATAATAATTTTTATAACCTACTTTAAAGCAAGAGCATTTAAGGGCAATATGCAAAATAATTGATACTTAAATATTTACAATATCTAATCAGTTATTTTTGGAGTTGATGCCAGCCAAGGCTATAAAAACAAAAGAACTTTTAGTACTTAGTAATCACTAGGAATAATAATGAATAATAGTAATTACTAGCAAAGGCAATAGTTACATCATAGTAAAGATCCATCTGATGAATACACAGAAAAATTTTTTGGCACGCTCTGTGTCCCGCTGAAAACGTCCACGCAAGTGAGCGCAGAAAATTAGGTGCCATTCGAATATCGCTTGGTTTGATGTGAGCTAGCTTAAAAACTATTTGATGGATTCAGATGAAATTACCTTTATTTGAGAGAATAGAGTATAATCCATTGTCTGACATAAAAAATAGTCAATAATAATAAATAGTCAAAAAGCCATGCCTGAAAACAAATAATAGCTTTACGTAAAATCTTGCAGTCAAGTCGAGACGTGTACCAACTCGTTTTTTTATTCGTTCACATTAAAATCGTCGAGAACACAAAAAAATAGTGGTAGTTGCCTGGCTTCTATCCACCCCGATTTTCAAATCATAATTTCTTTCTATGTAAAATGTAATGAAAAGAATGAGACGCTTAGAACATTAATTACCTTGATTAATTTAATTCAATACAAAATATGTGACTCTATGTATTAATTATTGAATTTGGTATCCATTTTACAGAAACCATATTAATTTATGAATGCAGTCTGTCTTTTTGTTGCCTTTTCACAGCTACACCGCTGAACAGATTTTGCTCAAATTTGGGATATAAATAGCTTGAATCATGAGAAAAGATTTAGACTATTTTTTACCCTGCGGAAATGTTTGTTACCTTTTAAGGCTAACCGCTGAAACATGTTGATGGAATTTGGAACCTAAAAAGCATGAACTCTGAAGAATGACAAAGATAGTTTTTACAGGTCAGTACAATCTTACAATGTACACTGTCGGTCCATATCGAGAAAGATGTTGAGTCAAATATTAATGAAATATAAGTATTTAATATATATAAATATAAGATTATGTTTTTGGAAGACCCTTCCCCTTACTAACAAAAGGTTATTAACTATTTTATTTATAAATAAATAATATTGTTTATATATTATTTATTATAGTGAAATTTATTTATATTATTATAAGTGTGTCATAAATAAATTTTAAATTTAGAAGAAATAACTCATTTTTCTATAAATAAATATGTAAAATAATTTAAAAAATTCTAGAATTATGCAATGTTTCGGCTTTGAGGCGAAAGTAACAAATAGTTTGATTCAGACAATAGTTATTGCATTTTTCACAATCTCATAATAACATTCCATTGCATTTTTGGTTTTGCCATTCATAAAATAATATACTTACTTGATAATCATGCATAGATAATTCTGGCATGATATTGCAAATATAAGGTTCAGAGAAGTATGGGAATGTCCAAATCACATGTAATTTAACAGTATCAGGTTTTTTGCATAACTTCTGATATGAGAGTGTCAATAAGTGCAGAGTGTGCGCTAGGGGCTCCACGCGGCCACCGAATGGGGGATCCATCACTACACACAGTCCTGTTTCACTATAAAAACAAAACTTGTACAAAATTCATGACAGTTAAATATAAAATATTCACTGCTATATTTACGAGGCGTGTTTGATAAAAAATGAGAATGAGTTATACTCCTTGGTAAGAAAAAAAATTTTTTTTTTTTATAATTTTGTTAAAAAGAGCGTCCCTCAGTTTCTTGTGTATTCTTCTGAGGAACCAGCATTTTTGAATGCGCCTTTGTTGGGACGTTTTTCCACAAAGTAATAAAATTCACTCTTAAGACGTATTTCAAGATTATGTTACATAACTACGAAATAAAGATATTTTGATTTGATTTGATTAAATACTGGCAGGCATAGCCTAGACATTTGTTATAATAATAATTTTAAAAGTTTTTGGCCCTGTTTTGTTAATTAAATATGTCTGTTTAAAATTTTTTACTACAGAGCGAGTAAATCAAGGACTTGCAACTTTAACCGTTGCTCGTTGCTGTGCTGAATTTAAACGAAGAAAAACATCCACCGACGACTCACATTCGGGGCGCGCCCTACGATGGCGGTGACCAAACAAATTATTTTAAAAAATTAAAAGATTGGCGCATCGTCATGTTACTGTTCACTTTATAGGTGATAAACTGAATATTTATAGACAGGGAGTGTTTATAATATTATGCACGACCATCTGGGCATGAAAAAAGCGCACTGGGTGCCCAAAATGCTTAGGGACGTACAGAAACAAATCAAATTGAGGATTTCGCAAAGCTGTTTAGATTTGTTACAGCAAGACCCTGCCCGATTTTGGGCTCGACTCATAACTATAGATTAAACATGACATCACCATTACCACCCTGAAACGAAACGTCAGTCCATAACTTGGAAGAGACCGTCATCTCCAGCTCCTAAGACATTTAAGACAATTCCGTCTGCCAATAAAATCATGGATTCTTTTTTCTAGGACAGCCGAGGGGTGGTAATGCTCGAATACTTCAGTCTAGAAGTCACTATGCGGGGACTTTATATGCAAGACAAATTAAAACAATGCGTAACGACGTACGCTAGAAACGGCGTGGCAAACTCGCTAAGTTGTTTTGTTTCACCAAGTTGCGATGACTGCCATTGCAGATGCTGGCCTTGAATTGATGGAACATCCTTCATATTCACCAGACCTCGCCCCTAGTAATTTTTATCTCTTTCCACGGTTGATCACCTTAGAGGTAAAAAAACTGTGGTCACCGCAGTACACTTTTTTAGAGGCTTGGAATTAAGAGCTTTTTTTTTTTCAGTAAAAGAATTCAAAGTCTTGAAAAAGGATACTTCAAGTGTATTAACTTAAATGGTTATTACGTTAAAAAACAAAAGTTTTATTAAAAGATAACTGCGTCTTAGTCACTCACTTTTTATTCAACACCCCTTCATAGATTAATTTCAAAATAAAGACATTGTAACAATAATTTTGGGTATAGCATACCTGCTAGACTTTGTAAATTCTTTTAATATACTTTTATCTTCTTCATGAAACAAGAAATTATTGAACATATTGTACCAGAGAAAATTTTTAGGAGTGTGAAACCAACGAAATCTCTTGTCATAATCCATTAGTATGGAATTCAATGATGAATCAAAACATGCCATTTCATGAACAGATGGTGTGCCAATACAAAGTATATTCCTGCAAATTGGCAAATAGCATAAATTAAAAGAAATTACCAACTGAAATAACACTGAAGCAATGTTAAATTCTTCTAGCAGTAAGCAATAAGCAAACAAACCTAATATCGTTTCTTTTTATTACAGACAAAATAATATTAACTGTTTTTTTAGAAAACAAATATTGTGCTTCAAGGGAATCATTTTGCAATGCTGGGAGCCATCTGCTAGGATGTGATAGTTGTTCATCAGAAAGAGCATTTACTACTCTGTGCTCTTTGCCATGCTTCTTTGTTTGTGATGGAATATATAGTTCATCACATGTGACACAATAAGCCCTATCTGAATTATATTGTGATTTAACCTGGAAATAAAAAAATAAAAAAATGAATAAAAACAATTTCAACCCATACTAGTACACCTAGTATAAAAATTATGTGATATCTGTTTTTTAATCTTTATAGGGTTTTAACTTCAACAGATTTAACAGACATTTTATATATAGCTTACTTAGGGACCTGAATTTAAGTTACGCAAATTCAATGTTAATTTTTTTTATCTGGTTTTACGGCGTTATGGTCTATCCCTTAATTCCTCAATTACTGTGGAGAAAGTCTATTGACTCCTCCATCACTTTTTTGTCTTTTGAGCTGTTTTGTGCGTTGATGGGGTTGTAGGTCACCTCAAACTTTATGGCGGATCCGAAAGTAGGCACAAGTCACATTGCAGTGACCAGTTAAAGGTGTCAGCGGGACGCAGTGGAGCGAAGGGGCAGTGCGTTTCTCCCGAAAACTCCGCGGCGCCTGCGTATAGGGCGGGGCGTTCCTCCCGCAAACCCTGCAGCGGCCTATCCCACCCGATACCTGCGCAAGCCCGCATGTAGCGTTGTATTCAGATCGGCCATAAAGTTTGAGGCAATCTGTAAGAATGTTTGAATTATATACAATTACGAATTTAATTATAGCAAAATGTTAACAAGATGTACGCGCCACCGATGTAAAAGGCCGCTGGTTGTACACACTCCCCGATTGGAGGCGAGCGCTATGCGGGTGCCTTCTCTTTTACCCGCATAGCGCTACCTCTGGCGCTGAGTGTGTACAGCCGGTGGCCTTTTACATTGGTGGCACATATTTATAACATGAGGACTGGTCACTAAAATATTGTATTAGAATCAGAACTGGGAAGGCAACTCATAGCAGTAGTGTTTCCCGGTGGTCAGACTGTTGGTCAGAATTATACATCTGTTCATCATGTTATATTATTTACAACATTGAACACACTTGCTTTGAATGGACAGATCACCAACTTATAGAGTGTTGGCTAAATTAATTTTATAAATGGGATATGAGATGTGGTCATCTTATTATAGTGGGGTGAATCAAACGAAGGGACCTTGGAGGAAAAACACCATAAATATTAAAAATAATAAGTTTATTGAAAGGGAACTTTATTTTATTTTTATGCACAGCGAGTTCGTTCATAAAATTATTCATTTGTATTAATTTCTCTTCAAAATAATGTCGTGCCATAAAAATACAGAAACCTTTTTTTAATTTGTGTTGGTTCTATTCCTAGCTTCATTGACTGGCGGCAGTAACTTCACGAAATTCTATGAATGCATATCACAGAGGTCTTACTTCCCAACTGGGAACAGTCCCCTTTTGCTAAGGGACCTTCTTCGGTATATGACTGGGAACAGTTGCTTTCGCGCGATTTTCGATAGTGTTTGGATATTGGCATATTTGTCGGATGCATAGAAATATGCCGGATGGCTAATAGGACCTTTTTATTAGAATGTAGAATAAAATCATTGCCGTAAAAAAATTTAAATAATTATAGCATGAAGACAATGAACATTTTTCGTGCGTATTTAGTAGATTTTTGTTTTTTTTTGCCTTGTAAAAAAATTGTATGGAATATTTCTATTTTATGTTATTAAACGTTGGTACATAGAAAAATTTACAAACAAAACGCAATTACGACGTAAAATTGTTTTAATTTTTTTTTCTTCTGTTTTTCACTTTTTCTTTTTAACAAACGGCGGTGTAATTAAGGCCCAGAGAGATGAAGCCAATATATACTTCAAAAAGCTACACTGGCTTATAGGGCAACAATCCTCACTATCGCTTGACAATAAACTCCTGGTGTACAAGTGCATAATCAAGCCGATCTGGTCATACGGCATCAAACTATGGGGCTCTGCAAACAACTCCAATTTAGAAATACTGCAGAGATTCCAGAACAAAGCTCTTAGAGTAATTTCTAAAGCACCTTGGTTCAGTCGCAACTGTGAAATACATGAACATCTGCAGATTCCCACTGCAAAGGATGAAGCTAAAAGCTACTGCTCCAGGTATAAGGCAAGGCTATATAGACATGAGAATGTGCTAGCAAGAGCCCTTATAAATGATGATCAACAAAGACCACGCCTGAAGAGGTGCAACATTCTGGACATTGACCAAAGACTATAGCAGTCCTTAAATATTCTGACCATACTCAATGGAGCAGTGGTCATATAAACGTGAATAAATAAGATAAGATCTGATTATGACTGGATCAGTCGATTGCAGATATATATAAAGAAAAAAAGGGAAAAAAAAAACAGCGGTGTATTTGTTTTTGAGTCAAATGATATGAGATTTAAGTATATAACTTTTTAGCAAAGGACATCATTTTTTTTGGCCTTTATCTGAAAGTGCCAGCCAACAAAAAAAAGTTGTACGTATTGTTAGAACTAGCCATTTGGAGCAATAGTTAATATGGCACAAAAGTTGTAGGATCGCTCTGAACCAATCTATACAAGTTCGATGATTCATCATTTTCATACATTTATTGATTTTATTAAAATGCCGGCAAACATAAAATAATGATTGATATTGCTAAAAGTAATTATCTGAAGCAATTGTCATTACAACGCGCTAGCTTGCGACTCGCGTTACATCGGACGGTTACCTGTGTTTACCCGCCTTTTCTGAAAGTGCCGGCCAACAAAAAAATTTGTACGTATTGTTAGAACTAGCCATTTGGAGCAATAGTTAATATGACACAAAAGTTGTAAGATCGCTCTAAACCAATTTATACAAGTTCGATGATTCATCATTTTCTTACATTTATTGTGTTTTTTGAAGTGCTGGAAAACATAAAATAATGATTGATATTGCTAAAATTAAATATCTGAAGCAATTGTCATTACAGCGCGAACGCTTGCGACTCGCGTTACATCGGACGGTTACCTGTTTTTACCTGCCTTTTCTGAAAGTGCCGCCAACAAAAAAAGTTGTACGTGTTGTTAGAACTAGCCATTTGGAGCAATAGTTAATACGACACAAAAGTTGTAAGATCGCTCTAAATCAATTTATACAAGTTCGATGATTCATCATTTTCTTACATTTATTGATTTTTTAAAGTGCTGGAAAACATAAAATAATGATTGATATTGCTAAAACTAATTATCTGAAGCGATTGTCATTACAGCGCAAACGCTTGCGACTCGCGTTACATCTGACGGTTACCTGTTTACGTTATCGTAAGACTAATAAAAGTGATCTATTTTGCAATAATAAACAACATGAAGTAGTATTTTGCTTTTTTTTCTTTTACCACACTATCCTACAATATGGTACACTATGCTGTTCTAATACAGAAGTTATAGAATATCATATAACATTCTTGTTATATATAACAATAACAGCCCGACATATGTCAAAAACATTCAGAACAATAACATTACATCGGTTGTAATTAACTGGAGTACATTCATATAATTTTTTTTTTTGTATAATATAAAAATGAGTTTCCAACTTTATTTGACTTTTCGTTTCAAACAAAGCGATATTAGGTTAATAATGAATATATTTTACATTAAATTGTTTTGTAAATAATATTAAATATTAACTGAAATAAAAATAATCTACCCCTCGTCACCCCCGACGCAAATATGCCTATAATACTCATCGCATTGCCGCGCTGAATTGCAATAGCAATTCTTTGTACCAGGAAGAAACTGAAGCGGAGGTCGAATCCCCCTTTCCTTAGACGACGGCTGATGCCCGCGACGAAACATTTGGCTTCACTCCCCTAACAGCCAGCAGCTTCCACCGCGAGAGGGACAAACAAGTTTTTACTCTCCAGAGTATTTGACTCGTTTTGTGGCGGCCACAGATTCCGCAGCGACTCCAGCCGATCCCATAGTGCAACCAAGGTGAAAGGCGGCAAATGTGCTGATACACGTGGCGTCCAAGTAGACACTTACCCTTCTCCCATGGCACCAAAGTCATACCATTTGCCGATGCTAAAACTCGGAGGCTCCTGTAGGCATGGAACGTAGGCCGAAATCAAAGCCCTGTGGACTGTGTCGTTAAGAGCGTGGTGTCGCGGAAATCTCCCTGAGCAGCGAGAACAACCGTCGGCGTCCACAATGGAACCGCAGATGCATAGGTGTCATTCACAAACATCGCAGCCCAGGCGGAGCCCCACTGCTACACAACGAATTGCCGTCCACTAGAGTACCCATGTGCGGGGAGGGCAGCGCGTTGAGCCGCGCTCCAGATTCTGCCCACGACACCGCTCGTAGTCTCGCCATGCAGGTCCACCTCCACCGCCTGGTCCAAGAGACTTAAAAGTACTTCTAGCCCCCGTTTCATCGCATGCGCGTTGGCTATGTAGGATCGCTCAAGAGGCTAAAGCATCGGTTGCATAGGGCATGTTGACCCTGCCACCCTTACAAGATAAGATATCAGTGTCAAGGTCGACAACCGCATGCGCCGACGCCAAAAAGGCCGGTAGGCCAACATCCCGCACGCATCAAACCCCCAACCCTCCATGTCGGATTGGCAGGGTGGTTTGAATCCACTGGTTCGCCTCGAAACGGACGTTCAAAATCTGCTCCAGGAGATGTTCAAGACATCATTGAAAGAATGAACATCTAAGCCAGCTAGGAGACATCCTCAAATGGTAAGTAACCATAGGATCAGCAAAGCGCATGCGCAAAAGGACTACTAAGGTAAAAAAAGGTTTCTAACTTGTGTAACAAAACAGATGACAATCTCACAGCTTCCAAGCTGTAATGACAATTGCTTCAGATAATTAGTTCTAGCAATATCAATCATTATTTTATGTTTTCCAGCACTTTAAAAAATCAATAAATGTATGAAAATGATGAATCATCGAACTTGTATAAATTGGTTCAGAGTGATCCTACAACTTTTGTGCCATATTAACTATTGCTCCAAATGGCTAGTTCTAACAACACGTACAACTTTTTTTTGTTGGCCAGCACTTTCAGAAAAGGCCCAAAAATGTATGAAACCTGAATGATCTCCTTTATCTAGTTTTCTGCAATATATAACACTCAATACCGAAGCTCACAGAGGCAGCGCAAGTGGTGAGTGGCGCTCAACCCGCGGGGCCCCATCCAGTTGTGCACATGCGGTTTCCGTTATACAGTTACACAGGCAACTTTAAAAATTTACTACAATTTGCTATCTATACTATTTAGCTTATGGTACTTTTTTGCACTGATACATGTCTATATGTCAGTTTCACACAATCATTGGTAATTGTCAACATACAAAAGTGCAACATGACATTCTTTAACATTGGACATTTATAGTAACACATATATCCATGGCATATTGCGCTACCTAGTAGTTTAAGTTACCCTGGATGCAGCCAACTCAAATGTCTATAAATATGTTTTTTCTCAATAATATATCTATACCTGAACCAGAGTGTTCCACGTGAATATTTTATTAAACTTCGGTATCAGTTTTAAGTATTTTTCATTACTTTCTTTCACAGTTTCTTTTTGCCAGTTTTCTTCGGATATGTGCATAGTACATTCTTTCTTATTTCTACACAATGAACACGCATAATACCTTCTTTTTTCACTGGCAAACAGCAAAGTGGGTCCATGTATACATATGGGGTTTGATTTAATGTTTTCAATCACAACTTCAACGGGCAGGGATTTCCTAAATATTTTTGTTTGAGATTCACGTGTTCTCTTATTACTGACTTTGCTCATTTTACATAAGGTTTGATGTTTGTGGCTTGGCTTTAGCTTTTAATCACTTTTAATGGCTTAAAAGACTATGAATTACTATTTAAAAAATTGTCCAAGTGTTTTCCAAGACACTGAAACTCACAGACTGAAACTCTAACCAAATCACAGACTATACTAAACCAAATTGCTCCAATCTACAGATTACTCCAATAGAACCACAGATTATAACCCAGTCAGTCAAGTAAATATGTAAAAACACGCGTGCGTACACTTGTAGTTCCTGTTGACGCCGAGGGGTTCTTTTTAACAGAAGGTTTATTTCTCTGTGGTTTAAGTTTGAATACTGAGCATGCTGAGCATATTCCGTAATCTGCAGCGTGGCCAGTTATAGCATTTTTGGCACTACCGTAGCAACTTTCATGCAAAAAATTGGTATGTTACATTAACTGCAGCAACTTTGAGAAATGTAGCGGTTTTGTAGCAACTTTTTATTTTACAAAAAATATTTTGCAGCAATTTCAAACATCAGTCAACAATAAAGATAACACACTACACTAACATTACCACGAGCCTAGAAAGTATAGTGTCGTTTGGACGGACGCTCAAAAAGATATAAAAATTTCGTGTCAGATCCGCAGCACCAGAGGGCGCTAGTGTAGAGAACCATGTTCAAATAATTACTGCATATTCTGTGTGATCGAAAAGTCGTACAAAACGCATGCGTATAACGAGTTATTGAAGGAAGCGTTCGTAAAGTGTAACGAGTTATTAACGAGGTGGTCGAAAAGTCGAACTTTTTCAAGATTCAAACTCAAAAATTGCACGAAACGAACGGAAATTAGTTTCGGTTTTCTCAGTTCTTTAAGATGATTGGACGAATGTGATTGGCTGTTACTGGTGCAGTCTCTTGATTGGCTGTTATCGCCAAAATATAACGAGGTGGTCTAAAAAGTATTATTAAAACTAGGGAAACTAAAACTATTTGTTTAGTTCGTTTCGTGAACATTCTCGAACACTGCCATTATAAGTAGTGTGGCGACATGGCCACACTCTCTACTCACACTGGCAACACCAGAAGCTGTACTGGCAGTCAGTCAACACGACTCAACACAAACACTGTCAGAGGCTAAAATTTTAAAAGAACAAAATTCGCATTTGAATTCCATAAATACTAACAAAATAGAAAAAAAGAAAAGAATGAAATTATGATAACATTTAAAAGAAAAAAATTTGGTCACATGATAATATTATCCAATCACGCATGCAACCAGCAATTTTGCCAGTTGCCCTTTAGCTGCTTGACCATGGAGCTAGATAGAGAAATATACATTCAAATATAAATTAGCCACCAGAATGCAGCACGAAGCAGACAAAAATGTAGCATTTTTTGTAGCACTTTTTTATTTTATAGATGGCGCTACGTAGCAGTTTTTTCAGGTTTTCGTAGCATCTTTTCCAATTACGATCTGGCCACACTTGTAATCTGTGACCCTGTGACCTTCGTGCTTTGCGTTACTGCTATCTGGCACAGGCAAGTTTTAACGAGTTTTGGGGTATTATGGTATTATATACAAAAAGAATTTTTCAAATCCGACTAATACTTCCAGAGATCAGTGTATTGTGTATTTATAGGTCGTGGAGGGAGAGGAGTAACGTTGATTGGGTCCTGCCGTGTGCCGACCGACAAATCCGCATTTAAAGCAATAAATAAATATAATACCTATTTATTTTTACTTTGTACTGTGTTTCATGAACATTTGTTATTAAAAACAAGCGGCAATAGTGATGAAACGGTGGTTTTTATGAATAAACTAAGTCATATGATTTATATACGATTTTTGGATTTGGATCGTGAAAATAAGTCTAAAAATCGTACATCTGGCCACTACTCTCCTTCCCCCCCGCTTCCCATTGTCGGACATAAATTGACGTATTATTTTCATACCTTAAACTAATATTATATGTTTTTGTTTTACTATTAAAAAATAATTAAAAAAAAAATAAAAACCGACTTCAAAAACATAATTTAAAAAGTTAAAAATAAAATTTTCACTTTAAAGAAAGGAGCATTAACAGGCGGCATATAGTTAATAAAGTCGGTGCCTACTCACTCAGACACTTTAAATTGTGTTCTATATTTGTTATAGTTATAAATATATCATTGTTGTAATTGTTATTACCTGGTAAGTACCTATTTAAAGTATCTGAGTTGGCACCGACTTTATTAACTATATGCCGCCTGTTAATGCTCCTTTCTTTAAAGTGAAAATTTTATTTTTAACTTTTTAGTTTATGTTTTTGAAGTCGGTTTTTATTATTTTTTTTTTAATTTTTTTATTTTTCAATTTTTAGTTGAACGCATCTGTAACTTATTTGTATTTAGTATAGATGGGGCTTCTAAACGCGCTACTCAAATGAGACAGCACCGCGATATTACGCAACTTCAATTCAGTTCAGTGACAAATTGACGCATCAGCATGCCTAGTAGGTAGTGGTATTCCTTAAGCATGGAAATGATTGTTACCTTTAATTCATTTTCATTTGATGAAATAACTAATTTTTTTCACAGTGATTTCACCAGTGAAATTACACAAACAGTGATTTTTAAACTCCATGAGCTTTTAACGCTCGTAATATACTATCAATCATTCAATCAATATTACAAAATATCCCACTTGCTATTAAAAATTTAATTAGAAATATAAGTTATATGATTATGACCAAATAAGGGCCAATTTTTTCAATTTTGACAACAGATTCGTGATCGGAGTCCATGCACATTTTCAAATATCGATTTTGAAAGCAATTTTTAGTGACTGAACAGTAACATTTACACAAGTCATAGCGGATATTTAAAAAAAAAAATAGGAAACTTATATTCAAATAGACTAAAAAGTACTAAACTAATCTATATTTATTTATACTAAGACTAAAAATCCAAAGATAATTTTACATAAATCGCAGCACACATAAAATACGTATCGCCCTTCACGACTCCCGATTCAGCACAATCGCCCTTCACGACTCCCGAGCTACAAGTGAAATCATATTGAAAATATTGTTACGTGTTAAGGTTCGTCGAACTTGGAGAGAAAGACCTGCTGACTCTTTTGAAGACTTCATTCACTAACACTAGGTCCAACACAAAGCACTAAGTCCAAACACTAAGCACTCACGATGTATTAGGTCGTAGCCAAGTCGTAGGTTTCATTGGTATCACTCTTGATCACTAGTTTTCACTTCGCAGTCGCTTCGAAAGTAGCCCAAAACTGAACTGGGCCGCTCGTCTTCCTGCGGCCACTTATATAGGTCGTAACTAGCCTCGAGAACATTCCAGAAATCACTCCACTCGCACGAACGTAATCGACTAGACTGGATAACTCTAGAACATTCTTTTTTTTTTAACGCCATTTAGTATTGAGTAGAGGTTTCGTGTTGTCCTTATTGTAAACCCTTCTACAAAGTGGTTTTACTAGTTGACGCTAGATGGCGGTCATTACTCTGTCCGTTCGTAACAATATTGAAACTGAAAGAGTGAAATCACAATGAAACTGTGAAAAAGTTAAATTTCATCCAAAACGATGAAATGCGCGTGGTCGGCGATTTCGTTGAGTATTATTTGTAGCAGAAGTAGCACGTAGCAGACCATGTGAAAGAAAGTAGCAGGTGCGACATATGATTACGTTTTCATGTGATTTTTCACATGCTACTTGTGAAATGTTCCAAGCTTAGTATTCCTATGTAAAACTTCAATTTCAATCTTAATTATTATTTTTGTGCGAACTGAACATTTTGGCATATTGAATCGTATGAAGTAAGCCCAACAAAAGGTAACTGCTGTAAATCGTTGAGGAATTCTCTCAACTGTTTATGGTCTTCATCATCAGACCTGTAATGGCACTTATAATCCATATGGCTGCAAAGATATCATCAATAGAAATGAATCAAGTCCAAACACCAGGTAATTGCTGTAAATCGTTGAGGAGTTCCCTCGACTGTCTTTCAGCTCCATCATCAGATCGACTCCCGACCTTCATTAAATAGTACTAGTGGTAGTACTTTATCAAAATACTTAAAACACGATACTTTAAAATACGATTTTCGAAGGTTGTCCTCGATTTCTCTGGGATTCCATCACCAGATCCTGATTTCTTTATCATCTCACTCCGGAGGTATCTACCTTCCACAAAAAAAAAAATCATCCAATTCTATTCATAAACAACGAAGTTATCCCTGAACACACATTAAAAAAAAAAAAAACATAAATACGGTCGAATTGAGAAACCTCCTTCTTTTTTGAAGTCGCTTAAAAGCAGATCTCAAACAAATTCAAATTCAAAATTCAAATTCAACATGCACATGTGATACATTTCTCAAAAGTAGAATAACCAAAGAAGTTTTTGACATAGGTTGATCGAATAAAAGAACTTTAATTATTTTAATTAAATTATTTAAATGTTTTGTTTTATACATAATTTTATTTTGACCGTTGTCGGTGTTGTCTCGTGTTGTCACTGAGATAGATACGGAAACAACTGTGTATTTAAATAATAGATTAGTAATTAGTGAAACGAATAAAAATAACTGGAGAAGTACAGTATGTTCAATTCATGAGATAATACCGGTAATGTGCAATAAGTCAGGGTATTGATGAAAATACACAAAAATAAAATTAAAAAAAACCGTAAGACTTTTCATACAGGTAAGTACTTAATCTGATTGTAAATAAGTTGTACTGTCCACGAAAAAAAAAAAATCGGGGGTCGCTGTACCAAATACTCTGTATAATGTAGGGTTTAATCCATGGGTTTATTAGATATTTAACAAAACATTAAAATATAATCTTGTTCTGCCTATGTTAAAAGAAAAACACTAGATGTCAATTGATTATCAAAGTCTCAGTTAGGTAGGTACGTCAAATTATACTGATTGATACCCTACTGTGTCATACTTTGGGTATAATCATGGAACTAATATGTACTTATTAGTTCCATGGGTATAATACATTTTTCGTTTCCACCGGGTATTGGTTAGGTATAAAACATGTTGAATACATGGTTGCTGTTTTCACCAAGATGGTTGTATTTTTTCTGAGTAATCTACATGTTTCATAAATTTTTGGCCACAAGTGTGTATTATACTTGTAACCTGCGCAAGCATGCATAAAGCGTTGTATTCCGATCCGCCATAAAGTTTGATTGGAACTATATTTGTCATAAATTTTTTTATTAGAATTTACATGGAATTTACTTGCTCTTATTATTTTTTAGCTAGCTGAAATTCATTGATTCTCTGATATTGTATGACATTCATAAGGCTCTCTTATGTTGGCGGTCAAACATGGTTTTATTTCATTTTTTTTTTTTACTTATTCGTTTGTTCGTCGTTTGTTCTTGATTGTTCGATCAAATTCATTGTTTGTTCGTTCTTAAATTTTTTATAAACAATATTTAAAAATTCTTAAGTTGGCACCCGAAAGAATTGTTTTTTAATATTTTTTTTTCTAATTCGTTTGTCCGTCGTTTGTTCGTGATTGTTCGATCAAATTCATTGTTTGTTCGTTTTTCAATTTTTCATAAACAATATTTAAAAATTTTGTCTTAGGTGTCAATTACCTAAGACAAAATTTTTAGAATCCCTCGATTCTCGAAATGAAAAACTTAAAAGCTGACCAAATATTCGGTTACATTATTCAATAATCCTCGTTTAAAGATACTTTTTATAACCTTGAACGACGATTAGTGGATAATACAAACGAACATTTGGCCAGTTAGTATGTCATCCACTAACATGCAACAAGTACTTATTTCTGTATCTAATTCAGCCACTTAACTTATCGTATTATTATTTTTTAGGTTACAACTACGCATCCTTGAACGACGATTACCGAATAATGCAACCAAATACCTATTGGGTCAGTTTTTATGTTATTCATTAACGTGCAACTAGTTCTTAATTCTATATAAAATTCAGCCACTTTGGTAATCGTCTTTATGGTTCACAATTGATTGCGAAAATTTTGAAATGTTTAAATATTGTCTAAAATTTTTAAGTACCTATTGTATAAAAAATTTAAAAACGAGCAAATAATGAATTTGATCGAACAATCAAGAACAAACGAATTAGAAAATGAAAAAAAAATAAAAATAGAACGTCAATTACCTTAGATAGAATTTTTAAATATTGTTTATGAAAAATTTAAAAACCAACAAACAATGAATTTGATCGAACAATCACGAACAAACGACGGACAAACGAATTAGAAAAAAAAAATATTAAAAAACAATTCTTTCGGGTGCCAACTTAAGTAAGAATTTTTAAATATTGTTAATAAAAAATTTAAGAACGAACAAACAATGAATTTGATCGATCAAGAACAAACGACGAACAAACGAATAAATAAAAAAAAAACCATTTTTTGACCGCCAACTTAAGAGAGCCCATTCGTAATTGTTAATTGGATATGACTATTATATATATATTTTTTTTGACAATGGTACAGGAAGCAAAGGCATTCATTAACTTAAATGCATTTAAATGTTTATGAAAATATCGACGAAACTCTATTGTAGAAATCAAAACTGTAATTGTGTTATTTATTTAGTTAGTTAATTACTAAGTATATACTCGTTTACCAAAAATTAAGCATCGATGTGACTACTTCGTTCACACTTGATTTTTCCAGGCAGCTTTGGCAGTCATTCTTTCATTATCCAACGAAGCTCTACTCCAAAAGACATGTAAAATTCTATTTCGCCCTCACTTTTCTAGTACGGGAGGCATTCTAGGATAATTTTTTTATATCAATATATATAGCGATATTATCCGCTTAGAACGGTCGATATATCGAACATCGATATTTATCAAGTTTCGATATTTATACCGATATTAAATTTTTCTTGCATCCCTAAGCTTGTTCTAATCATGGACGTAATACTAGTTCAAGACAGTGCACTTGGCTTTGCGAAACGAGGGGATGAATGAAATAGCGAGGTCTAAGTGCCTTTGTCTCTTTTCTTCTAGGGCGACAATAACTTATTTTTATTTTTTTCTTATCTCATTTTGACTTTTGATGCTAGTGCTCTATAATAACAAGTTTACTTAAAAAGAACTAATAAACGAGAAAAGATGACAAAAATCGAAATACAGGTGTGCGTGATGGAAAAGTAGGCAGCTAATGAAAGATTTTTATAGATTAAAAAAAAAGGTAAGAGAAAAATTTAATTTAAAATTAAATTGCCGACGCCTTAAAAGCTGCCAAAGAACAACAATTGTGTGTCACGTGGTTTCATAGCCATACCAAAAACAAAATTTAATCACAAAGTCATCAAAAAGTGCATCAAGTCAAGTGCGAAATCAAGAAAATAATCAGAAACAGAAAACTATGATCAAACTTATTATTTTGGTTTGTCATTATTGAAACCTGAAAGGTTCTTATTATAAACTAATTATAGTTTAATGTAATAAAACCATTTATATTACTAATAGAACCATTATATTCAGACACCATAATGGAATAGAAACAAAAGACAAAAGTGACAACCATATGACAAGTGTCAAACTCAAAATATATTCTTCATCCCCTATCAATTCTGATTCAGTTAGAAACAGGAATTGTACTTAATATTATTAGTAAAAGCAAACAAACTAAACTTAAATAGCTCTCTAGTTAGAATAAAATTAATAACAAAAATTGGATAAATACATATACAAAGAAATTAAATACAAAAGCAAAATTTTAGACATAAAACAATTCATGAAGCCAAATTTAATTTATTTACAAAGTAACAATGTTTTGGCTTTGCTAGTGCTTTTGTTAACACATCTGCAATGTTTTCATTTGTGGCCACATATTTAATAGATATCAACTTTTTACTAATTAAGTCCTTTATAAAATGATATTTAATATCAATATGTTTTGACCGCTTACTATTTTCATTTGATTCTATCATTTTCATAGCACTTTGATTGTCAATATATAGTATGCAATCACATTCGGATCTAAAATCTTTTAATAAACCTCTTACATAAAGTATCTCTGTAGAGTTAAGAGCAGCAGCTATATATTCAGCTTCGGCAGTAGATAAAGCGACAACATTTTGTTTCTTTGAATACCAAGAAATTAAATTATTCCGATAGAACACTCCGAGCCACTAACGCTTTTCCTGTCACGTTTATCACCAGCCCAATTTGCGTCACTATACGCAACTAAACTACTGCTAGAGTGCTTTCTGTATACCAAAGCCTTTGACTTTGTTTGTTTTAAATAACGCAAAACTCGCTTTGCAGCTTTCCAAAGTGATATAGTAGGCTTATCCAAAAAACTGCTTAAGTAAGAAACGGCAAAACTAATATCAGGTCTACTTGAAGTAGACAAGTATAAAAGACATCCAATTAACTCGCGATAAGGTTTCTCAAAATTTAAAGTTTCATCTGCTTCATAAGAGAAATTTACTTCCATTGGAGTATCTGCACCCTTACAATCAGTCATATTAAACTTTTCTAGCATTCTGTCTATGGCACTCTCTTGTTTTATTGCTATAGAATCAAATGATCTTGTTATTTCAAGTCCTAAATAAATCCGTAACTCACCTAAGTCTTTAACATTAAATTCAAGTTTCAAGAAATTAAATACTTTATCTAAATTGGTTTTACTCTGTGACATCAAAATTATATCATCCACATATACTAGTAAAAATGTATCTTCAGAAATATATAAGCAAAAGTCATGTTTTGATTGAACGAAACCTTTACCAACCAAGAATTCATGTAATTTTTCGTTCCAGCACCTTGGTGCTTGACGTAAACCGTACAACGACCGATTTAATTTGAACACAATGTTTTTCTCAGCAGTCACTCCTAAAGGCGGTTTTAAATAAACGTCTTCTTTTAGAAAGCCATTTAAAAACGCTGTTGGAACGTCGAGCTGTCTTATATACATATTGTCTTTTTGAATGGCTTGACTAAGCATCATTCTGATGGTGGGCATCCTTGCGACCGGAGAATATACATTAAACAATGTTTCTTCCTGGAAACCTTTCGCCACAAGTCTAGCTTTTTTAGTTCCATCCTTTTTTGTCGTAAACACCCATTTAGTATCTATTGCTTTCTTACCTTGAGGTAGCACTGTCACCTTCCATGTTTCTAAATTTTTCAAGGAAGTTAATTTTTTGTTTATTGCTTCTTCCCATCCGTTTCCTCTTTCAATTGCTTCTTTGTAACTAACTGGATCCCCAATACATAAACAATAAGCCATGTGAATCTCATAGTCGAGTAGTTTTTTAGGTGGTTTAATTATTCTTCCACTTCTAGTCTGAACATAATTTACTTTAGGATTTTTCTGGCAGTCTTCAAAATTCTCCTCATCTTTTTCATTTTTAGTGCTCTCAGTTCGTATTATATCCTCGTTTTGCAATGGATCTCCTTGTCTATTAAAACCTTCTTGGTTGACCTCAATCCATCCACTTGTTACCGTGTTCGGTGTTTTATCTTGATTATAGACAAAGTCCGTTTCATCAAACCGTACATCACGTGATTCTATCAATTTATTTTCTTTAGGGTCCCATAAGCGATATCCTGTTCTAGCATATCCCACCATTCTCGTTTCCTTTGCTCTAGCTGATAATTTGTCAGCTTTTGGCAGTATGTATGCCCATGATTTTGCTCCGAAAACCCTTAATTTCTCTAAATCTCTTCTTCCATATAATATTTCACATGGAGTGTTAAAATTTATTGCTTGTGATGGGCAACGATTCAATTGATATGCTGCACATTTGACAGCCTCACCCCACAAATATTTCGGCAAATTACTTTCTATCAATATTGTTCGTGCTTTATTATATAAGCTCCTATTCAATCGTTCAGCTACGCCATTGCTTGAAGGAGAATATGGCAAGGAATATTCTAAGCATATACCCTTTTCGGCAGCAAATTGCTTTAATTTGTTACATGTGTACTCGGTCCCGTTGTCACATCTAACCCGTTTCACAGTCTTCCCAAATTCGTTTTCATATCTACGTATGTACTGTATAATATTGTCGGTAGCCTCAGACTTCCTTTTTAATAAAAATACCACACAGAAATGAGAAAAATCATCTAAAACTGTTTGAAAATAAATTTCATCGCCTAAAGTTGGTATATTTGAAGGACCCGCTATATCACTGTGAATAAGCTCAAGTATATCGTATGATCTCGGTCTTTGCAAACGTTTAAAAGGAATTCTAGTCGCTTTACCTTTCATACAGGGCCCGCACACTGTATTGTTCATTGGTAAATTTAACCTACTTAAAGTTTTTGAACTAGTGTGACCAAGCCGTCTGTGCCAGAGAATACCTTTCTCCGAATTCATAGCTGCTTCTCCATACTCAACACACTTTAGTTTACCCTGTAATATATACAATTTTCCATTATTATATGCCCGAATAGTTGAACCATTAAAAAATATTATTTTTACAAAATCACGAGAAAATACAATTTTGTTATTTTCTTTCTCCAGAAATTTCCTTACAGACAGCAAATTAAATGATATTCTGTACAATCAAACCTTCTATAATAATCTGTAGGTTTTCACAAACAATTTTTAATTTACCTTTGCGATAAGCAATTAAACTATCACCATTGGCAGTATTTATATTTATCGGATGATCTAACTCTATAACATCAAACATGTGTTTTTCATAATGATGACTCATAAAATTTTGAGATGCACCTGAATCTACTACAAAAAAGATATCATCTTCAAATGACTTACAAGTCAAATTATACTGTCCACAGTCAGTCACAGTTAATCCGGCAGTATCAGTAATGGTTTCTTCTTCATGACTAATGATAGTTAGATCTCTGCTTGGTGTTACGAACGCTGTTCCGCAGCGACGCTGTGGTCTTCTATGATTACTGAAAGGGCGTCTATTTGCTGTGGTACCACGAAAAACATTTTGTGAAGTAGAAGGTCTCTGGTCTGGCAAATTACGACAGTGATTTGCTTTGTGACCTAGTTGATGACACTTGTAACATTGTATATTAAACGCCGTTTCATTATTCATCGGATGCATTATCACTTCACTCCTCATACTATCTGTTAACCTTATTTCTGCATCTAACAGAGTAGCTTTAGTTTTCTCTAGTGTAATATTCTCAGGACTCATTGCTTCAATAGCGGATAACACGTTATTGTACTTAACTGGCATACACAACAGCAAATGAATAACTTTGTCTGCCTCTTCCATTTTTGTCAAAGAAATAACATCAATATCGTTGATCAGTTTGTCAAATTTAAAGAAAAATTCTTGTAAGCTGTCATCTTCATCACATTTGAGGTAAATTAACTTCTTTTTCAAATTATATTTATTCATGACACTTTTTCTTTTGAATACGTTCTCCAATGACACTATCATCTCGTGAGCTGTCCCTTTATTTTTAATTACGTCTAAAAATTTATCTCCTATGCACTGGACTACTAATGACCGGGCTTTTATATCTGATTTCTTTTGATTTTCGTCTATTAGTTGTACGTTGTTCAACATATCTTTAAGCCCTTTTTCTTCTAAAAGAAGTTCCACTCTGAATTTCCAATTCCCAAAATTTTGTCCATCTTCCAATTTTGGAATTACATCGGACATTTTCGATGCTGCCATTTTCTTCAAAAATATATTATTATTTTTGTGTTCAAATCAATCTGGGCCCATAACCTATTGAAACCTGAAAGGTTCTTATTATAAACTAATTATAGTTTAATGTAATAAAACCATTTATATTACTAATAGAACCATTATATTCAGACACCATAATGGAATAGAAACAAAAGACAAAAGTGACAACCATATGACAAGTGTCAAACTCAAAATATATTCTTCAGTCATAAGTTTTTGTATATAGTGTCTACGCTATCTTCTATTATTATTAGGAAACCGTTTTATATTTTTCAAAACATAGTTCAAGAAAGCTAGTCACTAAAAGCGTCAACCCGTATTAAAATATGATCCGTCGGCGGAGGCTTGTTTTTGAATCAGTATGAACTTTTCAAAATCAAAGCTTCAAAGATTGGTACCTTAATCACCTTAATAAATTAGCGACAGGCTCTAAATCTCCGATTCAATTACAGTAATTAAGGTATATAGATTGTGATTTATAATTAGATGGCTGAACGCCTCTATTTACAAAGTCCCATATGAGTAAGAAGCCAGCACGACAAGTTACGTATTTTTGCGCGCTCGGGTCCCCAGGACTCATCACTTAAGAAATATCTCGTTAAAAGGATCCCAATGTGCCTAAGCACGCTGCACAGAAGATTGGGAATTTGATAAATAGCAATGTTTAAAATATATTTCTCATAAATTTTGTCTCGCTTTACTGCCTTATACGAACCTGGGAACCTAAAATTATAACTTTGTACAGATTACTAGCTCCTTTCCTTTCCAAAAAAAAACCAACAATTCCAAAAATCCCCAATAACCCGTGAACAAAAACTAATTAAAAATACTCAAGCTTCCGAAACAGTATTTCTAGGGCCAAAATGTCTTGCACTTGAGTGCTGGTGTGGAACACAGAGATAAGAAATATTGGTTAGGCGCGAAAAGTAGTTTAGTGATAAAAAAAAATAGCCTATGTCACTTATGACAACGCCCTATTCATGTCTGCAAAGTTTTATTTAAATCGGATTAATCGTTTCGGAGATTAGCGGGAACACACAAACAAACAGACACTACGATTTTATTTATATGGAAGATGGATTTATTCCTTATCTTGCGTTTGACTGAGGGAGAATACTGTTTCTGTAATAACGTTAACACTTTTATTTTATAAATTACAAGAAAATTATAATTAGAAACCTGTCAAAAACATGTTCTTGGTTTTGTCCTCGGGACTTCTTTAAATTCCACAATGTAAGATTTACTGCTGACCAGTTTTTTTTAAAACTATAGTTAAAGTTACTAGTGAAAAAATTTGCCACAACCACCCACTGATTCTCTTCCACAGTATCTTATAAAAACTTTTTAACCATTTTTTAATTGAGATATTATTATGAAGAACATATTAAAAACTAAACCAAAAAACGAATGCAGGAGAAATTTTCACAAACGTAGTAATTTTAATTCACAAGTTGATTTTAGCTTGCTAACTAATAAAACCGAAAGTAACAATTTTAATGCTAGTACTAACGTGATAACGTTTTAGGTCACATTTGGGACGGTGAACGTTTTGATCCATCGTCATCATACGATATCAATATAATAAGACGAATCGCATACTATATACGTAACAACCGTAATCAATTTCGTGATGGGAAACAAATCGCACTACATGCCACGATCGGTCGAATGATCATCATCCTGTTTACGGTGGGTCATCTATCTATATAATGAATGTTGCTTTGTATTTTTTATTTTTCTATGTGTTCCTAAATCATCCTATGCTGAAACATTTGCCTACGCTGGACTGATTCCTGCTGCTGGTTCCTTTTCGCATTCATGTAATTAGACATTTTAGATTTTCCGTCTGATGCTCCATTGGTATTTTTGTACGTAAGTACTATGCTGTCGCGGTAGCTAGAGCTAAAGTACGAGACTAATTGTACAACTCACTATTATTATTATTATTATGTTATTATTATTATTATAAACACACTGGAAAGCACACAGGGACAAAATAATTTGTACCGACTGGCAAGAGCGAGAGAAAAGAGTGCAAAGGATATAGTACATATTAAATGTAAGGATATTTTAAGAGATTGCTGAATGAGGAAAATGATAGGAGCGGAGAGTTGGAAGATGTACCAACGAGTCTAGATGTAGAAAATACATCCCAAGACACTTCCTTGTGGAATCGAGCCCGAGACAGAGACTTCTTCCGATCGTATATGTTCAATTTCTCCGGTAAGAAAGTTTGTGTTTTGTATTTCTACATATTGGGATCGATTTTCAAAGTAAGATTTGAACCACTCTAAGGTTATCCCTCTAATGCCAAATCCATAAAGCTTACCTAATAAGATTTTATAATCTACTCTATCATACGCCTTACTCATATCTAGTAATAATCCCACAGCATATTCTTTATTATTTATTATGTCCAATATTTTTTGAACGTATTTGTATATGGCTAAAATAGTAGATCGGTTTTTTCGAAAACCATATTGGTTATCATGAAGGATTTTGAATTTTTCTATAAATGATTGGAGACGTTTAGCCATTGCTGTTTCAAAAATTTTTGAAGCAGTTGGTAACAAAGCGATGGGGCGGTAATTGTTGGGGTCTGTTTTTTCTCCTTTCTTGTGCACAGGTTTAACCAATGATACTTTCAGAACGTCAGGAAAACATCCTTCTTGGAAAGATTGATTTATAAGGTAGGTAAACGGGATGGTTACTTCATTTACGCATTTTTTTACTAGCATGGGAGGTATTTCATCAATACCAAAACTAGTTTTGTTCTTGAGACTTTTTATAATTGCATGGGTTTCATTTGCCTCTATTGGTTGTAAATAAAAGGTATTATCCACGGTATTCATAATTTTCTGGTTCTGTCTACAGTAAATGTTCTGATGAGAGTTACTTATTGATGTGAAGAATTTATTGAGAAGGTTCGCTACTAAGTTTGGGTCATTTATGTATGATTGATTGTGTATCAAATTAATGTTTTGTTTGTTACTTCGAGTATTTCGATTTGTTTCCGTATTTATTATTTGCCACATGGCTTGGCTTTTGTTTTTAGAATTGTTATATTTATATATATTTCGTATTTTTTTTGACATGTACACAGCTTTCTTTAAAGTCTGGCTGTATGATTTATAATATTTCTCTATAATTTTATTTTTTGTTTGCATTTTCAATAGTTTTAATAATCTTTTATTGTGACAAGAGATTTTGAGTCCCGGTGTGAGGTAAGTTTTCTTAGGAGTCCTAAACGGTATTATTTGTTTTTTTGGTATACATTTGTTAAGTATAGTCTGTAATGTACAAAGGAACGCGTTATAGTTTTCATTGACATTGTTTTTCGGCCTAATTACATTATCCCAATTTACACTTCGTAGTTCGTTTTGGAAGTTATTTATATTACTATTTATATTAATTAAGTACACATTATCATGAAAGTACTACGTGCTATCGATAATATAAAAAAACACCCATGCACATCACTAAAACTGGCTCAACCACATGTGAATTTTGCACACATACTTATTTCCGTTTCGGTCATGCGATGTTTATATGTCAGTTGTAATCAAGGCTATAACGTCCATGGTTCTAATCATAGACTAGACCACGACTAGACTGTGATCATAGCATGGAACTAATATGTACTACATACAACTGGAATGAGCTCTACGAAGAAATTTCGAGGTCCTAGAAATTTGACCTTGAAAACGAATTAAAAAGATAAAAGTAACAAGGACGTTAGTGGGTGCCATATTGTCTCATTCTGATTAGGGTGACAAAGTTACGTAGGATAAATAAGACCATAACAGGAACTTTTTAATTTTCGACTAACATCGAACAAAACTCTCTAAGCCTATCTTAACCCGTGACACTGAAGTAAACTTTTTTTACATGAGTATAAAGATTTCTGTAATAACCTATTCGTAATTTAGTAAATTAGAACCTTTAATTCGAACATTTGTCAAAATTGGTTTAGCAGATTTCAAATTAAAATGCTACAAACATACATCAGTATAATTATGGAGTAAAAAAACATACATGAATGATGGGAATCAATTTACATTCATTATTAACAAGTAATTTTAATATTTATAAGGGATCATAAACCACGAACGTAAGCACTGAAAATGAGGTCTCGCGTGGCCACTGCGTAGTACAACTTGCGATAGCATCAAAAATACTGGTTGGATTTGTACGAAATACTGTTAAATCATCAAATTTACAAAAAATAAAATAAACGGCAGTAGCCCGACTCCTATCCACCTCGATAGAAAAGTAGAAACAAGCAAACAGAAGTTCAAGAGAGCTAGTCACTAAAAGCTGGCAACCCGCAGAAAATATGATCAATCGACGGAGGCTTCTCACCTAAGAAATAAATTGTGAAGCAGTTAGTAACTCTAAAAATCAAAGCTTCAAATATCGATATCTCAATCACCTTAGTAAATTAGCTGCATGCTCCCTTTATGTATAATACCCTTTTGAAAACAAATCTCCTATTGATTCCGAGTGATTCATAATTGGATGGCTGACCGCCTTTATTTACAAAATAGTTAAATCCCACAGAAGTAAAGATCCAAGCGCGACAAGTTGCGTAGGTACTTTTGCACGCCGAAGCCCTCAGAACTATCACTCAGAAAATATCCGTTGAAACGATCCCAATGAGCCTAAACACGTTATTAAAACGGTCAAGGATTCTATAGATATATATGTTTGAAATATATTTCTCATATATATTGTCGCACTTCACCGCCTTGAGCGCACGTGGGAACTTGAAAACATAAGTTCGTACAGGCAACCAAGCTCCTTTCTTTCGAAAAAACCCAACAATCTCAAAAATTCCCAATCATTCGGCGGATAAAATGGATTTAAAAGACTCTAGGTACCGAAACATTATTTCTAGGGCCGAAATGTCTCAAAATTCAACGCTGGTGCGAGACCTAAGGATCTCAAATATTAATATGATGGCCTCCTTCCTTTCGATTGGCACCAGAGATACGGACAGATTCAATGCCCCACCGAAATCACACACACAAGTCTCTCAAATTCATATATGACGTCAAATTCATTACCCGTATGGTGTCAGATCTGTAACTAGAATGACGTCAGATCTGTAACTAAATTATTTTCCTACTTTAACGAAAAACGTTTCTCTTTAAAACAATACATAGGTTTCCATCTTTCATATTCATTGAAATATCTGGCAATCTATTATTACGGCCACATCATAAGCAAAAGAGGGCAAAAGGCAACTACCAAAGTATTATTATTAACTAATCTAAACATTATGGACACCTTAGTATTATGACGTCAAAAACTTCAACTTTGACAAATGTCAAAATTCCCCAAATTCTCGTTTCAGTTGCCAGCATAAAACCATAAATTAAGACTTTCGTTTTAAATATTAATAAAAATTTTAACAAATATGAAATATACCATAACAAGCTTTAAAAATACTATTATCATTCGCATACCAAGATATATTAAAAACCAGAAGTCACAAAAAATAGAGTGTAAAATAGTGTATTACTATCTATTTCTATAAATATATATTAATAATTTAGGTCAAAAAAAAATAAGTTTCCTAGAAAAAAATCTACAGATTTCGCTCTTCTCGCAATTATCGGAGGAAATTGAACAAAATTGTACGACAAAAAATTTTCAAAGAAAGTTATGGACCAATTTTCGATGTGCTACCATACTTAGCCACGCAAGCTCTTGCATTTTTTGACGCTAGTGTTTTCGTCTACCTTTATAACTTTTTGAAATAAGGCCGAATCTTACTTTCTAGGGTAGCTAATCTGACAATCATTAAATGAAAAGGGCACATGCTCAAGTCAGGGTTTTCGACCGTTTCTAAAATTGTATTTTTAAACTTGTAGGCAATCTACCAGTCTCGGAAGGTTTTTTATTTTTTCGAAATTAATTCTTACGTTTTTGAAACAATCAACTTTTTGTCCGAAAAATAGGGAAATTTCGACTTTTTCACCGTTTTCGATTTTCCGATAAAGTTACGAACCGATTTTAGAAAATTTAGTATCTTACAATGCTCCGAAAGCTCTTGATTTTTTTGCCATCACTGTCTTTTGTCTATCATCATAAATATTGGAAATATAGGCAAATTTATTACACTCCTACACGAAAACGATCTAATAAACATATTCATTGTTACAAAAAGTTTTTATAAAAATAATGATTAGGTATGAGTCATCGTTTATTCTGACAAGCGGAAATATGTACTATGTATTTATGTAATATATAATATGTATGTAATGTGTATTTATGTATTTGATATTGTGAACAAGATGAAAATAAATCAAACTTACCAGCCGATTTTGTTATCTTTTATTGTAATAATTACTGTACTTACTCGAGATTGAACAAAATCTGTACCTACGTTATGGAGAAAAATTGACCTCATTTTCGGTTTCAACACACTAAAAAACATTTACAGTAGATGATATTATCAAATCAAAATTCGAAAAAAAAAAAATTTTTTTAGACCTGTGTTATATTAATATTTTGCTAATAGCTTGTCATCCTGCGTTGATGCTTTTTAGGTACGTTTCTTTTTCATTTATTATTAATTCTTGCTTAGTCAAGGGCTACTATAACTTTGCGTTAACGGATACCCAAATAAAGCTAAATTACGGTACCTAAATAATGTTTAAAAAGAAAAGAAAATAGATAGAAATAAAACTGCAAAAGAAAACAGAAATAAAGTTGTTTAGTAAAAACTCCGCAAAAACAAAGAATCGACTTTTTTGATTTGCTACAGCTTTAAATTAAAAGAACTGATTTCGATAATTCTTTCACAGTATCTACCCTAAGTTATAACATAGTGACTAAACACAAAAATTATCAAAATCGATTCAGAACTTTCAGAAATATTAACGGCCAAACGTGTATAAAGTCCTATTGAATTAAGTCAAAATATTTTAAAAAGTGATATTAGAACGCGATGTGAGCAATCATGGCATTGCTTCGCAATGCTATTATGTAACCTTTATAGGCAGTGGCCTAATTAGTGAATTACCTACCCTAAAAGAAAGTGTTCATCAATAGTCGAGCAATGGATGACCCCCATAATAAAAACGAGAAATGTGAAGAGGAAAAAATATGCGTCTCTGACTTCACCTCCGCTCGGCGACTGTGTACAACCAGCGACGTGAAATAGCAGCTCGGATATGGAACGGCCATAGTGGCGTATTAGACCAGCTGATTTCGATAATTCTTCCACTGTATCTACCCTATGTTGAAAAATAGTGACCAAATACAAAAATCATCAAAATGGATTCAGAACTTTCAGAAGAAGTGATATTAGAACGCGACGTGAAATCATGCATTGCGAAGCAATGCCATTACCTAACTTTTGTAGGCTACTAATTACCTACCATAAGAAAAATGTTCAACAGTCGAGCAATGGATGACCTCCATAATAAAAAACGAGAAATATGAAGAGGAAAACATAATGCATCAGCGGAAATTATAGATCCTGTATCGTAATTATCATGACGCATAGTTTTTTATTCCTCGGTTCCCTCATAATAAAATCTAAATTCACCATAGTACTTTTCCCAGTGTAGTGGTATATTTTATGCTAGCCACACAGAAGTGGTGTAGAAAGAGATAGTTAGGCACCCGGCATAGACATATATATACTAGCGTAGGAGACCAACTGACATCTAAACATCGCATGACCGAAACGGAAATGAGTATGTGTGCAAAATTCACATGTGGTTGAGCCAGTTTTAGTGATGTGCATGGGTGTTTTTTATATTATCGATAGCACGTAGTACTTTCATGATAATGTGTCGTTTAAATTACCGCGATATCATAAGTCGAAATCGGCAATCCTATTTATTATTTTGAATCTGCTATACTACATACTTTTTTTTGAGTTACTTTTCCTAACTTTTAGTTTTTTAAAATGACAAATCATCAATCAGTCAATTCAAATGCCATTTCCTTTACTCCAATAAATATTTTTTTTTGTTAACAGTTGATAATAAAAAATTTCCAGAAGTAAAGAAAGCGTTAACATCATTATGGAAATGTTAATATTTAGTTGAATACAAGCCAAGTAATAAATAAAACAATATAAATAAACGATTTTTATTTTTAATTACAATACGTCACGTTGCAACGCATAACAACAAAATTTTAACTTTTTGTAAACAAAAAAATGAGAATGTACAAAACAAAAACATTTACAATAGAGAAGTTCATGATGTTCAAAATATACAATTTAACTCGATAGAATTGAAAGATAAACCAAAACTAATAAAACAGTGAAAGTTTTTTTTAAATTCGTCAATAAATGACTGAGAAATAAATTATTGATATTTATTAATTTGACGACCGCTTAGCCTAGTGGGTAGCGACCCTGCCTACGAAGCTGAAGGTCCCGGGTTCGAATCCCAGGTCGGGTCAGTATTTATATGATGAATATCGATACTGGTACCGGGTCTTGGTTGTTATATGTATGTGATGTCTTCGCTTGGTACGCAAAACACAAGCTAATGCTTAGTTTGGGGCCACGACGTTGTAATGTGCACGTTATTATTATTATGTATTTTCGTGCGGTTTGACTGGTGGATTCTTACTGCCCATGACGTCACATTGTCTACTCGATTGAGTGTCGCGTCGTCTCACTACACCACAAATTATGCCTTGGATGCCTTGGACTAGTCTATAATATCTTTTGTTTCTTTGTGTAATAGGTAATTAAGTTTTATTTGAATATAAAGGAACAAGTTTTTGTAAAAGACAAAGTGATAATTTGATATTTTCACTGTGATGGACTTTTCTTCAAATCCATTTTATATTAGTGCTGAAATAAAGGTTTAGGCTCTAAAGTTGAAGGTCCTGGTGATATATCCCGGTAAACGTACGCTGACACCGATCGCTTGGTCTTCAGATTGACCTGTACAGAAATTACAGTTGGCATAAATGCTCTGACTTTAGATATTAAGTATTATTAGTATATTACTTAATATACTTAGTAAGCACATATGAAAAAAAAAGAAACCCCTAACAGCACAAATTCAGTAGGTATAGATCCTTTCTTCAAAAGTCGTCGGTGATTTAGTTAGACAAAACAGTTATCCGTAAAATGTCTAATGCAAACCAAAGAATGTTTTCGAGGAGTCCCACCTGTTCTATTTAACATTTTTTTCCATTGTTCTATGCTAACCGTGTTTACAGGAAACCTGGATATTATGAAATAGTCATCATTATCAGGAAGCATTTTTTAACACCGCAGTTTCTTGGAGGAAAATGAGGTTAAACTATTGTATACAGTAGTTTTGTCATTCAAAGTTTAATTATTTACGACGTTCATAATCAGAGAACAGATAGAACGTCAGACTTTAAATCAAAAATAAATAACGATTAAAATTAAATAGAGCATCAGATTTTAAATCATAAATAAATAACGATTAAAATTAATTGTGTATATATCTAATATTTTCATTTGAAAAAGTCTTGTATTTACATATATACCCTATGTGTAGTATATATGTATAGATGTCATACTTTCCCTTACAATGTGCTGCCAGGCTAAATAAACCTCACAATATGTTTAAAAACAGTTAACGACATCATTCCAGTGGAACAGGTGCAATTAGGTAATATCAAATTTACAAAATATCAAATTTGAAAATATCGACATATCGATACATTTTGTGCAATCCCTATGCTTCATTGTTTGATTGTAATTTTACACAATATTTTTGTATCGTACACATAATTGTTTAAAATAACAAATTATTTACAAAATAAAGTATTTACCGTATACTACTGATGTATAACCAAGTAAATTTAGGATTGCTTTTTATAAAAATAAGCATTAAGATAACAGTATGTTATTGGCAGTACTTACCGGTGAAATGTCTCTTTATTTGGATTATTAACATATGTTACAGTGCAATTTAAAACTGAACACTACACCATTTTTATCACAAGAATTAATTTTTGTAGAATTCAAAACGATTATAATTATAACACAAAATAGAAAACAAAGCTGGACCTTATTTTGACAAGTGAGTAAAGAAGACTAAATGTGTTCAAAGAGGTTTTATGTCAGATTTTCTTGCATTTCTTTCTCGCATGTAGGATTTCCGCAAAGAGCTGGATGTCATTCGCACACTGTGTTCCTCTCTTACGCTAGTATATATACCTTTATGGCACCCGGTTACTTCCCTTTCGCACTTTTTTTTTTAATCACCAGTTTACGTATGACCACGCTAATGTTAGAGAGAGCTCCTTCCAGTTGTACGTAGTACATAATAGTTCCATGGATCATAGAGCTAAGAGCATCATAGAGTAATATAGTTCTAAATTCTAAATATTCTAATACTTTATTCCTTTCTGCTCAAATCTGCTTTAGTCTAATAGTTATATAGTTTATGGTCTAATTTATCTATGGGTCTAATGGTCGGGGGCTTCGGTGGCTTCATCTGTGATTTTAATTTTGACCACAGTTTTTCACAATTGTTTACAATATCTACGCAGTAAATTAGCCCAAAGTAATTACAAAATGAACGGATTGGTTAGAAGCGCGCAAAAAGTTATACAAAATTGCTTGAAAAGTCCTGGATTAACAGGTGCGGTAGTGAACCGCGTCCAAGCGCCATCAGTGAAACGTGATTTCACTCGAGGAATATGGCACATGAGTGGGGCGGCACGACTGAATGGAGGCGATGGCGCCGGTCTGTTGCACCAAAATTTCGGTCCTTGTGGCTGCGGTTGCGATCTCAAAGCTATACATACCAAAGGCAAGTCTATTTAAAAATTACCTTTTAGGTTATGTTATTTCACCACATGTTTTAAATTCTCACTGTTCGCAGTAATATGTTAGTTTAAACTAAAATACATTTTAATTACAGAAGATAAAGAACCTGAACAACTTTCCCAACCTAAACCTCTCGGTAAGACCTTACACCTGTTACATATCCCAAATTTACCATTCAGTTCCATATCCATCCCTATCCTTTATATTTTTAGGTAGATTCATCCTATATCTAGATTTTAACGAACGATATTCTAGAACGATAGAGATTTTAGTAACCGGCCAAAATTTTACTAGATGTTAGGTGTAACCAATAGACCTCATTGTGTAAATAAAAAATATGGGTTACATTTTTATAATAAATCATTTTATCTACAGTATTATTTTATAACGTTTGGTTGCCTTCTTAACGCTATAGTAACGTACGCGTCCGAGGCCTTGAAATGAAATGGAATGGGGTGGCGGGCATGAATGGTGACTAGAGTTATTGGTTTTTTCGGGAAAGGTTTGTGTAGTTACTTGATACTTGAGGACGGGCTCTTTTTCTGCAACTCGACGTCAAAGCGCCTATTTTGCGTAGGTGGGCAGCATCATTCACACCACCCCAGCTCCACCAGAAAGCCCAGCAGACTCTTCACTTTGGCGATGGCTTCTGGGAGCGACCTCACTGAACTGAAGTGTTTGGCCCGGTAGATGGCCACTCCTTTGCACTCAACAAACACATGAGCGGCCGTTTCCTCCGCCTCCATGCAGACCCTGCATAAAGGACTGTCTGTAATACCCATATTAAACAGGTGTTTGTTAAAAGGACCATGACCAGTCAGAGTTCCGACCACCAAACATAGTTAATCTCTTCTCAGTCGAAGCAACCTACGTGCCAGATTATTATTAAGTGTTGGCATGGCTGCCCTGGCCTGTCTGCACTCCAAGTGGTTCATCCAATTTTTCATGTTGAATTCTCGTGAGTTGACACAGCGTTGACTGAATCCAGCTATATGGCAATGGCAAAATGGGATCAGGACCCATCGCCACTGCCTCTGATCCTTCTCTCGCCAGCCGGTCCGCCGCTTCATTTCCACGAGAGCCACTATGTCCCTTTATTCACTGAAGTGTAACAATGTTATGGTTACATACCTTCGTCAGTGCTTGGTGACAGTCATATATTAACCCCGATGTAATGGTGTTACTTTCCAGGGCTTGTAGTACCGCTCTGCAATCCGAGAGTATGCAAATACTAAATTCTTTTACCTCCCTAGCGACGATTGCTTGTACTGCCAGTATAATGTCCATGCATTGTGTAGTTATATCTCAATATTTTTCTATAGAACGATACTAAAAGGAAACACAACGGCTATCCATTTTCTACCAAAGATCATTTTATAAAAATTTGGCTGGTCATTAAAACCTCATCCAGTATTCATGTTTACAGTTGTAGATAGTATTGTATCATGTAATTTTGAAACAAAGATTGCTTTCTTTACACAAGTATACAGTTAAGTTTTCTGTGAATATTATGCTTACACGAACACTACTTAATAAGCTGTAAATAATAATAAGCTACTATTGCTTGCTTGCATGGACTACATATTAGGTCATAACCTATGAAGTAGTTGTTCTTCAGTACTGACCATTTCAAACAAATAAAAATTTTGATTGGCTGTGAATTCTAAATTCAAATTAATTTGGTTTTAAAAACATGACATTCTTTTTACTAAGTCAAAAGTTTTGTTTATTGATTAGCATTGTGTTTTCATTTCATTTGAATTTTTTTTTGTCATAATGTACACTTTAATAATTTGTGTAATTATGGAATATGAATTCCGTCGTGGCACAAACGGTACGTATAGTTCCAATCAAACTTTATGGCTGATCGGAGTACAACGCTTTATGCGTGCTTGCGCAGGTTCAGTCATATGCCCCTCGCTCCACTGCGCCCCGTTACACCTAAAACTGGTTACTGCGACGCGACTTGTGCCTATGTTCACATCCGCCATAAAGGTTGATTGGAACTGTAACAACAAACAAAGGCACAACCCGTTATTGGTTTGCCCGCTTCCATTTTGGAAATTATGACTTGAATAATGAATCTTGTGGTTGCCCATACACTTTGGTCAACAATGATGAATTGAAGACGATTGTGGACGCTGATGATACTCAAACTAAAGTTGAACTAGCAGCAGCTTTTGATGTTAGCATCAAAACAATATTGGATCATTTGCGACAAATTGGCAAAGTAAAAAAGCTTGATATATGGGTACCCCACGAAAGCACAAAGCAAGTTGGTTAGATCCTGGTTCAGAACCAAAGCAATGTGTTAAACGAAAAATAACCCCTAAAAAGGTAATGATCACTGTTTGGTGGTCTAGTGCCGGTGTGATTCATCACAGCTTTTTACAAAATGGCATGAGCATTACTGCAGATGTGTACTGTGAAGAACTGAAGACAATGATGGAGAAGCTTGCACATCTGCGACCAGTTTTGGTAAATCTCTCGTCCCCGCTACTTCTTCACAACAACGCGCGACCCCATACTGCACAACAGTGAAAGCTGCTAGAGTTTAGGTTGGAAGTTCTGTTTCATCTGACCTTATTCACCAGACCTTGTACCTACCGAGTATTACTTTTTTCAAAATTTGGACAACTTTTTAACAGGAAAAAATTCAATTCCCGAGAACCAGTACAAAATCAAATCGAAGAACCTAAGTTGTCAATATAGGCGAAGCGATCAGCAAGCTGAAGTGGCAATAGGCCAGTCACATTTGCCGTAGAACTGATAATCGATGGGGTAGACAAGTTCTCGAGTGGAGGCCACATACCGGAAAGCAAAGCGTTGGATGCCCCCCGGGCCAGGTGGACAGATGACCTGAAGCACCATACCGGGGGTAGTTGGATGCGAAAGGCGGAAGACCGTGTGTAGTGGCGAGCCTTGGGAGAGGCCTATATTATACAGTGGAGAGACATGGGCTGATGATGATTATGTACAAAATGCCTTTGAAGAGTTTGTTGCCTTCTGTCCAGTTGATTTTTACAAGAAGAGCATCAATAAACTGCCACTGCGTTGGCAAAGATGCATCGATTGCACAGGTGATTACTTTAAATAACAGAAATAAAGATGTTTGAAAAAAAATACTTTAACTTATTTCATATAAAACAGCAACTTCATAGGTTAAGGCCTAATATTTGTTTTATTATGGCTTTAACAAAAATCATATTTGCCCATACTTGTTACATCTGCACATAACATTACTTTGTTATCTTCTTTTACTCTTGGGTGAAATTGGGAATAGTGAGGTTCAATTTAAAGAGGATCAGGAAGGGTGAGGGAAAGTGGTAAGACCCCTATACTGAGGTACTACTTGCCCACTATAAATGCATGATTTTTGAGTAAAAGTTTTTATTTCTTTTGCATAAATCTCCAAAATCAAAGCAGAGAACACTGTTTTACTCATTTAATTTGGTAGTGACTTACCAATCTCTGCTATGGGATGTGCATCCCTTCGTGTAAGAAAGTACAAGTGGCCATGTTCACCTCAGCTGTTATGACTCATGTAATGTTTGAAATTTGTTACAGTAGGCAGGGGCTGCTCTCTTTCTTTCTCTGTACTTCCAATTTTACAAAAACACTAAGAGTAGGGCAAACAAGTCTTTGTGGAGTCAGGATTGACCAATACAATTTTGTGACAGTTGTTGAACTTAACCTGTCTTATACATAATTCAGTAGTCTTCTATTTCATTGTTACATTTTTATATAAAAACTAGAGACCCGCTCCGGCTTCGCACGGGTAGCAAGGCATACATACATACATGCCGTAGTGTTTTTTTTTCATATTTTTTTTCCTGTGGTAGTGGCGTATCTGCTTGTTGCATTGAACATGTGGATTCAATTTAAATGTAGCGTAAGTTCATCCTACTTGGAGTATTTTTAATGTACTAGTAGTCGCCCAGTGGTCTCTTATGGTTGACAGTGTTTGTAACACCTATTAGCAATGCCAAAAACTCAACCTGTATATAGATTTTAGCTTTCTGCATTCCTACTCCACACAAACTTTTAACTACCTATGCCAAGTCTCACATTCCTCCGTGTGCGTAGTATGCTTTAAAAGGGATCTAAAGTTTTTTCTTCACATATTTAAATATAGGTTTTATTTAATATACAGGTGTAATTTTAACAACCATCCAAAAACTTTGTAGTTGTTTAGGTATCACCAATAGACCCCATTTATGAGAAATGTAGATTAAATGTTCATAATCAATAATTAAATCCCAGATAATTTATAACGCATGGATAGAACCATCGCAACAAACAGTGTCGGCTACATGGTGCCAGCCGTGGCTCTCATATGAGGGCATGGGGACGACACTCATTGACGTCAAACGTGACCTAGTGACCCACTCAGGCAGCGAGCCTAGCTAGCCTTATCCCTATGCAGTGAACCGCGCGCTCTCGCAAGGGAAGCACGCGCTGCGCCGCGTCTCGCTATCGCAACCGGGCGCGCGCCCGAGGATGAATTAGTGCTCCACTGATGGTCAGCGCTGACGGTATGCGCCGATCGTCCGTCGGCATTTTGTGTTTAGTGCTACGCTGACAATGGAACAAAGTACACACAGAATCCAGTTCACAGTCAACACTTATCAACCCTACACTAAACACGCCTATTACTTCAGTGGCCCGACCAGCGCACGCGGCGCTGACGGGCTCAGCCGATGCCTTGGGGCAGCGCTGCGTGCCGATACGCGCACACCAACTTGCGAAAACACGTAACTTCATGTAAATACCTACGGACGACCGATGTTAGCGTTGACCGTCAGCGAAGCACTAGATTCAGTCCAGATGTAACATTTGTGAGGATATTATTCGGAACCTATATCTAAAGTTACCACGTTAATACGTTACCAATACCTATGCGGCGCGACGGTGCAGATCGCGCAGCGCGTGGAATGGTCACTAGACATTGGTTGTTTTGGAATAGGTTTGTGTGGTTATATCTCAATATTTTCCTATTGAACGATACTAAAAGAAAAAAAGATGGTCATTGGTTTTTTATCAGATTATATTAAAATTTTGATGGTTGTTAAAATTTCACCCTGTATACATAAAACAAACTAAAATATTTCTTTCTATACAACTTCTGTCTAACTTTACGTCACGCGTATCCCTCGGTATGGGGCGCCTGGCCGCTTGTCGCGCGATAATTTTTATTTCGCGCTAACTTGTAAGATATTAATTTAAATTGTATGGTGTAAAGGGTAGTCATGTGTATGAAATGCTGAAGGTAAAATACCGTATTGAATTTGATAAGAATTAATATTGTATCCGTTTTAATTACTTTTCAATTACCACATCATACTACACCATTTTATTAAACATAAAAATAGCTATAGTAAGCTATCCATAAAAGAGAGACCTATGCCATCGCGGAGCTGAATAGATTTTAATGAAACTTTGCAGACGTGAAAGAAGGTTGTCAAGAGTGACATCAGTTACTTTTTGTGGCTGTCTGTCGTATGTCCTCACTGATCTATCAGCGTAGATAAAGCCGAAACTATTAAATCTAGGAAGCCAAAATTTGGAACAGTGGTTTATTTTATAACGTGAGTATTAATTTTTTAAGAAAGGAATATTTTAAAATTTCAAATTTATGGAGGGAGGGATGGAGGGGCTTCGTATGAGAGTCTTTGTTCTTTAAAGTTGGAAACATAAAATTTTTAACATAAATAAATAATGACGTATTTCAGGGTTTTTGGATGTCAAGGGTGGGAAACGGAAGGTGAATAGTATGGGAGTATCGGTTTTCTTAAAGGAGTGGGAAGAATGAAGATTGAAAGTTTCACATCATCACATCGCTAGTCATGTATATAAAGAACGAATGTGTCACGCTATCACGCAGGTTCGCTAACCTATTTCAAATCTATGAAGGTCATGTGGCCGTGGTTCGACTTTTTCTGACTTAAGTACATTAACCATCACTGACTCAGTGCCTCGGAGAGCCCGTTAAGCAGTCGGTCCCGGTTGCTGTCAAAAGATGGCAGTCGTTACAATCCGCCAACCTGCATTGCAGCAGCGGGGTGGATTTAAGCTCCAAGCTCCCTCATCTTGAGGGGAAGCCTAAGTCCCTGCAGTGGGGTATAAAAAGGGCTAATGGAATATAAAGAAATATTTTAGTTTGTTTTTATGTTTATAGTCTCTACTTTTTCAAATATTTGTAGAATTGGAAATAAAATACTTTAAAAATACTCGAAGTAGGATGAACTTACGTTACATTTAAATCTAATCAGGAAATCTGATACGACACTACAACAAAAAAATAACTATGGCTTATATGCTTTGCTACGCGTGCGAAGCTGGGACAGGTCACTAGTTTAATATATAATATAAATTATTATTCTCCATCTAAGTTTATCTGGATCCCAAATATAATAAATAATACAAGTTTAGGTATTATAATTACATAATATAAAATCAGTAATATAATAAGTTTGGTAATATTTGTGATTACAGTTACATGTTGAAAGTTATGAAGGTCACAGTAAAATTATTCTTGTCATAGGAGAACGTGAACTAGTGGAATTTTTAACTGAGGAAATAGTTGCAGAGCGCAAAGCTCAAAAAGTGAAGACGCTACCCATAGAACTTGAACAGTTTGCTGTCCAGGGAGATGGTGCTGAAGTTGTTCTTACTAAGAAATTGAAAGATGAACTGTAAGTTAAACATATGGGATTTGTTTTGCATTTAAGTTTCCCCCAACTGCCAAGCCCATCTTTTGTGCACAAAGAAACATCACGTTTTTCGGATTAGGATAGTACTCGCATGTAATAATAATATTGAACATTCCTGTTTATTTCACCAATGCATTAAAATTAAATTAAAGAAATACAGTGGCCCCTCCTTAATCCCACAATCCAATTCACTACGAAGTAGCTAAAAATGTACAGGTTTTAAGGAAAATAGAAATTTGTTTTTTTTTTAGTGGCAATTCTTTCTTTCAATTTATTTTCATATTAGTAACCACAAAAATGTTTTCTTTTACCTGGCTGCTTCAGAAGGTGAGTAATGTTGTTCAGGTTTTTGTATGTTTGTTTCCTGTTTTCGTGTCAGCTCCTGTAGCCTTAAATGGTGTGGTGATTTGGGGAATGCTAAGTATCAATAGATTGGTCTTCATCTCCGAAATGTTCATAAGGTACATTTTATTTATAAATATAAATAAATAAATTCAAAATTAGGGTTGAAAATTTTAAAATTACCAATTTTACTGAAATTGTGTATATAAGGTTTTGTGTACATTTTGGGTGATTTACAACTAATGTGGACTTAAATTACAAGTCAATGGCAGATACAAAATTTTTCTTCTGCTTCTATCTTAAGAGCTGCGCTCTTGTCGGTGTAAGCTCTTCTGTTCTTCCCTGTTATAAATAAAGAGATGAAATGTGAACTTGTTGATGAGGCATATATTGACGAAAAAGATTCAGCTAAAAGATTAGCAATGCCGAGACCTGTATCAACCATGAGAAAAAACCGTTTAACATTGCAGTACGTTCAGCCGAACTCTCCGTATATAATATACCGCGTGTTCGGCTGAACGCAGTCCAAATTTATTGAGCGTGTAGAGCTTACGGAACTAAACAACAAGTATCAAGTGAGTAGATGGCGCAAACGGTCACCGAGAGAAACATGTTTAAAGTTTCATTTTTTTAAATCACTATTTTTTAACTTTTTGTTTTTTTGGTAAGCTCTATAAGTTTAGACTACGTACAGCCGAATACCCGGTATAGTTACGCAATACAAATAAAAATACTTTTAACTAATATTTCCCGATTCTACGTGAAAAACCCGGAAGCGAAAACCCGGTTCTTGAATACGTCCGGTTCTGCATCCTCTAGTGTCAACTTTGATATGAAGTATCATGATACATGACACTGGCAATGGGGTTGAATTTTTAACACATTTAATGTTTTTTTTTCCGAAAATATAAACCAATTTATACCTTACCCTCAAAATAAAAAAAAATGGAGGCTTTAATTTTCTAAAAAAAATATTGGTAAAATATCCTTGTGACCTCAACTGGACAGATGATCACTAATTTATTTATTTATTCAGGAAACAAACAGTGATAAATAGAAATAGTTTACATAATTAAATTATACGTCACTACAATAGCATTACTTTGGGGTAAAATCATAATATTTTCATTGATTCATGAGGATTTCACCTTACCTCAATACTTTTTGTTTAGTTGTAACTTCGGGTTTTTACTGTGGAGAGCAGCGCAATAAGATCAACCGCCTAGATGACGTCACAGGGACAATTTCATCGTCAGATGAATTTTCATAAATATCTGGAGAATGCGTACATAGAAAAAAATTTATGTTTACATGTACATTTAAACATTTTTAGTTGAAACTGTTGAGTTTTTATTAACAAATTATTTTTTTGTTATATTTTCATCAGAAATGAATTGTTCAATATTGTTCAACTTATTTGACATATTATATCACATATGTACTTAAGTACCAAACTTAAATCCCTAAAAATCTAAAAAAATGTAATTTTTTTGCATACTATAGATTACACAAACGTCATCTCAGCCAGGTGTCATGTTAATCCGTCCTTATAGTAGTGTCCGTTTTTTGAAGTAAACACTGAATGCCAACTATCAGCTTTCTTTTCACAAGCCATTTAAATGATCCAAATTGATAATGGATGGATGGATGAATAATGGCCAATGTTTCCGTGTACAGTGTAAGAATCACTTTCAACGTGAACCATACAGTGGATTCTGAGGAGCTGGGCGAGTCAGAGGCTGGTCCTGAGAAGCAAGAATTCGCCGAGATGCGGTCGCGACCGCAATTCGAAGTGGACTTAGTTCGCGGAGACCTAACCCTCGGCTTCACGTGCAGCTTTCTACAGGAGCCGCCACCTACCGCCGATGAATACAGTACGTGCCACTACCTTTTCACAACTATCAACTCCAATATCTCCGCGACGCGCATGCCAGCACTAACCCAATCATGACGCTCAATGAATTACCGCCACAGACAATTGCAAGACGCCATATGTAATGATCATACTAGTTTAATCTTTTAGTCTGTGTACATTTAAATTCCAACCAAAAATTACATTTTATGTTGACAATGTAAATACAACCATATATTCTCAAAACAATTTGCTTTCACTAATACGTGGGCCGTACTGAAACTTTCTAGATTCCTATAAATAAGACCTGATAATTTACTTATGATACATTTATTGTTTTTCAAAATATATGCCGTCATATTTGACACTTTTGCATTCGGTGGAACCATTGTAGAAAAGCAGTTGGACCAATTTATTTTACCGTTGGACCTCTTCAATAGTTTCATGGAATGCACTCGCTGCCGATTCAGGGCTCGCAAAACGTATGCCTCAAAGTTTATCTTTAATTTTCGGGAACAAAAAGAAGTCGCATGGTGCGAGGTGTGGACTGTATGGCGAATGCGTCATCAGTTTTACATTTGAACCCTTCAAATACGCCTCTGTTACCTTAGCCGTATGTGAGGACGCATTATCGTGATGAAGGACGACTTTGCTTCGAGGACGCTTTTCCCGAACTTTTTCTAAGACTCTGGGCAAACAAGTGTTGACATATTAATCTGCAGTTACTGTTTTTTGATCTCCAAGTGACTGTTGTGTAATGTCCTGATTTGCCAAAAAAAGGAGCAACCATTTCCTTCCCAAGGTCTCGACTTTTCATAACTTTTGTTGGCAAATCTTCAAAAGGAAATACCCATTCTGCCGATTGATTTTTTCTTTCCGGTTCAAAGCAATACACCCAGGTTTCGTCACCTGTCACGATATTATAGACAGCCAATGATTGCCCTCCATTAAACTTTGCTATCATTTTGCGACACCACTCTACACTTAGACGTTTCTGGTCTTCCGTCAAATCATGCGGTATCCATCGAGTGTAAAGTTCGAGTTTTTTTTTCAAAATGGCGCCCGCGCAACGTTGTGGTTTCTGGCGATATTTTGAAAAAGCTCAATGATAACCATACTATGCTGCCTATTCTTGTTATTTTTTATTAAAAATACGAACAGAATACTCGACTCTGGCGAAAGTGCTTTAAATGCAGAGAACGCCATAACTAAGAAGAAGAAGAAGAAGAGCGTAAAGTTTCCATACCTTCAGCTGTACATATAAAATAATTTGCACTTTACTCATTCCAATGCCTAATACAGTACGAATTTACTGACATGTAATTTTTTTATCAGTCTCAACTAATTGACGTACGGCATCAATATTAAATTCGGTAACCGCAGTCGCTGGTCGACCTTTATGAGCATCGTCATGGAGATAATTACGTCCACGTCTAAAATCACTGAACCACGTAAACACAGAACTACGAGATGGAGCTTTATTACCAAATGCCGATTAAAGTCTCTGGCAACTCTCTAACTGAATTAAGGCGCAGCGAAAATTATAAAAAATCATAGCGCGAAAATTTTCTCTAATTGTAATTTCAACACACAATTTTCAAACAGACGCCACAAGCAAGAAACATGACTTTCTCCACTGCCTTCTATAGTAACAAGCCATGCTATTGAAATTTGGCAACGTTGCGTTTAGTCCAAGTCTTGGTATCAATCAGGCTATTAGTTAGCGTTTTCTTCTATTTAAACGTTATGTAAACAGATATATTCATTGAAAATAATAAGTCAGTGTTAAAAACTACTTGTTGCATCGTGTTTATTCGTAATTAGCAAAGTTGATATTTTCACCATATAATCGTTTTTCGTTTCACGTCACAACCTTGACACGTTTGGGTGGAAATCACAGTAAATTCTAATCATTTTTCGAGTAGGTTTGAGGATATGGAGTCTGGAGGATCCCGGGGAACTATACGTATACCTGTCATGGTCCTTTTGACCGCATGCTAGCCACCAGCAGGTCCGGCGAGATTTATTATGTAGAACCCAGGGAGAGGAAGAAACTGCAAGGGAACGTACATCCCCGTAGAACATTTTAAAATAAAACTAGCTTGTAAGGTATAGGTAGCCTGTGATAAATGCACAAAACCACAATAACACTACCCGAAATGAGATATAATACACATTCATTCTATTCATAAAAGCCAGTTATAACACGCGAACGAAGTTGCGGGCAGGTCTAGTATCATATAATATATACTCTTATTTATATTTTCTACTACATACTATCTATAATTTTATATTTAGTTATTTAAATTCCATATTTACAATTATTAAATCATGACGTCTTGTCAGCTGACGAAGTAAATCAGCCTACAAGTGACAGATAATGCGACATTGCCAAATCTAATAGCATGGCTTGTAACTATAGAAGGCAGTGCTATCTCGAAATTTCAAATGTAACGTGTTCCCAGAGAGTTCTATTTTCAAATGTCATATATGGCTTTCTATTTTTTCTGTTGTAAGTGGCCAGTTCCAAAAACATTAAGTATGCCCTACATATGTATCTACTGACCCCGATTCATTCGCCACACTCGTTTGCTGCTCATGCACCTGCCGAGTGCCAAAATCGGGGCAAATTAAATGCATCTGCTTGAAGTTGAGCTTCTCATTGTTGGAAAGCTATTCAAGGAACTGCTACATGTCATGCACATAGAATACTAATAAAATTGGAGAATTATTTGTGAGTTATATATTAATAATTTTAAATATTACAGATGACATATTCGGTATTGATGAGGTGACTCTATACAAAGGCGAGTGGAATGATAAGGTGTACGCGGTTGCAGGTGATGTGCTGGACGGGGTGGGTATTGACATGTGGCATAATTTACAGTCTTAAAATATTTGTCCATTGTTCTTTAATTTTGAGAATATTTCAAACTTTATATTATTAAATTATTAGAATGGCAATGCCCGATTCATTCGCCACACTCGTTTGCTGCTCATGCAGCTACCGAGTGCCATAATCGGGGTACACAAAATGCATCTATTTGAAGTTGAGCTTCTTATTGCTAGGAAGCTATTCAATGAACTGCTACATATCTTATAAGCCGATTTGGACTACACGTTTTATTATCATTATTTATTCCAAGTAAATCAAATTAAAATATCTTTGTTTAAGTAGACTTGTGCAAGTACTTTTGAATTATCGTTATTTTCTAATATAATTTTTTAAGTTACTATCGGTTCAGAAATTTCAGAATGTAGCTTCTACTGAGAAGAAGTAACTGAAAAAAAGTCTACAGTTACTCTTTTCAAAATACAAGGTGTTACAAAACTACCCATAAAACAGAAAGGAGGTTAAATGGCGCCTTATAACGAGTCCATTCACAATATTTAAGAACCATAGTAACGCTGTATAACATACCCCAAAGAAATAAAAAAAAAAAATATTTTCACTGATGTGCAAACTCTATTTCAGTAAAATTAAAGAGTAAACTACACAAAATGTACCTACGTTTCCACCTAATTCGCGGAACGATAAAAATTTTAAAAGACCTAACTTAAAGAAACAACCTAAACGAATACTTACTTTTTCATAATAAATGTCAAATTTACAGAAACGGCTCAAAGTGTGTTCCGCCTTGCTCAATACACAACGTCGCTCGTAGGGATATGGCTTGTGTGGCATTTCGCATCATTGTCGGTGTTATTGATGCGAAAACCGATCTAACACGCTGTTCCATCTCGGCAACCGTTGGGCAATCGGAGAAATACACTGTCCTTCACATACTTCCAACTTGACATTTTTTGACGCCAGTACTTGAGTATAATGACATCCTTGTAATGAGGTAGCTAACATTTATGAATGAAAAATAGAAAAACAATTAAAGTAGACAATTATTAGGTAAAATAGGTACGTAGGCCTTTCTATTAAATAATCTGGTTCCCTGACATGACAGTTTACTAGGGTTGACAAAATTTTTGGTTTTGATGATTATTTATATTTTTATGGGGTATTTTGTAACATGTCGTATAAATATTAACAAGTATAGACAAGTAGTAAACTTTGACGCTTCAGCAAATTGAGAAGACAAAATACATAAGGCAAAATAAAATCAAATATTCGAATTGCTTAGGTTGACATTCAGATATCTCGGTTACTTAATTTACTAAAGCATATTATTATTTTTCCATTTTTCTTTTTACAGTATTTATATGACCTGCTAATGAATCTGCTAGAAGAGAAGGGCGTGAGCAACGAGTTTGTCCAGAAACTGTCAGACTTCAGCACTGCATATGAGCATACAGCATACATCAACCTACTGGAAGGCATTTCTAAATTCACCATTGATAAACAATAGTAACTGATAGATTGAAGAATGCCTTTGAGTCACATTACAGTGGACTGAATTTCAATATATATTATATGGCCACATTAGCTCCCAGTCAGTGGCTTTTCAATCCTCTTAACCAATCACATTTGGCCATGTAAGTAAATCAAATGATTATTTACATGGCATGACGTGATAAGCTGTAGCTTCTGGTAAGCCACTCTGTTAATGTTCACACATTCGAATAATTGCAGACATTGCAATTATAGATGATAGCATAGAAAATTAATCTAAAACGTAAAAAGGGTCAAAAATTTATTATAGTCTATTGTAATGCTGAACTTGTAAATAGGTAATACCAAGAAGCATTTCAGCAGAATGATGTTTTGTTAATACACGCGTGGTGTATTTATTTAATTGATGATATAGCATTTCATTTTAGTTTAAATGTATGACATTAAAAATATGAAAAAAGGTGAATTTGTTTAATTCTCTTTGTATTTATTTTAAAACGGCTACCAAAACATGCATATTATTTTACTAAATTTTCTCTAAATTACACACACAAATTGTTTATAGAGCCTAGGTTGGAATCAATGTTAGGTTTACCCAAGCTCTAAATGTTTTTCCTAGCATCTACAAGATTATGTTAGCGGCTTCGCCTATTTAGAATACAGGTATTCATAGGCATTAAAAGACAACCTGACTGATTAAAGCATCAAAAATAAAATCTTATGTTTTAAAAAGTGGGGTCAAACTTTTTATTAGAAAATATTTTAAATGTACCCAAGGGCTATTAATGCTCTTTGATAAAGAGAGATTGTTTTGATCCCTAGAATATTGCTAAAGCATCACGCGTATACTTCATTATTTTAACAATGTAATATGACTGGATGAAAGATTTACTTTTAATTAGCAATAAAGCTTTATCATAACAATTTTATCCTATGGATTTCATAATTATATTTTTATTTTATAGATAACTGCATTTTGCAAGTTACTTCTATCATGTTATAGTTCGCCCCAAACTTTATAGGGGATCAGAAGACAACTCTTTAAATGGCTTTAAGCGTTCTTGCGCAGGTACAATCATATATCCCTCGCTCCACTGCATCCCGCTACACTTAAAACTGTCCACTGCGACGCGACTTGTGCTTATGTTCGGATCTGCCATACAGCTTGATTGGAACTATAACTTTATCTTTAAGTTGTAGCAAGGGTGAAGAAAATTATATCATGAGATACATATTATTCTGATAAGCATTATTCCTTGAAATGCCATAAAAAATTACTAGCTTTCCCCGCGCACCTTGGCCCGCGTGAACTACACGTTTGTACCGAGACTGCTAAAGGGACGCTTCAGGGTGTTGTTAAACTTTCTAGTAAAAACCGGCCAACTGTGAGTCGGACTCGCGTTTTCCATCAAAAGAATTAATGTTAAAGATTTCAAGTTAATAGTAGTTACGATATTGCTGAAAACTGAACATTGACCATAAAACAGTTTTGACTCATTTGAAAAAGTCAGGATAGGTACAGTTCCAATCAAACTTTATGGCAAATGTGAACATAGAGGCACAAGTCGCATCGCAGTAATCAGTTTTAGGTATAGCGGGACGCAGTGGAGCGAGCAGTATATGACTACATGTATGTACGCAAACACGCTTATAGTGTTGTATTCCGATCCGCCATAAAGTTTGAGGCGAACTATACCTATACAAAAAAGCTCGATGTTTAGATGCGACACAAGCTCCACTAAAGGAAGCCTAATGAACCGCGTACTCATTTGTGATTGTCTATAAAAACATACCTTTTTTGAAAAGATTGATCACTAGTGATGAGAAGTAGACCACTTCAAAACCTGGACAATAAGTGATGTTGAGTGTATGGTGAGATTGGCGGACGGTCGATGGCCAGTTGGGCATTTGCCTAGGTGATCTAAAAGCATGGGCATGGAGTAAACGTGGGTTCCACATAGTTTCACAAACATTTCATCATTGATTTGACACTTAACATAAATTTATTTAAAAACACCATGTATATAACTTATTTAGGTACATACCAAAAGTCAAACATCGCCTTGACTAGCTACTTTACACCGGATTCTTATAGGCAGATTTGGAGGAGGTCTTTCTAAATATTTTTTGTCGCTAACGAAGGTTCACACAGGTCGCTAATGATAATTTTTTTTTACCCATGCGAAGGGAAGGCGAATAAACGTCTACAGTTCCTGCGCGCGCGGGGTATTATGTCGGTAAAAGCTTTTATACATCCGCTCTAGTTCTAGCGAGAAAATCGCTGAATTAGCAACATATTAATGTTAGCAACACTGGCTTCTCTATGGCTTTAGTCAAATCACGTCCATGACTCATGGTCTTTCGATTCCTTTGTATACGTTTATGTTTTAAAGCAGGTCACATGTGTGGCACGATGTCACCTACTTTGCTCTAGATTCGAAGTAAAACACCAATAACTTAAACTGTAATTTTATTCTATAAACCAGATTCGAACCCAATCACGATGTATTGGAAAGCGGGTCTATTCGTATTTAAAAATAAACTGTACTAAAATACTGTAAGACTGTTATTTACTGTTATTTATTTACGTTTTACTGTCGATTTTATATACCAACGCCTCTTTATATACCCACACCGATTGGATATGGATATGAAATATGTTGAATGCCACCAAATATTAAAACATGTTTCTAGTCTAACTCTATTTTCAATGTAACATCATCATCATCAGCCCATTTTACCCCACTGCAGGGGCTTAGGCCTCCCCTAGGGTGAGGAGGGGGTTTGGAGCTTAAATCCACCACGCTACTCCACTGCGGGTTGGGGATTGTAACGACCGCCATCTATTGCCAGCGTCCGGGACCGACTGCTTAACGTGCTCTCCGAGGCACGGAGTCAGTGATAGTTAATGTACTTAAGTCAGAAAAACTCATTGGTACACGCCCGGACTCGAACCATGGCATGGCCCTATGGCCTTATAATTTTGAGACAGGTTCCTTGCGCTCTGGGCTATCACAACTCCGATAAATGAAATAGTTCATTGAAAAGTTACATTTGGGGTTGCCTTTTTTAAAGGACGCAATTTTATTTTTTAAATGTGTAGGGGGGGTCAGTGTAAGGTTAAAACCAAGTTTGTGGGGTCGCCACCCTTGTCCTACGGCCGCCACTTCAATTTCTGTTCAACCCGATTTTATCTAATGCTATCAGTCCTGTCCGGTCCAACTCCTTTTCGATCTTTTTTAGTATTTTTCGTTCAAATTTGTTTTTTTTCTTAAATTTTTTTTACATATGTTCCGGTTCTTTTTAGCCTTTTTGGTCTTACTATACTTGATGACGTAGAATAAAACATTAAAATTAGAAAAGTAAAAATTATTAATAATATTCATATAGTGACTACCCTTAGCTTATCCGCCATGTCTAGACGGCCGGCGCCGTCGGCTCGGCCAACGAGATCAAAGCGGTTAAACCACCAGTAAGTCTTATTTACGCTATGGTATCGTCGTGTTTTCTTGAGTATATGAATGAACCTAATTTAATAAAAATGTATTACATTGATATTATATTTCTGTATTAGGATTTGTATTGGTTGCTATAAAAAAAAAATAAGTGATAAAAAAGTGAAACTTTAAACATGGTTTTCTCGGTAACCGTTAGTTTACGCCATCTGCTTACTTGAAACTTTTTGTTTAGTTTTCTCCGGCATTTTCAAGTCATTACGGCGAAATTAAAAATCGCATATACTAAAAGGTCATATGAAAAATGTGGTTGTTTGTATCTATTTTTGCTTAGTTATTAACACTTAAACAAATTATTTAACGTCTTGATAGTTAACATTTGGTTTACATTATAAAACTTAAACAAGACTTTGTAAACGTTTTATTACATTACTGTTTATTTTATTATTTTTAAGCTTTTATTTTGCATAAGACACAAATGACCCTTATTTGTGAATATTGTTCTTTTTCATAAAGTATTGAAAGTATAATATGACGCATACATATATTTTTGACCAGCTTCAAAAATATTACAAATGAATTTTTTTCCCTATGAAGCCAACTTTTTGCTATTCTTTACAGGTAAGTATTACACTCATGTGTTTTTGAGCGCAGGGTCATCAGCCTTTATTTTGTTTCATGAAAAGTGCTGTGTATTACAATTTTCAGAAGCTATTCCCACATTTAAATATTTTAACAACAGACATTTCAGGGGCAGTAAAAATTTATTATACAATATGTTAAAGACAAAATTTACAATTACATATCAATAAACTTATGATATGTATGGTATTATTATCTGTTTGTTAACAATCCTATCATTCAACCGAACCGGTGACTCATCGTTGATTCATTAAAATCGAAAAATGTGGCTTAGCAATAAACAACTCTCATGCACGGTAATTAAGTGCAATTTAGCTAGTGCGCATGTTTATTCTAGATAATAATAACTATGTAGTCTATTATAGAGGCAGCATTTGTCAAGATCCAAGCAGTGCAACCAGACAGAACCACTGCGAGTAGAATTACATAGATCAACTTCTACAGATGTGATACTATCGTTGACATTTAAAATGTGTACAATTGTGTGTCACTACAATGTTATTTAGCAAATTTGTAAACACTTTTTTTCCATAAATTTTCTAATCCTGAAATAGGATTCATTTTACCATCACATCTAAGATATTAGAATATTTCATTGAAAAAGAAGATTTACATTTCTGAACTGAACTGAACATTAATTTAATCAACTAGGTAATTTTTATCACATTTGATTCGGGTCACCTAAATAAATATACCTACAAATATTCAGTGAAAACACGCAACAAAAATCTTGATCAATAGATTATGCCTAAACGGCAAAAATGTTGAATGAGGGAAAAACACTTAAACGAAAAAACTGTATTATTTTTATTTTAATAATACATTCTGTATCTAAAGATTTCATGCCTTAATATTTTGTGTACCTGTCATATCTTTGACAAATACATATTCTTTAGCAAATTTTGGGTGCTTGAACTGAGTGACACAGGTCTCTTCGCTGAGCGCTTCACGCACGGATTCCATTCGGCATTACTTAAAATACTAGAAAATATAATGTTCCATATAAAAATGCCAATTTTTTTTAACGGACAAATATAATGAAAGCTAAACTTGTATGAATGTGATGATTTTTAAAACCATCAATATTTCCCCAAAGGTACTGCAGCAGTAAAGCTTGAAAAACTAATTTCCGTATGTCGCACTCAGGGTGCTAAATCAATAATGTACTTTTGTCAAATATTTAAACCTGTCCTCAATTTACAAAAGTACACAGTTATCCCATATGCCGCAATTACCAAAAAAACACTAAAATACATATATATATATATATTTTGTAATGCTGCGTTGGTCAGATTAAAATAAATAAAATGTAATAATGTATCTACATTGTGTAATAAAACGTATAAAAAATTACGCTGAGTACATCTGTATTCCCTGGTTAGTTATGACTAATAAATAGTTTTTACCCATTTTCACCCCCTTCCGCAGGGGTGCTAAATGCATGTTGTTTTATAAACTCTATTTATTACTCATACAAAGCCATCACAAACGTTTTTACCTCTCCGGAGAATTCATTCCAATCTTAATGAAAAAGTGACTTAATTTGACTGTATTATTCAGTGATATTCTTTGATTTCTCTGCTAGAGTTGTTCGTTTTGTAATTGTCATTTGTTCCGTCTGCCTCGTATCGTCGTCTAATATATAGGCAGGTTTTAGTTTGTCTATAGAAATGTTGGACTCTCTTTCAGGTAACTGTACTGTGAAATATTTGTCATGTCGTTTAAGTACTATGAAAGGTCCGTAGTATTGTGCTTTCAGAGATTTTTTTATCGTGTCGTTACGAATAAAAATGTGTGTACATATTTTTAGGTCGGAATGTACAAAAACAGGATGAGTCGATTTCGTGTCTGTTTTAGGTTTCAGACTTTTTATAGTGCGTCTGAGGTCCTGTGTGTAGGTAGTCATGGGCGTCGTGTTTCGTGGAGTCGGAGGTGTCGAAAAATTCACCTGGCAACCGAAGTACTCTACCGTATGTCATCTCAGCGGCGCTGACTTGTGAGTCGTTTCTAGGAGCTGAACGCAAACCTAAGAGGACGGTTGGAAGTTCGTCAACCCATAATTTATTGCTGAGACGTGCTCTCAGAGCGTTTTTCAGCGTTCTGTGGAAACGCTCAATTTTTGAATTACTTTGGGGATGGTAGGGGGTCGTTAGAAGCTTTTCAACTCCTAGAAACTTCGTGAGTTCGTGGAAAAGCGAGGATTCGAATTGTCTGGCCTGATCGCTAGTCAGCTGAACAGGACGATCAACACGAGCTATCCATCCCTCGTACGAATGTTTTGCAACGGTATCAGCGGACATGTCTTTGATAGGGAACACTTCAGGCCAACCAGTGTGTCGACGAGCGATGACCGTGAGACAGTATTTCAGTTGAGCAGGTGTCGTAGGAAATGGTCCAGTAATGTTAATATTGTTACGAACACACAAAACACAAAGAAACTAGCGCCATCTAGCGTCAACTAGTAAAACCACTCAAAGAACAAAGACAACATGAAACCCCCTACTCAATACTAGATGGCGTTAGAGGAACTACTATAGAAGTATAATCTCGAAAACCGGGTACATGCGCGAAACTTTCCAGAATCATCCAACCCGGTCGATCACGTTCGCGCAAGTCGGGTACGTTCTGGAATGGTCTGGGGCTCGTCTCGGCCCATATAAATAGCCGCAGGGAGGCGAGCTAGAGAGTTCAGTTTGAGCTACCTTCGAAGCGACTTCGAAATGAAAACTAGTGATCAAGAGCGATACCAGTGAAACCTACGACTTGGCTACGACCTAGGACCTCGTTAGTGCTTAGTGTTTGGACCTAGCGCTAGGTACTGAATAAAATCTTCAAAAGAGTCAGCAGGTCTTTCTCTCCAAATCTTTCGAACGCTAACACGTAACAATATGGATGCAGGCGCGGGTCTTCCTTGAAAGCCAAAAAGCCATGCATGTCTAAAATTTTCCTACAATAATGATGGAAAACGCTAGAGTTTGTACTCTTTTGAGTGTTTGAATTTCCCGCTCGCGCATATAATGCAATGGCGCGCTATTACTGACTGTTACTGACCTATCTTAATACCCTATCACCGGCCTCCCTCTCTTTCCCGATCACGACATACCGACGCCAACCGACACGTTGCGAACACGCCGTGAGGCAAGCCAAATGAGTTACGTCTTTTATGTCTGTCTTCTTCTTACATGTAGTGATGAATGGCATCTATCCCTCTTACGTTTCGAGCATCATCGGTAGGTACCTACTGGATTTTATACTGGAATTAAGCCAGGCATAACGACATGAAATTCGTACGTAATTAGACTGCAGGCAGAACTTTGCGAATTCTGCGGCTAAACTAACTTCATTATTGTTTTCAATTATTGTCTGTGTTCATTGCATTGCATTCATTGCGATTTGTTGTGTTTTATGTTTTAAAGTTGTATTAAAGTAATGATGAATTAGGTGAAATTAAAGTGTCAAATAACGAAATGGAAATTTTGGAGGATTTCAATGGACTGAAACAAATGTATTTCGCAGTCATTGCACAGTGACAAAGTAAATAGGTAATTAAAATCATACAGAACATAGTTACCTATCTCTTGCTTTATAAACCAATTAGCTTTTATAAACAATGATTTTTACAAACGAATCCACACATATTTACGTAATATTTCAGGTCTGGGTCAGGTTTATTTTATAATGAAATCATTGACGAGTTTATTATATATAAATAAGTATTTATGATGTATTTAACTAAGGTGAAATCATTAGGTAAAATAATAGATATTTTAATAATAGAGATTTTTCGTTTGTCTAATAGGTTAGGTACGTATTTTATTTTATTTTTTGTTTGGATATTCTCACAATTACCTTGATTTGCTTTTAAATAAAAAACTAGTTCTGTTGTATTATCTTCACACAGCACACAATTTGATTATATAATTTTGCCAAATAGCGCCATCTGCTACGTTATTACTAAACTAATAGGTTAGACTAGGTTAGTAAAATTTCAACAGATGGCGTAAAAACGCGCAATAAAAACTTACTTTCAGACATATTAAGGTAAATATCTGAACTTTAAAGATTCCACCAAAATGATTTTAAACTTCATATGTCGTGTTGGCGTAGCCATGTTCCAAATCCACCACACGCCACTGTATGGATGTGGTCAAATCTGTCGGCCGTTGGGAATTTACCTATTTCTGAGGATGTGTGGCGATGTATTTTAGCTCGTTGGCAAGCGATACATGCTATTGTCCATTTATTTGTCCGTCGTCATATTTGGTCAAAAAAATCTATCACAGATTAATTTCCGGGTTGCTCGAATACCTGGATGACTGATTTCGTGAATCACCTTGAATGCTGATTTTCGAAATGTCTCCGGTAGGTAGGGTCTTGCCTTGTCGTTGGCAATGTTACAAAAAATCTGAAAATTCATTTCCGGAAATGAATCGGTTCGATTGTCTTCGAGTGTTGACCTTACGCATTTATCGGACTTCAGAGTATCTGCTAGGCTGACGTCATCAAGTGCACTGGGGCACCCTATCGATGCAACAGTGACAAACTGTCCGCGATGACATTCTCGTCGCCCGACAAATGTCGAATATCGGTGGTATATTCCGATATGTAGCTGAGTTGCCTGGTTCGTCAGGGTATTTCGTTGGGAGAAGAATGTTTGGAAAAAGCAAAAGTAAGGGCTTGTGTTCGGTATAAATTATTAATTCTCTCCCTTCTATCAAGTTTTTAAAATGTCTAATAGACATGAATATAGCCAGAAGCTCTCGATCATAAGTAGGTATAGTTCCAATCAAACTTTATGGCGGATCGGAATACAACGCTATAGGCATGCTTGCGCAGGTTCAGTCATATGCCCCTCGCTCCACTGCGTCCCGCTACACCTAAAACTGGTTACTGTGACGCGACTTGTGCCTATGTTCACATCCGCCATAAAGGTTGATTGGAACTGTACTATATTTTGTTTGAGCTTCGGTAATTTTTTTTAGAAAAATACCCTAGTGGAACCCATTTGTTATCGATAAATTGTTGAAGCACCGCACCAGCGTGAGAAACGGATGCGTCGCACATGAGCGATATAGGTGCTCAGGTGTCGGGGTGAGTCAGCATAGCAGCGACACGTAGGGCCGTCTTGCATTGTTCGAATGCATTGCTGGACGATTCTGTCCACTTTATGATTGTCTTGTCATTGCGTTTTCTATTGTGTAAATATTTGTTCAATTCGTTTTGGTGTTCAGCTGCGTGTGGGATGTGTGATCTGTAGAAATTGACCATGCCCAGGAAACCTCTCAATTCTTTCACCGTAGTCGGTTTTGGGAAGTCGCTGATGGCTTTAACTTTGTCTGGCAAAGGAACGATGCCGTCTTTTGAGACTTCGAACCCTAGAAATTCGACTTTGTCTTTACCGACATCGCATTTTTCGAGGTTGAGGGCTATTCCGAATTTATTAAGACGTGCGAATAATTTGAACAGGTGATTGACGTGTTCATCGGGATCTGCGCTTGCTATCAGTATATCATCTATGTAACAAAAAATGTTATCAAGGTCTTTCAATACGGAATGTTCCATAAACCTTTGATACGCTTGGATCGCGATTCTTAGACCCAAACTGAGGCGCGAGAATTCAAAAAGTCCCTGGGGAACAATGATAGCTATTTTTTTGATGTCATGTGGCGCTACCGGGATGATGCTCTGCCATGTCAATGCGCGAGAAAACTTTTTTACCCGCGAGCATATAAGTGAAATCGTATAGTCGCGGTATGGGGTATCGGTCAGGTTTCATCACGGCATTTAATCTCCTGTAGTCGCCACAAGGAGGAATCTGTCCGTTTGTTTTGGGTACGATGTGTAGGGGTCATTGGTAGGGGTGAAGTCCAATTTAATTTAGATGGTCTACAAATACTCATGTCTATCATAGTTTGAAATTCTTTTTTGCCCAATTGATATCGATCCGGTGCCAAGGGGCGTGCACGCGCGAAAACTGGGGGTCCCGTGGTCTCAATAGTGTTTTCGACATTATGAGGGGCGCTATCTATGAAAGAAACTTAACGCATGAGGTTTGGACGATTTGATAGTATGCGCAGCTATACATTATTTATACATTTAATAGTGCTTATTCTATCAGACTTATTATTACGCGCAACGCTACAAAGTGTGTTAACATTCGTAAGCGTGTCTATTAGTCTTTTGTTTTTTTAAGTCCACTGCCAACCCATGATGTTTTAAAAAGTCGGCACCAATAATGGGTTGGGTAACGTCCGCAACAATGAACGAGCAACGATATAGTCGGCGTAACTTAATATTTAATTCTAGTTTTTTTGTACCGTATGTTTTTATTTGTGTCCCATTTGCCGCATATAGTTTGTACTCTGAGGGCTCAACCGATAACAGACGAACACTTTTTCGCGGAATAACACTTATATTCACACCACTGTCAATTAAAAAAAGAATTTGACTTACCGAATCGTTTATTATCACGCGGTGATTCTCGAATGGGGTGACATGTGAGTCCGCCGCTACACATGTCCGGGTTAGTTTTCCGGCGTTACGTCAGCAACGAAACGCTCCACTGCCGTTGTTGCTCTGCTGCTGGTTCGTTTGCCGCCACGAGCACAGCAGTCTGCAGTTACGTGCGTGTGATTTAAACTTGTGAAAATAGCACTGCTTGCCTTCATTATCGTTGCGTCCATCCGTTCGTTGCGACGAGCGGTTCGTGGAATATGACCTCCATCTGTTAACACCTCGTTGATGCGATCTTGAGCGATGATTATTTTTATTTTTGGTAGATAAATCTTTCACTTTTAGCATGAGCGTAGATATTTGTGATTTTAAATCGTAATTTTCCATGTTAGTAGAATTGATCTGCGCTATCGTCGAGCTGTTGGCGGGTCGGGTGTTCTCGACTACTTTATCAGCGATTTTGGCGAGACTATCTAGGTCGTCTATGTCTGCCACGGTGAGGACGGCTCTTGTTGATGGTGGGAGGTGCTGCGTCTACAGTATTTTTAATGTTGCTTTTGGGAGTTTTTCTCTTGCCAGCTCGGACATCCTCCGTAGAAGTTGAGATGGTTTTTGGTCTCCCAGCCCTACTTCACTCAGGAGTTTTTGCAGCTGTCTAGTTTCGGACTCTTCGAAACCGGCTAGTAGTCACTTCTTAAGGGTCTCATATTTTAGGTTTAATTATCAGATCGCTCACCTGTGTTGTTTTTTGACGTGACAACGTCTTAAATTAGGTTGCGGCTGGGAGTCACTTATGAAAAAGTGTAACGCTCGGTAACGTTACGATGAGTGCCTTGCGTCTCTCTCCCACTCAACTATGATCGGTCTGCCGCGCGCGCAGCACTAGAGAATTAGGCGCATTGAATCGGCGCATGCTTGTGTCTCTGTCTTTGTCTTTCTCGAACGTTCTTGGCGTTGGAAAAACAAGAAAGCGTCATAATACAAGTTCACACGTGTGGTTAAAGTATCGTCAGCTGTGTCTGTAGTGAAAATGTGGAGTGCTTAGATTCGTCATTTACAACAACTACAACAATAAAGGTAAATAATTGTACACTGATATTTCATTATCGTAAACTATGATTGATTGATTAATTGTTAGATTGACACAAAAGTTGAGAAACTGAGTTTATAGGTTATGTCATACTATTGATAAATGTTGATAGTGTTAAGTAAATTATTAGTTTAAAATTAATTAATTAATTAATTATTATTTTACAAATTTTCATTAATTTCAAATTTATTTAGCAAAAATTTGAACCTTCGATCTGAATAAATGTTTTGATTTTCGAATTGATTCTTTAAAATTACAAATATTAAGAAAAAGTGGCAGATATAAGAAAACTTGATTTAAACTGTGTTGAGCAAGAATTTTAACATCTAATTTAAGTAAATGTTTTAATTTTCAACTTCATCATTTACAATTACAAATTTTAATTAATTTCAAATTTATTTAGCAAAAATTTGAACCTTCGATCTGAATAAGTGTTTTGATTTTCAAATTGATTCTTTAAAATTAAAAATTCATCCATTCAATTTCAAATGTTCAACAGGAATCACCACTCTCAAAACAATGGAAACGGACGAGCAAATGCCTTCAACTTCCAGTACATCAATGGAGACGGAGGATATCGTGCCGTCAACGTCTGCAGTACCTTTCGTTGTTCCACACACCACCTCTACCGCCAGAACGAATGCTCAGCGACAACGTGAGTACAGACTACGTCAAGCATTGACCAGAACTCCTGAACAAGTAAGAGCCTTTGCAAAAGCGGCTGCGGAGAGGCAACGCAGGTTCAAGCTACGTAAATCTGCTAACATAGCCCTCACCAGCGGTACGTCAGAGTCACCTGCTTCAACGTCTTGTTCTGTGGTGGAGAGAACAAGCGTTCCTGTCGTGGCGGAGAGAACGAGCGTTCCCCTAACTAACGCTCAACGGCAACGTGCATTCCGACAACGTAGAGCAGCATCTTCTCGGACTGATGTACAACCGAATACTTCTTCAACCCAAACAGCAATACAACTGGAACAATCCACCTGGTATACCAAATGGTCATCGTCAATACGGAGATTTCAATCTACTTTCCTGGACAACGATTTTGGCCATGCTTGCTCGGTTTGTGACAGATTGTGGTTCAAGAATGACCTTAAAACCATCACTGCACTACAACTGAAGGTAATCTCGGATTGGTACGTTAAGGAAAATCGGCAGCTACGCAAGGAGGATTATACAAAGTCTTGCAAGACCTGTAGACAATCACTGAATAAGCGTAAGCTTCCTACTCTCGCAAAGGTCAACGGCTTCTCATATCCTGACATACCTCCAGGTCTACCGCCTCTGGATCCTATCAGTGAACGTTTGGTCTCACCACGCCTTCCATTTATGCAAGTGCGTCGACTGCGTCATGATTTCTCTTATGGAATTATTGGACAAGTGATAAACGTCCCAGTCAACGTACAAGACATGGTAAAATGCTTGCCTCGCCATCTAGAAGAGGACGATGTTATCAACGTTAACATCAAAAGGAATCTTGCACACAAAACAAATTACATCAGCGGGTACATGTCTAAGCGTACGGTCAAAGAATGGTTAGATGTACTTCAAAATTCAAGTCTATATCGTTTGTACGATATCAAAATAGATTTGTCAAGACTGCAGCCTGCATTGCCATCAGATGAAGGCCTTCAAGATGATCCTGCTAATCGGATCGAAGCAATCTCCGCCGAATATACGCCCGAGTCTGAAGTTCTTGCTGCGAGACAGCACACACTACTGTGGAATGAAGAGGATTGTCTTGACATCGCACCAGGACATCGGGCAACGCCTCTTAACATCATTTATGACCGTCATGCAGAAGAACTATCATTTCCTGCGATATACTTCGGAGAGCCCCGCCGTTTCAACATGAACATTTCAGTGACACCGTACATGATGGCGACCAGTGAAATACGACGGAGTGACAGGCGTGGAGCCACGCCTCAAAAAGTCTTATACGATGCAATGAAGATTCTACGTCTGCGAATGGTCGATGGGATTTACAGCACATTCCGAAGTGTTTCGATCACAGAGAGCGTAACTCGACGCATGTTAGAGGATCCGGAGTTTCTCAAAGAATTCGTTGTGCAGAATCTCGCCTTTATGAAGTCGGTGCCAAACTCTGTCCAGTACTGGGCCTCTCGTAAACGAGATCTCTTCGCTATGCTCCGTCAACTTGGTAAGCCGACCATCTTTCTCACTCTTAGTGCAAACGAGGTACGCTGGTTAGTATTGCTGAATTTACTGCTCAAGTTGAGCAACAAATATCCTGGCAAAGTCGCCGAAGATCTCAACACATCAGAGCGGTGCAACTTGGTGAGTGACGATCCAATTACATGTTGCATATATTTCCACAAACTCGTTGGTACATTGATGAAAATGCTGAAATCAAAACAGTCATACAATCCGTTTGGCCAGTACTACGTGGAGGATTATTTCCTTCGCATTGAGTTTCAACATAGAGGAAGTCCGCACGCTCACATTTTACTGTGGTTACACGATGATCCACATGAGACTGTGTCAGAAAATATGCCGAAGACCATCGAGCTCGTGGAGAAGCTGAGTTCCGTCGCCAAAGAAGATGTGCCCAACGATACCATCTACGCCAATCAAATCCACAAGCACACTTTCACCTGCACGAAGCGAGGCGAAACGACTTGTAGATTTGGGATCCCGTACTGGCCAATGCTCACTACCCGTGTATTGATCCCAATGCCTCAAACTGATGGACGCCGCATAGCATTCCAAAAAAAGGCCAAGGAGCTACGCAACTGTCTCAGCGAACGTACATACGCTAGCATGGACGACTTTCTTAGGGAGCATAGTTTGACATTCGATGCATATCTTGACGTAGTGCGTTCAACTTTGCGCAGGCCATCTATGTTGTTCAAACGCAACTTCGACCAACTTATGACGAACACATTCAACCCTTACCTCGCTGGTGAAATCAAATCCAACATCGATATCCAGTTTATCTTGGATGAATACAGCTGCGCACAGTATGTCGTGGAATATGTGAACAAATCAGCTCGTGGAATGGGTAACTTGAATCGTGAGCTGACTAAGATGATGGAAGAGCATCCTGACCGGGACTACACGGGCCAATTGAAAGCATTGAGTGTCAAACTTCTTAATGCAGTTGAAATGTCAGCTCAAGAAGCAGCATGGTATTTACTACGGCAACCGATGAGCGAAACGAGCCGTCAAATTATGTACATACCAACAGTTTGGCCATCGGAAAGACAACGCTGTCGCAAACGTCGGAAACAAATGGATCGCGAAAACATCGAAGCAGACAGTACAGATGTATTTACCAAGAACATCATTCAGCGATATGAAGAGCGACCTCCCTCTCTGGAATCTTCATATTTGGCCGAGTTTGCTTCGTATTACGCTGATTTTCATGATTTCATCGACAATGAAGATGACGTAGATGTGCAAGAAGACGAAATTGAAGAACCGGTGACCGAGGAAAGGACAACTGTGGGAAGGACGACATCAAATGAACACCGCAGACGAAAAATTGGACGAATAATACGATACAGACGCTACGAAATAGATGAAACTGTTAATTATCAACGTGAAATGGTATTGCTGTTCTTGCCTTTCCGCAATGAAATAGCTGACATTGTTGATAGCAATAAATTTCTACAACTGTTCAATGATAACAAGGATACCATCATGGAACGCCGCCAGCTGTTCGAAAACAATCTCAACATCGACAGTGTGATGCAAGAGCTTGAAGCTATGATGATTCTACAAAATTCAGACAGCAGAGAACCACCAGAAATTGAGGAAAGGAGAGTGTTTGTCGAGCAGGTGTTAGGAGGAGAAGGTTCCGAGAACAACGATGATGTCAATCAAATCGTCCCGCGAGAAGGCTTATTATCGGTCGTAAAAAAACGTAGCAACGTGATGCCAAAACAGCAATTTTGTGAGCTGATACGAACGACGAACCCTGAACAACGTGAGCTGATTCATGAGGTCATACATCGTTTACATGGCTGCGGAGATGAGGTCGTCGTCACACTACAAGTTTTCTTCACAGGACCGGCCGGCTGTGGGAAAACTTATTCAGTTAAGTGCCTGATGGAGACGTACAATCGTTACACACAGGAACACAACTCACTGAACAACGCATACGTTGCTTGTGCAAGCACAGGCAAAGCAGCTGTCCCTATTGGCGGAACGACAGTTCACTCAGCGTTTCGTCTCACAAATTCTCGAGTGACAAAACTTCTTTCTGCTGAGAACTTGCAAGCCTACAGAAACATGTTTGTCGGCGTGAAAGTTGTTTTCATTGATGAAATCAGCATGTTGAGTGCAGCTATACTTGGAAAAATCAATTATCGACTACAGCAGATTACCGGTATTTACGATCAACCATTCGGAGGCATTCACATGATCTTATGCGGCGATTTCAGACAGCTGCCACCTGTGCGCGCTAGTCCGTGTTACACAGTACCACACAACCAACTCGGAGGACCTGTACTCTGGCAAAGCATCAACTACTTCCCATTAGTCCGTGTTGTCCGACAAACTGACGAGCTGTTTTCGACGATTCTCACCAAAATTGGAGATGGACTCAAACTAAGTGTCAATAATATCGCACTTATTGAGTCCAGGCACAAATCTGAAGTCTGGTGCAAAGAGAACGTACCCGACGCTGTCAGATTGTATTACAGCAACCATGAAGTAGATTCATACAATCGAAACGCAATTCAAAACGCACACAACTGTATCGCCACTGATATTATGCTTGGGTATTCCAGCAATTCTGAAAAGAGCCGGGAGCAAGGGAAACTTCACAAGATGTCGGTTGCAGAAACCGACGGATTGCCATACATGTTGCCATTAGCAGTAGGATATCCGTACATGATTACATCTAACATAGACGTCGCCGATGGATTGGTAAATGGGGCTATTGGAGTTTTGCTATACATCGAACGTCAGCCAGCCAATGCAGATGACCGTTCTGCTCCAGGAGGACCATCGACCAGCACAAGTTTGCCGCCAGCTAAAGATGAAATCGCCACTCTATGGTTCCAGTTTGAAGACAAAAATACGGGTACCAAAGCAAAAATCAAATGTCGACCACATGTGCACAGCAAACCAAACACCTTATCCGTCGATTGGGTGCCAGTGCACAAGAAAGTGGTAAACATTTCGTTGACAAAAACAGTGAAGTGCAAGCGAAAACAATTTCCTTGCGTGCCTGCTTGTGCAATTACGATCCACAAGGCCCAGGGTGGGACGTTTACTACAATTGTTTACAAGTACTCCTCAAAACAACCACAGCAATTGGTATATGTAGCCATGAGCCGCGTCACAAGTATCGACGGATTGTACATCATAACAGAAAAGGACTCTCCATTGGTTTTCAAACATGGCCGAGATGGAAACGACTCACAGACTACTCGAGATATTCGCAATGAATACTTACGACTCCGTGGACACACTCTAGACACAATTACCAAACAAGCCGTAAAATTCTGTGACGACGCAACCGACGCTGGACAACTTATTGTAACGAACATCAACTGTCAAAGTTTAAGTGCCCATGCCGCGGACATTGAAACAGATACAGTGATACCACGATCCGACTATTTAGTATTGACTGAAACGTGGATGCGCGACACTTGTGAACCAACTCCAATCAAGGGTTATGAGTGCGTATCCAGGGAAAATAATCGAACTAACTCAGATACCAACGCGGCTGGTGGAGTGGCGATCTATCGTAAATTATCATCGATATCTACGGCGGAAGTGGTCCAAGTTGCGATTACAGACGTAACTCGTGTCATTAAAACCAAGGGTGACATGTGCATGACTGAAGTTACTTGCTTCGCCGCTAATACTAGCTTCAAGTTTATACTCGGTGCTGTATATATTCATCCAGGAGCTAGTATGCAGGATATTGGAATGTTGCTATGGCAAGGACTCGGTCCGTACATTCACAACAGCCAGTACGTGCCACCGTTCGTGCAAGTTGATTCTAGTATACCGATTCTTCTGTGTGGTGATTTTAACAAAAACGTAAAGCCTGACAACTCGTTTCTTAATTTCATGAAAAATACGTATAATCTTGATTGCGTATCAAACGTTTCTAAGTCAACTACGTTAAAAGGAACAACTATCGACTTGACTTTCGCAAGACACATTACAGCAGAAACACTTCCTTTCATTTCATATTTCTCCTATCATCGTCCTATCCTCAACAAAATCACTCAAATAGGAATTAGTTAAGTTTAAGTTTACATGTACAATGTTTTAGTAAACAAAATATATTTCTATAGTTAAAATTTGTGCAATTCTTATTTTCATTCAATTCCTTGTTCCTATTGTGCAATTTAATTATATTCATATCAATAAATATTCTACCGAGAAAAAGACGTTGTCACGTAAAATCTTCGCCCGTAAAACCGACTTTTGTAGTTTGGAGAAGGCGAGGCTGAACTTCACCTCGTCTCCTATCTTCAGGTTTTGGACGATGTTTTCAAACTGTATCGGCCACAGGCAAGGCTAGTCGTCCGTAAAGTCCGGTATTCGGAATGCTACCGTGATCGCCGAAAGTGCTAACTGCGCTGCTTCCGGTGCCGTCTCTTCATCCGTGGACATTTTGACTTTTATTTTGGCACTCAGAACTTATTAGGATGTAGCGGTCTGTGGTGGTCACCACTATATCATTATGTCGTACTATGTTATTTAAACTGTTAATTCTATGGCATCTGCCTTACCCTGGGTTGATGTGACTCCGGTTGTTCTTGGTCAGAAGGATGCGGCTATTCGACTCGCAACTCCTGAGAGTGTTCAATAAATGAATCGCATATAAAATTTGAACTAATTTATTGATTGAAAAAGGATTGTAGAAAATGATAAGTTGCGTGATTCTACCCTGAGTGCTGTTGACCGAATGTGTGGTCCGCGCGGGCTGCCGGCGTGACTTACGTTCCCGCGCGTCGAGGATCATTCGCCTTCCTGATTGGTTCCGCACGTCGCTACTGGACATTTGACTAATTGGAGAAATCGTCTGTTTGTGACGTGTGATTTCCTACGCGCTCCTGCTTGTGTGGTATGTACCAACACGCCACCGGATGTGGCTCGTACGTCGTGAGCAGTTATCGATTCAGCGGAACGCGTGGGCGAGCGATGACGCTGTATAAGTAATGGGTAACAATGGTACTTTATACAAAACTATTTACAATTTTATTTTGGAAAATGAACAAGGAAATAATATTTAGGACGGACTTAGAGGAGTAGGAAAGAAGGGTAGGGAATACTAATGTGAAAAGGAATACCAATTTCTAAGAGATTTTTTTAGAAAGAGCGATGATCGTATAGGTATAGGACAAGATAAAAATATGTGGTTTAAGTCTTCATCATCCAGTCCGCACATGCGAACCGAAGAGTCCTTAACTCGGAGCCTCGCCAGATGCACAGGTGAACAGCAGTGACCCAGTCGCATTCTACATTTGATAGAAGTGAAGAATTTGCTAAACCTTAGTTTGAAGAACCAAGGATTAGCAGGTATATTAGACTGGATTTGGGAATAGTAATAACCTTTATGTCTTCTGGATTCCAATCAGTGGCGCAACCAAGAGTCAGATAGATAAGTTTTAGGCAAAGCTACTAGATCGTGAGAGTAATTTATGTATGGGATTTTATCCCCACAGCTTACTGCATCCTGTGGTACCTGATCAGCTCGTTCATTTCCGGGGATGCCGGAGTGACTAGGTACCCAAGCTAGTAATAGATGTCAAAACCCTTAGATGAGCACTGATATAGACTTTGTTTAATTTCCATTATTAGAGGGTTATGAATTTTGGAAGTGAATGGATTTGCCAGGGTAGATTTAAGGGAACTACGACTATCAGATAGAATGAGAGTGCGATTTAATTTGAACATACGGACATAGTTTACAGCTTCCAAAATGGCACGGCATTCACCTGTAAATACTGAACTTTTGGGTGGACATCTAACTTTTTGAACGATGTTAAATCGAGAATGGAATATACTTACCCATACCGACACAGTCTGACTCGGAGATTGTGGAAGCATCGATGAAGATGGTTTGCCATCCCAACCAATCTTTTTCATTTACATAATTTGAATGTCATACAAAATTTAAATTGTATATATAGTTCCAATCAACCTTTATGGCGGATCGAAATACAACGCTTTATGCGTGCTTGCGCAGATACAGTCATATACCCCTCGCTCCACTGCGTCCCGCTACATCTAAAATTGTTTACTGCGACGCGACTTGTGCCTATTTTCACATCCTCCATAAAGGTTGATTGGAACTACACCTTTGACAAAATAAGCTTGGGTGCTTGTCATTGACGTAAATAATCTAAGAGTTTGAAGGCGGCTCGTGTGAGCACAGCTAGAGGTGCTTTTTGAATGTATAAGAAGAATAATAAACGAAGTACATGAGAAGTACATCATCTTTTCTTTTCAGCTTATCATGTGAGCAATAACATTATGACCCTACCCCAAGATGGTGAATAACAATATGACTCTTATTCTGCTCTCAGTTATCAAAGTCAGATAATGAAAAAAATAACCTTTTACCATCAGGTTCGAGTTGATCCTTTTCGCATTGTTTTTTACATGACACAGGTTGTCAGAAGTTGTTGTTTCTGTATAGACATTGATGGGTTAGTTATTTGTAGTTGATAAAAGTTTTCGGTGGTAGAAACGCAGCCACGAGTAGGTACAGCATCTTTTGATGACCCCACAGAATTTATGGCACATATATTACACCATCCAAATCACATATGATGACAACTTCTAATCCAGCACATAAACAAGCATTCAGGACCTGTAATTTTATATAAAAAATGTTTTTTATCGTTGTCAGGCTTTCATACCTTCATTGTTGTGATGTATATGTTATTATTATTATTGTTGGAGTACATCCCTACATCCTCAACATTGAATTAAAGAGTTTAGACCATATGCCCACCACACTGGTCCAGTGTTGGTAAGCGACTGTTAACCTCACCATCACGGAAGTGATGAGGTCAACGAAACTTGTGACAATAAAATTATGTAACTTGAAGTCTTTATAAATTATAAACTCATTGGTCACTCATTTATGACGGGAATCGAACCCACTACCTTTGTATCAAAGGCAGGATGTTTAGACACTCGACTACCAGTGCTTTCTTCATATATTAATTTTTATTGTAAAACTGAAAAAAGTAATACTATAGATAATTTACTTAAAAGACGGAAAAATTATGTACTTTCTAACAGACTAGGCTGCAGTTCGAAAAATAAATTAGATATGGAACGATAAAGTACCAGTTACACGTCACACAATGAAAATTGTATGAGTCACATGAGTGCAAGGTATTTTATTTCTTGTGCTTTTAAATCCCTTACTATGCTCAGTATTCTAACTTGGAACCACTCGCTACGCTTGTGATTCAATTATGCTTGTAGTATTTTACTTACTCGGGTGGGTTCAAACTCGACACTTGCAATAAAAACAAACTTTGCTTTCTTGTTGCACATATAACTTTTATCACATAACCTTATACATTATGTCCTCGTTTTATAAAAAAGTAAATATCCAAGGGCAAACAGATCAAATTGTTAGTGTTGACTTACCTAACAAATGTTATAGTTAGCAATTTTATATAATAATTGTATAGCACAAGATTACTAAAAGAATGACTCTGAAATAGAGGCTTATATTATTACCTATTATATTCAGTGAGTTATAAATATTCCAGCATTTTAATAAACATTTCAATGTTTCAAACACAATGAAGTGATAGTGCCAAATAATAATACTCACTCGAGTTATGTTGGCTTCTCTAAGCGTTTCACATTGTTCATCTCATAACTGGGTTAATACGTTTTGAGCTACAGTAGGAATAGCAAAATTAAATCTTTTTCTATCACTGCTGGTATAAAATGAATCATCAAAATGATTGCCACATAGTATCTTATTCTGCGCATACAACTTTTCCAATGATTCGTAAGGTGGATACATCGTACGTTCAATCATCATAAGGAAAACAAAATTTTGCCCAAGCTTTAGCCCTGAAAAACATATTACTAAATATTACGGTGTCCTCATAGCCCATCAAAGCGTAACAAACCTGTCTCAAATTTATAAGGCCATAGGGTCATGGTTTGAATTCGGGCGTGTACCAATGAGTTTTTCTGACTTAAGGACATAACTATCACTGACTCCGTGGCTCGGAGAGCACGTTATGCAGTCGGTCCCGGGCGCTGTCAATAGATGGCGGTCGTTACAATCCTCAACCGGCAGTGGAGCAGCGTGGTGGATTTAAGCTCCAAGCCACCCTTACACTGGGGGAGGCCTAAGCCCCTGCTGTAAAAATGGGCAGATGAAGATAGAGAAATATTACGGTACGGCTTTCCAAAACTACCACCCTAGACGTGTTAATAATAATTTAGGGGATGGAAGGACGAGGACAGAAAACCAACTTTCAGAATTTTCAGGAATGCGGAAATGTAAAAAAAAACCAAAAATAGAAACTGAAAACTGCATACCTGTTACTACAGACATGAATTTGCTCCTTGTATTGACATAATCAAAGGATTAACTATTGAAGGACGGAATAGACTTCAACATTAAAATAAATTGATAACAGTAAATATGTTAAGAATTTCATAACCTACCTTTAGTAACAATTGAAAATTTGATTTGCATGGCGCTCGGCGGCCGCTGCCGCGGCACGCTCGCTTCGCTCGCTCGCCTCGCGCGTATTTTATGTTCCTAGTGGATTGGAACCATCAATTGTTGGAACAGTAGTCGGAGTGCCCATGTATTCGGTTTTAATGTATATTTTTTTTAACTAACCGAACCTATCTATTGATTGAGAAATGGCGGAAAAGCAACCTACCTTAAGCGAATTTCTTTTAAACGTTCTTATATGTACTAAATCTAAATAGTTGAGACTTATTAGAAGAGAAGTTGGCCATTTAGTGTTAGTTCAAGTGTTTTGAGTTTGAAGGTTATCAAAAATGTCTTAGTAGCAAGTATGTATTACTGATTTTTAATTCCACGTTTTTTCGTATTTCCGCATTTCTAAAAATTCTAAAAGTGGGTCTATTCTTTTCACCTCGCTCCCTTCTTTCTTATTATTAATACCCTTAGGGTGGTAGTTTTGGAAAGCCAACCCAATATTACTCCAAGTGTTTTAACCAGACAAACTTTGTATACAAAACAAACCACCAAACACTCACTTCAGAAATTCAGAGCCCCAGGTTTAGACGGGAGATGAAACCAATGGAAGGTTACAAAATATCCTCTTCTGAAGTTATGCCGCATTTTACACTTGAATATTAGTCTAGTTAAGATTTATATTTAACAATACGTTGAAAAATTGTTTAATTTTATTAGAAAACGCAACTTTGTGAAAAATTGACTTGAATTGACTCTGATTGACTCAGTAACACTCAGTGAGTGACTCCATGTAAGTTGCCAATTTATAACAAATATTTTTTTCCCAAAATTAATATCAGCCTAAATGAAATTATTCGCAGATCTTTTCTTTTTATTATTTTTCGTACATTTAAAAGGCATTTTTATATATTATTTATACTAATTAAAACATTTTCAACCCTAACTAAACATATAAGAGTTAAATATAAATAATAGCACAGTAACAAAAGCCACTAAAATAGTAAATATTTATTCCATCGGGTATGTGATGTCATACGTTTTCTGGCACTTTCTTTTGTAGAGCGCTATTTTAGTCTTGCAAATCATGCCATTGTTGGCATTGGCGCCTTCTAGAGCTAACGCCCCCTATTAGGCCCTGATATGCACCTACTGGCTGGCCGAAGTAACCACAGATTATAAAGTACCTACGTCTTGTGTTTTGATCAAGACATCAAGACATGTGCTAAAACTTGCATAAATATAAAATAATTGGGCATAAATATAAATATTTTATGTAAAAAATTTTAATGTCTGGGGGCACGGCCGTGCCCCCACCAAGTCGAGCGAAAAAGCGTCACGGCCATACCATCCTTTTTTCGAAGCAATTCAGACCATTTTCGACCCCCTGTAACTTCGTTGTGGATAAAACTAGAAGACTGAAATTTTCAGTAACCATGCAGGCATATTATATAAGCATATTTTCAAATTTCATTCAATTGGAACCAGTATTTTTAAGAAATTATAACGGGTCAAATTTCTTCATTTTGTCACTCACTCACTCACTCACTCACTCACCGATCATCAAAATTCTAAGGCACTTCTAGCAGACCTAGAAGCTTCAAATTTGGAATATAAGTAGTGTTTGGTGTATGAATCAAGGAAAAACTAAAAAATCTAGAAAAGACCGCAAAAAAAAAATTAAGCCCATACAGCCAAGTCTTCAGTAAAATTTTTCAATATTGGCTTTATTCGTAACGATGTTTTATTACGGCAGTTATTATTATATTGCGTGCGAAGCCGCGGGTTTAAGCTAGTCCCATATAAATATAGGCGCATGGTAGTGCCCCTGCCAAATCGAGCAAAAAATGGGTATTCCCGTCATGAAAACACGTGTATTAAATTATTTATTAATGCAAAAAACGTACCTACGTGCGTATTCGTACTTATTACGAGACTTGGTTTTTTTGACAAGTATTGTTTTTGATGGTTTAATTTTCGCAGCATACTTTGGGCATAAATATAAAATATTTATATTTATGCCCAAAGTATGCTGCGAAAATTAAACATTAAAATTTTTTAAATGCCGTTGCTTCTTGATTCATGCTTTAAAAATATATATGTACAATACGACAATAACAATAGTCATGTCAATCGTCAACCAGGAGAGTCATAGATCATAAGTATAATTTCATGTTTTGTGTGGTAATATACATACCTACATTTTTAAACGGTAGTATAAAAAATGGAAATGCAGTAATTCTACAGCGAAACACATTAACATCGAGGTTATTAAATGAAATTGATTGACATTTTGGGCAATAGATTGACATATCATTGACCACTAGTGTTTATTTTTCTTATTAAGCAAAGCAATTTTTTTTTAAACTGTTATTTCTCAAATATCTATAAAACCCCATATGCAAATGATATAGGTATCGTCATTGTAATTAGATTATTTCTATACAAGAACCAGATAATATATATGCACCAATTCGTCCATTGCCTTCACAACCCATTAAACCATTTTTTTATGGCAGAAATTCCATGGAAGGTGGCTGCTATTCTTTGTGGAAATGACAGCAAAACTATTGATGCAAGGTGGACGAGACTAGGCAATTTCAGAAAAGTCCGAATTACTCGAAAGCCATAATACTTTTACTATACATACTTTGGATTATTCTGATAGAGCATGAACCTAGCCATCGTCGGCACCTAAGAGCTTGCGCGCTATTTATGGAACAGCCACAGGGAACAGCTTCTATAAGAGTGGCATAACATGTGCTGTACCTGCTGTCTTCTGTTATCATAATAGACGTCAATGTTTATGACGAGCTGATTAGTTTGATTACGAAGCGATCCCTATATATAAGCACTGTGCTCGACGAATGTTATTGCAATCTAATCAAAAGGCCCCGCGCCGCGCGCGCGGCCACTCAGCTGGCGTTGACATTGCGGGCCGTGATCAGCTGTTAAATTTGAATCGCAATGGCGAATTATATTTATCTCTTTTACTATATTGTTATTGTCTCTCTTTCGTTATGACCTTAGCATTAGACCGAAAGAGGTCACAGTAGTATTGACATAATTTGGTCTTCACCATCTTTCCGCCAATAGCACATAACGTCTGTCTTAAATCTTTGGAATTGACCAATTGGTATAGATGTAATAGCTCTGAAAATCGTGCAAATTAAAACGCTGTGACGGCGACCGTCACATCGCGAGTAAAATGAAGCGAGTTTTACTTTATCTTGCTAAAATGGCGGACGCGTCGTTGAGGGGTCGTAAAAAACCAAATAATTTGTACGAGTTGTGCCTCTTAAATTTGGTGAGCTATGTGCAGAAACAGAAGTGCAGCACGGAGGACCTGCGCACCCTGCCGGACTGCATCCTCATGGACGTGTACTACAAGGTAAGTTCCAGATTTTAACCATCCGTCGGACATAGGGTTTATGCACAGGTTTAGGTAGGTAGGTACTTTGTTCTATAAAGTTGGACAACAACAAGACACGAACTGTGTATGTTGAGTGCCGTTATCTCGTTTATTGTGCAATTTCACGTTCAAACAAAGATAGGGTGGTGCGTGTCGGGAGGTCGAGGACGCAAGACTTGAGACGGACGATAATGCTGAACACGTCAAATCACAGAATACCTACTTTTATTCTAGCCATCTAACCAAGTACCGTAGATAGATACTAAGACTACTAAGAGCATTAAGCAAACGTCGTCACTTTGCTTTCACTCAGTGTCGGGTGGGCGCAATTACATTATTACAAACGCGGATTGCCATGTGGTACTTACTGATTCACTTACCAGACGTAGGTCACAACGTAGGTACCAAGTCATACATAGGTAAACAGAATGTTAAGGATTTTTTATATAACTCAAAATTACTAGATACCTTTTAATATTGTTCTGCCGTGCACATTCTAGTAAAGTAGTGAAAATAATGTATATACTGAAACTTGCTCATATAAATTCTTTAACCTATGACAAAAACATATTCTGAGTTAAATGGTATTTGAGTATTCAACATGTGGATTAATGTATAGACTGGCATTATAAATTATTGATGATGCACAATTTGTATCTCGGAAATTTTGGTCATGATTTTTTGTATTATTTGTGGGTTCTTTACTACAAAAGAGAAAAACGGAAGTTGTCAAACTGTCTGTCTCTCCGTCAATCTCCTTCCTCTCAGGAGTAATCAAGTTGAAAGTAATAACCAAATAATACTCATAGTCCTGTACAATGCAACTTTCTTAATCAATACAATAGAACAATATGGTTTTCCAAATTTATATTTTAATACAGTGGCTTGTCCTCAAAACCTATAGAATAGTTGCTCTTGACTTAACATCTTGAAAGATATAAAGGAAGGTATCACAGCAAAGCCTATTTATTAATTCCTATTTTAAGTTCGTTTTGTAGGGTTCTACACATTCAAGATTTAAAAAAGAAACTTTATAGGATCACTTTGGTGTCTGTCTGTCTATCAGCCTATATTCTATGTACCTACACATAGTTTGGTCATCCAAACACGGACATGTAGTGTAAAGAATCAAATTTTTATTTTAAAGGTTAATTTAGAGAGCAAAGTAGACAATTTTAAAAAGAACCTTTTGTCAAATGCATTGTGGGACTATCATACATGATTTAAAAGATATAGAAACTATATGAAAATTTTACTTAATTTTATAGGAAAACATAAATTTCTCATTTTACGGAGTGATTTTGGAGAGTGAATTAGCAAATAAACAAAAAACATTTTTCAAAAAGCTTCATGTTACATAGCAGATTAAAGTGCTCATTATAAGAAATAGTTACAATCTTTTTATAATTTCAAACTGCATGCTTTAAAATAGTTCATAAATAAAATAAACACAAATCTACCATTGTCCCCATTATCTTCCAAAATTACTCTTTACACTCTTCCATCTCGTTCGTGTAACCAAAAAACATATATTTTTGTCTCATGAAATAAAATTCGGCACCAGGCTCTCTTTCACGCATGTGACGTCATTCTAAATTTCGTAATTCTACTTTAAAAATAATTAAAAAAAAAAACCGACTTGAAAAACATAAACTAAAAAGTTAAAAATAAAATTTTCACTTTAAAGAAAGGAGCATTAACAGGCGGCATATAGTTAATGAAGTCGGTGCCTACTCACTCAGACACTTTAAATTATGTGCTATATTTATTATAGTTATAAATATATAATTGTTGTAGTTGTTATTACCTGGTAAGTACCCATTTAAAGTGTCTGAGTTGGCACCGACTTCATTAACTATATGCCGCCTGTTAATGCTCCTTTCTTTAAAGTGAAAATTTTATTTTTAACTTTTTAGTTTATGTTTTTCAAGTCGGTTTTTTTTTTTTTAATTAATTTATTTTTCAATTTTTAGTTGAACGCATCTGTAACTTACTTGTATTTAGTATAAATGGGGCTACTAAACGCGCTACTCTAATGAGACAGCACCGCGATTACGCAACGTAAATTCAGTGTCAAATTGACGCATCAGCATGCCTAGTAGGCAGTGGTATTCCTATGTAAAACTTCAATCATAATTATTATTTTTGTGCGAACTGAACATTTTGGCATATTCAACCGTATGAAGGAAGCCTAACAAAAGGTAACTGCTGTAAATCATTGAGGAATTCCTTCGACTGTGTATGGTCTCCATCATCAGACCGGTAATGGTACTTATAACCCATATGGGTGCAAAGTTCTCATTAATAGAAATGAATTAAGTCCAAACACCAGGTAATTGCTGTAAATCGTTGAGGAGTTCTCTCGATTGTGTATGGTCTCCATCATCAGACCTGTAATTGCACTTATAATCCATATGAGTGCAAAGATCTCATCAATAGAAATGAATCAAGTCCAAACACCAGGTAATTGCTATAAATTGTTAAGGAGTTCCTTTGACTGTGTATGGTCTCCATCATCAGACCTGTAATGGTACTTATAACCCATATGGGTGCAAAGTTCTCATTAATAGAAATGAATTAAGTCCACACACCAGGTAATTGCTGTAAATCGTTGAGGAGTTCCCTCGATTGTGTATGGTCTCCATCATCAGACCTGTAATGGCACTTATAATCCATATGGGTGCAAAGATCTCATCAATAGATATGAATCAAGACCAAACACCAGGTAATTGCTGTAAGTTGTTGAGGAGTTCCCTCGACTGTCTTTCGGCTCCATCATCAGATCGACTCCCGACCTTCATTAAATAGTACTAGTAGTGGTAGTTTATCAAAATACTTAAAATACGATACTTTAAAATACGATTTTCGAAGTTTGCCCTCGATTTCTCTGGGATGCCATCATCAGATCCTGGTTTCCTTATCATGGTACCACTCCGGAGATATCTCCCTTCCCAAAAAAAATCATCCAATTCGGTTCATAAACAACAAAGTTATCCCTGAACACACATAAAAAAAAAACATATATACTGTCGAATTGAGAAACCTCCATCTTTTTTGAAGTCGTTTAAAAAATCGTTCTTAACTAGGGTTGTACCCATACCGGTAATCACCGGTAATAACAATCGTTATTGACAACTAGTGGTGTGCTGTTTTCCGGTTAAATTATGGTTTTTTACCGTTATTCTCTCTGATCAATTTTAAATATTTTCGTTACTTGAAAAGGGTAAAAAAAACTTACAAGTAGTATACACGTAATTTATTTAAATTTTACATGTAATATTAGATTACATAGAGTCGAGGCCTGCAAGTATCTGCTTGTTTTAGTACTAAACCGCGCGGACTTATACATACATACAATCGTCTCCAATATAAGTTGAATCACTGTTATTAAATGTAAAGATTTTTTTTCAAAATTTTGTGTTTCTAGTGAAAAACAATATAACTCTAAAAAGACATAAGAAATATTTTTTTTATCTGTTGCAATGATTTGTTTTACAATTACCCTTTGAAAATTGAATTTAAAACTGAACTCATTTTTGTAACATATTATCATGAAATAAAATATTTTTATTCAATCAGGCCTTTACAAGCATTTTCAAATTGTCAGAGACTACCATCACCGGTTCGGCAAGTTGACTCTCCTAAAAAGAGCCAACAGGCTCAGCAGCAGCTTACTCCTTTCAAATCAGTTAACATACAAGATATCAAACAAAAGGGCTGCATTAAAATTACATCCAAACATTTTGGTCACTTAAATACTCACCCATTGTGTATTGCTCCCCATTCAGTCAATTTTTTTTTTTATTGATGTAAGGACAGACTCAAAGTCTCTGAAGGTATTTTGTTTAAAATGCATGCACTTTGCCGCTTTAAACAGTTATGGATATTTTTCAAGTATTATGATGGTATTTCCAATTTATGTTTACTACGGGTATTAACATTGTGAGCATCACTGTATTTCTTAATTTTTTTAAATATTTTAACATAAATCATAACGCCCAAATTATAAATTACTTGTTAATTTGCAATATCTGGCCAAGACAGGAACTTTAATCATAAAACAAACCATTGACTAATATTTTGTTTTTACGAGCAGCAGTTTTAAATAATACTGATCTTTACTACCTTACCTACCTTGCCTATTTTATTATTTATTTTATTTATTACCTACCTTAATGTCTGGATGGACCCTCGCAATACAAGGTCAACAAAAAGGACAGGCCAATTTCTACATGTGTGTTGGTTCACCCAATAGAACACATACTCTCACTATACCATACTAACCATGTACAAACCATCTCTGTGTGCGTGAATTATAACCAAAAAATTTGATGATAATTTTACCTAAGTTTTTCGCCGCCTACTCTATCCAGACATTATATTATAATCAAAGCTATAGACATAAAATTGGATTAGCGGTTTTTAATTGACAGGCAAATATGTGCGGGCCACGACTCCACAAAACTCGCATGCATTGTTTCCATTGCTGTATATCAATACACTGCACCTGATGAATATGCTACTTGCACTGCAACAAAAAAAAATTAGTTACAAACACCACAAATGTTTAAATACAATTTGGTCTTACTCTTGCGACTTCGCTTATACTATTTTCACTATTGTGGTACAAATGCTCTATCTCAAGGAATTTTGATCTATTTTACTCATTTCTTACTATTCTGCTACTTAAAATAGTGGCAGATAATACTTACAAAAACTGTTATGTACATAATCAAGCATTACTTGTAACTATCTTTACATCAAAAAATATCAGTTACTAAAAGAAACTCAGTATATTTTTACACGCATTGTAATCATATTGCTTTTATCAGTGTTGTTTAGTTATATTGTTTTCTTACAATCTTGTGTTCTTACAATCAAATATATTAAATTAATTAAACTCGGAGTGATGAAGATTTGGTCGCCTTGACTACGAACAGATTCAGAACATGTATTTGCATAAAAATACTAACCTTAATTTTTTCTTAATGAGAAGTGGTGTTATGGCTTGCAGTCAATTTTGTGCTGAGGACATTCCCATAAAGGCCATCTACATTGCAGAAGTTTACAATTTGTTTCCACTGGGCATGTTGGTGTTTAATGATGAATCCATTTTTGGTTTCAAAAAAGTAAATAACAAATGGCAAAGATTTGGGAGCATCAAATGGGAGTTAGTAGACACTAGATAAAGGAGGCATTTTGATGCTTTCCGAAAAGCTAAAGGAAGGCCAGAAAGGTAAGATAGCGGTGGATGTATTCTTTTGGTGCTTAGGTAGTTCAAAAAGCAGAGTCAGATGAAGCGAACTCAGTAATTTGAACTACCGAAACCGGTTTTGGTCTATTAATATTCATTGGTAACTACCGAAACACCAAACCGAAAACGTATTACAAACACAGCACACCGACTTATTTAAAAAAAAAACACATATAATTTAAATTCACAATCCACTAAAATATTAATAAAAAGGAACAAGAAAACTCGTACTATATAGAAAAAGGTAAAATATTGGTATTTACCAATAAATAATTCTGAACAATCAACAGAAATCAACGAGTTGTTGATTATTATTGAGAGGTATGAAATGGCGGCGGCGGCATTCCGATTGGTTAAAACTTTTTCTATACAGATATGACTCACACATTTATAAGCTTTGTATGTGACCCATATGTTTCATCCCACTCTAACTTCAGCACCAATGAGATTTTCCATAAGCGCAAAATTGTAAGAAAGGGAGAAAGAACACCCCGCATTGACTAACGTGAGCCCCCTCTGACACCCTGCTACGAATGCCCTAGGCGTAATCGTGCGTGACTGAGTCTGCTAATTTGCTTTACGTTCGCGTCTCGTTGAGTCGTTGCGTTGTACAACAGTCAACGTGTTTTGTTGGCGGCGTTAGCGCTAGTCAAGTTAGTCAGCGCCAGCGATGTGAAAATCAGCAATATGTTAAAAACGCGCTTCGGACTATAAGCTATATTATTTTAGCATGTTATTTTATATGCTATGATATAGCATAACGAGCGAGGCAGCGCGCGGTGCGTTTAGCGCAAAAAACGAAACACGTCCTACAACGAGACGTGATCGCGCGTGACTGATTAGTCTGCTAATCTGCTTCGCGTTCGCGTCTCGTTGTCTCGCTGAGTCGTTGCGTTGTACAACAGTCAACGTGTTTCGTTGGCGGCGTTAGCGCTAGTTAGTCAGCGCGCGATCGTGCTCGTTGTAGGGCGTGGTTCGTTGTGCTGAATGTATCGCTCTATTGGTAAGACGGGACTGCGGGATCGCGTGGCGCTATTTAATAGCAGCAAGAGGCAACCAATATAATATGTTAAATTCGTTGGACTTAAATAACGCGTTTAAAATAATGCTATATGTTATATTATCCACCACTGTTCGCAAGCAACTCGGAGCGGCAAAATTCCGTGCGTAGCACTGTACTTTTGCTTTTGTTAACTCTAGCCAATTTTTGGCTAGAATTTGAACTTGATTCCTTCTTATATGGCCTACCATAGCATCAACTTGAACTCATTAACTTATTAGTACCTACTCTGTAAAATTAAGCAACACATACCTATGCATTGTCTATTCATGAATATTTTGCAATTCCCACAAGAATTTAAATTTTCTTTTTCGAAATTCATATGTTTTCTTTACTTAATATCTATTAAACTAGCATTTTTACAATAATAATATATTCGAAAATATATTCAAATTTCCCATAACAAGCCCTTTCATTTGACACGTCACATGATACACTTGAGAATAATTTTTTTATATTGCCCCCTAAATAACTAAGGCTCAGTGTCACGGAAATAAGGGTAGGAAATCTTTGTTCTTCTAATATTTTATTTAATATTTTTCAAATAATACGTTTTGTATTTCTCATAACGAGCCCTTTTATTTGATATGTCGGATGATGCACTTGACATCATATGACATATTAAATATAAAGTTTTTTTGAAATTGTTAGTGTTGCCTAATTCTGTATATGATACTAAATGGTTGCGTTTTTTATCTCGAATGTATGAAACCCTGAAAATGCGTTATACAACGGTACGGAACCCTCGGTGTACGAGTCAAACTCGTACTTCGCCTATTTTACCAGTTACACACGCGGTAAGGATGAACATGTTCAACAACTTTTGTATGCACACATGTAGGTAACTACGTACGTTTCTTTGTTCCGTTGTGTATTTAGTAAACAACTTAATGGATTTCGATTTACGATGTGTCAAACGATTCTTTATGATCAGACAGTTGAACGACCGATCAAATAGTTTGACGACCGGCCCTACTCAATTGTAAGCGGAGCGGCTTACATGTGCCACAATCCATGATTTTTCATGATTTAAATTGCTAGTAATGTACCTAGGACTGAGAACTTCGCAAACTCACAGATTTCAGACCATCGTCAAATTCACTCGGTATGGAAAATATTGCCGCTACTTCTCCCCATCTCACCGTGAGGGTTGAATAGAGATAGCGGAAATTTTGCCTATCGACAATTGAAATGGTTATTATTATTGCATATCTGATACATTTGGTATCAGAATTGATTTAATAATAATAATTTCGCCGAACAGAGTCATTTTCATAAAGTTCAATAACTACTTTATAAGGATAGTACGATGGTACCACAGGATGGTACTTTACTTTCTACAACTTTGTGAACGTAGATATTGCTATACTTATTGAAATCAGAAGCTAAATGTTTTAGTGTTGACTGATGATTTTCTTGCATTGCCAATAAAACATTGAGCTGATCGTCTTCTGGTGGGGATTTGATTAACTGTTGAGGAATTCCCTCGTGAGGAGACGATCCTAGGTGCATCGCCAAGACCTGATCATTACATTGTTATCGGAACTAGGTATATACGTGCGCAAAATTTCAACTTAGTTGGTTGAAAAATCAATTACAAATCTGAAATGGTACCTACTGAGATACGGAACGTTGCAAGCTTTACCATTTTGAAGCACTTTTGTGCATACTACATAGGTCGTAGTATGTTTTAGTAATGCACTAGGAAAGGACCTCTCGGACGGATTGTCGAGGAAAGTATCCCATGGAACCTTTGGACAGTAGGCCTTTGTTTACTTTCCACACAGATCTCTCCGGCTGTTACTACTAGGTATCTTCGAAGTAATTTCGTTATACCGTTACGACCTGAAGAAAGGACAAAAAAAACAAGTTCTTCGTGCGTTATACATGATACACCCGTAGACGAATAACTACATATTCATTGTAGCATACATCAATATTTATGGGGTCAGTTGAGGTGGTCTATAAGTAATATTTTCAACAGGCTGACATATAGGCACAGTCCACGAATAACAATAATAAGTGAACATAATTCGTCGTATAAGTATAGCTGGGGCGGTGGAATGAGTGAATGAAAAATATTTTTATTTCCTTAGGTAATTACATTGAAATGGGGTTAACAATAAGCCCTCCACGTAGGGAGAGGTTTGTCTGCACAAACTTTTTGGTGCGTGAAACTGTTGGTATCCACCCTAATGGCCTAAATACATGGTAACTTACGTGCTATTTATCTTAATTTAAAAACTACTTAATTAACTTAATAATTACACTACACTACGCACTTCATTTATGGACTAAGTTGAGTCTTTTTTTTATGCTAGTGGTTGGTGCCAGGTCACCGTAGGATGCCCATCCTGCCTTCGATCGCCTCACGCGGCCGCTTTGACACGGGTTGCTTTCTCACTTTGGGCGCGAGGACCTTCTGTAGATGGTTTATCCGTTCGGACGGCAGGAGCACATTGTGCATGCCGTGTCGACGGTATGGTGGGCCGGCCTCTGTACAGTCCTCGGTGCGTCTCAGATTGAGGACCTGATTTAACGCGTCGTTATGCAGGTCGTAAATGCGCTTGTCGTATGGGTCCTTGTCGAGCATCTCGTAGAGGATGTTCGTATCCAGGTTTCGTGGGAGCTGGCTCACTCGTTTCAATGCGATCCGGTAGACTCGTTCCAGTTTTAGCTGGTTTGTTTTGCTTATCCATGGGAGCAACTGCACACACCCATAGTCTAGCACAGAGGCAAGCATGCCTTGACCAGCAGCAATTTCGTGTCTAGACTGGCTTTTGAGCGATATCTGATGATCGGGTCTAGTATAATAATAATAATAATTTTTTATTTCAGACTTTACAGTATGTGTGACACAAGGCGGCCCTTTCTTAGTGTCGGACGTGTATGCTCATTCATCGATAGTCGTTTGTCCAGCATGACTCCGAGGTACCGGATGCATTTGGAGTATGGTAGACGAGTGCCGTCCGCTGTTGTTATGTGTGTCTCATGTTTTCTCTTTGTCGTGAATACTTTATTTATTAATTAATTATAATGAATTAATTTTAGAGGGGGAGAGCAAAAGTCGACCCCTAAAGTATCCCGTAAGCCATGTGAACCTCCCTTTTTTTTCGCCCACACTTTTAAATAAGCTTCTAGATGTTCAAAAAAATAACTTTATGTTGATCACTTCTCGTAGATCGACGTTAATTCGTTTTTACTTTGTATTCTATATTCATCGTAAGCTATGGAGGAGATTCATCTCCCATCGTCCTCTCTTCCATTCATCACTTTCTTCTCTGCTCTTCGCTAAAAGACGCATAAAAGACAAATTTATGACAAGAACTAAAATGGCATAATGAAAAAATTAAATATTACGAATTTTTTACAGAAAATGATGACTATTTATTTAATAAACATTTATTTTTATTAAATCATTTTATTGTTGTTGGATTGGTGTGGTAGTTTTTAAGGCTAAGTAATTGACGTTCAAAAAGCGATTCTTGTAATTCTATTTGGAATAAAAATATTTTTTGTTTGTTTATAAAAAACTTTTCGACCGCCTGCACAGGAATCGATACCCTACAGTAAAGACATAAGGTCCTTTTTGCTCTAAATGAAATGCATTGTATTTGTGGAACATTTGTAGTAATTGGTTAATATCGAAAACCCTTAGAGTACTATGCATGTAAGTAATAATACTTCGTAGACCGGCGAAGAATGGTTGTCGGTGATTTTAGAATCAAAATAAATAAATACTTATACCTACTAAACTCATATTTTCCTTTCTTAAGTTAAATAGGCATGAAAATTTTATCAGTTTGTATGAAATCAAATAATTATATGAAAGTGCGGTGATTAGGAAACGGCGCGGAAGTCGCTGTGCTTCATATCGGCACTATGACGTCTTTTAACATCGTCATTTGAAAACTTTTTCCAAAGCACTGCCGTTTGGAATCCTGTTCGACAGCTTGCACAGGAATTGATACCCTACTCTAAAGACATAAAGTTGTTTTTCCTCTAAAAAAACGGACGCCGTATTTTGAAATCACAGACACTTCTATTTTATTTATATGTATAGGTAAACAGTGACCTAAATTACTCTCCGAAAATTCTATCTGCCAATGAAAGTCCCATCAAAATCGGTTCAGCTGTTCCGGATATTAGCTCGGATCAACAAACTAACAGACAGGTGTAGCTTCTATCAATCCTGAGGTCCAATCAAAACATTGGTGAAAGAATTTTTGAAATCGGATGAATAGTTTCGGAGATCACCAAAATCCAAACATAACAAATACCTTTTTTTTAATTTTTTTATTTTATTTTGTTTATTTTTATTTATTCTGGCACAAACAGTCATTTACAGTTATAATACATAACATAAAAGTTTTTTTAAGTACAGACCTATAGTGCCGAAAACAATTACAATTTTCTTATAAAAAAGTTTGATAAGAGCTACCCCGGAAAATAAAATTAAAGGTCACACAATTCATGGGTACTAATAAAAATTTATCTAACTTATAAATTTAACATATGTATAGAATTAATATAAATAAACTAAGAATTTAATGTTGAAAAACAATTGTAGATAAACAGTATTATTGAAAAGATTCATAAATTGCTTAATTTAGTAAACACACATTTTTTGAAAGTGTCTAAAGTAGTAACAAAGGGATCGATGTGAGAAAAATCATCTTTATACATTTTTAGTGAACGGTATAAAAAGCTTTTTCGGGTGTAATTCTTCCTTAAACGAGGCGGCGCAAATAAACCCTTAGTACGTGAGGAGCGCACACGCGCATGTGCACGTAAAGGTACCACAAAGGATATTTTTGTTAGTAATTGTGCGGAATTGATTTTGTTAGTAAGTAATTTGAACAGAAAAGACCATTTTGTTCGCGACGATCTCTCAGAAAGAGACAGCAATGTCTGCGGGATCAGAATTTTGGTTCAGTTTTGTATGCATATGCAAGTATGTTACCTGTGTTCTTGTAAGAGGTCAATAACCATCTGTACTTATATCTAACTTAATATTATAAAGCTGAAGAGTTTGTTTGTTTGTTTTCAATTCGAACTACTGGTTCGAATTGAAAAATTCTTTTTGTTTTGGATAGTCTATTTATTGAGGAAGGCTATAGGCTATAATGTATAAAATAATACTATCTGTCTGTCTGTCCATTTAAGCAAATCTCCAAAACGGCTAAACTGATTTTGATGAAACTTCACAGATATGGAAAGGAAGTGGTCAAAAGTGATATACACTACTTTTTGTATGTCTGTATGTACGTCCATCTGTCTATTCGAGCTAATCTCCAAAACGATTAAACCGACTTTAATGAAATTTCACGGCTATGAAAAGGAGGTGATCAAAAGTGACATACGCTACTTTTTGTCCGTCAGTTTGTCTGTACGTCCATGTGTCTATTCAAGCTAATTTTCGAAACGGCTCAACAGATTTTAATGAAACTTTGCAGACGTGAAAGAAGGTTGTCAAGAGTGACATAAGTTATTTTTTGTGTCTGTCTGTCGTTTGTCTTCACTGATCTATCAACGTAGATAAAACTGAAACTACTAAGTCTAGGAAGCCGAAATTTGGAACAGTGGTTTATTTTATAACGTATCAATTTTTTATGAAAGGAATATTTGGAAATTTCAAATTTAAGGAGGGAGGGACGGAAGGGCTTTGTATGAGTCTTTGTTCTTTAAAGTTAGAAACATAAAAATATTGACATAAATAAATAATGATGTCTTTCAGGGTTTTTGGATTTCCACATTTTAAGGGTGGGAAACGGGAGGTGAAAAGTATGGGAGTATCGGTTTTCCTAAAGGAGTGGGGAGAATGAAGATTGAAAGTTTGAATGGGTGTACCCAATATTAGTTTCAGCAAAAAGTATGTATAAACCATTTCGAAAGTTAATACTACCTAAAACAGGAATGTGTAGTCTACGCAAGCGAAGCTGCGGGCGGTCGCTAGTAATATTATAAAGCTGAAAAGTTTGTTTGTTTGAACGCGCAAGTTTCAGGAACTACTGGTTCGAATTGAGAAATCCTGTTTGTGTTGGATAGTCCATTTATCGAGGAAGGCTATAGGCTATTATTACATCAGCTACGATCAATAGGAGCGGAGCATCAATGAAAAATGTTGCAAAAACGAGAAAAAATATTCATTTTGAGAGCTTCCGTTACGCGTGCTGCGTAAACGGTTGATGTTAAGCAAAAATCATGTATTACGGAATTGTTCCCCTTTAAAAGTTCTAACCAAAATTCCGCGACAGCATATGTGTATCTTTTAAGGTTGACTTACTATAACCTTTTTAATGGAAATCAAATTGTTGCTAAACGCGCCAGATAATTAATTTGTTTGGATGATGACGATGAGTATGGACTCTAATGATATTATATGGATGGACTACCGACCCACCCCGACTTCGAACGGGTGCAATGTACTAATGCGTGGAACGGAAAGAGGAACGTTTCCGTAGTCCACCCGGGCAAAGCCGGGTACGACCGCTAGTAAGCGATAAATACGCGTGTATATGGATTTACCGCTTATGGTTCATGAGACGGGAGCGGAAAACATTTGCAATATACTTAATGTCGTACGAACAAATTGTTATCTTACCGCCGAATAGGCGCCGTCTCCCTTAATCATTCCAGGAATAAACAGTAGGAAAGCGGAAAGAGTATTCAAGGGGCCTGACGTGACCATACTTGGCAAATTTTCAGAACTTTCAGTCCTATTCGCATTTAGATCTGTCAACCGATTCGTAAGTATGTAACAGCACAGCTAAAGCTGTCAAGAGTACGACAAAAAATGTTTACTTATCATATACTTAGTTCTATTTGTCGGCTCATGAATTCGTGTACCGTTAAGCTTCTGTGATAAGATATTCATTAACTACAGAATAATTGTTTTGAAGGGATCCGTCTGAAAAAAGTTCGTTTGTTTAGAGCGAAACATTGTGTTATCGGTGAAATGGCACATTATTCCAGAAAAGGTAAATTGACTACATTTCATATTTTCTAAGAGAGAAATAGAAAAACTCGTTTGAATTTGAATTTTTTGAAGCTTTTCAAGAATATATATATTCTGAGGCTTATTAAATTTTCAGTAGTTTATGAAAAAAAATGCAATATTAATAAATAAGAGAATCCAACACATAAAAGTTTTATAAAGTCTTATTGAAGTTTTATGACGCCAATCAAATGTTACCAGTATAACAATGATTATATCATGAAATAATTTTTGTTTTTAAAAGACTTCAAAAAAAGGAGGAGGTTTCTCAATTTTACCGTATAAATATATATGTATATATACGTGTTCGGTGATAACTTCGTCGTTTATAAACCGATTAGGATGATTTTTTTTGATGAAGGACACTTTGAATGATTACTTGAAATGAAATGAAAAAATGAAATTTATTTATTTAACCATCATGCTTATACAATATAATTTTACCAATGATCCCCACACTAGGCTAGGCCTGTCCTGTAGGAGTCAAAAATCAAATTGACAAATGACACAGTAAAGACCAGGTAATAATAATTACAACAATTATATACCTATTTAGAACTATAATAATAAATATAGAACACAATTTAAAGTGAATGACTTGGCACCGACTTCGTCAACCATATGCCGCCTATTTTTTAACTTTTTAGATGTTTTTAAAGTTGGTTTTTATGTTTAGAGCAAATGCAAGAACTAAGCTAAAATAGATACAAATGACGTCATTTGGCAAATATGTTAAGTAGCTTTTTTTTTTGTTAAAATGACATGAAAATTTTATTTTATCGAAAAATAAGGAAGAATACGAATCGGTTAGTTTTCTTCTACTTTCAATTAAACCAATAAAAAGTAGGGGCTGTCTAAGTTAGGAAAAATTGGCGGGTTTGGAGGTGTTTTTTGTCATGTATTATATTAAACCAACTAATATTAAAATGTAGTCGTTTTACTGTCGAAAATTCCCACAAGTAAATTTACTAGTCATGAGCTAGTCATGAATAGCTGACGATTACCACGTTTTTTGCAAAGTTGAGGCCACTGCTCGAGGATGGCGGCTATCGAACGGTCGGTCGCGCCGAAAACGGTACTTGTGAACAACGCCCGCTGTTTTGTAGAACCGGTCTGGCCGTTACGTACACAACATAAAATAAACACCAAATACAAGGCTAAAAATAACTAAACTCGCCTAAGTACGGCTTATTTGCAAATACTTAGCGTTTTTTTATGCGTTATCTGTTATGGTTGGCGAGTTAATTGTTTCTATAAAGCCGTGTAAATATAAGGGGCACGTCATTTGAAAGGAAGAGGCATGAAAGGCACGCCCTCGGAGTGTGGAATCACATGCGACGGAGGCGTGCCGCCAAACGTCACCATAAAGGCTTACAATCTGGTCTAGATAAATTATCATTTGATAATGCTATTAACAATGTTAAAATATTAAGATAACTGTCTAGATTCAAAATTCAAAGTCATCATCACGATTGACAAGTGTGATACCGATCCAATACCTTGTGTCACATAGAGAGCCATAGAGACTGTCTATGCGTAATTGGTTCGACAGAAAACGATCTACTGCATACATCACTAGAGGGTAGTAACAAATGGAAAGCAAGGCCGGAAATCATGAAAGTAATATTAGTGAATGCACAAATGATATATCCCAATCACATAGCCATGTCCGGTATAATACGTAACCGGAACGAGCGTTACAGAAACGCAAATAAGAGACTGCCATCAAAACGCCAACAACGTCAGGTTCCTTTCGCTTTTCAAGGTGAATTTCACTGATCGCCGTGTCCGCTCTACCCGATCCGGTTAGATGTTGAAAGCAGGTAATGCGGGTTCTATCTTGAAGGCTTAAATATAAGCATTCGGGTTCACCCTAATTTTGCTGTCTAACTTCGAGTTGCGTATTGTGTAGTTAAGTATTGGTGTTGTGAATTCGCTAAGTGATTAGGACTGATCTGTTAAATTAACTTTCGATACCAGTTAATAGGTACTTACATCTGAAGTTAATTTGAGTGTAGTATCGCATGCAACCTAAAAGGATGACTCAAATTGAACTGACGAGTCGCGTTAGATCAATCGGTGGCACGACGACGACGACGCGACGTTGTGAGTTGGATACGCGATTTCACTTTCGCTACTTACGTAAAGGCGGCCGACCTCCGGCAAAACACGCGACTCGCGTCTCACGTGACGTGACACACCTCAAATCGTTTCATGTTTGTCGGCAACCGGGCCTTTATCACAACTGATCACAACTCTAGGAGCTGTATCTTCGTACGTTCGACCGAGGTCTAAATTTTTCTTAAACTCTCGACCTACGTACGTTTCACCATGACATTTTCGACTGGTGTACAGTGAAACGTGTTGAGATTCGCGATGTACTAATGTCGGTCGTTTGTATGAAGATTATCTTCGAATTATAAATACGAGGGCAACGAGATACGTCTGGCAAAAATGACACAAAGAATATTCTTTTGCACACTACTACTTTTATTTTTCAACATACTGTCCCAGCTCGACACACTTTGTCCAGCGCCTTTCTAACGATCCCTTCCAAAAAATATGATTTCGGTGACCTTTCAAAATAAGCGTTTGTTTCGCTAAAACTCTCATTGGCGCTAAATCTCTTTCCGCCCATAGACACTTTTTTTTAAGAATCTCTGGATTTGTCATTAACAGACAAAGATAACTTTTGTAAACTTTCTTCATACGATACGATCCCATCCGTTTTGAAGATACATATCTATTGCAGCGCCCCCTGGTGGCTCATAACAGCACAACTTATTTAATTATCTATTCGCAGGTGATACTCATGTTATGCAAAAAAACCGAATCAAAATCAGTCCAGTCGTTTCGAAGGAACAAATTTACTGCAGCGCCCCCCGGTGCTTAATAAGCATAAAACCTATTTAAATATGCACCGTGTTTGACAGGTACGAACAGTTTGTATGGGAAAAAGAAGTTGTTGTGTTTACTACTTGTTGTTTTTCCTTGCAATTTCTTCACATTTTTTCACCTTTTAAACCTTCCTTGGACTTCTAGAAATGTTTCAATACCAAACCAAACTAAACCAAACCGGTCCAGCCATTCTTGAGTTTTAGTGTGACATGTAAAAAGCTTCATTACATTTTTACATATAAGATGATTATTTATTATCCCATCTATTCGCTTCAACTATTAGAGTATTCCTTCCTACTTTGTTCTATCAATATTCAGATGTATGAAGATTAAAACAAGCATTTAGTAATATTTTCGACGCCGCCGTTCGTTTCTAAATGGCATTGAACGGTAGCGTAATGCGATTTCCTCGTCATAGAAACGTGGCCGTGGCATATTTAAGCTAAATACAAAATAACTGCAATAGAGAATTTCTATGAATTTTATGTTGTACTAAAATGCTCATACGTCATTGGCATATAGTACCGTCGTCGTCGCATCGATTCCAAGCCGATAACAGTTTATACCAATCATCTATTTGAAAATGGGCGTGTTGCATCATAGCACGCTTTTCATGGATGACTCAATTTATCAAGCGATGTGATAGATAGCTGATCGTATATTCCACGTTTATTATTTTTTTACTAGAATTTATTCTCATAATGCGTTAAGACAACAAACTTTGTTCAGTCTAATAAGCTCGATGTAACTCGTATGGTGACGCCGATTTGTTATGTATTGTACTCATTGTACTTCATAAATGCGCTTAGAAGCACTATGAGCTATGACTACTGTGAGATGTAATGTGTCTTCGTAATATATGTATTTATTTACTTTTTTCTTTGTCATTTGGTGGTTCATTGGGTTCCACGCTCAAAGGGTGCCAGCGCGAGGAAAAGGGACCTATTACAAGTTGGCCTGTCTGTCCGTCCTATTTTTAACGGGCTACTTATATCTTAAGAACCGTGACAAGTAGCCAATTATAATTTTCAAAGAATATGTCAATACATAGCAACATTACCATCAGAAAGCTTCGTTTAAATAATGACCGTGATTGCCAGTGATTGATAAATGACATGTGTAACACATTAAGGAGTGAAAAATTGCAAAAAGTAAATATTTAATTACTACAAAAAAAGTGAGTTCCTAAAAAAGAATAATTATAGTGTTTTCACCAGGCCATCGGCCACTACCAACGAACGATAAACACCATCAACTAACCGGTAATCGATAGAATCTATATAAAATTACACCCGCCTAAGCCCCTGCATTGGGGCATTAATGAGCTGATAGTATAAATAAGGGTTTTAGGATATCATCCTGGGCGGTGAGTTGACGCGACTACGAGTATACACGACGAACGGCGGCGTGCCCCTTCTCTGCATCCTCGTTTGACCGATACGGTAACAGTCTTCACAAACAATACCCGATAAGGCCGTCGCACAACAACAATGCGCGAAAGATTCGAAGATAAACTATTTATTAAACTTTTAAGACATTAATTTTAGCGCGAAATAGTCAAATTCAAAACTGAACAACGATATCGACTCGGCTAAAGCCGCGGGCGGTGCCTAGTTCATAGTTAAACGTTCGCTTAATTATATTAATTTTTTTATCTTATCTCAGCTGCTTCGTCACTAAACACGCATAATGATTTGAACTCAAAAGCCTCAGTTCTTTTAGTATTTATTTATTGGTGTATACTTTTCGACAATCGGTATGGTCATTCACGGAAGTTCAAATACCTATTTAAGTAGTTAATATTTCCGTCATTCCTTACGATACTGGCAGTTTACAAAGTTTGTGAGCCACGCACTATATATACAATGTGCTTCCCACACAGATAGGAATGACATTTTCATTCATGACTCAAATACTTATTGTCTTAAAGTCAAGTTCTTAAATGTGAACATGAATAGCATCTGACAAGTTCGATTTAAGAATGTATTCAGTTTTTAAACTTACGCTCATAATTACTTGCCCTTAAATGTTTGACTCTAGTACCGAACTTCGGTTTTCAACTAAAATTGTTTTGATTCTCTATTTAAGTGATTGATTATAAATAAAACTTAGGATAAGAAAGCGAGTAATGCGCTTTGTTGTTTTGCGTAATGAGATAGATTAGTTTTAAGTATAGAATAAGACATGGAGCGTCGATCATTTAATAACAAGCAAGTATAGTTCGCCTCAAACTTTATGGCGGATCGGAATACAACGCTATAAGCATGCTTGCGCAGGTTCAGCCATATGCCCCTCGCTACACCTAAAACTGGTTACTGCGACGCGACTTGTGCCTGTGTTCACATCCGCCATAAAGTTTGATTGGAACTGTAACTTGTCAGATGTTAGTTTCGTGAATCTGCAAGGCGGGTTGGCGGCTGGCGGGCTGTCCAAACAGACAGCGACGACGTAGCTCAGCATAGATAGGTGGTAGGCACGAAAATAATCTCGACTTCTCGTATTTATGTTTCTTATACGAAGGAGGTAATATTTCTTATATGAATTTACCATTTCTCCGATCAAATGCGAAACTTCTTATGAATTGTTTAATGTTCAGTTCACGTGTATTGGTCTTAAGATATAACATTTTCTCTCGTGAAGAAATTTCGTTTTCCATAAATAGAAAACAGAAACTATCTTGAATGAAGTAAACTCATTTAGTTGAAGTGATAATTTTTTTCTGTGCACTCTTGGCGATTTATCTCAAGAACGGTCAATTCTATAAAATATTGACTACGACGAGATTCGTAGAGAATTTCATGCTCTACAACTCTCCTTCTTATAAAAACTTCAAATGCCATTTAAAGCAAAGTAAACAAGATATATATTAAAAAACAAGTTTTGTAACCTTTGTGACCTAGAACATCTTGACTCGCGCACACGAGATTCTATGAGGATGTTGAACTAACTTATAAAATGTAAAAATACGGTAGCTTCGTTTTGACGAGACGCGCAACTTTTTTAATCTACGGAAATTCTTTATAGTGGTAACTAACAAAGGATAATACAGGTGCAAAACACGTCGAATGGCTAATTGCCCAAACTTTATTAGTAACAGTTAATTTTTTTCTTCAATATTCAGATAATTTTATAAATTACTCGAAAAAACTTGTTATCCTACAAAATGAATCGTTCGACGAACGCATCCCTCACTACAAACATGTACCTACGATTGACCATTGACCTACGAATTGAATGGTATATTTTCCTTTTTTGTGTTACTAATACTGTCAAACAAAAATAAAACAACTGTAGAACAAAAATGCAGCAATCAGTAGAGGTACTGATTGTTTATTTTTTATTATTATTAACTACTGATTATTATCGACATATTTAAATGCTATTTTACTTTGTTATATGTTTGTTGTTCTGTATTTATAGTACGTTAACCTGCTGTGTTATCAAAGCAAACATATTTTCTGTGACGCCTAATTAAAGTCGTACAAGAAACTTATCTGGATCATAAGAAAACAAAGTACCAAATATTAACAAGGAAATTACGATCATCCTATCACTGCTTGCTGTTCTCCCACTAACGAAATATTTAATTTAATTTTTAAAGCATAATGCAGAAATAACTGTTAATATTTTTATACCTCATTTAATTACGTAACTCGAAAATTCAAGGGGTTGTCGCTAAGACGCACTTTCATTGAAATTTGTTTATGATACGATATATTAGAGCACTGTAACTTACATAATAACTCATTGTAAGTGTATTTTGTTCTTTATGAGTAGTAAAGTTCTGTCAAACCTCAAATACCTAGATTTCTATATATAAAAACCGGCCAAGTGCGAATCGCACTCGCGCACAAAGGGTTCCGTACCACCATACAATATAAAAAAACGAGCACGACGTTAATCGAACTTAACCATTAATCGTTATTATTATGTAATTTAAGAATTATTTTATAAATATATTTCTTTGTGACATGACTCTAACAAAAATTAGAACTTTAGGAGTGCATATCTCAAAAACTGTTGACTTAAATAAAAAAAATTGTTTGAAACCTTGATATCATTTTTTAAGACCTACGCGTTAATATACGATGAATTTTTAATGTATGGCGACCTATCCCAAAAAAATTAAATTATTTTCACTACGTCGTTTTGTAGCGGTTCATAGGGTTCATAGACCTACCTTCCAATTTTCATTTATATATTGCCAATAGTTTCAGAGAAAAACCACGGACAAAACGGACGGATGGACATGGCTAAACTATAAGGGTTCCTTTTTTGCCATTTGGCTACGGAACTCTAAAAACTATCAAAGAGTCATTTTCAATGATAAAATAAGGGGTGATAATGATGTCACTAGCGCAGGAAGGTTCCCTACAGCACTTGCACTTATTGACACGTCGGATCTCATCCATCACTGCGCTTGCGTCACGGTATTGTAGCCATCACTTAACTAGTCATTTTGTTGACCATCTGTATACCTGTAGTATAAATACGATGACAATAAATGTAAATTTTGCTATGTCGCCATACAAAATGCTGCAAATTAAATTTGAAGTTAGTTTTACATGACATTCTTTGTGGTAAATGAATTGCATTAACTTACCACCTAGTATGCCCCACCGCAGGGGCTTAAACCTCCCCTCGGGATGAGTATGATAGCAGCTTAATCCACCACGCTGCTCCAGTGCGGATTGGTGGATTTTAACCGACCGCTTAACGTGCTCTTCGAGGCACAGAGTCAGAGACATTTTATGTACTTAAGTCTGATAAAAAAAACTCATTGGTACTTGCTGGCTCTGGGATTCAAACCACGACCTTCTAAACAAGTGGCGGGCTCGCCACCACACGGCTATCACGACATTAAATTAATTAATTTACGACCAGTTGTAAAAACGTTAATTGAAAGTTAATTAACCGAACATGTATCGAATTAGAATTTCAAAGAAATACTCCAAATAATTGATTGTTTCCTAAATTATAACACCATCTTTAAGGAAGAATTGTTTCATCTACATACGATTAAAGTTAAAAATATTGTATTTTTAATATCCACTTTCATCAAATTAGTCGTACATAAAGTTTGTTTCACTCTAGCCATTCAAAGATTCTAGCATAATGTAAATAAAATATTAACTGCTTGTTGATTGAAAAATATTCATAATCTCAATTTGAACTATAGATAAAATAATTCACCTCGAGCAGCGTTCCTGCAACTAACTGGTCGTTACATCCAAACCTGTTACACCTATCTATAGATTACGATCCCGCACAGCTTTCAACCCTATACGCGAGATTTTACATTGTATTATTTTTTTTCCAATTTTATCCTCTCTGCAGGTTTAAATGTCTGTTTCCGTAGCAAGTTTATAGTTTATTTTTACCGAGAAGACATTTGAAACATAAAAACAAGTTTTTAGTGTAATTATCACAGCTATAGTATGAATAAATATGATAACTTACAATGAAGTCGAGGTCGTTTAGTCCATTTTGCGAACGCCAGTTTTACTGAAGCGTACTATTTAGTAATGCCAATCAAATTTCATTTAAAGTGAACTGCATCATTATTTTTCTGAATAAAATTATATGTCGAGTAAGGAAAAAGAATATCGAAGGAATAGGCTAGTTGACTATTTCTTTAAAATTATTTTATATGAAAGTGTTTTCTAAATATATCATAACAGTGACATATTTAAAAAATAAATCATTACTAACTAAGTTATGAATGTTTAAAATGTCCTGTAAGACAGAGAGGGCAATCCGCACGGTGTACTTATGTGTGACGTCAGGCCATTTAAAGTGATGTTAAATATCGTTTTGCAAGAAAGAGACAGATACATTTTTAATAGCATATAATTTCCATATTCTTAACCGAATACAATTTTGTTTATAAATTTGTTATCGTATAAAGTCTTTCTTCATATTTTCTTGATAAACATATTATACTCGCGACCCGCCCCGGCTTCGCACAAGTAACAGAGCATATGTCGTAGTATTTTTTCTGTCGTAGTGTCGTATCAGCTTGCGCTTGTTGCGTCGAACACGTGGATTACATTTAATTAGATTTAAATGTAACGTAAGTTCATCCTACTCGGAGTATTTTTAAATATTTTGTTTACAATTCTGTAAATGTTTGAAAAAGAAAACAATATATACGTGAAAATAAAGTAAAGTATTTCTTTGTTAATCGAAAAAGGTTGTTCTTCTCATCAAACGTGAGGAACTTCTGCGGTATCTTCAGCGATTAGAAAATCATGTGTCCAGATAAGACTATGCGGGTTAGTTCAGTTCATACGTATCTACCTCTACCTTCAAGTAAAATCTTATACAAATATGTATTTATTAAAAAAATAATAATGGCTTTTGTGATCGATTTCTTCATTCGCCATAATAACACATATTCTGTGAAAATTTCAAGCTACGGTTCACAAGATCCAACCGTTTAAAGGTGAGGCAGGCAAACAGATGGCACACACTTAGTAAAGTAATAAGGTGCGTTGACACCCTTTGGATACGGAACCATAAAAAGTAACTGTAAATCTGCAATCGGAACCGACATCGGCGTGAGATCAGACAGCGAAAGGGCGCGGGCGGCGCACCTTATCCTTGACCGAATAACGGGCGACGCCAGACGACCGCCACACCAGCGCAACTCCAGCGCCGCTGCCGCCGCTGACCGGTTTCAACACGAGATGTTGTCGTCGGAGACTATACGCAGTCGGCCGCCAGATACGGCAATCGGTTCTTGCACAACCCCTTCTGTCGACGACCTTCAGCGCTTCTCACTTTGCATGTTCCCGTTCACCGAAATATCAGAATCTAATCTACTGATTAAACATAAAATGATCCGGCTCCACTGGTGGATACTATTAGAACAATTCCAAAGTTTTTCTGTATTGCTAATATATAACGGAAAAGTAAACTCGCGCACAGAGGGTTCCGTACTACCACACAATATATTTGTGTTATCTGGTTACCAAAAGAATTGTATTTTCTTCCATTCAGTTCGATCAGGATCCTTAGCGCGAGTCCGGCTTCTACATTAATCGGTTTTAATTATTCTTCGTTTTATTTTTGATTTTACACTAATCACACCGAGTTGGACGCTTTTTTTTTCGTTTTCACTATAGAGTAAAAAGAAAATAAACCTAAAAAAACACGTTTTTTGCTTTTTGATTTTTTCTCTGTATTTGTTAGGATGTCCGCCTCAATGACATATTTTGTGAAAATTTTAACCGGCTACCTATAACGGTTCACAAGATATAGCTATTTATCGGTAGGCCAGATAAACAGACAGATGATGTAGGCTTAGTAATAGGGTTCCATCGCCACCCTTTAGGTATTGAACAACGTAGGATGTGGCCTTCTAATCTAACCGAGTCCGATTTGAATTTACCCATAGTAATGTCGCTAAAGAAGGGCGATGTAGAATTACGGCGTGAAAAAACTTTTAATTTTACCGTCTAAACGAATACATTATGTTGACATTTGAATCGGTTGATTATACTTAAATCCCAAAATCAGTGGATCGAAGAGGAGCAAGGAATTATAGACCGATCTCACTCCTCAGCCACGTGTGCAAGCTGTTTTCGAGAGTCGTTACAAATCGGCTCGCCCAAAGATTTGACGAATTTCAGCCCCCTGAGCACAGGCCGGGTTTCGAAAAGGCTACAGCACCGTAGACCACATACATACGCTGAGGCAGATTATACAGAAAACAGAAGAGTATAATCAACCTCTGTGCCTAGCCTTTGTGGACTACGAGAAAGCCTTCGACTCCGTCGAAACTTGGGCTGTTCTGGAATCCTTGCAGCGATGCCGAATTGACTGTCGTTACATTGAGGTGTTGAGGTGTCTATACGAAACCGCGACAATGACTGTCCAGGTCCAGGACCAGCGAACGGAACCTATCCAATTGCGAAGAGGAGTACGACAGGGGGATGTCATATCCCCGAAACTGTTCACCAACGCTTTGGAAGATGTTTTCAAGACGCTGGACTGGAAATATTGTGGCATTAATGTCAACGGCGAATACATCTCTCACCTCCGTTTTGCTGACGACATAGTCATTATGGCAGAGTCGCTGGAGGAGCTCAGCGGAATGGTTAACGGCCTCAATGTCGCCTCTCGGCGGGTGGGGCTCGGGATGAACTTGGACAAGACGAAAGTCATGTTCAACGAACATATTCTCCCGAAACCGGTAACCATAGAGGGTGCGACTCTAGAAGTTGTGCAAGACTATGTCTATTTAGGACAGACTGTCCAGTTAGGCGAACACAACTTCAACAAAGAGGCCGACCGAAAAATTCAGCTGGGCTGGGCTGCTTTCCGGAAGCTTCGTCATCTGTTCTCGTCGCCACTACCACAATGTCTGAAGACCAAGGTCTTCAACCAATGCGTCCTAACTACAATGACGTACGGTGCCGAAACGTGGACTCTCACGGACTGATCCATAAATTCAAAGTCGCTCAGCGTGCTATGCTCGGTGTTTCTTTGATGGATAAAATCAGAAACACTGAAATCCTTCAAAGAACTAAAGTTGTCGACATAGCCGAAGCGATCAGCAGTCTGAAGTGGCAATGGTCGGTCATATTTGCCGTAGAACTGATAACCGATGGGGTAGACGAGTTCTCGAATGGAGGCCACGTACCGGAAAGCGAAGCGTTGGACGCCCCCCGGCCAGGTGGACAGATGACCTGAAGCACCATACCGGGGGTAGTTGGATGCGAAAGGCGGAGGACCGTGTGTGGTGGCGAGCCTTGGGAGAGGCCTATATCCTGCAGTGGAGAGACACGGGCTGATGATGATGATGAAGAGGAGCAAAAGCTTGTTGATGGATCCAATTCAAGTCGTGAAGCTATTGGGCATCACGAACTGCGGTATTCGGTCTCCCGTGTAAATTTCCAAACTATTTTGTATATTTTGTAATATATTTTGTAATATACAAAATAGTTTCGAAATATTAAATGCGGGGATTGGACAATGCTTACCAACCTCATTTAACGTACATTCCATAGTCGGCCATGGGACAAAGTAATTGTTATGCAACTACTTGGCAATGACATTCAGTTTACTATACAAAATGAGCTACCAATAATATATGTGTTACGTGCCAGTACTACCGGTTGGCGCTGGTGACCGATAGCTATTTTCGTTCATATGGCATGCTGTGCCAAATGTAGTGCGGTCGGCAATTAATATCGTACCGTTTGAGCGCCTATTTTACACTATTATGATATAACCCAATGATTGGTTTGAAATATCTAAAGATGTTTCACAATGTGTGGGAACCTGGGCTAGGACATTGTACGGTACTTTAAAAATACGTAATCAAGGAAATTAACAAGTTTTACTACGAATTCCAGTAATCTGGCGTGTTTCATAGCTATACAAAATATATATTGACTTCAACAATTGTTAACATGCTGACATGAAAATGATAGATAGAGAATGGCAATCAAAACTGGACATATATCATATATCCTAACACTGCAGGCAGCGCTATAGCGACAAAAAATTTCTTCGGAGTAGGTCTTCTGTACCGACGCCATCTGACGTTTGTCAATTTTGACTGATTTTAACATTTGTCTATCAATATATATCAAATCAGTGTTGTCTTTTTATATTGTAAAATATTGATACACATAATCTTTGTACAACGAAGATACTTAACAAATAAAATTTTGTGCATTTTCCTTGGGTTCCTTCTATTTTTCGCTATTTTTTGATAAGGTGTACAAAGACCTAGTTCAAAATGAAACAACTCCTTTACACGGCTGTCTTCTCAACCGCATGACATCTACTGCTGAACGAATGTTTCACCCTTGATCTCCAGGATTATTTGCCAATGATTACTACCTTTGATTAATGTGTACTTTTATCCAGGTAGACGCTGCCGTTCGATGCCCGGGTCCATGTGCTATTTTCGATGTGAAAATCATGTTTTTTTTTTGGAGATATCCGAATGTTTCCGGTGGCATTTTCATAAAATATCTGTACAGGACTGGATCTACACGAATGTTAGAAAAAATGGTACTTATTAGGGTCAACACGATCACATCGTTCGCTTTAGATAAATAAATATTTTTTGACTGCACTGTGTTCTATAGTCGAGGGTCGCGTTGCGAGCTTCACCAGCACACCCTAATGGACTCGAATCGATTTATTATCCACAGCCGCGACGAGTGACACGTACGCATTCACAGCAAGACATAAGCTAGACGGCTACTTAAAAATTCTATCTACACATAGCTAGCACACAGGTATTGAAGGTATAATAAAACATTTTGAATGCCAAATCCTACGGTGAATATACCTATGTTAGGAAATGTCAAATTGTATGGTTCAGGATGATGACTGGCAAATGCATCTTTTAGATTCTACCACATTTAGGGCGAACTATTCAATTAAAAAGTAAACAGCTAATTGACGAATAAATTTATTTCTTTTATCTCTTGTATAACAAAATGAGTTTTTCAGTTCTCGACTAACTTCCAGAATAATAGTTATCTGAGGAACTTGATGGGAACTTGTAATGATATTCAGCGCAAAGTTCACGCGATAAAGTGTGAGCGAGACAGTCTAATCTCTATATCTACCTTTTAGAAGAGGACATCTAGATGCAGTCTGTTTGACATATTTGTGGCGTGGGTGGCATGGTAGCTCACATGGTAGCTTGTTTACGCAGTAGGTATTGTTTGCTTTCATTCATTTGTATCAATTTACCGATTTCCGCGTAATTTCGTAGATAAAAATGTCCAATGTCAAAAAAGAAAAAAATTGAATTAACTTATTATTGTTTGCGAAAACAAGAAAACTAATACAGTCACTAATAAAGATAAAGATGCTACATGAAAAGAAGTTACGACGATTTTCTTTTCAAGTCTCTCTTTTACTATTCTTTTTAAAAATGATTACTGTTATTCTAGCATTGCTTTCGCTTCATCATTTCATTCAACGTTTCATAGAAAGTCCATACAAAATTTCAAATACAATAATTACTTAGATAATCAACGAAAGGAAATGAAATTGACATCAACCAATCTGACTATGAGCTCAAAACACCTCAAATGTTAGATTGACAATTGAACTAACCAGAACTAGAGAAAAGCCCCTTATATTATTTGGCCCATAAACGGCCTAATAATTTTATTCCACATATGACTGATGAAAAATCCAAATATCTTATATTCGTCTAATAACTTTTATTAGATTGTTTGTCTGGCTATTAAAAAATTGGTACTTAGTTCACTGAGTGGAGCCGATTCATCGTAAAGTACTTTTATCGGGCAGTACCGGGTGTTCAGTTGAACGTAGTCCAAACTTATAGAGCGAAAAGCTTACCGAACTAAACAAAAAGTTTCAAGTGAGTAGATGGCGCAAACTAACGGTTATCGAGAAAATCATGTTTAAACGCTCTATAAGTTTTCAACCGAACACCAGGGTGATAGATGAACAAATGCATGTTTTGAAAACGTTATGTTATTTGATGGTTACTTGTGTTTGTGTATGGCACCACACCACAGTAGTGGCAAGCAACGTGGGAAGTAGCCGTGTTTTTAATGATTGTTATTAGATATAAAACAAAACATTAGTGCCTATGGCGCCCGCTGTACGTATACAGTGAGACAAAAATAACTGGGACATTACGAACGCATTGTCCGGTGCGGGGGCAAGCGAATTGTAATCTTATTGTCGAGATATATGCTACGTTGTACCTGGTTCTAACTTTCCAAAATCAATACTTGTCGAATTATTACCCACCTCAAAGTAGGTTAAGATTCTACACGTAGGACATCTTTGCGATAAATAGGCGACGCAAGTGCGAAGAGCGGTGAGGTAGTGCAGAGGACGCTTCCCGGCGATCACTGCCGCGAGCGCCGGGAGAGCAGACAAAAAAGGTTTTGTTAATTTAAAAAAAAAAGGTATTAAAATGTGACATAAGTTTACGTGTGTCTACTAAGTTTATATATGCAAAACTACGAACAAAAAAGATGTTTGTTCGTATCTCTAAGCTATGTCGACATCCCTACACGTGCGTCGCTCTAAATATGTATTAGTAAATCGGCGCTAGTACCGAATATGACTTACTCGCGGCTGCACGCTCCAAGTACTTTGCCTACCTACTTGCCTGAGTGAAGTATTGAAGCGGTAGAGTGGACAATCACACTACTGCCTTCAATGCGAAAAAGCGCGCCCACACATCGGCCCTTTGCTCGATGTTTGCTTAAGTCGGATGATAAATTCGGTACAAAACCCGACACTGACGGAAACTGTGGCCAACCTCCGAATATATCCAACAAAGGTCCAACTGTCCACTCTATGGGAACTGTATCCAATAGTAAACTTTTTCCGATATGTGGCTCCGTCGAAAAGTTCCGATTGCGATTAATAGTTGTTGAAAACAGTCCCGCGACATGTGTCTGGCTTGTGGAATTTGAATACGCCCTCCATAAATGTTGCAGTGATAGTGGATACAGAAAATACCTAATCCTCTGACAGTCAAGGCGTACACCATGGTATGTCTAGCTAACTAGATTCAAAAACCGAGAAAATTATTTGCTTAGTTATCTATAAGAAATGCTAAAATAATACTCGACCAAATCTGTAAAACCGCGGAACGCACCGCTCCCTCTAACGTTACCCACGCATCACATCTGAGAGTCATTATTTCTCAGAAAGCACAATTAACATACAAGGAAGTGACGGAGGAAGAGGGTTTTTATTATACCAACAAGTCCACGCAGGCCCGTAGGTATTTTTTTGCCCAAAGGTAGACCATAGTCGTAATTTTAAAAAGTCGTAGTTTTATTTTTTTACGAGACTTTTAGCGTTCCTTCTCGGCTAGCATTTACCGGTTCTCGATAACACTTAATATACATAACGATTCAATAGGACTCCGATAGAATTGATTGACAAAGGTTGAATATGTAATCGAAAGGCCAAGATCGCTGCGACGGGTCAGGGGATATCTTGATTTCTCTTCATTAGCGAACAATAGGCGTCGACAAGGAAGAGCCGCTGTAGTAATCAATTGTAATACGTAGTTGTTACATATATTACACACGGTTCAACGACGACCTATCGCGCTAACTTTACGGTCCCCTTCCCGTCTAGGTACATCTACCTTATCATGGTCGTTAATATCTCTACATAATATCTAACTTGTAAATAAAACGTGGGCTTTTTTATCACACTGCCGATTAGGCGAAAACCGAGTAAATTCTAATAACATCTATTGACGAAAAGATCTAGGGTATGTTCTGTTCAGCACAATGGTCATTTTAATCTCTAAGAGTAAGAAGAAGAATCTAGCGGTTCCTTGTGGTATTCAAGGGTGTGTTTTATCGTTGACAGACGTAATTATATTATACACACATATATTATTCTATTAAATACAAAATTATAGATATGTTATGAGAGCGATCTATGTTGACGTAAAGACCTTGCGCGCGCGCAATGTAAACCAAAACACTATACATAAACATGAATGTCACCGATAGGTACTGATAGGCCGCGGCGCCAATGCGTCGTATTCCATTCAAAAGTATCTACGAGAAATGTTCAAAAAAGATGTTCAATTATTTAAAAGCTAGCGTCGTCAATGGCAGACATCGCAACTCCGGACTTGTGCATCGAAGTGTTGTTTTGGTGAAACAAAATGAAACAAATCGTGACAAGACGATCCGTAAAAAAAATATTTTTTTAACTTTTTCAACATTTCTTCGGTCTCTGCTGTCGTAGGGCGTTCCGAGCTTTGATCATCATTAATTGAAGTTCTCTCACGTTTCTAAACTTGGTACACCAACGCATCGTGCGCCTGTAGAATATGGTGGAACACAAATACCTAATGTTTCTTGTAAGTTTTGTTTTACTTGTTCAGTAGTAAAAATTTTCAAGCTTACCTATTATTTACCACACCGGTCTACGTTTTCTTGGTTTTGTTCCATTTTCACACGCTTCGACACGTAATCGAATGACTTGGATTTAAAAAAAATAATATACTTTTTCAAGGTGTTAATATTTTATTCTCACTTTATGTTAAACATCTGTCGTATTAAAGTAATAAAGGTAATGGCGCTGCTTTTGCAAAGAGAGCAGTGATTTACTGTCCCATTCAGAAACATTGATTTATATCCGGTATAAATATTTATTGTTTTTTTTTTCTTATCTGCCAATTATGATACTTGAGTTGAAAAGAAGAGATAAAACATATTTTTCCACTAAAGTGGGTCTCTCAATTGGACAGTTAGTTTTTATGTTAAAATCCACAGCATCACGATTACTTATAAATAGAGATGAATTGCAATTCTGTTTCGATTTCCTTTATTTGAAGATACGCAGAGCAACATACGCTATTGTTTACCCTAGTCGAAGTTTTCGATGAGATACAAAACTAATCGAGTTCAGGAATGGCTAAGAAGCGATGCTTCGACTTTGAAAGGAATTAGCCAGCTAGCCCAAAATGGACAGCGCTGCATAAAATGCTACAAACAGATACCTAGCATGATGCGGCAGGCGGCGGCCGGTGTGCCGATTGGACACACGTGACTCGCATACGTCTTTTTACTTTTACAGTATCTTAATTCTGTTAGCGATTTCGACTTGACGTTCAGCCCACCAGTGTTCGAATCCGGCTATATTATAGGAATTGACTTATCATCACCCAAATAATTGCACCACGCGATTTGACGACGAAATTACTAGGACCTGAAAAATTGAAAATTAATGCACGGAATGTGGCATATAATATTACTGAAAGCGTATCACAATGCCGAGCACAGCAGACGATGCCAGCTAGGCCTAGGCCTCGCAATGAATTCCAAAGTGTACGCATTGACATAGCGTGTGCTAAGTATGTGTATTCACTTTATTGTGTGATTCGCCCGACACGAGGCGGTAAGCGACGGGCGGCGCCCCCGTTTACACCCGGGTCTCAGTTTACGCTTCGAATTCAAAGGTTTTCAGGCGTTTGTTTTAGATGTTACACTCATAATAAAGGTATGTTTATTTAAAGATGTACATAGAGATGACGCGTTGTGACCACAAAAATGTTAAGAAAAAAATATACGTCGCAGACCACTTATATGCCGCTTAATGTTTTAACAAATGCACCGTGAGTGGAATTTAGTCTGACCCACATGTAAAATTCGTACTGGAAAACAAAACCAAGATTCAAAAACTACATTTAATATGTAATTTAACAAAATCTTTGTTCAAGACAATAATAATGACATGTTCTGTCTAATCTCTGAGTCTGTTCTTTTGCTCGGGTTCTCCATCGTTTCGAAGTATGAGTTTCGAACCATCTTGATGATTATGCTGCATGTCTAACTATAAATCGTAGAGAAGCCTTTTTGCCCCATCGAGTGTCGGTCCTACGACATATGTGGGCATATTGTTCGAGCAATTTATAAACGAAGATCTAGAGTATCACTTAGAGACAAATTTAAGGAAATTAATATAATGACGTTGCCATCGCAATATATATTTAAAAACATAATGCGCGTAAAAAATTTGTATTATTTAAAAAAAATTGTGATCGGCTTAATGTTAATACAAAAAACAAAGATAAACTTGCTAATCATGTCAGCCGCCTCAATAAAATCACAAAAATCTTTTAAAGAACAATGTATACGCGTTTACAATAAGATCCCAGTTGACATTCAAGATCTACCCCTTAACAAGTTTAAAACTACAATAAAACGAAAGCTTTATGCAAAACCTTATTATAAAGTATCGGACTACTTAGATGATAAAAATCCATGAATATAAATCGCTCGCCTATCGGTTGTTTTAATAATTTTAATTTTAAGAACTTATTGTTAAAAAACTGTTTATAATGTTGTTAAAAAAGAGCGTCCCTCAGTTTCTTACTTGTTTTTTCTTATGAGAGGAACCTGCACTTTTTGAATGCTCCTTTGTGATGACGTTTAACCACAAAGTAATAAATTGTAATAAATTCACTCTTATGACGTATTTCAAGATTGTTACATAACTACGAAATAAAGATATTTGATTTCATTTGATTTGAATCTTATCTCGCAGATGAACACCGAGTATAGTTCTTTTCATCGCTCGCTGAGCGACTTTAAATTTGTGTACGAGTCCCAGAGTAAATGTTCATTTTTAGGCCTACCTGTTATGAAACGTCATTGAGGCTCGTGAGGGTTCCGCCGAGATCCTCTAGCGATTCGGCAATAATGACAATATCGTCGGCAAATCTAAGGTGTGAGATGTACTCGCCATTCACGTTTATACCACATCGTTTCCACTTCACGAGCTTGAAAATGTCTTCCAACGCACAGGTGAACAGTTTCGGAAAGATAACGTCTCCATGCCTCGCGCCTCTTTGCAGTTGGATAGGTTTCGTGCTCTGATTGTGTAGGTACTCGGACGGTCATTGTGGCTGCGGTAAAAAGTAAATTAAATATCGATAAAGATTATATATGAAAAAGACTTTTATTGTTTTTCAACTATAGCATATCTACTTAGGCAAAGTAAGTTAAGATTCTATAAGTAGAACATATTCGCGATAAATAAGCTACATAAGTGGGAAGAAGTAGTTCGGTGGCGCAGAGGACGCTTCCCGACGATTACTACCGTGAGCGTTAGGAGAGCGGAGAAAAAAGGTTTCGTTAATTTAAAAAACAGGTAATAAAATGTCACAGAAGTTTACGTGTGTCTAATAGATTTGCTATATATGCGACGCTATGTCGACATCCCTACACGTGGGTCTCGCACTAAATATATGTAAACTGGCGTTAGTACCGAAGATCACTTAAGTACTCAGGGCGCGCGCTCCAAATACTTAGGTAGTATTATTTTAAAAACAAATAACAAATATATGCAACAAAATTATCTAGCGACCAATTGTTTTATTTAATGCACAAACCCAATTTTAGATGCATAGGAAAAATCAAGCGACAAATATTTGACAACGTTAATGCATTTTCTTTCATTGGTTGGGTACCGCCACGTAGGGTCGCTCCCTCAAATTTTAGCGAGACCCGGGCCTTGTTCCAATAACACCTGCTGCAAGTATTTTGGCGCATTCTATTTGTTATAAGGTGGTATTGGCGGCCGGTAGAACGACAACAGATCACGCTACGTAGGGCATGCATTACGTGTGCACAAATGGTGGGTGAGAACGGTGATTACGCGGCTGTCAATCACCAGTCGTTCTCAGCGCATTCGTTTAAGAACCAGCAACGTATACACCAGTAAGCTCATTGAACAGAACGATCGGAATGCTATCTCTATTGCAATTATACGGCGGTTCTGCTTTGAGATAGTGAGGTCATCGGAGCTCATTGATTTGAACCGCACTTGTAATGCGTCACCCTAATTGAAGTGTTACTACGTTTCTTTCCAAGTGGCGATGAAAAGCACGAATTTCTTTCTTTCTTGATTGTATCAATGACATATACCTAGTTTAGGAACGCTGCAGTAGATGTAGATAGGTACAGTGTATTCGCTAAATTAAGAAACGCCACATCTACATACAGTAATCTATAAATACGTTTTTGGATGGCATGCATATAAAGGTAAGACAGCTCTGCGCGTTAGTCCATGTGGACCAATATTCCATTTAACCATAGGTCACTATTGGCGGTTGCATAATCTTTCACGCTTTTTATGGTTCCGTAGCCAAATGGCAAAAAAGGAACCCTTATAGTTTCGCCATGTCCGTCCGTCTGTCTGTGGTTTTTCTCGGAAATATTGGCAACATATAGATGAAAATTGGAAGGTAGGTGTAATCTATGAACCGCTACAAAACGACGTAGTGAAATTAAGAAAAAAAATTTTTTTGGGATAGCTCGCCATACATGTAACTGAGGTACGAAAAAATTTCATCGTATTAGGTCTTAAAAAATGATATCAAGGTTTCAAACAATTTTTTTTATTTAAATCTACAGTTTGCGAAATATGCACCCCTAAAGTCCTAATTTTTGTTCTTTTGTTAGACATTTTATATCAAGAATCCCGTTTATGTCATTTTGAAAATTGTCATAGTGTGACGTCACAGGGTGTTGAATCTTTTGCTCTCAGAATGTTAGCTGTCATGTCATCAACTGTCATTATCAGTTCCATGAACTGCCAACATTCTGAGAGTGACATTATTTTTATGAATATGCAACGGCAATGGCTGGTACCTTATAATTCCATCCTGTGACGTCACGCTATAAAAATTTTCAAAATGATATAACTACGTAAATACCGATCTAAAACAAAAAAATACAAATTAGTTTCTTAAAATTGCCTATTCTTTCAAAAAATAAAAGAACGAACTTTAGTTAAAAAATATGGAAATGGTCAATTAGGTACGCACCAGATATATTAACCCAAATAGTTAAATCTTAACTAAATTATAAAAAAACTATACTAATAAAAAATATTTCATTGCTAAGGGATTTAGGGATATCAAAATATATTGAAGACAAATGGCCGCATATTGGACATATTACGCTAAAAATCTTAAAAAAATTATGCCCAATAAGATTTAATTTTCACGTAGAGTAATACATTTATGGTAATACCTATATCCTTGTAATTAATGCCTTTTGTTCAATTAAGTACCTAATAAAAAAACACAAAATATATACCTGTTTACTGCATTTGTACTTAGCATGTCTGCCTGCTGCATAAAAAGTCATTATCTCGATTCATAGTCACATTCTCGAAAGTCACTTCTGGTGAGATACCGCATCTTGGCCTACGAGGGCAGTAATAACGTATATGATTTTTTTTTATTTCTGACCGTGCTCACCCTCACCTCATATTTCCCTCAAAATTGCTTACTAATTAAAATTTTACATGCCATAATAGTATATTCTGTGAATTTCAAAATTGATTTTCACTGATTTGGTGAAAATTCGGCAGACTCGTCTCTCCATTTTGAGTTGACATATTAATAGGTGTCCCCGTATGATTTCAAAAAATGAAAGTTTTCGTTGATAATAACACATATTTTTAGCTTTGTTAAAATGATTTTAATTAAATATATATCATAACAAACTGGCCATTCATTTGCATGATGAGAAGGCTAATATACCGTCAAAGATGAGAGCGAAGAGTGGTTGCGCCAGCGATAGCACACGGAGACCTCAGACGAGGCAGATAACGTAGTCATAATTCGTAAGCGTGTCAACAATAAATTAACTACTTAAGTTTGAAGATAGCTCGAGCGAACCTCTGGCGTGCGATATACTCATGTAATCATCGTCAATTTACAGATGGTGCTAGAAAAACGATTGTGCGTGTTGGATCGCGAGCTGGCCGAGTTGACCACGTTCGAGCGGTTGCTACGACACGCCGCGGCACACCAGCGGTTGCTGCACTGCTTCCAGGTAGGCGCGCACTAACCACGGCGACGACGTAGCTACACGTTGCATACGCTAACATAGAAACGATTGGTTAACTACAGGCCGTGATCGAGCATGGCTCGAATCTGTCCCGGGAGCTGGCGACCGCGTACCTGGCGCGGTGCGACGAGAGTTCGATCTGCGACCGTGACCACAACATTCATCTAGGGCTGCGGCTCGGCGGTTTCCTTAACGAGTCGGCCTGGTACGCGGACGCCGAGCGCGTGCTTCTGCGCTGCCGGGTGCTGTGCCAGTCCGCACCACAGACCACCCATTACAAGCGACTCACACTAGAGTGCTGCCATAGGTGATCCGCGCATTCCCCTTCACAGAAAAAAATAATATTTTCTTGGATCAAGGATTTTTTTTAATAGCGATGTCTGTATTACGCAGGTTATTGAACACTCAGTCGGCATATTGCTGCTTCCCAGCAGCGGCCGAGACTTATGCGCTAGCGCTCCGGCTGCTTGGGCTGCCCGAGTACGCGCCTGTTGACCCACCTGCCGGGTCTTTCGCGGTCGCTGCCAATGCGCACCGGGCGCTACAAACCGAGCCCTGTGATCGCGACGACGAAGATCTGGGCGCGTCCCCCGACCATGGGTACGGGATAGGGCGCTGCAGCGTCGAAGGCATGGACAACCTAGTGTTACGACTGTACAAAGAATTCTCGGCTCTGTTCTTCGTGCGATGCGACTACAACGCTGCGTACAAGTGGAGCATGGTGGCGCTGCGACTGCTGCGCCCCGATACGCCCGCCAAGATCACGGTGGAGGTGCTGCGCGCATGCGGCAAAGCGTGTGTGGTAAAGCGGCGATTCGAGCGCGCCGGTTGGGCTGTACGCCAGGCCGTGGGCGTAGCGCGGCGAGCATTCGGCCCGCAGCACCCACGCTATGCGGCCGCGCTGCTCGATCTCGGCTTCTACTTGCTCAACATCGACGACATCACGCACAGCGTGGACGTTTACGAGGAGGCACTGGTCGTGCTACGCCGCGTGTTCGGTCGCAGCAGCCTGCACGTGGCCACCGCTCAGGAAGATCTCGCCTACGCGTTGTACGTCCTCGAGTACTCCTCGGGCCGCTTCTACAAGGCGCGCGACCACGCCGAACGTGCCATACGTATCATTGAGGTATGTCTTCGGTACCACGAATCTCACCGTCCATCCCTTCAGACTCATAGTAATAATCATGAATATCGTTGCAGACACTGGTGCCCCCGGACCACCTTCTGCTAGCGTCGGCAAAGCGCGTGAAAGCTCTCATCTTGGAGGAAATCGCTCTAGACACGCCCGCCGGACAGGAAATGAGTGGTAATAGATTCCTGTCGTCGGCCCGATGCCGTTCTCTCCGGCACCGCGGCCTTCTCGATTTGTGGACGATGATGATGTATTCGCGTAAATTTTTGCTAGAATATCTCGTTGGTATATTTTGTTTGTATTTCGATCATACCAGTGTCCATTGGGCGGCATCATCATCTGCCACTTGTCATGTAAGATGAACAAATAGGAATTAATCAAGAGACACGTTGACATTATAGCGTTTCGCCTTCGCTTACAGAGCCAAGCCTTTTGGAGGAGTCGGAGGAGCTCCACAAGGCTGCGCTAAACCTGTCCATGATGGCGTTCGGCGAGAAGAATGTGCAGACGGCAAAGCACTATGGCAATCTAGGCCGTCTCTACCAAAGCATGCACAAGTTCCAAGACGCCGAGATGATGCACCTTAAGGCGATCGCCATTAAAGAGGAGCTGCTTGGCGCCGAAGACTACGAAGTGGGGCTCAGTATCGGGCACCTCGCATCGCTCTATAACTACCACATGCAGCAACACGCCGCCGCGGAGAAACTCTACTTTCGCTCTATCGCCATCAGCCTCAAACTGTTCGGCGAGCGCTACTCCGGTCTGGAATACGACTACCGCGGTCTAGTGCACGTCTTCACGCAGCTCAAAAAAGACGACCTCGCCGATTTCTATAACCGCCTGCTGCACCAGTGGCAAGGTAATGCGCACATCTCCGTTTCACTCCTCTACATTTCGATGCTACTTTACACCTATACTAATTCTAACTAAATCTATTGTAGAACTACGCGAGCAGTCGAGGACGGAACCGCAGCCGGCCGTGGGCGAAGAGCGTGTGATTCCGCTGCGCGAGCTCAAAGAGAAATTCTTTAGCCCGCACGTGGACTGAACGAGGCCGGCGTCAAAGCCGTTTTCTCCGTCTCGGGTCCCGCCGCTACTCAGACGCGACACCTTATACGCTACATACACGTCACTGCGATCTCAGCGCATCAAATTCGACCAGGCCCCGGCCGCCCGAAGTGCCACGGGACGGGGCTCGGCTGCGCCGGTTCTTTCTCTACGATCTCTATCTTCATGTCACTTCATATAGTCGGAACGCGCATGCGCACCCAATCACGCGTAGGGGTATCGTTGAGTCATTGTGTATACTAGAGGTGCGGTTCGACTTAGCGCCGTTTTGTGACGGTTCATTTAGTAATAATACTGTAAATTATATTATCGATGGCCAAATGAGTCTCGCCCGCTTCGCGTCAGTCGTTCCGGCGAATAGTTTTTGTCGCACAAAATTCAAATTGTAGGGAAAGCGGCAGACGCACGGCGGCCCAATTTCGGGCATATATACGTTATGTTCCTCATCATAAGTGATTTAATATTTTTATTTTAATGTAATAATGACAACATAAAATTAGTGAAGTTATACGTAATTTTAGTTACGCATAAGCATATTGAGTTGACGAATGTATGTGACGAATTGTAAAAAATATGATCCATAAATCTATTGTAAAGAACTCAATTTTCAATGAATAATTGAAATTGAGGACGAACGGAGCGCCGCCGTCTGCCTCTAGGGAGACGGCCGACGACGTTTATTTACATGAAAAACAATTATCTGACTGATATGAGTGACATCATGTTTGAAAATACTGTAAATATGTAAAAAGACCATGTGAACCTGGATACATTGAATCTGGTCCAATTCATGGGACCATCTGACCTAAGCAGCACTATATCACATTCATAGTGATAATCTGTCCCGAACCCAGTATCTGTGGAAGAGGACATTGTATTTGTATTTAGTATATAGTAAAAAAAATTACAAAATATGCTATGAACATATCTATATTTGTACCGCATGCCGTTATAGTATATTATTATAATTGTAAATTAAAACTTGTATGAACTGTTTATTCAAATCTAAATTGGCCAAACATGTTTTTCTAAGATTTATTGGCTTCTTAAATGCTGCTATGTTCCATGGTGAGGGCTGTTGTGTCGAAGTAAGAACGAGCTAGAAACGAGAATATATAAGTATATCGTAAAAACAGCATTTCATTATTTACTATCCTAAACTTGTTCATTGATCAATAGGTATGAAAGAAACTTCAGCAAATCATGGCACAACCATGGGATGTAAAGAACCACGAAGCTAATGAATATATCTCATTAGCGTCCGTCACGCACGGACTGAATAAAGTGCGCGTGATATTGAGCAAAATATTTGTAAAAAGTATTAGCGTTTATTTAATATGTTTAACTTGGCAAGTATATTAGGACGTGCAATTATTTGCTTACAAGTTATAATTGCGGTACGCTACACAATGGTTGGAGTTACGAGTCTACTTAACATATACAGGATGAAATTTTAACAACCATCAATTTTTTTTCTAGATGTTGGCTATCTCCAATAGAACCTCATTACATAAATAATAAATATGGGTTACATTTTCATAATAAATTATTTTATCTACAGTGTTATTTTGTGACGACGCGCCCGCGACTTTGAGAACGAGACGGCGAAGCGTGCAGCGACCGTGGATGATGACTAGAGTTATTAGATTTTTCTGGAAAGATTTGTGTAGTCATATGTCAATATTTGTCTATTGAACGATACTAAAAGGAAACAAGGCGGCTATCGGTTTTTTACCAAAGATCATTACATTAAAATTTGGATGGTTGTTAAAATTTCGTATATATTTTTATAACCATCGTTAGTTGTATATATTTTCATCTTGTATATATTTTTAAGCTGGATCTAAAGAACTAACCTATACTGCGCCGGGCATGCGTTCCTGTGCTAAGTTCTATCAATTACGTCCAAGGGAACATAATTTATAATTTACTTATATACAACAAGGTATTTAATAGGTTTATTTTTTATTTTACTATTAATTAAAACTAAAAAGTGTTAAAGAAATACGAGTATTAAGATATGAGTACGATTGTATATCACCAATTCAAAGTTAACATGGTACACCAAACCAAAGTTAAGAGTTGGACTATCACTGAACAACCCATGAAGCACTGCAAAGCCGAATAAGTATGTTTGAATGGAACTTCGTAGTGTTGGCCATCGGTAGACTTACTATGCTATGAGTGTGTAGAAGCTGACACGTACATGGCAAGCTAATATTCTAGAAGTACATCAGCAGTTCGCGATTCTACGTCCGGGTGTACAGTAATACGCACCAGTGCAGTGGTGTAAAATAGACGGGTAAAATAGATCCTTTATCTTGTCCCACTAAATTTCGGAGGTCTGGTTGGCTGGGTTCTCGTAAGCGGATTGCAATGATTTTTGACTTAATAGGCGCCTCTTAGCCTGTTCTCCGTTTGTAACTTTATTTGCATAGGTTTTTGATGAATACTTAGTATTCTTCGAATTTGGGTGCGCCATCGCTATTAGCGAAATTTAATTAAATAAATTATAACTATTTTTTACTGTTAGTTTTCCTCTCCTGGAGTGTTATTATTATGGTTAATTATTCTAACATTAATATTTTATTATTATTATTACTTTTTACTTATAACTGTCCGATAATGACGTTACAGGAAAAAGTAGACGGTTTATGAAGTAGACACATTGAGAACTGAACAGAACGCTAGACCGTTTGCTAAATGGGCCGATAGCGAAGTAGTCACCTAGACAAGTAAAATGAAAAATGGGCTATTTGATAAGTAGACCTCTGGCGCCTGATCGGTTGCGTTCTTTGCTGATCCTGGAAAGTAGAATTTTCTCTGCTCACTTGTCAACGATGTTCAGTTGGGTTATAGGTCGATATGATTATAGGGACGTTTAGTCTTTTCCTTGCTTATGCAGGAAGATTCACTCTCCGGTTTTCCATTGTTGGCGATTTATATGAGAGCGGTCACTTCCCAAGTATTCCCAATTTGTATGAGTGCTACCATCTATTCATGAGTTACAACTTGTTAACGTAGTATTTCAATTGAAGAACAGAGCGTACTCATTACATAGTTCTAGTGAAAATAGTGTATTAAATTGTTATGAACATCCGTATTTCTTTTTAATCAAATACTAATATACATAAACTATTAGGTATATCTAGATGACAAAATGAAGGCTGTAGGTGTAATTATTTCTATTCAAATGTAATAATAACCATATAATTTTACATGGATGCAGTGTCACCGTAGTGAGACATGGTCCGCTAATTATAGTGACGGAAAATCACAAAATACGTGGTCACTTGTTTATTTTCATTCGTTTTACGGTTTCAAAATGCCATTTTGTGTGATGTCAAAGTGTAAAAACCATTCCTTGAAGGATTATAAGGAGTCACTCATTATAAGATAATATCGATCATTGCAATTACTATAAATTATTAGAATTTTACTACTTAACAGATAAATTAATTTACGAAACTTCTATCATTTTCAATGCGTAAATCAATTTTTCACTAAGTTAAATAATTTGAACTTCAATTCAATTCAACTTCAACACTTCATTTACTGGTATTATAGGCTCATCTCTGTATTATAGAAAATAAAAGAGTTTCCGTTTATAAAATTTATTAATTAGATCAACTCTAGAAAATTTAAAAATTATTAAATAGATAACTCTAGAAAATTCAAGTAAATAGCTATAAAATATATTGAGTAACATCGAGAAGAAAGAAATTTTTAAGCACATAGTCTACGGCTAAATATTTTCTAATATAAATAGAACAAAATCGATTTTAAGGAATGTTTTTAATAATTTATGATACTCTAATTTTGTAATAAATAAATAGCTCAAAACTAAGATCAGTTACAATTATACTGAGATATTATATTCAATGATTGAAGCGACAAACAATACACACAAAATATTCTAAAATTATATTAAAAAGGCACTATCATCAAGGCTCTATTTCGGTAGGGTGTATTAAAGGGGTGTGTCACGCAAAACCTTTGTAGATGGCGGTTTCGGCGAAGGTACCTTCTTTACATACCGTGAATATATGTATATGTATGAATTACACAAGTTTAAAAATTCCAACTTTTGTATGAAACGTGAGTCGATTGAGTACCGTCGCTCATGCGCCAAACCTAGAGAAAAGGGCAGTGATACACCCCATTGTATTGATGTTGTAAAAATATATTTTAAAATTATATTTAGATTGCATGTCTATGAGACCATCTATCTATGCATCATAAACACTCTAAACACTGTCAACTGATTATTACTACTCTACGGAATCACTTACAAGTCAAAGATTTTACAGTTTTTTTCAATTCCATTCGATTCTAGGTTACATCACGCTAAATAACTATTTGTATGGAATGGTGTTTTCAGCTGGAGGTTAAAGAGACTATTGATTAACATAATTACATAGAATAAAACTTATCAATCACTGGTAGTTGTCATCCGTTTTTAGCGTTCCTGATCTTTAATTCAAAACCCAAGAACTAAAGTTCATTATATTTCTATTTCAATCACTTATTTGATTAGCGTATCACATGAAAGGGCTTCATGAATAAGTACTCATCCAACTCTTTCATCTCACACAATTTTTATATATATATATTGCTTATCTGGTTATTTTCATAAAATAGAAAATTCGACCACTCTCCCTCACTTCCTCTACAACTGAAATAATTGGATTTGGTTAGTTTTATTTTACAACAAAATATTAGCGGTCAATTGCATTCTTATAGATCTCGTGACTCGTGAGGAATTGGGGAAAACTATTTTTCTTACATATTTTTTCAGTTGTGTTACTTCTTTATAACTATAGCTTTAGGAGTGATAAAACTAAATCAACATAAATATCATTTGTCGACAAATCTTAGTTGTTTAGGCCTTCATTGTTATAAATTATTTAAATAGCATGAATATTTACTACATTTGTGGACAACATTTAGATACATTGCAACACTTTTACATTTTATAAAAATATGATATAATTTATGATTCAATACAAAAAGCTAATCATATGAACAAAATTAATTTGTCACAAATTAGTGCATCTAAAAAGTTTTCGAAATAGGGCAGTAGAGAATTTTTGAAACAGTATATTATAAAAATAAGACAATTTTTTAAACGGGTAATTAATAACCAGGTTATGAATTTAAAATTATCTATCAGACACAGAGCACAATATTAGGCTGTGTCATCAGGCTACATTACGGCTATATAAAACATGGATTTATTTTGCAACAGATTTTGTTTTTAGAGATTGCTAGCATGGCAACATTATTTTTATATTTCCTGGAGAAATAACAGCCTACTACCCCATTATCGTAATACATACATTGTGCATACTTTTCGTACCACAGTTCAAATAATGTAGATTCGTTGGTTTTGGTGGGAGATTCGCATTCAGCTCGACTCGCCTATGCAGGGCCCACAAGTGCGAGGAGAGCACGCTTGTAGTCGCCCGAGGTTTCGCCCTGCTGCAGCAAACGGTGTCAGGAGTACCCCAAGGGTGAAATAGACAGAAAGATAGCATTAGTTCATGTCTCGTGCGCGCGGGATCGCATTGCACATTTATAGTGTGTTATTTTTAAAGTACTATCTAGCAGATTAAATATCAATAAAATTGGGTATTCTTATCCATATATATATCTTAGCAATCTTTCAAGATGCAAAGTAACGTTTCATAAATTATAGCTATCCTAAATTATGTTCATAATTGCATGTTATATCTGACAAAAGTCTATAAAGGGCATTGTAGTCATATTTTTCATATGGACAAACGTAATATACCCATCACAGGATAGGCTTTGCCTTGTGTGCGGGTCAGTATCAATGAAATTTGTACCATTTGTATTTGAAAAGCAAATTGCTTAATTTGAAGTATAACAAAAGTTAAAACAGCAAAGAACATAGTTCGGTATCGACCCCACTACTGATTATTTGTTTAAGAAAAAGACTCCCAGAAGATTAATACTTTATTTGTTTTTGGCACACTAGGAGCACTTAACATTGTCATTATATATAGGCTATTTTACAAAATGAACAGGAACACAGTATCTCATAAAATTAAATAACCATTTTAAAATAGTAGAACACAATTTGCAAAAATACGAAACTATGAGGATGAAAAACAGCTCAGATATGATAAACATCCACAATAGAATATTAACCTAATTCTAGTCTAGGATAATAGCCGCTGTAAATGGGCATTGTCAAAAAAAATTATTAAATTAATATGAAACAATTTATATTTAAATGTCAACTGCCTAATAATAATAATAACACACTAATGAAGTTGTAGAGCAGTTTTGTCAGAATTAATACCTACTAAATAAAGATTTTGAGGCAATGTCAAAGGATTCACCGTAAAGGAGCTTCGTCAACCTATGTGTAGTTAATAATTAGAGTAGATGTGTAAGATTTTTGATGGTGATATCAGTAACGACTTATTATCGAGGGCATCTTTTACAGTATACTAGGTTGTACTGATCAAAATATTTTTTGTATCAATTTATAATGTTTCAAATAGAGTTCTCTGATACCTAGTATCTGAAAGCTTGTTGTAAAGGTTTACTGCATTACAGGAAATTAACCCTTTGATATCTCTTTGAATTTTTGTGAAGGAAATCGAATACAGCTAAGTACAAAAAAAATTTATGCAAATATACCTTTAGTTCGGTTTTGTGATTTTTTATGCAGCAGGGTTCGATAAACTCTTATAAAAATTAGTGAAATTGCAATGGAGTAAATCAACAACCCAATATATCCAGCGAAATAAAGTGAAATCGAATCAGTAGCTATACTTTATCACAGATGGCGCTATCTCACTAGCAACAGATACCTCTATCACACTAGAGCGGTGTTCAAAAAAGAGGATTTTTTTCTCTAGCATATGTCCCAATTTGAGGCAACTTATAGTCATGTAATAATAACTTGGGTACATTGAATATAGTGCAATGTACATTGTCTTTTCTAGTAACATAATATGATTTATTAATAAAATGTCATCTCACCTCCTATTCCAGTCACGAGAAGCGAAATGAAAATTTATAATAAGTTGATGAAGTTTCACATTATAACATGTAAAAGAAAAAATATTTATAAAGCTCAATCACATAGAAGCAATGTTCACGCATTTTATTTTTACACGCGATGTATTTTCAAAGTATACAGTATTGACATTGGTAATCTGTGGTTTAACCGAGTAGGTTCCTGAAGTAGTGAAGCGGTGTAGGAGAGGACATGTGACATAACAGAACTGTCGCGTGATTACTAATAATGAATACATTTCTTAGGATATTTACAAGTTTGTATTATTTCGTATGACAGTATAAAACAAATTAATACACTTTAATGTTAATATGTGGTGAGCTAAAGGTGGGAGGGGGAGAAAGAGGTTTTTCGGTTATGTCTCGGAAACGGTGGACTTTATAAAAATATGTTCTTTAAGCTAATAAAATTCACTACAATTTTTTTCTATACATATTTGTGGAATTTTCTACGGTTTTCGAAATATACGTCATTGAAAATCAATAATTTTCGAAAAACAGTCATTTTTACCTCATTCTTCTTGTCAAACATTTGCTTCTAATGCCTTCTACGATCGATTTTCAGAACAATTTTTAAAAATAATATTAAATTTACTCCAAAATTATGTAACTTTATTTACTTTATTTTTAACTAATCAAAAGTTATAAAAGGTAAATGGCAGTTTCAGTGTCGCTTCAAATCTAAAGGTAATAATAATTAAATATATATTATTGAATTATAGATTTCATTACGATAATTTTGTGCTCGTTAGCATTTTTCTATCAACTATATTCGCACGTCAAATGTACAAGAAACATACGCAATGAGTACGCACAAATCTTACATAACGTACAATCGCGACATTATTTACATAAGGATTCTGAACCTATACAATATAAGTTCAGTATGGGAGCATTTTGGCCTTGTATACTTTCAAAGTACATACATGCACACGCAAAATTTGTCTTGAAATAAATACTGTAGCATATCATGCCGGTATAATGTGACACCTCATAATTTTGTATTGTTTAAAATTGCATAAAGCTGTTGTGCATATAGTATATGTGCTAACTGAATTGGGAAATAATAAAAATGCATATGTGGGAATTAAGCCAGATCACAAACCGAAACCAACATGGTAGGCAATGCAATGCGACACAGTGACTCGCTGGGAGCTGTACCTTAAGATCACTCTCGAGCGTCTTGTCGTAGAGGCGCTCATATTCCCTCTTGATGGTCCCGAGGTCGATCTCAGCGCGAGTTGCTATGATGCGCACGAGTGCTGCGTCGTCGGTGCCGGCGCCCTGCATGGCGTTGCGCAGACGTTGCGCGAACCAAGCGGCGGGGCACTCCACGCACTCCACTGCAAATCGACACGCACACGCGATCGCTCACCTTGATCTCACTGGCCAGGGTTTTGTCGTAGAGGCGCTCGTACTCCCGCTTTATGGCTCCCAGATCGATCTCGGAGCGGCTGACCACAACGCGTATCAGCGTCCGGTCGTCAGTGCCGAGCCCCTGCATGGCACTTCGCAGCCGCCGCGCAAACCACGCCGCCACGCACTGTACGCACTCGACTGCAACGGCACTTAACTAATTCTAATCTCTGTACAATTTATGTCGGTGCATGATTCCTTGGTCCTTTGGTATGCTCAAAATTATTGGTTTTCTATTAACAGCTATTTAAATACAACAAAACAAAAAAAAACTAAATGGTTCTACTATTTCATGCAATCAATACAATAAAATAGAAGATCTAATCCATTGGTTTGTGGAATGCGGTCGGGCGAAAATTTTGAAAGAAAAAAATATTTTGAAAAGACGTCATATTAAATTAGTGGAATGTTAGTCCCAGCTCTTGTTTGGAAATGCAAAGATATTGTTTTTGAAAAATCTTTTAGAATAGGGGTAGACTGAACGGAATTTTGTGAAAATGATAACCATACCGTACGTGGAACAATCAAAATTCCGAAAAAGCCGAGAAGTAGCAACATTGTAATCCGACATTGAGAAGAGGAGGAACTAGAAACCAGAGTTGGATTTTATTGTCCACACACGATAAGGTAGCGCCCACATACCTAGCTAAACTAAAAAAAAAGAGCGGTAATGAGAAGAATATGTAAATAATCATAATATCCTCTCGACGTACCTAATACGAGGCATGTTTTTTAAGTAAGTACCGTTTTGAAATTAAAAAAAGACTTGCAAAGATATGGCAATAATTTAATTTTTACATGGAAGCCTGTAACTTAATCTACTTTTCTACATAATTTCCGTGAATATTGAGGCACTTGTCATAACGTGGCACCAGTTTTTGAATACCCTCCTCATAAAATTCTGCCGCCTGACAACCACGGTATCACAACTGTTTTGACTTTGTTATCGTCTTGAAGACGCTGACCGCCCAGGTGTTTCTTCAAGTGCAGGAACAAATGGTAGTCGCTGGGCGCCAGATCAGGGCTGCATGGAGGATAATCTAGAGTTTCCCATTGAAAATCTTCATTAAGGACCGAAGGACGCCCACTCCGTTCTTCATCGTGCACATTTGTGCAGCCATCTTTAAATGCTCTCACCCATTTCCTTACCATTCCTTCACTCATAATGTTTTGTCCGTAAACTTCACAGATCTCACGATGAATATCGATCGATTTTACGCCTTTAGCACTAAGAAATCTTATAACAGCCCGTACTTCACAATCGGCGGGACTCACGATTGTCGGAGGCATCTTAAATACTCAGTAAACAACGCATAACAATGAAGAATCAGACTGTAATGGCGTCAGTGCGTAGACAATAGATGTAGGTAACCAGTGCGTATGCGCGGAACGCCGACCGTAGCGCTGCGGCGGCGGAATCGCAAAACGGTACTTACTTAAAAAACATGCCTCGTATTATAACACAGTAGAAGTCGAAAAAATAGCAGATAATAATTATTGTATGGCAAAAAGTAGTGATAACCAACCTATAGCAGAAAGTGCGTCTTTAAGCTCCCCATCCAGTTCAGCCTTGATGGCCTGCTCGATGGTGTGGCCTGAGATGTTCTTATATTCCTCAAACACCAGACGCAGCTGAGCGAAGCTCCCGTGGGCTAGAATCTGAAGTCATCACAAACTATGTTAACTAATGTTTATCAATAAAGGTTATGTCGTTTTCTAACTCATGAGAGATAAGTGCCATCGAATCCTCATAGTGGTCAAACATGTTTAACAGTCAATGTAATGGGATGTGTCACGCATTATTTTTGTAAATGGCGCTCTCGGCAATGGTACCTTTGCAAATTGTGACATTAATACTTTGTGAATATATCTTATTATTGTGGAAATAATGTGTTCAACGCTATTAGTGACTCAATTAAAAGACGTGTTACGTAAGCGGAAAGCATCACTGAAAGGAAAAAAGGCTGATTTGATAGAGAGGGAGTAAGAGATTGTAATAAATAATATCTCGTTGAAATTAAGTTTTTCAGCAATCTTACATATTATATCGTGCTTTCTATACTTTTGTATTTGATTGTAGATTGGAGTATTATGAACGCAATTGTAACTTTATTCTTCAAAGCCTTTTCCCAAAGTTTAAGACATTTCGTGTCTGTTGAAAAACTATGGGCTCCTAGATTTTTACATTTTAAAGCTGCAGCACTGAGGCATTATCCCAATCTTAGATATGTTTAAAAAAAATTACAACTATTGTATGAAACTGACTGTTCGATTCAATGCCATCGCTCATACGCCATCTGGTAAAAGAAAAGGGCAGTGACACACCCCATTGTTCGCAACGCCAGTCCCGCACGAGTCCTACATGCATGCAGTCATGTTCTAACTAATCCTTAGCTGTAAATTGATCCTCAACTTGACAAACCTGTCTAACAGACTTCAATATTGTTGGTAAGAAAGCAATTGATATTATTTTTTTTATACAACACTCAAAGGCGGATACTATTGAGATAATACCTTGTTAAAGATTTCCTCATCCGTGCCCCACTTGGATTCACCAGCGTCGTAGAGCTGCTGCGCCGCGTCTTTGGCGCGCTCAGGATCAACGGCGCCTTCGTCGTCACGCGCGCCCTGAAATCCGGACTACACTGGGGCTTGGACGCTGTCCAGGCCTTCGCGGCACCTCGCTGTTATGGCTTTATGACTTTTACATAGGGTTAAATTATGACTAGAACAATGTGTACTTCTACAGTGTAAATTATAAAGGAATATTGGATGCTTTCTATGCCTGACCGCGATGGCAAACCTACGGTACCGTTCCTAAGAAATTTTCTAATGGATTGTTTTATATCACCAGATAAGATACTTAATAAATTCTGGCAAAATAAAAGTGTTCTTTCGAGATCTCTATAACAAACAATCGTGGGCCACCTGCACACGGCGGTATGTGACTGAATGCCAATTATTTTTAGAATTATATACGATTATAGAGCGAAATTATTTTTGCAAGCGCGATTTTAATGTTCTATAACTTTTTTATTTGTAGAGATATTTTTAGATTGTTTCACACTTTTGTTTTATTTGGCTTAAATTTTAATAGCGAATAAAAAAATAAATAATGAATTTCTCTATTCTGTGAGTAATGTCGGTTCCTTTAGTTCTAGTTCGTCTGCAGATTGCTTATAAAAGTGTAATCTGTACCGCAGAGAAACTTCAAGCATAGATCTTACCATAGCACACTGAATGACTTTGTGGACAAGACTAACATTACACATATGTAATGAGGTTAATAATTAAAATTTACAGTCAAAAAGCGCGCCTTTAGAATTCGAGTTAGCGCAACCGTGGCGTTCCGTGAGAGAAAAATGAGAAAATACAATAGCCATGCTTACTACGGTTCTTCAATTCTACGTTAAAATTGGTACCTCCTTTGGATGGCTTTATGAGAGTACGAACGAGAAGAATACTAAAACGACTCAACGAAATTTCCTTAGTTCTCTCTACTACCTACGAATAAAATTATAAACTTTTAATGTATTTTATTTAGCCGCGAAATATTTGAATATAAAACTAAACAGGTTATGATGGGAACTGGACAACCAATCGAATTGAGTCACACTTTGACATTTGACACATTATGTTACTAGATTTTATTAAGTATGTGTTGTATTATTTGTGCTACTTAAATTTAGATAAATGAAATAGTAGTTCAGTGGCATAATAGTACATTATTTTTGTTTATAACCCTATACTCGCCTCTGTACTAAGGGTATATCACACTCAAAAATCATTTACTAACATATTAATGATCGAACAAAAAAAAAACAATTTCAGTTTTATAATGTAAAAAAACAGTCACAAAGTCATCACCGCAAGGTCTCTATTCGTTCGGCTTAAGCGAAAGGAAAGATTAAGAGTATAGTGGTCAATATCAAACATATACAGCCTGCCAATTCTTCACCCGTTGGTTCCGTTGGGTTGTATCTTGTGTAAAGTTTACACACTACAACTGTTTGATTGTTAGCACAGGTGTTAGTGTGACAGAAAAACCAAAATCAGCCAAAAGCACTTCCCGAAAAATCAACATTTCAATTAAACATATGCCTGATTTGTCTGCATAAATATCAGTTTACATTAGAATTAAAATTTTCCATGAGTTACATGCAAAGGAAAGTTATAAAATAAATTTACTTAGCTTTTTAAAAAAATAGTATGTATATAGTATAATATACAAACAATTCTTGAATACAAATATCATAGAGTAAATTAATTTGAGAGCAGCGTTTGGTTTTAATAGTCACAAATGTCAGTTCACAATATAAAAACATAAATGCTTTATCTAGGGTGGGTGATGGCCACAACTTAAATACAAGACATAAGCATATGTTATCAATTCCCAGGTTCAGGCTCTCAAAGGTTAATAATTCTTTCATGGGAAATTGTATCCGTTTTTATAATAAAATTCCAAAAGAAATGTTAGACTTGAATTCTAATCAATTTATAAAGCGAGTTAAAGTCCAACTCATGAAAAAAGCTTACTATTGTATTACCGAGTATTTAAATGATAAGTGCGCATGGACATCATTGTAATAGTTGTAAGACTTTAAATTAAAAAAGAAAAAACAATTAAGAAAAACATATATTTAAATAAAATAAACATAGAGGAGTTTCTTGCCGGTTCTTCTCCTCCTAGTTTTTTAACCGGTACCTAATCAATTTTTACGACTTTCAATAAGTGTGTGCAAACATCTTATATTGAATAAAAACTTTTTGAATTTTGAATTTTATCGAAGTGACGTTTCGCATTTTTGGTGGGTTGAAACCAGTGCGCTGGGATTTCTTGGGGCTGAAGAGCGCCGCGCGGCGACCTTGAGGACTGAAACTTGAACTAAAACTCCCCACCATACACCGGCTAGCTATAGTATGAGTGATTAAACGGTAGATGCAGGAGAAGGCTTCTAGTCAATTCATACTTTTATGACAAATATGCTAATCAAACTAAGCTAGATTAGTCTAAATTAGTTGTTATTTTAAGTGTTCTTGTTATTAAGAATTCCAGATTGTTAGATCTTGGTGCTAATAAGGTCGAGACCTTGCCTTAACTGAGATCAGCCAATTTTAAGGTTAATCCATAGAACTATATTAATATACAACACATCCTGAAATCTAATGTGGTTTACTTTAGAGGGCTGCTGAATTTTCACAAGGTGCTCCTTTTGCTGTGAAATAGTAAATTTTTTTTCTAACTTCCTAATTAATTATAAATGTTATACCATTTTTAAAAGGACATTGATTTTTTTTAATTTTTGTTGTTATTGACCAACTTAACTTAGCACATTTATTTTGCAAAATAAACTGTCTAGAAAATATAAGTTATCTAAAAACTAGAAAAGCATTTCTTTAACGTGAAAACAATAAATGTATTGGAAACTTATCTGATTACATTTAATAATTGGGTTTATTTGCGACTAAAGCAAATAACAAAGACAAAATACCACCTTCTGCAGCAGTGGCACTCAACACATTGATCTGTGATGGTGATTTTTACGATATTCATAAAAGTGTCCATATCTCAAAAGCTATTCAACATTTACAAAGGTCATGTTTAGATATTCTAAGAGTGAGTTAAAGGTCACGGATTCAATTCCCGCCCGGGACAAATATTTGTGTGCATGAACATGTCTATTTATTCCATGTTTAGGTGTAAATTATCTATCTATGTATATATATATGTTTAAAGAATAATCAAGTTTGTATATCAGTTGCCCAGTACCCATAAAGCAAGCATTACTTAGTTCGAGACTATTAATATTATTCTGGCGAGTTATGAGCTAGCCTACAAGTTCTCAATGGTAGACATTGGATTTCAGGAGATGTTATGTATAAAACCTCAGATGTTTTATATCAAAATAAAACAATTTAGCATGCTTCTCATCAAGCAAAGGACAGCGAAAGTAGACTCACCGTAACAATAAGTGTAAGGAGTCGGCGGAAATCGCCTGATGTCTCCGAACACATGTGTTCTGCAAGTGGCCGGTTGTACACTGCAAAATTACATCATGGGTTTGTTTAAATATCAGGGTATTCTTAATTCACATTAAAATACATACTGCAATCATAATTTATATGAGAACAATTTAGAGAAGGATAACTGATATACATATATTAAATATTTTACGTCATTTATCCGCGCGTAGTATCCTAATAGTACATTATGATGCAAGTACGGTAAGCTGCATATCATAGTCGAGGTGTTTATAGGCACGAGACGAAGCCGAGTGCTTATAATAAACCGATGATTATAATAGTCAGCTTACTGAGAACTAGCATCATACGACGTGTTTCAATACAATTGCGATTAAAATTAGGTAAATACTTGAAATGTAATAATGGCGGGAGCTAAGGGCGCGAGCAGGTTGCTTTTCGCGGTTTACGCATGCATTACAAACAGAATGCTCATGTATTGAAAAGTCTGTTTTTATGACAGATTTTTTTATTAAAAATAACTTCAGTACACAGTGCGCCTGTATATTGTTCAAATGTTTATTTTATGGAAAATCCAAGCCGCAGCTTATTGGTCAGTGTGTCACGATAACTAGCCAGGCAGTGAATAAACCTTATCCCAAATTTCGCGACATGTTGCCATTCGATTTCGACTTCGAAATTTTGAGAAACAACATATCCCAAGATTGTGCAATGTAATATTTAGTCATTTCCTCTTGACCTGGGCAATTAAAATTTTGCACACATATGTGGATTGAATGAAATGCAATAATCTGATGACCAGGTTGTGTTGATGCAGCCAAGATGGTCTCCTCACAAGGTAAGTATTTAACAGTTAATCATATCAAGTTGAAATTTTACAAGCATGTATAATTTTGTAGTCTATATAATGTCTTGAATGATGAATTTAATATACATCACCAGAGTTACGTCTCATTTAAAAGAGCTTTATCCAAATTACAAATGTTTTCTTTCTTTTTAAATATGTCGGTCGTTTTTTGTGTTCATTACTTGATTTTTACTATGTACTATTTTACATTGCCGTATATAGCTATTAAGGTCAACAGACTCGCCTCTATTGTATTTTGTATACTTTATATATTTACCTATTTCTAAGTTTGTTAACTGTTGCTGTATCTATGTAATAAATAAACAAATAAAATTTAGATGACAATCAATATAGTACTGTCCAGCTGATCTAATGTTGGAGCTGGAAGATGGATAAGAGAACCTTTCAGTGGCTGCTAGTAACACTGTCTAGTTTGGGTGCCTCAGATTTAGCTTCACAAGCACTTTTCATAGCACATGGATATGAAGGTCTGATGATGGAACTAGAAGTTGGATAACAGAATCCTTTAATGACTACTGACAAATACAAGTCTGGTCTCATGGAATTTGTCTTACTGAGCACTTCTCACTGGCCATAGTAATGATCTTCAGATGTTGGAGCTGGAAGGTAGACAACCGAACCCATCAATAGCTACTAGCAAAGTCACAGAGTTTGGACTCATTAGAACTGTCTTTATGAGCACTTTTCATAGTGCATTGTGATGAGGGTCTGATGATGGAGCTTGAAGGTGGATAACAAAACTCTTCAATGGCTACTAATAAATACATTGAGTTTGAGTTCATTAGATTTGTCTAGCCGAACACATGATGACGAGACATAATCCGTCTTCTCATAAAAATACACTATGTATAGAAAATGAAATAATAGCTGTTTATTTATTACTATGACACATCAGCATCTGAAGATATTTGACTGAAAATTCGCACATTTCAAACACGCTCCAGAGGCAAAATTGTTAAATGTGGTTCAATGCAAGAAATAAAAATGCTGGGCATGAATTCAAATTATACCATTTGTGGTATAAACCACAAAATACAAAGACCTATACAAAGTATATATATATATTTTAAATTTGGGAATGGAACAGTTATGCAAAAAGATTGGAACTTGCAGGGAAACAATTGCCAGCAACAGCAAGAAAGCGGGATTATAATGTGGTTAGTGCAAGCATATATATTCTGTGGTGCGGGGAAAGTGTAAGTGCGACAAAAATAAAAGTAACCAGACTGTGAAAGGGGCCTGACTAAACCTCTAGAAAATGTATAAATACTATAGTAGGTATATTTTGTGTAGAAAGCAGACAATTAACAAAATACAATACTGAGTTGCAATATTAACCATGACCAAGCTACATTATTATTTTTCTTTTTAAATTTATTTGATTAATAATTTCATAATTTATAATTGTGACTAGCGACCCGCCCCGGATTCGCACGAGTAACAGAGTATATATGCCATAGTTTTTTTTTGTCATAGTGTCGTACCTGCTTTTTGCGGCGAAATTTGGATTAGATTTAATTAGATTTAAATGTAACGTAAGTTGGGGTATTTTATTTGCAATTCTGTAAATATTTGAAAAAGTAAAGATTACATCATTACATATTATAAAATAAAGTCCGCGCCGCGTCTGTCTGTCTGAACGCGGTAAACTCAAAAACTACCGAACGGATTGGCATATGGTGGACACCAATGGACGGAGTGATTCAAGAGGAAGGTTTATGTGTATAATTCATCAATGTTTTGTGCAAGTTATTTGAAATATGACGATTATTGTTTAAGGCGTCTGTTTTGTATTGTTTAGTTTTTCTTTTTTTCTTTTATAAATGTCATCCTCCTTTCCTCTCCTTTCGTTAAATTGCTGTGCCCTGACGGGATCCGTATTGATGTTATAAGTTTAAATTTAATAACTTGTTAGACATAGGGAAGTAATAAACTTCTGAATCACAATTTAGTATTGAGTAGCGGTTCTGTCAGTTAGTGGTAGAAAATTTTTAAATATTTGTCACAGGCGTTTTGGACGAAAACCAAGTAACGTAAAAATTTGTAATTTTGCATAATGTTAAGATTTGCTAACACGCACATAACTACATATTATAAAATATAGTCCCCCGCCGCGTTTGTCTGTCTATTTGTCTGAACGCGATAAACTCAAAAACTACCAAACGGATTTGCATACGCAAATCCGTAGTTGACACCAATGGACGTAGTGATTCAAGAGGAATATTTATGTGTATAATTAATTAATGTTTTGTGGAAATTTGTTGAAATATGACGATTATTGTTGAACAAGTCGGAAAAAATCAAGTCTTCTTCTGGGAGCTTTCATCGAAACAGCTGCCTAATCCCCTTGAGATATAACAAAATAATGTATGGAGGGATTGTTCCTCTTTCATAGGACTAAAGAAAAGTCAGCGATGGCATATGTCTATTTTTTGAGGATAGTTTACTATAACTATTTTTGTTTAAAAAATGGTGTCATTTGATGTGGTAATTGGAAAGCAATTTATGCGGATACAATAATAATCATTATCAAATTAAATACGTTATTCACATTCAGCATTTCATGCACATTACGATTGCACTTTACACAATACAATTTAAATTAATATCTTAGGAATTATGGCGAAATAAATACTATCTCGCGCCGCGCCGAGCGTGTGCTTTCATACCGGCGCGCGGCGCGACACGTAAACTTAGGCAGAAGTTATCAATGTTATACAGAAAGAACATTTTAGTTTGTTTTTATGTTTATATTGTTAATTTTTCAAATATATACAAAATTGGAAATAAAATACATTAAAAATACTCCAAATACGATGAACTTATATAACATTTAAATCTAATCCACATGTACGACGCAACAAGCAGATACGACACTACGACAGAAAAAAGAAACTACGGCATACATGCTCTGCTACCCGTGCGAAGCCGGGGCGGGTCGGTAGTAATACATAAAAACCAACTAAAATATTTATTTCTATAATACAACATTGATAACTTCTGCCTAACTTTACACCATGCGTGTCGCGTCGATATGGGGACGCCCGGCCGCTTGTTTTTATTTCGCGATAATTTCTAAGATATTAATTTAAATTGTTTGGTGTCAAGGGCAATCGTAATGCGCATAAAATGCTGAAGGTAAATAACGTATGTAATTTGATAAAGATTAATATTGTATCCATATAAATTGCTTTCCAATTACCACATCATATGACACCATTTTTTTAAACATATAAAAAGGTGTAGTAAGCTATCCATAAAGGAAAGATATATGCCAACTTGGACTCAAGGGCGGATCTAGGGTCATGGGAGCCATGATGACCACCCCGGTTGAGTGTAGCCGACCACTGATCGTTTTTCTAATCTTTTTGATTTTAGTGGAATAAATGCTTTGTTTGATGGCAAACACATAAGCGAACGATACGCATAATACGACTATGTGCTGTTATTATAATTTATAGGATGCGCTAGATCCTCTAATATGATACATATTATTCGCACGATTTAAGTTTGATATTGCCGCGCCAGCGTGGTCGTGTGTTCCGCGCCTTGCGCTGCCCAATGGGTTAAAACTCGAGTTTCATGTACATTCAAATACTTTTTATCTTAAAAATAGCATCCAAAATTAACGAAGACACAACTGACGTCGCAGAATTTTTTTCATTAAAAATTATAATGGAGGTAGCATTAAAAATTTCGTTTTAGGTGGCGTTTCTACGAATTATTTTGGATTTTTCGACATGGTTCACGAAACTGTCACAGGCGCGTTTTTTTTTTCACCAAATAAAATTATTTTTCTGACATGGTTTCGTCCTAGAATATCAAATAACGTACTTAAATGTATAATTATATTACGACTGACAAGCACTAAAAGCACAGAGCATAATATGCATCTTATTAAGGAGATCAGTAGATATTACCATTTGAAGTGAGCTTACTTAAGTATACAAATATTATTTAAAACTGAAATAAAACTAACCAACAAGAAATGAGAAAGTTTTATATAACTTAAATTATCTACGAAGAAAACACATTCATTAAAAATTAAAATAATAGGAATAAGTACAAAAATGTAATCTAGATTCTATTCTTCATTCATTCAATCTAAAGCTAAAAAATGTAACTTGAAAACAAAAGAATAAATAAACTGAATGATTTTCGGAATCAGAGTCTAAATATCCTGTATCGTGAAATACAAATTCAGGTTTTTGAAGATTAAGCAACTCCAAGGTTTCAGGAAAAATCAGTGTCTTTTCTTTACTTTGTTTAATTTTGTTTCCAAATAATATATGTTCAAGCAGGTCTATTTCAAACGGTAATATCTACTGATTTCCTTACCTGAAATGCATATGCTAGGTACTTTTAGTTCTTGTCAGTGTTAATGCATATATTTCAAATACGTCATTGGTTATTCTAGCAAGAAATTATGACAGAAAAACATTTATTTTTTATTTTTTGGAATAATCCAATAATTAATTCTAAAAGAAAATAGTGTACAATCGGATGATAATTGAGATATGTGACTTTTTATGTCAATTGCAAAATTTTCAGCAAAAAATCCCAAAGCACCACACAATGTGAATGAACTATACCCAAAAAATTCTCGTTTTCGACTACAAATTGATGGTTCTACCGAGTGTCAATTTTGTTTGGTTTATGAAATATTTATTTTTCAAGTAAAAATTATTTTAATTAAAAAAAAAAACTACAGATTCAGAAAATTTTATACCTACAATCATTAGATAGGAGATACAATAGCGTATACACAGAAAATTTTTGTGAGTCTCACGTACCTACTACTTAAGAAAATGTGATTGATATTGAATTTGTATTTTACTTATTTGCATCGGAATTCTGCCTCATGGGCATCTGATTTTTATAATAATTGAAAACCCACACTATACACTGCTCACACTTATAGAATCAAACACTTACCTCATGGGATATGGAAAATATCTTCAAATTAACAGTTTTACAGGTTTGTTTTTCTTTTTTCTTTTCATTTTTGTACAGGGTTGTCTCTTTCTAGGTAGAAAAAAACGATGTAGATATGTTACAGTTTTAACATCAGATTTAAATAATTCACCTAACTAATTCAAACTATTTCATTTGGAAATACCAAATACAAAGTACTAGATATAAATACTTATAAGTATATGCAACTTCAGACCGGATGACATAAGTTATTTTACTACTGTTGTTATCCGTGATTTTGACCGCGTCAACTTCAGGTTTTGTTTAGTTATATTACTTTGACAATAAATAATACAATAGTCAATCTACAGATTTAAGTAAGCTTTACAGGCTGAAGATCAAATTTAAACAAGCATTTCGATAAAATAATTTTGTGACAGCTCTATTGGTCGAAAATATTGTATTATTTCGGTATCCCATTATATTAGTGTGATTTTTTGTGTGCAGTGTTGGTTTTAAATTAATATAAAAATCAGACGCTAATACGGCAGAATTGTATGAAAAAAATTTAATGCTAATTAAAAAATTAATCAATTGTTACATTTCTTTATGTACCAGAGACTCACAAAAACTTTCTGTGGATGTGCTGTTGTATCTCTTATCTAAGAATTGTATAAAATCTTCTGAATCTATAGTATATTTTATATAGTATTTTAGTATTTATAGAATTTACTTTCTGTTTTTCGGCAAGAAAATTTCGCGTACTTTGAAATTTAATATTTATCTGAGATTTCATAAACTAAACAATATTGACTTGAATAAAGAATTTCACTGTTCATTTTATAATCTTAAGCACCGTCGATTTGTGGCCGAAAACGAAAATGTCATTACAGGATTCACGAATCCTAATAGTTTCACCACCCATGTTGTGCAGTGGAACCACGAAAATTTAAAAATCCTGCTGGACGCACTGATGGAACTAAGTGGTAGGACCAACAGTCCTTAACGGATCATTCCTCTTGTAGTCATCTTCTTCATAATTTTCGTCGAAAAAAATTATTTTATTAGTTGATTAAAATTATTTTGACATATAGTAATAATTTTGATTCATTATTGTAATCAAATTGGAGCTTATCATGACTACACCTCGACTATGTGACCCCCCCTGACTTTAAAGCTGGATCCACCATTGCTTGGACTTTTCTTTAGTTCTATGAAAGAGGAACAATTCCCATTACTACATTGTTTTGTTATATCCCGTACATTGTTTTGTTATATCTCAAAGAGATTAATTTGGCAGCGTTTTTGATGCGATTTTGATGAGAGCTCTCAGTCGTTTTTATTTTTCTAACGTCTTCAATGATCATCGTCATATTTCAACCAATTAACACAAAATGTTGATGAATTATACACCTTTTTAATCACTCCGTTTATTGGTGTCTACAGCATGACAATCCGAATTGATTGTTTTTGAGTTTATAGCGTTCAGACAGACAGACGCGGCCGGGGACTTTCTTTTATAATATGTAATGATATAGCATGTGTGTAAGTCATCAAATGGTAACTTAGACCAAAAAATTATCTACAATAAATCTTTAGGTAGGATGTTTTTGTCCGTCAATAATTTGGCAGCATAACATTGTTACATAATGCAATAATACTAACATCTTTCGTAAGCTTCAACAATAGCAGCAATCTCCTTTTTAGTGCGGGTGCAGAGGATCTCTACGAGGGTGTGTTCATCAGTGCCAAGGCCGTCCATGCACTTGTGCAACTCCTTGCACAGATACTCTTCAGGTGGCAGCATCAGAGCCACAATCACATCCTCAAAATTACCCCCCAGCTCACTTTTCAAGTCTTCTATAATGTCCTGCAAATATTTTAATTAAATGATAGAAAGAAAACAAATATCTTCTCAATCCCAAGTCAAATATAAAATGTTTACTAGTGCAACAGGTAGGTAACTCCAAGGTAAGCAACAAATCTATATGATAAAAAATGTAAAATCCATACAATTGAGATTGGGTTTCTTAAGAACAAGGAAAATTGCTGCACTTTTGTGTTTTTTGTCAAGATTGGATATAATTTCATTAACACATAACAAATAACATTATTCAACTTGTGTTCAACATGTTCTATAATTTCACCAGTGGGTGAAATTATAGAACATGTTGAACACAAGTTGAATAATGTTATCTGTATGCAAATTAATTGATGAAGTTAAAAAACTTTTGAAATATTGAATCAACATTGACATTATGCTCTTTGGTATTTTGGAGAGTGGGCATGATGGTTATAGATCTATAATTATCAGCAATTCAACATAAGATTTATCTCCTTATACATAGGCCATATTTTAATTAACTGATTAACCTTTTATTTTCCATATATTTACCGTTTACATCTTCAATATAAACATTTGACTGCTACAGCACCTTTCATATACAAGTGATCAACATAGTAAAACAAAGTATATATTTTATCTTTTACTTCTTGTTTACTTTTTCTTTTTCATCTATGTATTTCATTACTATTTTGTTTATTTGATTATTGTCGTAAAACAGAAATATCAATCAAGTGAATGTGACTACATTCACTTGTCAATCTTGTAGATTATTTGGCTATTAGTCTCCCTAACAACAATAAATAAATAAAATAAATAGTACAACTATGTTTGTAAGAACAGATGTATAGCCGCCCTTACGTATTATGTACATAAGGGCGGGCTATACATAAGTTCTTCATATTCATCAGCCCATTTTTACCCCACTGCAGGGGCTTAGGCCTCCCCTAAGGTGAGGGGGCTTGGAGCTTAAATCCACCACGCTGCTCCACTGCGGGTTGGAGATTGTAACGACCGCCATCTATTAACAGCGCCCGGGACCGACTGCTTAACGTGTTCTCCGAGGCACGGAGTCAATGATAGTTATGTACTAAGTCAGAAAAAACTCATTGGTACACGCCCAGATTCGAAGCATGACCTTATGGCCTTATAAATTTGAGACAGGTTTGTTGTGCTTTGGGCTATCACGATACATCTGTTCACATCACATACATCTGTACGGGTCAGCGTAATTCGGTATACCCGGGCGGTACAAACCGAATACGTGTGGAGGGTAAAACGTTCGGCCTGCCCGAAACAGCCCGAATGATGGCGTTATGTCGCCCGACAAAACGAACACTAATATACGGCTTGGATTGTTCGGCTTTTGATGAAAGAGTTATCTAGTTTTATCCAAAACGTGGAACGACGAAGACGTGTTGTTCTATGCAGTTTTTATAAATTTATAATATATATACAGTATGGATACTAACCGTCCAGAGGCCCATTGTATTTAAAATCTGCTGGTATTCAATAACAATTTCGTCGAAGAAACTATATTTTTATTTGTTATACTACTTGGTTTACAAATGACCACGCAATCCTAATTGCACTATGACCGCTGATTGATTAATCGACCGCGTGCGTCGATTAATTAGTCGCATTTTTACCGTGACCGAGTAAAGCTTGTGCCTCGAGTCGGTGACCTTGAGTGTTTTTGACATCAGCGGTTTGCAGTTTATCGTGGTTTTTTCTTAATGCAGTTTATCGTTTATAATTGTGCCACGAGCATCACGGGGAGATAAGTTAATACGAACGCCGACGTTGATAACTCTGAATTAAACAATAGCGTTTTCTGTGGATTATTGTGACTTTGTGGTACACCATTATGAATGAATCATTCATCGTTCCTGGTGTGATTTACAAAACCGAGGATTTTTGGTAAGTTTAATGAACATTATTTTGTGTGCGCGCGCGCGGACGCGTCATAAGTAGTAGTAGGTATGACGTAGGTAGCCGCCGTGTGTTTACGATTCCATGGTTTGCTTTACGTTACGCGTGCGCTGTACAGGGTTGACGAGACTGGAAATTAATTCCTTTTTTTATGTTTTTCATTTATATTTTTTCTTGCACCTGTTGTCTAAAGCTCAAGAAAACAATCTGTACCTACAACCTGCTGATTTTGGGACAAACAAATGATGATATCCATACTGTATATAACGTCCACTATATAATTAATTTCTTGAGTTCCACAATAAATTAAGTGATCTTATTTTGATAAATTGAATAGTTATTTCTTCTGACCACTCTATATTGACGTTCATTTGTTATTACAATGATTCAATCATTAATAGTATTAGTATGACACGTTTTAAGGAGAAAAGCAAAACGCAATCCGAATTGTACCGATGGCCTCGTTTTGCGTTGCGTTTGGGTTGCGTTCGCCAGGCCCGGGTGGGACAAACCGCCCGGCCTGTGCCGCGCGTATTCGAATAAGTGTAGTAGATACATTGATCTACCATTTTTTAACAGGATACGAAGTCGCCTGTGTAAAGGCGAAACAAAACCGTCCGTATCGTGCCGTATGTTGCGAATTACAGTTTGTTACCTCATATATACCTTTTTTTACATGAATCAAGAAAATTGTGCTCTATTCGTAACACTTATGACATATATTCGCATTATAAAATTGCAATATAAGACCTTTTAGAATTCACTTTTTAGGACGGAACTTTTTTTCATGGAGCATGGAAATTGAGCTCTATTCAAAACGCTTATGACATATATTCGTTGAGAAGAATTCTAATATGAGACGTTTAAGAATAGACTTCTTCGGACCAGCTGCGCCGCGTCCACCGCGCGTGGGTCGCATCGGGTCAGGTCAGTCCTTACGAATACTTATTACAGGTCGGACGTGTCACACTGTTTACGAGAATACTTATCGAAAATACGATATTCAGCTCTTTTTTACGTTTTTAACGAGTAGTTTAACAAATTTTCAAGACACAAGTCGACATCGCGCACGTTTATTCGGCGCTAAGGCTTTACATTGACTAAAATCCGGTTGGAGGACTTATTGCATTTTGGATGATTTTCTGCGCGGACACTTTAGAATGCGGGCAGCCCATCTAGTTATATTGGTACATCGATGAGTAGATAACACTGCCCGGCTTTGCCGAATGAAAACAAAAGCTGAACCGAATGTGCCGACCCGAATAGATGTATAGCTGCCCTAACTAAAATAAATATATGAATTAATTTCCTCACCCTGCCATACTCGCGTGTGAAAGCCTGTGAGATGGCTTGACGCTGGATGTTCGAACGTGTTGTGAGGATATCAATGATTGCTTGCTCATCCGTGCCAAAACCTTTCATGGCAGCGCGTAAGGCTGCTGCATCTTCGGCAGCATTAAAATTGGCAACTCCCACCACTGTTGGCTCTCGCTGAATAAACGTAATATAAAGGAATATAAATATATTTTTGTAAATTAAAGTATATTTTGGTAGTTTTACAGATCAATGTGACTAAAAGTTATATATACATTCAGGCTGAAGGGGAAAGGATGACGGAATGTCCTGCAACAAATATTTATTAAGAGAAATTTAAAAATATAAAGCTTCTTAGTGGTTCTTTTAACGTAACAGTATTTAGTATAATGTACCTATGGAACTTGTCAAAACAAACCGAATGAGCGCAAACTCGAATGGGCTACTAGTGACCGTTAAAGAGTTCCAATGTGCACTTCCTAACTCTATCATCAGACTATCGTTACCTGGTTGAAACTATCAAAATGTTGTTATTGTCACAGGAACTCAATGTGTGCAAAGTTTCATGAGAAGCGGTTTAGTAGAAGTTGAATAGATTTGAAAAGATAAAAAAAGAAAACTTATATACTAGTGAAACTAAATAAATCCGTATAATTAGAGTTTGGACCGACATAATAAGTACCTAACAGGAAAATCTAGGCAATGGATGAGGTCAAGGTTACACCCAGAGCAGCGCCCTAATTCTCAATATTGAAACTGACGTCATAGGAAACGTTTAAGTTATTTAACAAGTTGTAGGTAGATAGGTAGCACATACCTCAAATGACATTATAGGTACCAATGTATTGTCCACACCACCCAAGTTATAATGTGAATCCAATTAGAAAGTTCACTTGGGTAGTAGAAACCTAAAATTAAAAAGCGACGCAGTATTATGTGGTTGATTTATAAAATTAAACAACGAGAACAACGAACAATGTTGATCGGACCTTGTTCATTACATACATAAAGCCACAAACTATCTTATAGCAATATTAATAATGTAATGTAAATTAACATAAATAAACCTCAGAATAAATTAATAATACCTATGTTTCGTGGTATTTACAAAGTACTCTGCTCTGTGACTTGGAGTTTGGATTTTTTTTTTTTTTTGTTAATATTTTAACGGCCTTGGGATCATGCCCTTTTAGGCCTTTCGTATATTGATACATATTATGTAGTTATTTAAATTGTTTTTACGGTACTTTTTATGTATTTATATATCGGTAAGTAATTTTGCTTTTCTTGAAGTAAATCTTGTATTTGATATTCGGTAGGTGAGATATTATTGCAGATTTCTGAATTCATTACTAATCTTTGATTTTCAAATATTGAACAACATTGTAATAAATGTTTCAAATCAGCATTCTTTTCCTTACAATATTTACAATTATCCATAGAAATGATGTTTAGTCGTCTTAAATGGGCGGGTGTCTGACAATGGCCAAATCTCATTCGATTTATTGTAGTAATGAAATGTCTGTCAGCATTTTTAAAATGATAATACCATGGTTTGATTGGTAACTTGGGTTGTATAGCAGCATACCATTTTCCACAAACTTCATTTTTCTTCAAATAATAGTTCTTCCACAGTTCAGTTATATTATCTTTCACAAGCACATAATAGTCACAAAAAGGAATTTTAAGATTACAATCAAATTGCAAATTTATACCTTGAAAAGCTACAGTATCTACTTTTTCATTTCCTGTCACACCTTTGTGTGAAGGAACCCACATAAATTCAATTATTTTATTATGAAATTTGGTTAAATAGTGTACATGTTTACGTATAAGATAAACTATGTAATTACGTTTATAACAAAATTGATTAGAATTCAAACATAAAAGTAAACTCATACTGTCTGTGAAAATTATAAACTTATCAATGTTTGTAATTTTATATATGTACATAATAGCTTCATAAACAGCATATGCCTCTGCTGAAAAAATTGAACATATATTTGACAATTCAAAACTAATGGAATATGTCCGTTGTTGATCATAAAAAGCTGCTCTGACATGATCAGCCGTCTTACTTCCATCAGTGTACAATCGATAGTAACCATGTTTCTTCCCAATACATCGTAAGAAATCATATTTATTGTCTATTCTACTTATTGTTATATTTATTTTATATATTTTATCTGTATAAGTAGCCTGATAGCAAGGCCAACATTTAGACTGGTACAATTTTTTTTGAATAATTATTGTCACAAAGTAACATAATGGTTGAGAGATGTGGTAGTTGATTATTTATAATTTTCTCTGTTGAAATTAAATTATTTAAATTTAGTTCTAAATTAAATGGACATATTTTATTTTTGACAGTATCATTTTGCGATGACAATACTTTAATACAAAACTTTTGAGCAAACATTAATCTCCTGAGTTTTAACGGCATAATATTACTTTCCGCTTCCATGGCATGTATAGGAGTTGAACACATTGCACCAGTTATGATTCGCAGAGCTTTATTTTGTATTACATCTAATTTATTTAATTTTGAAGAATTGAAATAAGCCAAACAGCTATAGTCAAAATGACTTCGTATTATGTTCTTGTACAACATACTTAGGATGCAAGGATCTGCACCCCATGTTGTGCTTGCTAAACTTCTTAATATGTTTAATCCTTTTAATGCATTTTTACATATATATTCTATATGTGCAGATAGAGTTAATTTAGAGTCTAGTACCACACCTAAAAACTTTTTTTCTTTTACATAAGGTATGGCAATTCCACCATACTTAATCAAAAGGTCATCTGTCATTGTCAACTGATTTTGAAGTGTTTTTTTAGAAAAAATTAAAGCACTGCTTTTGTCTGGTGATATATCTAATTTTAGATGATTTTGGAAATAAATATGTAATTCAGTTAAGCCAGAATTTAGAGAATTAATAGCTACAGATAAATTTTTATGATTCGAACTGAGTAATAAATCATCAGCAAATTGAAGTAATTGTAAATTATTTAGATTAACATATTTGGCAATTTGTGAGACATACAAATTAAATAGTAGTGGCGATAAAGTTGCACCTTGCATTGTTCCTTTATACACTGATCTCGGCCCATAAATAATATTATTATGTTTTAAATACATAGTTCTATCATACAAAAAAGTGAAAACCCATTTTATAATTTTACCTGGCAAACCAATATCATATAAAATTTTTATTAAAATCTCTATGTTTACATTATCAAAGGCTCCTTTGACATCCAAAAAGGTACAAACAGTGTATTCTAAAGCCAACATAGAATGTTTTGTTTTTTCAATAAATGAAGTAAAACTATCACATGCACTTCTACCTCTTCTAAAGCCAAATTGTGTATCTGGTAAAATTTTGTTGCTTTCTATGTAAAAATCTAACCAGCATATTTTCAAAAATTTTTCCTAAACAGGATGATAAAGAAATGGGTCTATATGATGATGCATCTTTTTCAGATTTTTCTGGTTTCAGTATAGGAATAACACATTGTGTTTTCCATTCTAAAGGTATTATTAATTTTTCCCATAATTTATTGTAGACCTGTAGTAGAATCTGTTTAGCATTTTGATGGAGTTTTTTTATTAGTATATAAGGAATATCATCCAAACCAGGTGTTGTGTCTTTTCGACTAGATAATGAAATTGAAAATTCATCCCATGAAAAGGAACGAGTTAGCATCATATCTGGAGAGTTATCTGATTGTTTACAAAAATCGTCAATATATGATGTGTTAATGTGTTTTTCTAGAGGATCATGAGGTGCTATCTTATCCATAAAGTCCGGAATCCATTCATTACTTTTAACTAATTTGTGTGAATTAACATGTCTAAATTTTTTAATATAGTCCCAAATTCTAGATATTGGAGTGCACCTATGAAAAGATGAACACAAGACTTTCCAACTACATCGTTTTTGTTCATTTAGAAATTTTTTCTTATATGCATCTGCTTTTTTGTATTCAATAAAATTTTGTATTGTGGGGTATTTTCTATAATAATTTAACATTTCTTTACTTTTCAGAACCACTTTCAGGCATTCTTCGTTCCACCAAGGTACTGGTTTGTGCAATTTAGTGCTTCTTTCCCTATTAAATTATTTAGGTATACATTTGTATTTTATTTTATTAAGCTTGTCACAAAATAAATTGTATGATTCTAACGGATTTAATAAATCTAAATTGATGTCGTTAAATAAGAATTTTGATAATTCGTTGTATTTATCCCAATTGCCTTTACTATACAAGAATTTTTCTGGTAACTTTTTAGTTTCATAAATATTTGGTAAAATATCTATTTCTGTTATTGCGGGTAAATGGTAGCTTCCCATTGGGTCATCGTGTATATGCCAATTACACATTGATGCCATATTTGAACTTATACAAGAGACGTCAATTGCAGATGGATTCCGGCCTGGTGGAGATACAGTTGTAAAAGAGCCTGTGTTTAAAATACAAAAATCACATTCATCAAATAAATCAAACAAAACAGAGCCCCGCGAATTTGTTTTAACACAGCCAAATGCTATGTGATGAGCGTTGAAGTCTCCTGAGATAAATATGGGTTTAGGTAGTTGATTTATGATTTTTTTAAGCTTTGTTTTACAAAATCTTGCAGTGTTAGGTGGACAATATACACATAAAATTGTTAATGTACTATAATTAAGATGCAACTTAATACAAATGTTTTGTATGTTTTCGAAAAAAGATGTAGGTATTACATCAAATATTAAGTTATTTTTAATTAAAATGCCTACACCACCATGTTCGTTTTTGGCATTTTTGTAAACAAACTGATAACCAGATAAATAAAATGTTTTTGATTTCTTAAGCCATGTTTCATTTACTAAACATATATCTATTTGATTTTCTAATAAAAACTTAATCAATAAAGGTTTTGTGCTGGATATGCTTTGGACATTAAATTGAGCTATTTTTAATCCATTTTGTATTTTAGTACTCATGATACCAACTATCCCTTATTAAATTGTAGGTTTGTAGATAATATTTCTTTAATTAATTTAGTCGTTAAGGGTGCATCATCCTTTCTATTACCTAAAGTTATTAATGTTTTTACTAAAGCATTAATAACTTTGTCATCATTAATTATTTCTTTCAATTCCGGTTTTCTAGGTAATGCAGGGAAATCTTTCGTATAATTATTTGTTACATTTGACTTTATAGCGTGGGCATATGTTATTTTATTCTTTTCTCCATACTTTTTTGAATTTTAATCGGGCATAATCTTGATATTGCTAAATGTGATCCACCACAATTACAACATTTCACTATTTCTGGTTTGTCACATTCTTTGTAATGATGATTATCGGAACATATGGAGCAGACTTGTTTATTTTTGCATATGTAAGCAGAGTGGTTGAATTTGAAACAATTAAAACATTGTAACAGTGGTGGTACATATTCTGATACTTTATATCTATATGAGTAAAGGCTAACATATTCTGGGATTGTGGTTGATAAAAATGTTACGCTTACTGTTTGTAGGGGTTTCAATACTCCCTCAACTTTCTTCATAAATCTACGTACACCTATAATTTCATAATCTGAACTAAGTTCATGATATAAAACTTCATTAGAAATGTCTGTTGGAATGAAACGAAGGACACCAATCTTCTCTACTTTCTTGGCTGGTATAAATGCTTTATAATCATTTTTTGACAGAAATAGTTTATTCTTCAGTAAATTATTAGCATTATTTGCTTGAGAAAATGTAATAGCCAGTTTATTCGCATTTATTCGTTTTATCTCAGTCACACCCTTACAATTCTTTTGGAATAATTGTGATATATTTTTAGGGTTTTTGTTTCCTATTTTTTCATTGTTTGTGCTTTCCACAAACACAATAAATTCCACATCAGACGTTTGTTCATTGAACAGTCTTTTATATCCCGGCTTAATATATGGATTATAAATCCCACTATCAGAGTCAATTATATCAATTTTTTTTCTTTTTCGATATTTATCTCTCTCCTTATCTTCGTCTTCCATATTAATTAAACTATATTAAGTATTATTTACACAAAAGTCAGTTATTTACACTGTTATTTACAAAGTATTTATAATTTAAAAATTATAACAAATTAAAATCGACCGCCTTTTTTAACTTCCCGCCAAAGTCTTTGAGTTTGGAGTGTTAGCAGTGTTGCCAACCCCAAAAAACTGAAAAACAACAGCTCGCAAAAAAACAAACAGGAGAAAACAGTAGGTAAAGAAAAAAAAGGCAGATTTCATACTTTTCCTCATATAATTAAAACAATGAACAATTTTCTTAGTTACCAGAACTCACATACATTGTTATATTAATAATCACAACAACAAAAAAATAAAAATCAAAGTAAAATTATTTTCCACTTTCATTCTCAATTGCCTCATCTTCAATATTTTCACACTCATTTTTCTTTTTAAAATCATACATATTTTTGTTAAATTTCTTCATGTGCCTTTCTGTGGCTTCAAATGAGTAGCAATCGCAATAGCATAAAAATATGATCGTCAATCACATATAATGTGGTCGGGGAATAGTAGATACTGCCATCTAGTGTCATCGCATTTTATTACATAGTGGTTATCAAAAAAATATTTGCATAGTGTAATAGGTGGCGCTGAACGCTAATCGAAAAACAGTAAAAATTAGGAATGAAACAGAAAACAGGGACATCAATGTGAAAACAGCAAATCTACTGTTAAAACAGTAGGGTTGGGAACACTGAGTGTTAGGGATAGGCTCACAGAGTACTTTGTAGTTATTAGTTTTAATAGAGACATAACTCCGCCGTAAAAAGAGGAAATACGATAATAGCGCCAAAAATGCCAAAATACGCGAGCCTTGGAACTAAATACGGCGTCATCTAACGTGAAATAATAAAAAAAATAAGAAGTTTAATCCTGCCACCTATGAACAGAATTTCAAACAATACAGTGACATTGAACACAACCATCAAAACAACCTTGAAACAACAAGCAAAAATAATGACACTAATCGTGTACCATCCTACCAACTTCTTACTTAGTGCTATTTTTGACATCTATAACCTACCCACTTATTATTAATAAACACGTAGGGATCACAAAATATTATATTTAAATTTGGTAGGTAAACAAAAAAATCATGTGGTAGAGATAAAACAAATTTGAAATGTACGTACAGTTACAATTGTGCAATGAAGGAAAAAGATTTTTTGGCGTACAGTATAACGCACCAATCGTTCCCGCTCTGAGTCGCCTGCGAATGACTCTTGTATATGACTCTATTATACGCAGGCACAGCATGGGAACAGCGGCGCGGACGGCATGGTGAGGAGCGGCCGCCAAGTGCGCACGCGAATTACCCGACCTCTGTTTCATCTCCTCCGTGCTTTTATGTCATGCTACCTACTGCGACGCTTAATAATTTCACACATCAAATAAAATTCAGAAAAACAATTATTCAGCAGCTTTTCATGGTGAAGATTCAATTTGGTTGAGGATTTAGCAGTTTTTAGATTTAATTTGTTTGTGGAATCTAAATAAAGTAAATAATAATCAAATGAATGTAATTAGTCATAAAGTTTGTATTTATAGCTTATCAAAAATTTAACAATCAGTTTTCTTTAATGTAAAACAGTGTTATATGTAAAACAGAATATTTTTATAAAGAATCTGTAATTGTACTCAACAAACATTATTACAGTCGTAGGTGTTTGTATTTGTAAGTAGTTTAGTGCGATGGCAAAGTCAATCTATTTTATTTAAACCAGTGATGGCCAAACTATTTTTACAGTGGGCCACTTTCATGTAATTAACTTGTTGTGCGGACGGGCTACAACACTAATACTTAAATGATGAGATTCATGAATTTGTTTAATTATAAAATAATAAAATCTAAAGTTTTGAATCACGTTTTTAATACAATAGCTGTCGAAAACAATGTGCAACAATGTGAAATGTGAATGACAATTTGTTTTGTGCTCGCGATTGACAAGCGTGGTATTGCAAAAGTAGAGATTTACTGTCAATGTTGCCACAAAATAAAAAACAATCTCACAGTATCGTTAATCTGTGGTGTCGTGTACTTTCCGTACGCTACGCTATGACCACAGAATCTTTGTTCGAGCGACGCAACGCCCGCCGATGCTGGCTATGATTCCGGGACGTGCCACAAAAAATTTGTTAGCGGGCCGCGTAATGGCCATTGCTGATTTAAACACTAGCGACCCATCCCGGGTTCGCACGGGGAGCAGAGCATCAAGTTGTAGTGTTTTTTTTTTGCATAGGGTCATATCAGCTTATTGCGTCGAACATGTGGATTGGATTTAATTAGATTCAAATGTAACGTAAGTTCATCCCACTTGGAGTATTTTTAATGTATTTTATTTTCAATTCTACAAATATTTGAAAAAGTAATGAATAAATACATAAAAACAAACGACAATATTTCTTTGTATACAGCATTGATAACTTCAGTCTAATCATGCGTGTTGCGTCGTCTGGCATGAACGGCCGGTGTGGTGCCCAGCTGCATGTCGTACGATATTTATATTTCGCAGTAGCTCCTATGATATTAATTTAAATTGTATAGTGTAAAGGATAATTATATTGTGCATGAAATGCTGAAGGTAAATAACGTATTTCATTTGATAAGGATCTATATTTTATCCGTATAAATTGCTTTCTAATTGCCTCATCATATGGCACCATTTTTTTAAACATAAAAATAGTACATAGGTATAGTAAGCTATTTATAAAAGATAGACATATACCATCGCGGACTTTTCTTTAGTTCTATAAAAGAGAAACGATTCCTCCATACACTATTTTATTATATCTCAAAAAGATTAGGCAGCGTTTTTGATGTAAGCTCCCAGTCGGCTTGATTTTTTTCCGACTTCTTCAACAATAATCGTCATATTTCAACAAATTTCCACAAAACATCGATCAATTATACACGTAAACTTTCCTCTTGAATCACTCTGTCCATTGGTGTCAATAATATGACCATCCCTTTGGTAGTTTTTGAGTTTATCGTGTTCAGACAGACAGATAGACAGACAGACGCGGCAGGGGACTTTATTTTATAATATGGACTGATAGAATATTTTAAATATTGATGTGGTCACTATAAGAAATTGTTAGATTAGCTAATTACGTAATAACGTAATAACGTAATAACGTAAGACAGAAGGTCCCTTAAGCAGGGACTGAATAAATTATCAACATGGATCTCACAACTTTTCACGGTAGAAGAACTGAGTTGCGAGACTTGGGTTCTTTTACAAGTTTTGTTTTTGATGGCTGGACTTACCCGTTTAAAAGACACAAACGAAATATTAAGCTGTGCAAGCAAAATATCTTCTGAGCTTCTAAGTGTGTTCCTACTGCCGACTGAGGCTGTGGACCACAGAGTACTTTATATGCTGTGAACTGAGCTGAGCTAGAGCGCTATAGTTTATGCTGGCACTTCACGCTCGCCAAGCGAGGTGAGCGCCATAGACAGCGCTATGTGGATAAAATAGAAGAGGGTGATGTCTTCTCTTTTACCCGCATTGCGCTGTTTCTGGTGCTCGTCTCCGCTTGGCGAGTGTGACATGTCACGCCCGCACTTCACGCTCGCCGAGCGGATGCGAGCACCGAGACAGCGCTATGCAGGTAAAAGAGAAGGGGAAGATGACTTTCATCCATATAGCGCTGCTAGCCTAGCTAACACTAAAATACCAAAAACCATGTTTTAGAGAATTATCTTTTATGTTTGCTTAACAGAACACGATTTTGTCGCCAATTGAAAACGTATTATATAGTTATACATTATGTTTAGTTAAATCAAATATCAAATACAGTTTCTTCATTTTGCGGAAATTTTTCACCTTGAGCAGCTTGGATTCACTGTGGTGGCGGAATGGCTAAATACTAATATACTTACACTTAATGTAGGGAAGACAAAACACGTTACATTTTCAATTCGTAACCAAGACTAGCAGTATTTAAAATCACATTCTCTTACTGCGCACTTGTGCTCATCTGCGGAAGCACAGTCATGCTCATGTCCAAGGCTTGAAAGAACGAATCTCATGAAATACCTGGGTGTCTGGATTGACCAAAATTTGAACTTCCGGCATTACATCGATATGGTTGCAGTCCGAATTCGTAAGCTCATCTACATTTTTAAATCCCTTCGACATATAGCTAACGTTTCTGTTCTTAAACAAGTTTACTTTGCTTGTTGCCAGTCCACTTTAATATATTGTATGTCCTCATGGGCTGGAGCACCTAAAACCTATCTCATAAAACTGGAACGAGCCCAGAAGACTTTATTAAAAGTAAGCGCGTTTCTTCCACGATCGTATCCCACAAAAGAGCTTTACAAGCACTACAATGTTTTAACTGTTCGACAATTGTTTATATTACAAACGGTATTGAAAATGCATGTTGGCACTACGCATAATCCCTTAACTCTGTCAAATAAACGAAAAAAGGACATAGTTTTTCGGTCTACCGCAGTTAAAAGAAAATTTGGTCAAAATTTTTTTCGTTTCCTTGGAACCTTTACAATAAAAGAAATGCTCAAATCCCTATCTTTTTCACTACCTAGATACACTTGTAAACGCAAAGTGACTGCATGGCTGCAAGAGCAAGATTATGAAAGCATAGAAAGCATGTTGAAACCTATAGCATAACCACCCAGTTGTGTCTGTATAAACTGCAAAATCGTCTGCACTGTCACATCTATTACAGACCCCCATAGGGAATGCACACACACACACATTCAAATGTACACGGTCGAATATATAACTCCACACACATAAACACACCCAAACAGCGACCATTCACTCACTTATATCGCAGAGCATGTTTGGAAAAATATATTAATGATGTCTGTCCTCTCACTACATGCTGCTTTAATAATTGATTTAATTTTAATTTGTTACTATATATAATGTGTTTTAGTTTTAGCAATGCTTGGGGGATCTGGTAGTCTAGGAAACAGGAAGGAGCTTGCCTTCCTTGTCCAGTCACCAGACTCTTCCACAACGCAAAAATGTACAAAGAAATAAAAAAAAAATCTGGTATTAAACTCGACAATGGCCACTCATTTCTGTTTAATAATTGTATAAGAATTGTAATATAACTGCATAAGAATTCAATATAATTGTTTTAATCTAAGGATTTTTATTCTTTTTTTAGGGTTTCGTAGCCAACAAGAACTCTAATTCGAAAAATTAGAATAGATTTTATTTTCCCATTTATCCCATGATGTGGGGTGGGTAGAGTGCAAAATTTTGCGGGTTTATGAAAATAATTTTGTAATACATGAATCCATTTGCGAAATATTAAGCAATGAAGTGCTAACTATTGTTTGGATCAAGCGTTGTCCCCTGCCAGCTAATTGCGTGTTTTTGGATACCTATGCGAAAAATTCACGGCAGTAGTATATATAACTAAATTCAAAGAAATATTAAAACAGCTAAATAGGTTTAACAAGTTAACAAGTAATATTCGATTGACTTATAAAATAAATAAGTACTATATTCATAAAATCAAACAATCAGGCCCCTTCTAAATCCGCATATTGTGACGCGTAATTACGAAACCCTACACTGCGAGTGGCCCGACACGCAGTTATACATTAATGACATTTAAAAACACTAGAGAATTCTTTCAATAATTATTTAGCCATTATATTGTAAGTTAATGAATTTAAGCTATGTTTTATAAAAAACCCTGAATAAAGGAAATCTACTAAATCAGTAAAAATACTTAAAAGCTGGCCACCTCAAAAAATAGTGTAGCGTCATCTACCCTAAGATAGTAAAACTATGATGTCTAGTGCTGGTATCTGTATTGGGGACTTTGAAACAAAATTATAATGCTATTAAATAGAAAAGAAATTTGATTATAAGCAAATTAAAAGATCTCGATGTCTTCTTAAGTTTGCACACTTATTGGAAATTAATTACCATAGTGATATTTCTAAGATTGTCATGCCTGGATAGGCTCCCAAACAGGCCCAGGCAACTTGTTCGCCGCGGTCTTGACATACCTACGGGGGCCAGGAGCAGTGATACCAGTTACTGAATGCCAACTTTTCTTTTTTATTGTAGCAACATTATTCGCCAATGATACCAGAAACACAATTTACCTATGTTTTCAAGATTTTTTTCCCAAGATGATCGCAGCAGAATCTATGAATGACTGTAACAAAAGTGTTTTATTCGATTATGAACGATGTATATGGAACAATTCATAAACTATGCGCGTGCAGTGAGCAAATTAAATAAGAATTTAACAAAATCATTGTGTGAAATATTTGTACGAACTCTTTAATTAAACTGTTGATTATTGTCCCATCAATCAAATAAATTACCTATTTTGTAATAAAAATCGCATATTCTTTAAAAAAAATTTATTAAAATTTATTTAAAAATTTTGGGAATGGTCAATTCGATAGGATCACTTTTTATAGTATAGGTACCTTTTTTGTTTTATATCCAAAATATGGTTAATAATTTAAAAAAAAAAACTAAATTAGTCCTTTTGATTTTTTAAAAAGGTGATTGACTGAACGAAACCTGACAACAAATGACGACATATTAACAAATCCATTGAGAGTATAGAGTTAAAATGGATTTCAAGTCACTGATTTACGAATGCTTGATTAAGATTTTTTTCGGAATAGCGCATGTGAAGTTAGGTCATTTTGATAAAAAGTTTGTATTAACTGTAAAGGGTTGCCTTCTTTTAATAAACCATTCGAAGCATAATGTGCAAAAACATTAACATATTATACCAATATGTTTCCAATTGATCATAAAAACTGTACGTTAAAAAATATGGTCTTACCCTTACCCAGTCACTTTTATGAAACATGATTTAAAAAATTATAAGTGTATTATAACGAAATTGAATTATACAAGTACTTAATAAGACAGTTTCCATAATACTTTGCTCTATCTAACGAACTCAAGTTGAATGGAAACTAATCTTAACAGCGCCATCTATTCCCAAAGTAAGCAAGTTTTTGCTTGTATTATGGGCACTAGACAACTGATATACATGCTTAATATCCTTTGCAGTATATACATACATAGATATTTTGCACTCAGACACCAAACAGATAGACATGTTAATGCACACAAATATTAGTCTCGGGCGGGAGTTGAATCTGTGACCTTTGATTCTGCTATAAGGGTCTCTAACAACTCGGCCAATAAGTCAGTCAATGTTTTTTATCGTCTAACAAAATGACTTAATTTTTTTCGGATGCTTATGGTGTAATCCACATTTCCTACCTCCAGAAATGAAAAACCATCAACAGCGAATGTTATTTCGATTTGTGAACCGTTTTCATAAAATATTTATGGAAACACTACGGCATTTCACGAAGAAACTAATTATCTTCTACGTTCCACCAGGACAATGCACAAGTACAACATTTTTCGAGATTACCTACTAAGTTAAACATAAATTCACGCAAGAACCGTGCGACTGCATGTTACAGTGAGGGGTATCCCACAAATGGCCGCTGACCGCTACAATGTTATTGTTAGTTGCTGGCGCGTCGCCACAGCGCTGTATCTCAATATTTTAGTCATGATATTAAAGTTTTACAGATGATGAATAAATCTAGTGTAAATATTTTACTCACAAATACATAACATTTAGACAACTACACAAACAAATTTTTGTAAATAATAATTACCTACCTCTATATATTCATTTGATTTTACATCACTGATGTTTGATTTCTGCATCCTTATCATCAAATTGTATATTATATTAGACCTTTGATTACGACTGCTAAATTACAAAAAGTTTTACCGAAATAGGTTCAGTAGTTTTTGTGTTTATTATCGTGTTTATACAAATAGATAAAAATTCCTAAAACGATTGTTTTAAGTATTGTCTACCCAAACATAATAATAATAACGTCTACATCATAACAACGTCTTGGCCCCAAACTAAGCAATCTAAGCATTAGCATGTGTTTTAGGTACCAAACGAAGGTAACACATACATATAACAACCAAGACCAGTATTACCGGTACCAGTATCAACATTCATCATATAAATACTGACCCGACCTGGGACCTCCAGCTTCGTAGGCAGGGTCGCTACCCACTAGGACTAACAGTCGTCATAACCCATAACAATTATTGTTTTGGAAAAATATCTTATGTACAGGGTTGATCATACGAATATGTTACAATTTTATTTATACATTTTTCATTACATAACTATATAGTAAGATAATAATGATTTTTTATTAGTAAAATTATAGGTAACAAAATATTTTATTCGGTGTTTTACATAGCTAAAAATTCTCACAGTTATTCAGTACTGATATTATTATTCGTAATCATATAATCCATCTAAATAACATATAATATCAATTTGCGATCTGTATCTCTTAAACTAGGTAAGAACTGTAACTATAGGAATTCTACCTCAAATACATTAAAATATTATCGCACATTACTACATGGTAACACTGTAAGTTTAGCTGAATTCAGTTATTTATGGGGGCCAGTGGGGGCTAATAATTTTACGTTGCTGACAATTAAATGGTTCTAGGGGCAATCAGTAGGTGGCGCTATTCTTGTCGTTTTTCCCCCCAGAGTTACATTTCTTCTTCCCGTAGGGAAGTATAATATTGTTCTGTGTCCCAAATAGGCTTGCGTAGTCTTATTCTGAGCGAACTAAATGAATTAAATCACGTAACTGAATAATTCCGATAAATATTCACTCCAAAACCTAGAAGGTCACGAATTAGTTCAATGTCGCGCCGCGTCGCGTCGGCTAGCTCGCAGTTCATGTCGATAGTCTTGGGTAACTAGCCGAAATTGAAATAACTTAGCTAGCCGGCTATTCGTGGTTGAATAGCCAGCGAAATAACCAGCTATTTCAGCTATTGGCTATTCTAATAAATAATACTCAGTCTGTCATAGCCAATAGCTGAATGTAACTCGGTAATCTAACAATAGCTTGGCTTGAGTGCCGTTAAAATAACTACGCACGCAAGAAGCAGTTATATTTATCTATACTAAGATTAAAAAGAGGAAAGATATTTTTGTTTGTTTAATACTGATAAACTCAAAAACTAAGTACCTACTTAACTGATTTTGAAAATTCTTTCACGTATAGAAAACTACATTATCAGCAAGTAAAATGGGCTATATTTTATTTTCAAACTTGCTTTCTACTCGTGGCTCCACTCGCGTGGAACATACAGTTGTATCAGGACTGCTAAAATTTTCGCATAGAAATAGTTCACAAGCTGAAGAGTGACATAGGCTATTCTTTATCCCGGGAAAAGTGGTCTTAGTACAACTGTGTATAACGCAAGCCGCGGGTGGAAAGCTAATTAAAAATATACATAAAAATCTTTTTAAAACAAGCTCTCAGTTAAAAACAAAGTTCCGAAATTTGAAAAAAATATCATCAACGTTTTAATCTTAATAGTCTAGTAATCTTGGACGATCGGCGCACTAGGCTTACGACTCACAAAGTTCAGCAGTTAATGTTTTTAAATGTTAACATGGATGAAAAACGTTTTAACTGGAAATAATTAAAATAAATATACTTGTAATGAATAAATAATATTATTTAAAATTCTATTTACCTAGATACAATAAAACATCACTTTTACTATGATAATAATTGATAATGTCATTTAGTACTAAACTGATAAGCTTACATTTCCGAAAAGAAATCTGCCGCTAGCTAGCTAACTAAAACAAACATTGCGTAATAATAACTGATGACAGTGATGACAGCGCGCCGCGGCCCATTGTGTTCAGTTGCCGTAGCCATAACTTTTCGGTTATTCGTAGCATCCAGCGCCGCCAAGTACAGTGCCAGCCATTCAGTAGCAACTAGCTAATAGCAATAATAGCCACTGGTAGCCACTAGCCGAAGTAGCCAGGTAAATTGTCGGTTACATTCAGTAGCTAATAGCGATAATAACCACTGATAGCCACTAGCCGGAGTAGCCAGCTATCGTGTTGACAGATATCATAGCCGCAGTTATTTCTTAAATAGCCGCTATTTGGCTAGTTACTCAGTTAGTTACCCAAGACTACATGTCGATCGTCCGTCACCTACAGTCGTCTATGCCGATGCCACCGGCAGGCGGCCTGCGGTGCGGCTGTTCCTCAGAATACAGAACAAACCAGAAACCGCCTGCGAGTGTGAAACTGAAGGAACAAAAACCACTCTTAAATAGAGTAGTTTCACTTTGTTCCGATTAGTGACTAATCGGAACTAATCATTAGTCACTCCGTTGTACTTACCGCGTTATAATGTATTGTACGAGTGTCAAATTTAATTTTAAAATGCCGTCTTGTGTAGTTCCTACATGCAAAAATGCTGCTGGGCATACGAAGAAATCGGATGGGATCACATTTCATCTGTAAATAACGTATTCAAAAGTGGATTTATTTAATTATTGAATTTGTTTTACATATTGTGAATGACTTAAAAAATGGCGCGTTCATTTTATGAGTGTTGCCAGTTTGATCGAAAATTTTATCTACTTTTCATTTAATGCCTGTTTAGAATACTCATTATTTTTTATCTAATAAAGTACCTGTGCAATTTTAGATTTCCTGCTGATGAACAAAGAAAATCAAATTGGATGAAAGTCATACAAAAAGCACTGCTAGATCAGTTTTGGAAACCATCAAAGCGGAACGTAATTTGTTCAATTCACTTTGATGAGCAATATTTTTGTGACACAAAATGTGGTTTAAAAAAACTAAAGAAATCAGCTATTCCGACTAAGGTACAGTTAGTCATGATAATTATGTTATTCATATTGCACCTTTCCTGTTCATTATGTACGTCATAATCATATTATGAAGTAATCCAATTTCATTCCATTCCATCATCTCATTAATATCCCACTACAGGGGCTCAGGCCTCCCCTCGGGATGAGGAGGCTTGGAGCTTAATCCCCCACGCTGCTCCAATGCGGGTTGATGGCGGGTAGGTGGTTGGTGGGTAATCCAATACGTTACTGATAAATGCGGAATTCACTCACAACTAGTGACTGGAAATTCGGTGGCTATTATACCATAACTTCATTTTTTCCTAGAAAATACGATGGGTACACCTTAATGAATACATTGTATACGTGTTAATGAATCTTCTATGCATTCCGATTACAATGAAATTTTAATGAGTAAAATAATAATAATATATGAATTATATATTTGGTATTGAAATCACAATTGTCTGAGTCACATATAGAAACATCGGACCTTCGATTTCGGAAAATGTGCGTACTTACCTACCTAAAATTTTTATATTTAATTGATTACATTTAATTTTCTGTTTTTGATTAAGCATTTTGCTTTTTCATTTTATGATAGACTTAAAGTTTTTAATTTCAGGATACACAGCCACAATCGCCTACACGATCAAACTCAGAAATTGGTGATGTCTATATTTCTGATTTGGACTTTCTATGTGATACAACAAGAAAGCTACTCAATAATGATTTATAATAGTGAAAATAGTGGTATCATTGCAAAATTATTATCTTAGAATTGCCTCAGCTTCATTATTTGTCAAAATATATCGTAGGTTATTATCGGGAACTGTTGCTTATTACCTGTCGAAATCAATAAAATGTTCGTTTTGTGTAGAAGCATTTGGCCCCAGGTCTGGTATGGATTGTGATTTGGAGTGAAAAATAAAGGCAGACTTTATTTCCCTTCCCAAAATCTTAATTACGTAAATGTCGTATTTGTGAAGCATATGTCCAAAAATTTCAAATGAAGATTTTGTTATAAGTTCAAATATCGAACGTTTAGCAATCGTTCTTTCAATTTTCAAGAAATTCATTGCAAAAAATTATATATTCCTGTAAATGATGACCACATAAATGGTGAAAGTCATAGAAACGGCGGTTATTGAAAAAGATTTAGATATAAGATTAGGTACCTACATTATTTATCTAAACGTAAACTTCTGCAAATCAGTTCAAATCCTAAAAGAAAATATTATAAAAAACTTACTCAACAAAAGGGTACTTAATAAAAACTTTACTTCCCTTACCTTACCTTTAAAAACTTACCTTATTGAAGCCGGGTTTTATTTACTGTAATAGGTATAAAAAAATGTTTATTTCCTTTATTTAACTAAAATGGTATGTATGCATTTCATGTTGTAGTGAGTAACTTTCTATTAAATGAAGAACACTTGTGTCAGGAGGTCATGCTACTTCCTTTCTATAATTATACTCGTATTGTACCAAAAAACTCATTGAACTCAAGTAAACACCTGGCGCTTGAAGGAAATTTGAATGTTGTGAGTTTTGGCCTAGTCTATACTAATATTATAAAGCTGAAGAGTTTGTTTGTTTGTTTATACGCGCAAATCTCAGGAACTACTGGTTCGAATTGAAAAATTATTTTTGTGTTGGATAGTCTATTTACTGAGGAAAGCTATAGCCTATATGTATAAAATAATACTATCTGTCTGTCTATTCGAGCAAGTCTCCAAAATGGCTAAACTGATTTTGATGAAACTTCACAGATGTGGAAAGGAAGTGGTCAAAAGTGACATACACTACTCCTTATATGCCTGCATGTACGTCCATCTGTCTATTCGAGCTAATCTCCAAAACGGCTAAACCGACTTTAATGAAATTTCACGGGTATGAAAAGGAAGTGGTCAAAAGTGACATACGCTACTTTTTGTCCGTCTGTCTGTCTGTAAGTCTATGTGTCTATTCGAGCTAATCTCCAAAACGGCTGAACAGATTTTAATGAAACTTTGCAGACGTGAAAGAAGGTTTTCAAAAGTGTCATCAGCTACTTTTTGTGGCTGTCTGTCGTTTGTCCTCACTGATCTATCAGCGTAGATAAAGCTGAAACTACCAAGTCTAGGAAGTCGAAATTTGGAACAGTGGTTTATTTTATAACGTGAGTATTAATTTTTTAAGAAAGGAATATTTGGAAATTTCAAATTTAAGGAGGGAGGGATGGAGGGGCTTTGTATGAGAGTCTTTGTTCTTTAAAGTTAGAAACATAAAAATTTTAACATAAATAAATAATGACGTGTTTCGGGGTTTTTGGATTTCCACATTTTAAGGGTGGGAAATGGGAGGTGAAAAGTACGGGGGTATCGGTTTTCTTAAAGGAGTGGGGAGAATGAAGATTGAAAGTTTGAATGGGTGTACCCAATATTAGTTTCAGCAAAAAGTACCTACATATAAACCATTTCGAATGTTAATACTACCTAAAACAGGAATGTGCAGTCTACGCAAGCGAAGCTGCGGGCGATCGCTAGTACCTAATATAGTTAAAACCATAGGTTAAAACTTACTATGAATGAACACAAGTACGCGGCGACCGTACGGCTGCCCCGCAAGAAATAATTTGTGTTATATAAATGCGGCCTAAATATACCTAACTGTTAATATTTTTTCAATGCAGTTGCTCGTAAAGTTTTCTTTTTTGTGTAACAAAATTTTGCGGAAACCGACTCTTTATTTCACGCGTGAAATAAAACAGTACTGAAATCCTTTATTTCATGCATGAAATAAAGTAATTTTTTTTGACTCTATGGTGCATTGTGCAAGTCATAAAATTTAAAAAATTACAAAGATGCAAGGAGGTTTTGATATTCGAAAAAAAAAAAAAACAATTATTTATAAGTATGCGCGCTCTAACAATAATTAAATGATGATAAACGCCATAACATAAGATTCTTGATTATCTCCTTTAAAAATACGTGTTTTGTTTCCGCAAACAAAAATATTTTTCACATTATTGGCTGTACGTATACTGTACCTTTGTCTCAAGAAAAAAAACACTATATGAAACGCGCACTCTGTAAAGAAAGCGCGCCATTTCGTTGTAAATAGGCTTTGGTGAAATAAAATAAATTTTCTTTATGATACTTGTTTTTTTTGTTGTATTTCCTCGCAAAATGCGTTGAAAAATGTTGTAAGATACTTGAGCGTAAAAGGTTTTATCCGAATGCGTGCCTGAAAACCTTACTTTCCGCACGTGTATCTTAAATAACTATTATTAAACACCTTTTTTCTGATTTTATATGATTATCCCAAAAACAGTAGGAAACCTCTCCCGAGCTAGCAACATTACGCGGGCGGGAAGTGGGGCAGGTACGGGACGTACGTAATATTTTTGGACACAGTGCGGTATGTGTAATCATAATTGAGCGCGGTTTCTGTTTATTCTGAGTTTACATCCCTATTTTAACCCCTTAGAATTTGACAATTTCTGGGTTTCCTTTAAAGGGAAATATAACCTTATGAAATATTAAGTAAGTATATGAAATATTAAAAAAAAAACTTGGTTTTCCACTTATACCAATTTATTAAAGATTTTCAATGGAAACAATATAAATAAGAAAATCAAACTTACAATAAAAATTAGGTCCTAATTTTTTACAAACTCATCTTAATCAAATAAAATTGTCATTGGTACCTATATATTAATACAATTATTATTAACTACTCATAGTAAGGTCAAATAGTAAAAAATATATAGAATATGTACCTACTTACTATAATACCTATACTTAAAACTATCAGCAAAATATTGTAAGTAGGTACTGTTGGTTAGTTCTAAAAAATGTTTTCCAACAAATTAGTGATTTGAGATGCTTCCTGAGGTTTGTAAAAATACCAAAATTGTTCAGCAAGTAGTCATATTGGTCAGTACAAAAGTTGTTTTTATAGCTAATTGAATACATTTACCCCGCCTGCAATACTGTATACAACATTCAAGTCATATTTATATGATAGTGTATTTTATTCACATTCTATAGATTAGAGTTTTTCTCTTTTCTGTTAATTATTTTTTACACAGTTTGGTTTATAACTTCTTTATATTATTGTTTTTTTCTTTAAATTTAAGAACTGAAGTTTTCTACAAGATGGCAAGAAGTTATTGAACAAAACGGCACAGATATACTTTAATTGAATGTAATTAAACTATGAAAAAAACCGCTTTCAATTAGTATTTTATATATTTGTAAATACGAAAAGACTTTCGCGCACATTTTATCTACTGTTGGGATATCATTTTTCTGCAAATTAATTGTACAAACTTGCTGACCCATAATATTATATTGACTAAAGATAATTTTACTTTTGCTGATGATTTTTAGTTAGTCAGCTAAACAAATATTGAGCCTGATATTTTTTACTGTAGACAAAAGCATAGTAAGCTATCCAAACGCTGCTGTCAAATTTATTTACTCTATGGCTAACATTAAAATTTGCAGATGAATCAACTGAAATATAAAAAAAACAATGTTTTCTGTATATAATAAAACTGGTAATATATAGGCACCGCTCGCGCTAAACTTCTAGTTCGTTCTGAAATCGGAGCAAGTAGCATTAGAGTTAGAAAAACGGGTATCAGAGGATCGAGAGAGTGCCACGCATCTGTGCAAAATGCACCCGCGTCTTTAGAGTGAACTAGTAGTTTGGCGCGATCTGTAATTGATAGGCAATGTCCATTTTTTTTTAAATTGTATTGATTTTATAACACAAAAAATATATATATATGGAAAATATACAGCTTTATATCTTTAAAACTTTAAACTTTCAATTTGTCTTCTATACCTATTCATGGAAACTATTGGTTCCAAAAATGAATATTTTTTAAAATAAATAAGTTTTTAGCATAAATAAACTACTTAAAATATATCAATTCCACAACTTGTACATACACCTATACTATACATCGGGCGTCGAGAGTTTGCGTTCCTGACAGGTCGTAAACAGCATAGTAATCGGATGGTTCACGGGAGTTTCTACCGTCGGACGATTCCCGTTTTCAAATATTATTGCCCAAACGACACAAAATTAAATTAAAAATTATATAATTATGCCAACTCACAACAAACATGATGTTATAGCTATAAATCTCATGTGTCAGGAATGCAAACTCTCGACGGCCGATGTACAAATGGTTTAACTAGTCAGAAAACATTTCTGCATTTACCTACTTGAGAAAAGTCAGTTTTGTAAATATATGAACACAGTTCTAAATAATCTTTATACATTATATGAATAGAAGTTTTAGCAAGACTTTGTAGTGAAATACTTAACATGTTTGGCAAATTGAGCTGTTTATATTTACATTTATTTTAGTTCGCAGTTACAGTACTAAGAATTAATGTGCACTGTTACCATGAATTCCAAGTAGAAAAGAACATACAAATCTTTCACACCCTCTTTATGGTGTATCGTTAATTTAAACTACTTGAACCTCATGGCAGCAGTGCTGTGAGGCTCTGGACAACTCTGGAGTTAGTTCCAAAAACGTCGCAGTATCTTAGTTTTAGAGCCATTACGGCCAAGAAGTGAAGAGGACACAAGCGAGCATGCATAACAAGCTTGAGCCACACAGAACTATTAAATATAGATGTTCCATAATTATCAAATTCATTGTGGTGTCTTCCATATTGTTTTTTAATTGTCTGATTTCCACAGTACTTTAATTAAGTTTTCTTTTTGTATGGCCACGCAAATGGCATCTGTGTATGTGTGTTTTTTTTGCATTAGATTTTTAGCGAGAAATGTTAAGGTTGTGGTTAACCACTTTTAATGCTTTTAATTTATATCAATGTACATGTAATATTAACTGTAACTGTTTTCTACAAATAAATAAATAAATGTTGTAATAACATTGAAATACTTTCTGACGACATACCAGTTTCACAGGTTTTCACTATCTGCTAACCGCCAAATGAAATAAGAAAAGTGTATATGTTAACGGTAAAGCCCGAAAATTGTTAATGTTGTCTTTACCTAGGCAATGCTGACATTAACTGAATCAACAAATTAAAGTGCAAATAATAAGAATTTCGCACTTTACCTAAATGGCAAATAACTGAATTGATTGATATTAGTTCAAGTCCAAAAAAGCACGCAAATGGCGCGAATGTTATTGTTTTACGTTTTTTTATTGGCCTAATCTTCTCTTCAAACCTCTTCGAAATTCGGCCAAGATAGGTCGATGATCATACATTAAAAAAAATAAAAATAGATTAAGTTTTGCTTGTTATGATTACCACCAAGGAGCCCTATATTTTTTGATGTCTGAATAACTTTAATATACTGATTTCGATATGTTTGAGTTTCAATTTGTACTTTAACGACTCTACGTTAGGTAATGTCAACAGTACCTAGTTAATCTCCGCATTACCTTAGTTAAAGTTCGAAATTCATTTGTGATTATCAACTTTAACTGAAACCGCTCGGAACTACTAACATATACACTTTAATAACTTGAAATTGATGGATAGAGACTAACAGGAACTTGTGAAACTACCCCCAAGTCTGGAAATTATTTTTTTACTCACGGACGACGAGGCGGTAATCCTGTGGGACGCTGTCCACATAAAACCCATTCATGTACTGGCTGGGGAGCACTTGACTCAGCTGTATGTATTAGAACAAAATAATGTTATCAATATATTTCTTTTTTTGCACTACCTCTATTGTTGTATTAATAATTACTTGGGAAGTTGTAATTATAGTGTGGACAAATATGATTATTGTTACTACTAACAAACAGTTCGCTAAAAACACTTTTATACCTATAATTATATGTTAATTTTCGAACATATAGTTCTTGCCTTCAATATGTGTAGACAAATTTTTCGGGTTTCATTCCGGTTCCTGTGTCCGCCGCGATCAGTCGTGTTCGGTCCTCCGAAAGCCTTTCCGCCCTGCGTGGCCCATGTGTAGCGGCCCGTTGCTGAGATCCCAGTGACGGCTACGTAGTAGCTGCGTGTTGTGTACTTTTTCTCGTAGAAGTTGTCGCGCGGCGACAGTTAGACTTCTTGGCATCGTCGTTCCGGCATTCCAGCTCTAGCTTATGCGCATTTCGCGCTTCGTGGTTCTTTCTGTGTTTTGCACCCTGGTGTGCTCTATGGCAGCTCACACCTTTACAAGCCGATCGCGCTCCCCATTTCGTGAGTTAAACGCATATAACCGCACTAAGATTCTTGTGCAGCGGGAGCCGCGCAGTCCACAGTTAGCCACGTGTGGGGGCACGTGGACTCGCTTCGAGTTCCGTACTCCGGGTTTTTGGCGTGCATTCACTCAGTAACTTCGTAACTTCTATTCATTCATTTACAGCCACTTAATTATTATTGTGAACTACAATTTGTTATTATAATAATTACATTTAGTAACTTCAGGGATTACTTCCCTTCTGAACCGGAATCGTCATTACTTCTTCATCACCTATCCAGGTGTTAGGTCTGTCCCAATTAAAGTCATTCCACGTTATAATAATAACAAGAATCTTAACCGGGAGCCCGCGCCTCCGGCATTATTTCCCCTCGAGTAACCCTTAGGGGTTACCTGACAACTTCGCGCCGGCGACACCAGTGTGTCGCCTGGCCGCTCCGATGAAGTAGGAGTTTTCGGCCTAACGACACGCGTCCTTATTCTGCTTCAGGCGGTTGTTTAGTGGACACAACTCCTACATATCCTGCGCGCTCGAGCGCGCGGAAGCTGTAGAGTTTAACCCGCCTTCCCATTGCAAGAGTAAAACAAAAAAAAAAAACTAATTTTTACAGGGTGTAATTTGAGATCAGGCATTTTTTGAGATGGTATTGCAGTGATAAAGATAAAAAAAAAAATTAATGGCAATAATCTTATATTATTCTGTTACTAAATTATCAGGACATACGACGTGTTACAAAATACCCCGTAAAAAATATAATCAATTATCAAAGCCAAAAATTTTGTCAACCCTAGTAAGCTGTCATGTCAGGTAAACATATTATTTAACAGAAAGGCCTACTTACACATTTTATCTAATGATTGTCTACTTTAATAGTTTTTCTATTTTTCATTCATAAATGTTTGCTACCTCAATACAAGGTCATTATACTCAAGTACTGGCGTCAAAAAATGTCAAGTTGGAAAAAAAAAAATGTCAATTTCAAATCTTCTAATCAATATCCTACAACTCTTTTGAATTTTATTTTCCAACATTTTTTGCCAAAAAATACCATGCTTTCTAACTCGGAATATTACGATACGGTGCTATGGCCTGCTCGTGCTCCAGACCTCACATCCTTGGATTTATTTTTGTGAGGTTATGTGAAGGACAGAGTGTATTTCTCCGATTGCCCAGCGGTTGCCGAAATGGAACAGCGTGTTAGATCGGTAACACCGACGATGGTGCGAAATGCCACACAAGCCATATCCCGACGAGCGAGGTTGTGTATTGAGCAAGGCGGAGCGCACATTATGAGCCGTTTCTGTAAATTTGACGTTTATTATGAAAAAGTAAGTGTTCGTTTAGGTTGTTTCGTTAGGTTAGGTCTTTTAAAATTTTTATCGTTCCGCGAATTAGGTAGAAATGTAGGTACATTCTGCGTAGTTTACTCTTTAATTTTACTGAAATAGGGTTTGCACATCAGTGGAAATAATAATATTATTTTGGGGTATGTTATACAGTGTTACTACGGTTCTTAAATATTGTGAATTGACTCGTTATAAGGCCCCATTTAAACTCCTTTCGGCTTTACGGGTAGTTTTGTAACACTTTGTATAAAGTAAGTAAGTAAAGTTTGTATCTATATAGTATACACTAAAATAATATTACGTTAAAAAATTAGAAAGTATAAAAAAATTAACATTCTATTTTCAGAACACATTGTGTTGCGAAGTACATAAATACATGACGCATAATAAATTAATACTACCACCATATCATTACATTTAGATACACAACAAAAACAACAGCTGTGAGTTTGTTGGAACAGTCACTTACGTACATTTTCCTTTATCACTGTATACTAGCTGTTCCTCCGACTTCGTCCGCTTGGACTTAAATCTACCTCAGCCGGTAATAAAACGCAAGTGCCTGTCTGCTCGTTAGTTTTATTAAACAATTCACGCGATTGTTTTGGTGTTTGTTAATTGTGCAGGTTAAAGATTTGATTCGACAATGACCTAAATAAACTCGCTCACTTATATTAAGTACACTCTCTTTATTTTTTAAACTATATTTGGTCAGATTGAAGGTCACGACCCATTTAATTAACAGAGACAATGAATTGATGACTAATTAAAAGTTTAAATGTTAACCTTTTGACTTGTCATCAATCGTTATTAATCGATTGCCTCTGTCAATTAAATAGCTCGTGACTTTAAATCTGACCCAAATGGGTTATTGTGTAGTGCAGGTTAACCTTTTGACTTATTAATCATTATCAATCAATTGTCTCTGTCAATTAAATGGCTCGTGTCTTCCAATCTGACCAAATATGGTTAATGAGTAGCAAACTGGTTAATTGTAGACATACTGTTATAGTTGTTTTTATTTTTTTTAAATGCACCTGTACACGTAATTGAAATATTAACTGTAAATAAAGAGTGGAATAAATAATATTCATAACTTTTTTTTTACAACCCTAACCAACTAATCGTTCGGCGAGCAAGCACGTGACATCAACGCTCGAACAGTAATGCCATACTAAAATATTTTTTATTGTATATTTACAGTTTTTTCAAAATCGTCCAAATTGGACGGCTAAAAACTTTTTAGTTTAAGCTTCCAAATGTTCCAAATCTAGTTTTTTTTTAATGTTTGCAAAATAACTACACAATTGAACTAAGTTTACGAAGTTAAGGCAAAAATTATATTGACATTTAAAACTTTAATGACAATTTTAAACAAAAGGTATTTTTAAAACTTATATTGTTCCTATATATGAACACAAACGGAAAGATAAGAAAATAGTACCTATAATTAAATAGTTTGTTATATAAACCAACTATTATATATACTTTATTTATGTAATAATCCAACAACTGATTCATTTTGTGAAATACTTTTTGATTTTTTATTTTTTTTTATTTTAATTATGTGAATTATTTGAACTGTAATAAATAAAATAATCTAATAAGATTATTTTAATTACTACAGTTCACATACAGAGATGGAATCTGTGGAGTTGATAACACTAACTTCAGACCTACTATATTCATCCGTCCGCGATATAATAACAAAAATTCGTAGAGACAAACAAAAACTAAATGAAGTGGCCTGCAGTTAAATTGTGAGCAGGTAAAAATTAGTACACATAATTTACATGCTCACTAAGTTACTGCGTAGTCAAACTGTTAGAGATCACAACCTTAACGTCATATACTATTGGGTCATGGGTTTGCTACCAACTAAAGATTATTTTTTAAAATCTATTTTAGTGTCAAATATTTATAAAGGCTGAGGTTTTAATGACCAGCCAAATTTTAATATAATGATTTTTGGTAGAAAATCGATAGCCGTCTTGTTTCCTTTTAGTATTGTTCTATAGAAAAATATTGAGATATGACTACACAAACCTTTCCCGAAAAAATCAATAACTCCATGCAGTCACCATTCATGCCCCCCGCCCCATTCCGTTTCAAGGCCTCGGGCGCATACGTTTACTATAGCGTTAAGAAGGCAACCAAACGTTATAAAATAACACTGTAGATAAAATAATTTATTATGAAAATGTAACCCATATTTTTTATTTGTGCAATGAGGTCTATTGGTGATACCTAACATGTAGAAAAATTTTGGCCGGTTACTAAAATCTCACCTTGTATATTGTACAAATAATCAATTATGTACTAGGCTGGACATAGTAATATACCTACCAAGCTTATGAGTTATTGATTTTATGTGAAATGTCACAGATTATCATAAAAAAAATATTAATAAAGCGTCCCTTACAACTAAAAATAGGGTAATTGCCTAATCTAGAAAGTTCAGAATTCCAATCAAATTACACATTTGTAAATAGGTAGGCACCTAACAAAATTAGGACAACAACGATTAGGACTAAAGGTCGTAAGTTCGATCTCAGCATACAATTTATTTTTTTAATATACTAGAGTGTAAATTATTATTCGATACAAAACAAAAACATTTTATGCGATTTGCATTCGCCAATGTTTTTATTTCATTAATTTTTTAAATAATCTGATACGCGATAGATTGGTGTACCAACCGACCATAGGTCCATTAGCATCGACGCACTGAGGCGATCTAAGAGCATGTGATGGCGACATGCAAATATATACAGTGCGAAAAAGACAGCGCGTTTCAGCCTTCTCAGAATAAAATCACGTAAGTGATGTAAGTAAAAATATCAAATTAAACACGTAATATTATATCCAGAGTAAAAGTGGCTACTGTTAATCTGCAATATTGTGCATAGAGAATTCATAAAGAATTGAGTCTACAAGAATTAAAAGAAAACGTTAGTATTGACACATAAAAATTTTAAGAGGTATGTTTGCGATTTTTTTATATCGAGCAAACGTAGCAAAGTAAACGTATTTACGTTTTTCTCGTTGTAGATGTATGAAACATACCCTCCTAAGTACCTAACATATATTTTTAGTTATCTTAGAGCTCTTCAATTTTTCACGTACAATCAACGAGAAAATCTGGATGTGGCCCCTTAACAGACAAACTGACAAAATAAAAATTTTACATACATACTTATCTCTCGCGTCTCCCAGAAGTTTTTATAGAAATATGTGTCTACCTTCATTTCTGTTATTCTATTCTACGGCCATGAGATAAGTAGTCCCTACCTAGGTATCTAATAAGTATACAAATAAATTTTATGTAGTTTTTTACCTACGCCTGCGGATATAGCTATCACAAAAATCTAAAATGGTTTTTGATATGTCAAGTGTATGTTAATGAACTTATTTTTAGTTAAATATAATTTCATTCATTCATTTTGCGACAAAGGGCACTGAACCATTTGTTTATATATTTCAGGTGCACCATGTTTATATGGAAATAAAAAAAAAACAAGAATTTTTGTACTCTGTCTAAAATTGATATATTCTAAAATAACATATATAATGGCCATGTTTTATGTATTTTTAATATTTGCCCAATTTCAAATTACACCATGTATAATTATATAATTACATATGTACAAACATTTACATTTATGTACGTAAAAGCCGATTTAAATAACCATTGATTCATATTTAAAAATTACTTAACAGATATTTTTCCTTTTGTCATTGGAAATGACTTTCATTGCGTTGGAGTATAGGGGGTCATTTGGGAGTTTTGTGAGACAGGCAGATTGCATGAAGAGTTTTCGAGATATCGGGATGAACGTGGTGTCAAAAGACACAGCTTGGTGAGCTCTACAAGATGGCAAAAGACAATTTGGAAAAAGTTCAAAAACAAAAAAAAATATCGGCAAAAAACGAAAAAAATTTTTTTTCCCCGATTTTCATTTTAGGAGCCCGATATCTCGAGAACTAGGTCTGAATTAGAAAAAAATAAAATAACGGCTCGGCGTAATTAAACGAGGGATCGATTGAGACTAAAATTGTTAGAATCGGACAACCGAAAGTAGTGGTTAAGGGTGCCCTTAGTTGGAAGTCGGATATGCGTCGGTGTTACATTTCGTACTAATTCGGTTTGTTCGATCGAAATGTCGTACAGAATGTTATATTTTGAAATTTTAAGCTTATTCAGATACAGTTGTGTTATTTTTATTGCGAAAAAAATTATTTTGAAAAATATTATCCAAAATATGTATGTTTACTTTATATTCCGTTAGGTTCATTTCCAATGTCGTAAGAAATTCGTGCGAAAGCAGGAGATCCGTTGATTTTTGTTAATGTTGCGTGAACTAATTTTCTATAACTCTAAGAAAAATTTAAGATATAAAGGTGTTTACAGACATTTAGTTTGAAATAAATGTTCATAGATAATTATTTTTTTTGATACATTTCTGATAAAACAATTCATTTTTTAACTTAAAAGGGTGTTTATTTGAATATGCATTTAAAATTTCCCTTTTACAAATCCAAGTGTTTTGATCTGAGCCGAGCAGAAACCTACATGAGTTACCGCTTTAATTATAATAGTTAGACTGTCTTCATTCATGAGAATACATTTTGTCCAAAACTCCAATACAGGGTAAGTCAGAATGTTATGCAGGTTTTCAAAAATTTATTATGTGAAATATAATGAACATATAATATTGTGAGATATACTGTGTGAAAGGTAAACTCTCAAAGTTTAGTTTAGTGTAATTTTAAAAAAAAAACACATCACAGGTGTTCTATGTGAGCGCCTTTTGTTACACGACAGACATCAAGCCGATATTCAATCTCCTGCCAAACTTTCTGCAGCATATCGCGGTCGATATCAGCAATGGCTTCTGTGATGCGAGCACGCAGTTCATCCAGTGTTGTTGGAAGTGGTGGTACGTAAACACGATCCTTTACAAAGCCCCACATGAAGAAATCACACGGGGTTAGATCGGGTGAACGAGGGACTAGTCGACGGACGGCCAGTTGATTTTCGTTTACAGATGCAGCCTGCATCCCTAAATTGTGTGTACCACTTACGAATGGACCTCCCATCTGGCGGGTCTCTGATATTTGGTACGAAAATGTGATTGAACAGTAATCACGGAGTTGTTAACATGGTAATTATGCACACAGAACGACTTCTGCTCGCCAGTCAGCGCCATTTTCGTTAACTGCTCTCCTGCTGACATCTTGCGGGCGAACGCGGAATCAGTTTCAGGAAACTAAACTTTGAAAGTTTATCTTTCACACAGTGTATCTCACAATATTATATGTTCATTATATTTCACATAATAAATTTTTGAAAACCTGCATAACATTCTGACTTACCCTGTACATGTGTGGTAGTGTCGGAATGATAATAAATTGTACCTTCATCTGCTTAATTATAACAATATACCTATTTATAACGTGTGAGAGAATTGAGTCAAATATCACATGAATGCTACACATCGTCTTGCTGACTGTCGTCAAAATGTTCCATTTTTCTCTTCAGCGTAGTTTTTCTATTCTGTATCAAAGGATGAATTCTTTGTCGAGCCCTGCTTGTCCTCTGTTGTGCAGTAGATGGCGCCATAAACGCCCGCCATGACCCTCTCTAACCAACAATTAAACATAACCAACGAAAATAAAACTTTAAAATAAGAAAAAAGAACTAAAAACGTCCCGCTGACAAATAAATTAATCAAAGTGGTAAATTACAGTTATGCACAAGTAAGGTTTGGCTCGTCATCGCTTAATGTTGCAAAATTTTCTGAGGAATAATAGGTTTTCTAGAAAATTATTTTAATACCTATTACGGGAAGGCCACACTAACATGTGATACTGTTAAATTATGGCATAATTATATTTTGCAAGTGTTAAGACTGCAATTGATACATCTTCAATTATTGTACTGAAAAAATTAAAAAATAACAATACTAGTACATTGTGGAAACAGTTTTAGAAATAAGTTATTAGAATCAATATTAGAATTGATAACATTCCATATTTTCTAACAGAGGACAATAAAAAAAACCGTGTGAAGCATTTTTGAAACTAATCAGAAAGATATTATTTATATGAGTCATACTAAAGCAATAGTTTATAAAAAAACGCAATTTTCATAAAAAGACTGATAACATCTTTTATATCCTATCCAAGTTGAATGCTTCAAATAAATAGTAACTTAATAAAAGTTTTATAAAGTCTCATTTATGATGTAAACCAAATGCCAACTATTAAAATGTCAAATATATTTTTTTTGCATAGAGTAAAAGCAAAAACTTAATAAAAATAGACACAAATGCTGTAATTTTTGAGATAAGGTAACTTTTAGATTAGCAGAAACTACTCCTGACGATTTTTAGTCGTTACGGGAAGCACGGTGGCTTATTATTCACCTACTGACGCATTTAAAATTAGTGCATAATTAAGTTAAAACGCGCCGATTGGCCGATAATAAGCCCCTTCCTCCCCATAATGACATGAGCTGCCAGCTTGAAGCTGTCGGACTGTAGTCATATAGAAAAAAAGTAATTCAATGCAGTAAGGCATTTTAGTATTTGGTTCCGTCGTCACTCAAAGGGCCAGCTTTTTACGGCCAGAAGCCAGAATAGGATTATTTTTCATTTCCAATATTGTTTTAATTGAGCGAACTGTTTGTTAATCAACCTGAAGTATTGAGATTAAAATTATAAAAATTGTAATTTGTTAATAGAGCAAGAGCCCACGATGGCCAGACCTTCGTTATTTAATAAAAGCTGAAAATTCTTCTTTGCGTGTCCCCTATACAGGTAAGAACGACCAGGGACTATATAGTTTGGGTAGTGGTTACTTGGGCAGGTAACAGGTAGTAAAGGTGTATAAAATAGTACCTTAAATTCGTTAAAGTATAAAGCTCAATTTTTTAATATTTGATTAGGGATAACTTTAGAAATCTCGTCATCCATTGCCGGACACTTATGACAGTTGCTACCCCCTGCCAGACACCCCTAAATTTTAATAAATTATAATTATACTTTCGTTACAGTATAAAAGCTAAATTTTATATATGTTACTTGGGAACCTATAAAAAAATGTTACCTCAAAAGCCGGACAGTTTTAATGGTTTTTACACCTTGCCAGACACATCGAAAGTCCGCTGTAGGTGCGAGCGCGAGCGCTTAGTCGATTGCGATCTTCAAAGATATCCAATAAAAGATTATTTTATTACGTTCATAGTCATGTTATATAAAGTAAAAAATGTAATTTTATTATTATAATATACAAAAAAAAAGCATTATTACATGTAAAAAAAATATTTATTCGTTGTCGTCGATATTTTCATTTTCTTCGTCACTACTCGCCCAGTCGATGTCATCATCTGTCTTTTAGTGATGTATTGAAGAATTATGTGTAGCTACAACCACGTTTTACCATTGATATTTGTGTCGTTTTTTTGGGAAATAAAAGTGTAATTTTAGTAAAAAGTGTTATCATGGGAGACACATTAATTTGTTTTGTGTGTAATAAAAGTGATGGTAAGATAATATTGTTCTCGGAGGAAACTTTAAAAAAATGTCAAACGGTTTTGAAAATCAGAAAAAAACATAACCTTAAATATAAAGACATTATTCTGCCTGATGAGTATACAGAAAATGGTTATCACCGGGGATGTTATAAAGCATTTACAGGACTTATGAAAAAATACTTAACTTCGGAACCTGAAAATTGGACAAAAAACAGTGAAAAACAAAAATCAGCCAGTGTTTCTACAGACAATACCTCAACAACCTCGTCGTTGATACCTAAGTTGACCACAAAACCATCTCATTTACAGTCATCCTCTACAGAATCTTCAGTAACAATGCAATCAAGTTTAACTTCTGAATAAATAGGACTTCAATCTACATCTTCTCAAGAAAATATTGAAGTTTTTGAACCAGATCTTAGTGAAGATAATGATTTAACTCAGGATGGAAATATTCTTACCGAGAAGGAAGCTAATAATATCGACTACCAAATTGTTTGTGTGTTTTGTGACAGGAAACATAAAAAAACGTTCACGAATGCTTCCACTTCATAAAGCTGATACCAACCAATTTAAATCTAGCGTACTACCCAACATCGAAGGTCAAGAGAAGTATGCAGAATTATTGAATAAATTAAAAAAAAATTCTGGTCCAAAAATATCATATCATACAGAATGTAAAATTAGTTTCAATAATGAAATATCATCTTCTAAAAAACCATCCAGTAAACTGACGAAGAAGGCGATATTGAAGACAATCATGACATCGACTGGGCGAGTAGTGACGAAGAAAATGAAAATATCGACGACAACGAATAAATATTTTTTTTACATGTAATAATGCTTTTTTTGTATATTATAATAATAAAATTACATTTTTTACTTTATATAACATGACTATGAACGTAATAAAATAATTTTTTATTGGATATCTTTGAAGATCGCAATCGACTAAGCGCTCGCGCTCGCACCTACAGCGGACTTTCGATGTGTCTGGCAAGGTGTAAAAACCATTAAAACTGTCCGGCTTTTGAGGTAACATTTTTTTATAGGTTCCCAAGTAACATATATAAAATTTAGCTTTTATACTGTAACGAAAGTATAATTATAATTTATTATAAATTTAGGGGTGTCTGGCAGGGGGTAGCAACTGTCATAAGTGTCCGGCAATGGATGACGAGATTTCTAAAGTTATCCCTAATAAAATATTAAAAAATTGAGCTTTATACTTTAACGAATTTAAGGTACTATTTTATACACCTTTACTACCTGTTACCTGCCCAAGTAACCACTACCCAAACTATATAGTCCCTGGTCGTTCTTATCTGTATAGGGGACACGCACAGAAGAATTTTCAGCTTTTATTAAATAACGAAGGTCTGGCCGTCGTGGGCTCTTAGGCTATAATGTTGAAATGTCATATGGATATGCCCTTTCATGAGGGATCAAATTGATGCAAATGATGAAGAACAAATATAAAGAAATATAAATTAATAATAAAATAAAATAAAATTAGCACAATTATTCTTTTAAATAACGACTATTTAAAATCTGTATGGTGAATGGATGTAAGTGCGACGGTAATTAGCACAATGATTAGGTTAATATGGTAGTTCTGTTTGACCTAGATTATTGAGCTAATCCCGCTGTACTGTGACAATAATGATGACCTTTACTTCAAACAGCGTTAAGCAATTGCGTTGCTAAATATACTGATATTACATATTTTGATTTCTGATTGCCCTTCAACAAAGGCTTATTCTATTATTCTCCACTCTTGCATGTTACATGTGATTCTGGTCCATGTTTTCCCTCCTAATTTCACAAACCCATCTTCTCATCTTTTATGGGGCCAACCATGTTAACGCTGCTGTTTTTTGGGTACCATAATACCATTACGTTATGATATTGTGACAATATTTAGATACTTTAAATAGCCATTATTATGAAGAAAAATAAATACTTTTATTTATAAATGCTAATTTTTTTTTATAAATATTCTTTTTGTACTTGTTAGTCGATAGTTTATAATCTTTATCAATATGACCCCACATGGCAGTTTACTCAGTTTTCACAGTTGTGCAAAACCAAGTCATTTGGCAAACATTGTGCAAATACACCATGTTTGGTTGAACATAGTCTAAACTTATAGAGCGCGTATAGCTTACCAAACTAAACAAAAAGTTTCAAGTGAGCAGATAACGCAAACTAACGGCTACCGAGAAAAATATGTTTAAAGTTTAATTTTTACCACTTATCTTATTTTTTGACGTGGATACGTCTATGTTTTTGTTTGTAATAGAGGGTCATTTCGTGAACAGGAATTTATCGGTCATCTGGTGGTGTGTATTTCGTTCACTTATGGCGTTAACAGATGGCGTTGATCTTCTTGTTCGTACAATTTGTATGCCATCTCGTACTCTGACCATCATAACAATGTTAACATAAACTTCTCTGCACGTGGTGCATGTGTCAATTTTAAAGGTACTGCCGAAGCAAGTATAATTATTAATTTACAAAATTATTGTATATATTTTGATTTGATATGAAATTTTTATAACATGATGTAGGAATGTACGGCAAGGTATAAGCGTCATTTATCAAATGATTCATAAGTTAATTACATACACAATGGAATACACAAAGTTAATTATTCATGTAGAAAAGTAACTATATTTTTTTTAACTTTTTGTTTAGTTTGGTAAGTTGTACACGCTCTGTAAGTTTGGACTACGTTCAGGCGAACACCCATACATCCAAAGTAAACCTCCACATTCCTTACTTTAGCGATGTGTCAACATAGCATTTAACCTATTGTAAATACAAGTTTTAAACTTAAAATAATTACCAGCATGTTGAGATCCCTTGGATCATCATCTATCTCTGTGTCCATGTTATTGTACACGTTCATCATTTCACCAGCCATTTTTAACCACTCATCATCTTCATTATTATCACTATCTCCGATACATCCTGTAATGAAATATGAAATTATTATTTACCATTATTATTTGTCATTTTATTTTTGTGATAGGTACGTGCATAGAATAATAGACAGTTTGTGGCATAATAGAGAGCGTCATGTCTGTTCTAACTATATAGAAACGAAACGACTCGAATGTGCGAGGGTGAGACCGCACGCGGATTGCGCCTAGCGGCAGTACTAATGACTGCTGAGGGTTCCCATTTGAAATTAGGTTATTACTGTTACTGGACGATACTGACTCTCATGTCGTCATAGTCAGATGTCGTGAAGGCATGACAGCCAGCTTCCTCTCCAACAGCAGCTCTACCATCTCATCACATTTTTGAGTTAGCCCACGCCGAGAAACGTATCGAATCATCGCACGAAAATGTTCACGAGTTAAATTCATTGTGATGAAGACCCACAATTTTTAAAATTAGGCCACCACGAGGCCACAGTGTAATAACAATTGACTGTTATGTGAAACAAACTGTAATCTACAGCTAGAGATCCATTTTAAATTTTGTAAATATTTTTTAAATATTTCTTGTGAGTGACCAGTTCCAGATTCATAAAGCAGACCTCATATGGGGCGTGTATTGCGACACTATTATTTTAAAGAGGAGAGAATATAAGCATTCCACACGAACAAAGTCATAAGTGGAAGCTAGTAGATAATATCACATAGGATTTATTCCACTATGTTAATAGAATCAATTCTTATCATTGAATATTTCGTGTTATTTTAATATATTAGTTGACAATAATGTCCAAATAATAATAATACCAATAATGTTCCAAAGTCCTAACTGTAAAATTATTAAAAACACTTTACATTATCATACACTCATGTGTATGATATATGCCCCACGATTCATACAGCGCCAGCTCATCCCAAAGTAAGTAAGTATTATGCATCTATTATGGGTACTAAACAACTGATATACATACTTAAGTATTCTTTATAATATATACATATATATAGATATTTCACACCCAGACATGGAACAAATATACATGTTCATGCACACCAATATTTGTCCCAAGCAGGAATTAAAACCGCGACCTTCAGTTCTATAGTTAGGGTTTCTAACCACTTGGTCAATCGTTCACTCCATAAAACTGAGATAAAGCCAACATTTTTGGTTGATCATGTTCGCCTCCAGTTTAATTATACTACTCCTTTACATTTTATTATTATTACACATATACAAATGTAAAGCATTAAGGTATTATGCTTTCACAAATACTCAAGAAGACTCACCAAAAATATTGTTTATCCTACACACTATACATTAACCCAATTTGGTCAGATTGAAAATTACGAGCCATTTAATTACCAGAGACAATTGATTGATAATGATCGATGACAAGTTAAAAGGTTAAATTACATAGATTTATAATTGTAGTTATTATGTTAACTAGAAAGTTTATCTATAAAAAATTTCATTAGAAATCAAGTCACCTAAAGTAGGCATTGTAAGCCAAAAGTGTGTCTTCATCAAGTTCCATAAACCAGGTGGAAGTAGGAGGGCTGCTTCAGGACGGTCCAGATATTGGTAACTAGGGCTAGGGCGTGTACAGGGGCGGGCAGCCCGAGCTAGAATTTTAGCAGCATCTACGAGCAATGAGGCACGCCACGACCCAGCATATATTAGGCGCATGGCTGACTGAGCAGCAGTCGAACACACCATTGGGAACAGCGTTGGATGCCGGCGCAAGTTGAAAAATGAAACACCTGAAATTTTTACAAGGACATTAAACATATCCATATATTTCCGAAGTGCAAATTTTCACAAAAAAAATTTTTGTAGTGACTTGGCCACGAGAACATTACCTCATGGTCAACGGTTTTTCAATCATCATAGCCAATCACATTATGCCATGCAACAGTCAATCACTTATTATTATATTATCAAATATTAATGCCTATGTTGTGTGATGTGATTGGCTGTGGCTTCTGGTAAGCCACTGACTGTGCTTTTAAAATGACAGTCTTAAAATTAAAACTTAGTTCTGTACTCCCACTCTCATATGTGAGTGAATAAAAATATAATTAAAATAAATAAAAATATGAATAAATTATATTTATGAAGCACCATCTTATCTTGTGTTGAAAAAGGCTACCTGCACATGGGCCACTTATCACAGCCACAAATCTCAATTTCATACAGTATGACAGTGGTAACTTCTATCATTTGTAGCTCCGGCTAGTAGCCAGTTTGCAGGTGCCCTAACTGATTGTGTATAATCTCTATAAGAAACAAACACATGTTTCAAAGCTTTGAAAATTGCGCTATAGTGGAATGGATTACTTTTATTGGTGTACTACGTATGAAGTTCATAAGTCATTTGGGATTTAAAATAACAGAATTTTTAGAAATCACTATTTACAAACAACAACTATTAACAATTACATAAAATGAATATTGACGCATTCTAGATAATACCCTATTTTAACTTATGTACTTATAATGCAGTGAATGCATATACAAACGCTTTTAAATGATTATGACGTTAACACGAATTTTAACCTTTTGGTGTATTTTGAATTATAGCCTCAATTGAGCTAAAAGTAGGTTGAGATTCAAAACTTTGAATTTTCTATAAACATCAGAAATTTATTTATAGATGGTTTATAGAAATTTCTTAATAGTCCTAGAAATACTAATTTCTAAAACTAGGATGTTTATAGAAATTTCGAAGTGGTTCTATATAAACTTAGTTCTAACTTAAATGAGACTATAATTCAAAACATACCAAGATTAAAATACGTATTAATGTCGTAATTGTTTAAGAGTGTTTGTATAAGCGTTTACATGCACAACCACTTCTTAGTTTGCTGAGTTTACAATAAATAAAATCTACCTTGTGGTACCCTGTTGACATAAAACTCCAAAGTGCCTTGCCACAAATCAACCCTGACTCCAATAATACTGCCTTTGCAGAAACCCGGTGAATCAAATGAAGATTTAGCATCATGATGCACTGTTCCACGGTAAGAGAGCCCATATGATTCAGCATCTTCACCCAATATGGATCGGAATGTGAATTCAGAATTTACTGTGTTCACATTATTTGTACCCAAGCCAATCATCTGCAAAATATTTACGATGTCATTAATTTGTATATTAGTAACACTGCCAAGAAACAATTTCTATGCTAAAACTGCTGCCAAATTAATGCCACAAAAATAGATGCTTTATAGTGTATTTCATCACTACTACGATTATTTTTTAATTGAAATTTCATTTCAAAGAATTTAAAAAAAAAAATCCTCATTAAAACGCACTTTACCAACAAATAGTCAATAGACTGAACTGAACTTATTTAGTATTGCGGGTAACTATAATTTTGGTCCGGTAGTTTATAGCTGTTTTCCTTTTATAAATCACTCAGTACCTATCTGCTAACCAGAAAATGTGACAATTTTAGCTTTAGGAATGTAGAAGACTAAAGATGAAACAATACTATTTTTGGACATTTTGAGTGCATAGAATATAAACCAGCATAGTTCACCGTTTGGTGTCCCCAGGAATATAGTTATTAAAATGTATTTTTAATTACATATTAGGTTACTACAAAATAATTTTGTTTAATGTCAAGCGTAAAGTGACCAAATTCTTGGGAAAGAAATAGTGAAGGGTGTGGGAAAAAAACTTATGACTGCTTTATAACTTAACCCTTTATTTTTCACATTTTTGTTGATATCATTACTTCTATTTTCTATGTTTAAAGTTTCGCCCTACCAGAACTGGGAAATTGTATAATTAAAGTAGAAAAATATTTAAAAAAATGTAAATCACAATATCCTAATAGTATGCCAAATATGAAATTTCTGCATTACATGGTTTTTGACTAAAATATCTGTTTCAGACGGACCACAGACCCAAGTGATCTTAAGCGTCTTTTTTCAATTAGAGGCACGGAACCCTAAAAATTACCTTTACTTAAAATATGCACACAATATATCACTATTTAAGCAATTACACTCATTTTGGTACACCTTATTGTTAAATTTTAGGTAAATTGTACCTAGATGACACTTTCATTAATAAATCACAGCAGTGTCTAACCAACCAAAATAAAAGTAGAATTTTTTCTAATTTAAAACGCAGTAAATAGTAAACGATATAGTGATTTTTCATGGTAAAACAAGAAATACTGGTTTCTGTCAAAAAGCTGTGGTTGAATTTTAAAAAGGTCTAACTCTGAAAATCTTTATTAATTCATAAAAATAATAAGAATATATACTTAACGGATCACCAGTATATACCAACAGTTTTTACCAGTTATTATGAAAAAAATACTTTACTACCTTTTACGTAAGCACTGCAGAATAAAACTATGGCAGTTACTGTATCCACAATGTTTGTACCAAACGCGGAGTGCTTACCCACTCGCATACTACAGCGTACAGTAATCGTTCTCAAATAAAATTTATACTTACGACATTAGTGCCATAGGCGTCCGTTAACATTTTAATTTCCCAATAATAATGATAGCCTTTTTGAAGGCCAGTGTCTCCGCGTACTACTACTGTTCCTGAACTGTAGATTGGGTGAAATGTGAGCTGCTTTTTGTCTTTGCTTATAACTACTGCGCTTGCATTGTTAGTGGGGTGCTCCCATTTCCATTCACTCACTAGTAACCAAAAATATAAATAGCAATATATTAGTTTTGTTGCTTTTGTACAATATAGTTATTCATGAACAGATGTAGGCTCGACTGGTCTGGACTGGACTGGGCACTAGACTGGAAAAGGAATGTTGAGGTGATTGGAAGTAGTGACGAAAGGCATCTGTGGGATGATAAGGATCAGTGAAGGGTGACCTAGAAAAATGTATGTCGACCAAATTGACAGCATCTTAAAAAGGGGTCAAATTTTGCACCTAAAATCGATGAGCCTGTATGAAACAATTGAGAAGCAAAAGAGGTGTATAAGGATCACAGGTAGGTAAATACTCACTCATAGTCATATGTCCTTCGCAAATGATCAGTTTTTTTAACCTGGGTCTCAAAGTACTCGAAATGGGTTGGTTCACATAGAAACAACGATTTTTTTTTAACTTTCTTTGAAAACAGGTCGTCTGTAGTTGTTGAGGGAAAACATACTAATAATATAACATAACATGTCACGTTAAGATACATTTTCATGAAACGCTAAATAAGTTAATGGTTCTATACTTAATACAGAGAGATATGAATTTCGACTTTATGTGTTAAGTGTTACATATGTGTATGGCTTTCCAAAACTACCACCCTAGAAGTAGGTATTAGTAATTAGGGGATGGTGGGACGAGAACACGAAACTAACTTTGAGAATTTTTAGAATTGTGGAAATACGAAAAAACCGAAAATAAATATGAAAATACATACCCATTACCACCGCATAGTGTATGGAAATGCCTTGGGAGCGGACATTTTCTGTTCTGCCCGCCAATCGATAGGCTTTGATATTATTAATTCAGGAGTAGAACTGCCGCGTGCCAATTCGCTCTAGTTTAGGAGAAAAAAATTATCAAACTTTGCAATTTTTTTGTGGTTGTTTTTACTACAAAATTATTACGTCTCGTACCATTACTAAATCAATATTTTAGATATTGAGTCTATTAAACCATTAACTAAAGAATTTACGTTCATTACTGCAAACTCAACATGTCAATATTGAATGATAAAAACGTTTTTTTTTCTTTTTTTCTGTTTTTATTTTTTTTTAAAGTTATGACATAATAGCATCTAATTTTCTTTTAAAAATAAACATTTACATAAATACCATGCTCACAAAAAAAATCAACGGATCTCCTGCTTTCGCACGAACTTCTTACGACATTGGAAATGAACCTAATGGAATAAAGTAAACACACATATCCAACTTCCAACTAAGGGCACCCTTAACCACTACTTCCGGTTGTCCGATTCTAACAATTTAAGTCTCAATCGATCCCCCGTCTAATTACCCCGAGCCGTTTTTTTTATTTTTTTCTTATTCCGACCTAGTTCTCGAGATATCGGGCTCCCAAAATGAACATCGTGGAAAAAAATTGCATTTTTTTTTTCGTTTTTTGTCGATAATTTTTTTTTTGTTTTTGAATTTTTTCCAAATTTTCTTATGCCATCTTGTAGAGCTCGCCGAGCTGCGTCTTTTGACACCACGTTCATTCCGATATCTCGAAAACTCTTTGTGCAACTGCCTGTTTCACAAAACTCCCAAATGACCCCCTATACTCCAACGAAATCAAAGTCATTTCCAATGACTAAAAATATAACACTAATTCCACCCAACCTCAGAAATAATTAAAAAATACGCTCTTACAATTTTATAATGACTTAGGGTTGTCATATTTTAAAGTTCATTTTAAAAATTATATAAATTGGAAATTCAAATTAAAAACTAATTTATAACTTTCATCTTGTCACTAATACTTACTTTAGCTTATCGTTAGTCAATAAAAAAGATTGGAAAACTTTAAAAATACCATAAAAATAGTTAGACACGAACTATTCGTTTTCTTAACTGACAAGAACTACTGTTTCGTCATCATTAATTTCTACCCAATTTCCGGTCAATTTTTCTGTAAAATCATCATCGACGTCGTCGTCACTATGCAAATTCATTGAAGTTTCAAGTTGAAGTTCAATCGAAACTTATACTTTGGGTACTTAAAAAACGGATAAAGAGACTTATATAGATTTTAAGTACATACAAATTACACGTAATAATATGACATATCTAGACTTAAGAAAAAAGATGAACATATCCTTTTCATACTATACCTACTTATTGTATAAAAACTAATTTATTACATTTGACCGACTTCTACTATCTGCCTTTATTGAATGAATTAATGAAATACTTCCTACATGAAACTGAGTCAATACACATTTTAAAAAATGGTCAATTTTGTGATTCAAGGTGCCAACCCTAGCACACAACTTCAAAACAATGTTACTAAAAAGTTGTGTGGAATTAGCGTCTGATTTTTTTTTTTGTGAGCATGGTACTCATGTTAATGTTTATTTTTAGAAGAAAATTAGATGCTAATACCTCATAACTTGAGAGAAAAAAAATAAAAACAGAAAAAACCATTTTTGTCGTTAAATATTGACCTGTTGGGTTTGCAATAAAGAACGTAAATGCTTCATTTAAATGTTTAATAGACTCAATATCTAAAATATTGATTTAGTGAATGGTACAAGACATAATAATTTTTTAGTAAAAATAACCACAAAAAAAATGTTAAGTTTGATATATTTTTTCTCCTAAACTAGAGCGAATTGGCACGCGGTAGTTCTACTCCTGAATTAATAATATCAAAGCTTATCGATTGGTGGGTAGAACAGAAAATGTCGGATCCCAAGGCATTTCCGTACACTGTGCACTGACATGAATTCACTTCTTGCATTGACATAATCAAAGGGTGGAAAGAGGGAATTGACTTCAACATTAAAATAAACTGAAAACAGTAAATATGTTAAGAATTTCCTAAATTAACTTTAGTAACAAGTGATAAGTAATTTGCGTTTATGGTCCTAAGGGGTTAAAACCATCGCTTGTTGGAACAGTGGAGTGCACATATTGCCTCGGTTTTTTTTTGGGAAAACTTTATATAAAAAAAATTTAAAAAAAAAATGTTTTACTGTACAAAAACATTATAACACAGAGTTGGTCCAGGCCCCCACATTAGGATTCCCTGTGTTGTGGGGTCCAGTCTCTTTCATTCTATTATTATGTATTATACATGTACTACTACAAGTGACACAGAGAGCGCAAAGTAATATCAGCTATCTCTCTCACATGTGCTGATTGCGCGCCGACTAGCGATGTTTTGTCATACTATCAGTGTGAATTACTATCATACAGTGAAGAATTTTCCCATGGGAAGAGTGCATGTTTCTATTGATCAACGTTTAAACGTTTAAAGGACTGTATTGCAGCCAATGGAAGCCACTTCAAATAAGCTTTTTATATTTTCTGGGGGCACGGCCGTGCCCCCACCAAGTCGAGCAAAAAAGCGTCACGGCCGTACCATCCTTTTCTCGAAGCAATTCAGACCATTTTCGACCCCCTGTAACTTTGTTGTGGATAAAACTAGAAGACTGAAATTTTCAGTAACCATGCAGGCATATTATATAAGCATATTACACGTATATTTCAAATTTCATTCAATTTGAATAAGAAATTATAACGGGTCAAATTTCTTAATTTTGTCACTCACTGACTCACCGATCATCAAAATTCTAAGGCACTTCTAGCAGACCTAGAAGCTTCAAATTTGGAATATAAGTAGTGTTTGGTGAATGAATCAAGGAAAAACTAAAAAATCTAGAAAAGACCGCAAAGAAAATTAAGCCCATATAGTCAAGTCTTCAGTTAAATTTTTCAATATTGGCTTTATTCGTAACGATGTTTTATTACGGTAGTTATTGTAAAGGAAAAAAGTAGAACTGTCTACAAAATACAAAAAGAAATGAGACCCCATCAAAAACAATACTTGTCAAAAAAACCAAGTCTCGCAACTCAGTTGTTCTGCGGTAAAAAGTTGTGAGATCCATGTAATACCAAGCCGGTTATTAATTTATTCAGTCTCTACTTAAGCGACTTTCTGTCTTAATACGTCCAGTCTCTAAGACCACGATCGTGGTCCATAACAATTGAAAATCAATTGTGTCTGGAATCTCCGTACTCGAAGCATTAAGTTGTTACGTAATAATTAACAGCATCTTATAGTGACACATATCAATATTAAAATTCTTTAATGTTTTATATAAATATATTGAGACTTGTTGATTGCGTTTTGGATGACTTGCTGCGTGGACACTTTAGAACGTGGACAGCCCATCTAGTTATTTAATTCTTAAATCAATGTTCATAGATTATTTTTCATTTGTGAATGTCAAAATGTATTAGGAAAATAGGAAATAGGAATGTTCCAACTACAGTACAAGGTCTTTTAAAACATAGAGAATTATATTATATAGGTAATATATGATTTCATTTGTAAAACTATTGGTAAAATTTAATGTGTGTTAAATGTTTTAATAGAATTAATTTATATAAGCATCTATTTTTTGTGTAATATTTGGGCTGATGAAGCTTTCAATGCCCTTACAAAAAATTAAAAATAATTCTGAGCATTTTCCATGTTAAGCCACATTTTTAGGTTAGGTTTTAAGAAAATTTCAATTAGTATTTCTCCGTAACTTTGCATCTCCTCGCATTGGGAGTGTACCAGAGGGAATCCCTCAACACTGATTTCCCAAATTAACACCCTAAAAAATTTAATTATTATTTGGAGAGTGCAGAAGGATATACACTAGCATTCAGAATTTTTAGAAATGTGGAAATAGGAAAAACTCAAAAATATTGCCACCTGTTACTACTGTTTTTAAAACACTTGTAACTAAAAATATCTTACATTTACAATGTTTATCTTATGGGTGGCTCGTTGGTCCACTCCACTTTGCTCCTCACATTGATGTGAACTAAGCTGTCAATTTTGGAATGGTAGGCCATCAACCTATCATGGCCAAATTTTGAATGGATCAAACAACTTCTGGGTGGCTAGTCACAATTTTCTAATTACTAACCTTAAACATTAGATATTTAAACAGATCTGAAAAGAGCGCTAGCGTTTTGGAAACCCAACCCAAGCCCACCTTTCGGTAGCGCTGTTCAATGTTGCCTACTGAAAAGTTACAAAATATTTAATCCGGCTTATAGGGAAAGAGTGTAGGAACCTCATGCAGTAAATATTTTTTTAAGGAAAGGCGAAAAAAAAGGTTTATTTGTGGCTTGTCGCTCTGTTCTACTTCACTCTTCGCACTATCACAAAGCAAACCCTAACCTTTTTTATTGAAATGATGGCCTATCAACCTATCTTAGCCAGATTTCAAATTGATCATTGTTATGAACACAATTTTCATCAGACAACATTGGAAAACCGACCCAACACGCTATTTGTTCGAATATCACGTTTTTCAATGTTCCAGGGCAAGGACCGTATGATACGAAATTTAATAAAATCGTTGTAAAATCGAGCTTATGTAAGAATATTATTGTATACTTACATTCGTTTTCTTCGCCGCAATCACATATGTTTAGATGTTTCCATTTGATTGGTGATCGTTTCTTCCAACATTCACAGTATGGTTTCGCAAACCATTCACTGTCCGTGAAATTGTTACCATTACCAACTAACATTTTGATTAAATACTAGACGTCACGATATTATATACACAGGAATACTGAAAATATTGACGAGCCCAGACGAGCTAATGGACCATCGATACAATAAAGAAAAAGATTTCTATATTTCGGTCAACTACGCGGATTAGAAACAATCATTAATATCGATCATAAAAAATAGCACCTTATACACCTTATATATGTAAATAGGTAGGCAGTGAATTTATTTATAGTAGCATAGAATTCCACAAAAACACCAAGAAATACACAAAATTGCTGTAATATGATGACGAGCACATAAATCACGAGCAAACACGACCGTACAAAACAACAAAAATAAAAATACAAGAACTTCCACAAACACCAAATTCAATGACATTCAATGACTTCTGTCCAATGACAGCTATAACTTTAGATACGATGAGAAACCACTTTCTACTTTGACGTCATTGATTTATGAATTTTATATAATTAAAATTAATAAATTCAATGATTTTTTACACTAAAATGTTCACTACTATAGATTTAAAATTGAATTCATAAGCTTAATTACTTTAATTCTATTTAGTAATAGTTGTGGTATTAGTAAGTAACGAAGAAATCATTTGACATCGTTTCCGAACGAGGCCATGCGTGGCGGGGAGAGGCGAGGAGAACCAAAGAACTATTGAGAACTGATTGAGAACTGTCCAGAATCACCCAGAATTATCTCGTTCGCGTCGTTGGTGTCACAGAACAACGTAATCAGAAATAATTGGAATTAAAAGAAACAATCATATCAATCATATGCGTAGTCTATAGTAATCTGTGGTCTAGAACACAGCCACAGAGCAGAACCTGGGCGGTCCAACGTACGAAGGCCGTTTTGTTCAGATATATGCCATTTTTCCATCTCACTTACACAGTTGACGTTTGTTAAAAATTGCCTCTTCTACGTTATGAAACAGAGATAAAAAAAAAACGGTCAACTTGATTGGTTTTCCCGCTCTACACAACAACGCATTAACGTAGAACCCTACGAACACTACTGTACCAGCTACCCGTCTGACGATGGTCTGACGTCTGACTGATAGTCGCTGATACTTGCTGATAGTCGCTACAGTTTAAGGAGCCTATGGAGGTGTCAATTTTTGCAAAAATGAGATTCTTTGAATTGTAGTTAATAAGTTAATTTTAAACATTTGTGATCCATACTAATTCACAATTTTTTTTTAACATTAGTTATTAGTGCTAAAGTAACTGACAAATTACCGAGAAATACTATCCAGGTAAGTAACATTGATTTCTGTTTGGTATTGTAGTTTGTATTTAATTTAATAGCCGTAATTAAAGACGCGTCACCTGAATATAAACCACGATACATAAAATATCCGAACACTGAAATTCAGTTTTTATAATTCTAAACTATTTTTTGTTTTAAGACTAGACTTAAAATACACCCATAGAAAGTAAAAAATGTCATATTGTACCTAGAAGGGTGCCAATATGTTTGAAAGAAAATAATTCATCTCACTAAGCATATAATTGCAGTCGTTCTCTTTGCCTAAGATCCATTTACATATATGGGAGGCAGTCACATCTGCATCCTAATTTCATCTCATCAAAAGGATAAATCATATGAAAAAAAATTATCTTTGTTGCTATTGCATATAGATTGAATAAATTCAATAATTAGCCCCTCCAAAATTCTATGATAAGTAATGTAAATCGGTTTTTTTAAATTGGGATATTTGGAATGTTATGTGTATGGCTAGTATTCATTTGAACATTGACGAGTAATGGTATTTTCTGAATTTGCTTACAGATTTCTCAATATGGTCTTCCAAATCAAGACACATTCAGAAATGTAATAACAATTAAACATGTTATGTGAGTAGAATCTCTTTGTGCAGTGGTCATTTAAGAAGTTCCAATGCATTTCTGGATTGACAAACGCAGTCAGTGTGCCTACGCAGGCCGCCACCGTGTGCCGTCCTCACTCTCCGCCGGTAGGCAATCAGGCAACTCTGTAAAGATTACAATATTGGACTATAAATATTATCTTGTATATTTAAAGCTTAATGTCGGTTTTTAACATGGAATCAAATTTCATGTCTTAAATACTTGATTTAGTGGTTTCATGGTGAAGCGCATGTTATCTTCAAAATATGTTATTCAAGTGTGCATGCTAAGCATCAATTGATGAGTTTCATATTTTCACGATTCATAGTATTTATATATATTATATTTTCATGATTTGATTCCTGGTCATGTTCGGTTGGTCCCAAAAATGGCGATCTACCAAAGGCAAATTTTTTGAACATTTATTAGGTCTCAGATGGTGTAGTGGAAATAAAATTAAGATACCATTGGAAAATGTTTGGCCAACATTGTTAGGAAAATGTCAAGGTGGTATTTAAGAGTGAGTGTAGATTTCAACATACATTATTGAGTTATCACATAACAGGAAAGAATTGAGAACCAACAGTTTTTTGTGAAGACGCCAAATTGAACACTATAACACATTGGAGAAATATCAAACCACAGAGTAAAATATTGTTATTGTGCATAAACTAATATAAACCAAATAAGTTAACTTGAAACCGGCTTCAAATACATGGTCATACTTTTGAGTCTTCTCTAGTTGAAGAATGGTTACATATATGGCGCATCAATGAGAATAAAGACATGTCTGTTCATGTAGCATACACTCTTAAAAGACAACTATGCCCATCTATTTTACTGTACAATGAGCAGGTCCCACAGAAGGATGATGCCAAATACCTGGGAATGTGCTTAGTTCGTTGACTCACATGGCAAAAACACATTTGGTCCAAGCGAAAACAATTAGACACCAAAATCTGTAGCTTGTACTGGCTGATTGGACACAAATCACAACCCACATATAATAGCAAATTGGCCACATGTAAAACCATTATGAAGCTCATTTGTACATATAGCATATTATGGGGCTCAGCTAGCAATAGCAACATCAAAATATGGGAGAGGTTTCATAATAAAAGATGTTCAATATACCACCCTATATTAGTAACAAAGTTATGTATATGGACACCAAATTAAGAACATTGTGGCGGAAAATATAACCATTCAGCAAAGGCTAATAAGTCTAGACTGAGCAAACACAGAAATGAATTGGCAACTCAACTACAAGGACCAGGGCACTTCAAATTCTTGAGGAAAGACTGGTGGAAAGATTCACATAGAGTGACTGACAGATGATTCACTGGATAAATCACTTGAGGAATCTCATAAGTTCAGAGATCCTGGGACAGCAGATTCGACTATTGTTACATTAAATATATTGCCAAAGTAGCAACGTATAAAGAAGAAAAAAAACGGAGTCTTTACGTTACTTTGTTGGCCTATAACAAATCTAGGTTAAATAAAAGTCACAAGGAAATATTTTCTAGAATAATTTATAAATAAACTGAGATCCATATTGGATGAAATTAGTTTACTAAAATTGTCAAATTTTTCAAATGAAAACATAAAAAACATGTGTTAAGTTTTGTTACTGTACTCAGTTGTGGATATAATGTATGTACAGGAGTAGGGCGGGCCCGAGGCCGTGTGGGCATCGGCGCCCGCAAAGGCATGGCGGCGCCCGTGCACCGCTTCACGGCAGTCGAGTGCCGTCCACATAGACCCCATCGCCACTATTCGTTAGTACAGAATTCCCTTTTAGAAAATTAAAACCTTAACACAAGGTGCTATTTCTTCTAATAATAGACACAACACTGTGATTATCGAGGTTATAATGTTATATTATAAAGTGATAGAGATTGTTTGAAATTATAAGTAATTAAAAATGGGCAGAGCTTATGATGCATCGCCTGTTGTATAGTGCTGGAATACAAAATATTAAGTGATATATTCCTATAAGACTTAAAATGTACATGTTGCCATGATATGAATATATATAACCTGGTAATTTCTTCTCGTAGTAATCCATTTTTGGGTAATGCAGTATCATATGCCCAAAATTTTATTTTTAGTATTGTCAGTTCAATATTTTGTTTTCATGAAATCCTAGCTTTTTTCATAATCAAAGATATTGCCATTTTTGGAAGTATTTTCAAAATAAAAAGTAAGAAAACGTTATAAAGTACCAAGTATATAATTAACACTTTTGGGCCTGTTTAAGATTTCAAGGTCACTCTATGGGCAGTAACACATTTGATCACAACAAATGAATTTGTGACTATGGCGAATGGTGCACAAATTTTGAAATTAGCAAGTCGACAAAAGATACACTTCATTTATTAATTGTTAATAACTAAAATTAATTTATTGTTATTTTTATACAATGTTATTGGCAGTATGCCCTAAAACATATAAACAGTGCACACCCCACATGCCCATACGTAAAAAGAAAAAAAAGTTTTATCCCTTGAATATAACAGTAGATGTTTGACTGACACCTGTTAAATGATTCAGTATAATTGAAATATTCATAATTTGCAATTTTTATTATTATGAATACATATATTTTTCATATATGTAAGTCTACGAAGCTGGGGGTCCTGGGTTTGAATTTTAGGTCGGGTCATTATTTACATGATGACTATTGATACTGGTACTTGGTCTTGATCGTTATATGTATGTGGTGTCTTCGCTTGCTACCCAGAACACAAGCTAATGCTTAACTTGGGGCCTAGATGTTGATGTGATGTATATGTTATTATTATTATCTTATACATTGGGTCAGGAAAAAGTTTCTTCACGTTTTATATGAAAACTCATGGCATTTTTTTTTTCAAAGTGTATTTACATTTAATTACAATATATATGTGCCATTTTGTTCGATGATTGTCTGCCATTTTGTAGTTAGTGACATGAATGATCCCGTTGCTGTAGAAATTTTGGGACTTCTGATGAAAAAAACGTGACCAGTAGTTTTGGCAGTCCTCTCTTGATGTTAACCTGATACTGTCTAAAGAATTCTGAAGATACCGAAACAGGTGAAAAGATGAAGGTGCAAGGTCAGGGCTATATGGCGGATGCATTAACACCTCCCAGCCAAACTCCTTTAATTTTTTCTGACTGACTTAAGATGTTTGAGGTCTAGCATTATCGTGATGAAAGACCACACCCTTTCTATTGATTAATTTCGGCCGCTTTCTCTCAATTTCTTGCTTTAATCTCATCAGTTATTCGCAGTAGAGATCCGAATCGATAGTTCTGCCCGGCGGTAAAAGCTCATAATGAACAATACCCTTCCCATCCCACCATACACACAGCATCACTTTATTGCGAGTTGGTCCGCGTTTTGCCACAGTCTGTGAAGCCTGACCGACCTTTGACCACGAATTTTTTCCCACGTTCTTATCATACTTGATCCGCTTTTCATCACCAATTATCAATCTCTTCAAAAACGGTTCGGTTTCATTACGTCTTAATAAAGAATCGCAAATGAGTACACGGTTCCTTACGTTTTCTTCAGTGAGCTCATGTGGCACCCAAATATCAAGCTTTTTTGTATACCCAGCTTTTTTCAAATGGATCAAAACTGTTTTGTGATCAATGCCCAGATTTTCAGTTATGTAGTAACTACTAATATACCGATCTTGCTCCACTTTGAAAATAATGGCGTCCATTTTAGCCGTGACAGGACAGCGAGGTGCATCTTTGACATCAAAATTACCAGATTGAAAATGTTTAAACCAACTTTGTGCTACTCTTACTGGCGCCGCATTGGGGCCATAAACGTTACAAAATTTTTTTCGCAGCATAAAGTTTTAAAATATAACGAATTTCTTCGTTAGATTCACTCATTTTGACAGAAAGAAAAACAAATGAAAACCGGCGGGAAACAATATTTTACTAAATTGTTTTTTTTTTATGTAACCCTTTTAATGATATCAAAACCAGCCAGATACAACTAGTACAGCCAAAGAGATTTTCTTAAAAGTATATACAAACTAAATGCGAAAAGACTTTATCCCTGACCTAATATAAAAATGAAATGAAGCTTGTTAGTCTCACTAAAACTCGAGAACAACTTTACCGATGTGGCTAATTTTGGTTTTGAAATATTTCTGGAAGTCCAAGGAAGGTTTAACAGAAGAGAAAATATGAAGAAAACAATTTCCTTTTCCCATACATACTGTTCGTACCTGTCAAACAGGGTGCATTCAGGAATCAATTGCTTTGCTTTTTTTATTTTATCTCTACATCTTATATAATATGAGCAATACTTTCGGCTTTCTCGGAAATGGTTCTATTGATTTATATGAAATTTTGTACTAAGATAGGTATCATTTCAAAACAGGTTTCTAAATAAGTTTTATGGTTATTAAGCACCAGGGGCCGAATAGATACTATAAATAAATATAGATACAATATAGATATAGAATAGATACGAATAGATAATTAAATAAGTTGTGCAGGTATGATTCACCAGGGGGCGCTGCAATAGATATGTATTTTTAAAACGGCTGGGAGGATCTCTACGCGATTTTTTGCGTTATAAATATATCATTTAAGGGCATGTTCTTAGATAAGGTTTGCAGTCAGGAGCCACCAGGGGACACTGCATTAGATATGTTTCTCTAAAACGGCTGGGGGATCTTGACGGGGTTTTTCGCGTTACATAGATATCGCGTAATAGCAGGTTCTTAGATAAGGACTGTGGTTATGGGCTACCGGAGGGGCGCTGCAATACATATACGTTCTAAAACTGTTTTGAGTTCTGAAGCGGTATGAAGTTCGCCGGGTCAGCTAGTTTAAGCAGCAAAAATAAAACGGTTACCATCCCAGTTACAGAATCATTTGTGCCCTTTTAGTTTGCATGAACCAGCAGACGTTGATATTTCATCGTGCCGTCACTCGTAGGTGACGCACTTATGAATACTTACGCCTTGGGCACCCGTACTTAAATTAGCGACTAATGGTTATTAACTTAGTTTTTAGGCTGAAGAAACATTGAATAGTGTTTTGCATATTTACAGGGGGCCACCGATAGCAGTACATGCTCCGCGTCGGCAGTCCGATGAACCGAGTCTGTATGTGGAGATCCCTCCAGAGCCCCCGCAGCCCACCATCGCTAGCTTAGCGGCGGCGCGCAGCGTCACTCCAGATACATTGCTACGCACCGCGGCCCTGGGGCTCCACCACACACCCATGATGGAACCGCACCTTAAGTTCGGGATACTGGTGTCCTTCGCGCTTGCTATCGTTTTCCTCACAGGAGCTAAATACTACTTTGACAGACAGGTTAAGTTTTGATATTATTTATATCTTATTTTAGTGCTTTGTCAAATTTTATCTAGGTACAACTTTCTACCAGGGAAGTGTTTCTGTCTGTCTACACTAATATTATAAATATGAAAGAATAATTATTTGATCTTTTTCCATGTCTAGATGGAGCAATGAAACAAATTATTATTATTTTATGTGAAACATCTCATAGTCCATTGTATAGGGAGTAGAAGCGAGACATTTCAGCAAAAAATAAAACAGATTTTCAGGACACGCTAGTCTCTGTATGTGTGTAGCGTCACGTTCTTGGGAATATCATAGATCTAGACATAGTCCGAGATCATAGCCTATTGGGGACGCCCCTTTCCCCAATAATATCTTTGAATCCCAATAAGCATAGCATATACATCTGAAGATATATATTTAACAAATTCAATATTAAGTTCTTCATATCATCATAAACGGTCAAGAGAGTAGGTACAAGGGAATTTGTATGAAGGTAAATTCTGGTGGAGCGGTCTCAAGTAAAATCTCTTACAGGTCGTCCGTGACAATTCTACTGGCAGCGAGGCGACCATGGTGATGGCTGTGGTGGCGGCGCTGGCGGGCGTTGGTTGCGCGCTTTCTCTGTGCCGCGCGCGTCCGCCGCCACCCGCCACGCCACAACGTATCTCCTCTACCGCAAGGCGCGCACGTGCACATGTACGTAACTTCAGCCGTTCGGCTTATAAGCTCACGCCTGTTTTCCAAAGGAGTAAGCAGCGACTGCTTAATCGACGTTTATCATTCGTTGCGTTCAATTCGTCAGTTTTGGGTGCCTTAAAATTTAGCCATTTTTCCTTTCGTCGTTTCAGTTATTAGGCGCGCACTGCTCGTTATAGGCTTTCTCCATAGATCTCAACGACAAACGGTATTAGGCCATCTGTCATACAGTCACCTTTGCCAAGTCATCAAGCTTTTTAGTAAGGGGCCATCCCTGATTCTGTGAGCGATGTCAGTAACTAAAGTCAAATTATTTTGTGAATATCATTACTAATTATATCTCACAGAGAGTCTAAACAAAACAAAACAATGACTTTAAGGAGCTTAACAAACTCACATTACGGATGGAAGCAGGATGTGTGAAATTATACAACTTATTATTATTGAATCATGAATCTAGGAATACCCGGACGTAGCAACGCGGATACACCCCTAGTACTAAGCCAGTTGACTAAGTACGCACTCGTCAACTTGAATACACTCATACCATAGTATATATAGTAGTTGAATAAATATAGTATGAATGACTGTCTCCTATGGCTCTTAAGTGTACTATCATCAGAATCTGTGCGCACTTTAGGTGGAGTAACAGATTACATGACTTGTAACAAAGTGTGTTCAATTACTTTATTGACTTTTATTACATTCTTCTGCTCGACCCAAATGTTTCATAGTATATAAATCCATGCAGGAATCGTCAGACGACATGTCATCGGGTTCGTTGCTACAGCCAGTGGAACACGGAGGCCGCGACGCGTCCGTGTCAACGATCGGAGTGGGAGCAGAGGCCGGCGAGGAGGCGCCGCCGCCATATCACATCGCGGTGCTGCTGGAAGCCAGTCCTCCACCGCCCGCGTACAGTGCGCTCAGCTAGCTGACGGCCGGCGCGGCGCCACCTTCGCCGCCACCACCTCCGCCGCCGCACGCCCACGAGTTCATCATATGAATCTCCACTTTAAACAGTTTTATTTAAAATTTACCGTTCTCTTAGGCCCGCTTATTCTAAAAGCCCGGTCTGCAAGTAGACCGCTATAACCCCGCCCCTCCTAGCCCCCACGGAAGGCGAAGACAGGGTACCAGTCGACGAATTGAACAGTGTTCAGCGTATTCTTTATGGTTCATGATGGCGATAATTTGGACAAACAATGCGTTAATTCGTCGACGGATACTTCTCTTAGCCCCGCGCAGGAATAAGAAGATCAGCGCTACAATTGTTGACTTGTACGACCCCGCTCAGGGTATGTATGAGCAGACAAATTGAGCGCATGTACACGATTCATCCATCAAATCACTTGGCACGCGACGTTACTGAACCGAGAGATTAACGTAAAAGGCACTTACCAACGAATCGAGGTTTTTGTAAGATGTATTTTATTTATATTGCTGTTTTTAGTCAACCATGGATAAACAATATTCCGTCTCACAAACTACATCTTTAAGAGGTAAAAAACGAGACGCTGATGTGTTACAATTTGATAAAAATATATACAAATTTGACTAAATTTTCGTGAAAACTTATTAATAAACTACAGTATACCAGATTTTATATGAATGAATACGTTATAGCATTTTAACGCTCCATCACGGTTTTGTTTAGTCAGTTTAGCTTGTAAAAAGGGGCGTCTCACGTTACAAAAGTTGTCATTCGAATAGCTTTTCATACTGATCAGATGTTATCCTCTGCCTTTGCAATTTATTAGCTAAAACTTTTGGCTGTCAACTTGATTTTGACTTTTAGCCTTAGCAACTTCTTAAGGACGAAGTTTATTGTGTATCAGATGTGAAGATGGGACTTTAGTGAATTATATTATCAATATCGAAAGATAAGCCTCACTATAAAATGTGCTCATCCCAGAAGGGAATGAAATTGACAACAGCATATGGTTTAGTTAGAGTGTGTGAAGGCGCTTGCGCGGGTTTCCGTGATTGTTTTTCATCAACTATTTCGCCTATAACGAGCAACATATACACTAGCTTGTCAAACGTCTCTGGTACATGAGAATACTAGCGACTCAAAGCGATGCGCGACGACAGACGCGTGAAGGGCTTAGTAAACTAGCGGTTAGGTGGTTGGCGGAAGACCGAAATGCTAAGTCTAGTGTAATGGACGTCGTTGACAATTTTTCACTTCTAGGCTTATTCAAAGTAATCAGATATGAAGAATATGATGTTATTTAGCATAAGGGTTTGCACCTTTTGGCATACCCCCCCTGTATTTATAATTTTAATCTTGGTTTCAAAATAGCACCACGCTATAAATTTTATTCATACAAACAAACAAAACACACGGTATGACAATGTCCTAAACCGTATCGTTAGCTAGATACATACTTGTAAAGATCGCTGCCTCTATTGACTTTCTTTGTTTCAATTCATCTTGGTTATGTGACCCTTTAGAACATTATGTCAGATGGTATTTGTTCATTTGTGTATATGCCCCTTATGTGAATAATCTAGAGTTTATAGTGTAATGCTAAATTATACCTCTATTGGCCCTCTTCGTTTCAATTTATCTCAGCAATGTGACGCTTTAGGATATTGCGTCAGGTGTTATTTTTCGTTTGTGTATATGTCCTCTATCTAGATATATAATATAGAGTTTATAGTGAGATGCATTTGATGCCTCTATTGGCCCTCTTTGCTTCAATTTATTTCAGCAATGTGATGCTTTAGAACATTATTTCAAATGTATTTTTTTTTTTTTTTTATATTATGTCTCACAATCATTATAACCTTGTACATCACAGTAAACCTTGCAAATGTGAAACTCCATAATCATATGATATTGGAAGAAAGTAGGAAATAAAGTGTTGGGAATGAAAAAAACAATACTTTTGATTTTAGTTAAATATTTTTAATCTGATAACTTGTCAGTGTTATTGTTATATTATTATGATATTATTGTAGTTATATTATTGGCGGATGATAGCTAAATACGCTACTAATGAACGTAGAAAACGGCATGGCCTGAAAAGGAAAACTTCTTATTGCTGAGACGTTTTTACACTCTACTCAATGTGCCATCAGATGTTTCACATCAAAATAAAAAATTTGAAAAACCCCCACCACAAAAAAAAAACCTGTAAAAAGGAAATAAATAATACACATTCATACACTAATTCGCCACAAACGGTACTACATCGTATACCAAAATTTCACATCAATTGAACGAGATAAAGTAGCTTAGAATTCCTCATCAATTTATCCTCATTCTCCTGTTCCATCGTCAGATCCTGATCACCCTCTGATTAATCAAGACAATTCCGATGAGCCCAAACACGATACTTCTGCTGTAAGTTAGTGAGGAGTTGGCTATCCTGCAAATTCCAAGTGATGCTGCAGCATCAAGTCTAGGTTACCATGTTCTTGCAATTTCATTTACGTAATAGGATACCCCATTTCGAGTCGAACAGACCTGTAAAAGTTGCTCACATCCCTTCGTCAACTAAAAAATTGCTGATCATCTTCAAACTATGTAGAAATGTAGCTAAAAATTATCCCGATTAGACCAACTTTCCATTAAAAAAAACGCTGCATTGAAGTCGGTTTATCAATTTGAAAGTTACGGTGTCACAGACAGACAGACATATAAAAATGTAGCTAAAACCATCCGAATTAAAGCAGCTTTACATTGAAAAAAAGTCGCATTGAAATCAGTTTATCCGTTCGTGAGTAAAGATGCCGCCGTCAGACACAAACAGATAGATATGTAGCCAAGAACCATCTCGATCAAACCAGCTTTCAAATAAAAAAATCCGCATTCAAATCGTTTCGCTACGATGCCACGGACAGATACACACATCAAACTTATAACATCGCTCTTTTTGCGTCGCGGGTTGAAAATTTAAATGATGCAACACACGGTTATGACAGCTTCCAAATAAAAAGATTGGGAACGGCGGGAGCGGAGGGGGGGGGGGCATTCTTACAATTTATTTTTCATGTTCTCAAAATTTTCATGCTTACTGTTATGAAGAAACAAGATCTTGCTTGAGCACCGTATCTAAGGCCTTTTTTTTTAATTTAGTTATGAGTAATTGATTTTAAACTGTGATATTATAATTTATATAAACAAATAAATTGAAACCTATTCCAAAGAAGAGAGCTTTAAAAGGCGTCTGTAGCTGGAAAAACCGTCTTTTGCCTACAACACTACTTGCCAGTAATGAGCACTTCTCGGAATTAAAGGATTATAACGATTCGGGTAGTAATATCCTAAAGCTATGATATATATAAGCTCTAGGGATGCTTTGTCAGCATGTATGATCTCAAAACTGGTGGGGCCGAAAATATGTGAGTACCGTTGGAAAGGGCTCATCCAATAGATACACAATATCGATAAATGCTAACTTTCAAATAACGGAGTGGTAGTAATAAAAATAGTAAAATGTGAGAGGAGGAGAAAAGATAAGCATGAGATTAAGATAAAGTAGTAATAAACTTTAATCATGATAAAAAACTAGCATGCTTGTAATAAGTACCTATAGGTATGTATATTATTATTTGTATTGAACTCAAAATAATCTGAACGTGTATTCTACTCGGGCGAAGCCGTTGCACTTCACTAGCTGGGTTAAAACCCAATTAACATCAATGTTTGGATCACGCTAGCGTAGCTGCAGGCAGAAAGCTAGTTATAATATTCATTTCAAATTATATTACATTTTTCATTTAAAGTTATCATGTTACGCTCAAGTTTGTGATTGTACTGTAGAATATTTCAGGAAATTTGTTCCATAACGAAGCCGCTATCGGTAGTTCAGTTGGTAATGTGGGCAGAAGACGGAAAAAACTAGGTTATTATACCATAACATTAACATTTTTATTCATGTCTTCATATAAAGGGAATTTTAGTGAAGAACTGGTTACTATTTTACATTTAAGTTAGGCTATGTGACTTAATTCTTTCTGCTGCAGATGATATTCTGCTGTGGGATGTCCCGAATATTATTATACACGGCCAGATTTAATTTCTGGGAAAAAAATATGCTAATAAATTGCATAGGCTTTTTGAACAGTTGGTTAATAGAACACTGATATAAAGGTTGGAATTATTTAATTACTAGTAAAGTAGAGGTAAACTCGCATCGCATATTAGTAACTGTTTTGTATGGACGGGGCATATCTGTACACATCGATGATAGAAATAGGGCCTAAAAGGTATTGTTATTTTAAACTGTGTGCTTATATTTTTATTTTTAAAACTTTACTAGTCATTGCAAAAAAAAAATCATGAAGAGTTTACAATTTACATGACTCTTTTTTTCGAATCGATAGTTTTTAGACAAAGCATTTTTTCCATTTCGGCCAGTATGTGAAATTGAATAGAAACGTTGCATTTTTGGATTTGCAAAATGTAATATTAAAAAAAGAATTATGTGTCCATGTAAAAATATTAGGTTTATTTTATATAGTGTAATATTACAAATTTTACATATTGTGCATTGTCGCACAATTATTACTGTGAATATTATGTAGTTAGATTATAAGTTACTCATAATGAAGTTGGGCTTTCATTGTTGATGAGGAACATTATACAGAATTTGAACTACGTTAAAAAACGAGACCCATAAACGCATGTCGCTCGCTAAGTTTATTCGTTAACGACAGGAAAAAATATTAATTAATTTTCTTGTATGTGAGATTTCATATTGTAGAGCGACAATTTATTATTGTTTTTAAAGAATATTTTTAAATTGTGTGATAAAATAGAATTACAGAATTATGATTATTATTTTGTCGTTAACAATCATTCCTTGTTATAAAATTGATATGAAATCTAAAGCTGATGGTCGGCAGAATACCGTATTAAAAAAATGTAGTATTGTGGTAATAGCTATTAAGGATTAGTGTGAAAAGGTATAACCAAAGAATAAATATATTGATAGATAGACTTTGTTAAGCGGTTTAAAATTTACTGTGTTAAAATACTACAGCGTTTGTGGCCAACAATGATATAATTATAATGTATTTATATGTGAATGAATGTGGTCAAATCAATCATTACATCAACCATAGAAGGGAGACCATATAATTTCATATTGATATATGAAAACGCTTGTCAGTTGTAAAATTTTAAAATGCCCTCTATTTTTAATGTCGTAGTATTGTAATTTGTTGTTAGGATTTATCAAATGTCAAAGTAAGAAAATTGTCAGGATTGATATTAATATATTGGATTGGAATAACAATGTATATCTACAATACATTTTTATTAGTATTTTAAGAGGAAAATATTGTCGTTTTGATGGTAAAACTCACTGAGTGAATTTTGATCGAAAATGGGTTTTCCTTTGAACTAACTTTTATAGAGCATTATCTACTAAAGGTCAACTTAGTAAATACATTTAATATCGTTTCCTTGTTTTTATTCAGTGATAAGAGTCATTAAGTATAATTCTAATATTTTGATTAATAGATAAAACTCTCTAAAACTTTAATGAAATTTCAATTCTGCTCATTTGCACTTAATAAATTTTACCCTCAAAACGACGATATATTGAATTTTAATTTTATTTATTTTCCTAATTATATATTGAAAATTGTAATTGTTCATAATTGTAGTACTTTGGTTTAGCATTTATTTATTATATAGTACTTAGATAGTCATATTCTAGTGTTCACTTTTAATTGTACTCTAAATGCAATTATTTATTCTTAGTTATTTAAAATACTGGGTGCTTGTGCATTTGTTTCCAATAAAAAAATTACAGAATTCGTAAATGCAATTATATTATTGACTAGTTGTGCCCGCGACTTCATCTGGGTGGACTTAAATCTATTTCAGCCGGTTTTAAAACGCAACGCGACTGTTTGTCCGTTCGTTAGTATTATTAAACAATTTACACGATTGTTTTTGTGTTTGTTAATTGGACAGGTAATAAACTTGACGTGAGCTCGCTTATACTTATATTATATTAGGCACCTATTGTGAGTACCCATAACACAAGCTCTACTTACTTTGGGACTAGATGGCGCTGTGTGGTCCCAGGTATCATTATTATCACAACAATCGAACATCAACTGTCACGAGTTATAATAGCCATTAAGGCTGCATAATAATCCTAAAAACCTCAAGATTTTGTTTTAAAAATTTTACTGATTGGCATGTCTATAGAACCTTTATGAGTGACGCGACGTATTTGACTGCTGTTGTTTAAATAACTTTGTATTTTATATTAATAGAATATTGTGACTGACCGGTTAGCAGAGTGGTTAGACACCTTAACCTAACTGCGGAGCCGAGTAGAGGATTCAATTCCCGCCCGGGACAAATATTTGTGTGCATTTGTTCCGTGTCTAGATATAAAAGTAAATATATATATATATATTATTTTAAAAAAAATGTATGTATATCAGTTCTCTAGTACCCCATAATACTTGCTCACTTTAGGACTAGATGGCGCTGTGTGGGATGTCCCAGATATAATTATTGTTTTGATATGTCATCATAGTTGTCCTGCAGTTAGTGTGGCGACGATTGTTTGGTGCATAGGGCAGCCGTAGCTTTGTAGTTAGTTACCTTCAAATAATATTGATTTCCATCATTGCTGCTATTCATTTAGTAATTGAAATTATGTGATACGAAAACAATAAAACACTGATGTATGTTACTAGTTTTTATTTTGTTTTGTTGTAATAAAGCAATTCTGTTTTCGATTACTATATGTTATCTGAAATATAACTTCTGAAGCTGTTTGCGTTTTTATAGTTTTAGCTACAACGTTTTTGAGGTAACAATACCTTTATTTTCATAGGATCCATTATTCAAATGTACTTATTTATCGAAGCTGTGCTATGAATGTTCACTATACTTTGTAACGCAGGTGCAACACTGTTGAAAGCTGAATTCAAAGAATTTTTATGTTTAATGTTCAACATTGATGGGATGCACTACGCGAGACAAGTAATATTTTATACAACGTTATTTTTCGTATACCTGCATCACAAATACTTTTTTATATATCACTACAATTGATTTCGAACATTTCTAGTATTTGCATTTGACTACGCTTTGAACGAAGTCTTTACATGTCGTTGTGAAATAATGCAGCGACTGCACGACGCACGCAATCCGCATGTTAAATGTTAATCAGCGCACTAACCATATGTTTACGGGAAATATGGAATTACTTTAATTTGAATTTACCGCCAAAAACTATTTCTTAGTTAGGTGGAGAAACAATGTCATAAATAATATACGGGATAATATTTTTTTTAACGGGATAATATTTTAATACCTCGGTGTGAAGGTATAAGAAATAATGTTGTGTAGCATAATTATGATGTGCTGTGATGTAATTATGTCTGTGGTAACGAGTTTCTGGTTGTATTGTATTCATGGTTTATGTTATGAATATTAAATTATATTTTGATACTCTTAGGAGGTCTGGTATTTGATTTTGCATTTTTTATGTAATGCTTAATAAAAGTATGGTCAATGTGATATAACACTTTTATTTACAACCTGAGGATATTGAAAATAAAACATCTAGTTTTAGTGTGGTCATATATGTCATATATATTTTTCATTATATTAACATTAAGTACAATTGATGAATCACATAAAATAATAAATTATTTTCTAATTAACGACAGACATTAAATTAAACTTAGAATAGAAGACATCAAACCATATATCTATTCTCTGAAAACATGAAGAATTATTAAATATTAATTATTTAAATAATTGCTTTTATAAATTTAAAATATTTCCAATTTGGATTTTGCATAATACCAGCCAGTTACTAAACAGCGTTTAAAAGTAACTGACGAGACTTCAGAGTAGAGCTAAGAAATCGGAATAGATATATTCATCCATACGTTTTTTTTGCTTCAGAGAACTATAGCATTTATTTACGCATAGCCTTTTTTAAGGAAGGTAACGATTCGAAAGATCTTAAATGGGAATGACTGACAGTGAGAGTCAGGGGCCACCTGGAAACTCAGGGAAAATTGAGATTTTACTTTGCTTTTTAAAATTTCCTAGAGATTGTAAAATGAGGGATATAATACATCAATGGATATAATTAAATGTTTATAAATTAATAATGTATGCTTATATTCTGAACCTTAATTCACACTATCGAAGCATTTTTTCCATATTTGAAGTGACCTACATTATAATTCGTTTTTGGTCATAATTAAATTACTCCTTTCTAGTTTCATTTTTTATTAATGGAGTGGAGAGACTACATCACATAATTCGGTCTATGAAATTGCAAAAAAAAATATGTATATAAAATTTCACATACATCAAGCACATGTTTCAGAAATATCTAGTTTACTTGATAAAATTGGCAGGGAATTTTGTTGCACGTTAGCAATGGACATCCTGTTAATACAAAGGCTTAAATGCTGTACAAATAGGATGATTAAACAGAGACAATCAGACAACACAAAATAAAGATACCGTTTTGACTAGGAGTTTGTATTAAAAGCGACATATACGCTACAAACACATTAGCTCATAGTCAGTGGTTTTTCAATTAGCCCAGCCAATCACATCACGCCACGTCATGATTGAATGTCTGCTACCAATGTGACTCAAACTCGAAATAGTATTAAAAATAAATATACGCGTAACGCTGGCTGACGAGAAGCCGCTGCCTGTAAGCTAATGTGGCCATTACCATATTATTATACATATTGCGGTTTCGTAAAATCGTCTGGAACCTTTCCATGAAACATACTACATATTAAAATTGGACGTTTTAAAATGACGGGTAATCTGAGTTCCTTATTAATCGCCGCAATTTGTCGTAGCGCTAGTGCTGTTGGAGATCTGTTAAACTTTTTTTATCGTTTTCTTTATGTTTTCATTTTTGTTTTTGTTAAAATACTATTTGGATGATAATATTTAGTAGATGTTTACTGCTTGGTACTCGGTACATTTATTATGAATGACAATATTTATGCGATAATAAATTACTAAACATAAATAAGCGATTTTTCTTTCATGTACTGTTTTTATTATATGAATCCTTTTGTTAGACCGTTTTTCGTTGGATCAAAAATATTCGGTAGGTAGTTATTTTATTCTAAAGTTAACGAGGTAACTCTAGGATGGATCACTTCTGCTCCCGAAACATCCAATCTTAATAGTAATTTTAGAGCGAAAATACAATAATAGGTACCTAATGAAATATGTAAATTTAGCAAATTGCACGAATTCAAGCCATAACTAGGGACCTAGAGTTCGTCGCTCCCAAACCAAAAGGTGAACAGAATAGAACAACCAAAGTGGTCCTCAGAAACGCGGTATACGGAGACGCCGAGAATCAACAGAAAAACGGAATGGAGAATGCCATTGGTATTCGCTCGCTAGCTATGAAAACGATCACTAAAAACCTACAACGGAGTACTCTCATACCCTCACCTCCAGAAGAAAATACGAGAAGCAGAACATGGATCATTTATGTGCCAACGACAGAAAACGACCTGTCAAATAAAAAAACCAGAGGAAAATTCCGTGGCTCATAATGAATAAACATACAATAAAAAAGGCGAAAAGAGCACGCGGGGCCCTCAACCCCAGCATCTGCTTCAGAGCGAACACAAGTGCAAAGACCAAGCTGTTCATCATACAAGGTTGCCTTCTGCCCATCCTCGACTACGGAGTTATACAACTCTTGCCAAGATACAGTAAACGCAACCGGCTGAAAATCGAACGCCAATACCAGATGGCGATTAAGCAGCGGGCGGCTTCAGCAGGCCCACAAAAACAAGTATGCTTTGGGAAATGCTCGATCAAGACACATGGCACCTTCGAGCACAAGACCTCCACCACGACATGATCGAGAAAATGATTTCGTTAGAGGTCATCGCCTGGACAACCTAGGTCCAGAATACACCAAATACGGGCATTTCAACTCAGCTCTGTTCTCGCGTAGATTAGGTGAAATTGCACACACAAATAAAAAGGAGAGGGACAAGACGCTCAGCAAGCGAACGGCCCCCTCCCGACAGCATAGGCTTTAAATTTAGAATTAAGGTTTAACTAAACGTAAAATGCGGGTTACTCCTGCGCAGGGTCCATCAGACCACATGTTTTTGCTTTATATAAATCTTCCAAAAAGCAAATAGAACGACGACAACCACAGATCTCCCGGGACAAAATTGTCAAATGAATCATATAAGTGACAATGTATTTTTAACTAGAGAAAAATAAATTATCTATCTCTGTCAAATATATTTTTAACTCTTATTTCATTTGTTTTCATCATCAGATGTATTATAAATTAGAAGAATATATATATATAATAATAAGCTTAAATGAACTAAAAATAATAGTTTACTTAGCATAGACATTTATGAAAATTATTAATGTACAAATTTTCTATAATATAGAAGTAATAAATGATCTATGCTTATGGCAGACAAGTTCTGCAAGTGATAAGAGGTTTAAGTGAAATCAATTGTTTTCTACAGGTCATTGAATACATTGCTACAATATTTGTTAAGGGTTGGTTATGGAATGGTGTGGGGAGTGGCGCCTATAAATCAATTAAATGTTCAGAGTCATTCCCAGGGATTTTTCTCTTTTTATCTCAGAAGTAGTAAAATGTTACTTGGATCAGTTGCCTTCCATGGTATTTAAATAGACTAATTTTAAAATAAATCTAAAAAACGAAATGCATTTTCATAATATAATAATGGGAATGTGTAATAAACTAGCATTAAAGACAATAAATTATTTAAAACACATTTATAAATTCAATAAACGTCCCATTTCAATGAGAGGTAAAATTTTTACGTCTACTAGGTGGCGTATCAACAACGTGAGGCCAAACAAAAATCGTGTTTAAGCGTAGATATGTTTTACCGTATTAATTTATAAAAAATCTCAATTACTATAGTTTATTGATATTATAATTTTTGATTATAAATTGTATAACTTTAGCATGTCGTATTTTTTAATCTTTTTAAAATCTGCCAGTTACAATCTACGATTAACTCAATACCGCAGTCAAATCAAAATAGAACTTACAAATAACTCGGTATTGGTATAAAAATTATATTTACGTTGATCTAACGGTGCAGTGCCATTGCATGGTTATAAAGATAATATTTTTACCTCTCATTAGTGGCAATAGTGAGTTGTAACATTTCAAATATTATAACGCGTTTTACTATAGGATTATTTACTCAGTACAGAATGATCTAACTGTAATGTGAAATTGCATCTTACATAAATGAGATCATAGCGCTTTCCTGTTTTAGCCTAGGCTACAAAATCTTAAAGAAATATATCTTTATTGCTGCAATTTTATACGTCTTACAAAGACAGCCAAGTAACAGTCTGAACACCATCAGAATGGTCTACCCCCGAGCCCCAGCCGCAATAGAGAGAGTCCTCGTTAGGAGATATGTCTATCTTTTTTCCCACAATTATAGCTGTTACTTCAAAGGGATTAAAGTACAGTGTTCCGATTTCATCGTACCCAATACCAAGTAACGAAAAAAGTTGTAAATATACAATGAATAGAAATATTAAGAATAAAATAATTTCAATTCAGTTTTTTATGAAACAATCTGGTAATATGCAAAATGTGCAAACAAAAAGTCAGGCCCTCATGTTTGCTTGCGCATATCGTCCACGTAGACATTCCGTGATATCCGCTGCGATTGGCTGATGTTTTTCAATTATTTTTTTATTTATAATTACAATTTTAATATTATGTATTTGATGTACTATCCATTCTTATATAATAAAGCATTGTCTTTGTAAGACGAATAAAATTGTAGCTAGTATAATAAAATAGGTATACACATATCCAGCTCTTGTAGAATTGCTTAAGATTTAAATCAGTGTCCATTTACGTGGCGCGTTGCGTTCATAGTAGGGGAGGCCGGCGTCGCATTTCACACGCGTTGTATCTCAAACAGTTTCACGTCTGTATCATACCAGATGGGCGGGTCCACGTTGCTGGAAAATGAACACGATTTATCTAAGACACCGTGAGACAAGTTCAAATATCGCTTAAATGGTGTGATTTACTACAACATTTGTTTTAAAAAAGATATAGATCATAGAGATATGTAAGTATTATGCATGTCTCATAGTAGAAGCAATACTCTACGTCTAACGTTGTTTCCATAGCAAAATTAAGAAAATAAATAGGTACACAAAATGCTTTATTGTATTGTACCATAGACAACTGTAAAAACTTTTAGTACAGGTCGGTGTCAAACTCCTTGTTCGCTCTGAAGTCGAAGCGAGTAGCCTCGCAGTAAGGAAAAGAGGTATCTGCAGGGCGAGAGCTAACTTAGTGCCTTCGCAAAACCACACCTGCGTCAACTTCAGAGGATACAAGATATTTGGCACGATCAGTAGTTGGCTAAATGAAGTGGAATTATTCATTTCATCGTTGAGTTTCTTTGTTAATAAAATATGTTTGTTGAAAAACTGTGGCACATTTGATTTCATACAATTTCACAAACTTGCATAACCAATGTCCCTTTAGTTTGGTGAGTAAACCGTGTAACGTTGGCCTTTCCTGCGGTAACTACGCAGTACGAAAGGGATGATTCCGCTGTCTATTGGTTGTATAGACAACCCATTGACAGCGCGTAATCATGCCTCATGCAAGGCGCAGCTACCGCAGGGAAGACTAACGTTATGCGATATACTTTTAGTAGGTTGTATGTCATTATGACCAGCTTTGGGTTTGACAGCTATAGTAAAGTTTGGAAAATAACTAAAAATTAGTTGATGCCATTTACTTGATAACATCGACTCTCAGACGTATTCACGCGCTTTATTAGCTGATAATAAATAGACAAAAGACTCGTTTTATTCCTTTGAAGGCCTTTGGGTCTCAAACGTATCACTACATTTTATAAAATAAAGTCCCCCGCCGCGTCTGTCGGACTGTCTGTCTGTACGCGATAATCTCAAAAACTACCGAACGAGACAGAGTGATTCAAGAGGAAGGTTTACGTGTGTAATTCATTAATGTTTTGTGCAAATTAGTTGAAATATGACGATTATAGTTGAATAAGTTAGAAAAAAATTAATATGGCTGGGATCTTTCATCGAAAACGCTGCTTAATCCCTTTGAGATATAACAAAATAATGTATGGCGGAATTGTTCCTTTTGTATAGGACTACAAAAAAAGTCCGCGATGGCATCTTTAATGGATAGCTTACTATATCTATTTTCATGTTTGCAAAAATGGTGTCATAAGATGAAGTGATCAATTTATTCGGATACAGTATTAATCCTTATCAAATTAAATACGTTATTTACCTTCAGCATTTCATGCAGATTATGATTGCCCTTTACACCATACAATTAAAATTAATATCTTAGGAATTATTTCCGAAATAAAAACTATCGCGTGACAATAGGCCAGGTGCGGCGCATAGAAACATAGAAATAATATTACTATGGAACAGACGGCGCGAACAGTGTACACGTGTGGAGAAGTGTGCAGTGCGGGGTGCGCGCGAGGCGGCTAAATGAGCCGTACTAATGAGTCATAGATACACGATGTCGTCACGAGGCGACATGCGAAAGTTTGTTTATGTTCTGCCTATTGAATTGGGTAATGTAAAGGAACGTCGTAAAATAAATTGAAAGACGCAAAACTGGTGATTTCAATTACAATGTATATTTAAATTAATACTGTGTATACATATTTCCCATATAAGTAAAACCATTATACATTAAACTGTAATTGGTACTGAATATAGGTATTAGAATATGCGCTTGCACTAACTAGACCCGACACTTTATCTCACTTTGCCTTATCGGTAAAGAAATGAATGAATTGCAATGAAAATCATTGTTGCAATGTGATAGAAACTTTACTTACCCTTAAACAAAATCAGCTTAGTAGGTTTCTGACTGCAAATATTCTGTGACAGACAGACAGACAAATGGCATAGGTTGAATAATAAAGAAACAAATAAATAATCAGTTACACCTAAGTCATATAAATTCAAATTAAAAAGTTTTTATTCAATATAAGATGTTTACACACACTTATTGAAAGTCAAAATGAATTAATTAGGTACCGGTTCAAAAACTAGAAGGCGAAGAACCGGCAAGAAACTCCTCCCTGTTTATTTTATTTAAATATATTTTTACTTCATAGTTGTTTTTTTTTTTAAATTTAAAGTGCTTACAACTATTACAATGATGTCCACGCGCACTTATCATTTCAATACTCGCTAATACAATAGTAAGCTTTTTCATGAGTTGGACTTTAACTCGCTTTATAAATTGATTGGAATTCAAGTCTAACATTTCTTTTGGAATATTATTATAAAAACGGATACATTTTCCCATGAAAGAATTATTAACCTTTGAGAGCCTGAATCTGGGAATTGATAACATATGCTTATGTCTTGTATTTAAGTTATGGCCATCACCCACCCTAGAAAAAGCATTTAAGTTTTTATGTAAATAAATTATGTTATCATAAATGTACTGACAAGGGACTCTCAAAATGTTACTTTCTCTAAAGTGAGTCTTTACACTATCTCTAGATTTTAGTTTATACAAGGGGTCCCAAAACTCAACAATAAGCTGAAACGGGACGATAGCATAGATGGTAGTCATCATCAGAAAAATATTTAAAAAAATCCATGCCATGATCCCTGGTAATTAGAGGCAATTAAAAAAAAACACGAAATTTATCCTTAATGTAACCTTTTTTCGTTTACTGTAGTTAATATGTGAAGTTTTTATCCATTCAAACGTTGTTACTATAACCCTAAATGTCATATCTATAACCACAATCAAAAATAATAACATAATTGCCCCATGTTTTCTAAAAATAGCTCTTGTTTCCCAACTAAGAACTCAACATTTTTGAAATGTCTCTACTTTAACAGGGCCTCCTTTAAAAAAACTGTAGTTGAGCACTTTGGCAAGTGATATGAAAAGTTGGCGCCTTTAATCAGGAATCCAAAATGGTACAACACTTGTAGGTTTAATACTAAAAAATTTTTAGAAATAAAAATAAAAACTTGAAGTAACCCGATTTTACGCGAATTTAGTTGACTTGGTTAGAATGTTTTTGATCCGCGTAAGCTATTTGAAGGTCTTTAATTTATCGCTAGAATGATGAAAAAGATGGATAGTGAGATATTTGTATGAGACTGAGCGACACAGATAGTGACGCCACTCAGTGAGCCGGAGATAACACCCTTTTAACTAGTTAGTGTGAATGAAACAGATAGTGACGCCACCCGAAGCGAATGATACTAGTGTAACAAACTACTTCAGTACATTTCGCTCATTCGTCTGAAAATCGGGTTACTTGCACCTTTCCGTATTCGTTCGTGTCGATTCAGTAGTAAAATTTTTTTAGTTTTAAACCTACAAGTGTTATACCATTTTAGAATCCTGAGTAAAGGCGCCAACTTTTCATATCCCTTGCCAAAGTGCTCTAGTACAGTTTTTTAAAGAAGGCCTTGTCAAATTAGAGACATTTTAAAAATGTAGAATTCTTAGTTCGGAAAAAAAGGGTTATTTTTAGAAAACTTGGAGCAATCATGTTAGTATTTTTGACTGTGGTTATGGATATATTTAGGGTTATGGTAACAACGTTTGAATGGATAAAAACTATACACATTAACTACAGTAACCGAAAAAAGGTTATATTAAGGAGAAATTTCATGTTTTTTTAAAATGCCTCTAATTGCCAGAGATCATGGCATGGATTTTTTTTAATATTTTTCTGATGATGACAACCATTTATCCTATCGTCCCGTTTCAGCTTATCGTTGAGTTTTGGGACACCTTGTATATAGCTCGAATAGCCCTTTTCTGCAGAACAAATATAGTCTGAATGTCAGCGGCCTCTCCCCATAGCAGAATGCCATATGACATTATGCTATGAAAGTAGCTAAAATAAACCAGCCTCGCTGTAGGCACATCAGTTAGTTTTCTTATTTGCCTAATTGCAAAAACAGCAGAGCTCAGTTTACCAGCCACCCTTATAACATGAGGACCCCATTGTAAATTTGCGTCGATAGTAATGCCCAAGAACACAGTTTCATTAACCAAACTTAATAAATCTCCACCAAGTCTCAAATTGACATCAACTTGTCTAACATTGGGTAATGTAAATTTTAAACATTTCGTTTTATTTGCATTTAATAAAAGGTTGTTAGCGTTGAACCAATTTAAGACCTGCAAAAGTGAAGCGTTTACTGTTGAAAATTCCTCTTCATATATAGTTCTCCAACATTAAACATACATATCCAAACTGTACGGTTTACTCTTCATAATCTAAGATTTTCATATAGAAATGGCGGCAAAAGACAAAAATTTGTTTTGATTGATTGTAGTTGATGGTTTGCTTACTTACCGATGATAAGTTACGCCACTACCTTTTTTCTTCGAAGTTGACTCATTTTTACACGTTATTAACACGCACGACGGCATTTTTGAATTGTTGTTTAATTATGGTTTAGCTACACTTTCGGCACGTATCACGATGAATGTAGTGATATACGAGTGATTGAATGAGTTATTCTTAATTAGTTATAGACATACCCATACCGATGCGACACGTGTGGTTAAGCAGAAGTTATCAATCTATACTAATATTATAAAGCTGAAGAGTTTGTTTGTTTGTTTGTTTGTTTGTTTGAACGCGCAAATCTCAGGAACTACTGGTTCAAATTGAAAAATTATTTTTTTGTTGGATAGTCCATTTATCGAGGAAGGCTATAGGTTATACTACATCACGCTACGACCAATAGGAGTGGAGCATCAATGAAAAATGTTGCAAAAACGGGAAAAATTATTCCTTTTGAGAGCTTCCGTCGCGCGCGCTGCGTAAACGGTTGATGTTAAGCAAAAATCATGTATTACGGAATTGTACCCCTTTAAAAGTTCTAACCAAAAGTCCGCGACAGCATATGTGTATCTTTTAAGGTTAACTTACTATAACCTTTTTTATGACAATCAAATTTGTTCAACATAATGTACTAATTGCGAAGATGTTCTTTAAACGTGATATTAATCCTTATCAAATTAAATACGTTAGTTTTCTTAAGCATTTCATGCATATTATAATTATCCTTTACATCATACAATTTAAATTAATATCTTAACAGTTTTTATTGAAATTTAAAAACTATACCGGGAGAAAATAAATTCGCTGTCTGCCTCTGTTCGTTAACTTTTTACTTCCAAACCAATAGACTTTGATACGGTTTTTAGTAATATCTTATTTTCTTTTTATCTTATAATCTATTAATCTATATAATAGAAATACTTATTATAAAGCTGAAGAGTTTGTTTGTTTGATAGATTGATTGCTTGATTGATTGATTGATTGTTTGTTTGTTTGTTTGTTTGTTAGTTGGTTGGTTGGTTGGTTGGTTCGTTCGTTTGTTTGTTTAAACGCGCAAATCTCAGGAACTACTGGTTCAAACTGAAAAATTATTTTTGTGTTGGATAGTCCATTTATCGAGGAAGGCTATAGGTTATACTACATCACGCCACGACCAATAGGAGTGGAGCATCAATGAAAAATGTTGCAAAACGGGAAAAATTATTCCTTTTGAGAGCTTCCGTCGCGCGTTCGTCGTTGATTTGATGATCGATTGATTGAATGATTGATTGATTGATTGATTGATTGTTGTTTCTTTGTTTGTTTCTTTGTTGGTTGGTTGGTTGGTTGGTTGGTTGGTTTGTTCGTTTGTTTGAATTTGTTAATCTCTGAAACTATCAGTCGGATTTGAAAAATTCTTTTTGCCTTTGATAGCCTGATTCTAGCGGAGAGTTATAGGCTATATACATGAAAACGAACTGTCGGTCTATTCGAGCAAATCGGCTTCGGCCAAAACGGCTTAACCGATTTTAATGAAACTTTACACATATAACAGGATGCAATATTTTGACTACACCCTTTCCATATGTGACATACAGAACTTTTTTTATGTCTGTCTGTAAGTCCATATGTCTAAACCTATTTAAATGAAACATCAATGAATATGAAAAGAAGGTCGTTAAAACTAACAAATGTTCCTTTTTGTCCGTCTGTCTGTCTGTACGTGTATCTGTCTATTTAAGCTAATCTCCAAAACGGCTAAACAGATTTTAAGGAAACTTTGCAGACGGGAAAGAAGGTTGTCAAGATATTTGACATTAGCTACTCTTTGTCCGTCTGTTTGTCTGTACGTCTATTCAATTCAATTTTATCTATTCGAGCTAATTTCCAATACGACTGAACAGATTTTAATGAAACTTTGCAGACGTGAAAGAAGGTTGTCAAGAGTGTCATAAGCTACTTTTTGTGTTTGTCTGTCTGTCTATCTGTCTGTCGTTTGTCCTCACTGATCTAGCAACGTACAGCCGAAAGTACTAAGTCTAGGAAGCTTAAATTTGGAACATAAGTTTATTTTATAACGTGAGCATTATAAAGTTAAGAAAGGCTTTTTTAGAAATTTCAAACTTAAGGATGGGAATGGAGGGACTTAAATAATGACGTGTTTCAGGGTTTTTAGATTTTCACGTTTTAAGAGTGGGAAACGGGAGATGAAAAATTGTATCGGTTTTTTAAAGGGTGGAAGGGGAATGAAGATTGAAAGTTTGAATAGGTGTGACCAAAATTGGTTCCAGCAAAAAGTACGTATAAACCATCTCGAACGTTGATAGTACCTATAACAGGAATTTGTAGTCTACGCAAGCGAAGCTGCGGGCGGTCGCTAGTGTTATATATAAAGAAATATTTTAGTTTGTTTTTAAGTATATATTCTTAACTTTTTCAAATATTTACAGAATTGGAAATAAAATACATTAAAAATACTCCAAGTAGGATGAAATTACGTTACATATAAATCTAATTAAACCTAATCCACTTCTTCGACGCAACAAGCTGGTATGACACTACGACAGAACAAACACTACGGCATATATGCTCTGCTACCCGTGCGAAGCCGGGGCGAGTCGCTAGTAAAATATATAATTATTTTGATATATATTTAGGCATCACCGTTGTTAGTTGATGACCATTGATATAATAATAATAGTTTATTACCCACAACAAAACTTACAAAATAAAAAAATTACCTAACAATCAAAGAATTAAAGACTAATATGGGTAATGAGAGCAAGCTCAGCATTATGACGGTACCCGTATGCTGCTGCCGACGTTGGTTTTCAGTTTGCCCTCCCCGAACTGATAAAGGGCCGTCCATTAATCATGTGAGGCTTGAAAGGGGTGGAGGGGTTTGACATAAAACACGAAGTGTCACAAGGGGGGAGGGAGGTGTAGTAAGATATCACGTGTATTCATTTTTTCAAGCGCGCTATTTTTAAATCGAATAGCGGCGTGTAGTGTACACCATTCGTTTATTATTTTTATACCAATCAAAAACAACCTGCAACTTTTCTGTCTAGACATTTTTATCATGGTCCTTAATTTCAGAATACAATAAGATTATACTTTATACCCGTATTTAAGATAATATTCTAAGAATTTTTTTAGATACTAATAATACACGTGATGTTGAGTGGGGGGGGGGGGTAGTCTTAAAGCTCACCATGTATCACCAAGGGGGAGGGGGGTTAAAAAATGCTTAAAAAAAGATCACGTGATTAATGGACGGCCCCTAATACTATAAAATAAATTTAGTATGAGGTCGTGCTCTAAATATATAGTTAGTTAGGCATTGACTGACCGAATGGTCGAGTGGTTAGACCCCTAACTGCGGAGCCGAAGGTTGCGGGTTCGATTCCCGCCCGGGACAAATATTTATGTGCATGAACATGTTTATTTCATTCTGTGTCTGGGTGTAAAATATTTATATATGTATTTATTATAAAGGATGTATAAGTATGTATATTACTTGTCTAGTAACCCATAACACATACATAATACTTGCTTACTTTGGGACTAAATGGCGCTGGGTGGGAATTCACATGTGTTATTATTACCGTATGTATATGACGCCCCACATGTAGGTGCGGAACCAAGCGGCCGTACCCGCATTGGCCTGGTACTTGCGGATCAGAATGGGGTGCGGCACGGGCAGCAACCCTACCAACGTGCCGTGCTGCAGGAATCGCAGAATCTCCGACTCGTCCGTCAAGCCTCTGCACACACACATCACACATAACAAATTGTTACTAACCTGTTATGTTGCTATTAAGATTGGACGTTTGGTAAGCTGCATCGCGCATCACAGTGTGACCATTTTTACTAGCTTTTTCCAATTTAGTAGTTTTAAGGCTTCAAAAAGAAATAGGTAGCGTAATAGTTTTCAAACACGAAATGGTATTTTTGTATTTTAATTATTAATATTACCTTTTATTTTATTTATTTCTACTTCGTCTTTTCTGATTTCTAACAATAATGTGTATTCGTATTCTTCTACAATTAGACAATGGCAACTCTCATTCGGTATACTACGACAAACGATTCAAATCTACTGAAAGAACTATTATATATAAATAAGTTGAATAAACCTTATTTTCCAAATTTTTTAGGTTTTTGTTTGAACGCCTCGAAACTGTCGATACAATCAATAATGTCAGTTAAAAACATTAAAGATAAATATTTTTATAGACGCATGTTATGTTTTATAAACTGAAACGTAGAAATGTGATCAGGAGAAAATAAAAAATACTTCTTTGTACGGTGGCTGCATCTATTATTAAATAGCCGTACTAGATAGGCAGCATTCCACCTTAAGTAATTTAGATTCCAACATTAGTTTGTTATGGCCGAGTACCACCCTCGAAAATTCACAACAATGCTATTATATTGAGAGCACTTACTTATCAATACATATCTTCTCAACCTGCGGTACCAAGACCTGAAGCAACCTCATGATGGTCTGCAGTGGTAGCTTCCCACGCCAGCTGCTCACCCACTCGGCAGTGGCGCGCCATTCCGCCGCCCCACTCGTATTCAGCGCGTCCGCCGCGCTCGCCTCTTTGCTGCCTACGCGTATGCTGTCGCGCTGCCACATAACAAAATAATAATTGACTAGAGAACAACACTACTGACATGTGGCATTTCTATGATGAACCAGATATAATATCTTTTGATTCTGTGAGTAGATTTTGATGAAATATACACTAAATGTTACTCCGAATAAAGCTTCATATTTTGCAATAATTAAATTTTAAATCCAATGAACATCTTTTACGTGAGGCGCGTAAAAACAAACTGACAAGCAGACAAAAATTCAAAAATATTTTTTTTAAAATTTCTATTACATATTCCTCGCGTTTCCCAGTTATTGTACAAACAAGGAAATATATAATATATAATATATATATATATATACGATTTTATTATATGCATAGATTTTGTTTGTAGCTCCACCCGTGTATAAGGAATTACAAAACATACCTTTAACTATTTGTTACATATCAGAATAATTACTATTGGATGATCCAGATTAATAACACGGTCATCGGTTCTTATACATTTTATATTAATACCAATATATCCAAATATAATTACGGTTACACGCTAATTAACGTTCAGCGCCATGACACAGAACGTCAGACTAAACGATTGATTGTGAGTGTCAAGCCATAAAATACTCATTATAACTTAGTACATAACACCATTTTCGCTCGTTCCTGATCCGGTAACCTATTTCACTTCTTGCAAGTTTATTTAGTGTACTTGAATCTAAAGCAACGGTCATCCTTCATTTAGAACGCCGATAAATTTCATATCTTCTGGGAACTTTCCACCAGGAACAGCAGTGGCCAAGTTACTCTTTATTTCTTCAAATATTTTCAATCAAAAAATAATATTGTTTCTTTGTTATGTGACGAATTGACAAAAAGACCACAAATCAATAAAACAAATAGATTTCTATATTTTTTCTATTCCATCAGCCCATTATACCCCACTACAGGAGCTTAGGCCTCCCCCCAGAGTGAGAGCTTAATCTACCACGCTGCTCCAGTGCGGGTTGGTGGATTGTAACGACCGCCATCTATTGACAGCAGCCGGGACTGACGGCTTAACGTGCTCTCCGAGGCACGGAGTGAGTGATAGTTATGTACTTAAGTCAGAAAAAACTCATTGGTACACGCCCGAATTCGAACCACAGTCGCACGGCCTTCTAGATTTGAAACAGGTTCGCTGCGCTCGGGCTATCACGACTCTTTATACATTACCGTTTGGATATTTGCATTATCTATGAAACTTCTATTATATCTTCTTCTATTATAAACATGCCAATCGGTGCATAATTACGTGTGTGACAGTGGGAGTCGACGGGTCCTCGTCATGTGTCGCGGCGGCGCTGTCGTCAGAACTACGGTCGCCTTCAGGACTGGTGTCCTCGCCGTCACCGGAACGCCGCCGCGTCCCTAACAGCTGTTCCCGGGACTCCGCTGTGGTCTCAGCGCCCGTAACACTGCCGGCCGGGTGTGCGGACTCGCGTTCCGTCATCACGCCGATCGCTATACACAATAATATCAAAAATAACCTACAAAGTTGGCGAAGTATGTTAAATCGTTTAACAGACACTATAATTTAATGTATTCTCAATGGATATGGGTTAAGTCATGGATGCTCATAGAGATACTGCGTTGTGATAACAAAAATTTCAGCACAAAATATACACACAGACAAAACATATGCCAGTTGTCGTTTTGAAATATTCGCTGAGAAGTTGAATTTTATGTGACCCACATGACAATGATGTATGGTCTGTCCAATACATAGATTTGATGATGAATCTGGCATATTGCTCACGTTTTCGATAATTTCGATTCATTCAAAGTAGGGCTCTATCCTGATTATTATGCTATCTAAGGGTTAAGTGGTAATGGTCCTAGTGCCCGAATTGAGACTTCCCGTGTTTCAAGACATAGTTTCTTTCGCCTGTAGAAATGAATCTAACAAATTTGTATCAAATAATACCTAAAGGCTTATGTATATTGGCAAACACCGACCCAAAGAGCGTGTCTTCTCGTTCAGTGACCCATGCAGCATGCAATGGTTCCCGTATAACGACTTTAATCAGTCATGTATGCTGTACATATATATTCCATATACCTCAACGCATCTAATTCCGTTTTTGAGAAATTTTAAATTTTTTTGATTGTTTGTTATGTGTTATTTTATAGGACAAAAATCACTGGAACGTAGTAAACCAAAATAATTGTAAACAAGGTCGATCTCCTGCGACACAGGCTGAACCTATTGTAGGGATCAAATTAACATGGTAATGTAAATACTGTACGGTAATGTGTAAATAAATGAATTATCAACTTATCAAAACATGTCACGCTTCACTTAACGGATGTATTAGTAATAAAATGCGCTCACCTGGCGTATCCGGTAGTGTGGGGTTGAGGGTCCCTGGTTCAGCGGGCTGCGCCGGCCGTGAGCCCTCCATTGGCGTGTCGGGAGCTGGCTCGGCAGGAGCGGGGCGCGGAGGACGTTTACCCACAGCCAGAGAACGTGCGATGGCGCTGTGCTCGTGCGGCAAATTCGCTAAGTTATGAAACACGCTGCGTTTGCGGATTATTGTGTACACTAGGTTCGAATTGCCTGAAAACATTAATATATTAATTAGTATCACATGATGATGATGATGAACTTTAGCAGCGTTACCTGTGTGTATAGCACACATCGAGTTCAGAAATCTCACTACACACATAATTATGGTTATAAACGTAAGGCAACATGTTAAACTAAATATGTGCTTAAAATCACACATGTTTAAAAACAGTATTTAACTTTACTTATTTCAGTACAAAGTATGTAATTTGAGATCAGATATTCATTAAAAATACTAATGCAAATATATAACAATAACACTTAAATTCCATAATATGTGATTATTGACATATAAAATGATTTTAATTTGCAAATCACAGTTGCGATACGCTCTACAGTTCGCAGGTGGGAGTGCTAACACAATTTTACTCCCCAAAAATAAACAATGCAGACTTAATGGTAAAAACGCTTATGTGTACTCTATTGAGATATGTATTTCTTAGCTCGGTCAAGACACACTACAAACTGATAGTACGTTATATTTAAATGAAAAAACCAGTTTCTTCAGAGTTGAATAATATTACATGTATATTTATTACTTACTATACCTATTTATGTTTCGACTTTGTGATATAACTTATCAATATCAATATAGATCTAAAAATAGTCCCAAAGTAAGCAAGTATGCTTGTATTATTGGGTACTAGACAACTGATGTACATACTTATATATTCTTTTTTTAATATATACATATATACAGATACACCCAAACACGAAACTAAAGACATGTTCACACAAATATTATTATCAGAAGGGAATCGAACCCGCGATCCTTAGCTCCGCAGTTAGGGTCTCTAATAACACGGCCAATCGGTCAGTCAATATAATAAATACATGAACCCATTCGGTCTGAACTCACCATCAAACTGGTACTGAATGATATTGTTGAATATCTCAAGCAAGAAGAACACGAGGTGGTGATGGTGTGGATGCGAAAATAAAAACCATGGCGTGCTGAACGCCTCTAAGAGATGCAACAACTTTGTACTGGCCACCATTGATAATGTTTTCAAGTATGGGGACACTGCATAAAAAAATTAAAGCAAAATGAGTAATTTTTGTAAGATTTGTCACAAAAATTCAGATGTAATTATATTACTGGTTTTACTCTATTTAAGGTAAAGGAATGAAAGATCGAAATACCCTATATTAGTGGATACTTATGTTACAAAAAAAAAATCACACATGATAGAAGTGAAACCTTCAAAAATTTTGGTTTCAAGATAATGAGACAAATATGTAAAATTTCAGGAAGAGGATTATTGTAGGTTTTAGTAATGATCATAGTGGTACAGAATTAGATAATTTTAATCTAATTTTCCCTTTTTTTTCGTTTATCGCGACAACCTTCTGCATTCGTTTTTGGCATATTTGAAGAATTTTATTATAACTAATATGTACACGTATACAAAACACCACGGTTGTTGTGATACCTTTTCTCAAACTTTGTATTACGCATGCGCGCACAAGCACGTATTAACACACGTACAACGCTGAGGCCTAAGCAAACTCCCACTATGCCTTGGTAAACACGGGTGGAGGGGGTACGAAGCAGTGCACAAAGAGAACCACGAACATAAGAAACACTGTATAATGCTTCCTATCTCATTTTCTCCCACGTTAAATCATATAAATTTATGTTTCTGTCTCTTTTTACTGTCACTTTTTCGTTTCATCGACTTTCAAACCACAATGATGCTAAAGAAGTTTTCACTTCAATAATGTCCGAATTTCGTGTGATTCGCTTCAGCAGTCCTTAAAAATGACGGAATTTCCCGACAAACTTTACCTATTTTACCCAAGAGTTGAATTTTCAAAAATGTAATACTACATATTTAGTTTCCAACAAACGCCAAACACCAATTTTCTTGAATATAACTTTAAAATTAGCGGAAATCCATAAAAACGTTTATCCCTTATTTTGCTCCCTGCAAAGTAAATAAATCATTTTTGAGTCTCTATAAGCGGATCTATAACAAGACGCCAAACGCGACAGTAAGTTTCTCAGAAAATTAACTTAGGAAAGTTGCCAAAAACACACTTATGTCCAAAGCCTATTACAGAGTGGTCGACTTTCTTGATGACATACGGTATTTTCGTAGTGACTATATTATTGTTATTACTACTTATTACATTTGTTACTAACATTAGTATGATTATTAACTGCTTTGTTGATTTGAACGATCATTGTATTTATTATTAGATACTTTTGGTACTTTTTAGATATTTTTGTTTTTATTGCGATGTGAATTCGCCGATTGATTATTTTATTTCATTCATCATCATCATCAACCCATTTTTACCCCACTGCAGGGCCTTAGGCCTCCCCCAGGGTGAGGAGGGGACTTGGAGCTTAAGTCCACCACGCTGCTCCGCTGCTCCGCTGCGACTGCTTAACGTGCCCTCCGAAGCACGGTGTCAGTAATATTGTGTACTTAAGTCAGAAAAACTCATTGGTACACGCCCGGATTCGAACCATGGCCTTATAAATTTGAGACAGGTTCGTTGCGCTCTGGGCTATTACGACATTATTTCATTGTGATTATTAATTTTGTATTTTGACGTTCAAAAAGAGAATTTTTATATTCCTACTTTGAATAAAATTATTTTGATTGATTGATGGTTATCAATGTTGTATACAAAGAAATATTTCAGTGTTTTTATGTATATATTCTTTACTATAAATATTTATTTATTCTATACTTTAAATATTTAGGTACATAATTGGAAATAAAATACATTAAAAACACTTCAAGCGGGATGAACTTATGTTAGTACATTTAAATCTAATCCACATGTTCAATGCAACAAGCTGATACGACGCCAGGCGGAAGCCAGGACGGGTTGCAAGTAATAAATGAAATAACTAAGTAAGATTAGTCAGTTATAACATTTTTATTATGACACATATAAAACTAAATTTTTGATGACTTCACTTCTGTTAGCATTTTTATGACTCCATAAATAACAATTAGAATAGTACCCACCGTTGACTAATATTGTGAGTAAACAATCAAAAAGTGGTTGCAGCCTCTGATGTCCTGTCGTTATGATCTTATGGAACACCTGAACAAACAAAATTAATAATTATTGCACATAGGAGTCAGACTGGGCATTGACGAAAAATTTTATATTAGTGATTTTTAAAAATTTCATGTATGGATTTTTAAGTAATAATTGATTGTTAAAAATTGATAGCTGACGACTTCACTACTATGAGTTACAGTTACGATGATCTACGTATTTCATTTGTTTGTATGGCCGTCGGTCGATAGCTGTAAGTAGTGACGTCACATTGATGTTTCACGAATTTTATGCTTATCTCTTTTATTACACCTCCAAAAAAAAATTATATTTTTTCTGTCGAATAAGGACACCGATTCCCATGTTTAAAAATTCTGAACAATGCCCATTATCATCATTGAGTTCTATGATTTTTGTAACCGTAGTGTCACTCTCAGTTTTTTGAAATTGAATTATATAAATCTTAAATATATATGTCAGAGTATCGCTATTAAAAGTAGACAAGCGCGCATTTTCCATACCACCGTTAAAGAGTTAAATCATGCCCTTATTTGATGTAATCTAAAATAGTTTTATCTGTTCATTACTTATTACCTCATTTTCTGGGAAACTAAAAATCTTAAACTGTCTTTTTTAGTCTGAGAACCATAAAACTCTGAAAGTCTATATTTATACAACTCTGCCTGACTGACTGATTGGCCAAGTGGTTAGAGACCCTAGCTGCAGGACTAAAGGTCGCAGGTTTGATTCCCGCCCAGGACCAATATTTGTGTGCATGAACAATATGAACATGTCTGTTTGTTCCGTATCCGGGGGTTAGATATATATATGTGTATATATGTATATAGTATATATTATAAAAGAAGAATATTTAAGTATGTGTCTCAGTTGTCTAATAATCCATAGCACAAGCATAATACTTGCTTATGTTGGGGCTAGATGGCGCTGTGTTGGATGTCCCATGTATTATTATAATATTATTATTAGTACTGATATTATCACTTTTGGATGGCGGAGGACGGCCGGAAGCATTAATGACGTGATACCCATTACATACTTTTGAAGCACAAAATATTGGATGATTGAATACAGCTTACCATTATGTACAGGTAATTCTAAGAATATATACACAACAAATTCAACTTGTAACTGAGCGCGATAAATTAAAGGCACCTTTCGTTTGGCCATGGAATTACTGATGTCTCATGAAAATTATATAAAAAAACATTATTTGCGCTTCGGAAATAGCACATTTCCTACAAGTTTCAGTTGTAATCAATGTATCCTAATAAATTATGCAATAGGCTAGTAGACTAATTTTATTTAATTATTTGATATGACAGACTTTTCTACATATAACAGTGACAGAATTAAAAAAATATATATTATTGACAAAGTTATGAACATTTCAAATGCCCTGTTAGATAAAGAGGGAAATATCGCACGGTGTACTAGCCCGTGACGTTAGGCCATTTAAAATGATGTTAAACGTTTTGCGAAAAAGAGAGAGATAAAATTTAAATAGCTAATAATTTCCATATTTTTGAACCGACTACATTTTATTTATAAATTTTGATATTGTAAATTTTTATATTTTTTTGATAAATATATTTAATATTAGTCAAATACCTTATTAGAAAGAGAGTATTTAACAACAAGATCGGTGACACAGATTCAATAGAAAAATGTAAGATGATAAGAACAATTTTGACTTCTTATAAGTATTTTTTAATGATATAATTTTTTTTTAAATTATTTTATTATGCTTACGAGCATCTACCAACCACTTCCTGCTCACTTCTTTCAGGTCGAACATGATGTAACAAAAAACCGTGTATGAGAATTTCTCAATATCCATTCAGCAAACAAATATGATCTAATCCTGTAGATACTGACCACAACGAGTAAGTCTGCATGGGTGCCGGTAAAGACTGGTATGTCCATGGGAACAGTAGCGGCGTACGGTTTATTAAGTCGTACGCCCAGGTTGCGCTCCCCTGACAGCAGTAGCAGAATGAAGACACCGATGTGCATTAGACCCACGCGTGCTGTACATATGACAAGATATGTCAATTCAGATTGTTTGTCTGGTGTAAAACACTAACCTATAATAATGAAAAAAAAAATGGCGGACTCGGTCGTTGTTTAGACTCAATATCGTCATGTCGCAAAATTGCAAAATTCTTCTTTATATAACTCGTGGTAACTCGTCGTGGTTCGAATCCCAGAAATCGGGATGTAATGAGTTTTTTCTGACCTAAGCACATAATTATCACTGACTCCGCGCCTCGAAAAGCACGTGAAGCCGCCGGTCCCGGTTGCCGTCATCAAATGTCAGTCGTTAAAATCCACTAACCTGCACTGGAGCTGCGTGGTGGAATAATTTTCAAGCACCCTCATCTCGAAGGGAGCCCTAAGCACTACAATGGGACATAATGGGCTGATATGGTAGTGGGTGGTAGGTGTTACCACTTCAGGGTCTGATATTTCTCCATATATAATTCGAAATTTTTACCAATTATTTTGCTTGTAAACTGCAAAGAACATTATTATGGCGTAGAAAGTTACTATTATATTCTATAATACTTCGATACGTTTAATTTTTCTGTTTATGTCATTGATTTAACAATTTAATAATAAGGATTTGTAGTCGCTAACCAAAAGCGAAATAAAAGCGTCCGCAACGAGCGTGGGCTGATATGGCCGCGGGCACCGCGGCCCGGTTCCGTTGTGCGCGTCAGTGTATGCAAATACTTAATACGGTTTGGACGTGTCGCACTGTTTACGGGAATGTAAGGAGAATTAAATCGTGATAATGTTCAAATTAAATTAAAAATAATCGAATAGCCGTCTGTAGGCATAAACTAATGCTAAATTATGTTTACTTACCGCAAATACGATATTCAGCTCTTTTTTGCGTCTTTGACGAGTAGTTTCACAAATTTTTACGACACAAATCGGCATCGCGCACGTTTACTCGGCGCTAAGCCATTACACCGACTAAAAGCCGGTTGGAAGACTTATTGCGTTTTAGATGACTTCCTGCGCGGACACTTTAGAACGAGGACAGCACATCCAATTATATTATTGATATATCGATGGTTTATGTACACTTATGAAACAGTGTTAAGCATATTGATACCAAGTTGTTAAAAATCAGAGGCGCCCACCACGTTCCGATGACGTCAGGGCGATAAGTTTGTGTGTGAAGTAAAAAGCCTAAGGACCACAGATCTTCGAATGATGTGTGTACGGTCGCCGCCCCAACTAGATATACCGTGTTCAAAGGGCGTGTCTCTTACATACGCATACTAGCGCACTTTGAACAACCCCTCTCCTTATCTCCACGAGGCGCACACAAGCTCTAAGCCAATCAGGACTATAGAGAAGTTGTCATTGTAAACAATTCTGAGACACGTTTCGTTGATCGAATAAAGAATATCTAGTAGCGAGGGCGTATTAGCGTAGCGCATATTTCGGTTACCGTGCTAAGGACAGACCTATACCAAAGTATATAGACAGTTGCTCTTAACGTACTGCTCTTTCTTAACGAGTAATCGCCAGTGACTTGCGAGCAAAACTTCGTGACGCTCGGTTTCTATCAAACTGAGGAGTAAGACGTTATCATGTTGAAAGATATTTTGCGTTCTACATTCTGGCTAGTGATCTGGGCTCCATAAGAGATAGTTTGTTCTTTAGTCATTGTTCAGGTCATTGCCACAATCATATTATTTTAATTACATTTTTTTCACTTCAAATGGTAGAATTAATAAACCAACACGTAAACAAAAAGCTTTGCTTACGTGTTGTGTGACGTAACGACGAGTTAAATACAAAATAGTTAACAATAAATGGTAAAACATTTCGTGTGTTTCCATTCATGACAATAAAATAACAACATTAATGATCCGTGGTCAATCAGTACAGAGCAGTCATAAGCCCTTATTTATGAACATTAATGCACACAAGCATTCCTCTTGGTAATTGCAATGAAGCACTCAAACAACTGACAGAGGTAATGCGATACGATTCCATCATATTCAGATTTTGAAAGGATAATATTACTTACACTGGTCGGCGCGTGAGTCGTTGAGGTGGTAGAGGATGGGCACCAGCACTTCTAGAACGTCGCTGCTCTTTAGTACGTAGTACATAAACTTCTGGACAAACAATAAAGCCAATTAAGAATGAATAAATTATTCTATTAATCTATAGTATTTTTTTTTAATTTAAAAATAAACTATGTTTCAGATTCAAAGATATTTGTTGAAAGTTAATTTTTAGAGTTCCATACCCAAAGGATAACAATGGGAACCCTATTACTAAGACTCCGATGTCCGTCCGTCTGTCTGTCATAGGGCTGTATCGTCTGAACTGTAATAGGTAGACACTTGAAATTTTCATGAAGTATGTACTACTATAGCCGCTACAACAACAAATAATAAAAGTTGAATAAAGTTACAAATTAAAGGGATTATAATTAAATTCTTGTCCTCATACAAGATACGTGTTTTTTAGCGTTTTTAGTGGTTGGTAATTGTGAGATCATTCCTTACACTTGAAATCGACATGTTTTTTTTTTTAAATTGTACAGTGGCCGGGTTTTCTTAGTTATATGTTATCGCAGAGTGCCAGTTCGAAACTGTTTTATTTGTTGAGTTATAATCAACGCTCTGGTACTATGTTTAGGTAGGTTCGTTAATTTTATCTATACTTACTAATACAATAAAACTAAAAAGGTTGTTTGTTTTTTGTTTGAACGCGCTTTTCTATGGGACTACCAGTTGGATTTGAAAAACTATTTAACATCAGGCTACGACCCGTCGCAAGAACGACCGGCGACATGGGTGCGCCTGCGCAATAGGTATAAAACAGGCAAGTATCACTACATAGTATAAAATAAAGTCCCCCGCCGCGTCTATCTGAACGCGATAAACTACCAAACGGATTGGCATATGGTTGACACCAATGGACAGAGTGATTCCCGAGGAAGGTTTATGTGCATAATTTAATAATGTTTTGTGCAAATTAGTTGAAATATGGCGATTATTGTTGAAGACGTCACAAAAGTCTAGCCGACTGGGAGCTTTAATCGAAAACGCCACCTAATCCCTTCGAGAAGTAACAAAATAATGTATGGAGGAATTGTTCCTCTTTCATAGGACTAAAGAAATGTCCGCGATGGCACATGTCTATTATGGATAGCTTACTATACCTATTTTTATGTTTAAAAAAAGGGTGTTGTATGATGAGGTGATTGGAAAACAATTTATACGGATACAGTATTAGTCCTTATCAAATTAAATACGTTATTTACCTTCAGCATTTCATGCACATTATAATTGCCCTTCACATTATACAATTTAAATTAATATCTTTAGAGTTATGGCGAAATAAAAACTATAGCGCAACAAGCGGCCGAGCTGGGCCCCCGTTGACGCGACTGGCGTGATGTAAAATTAGACAGAAATTATCAATATTGTATACAAAAAAATATTGTAGTTTGTTTTTCGATATTTAATTTTTACTTTTTCAAATATTTATAGAATTGGAAATAAAATACATTAAAAATACTCCAAGTAAGATGAACGTACGTAACATTTAAATTTAATTAAATCCAATCCACATATTCGACGCAACAAGCTGATATGACACGTTACACTACGACAGAAAAAACACTAAGGCTTATATGCTCTACTACCCGTGCGAAGCCGGGGCGGGTCTGTATTGTATAATCCAAATTTAATGCAGGTGAACCCGCGGGACACAACTAGTACTTAATAATTTAAATAATAGTTTCGTGAGATAACAATACAAAATACCTTTCAGAATTAGCAGGAAAAAACTACGTACCTCACTTTACAATCGTCTTATACGACTTTTCCGATTATAGATTTAAGTTTTTTCGTTGAAATTGTCTCATGGGACACGAAATTATTTAGCTTGTGGCTTTGACTTTAAATGTTTCTATAGTTTGTGTACAAATATTGTACCACTCTTACTGTTCAAACCTAAAACGTTTATTCATACTCAGTTTAGTTAAAATATGTTTTATCTTAATCTTTCGACTGCGACTTTTGGGTTAAAAGAAAGAGTCAAACATATTTTTATTAAACTGTTTCGAAATAAACGTTTCTGAATTGGCCAATCAGGTTTTTATACACATTGAATACTTGCATAATTCTTATTATGAAGTCTCGAACGCTTAGCGCATATTAACAAATATGGCTGACCATGAGTCAGTAAAACTATCATAAAAGTTACTTGTGTATTCTCACCTTATTATAATCACACATTTTCCAAAACAACACTAGCAACTCTTGATGTAACTGCACTTTCTTCGCAGAGTTTGGCAAGTAGGTTTGTGTCAAAGGGTTGTTCAGTAATCTAGTCACTCCACGCAATATGAACTGGAAATCTTCATCACGATGTATCCGTGACAAATAGTTTATGAATAGATTGTCAGGTAAAGACTGAAAAATATAGCAAATAAAGAAGTTAACAACTTTCACAAGTGTGACAAGGAAACTAAGAACAACTTGTATCCATACAGAGCTATATTAAAGTACAACTTACAGCATACTCATATGCAAAATTTATATTTGAATTTAACATTTTCATCTGAATAAATATACGACGTGTTATAAAAATACCCCGTAAAAAATATAATTAATTATCAAAGCCAAAAATTTTTGTCAACCCTAGTAAGCTGTCATGTCAGGGAACGAGATTATTTAACAGAAAGGCTTATGTACCTATTTTACCTAATAATTGTCTATTTTAAGTTTTTCTATTTTTCATTCTTAAATGTTTGCTACCTCAATACAAGGATGTCATTATACTTCAAGTACTAGCTTCAAAAAATGTCAAGTTGGAAAAAAAAATGTTGTCAATTTCAAATCTTCTAATTTTATCTAATCCTACAACTGTTTCGAGTTTTTTTTCCAACACTTTTTGCACAATAACGATGCTTTCTAACTCGGAATATTACGATACGGTGCTATGGCCCGCTCGTTCTCCAGACCTCACACCCTTGGACTTCTTTTTGTGAGGTTATGTGAAGGACAGAGTGTATTTCTCCGATTGCCCAACGGTTGCCGTGATGGAACAGCGTGTTAAATCGGTTTTCGCATCAATAACACCGACGATGGTGCGAAATGCCACACAAGCCATATCCCGATGAGCGAGGTTGTGTACCGAGCAAGGCTTTGAGCCGTTTCTGTAAATTTGACTTTTATTATGAAAAAGTGTTCGAACGTTCGTTTAGGTTGTTTCGTTAGGTTAGGTCTTTTAAAATTTTCGTCGTTCCGCGAATTAGGTAGAAATGTAGATACAATCTGCGTAGTTTACTCTTTAATTTTATTGAAATAGGGTTTGCACATTCGTGAAAATAATAATATTTTTTAATTTTTTTGGGGTATGTTATACAGCGTAACTACGATTCTAAAATATTGTGAATGGACTCGTTATAAGGCCCCATTTAACCTCATTTCCCTCATCACCTCATCAGTGTCGTGATAGCCCAGAGCGCAACGAGCCTGTTTCAAATTTATAAGGCCCCATAGGGCCATGGTTCGAATCTGGGCGTGTCCTAATGAGTTTTTCTGACTTAAGTACACAATATCACTGACACCGTGCTTCGGTGGGCACGTTAAGCAGTCGGTCCCGGACGCTGTCAATAGATGGCGGTCGTTACAGTTCCCAACCCGCAGTGGAGCAGCGTGGTGGAGTTAAGCTCCAAGCCCCCCCTCCTCGCGCTGGGGGAGGCCTAAGCCCCTGCAGTGGGGTAAAAATGGGCTGATGATGATGATGAACCTCATTTTGGCTTTACGGGTAGTTTTGTAATACCTTGTATGAAAAATATCAAACTATGAAATCTGGATTATTATAGTACATTATGATGCAAGTACGGTAAGCTGCATATAATAATCGAGGTGTTAAGAGGCACGAGGTGAAGCTGAGTGCTTATAACAAACCGATGAAATTTGCGATTAAAATTAGGTAGATACTTCAAATGTAATAATGGCGAGAGCTAAGTGCGCGAGCGGATTACTTTTCGCGTTTTACGCATGCGTTACAAACAGAATGCTTGTTTGTGATTGGTGTAAAGTAAAAAGGCCTAGTACTGTAAAATACCAAATTACGGTACAAGTTTCGATGTCATAAAGACCGTATTAATAGCAAATATATTGAAAAATGACATTAGGATATAAGGTAAGAAGAGGCGGGTGCGCCCAATAGCTGCGCGTCTTCCGATGGTTTGTGACGCCGCGCCATAATGTATAGTTTGACGCCTTGTTCCGTTTCGATACGTTTAACAATGGTGCGTAATTTTAGCTTTATGAGTTGTTAATTAACACATTAACAGTTTGTAAGGAATGAAATGAAAATGAACCATTCGGTTATGATTCAGTGCGAAATTATATCATAAAAATTAAGTTTTTATTCCACAAGCACATTCCCTATTGTGTACAAGTATACATAAGTAATATTCGATGTTTTAACATGGCGTATTCAATAAGGGTTATCTTTCGATAATCTGTGCATTGAAGTAATATTTATAAGCATACCTCTTCTGACTCAGACATCAGAGCTCCGTTAGTATCATGATCTAATGTTACAATGAGAATCTGCAACGCCACTTCCACCAGAGGCTCGAGGGTGTCAGAGAACAGCAAATGATTATATGGCAAGCCCAGACCAACTGGATCATAGGAGCACACAGTGTTCAGTAGAGATGTGAACAGTGGTAGTGCATGTCTGTTTTCTGGGCTTGTCAAATATCTGAAAAAATAATTTAAGGTGTAGATTGCTTTTTAGCATGTCAGATAAATGCAAAGTTAATCTAAAATATCCTAGAATACTTTCAAGACTCGAACCCTTAAAAAAATGTATAATTGACACGATAACCACTATGATGCGGCAGCTCGGTGAGCAGTGCGGTAGACCGAGCGGTGAATAATATAAATAAATAAAAGACAAGTCCATTGACGGCAGTCACGGACGCCCTGTAGGCCGTTCCGCGTCACTGGCGCATGGCGGTCCCGTGAGTTACAAGCATCACAAATTCTACACTGGCAATAAGCAAAATAGACTAACGCAATCCACTTATTATGATGATGGACTGGTGAAGCCGTTTGATCGGCGGGTGGTGGGGGCTTGTAAATAGTTTCGCTGAAGCACGTGAGCAGTAATCTCAGTAACTCGGTGCGCGCGGCTTCGTGTGGTGCGCAGCGAGGCGGTGTGCGCGCAAAACCGACGCCAGCCGCCCAGATGTATTCACAACTGTCCAATGAGGACAACTCTTCAGCACGTTCCTTTCATAGAAGAAAAAAACATATTTAATAGAAGTGTAACTGTCATGGATGAAATATTTGTCATTTGCTTGCGCGTGGTACTCGTACTAAACCAGGCCCAGACAATTTGTTCGAAGCGGTCATGCACTGCCTTCTATAGTTACAAGCCGTGCTATTGAAATTTGGCAACGATGCGGGTAGTCCGAGCCTTGATATCAGTCAGGCTATTAGTTGGCGTTTCCTTCCATTTAAACATTGTGTAAACAGAGATATTCATTGAAAATAATAAGTTAGTGTTAAAAACTACTTCTTACATCGTGTTTATTCGTAATTAGCGAGGGAACTGGATATTTTCACAATAATCGTTTTTCGTTTCACGTCACAATCTTGACACGTTTGGGTAGAAATCACGGTAATTTTTTATCATTTTTCAAGTAGGTTCAAGCATATGGAGTCTGAAGGATCCCGGGGAACTATACTTATACCTGTCATGGTCACTTTAACCGCATGCTAGCCACTAGTAGGTCCGGCGAGATTGATTACATAGAACCCAGGGAGAGGAAGAAACTGCAAGGGAACGGTACATCCCCGTAGAACATTAAAAATAAAACTAGCTTTAAGATATAGGTAGCCTGTGATAAATGCACAAAACCATAATAACACTAACCGAAATGAGATATACTAAACATTCATTATATTCTATTCATAAAATCCACTTATAACACGCGAACTAAGTCGTAGGCAGATGCTAGTATCATATAATAGGTACTCTTATTTCTATTTTCTACTAAGTACTATCTATAATTTCATATTTAGTTGTTTAAATCCCATATTTTCAATTATTAAATCACGACATCTTGTCAGCTGAAAAAGTAAATCGGTCTCCATGTGACAGATAATGCGAAGTTGCCAAATCTAATAGCATGGCTTGTAACTATAGAAGGCAGTGGGTCATGACATATCTACGGGGGGCAGGGGTAATGATACCAGTTACCGTGTGCCAACTTTTGTTTTTTATTGTAGCAACATTATTTGCCAATGATACCAGATAAGTAATTATACTATATTTTCAAGATTTTTTTCCAAGATAACAGCAGCAAAATGTATGATTGACTAAAAAAAAGTGTTTTATTTGATTATGGGTAATGTATATGGAACAATTCATAAACTATGCGGGTGCAGTGAGCAATTAAATAAGAATTTAAGGAAATCATTGTGCGGATTATTTGTACAAACTCTTTAAATAAACTGTTAATTATTATCGGACCAATCAAATAAATTATTTTGTATGGTTATTTTAATTGCTAATTTTACAAAACGGGGATTGACAAGACGAAATATAACGACATATTGTTACGAACGGACAGAGTAATGACCGCCATCTAGCGTCCACCAGTATAACCACTTTGTAGAAGGGTTTTACAACAAGGACAACACGAAACCCCTACTCAATACTAGATGGCGGTAGAGGAAAGAATGTTCTGGAATTATCCAAACTGTTCGATTACGTTCGTGCGAGTGGAGTGATTTCTGGAATGTTCTCGAGTTCGTTGCGACCTATATAAATAGCCGCAGGAAGGCGAGCAGTTCCAGTTCAGTTTTGGGCTACTTTCGACGCGACTTCGAAGCGAAACTAGTGATACAAGTGAAACCTACGACTTGGCTACGACCTAGGAACATCGTTAGTGCTTAGTGTTTGGACTTAGTGCTTTGTGTTGGACCTAGTGTTAGTGAATAAATTCTTCAAAAGAGTCGACAGGTCTTTCTCTCCAAATTCTTCGAACCCTAACACGTAACAACTGGTGTCGGAAGTGAAATTTGGAGATGCCAGTGACTCCGAGAGAGGACTTCCAGGTGGGCGTCAGGACAAGGGCACGAGCTGCGGAGGCCACGCCCACTGAGGACCAAGCTCCGCCCACTGTGGGCGGAGCCACACCCACTGGCCCCGCTCACTGACCACGCCTACCAGGCCCCGCCCACTTTGGCCCAAACCACGCCCACTGGCTCCGCCCACCGGGACACGCCCATTCAGGCCACGCCCACTGGGCTACGCCCACCGAACAAGCCACGCCCACCGGCGACACCGTAGTTTCTACAGCCCCTCAAGCGTCTCTTCAATTAGGAAGTTTAATGGAATTGATGCAGGCAATGATGGAATCACAAGAACGCAAACTCGGCGCTCTACAGGAATCACAAGAACGCAAGCTCGGCGCTTTACAGGAATCACAAGAACGCAAGCTCGGCGCTTTACAAGAATCACAAGAGGAACAAATAGAGGAGCTGAAGAAGCAAGGAACTTCATCTCCTGCTCGGATGCTGGTGAAACTGCCACCAGCTGGAAAGAAAAAGTGTAGTTCGATGACAGGCGCAGACTCAGAAAACAGCAACAACTACGGATTCGTGACTGAGCTACTCGATGACTGCAAGAGTAATCTGACTTATTCGCAGAGCATGAAAGCTAAGAGGTTTTTACAGCGCTACGCGAATATCTTCTCCAGTCAAGAAGGGGACCTTGGAAGAACGTCGATGGTTCAGCACAGGATAGATACCGGAAACGAGAGACCAATTCGTCAACGAGCAAGACGGATACCAATTGCACAGGAAAAAGAAGTTGAACGCCTTTTGGAGGACATGAGAAGAAATAAGATTATTGAACCGTCTGCAAGTCCGTGGTGCTCACCTGTTGTATTAGTGAAGAAGAAAGATGGTAGCACGAGATTTTGTGTGGACTATAGGCGTCTCAATGATGTCACTAAGAAGGACAGTTACCCGTTACCTCGAATCGACGACACTTTGGATACCTTGAGTGGCATGAAATGGTTCTCGACCTTAGACCTGAAATCTGGATACTGGCAGGTGGAAATTCATCCAAAAGACAAGGAGAAGACAGCTTTCTCGACCGGTAAAGGTTTATGGCAATTTAACGTCATGCCCTTCAGATTGTGTAACGCACCTGCCACATTTGAGCGACTCATGGAGTGTGTACTGGCAGGCTTAGTCGGAGAGGCTTGCTTAGTCTCTTTGGATGACGTCATCATTGTCGGCCGTGACTTCGAGGACCATTTGCGAAACTTGGAGCGAGTCTTCGCCAAAATAGAGGGAGCCAAATTAAAGTTGAACCCAAAAAAGTGTCATTTATTCAGGAGTGAGGTCAATTATCTTGGCCATGTTATCTCTAGTGATGGAATCCGGACAGACCCGGAGAAACTGGAAGCAGTTCAAAAATGGCCTACCCCTAAAGACAAAACCGAAGTGCGGGCATTCCTCGGCCTATGCTCATACTACAGGCGTTTTGTTAAGGGATTCTCAGAGATAGCCAAGCCATTACATCGGCTGACAGAAGATAAACGACAATTTAGTTGGGATGGGACTTGTGAAGATTCGTTTCAGAAACTGAAGAAACATCTGTGTGAAACACCCATCCTGGGGTATCCACAAACTGAAGGTCTGTTTATAGTCGACATGGATGCAAGCAACACGGCCATTGGAGGGGTGTTATCTCAAAAACAGGGTGAAAGAGAAGTTGTTATTGCATATTTCAGCAAATCTTTATCCAAGCCAGAGAGAAACTACTGTGTGACAAGAAGAGAACTCTTGGCTGTTGTAAAGACGCTACAACATTTCAACAAATATCTCATCGGCAGACAGTTTTTACTGCGAACTGATCACGCAGCCTTGAAGTGGCTACTGCAATTCAAGAACCCGGAAGGTCAAGTAGCTCGATGGATTGAACAGCTCCAAGAGTATGACTTCAAGACGGAACACCGCAGTGGAAAAACGCATGGGGATGCCGACGCACTCTCACGAAGGCCGTGTTCGGAAGACTGCAAACATTGTGTTAAACAGGAATCGAAGGAAGTAACATTAAAGCTAACGAGAACAAGTCCTTTGGGTGTCTGGGAGAATGATGCTATGAGGGAGGCTCAAGAAAGAGATGACGACCTTCGGCACATCATCACATGGAAGAAACGGGGTGACGTAAGACCGATCTGGAGTGAGGTTGCACCCACTGGCGCTGTCACTAAGGCGTACTGGGCGCAATGGGACAGTCTGATACTCCAAAACGGAATACTCTACCGGAAATGGGAGAAGGCTAACGGCAGAGAGTTCCATCTACAGATAGTTGTCCCAAGAACGAGAGTACCAGACGTTCTCCGCGAAATACATGATGGCATATCAGGAGGTCATCTAGATGTCAAGAGGACGTTAACAAAAGTGCGAGAACGATTCTACTGGTTGCATTGTCGAGATGATGTACAGAATTGGTGCCGCAAATGTACTACGTGCGCTGCTGTAAAAGGACCACAGACCAGGAGCCGTGGGAACCTGCGGTTGTATAACGTCGGTGCACCGTGGGAACGAATTGCAGTTGACGTAGCTGGGCCATTTCCTGTAACGGAATCGGGAAACAAGTATTTTATGGTCGTCATTGACTACTTCACCAAGTGGCCCGAAGTGTTCGCCATACCAAACCAAGAAGCTAGAACAGTCGCTTCTAAGTTAGTCGAAGAAGTGATATGTCGCTTTGGTGTGCCTCTAGAAATCCATTCTGATCAGGGCAGGAATTTCGAATCGCAAGTATTCCAGGAAGTGTGCAGAATTTTGGGCATGCATAAGACGAGGACTACCGCGTACCATCCACAGTCTGATGGAATGGTTGAGAGGTTTAACCAGACCCTTGAGAGGCATTTGGCGAAATTGGTAGATGACAAACAAAAGGATTGGGACAAGTATATACCACTCTTCCTTCTGTCGTACCGAACCGCCGAGCGTGAGAGCATAAAAGCTACCCCGGCGTATGTCAATTACGGTAGAGAACTACGAATACCAGTAGACCTATTGACAGGAGGGTCACCGGAGGAACCAAAGACTGTACTATGTCTGCGATTTAAGGAAAAAAATGCGCTATATACACGCCTTGGTTCGGGAAAATGGGTTACAGTCAAGTGAGAACATGAAAACCAGCTACGACCGGAAATCGAACACGAGCGGCTTCGAGGAAGGGTCACTGGTGTGGCTGCATAACCCAACTCGCCGGAAAGGAAAATCTCCAAAGTTGCAGACCAAGTAGGACGGTCCATACAAAGTGATTACCCGACTGAATGATGTGACTTATAGGATTCAAAAGCAACCTAGAGGGACATTCAAAGTGGTACACATAGACCGTCTGGCGCGCTACCATGGCAGTAACAACGATGCTCGGGACGAGCATCTCTAAGAGGGGAGTAGTGTTACGAACGGACAGAGTAATGACCGCCATCTAGCGTCCACCAGTAAAACCACTTTGTAGAAGGGTTTTACAACAAGGACAACACGAAACCCCTACTCAATACTAGATGGCGGTAGAGGAAAGAATGTTCTGGAATTATCCAAACTATTCGATTACGTTCGTGCGAGTGTGGTGATTTCTGGAATGTTCTCGAGTTCGTTGCGACCTATATAAATAGCCGCAGGAAGGCGAGCAGTTCCAGTTCAGTTTTGGGCTACTTTCGACGCGACTTCGAAGCGAAACTAGTGATACAAGTGAAACCTACGACTTGGCTACGACCTAGGAACATCGTTAGTGCTTAGTGTTTGGACTTAGTGCTTTGTGTTGGACCTAGTGTTAGTGAATAAATTCTTCAAAAGAGTCAGCAGGTCTTTCTCTCCAAATTCTTCGAACCCTAACACGTAACAATATTAACAATTCCATAGAGAGTATAGAGTTGAAATAGATTTCAAGCCACTACTGATTTACAATTTGCAACTACTTGGCTAGGATTTTTTTCGGAATGCCGCATGTGAAGTAACATACTTTTGGGTCATTTTGTTAAAAAGTTTGTATTAACTGAAGAAGTGTTGCCTTTTTTTAGTAAACCATGTTCAAAGCAAAATATGAATAAACACTATATTATATCTATATGTTTTCAATAGAACATAAAAACTGTACATTAAAAAATATGGTTTTACCCTTACCCAATTATATCAAAGTATCAAAGCCCATTCGAAACTCAGTCTCAATTGATACTTTCAAGAATAAACTCAAGAAACATCTTATTAGTTTACAGAAATCTAGTACCCGGGCAGATACCACTTGCACTAAAACTAAATTTGTTCAATAGCTTTCGAATCAGACAAACTGGCAAAAGCGTGGTAAATTGTATGTCAGCGGTATGTTGAAAAACATACCGCTGCATCAAAATCAACACGCTTATAGCTTCGGTAAATCTACTGAATCAGCGCTACACTCAGTGATAAGTAATATTGAGGACGCCATCAAAAACAAATCCATATGTCTAGGCACTTTCATTGATATTGAAGGAGCTTTTGACAAAACCAATTTTAGTTGCATAACCGCGGCATTGAGGAAAAATGGAGCGGATGCAGTTATGGTTGAGTGGATTAAAAACATGCTGAGCAAAAGAATTGTCAGGTTTGCAGACAGCAAATTACGGGCCACAGTGGTGAAAGGATGCCCCCAAGGAGGTGTACTCTCGCCACTACTATGGAATATGGTGGTCAACGATTTAATCACCAAACTCAATGAGAATCACTTTTACACGATAGGCTACGCCGATGATCTGGCTATTCTTGTCACTAACAAAACTGCCGTCACGGCTTGTGAAGTGACAAGAGGGGCTTTGCAAATAGTGGAAAGGTGGTGCTCAGAGTTTGAACTAACTGTGAACCCAGTGAAAACGGAACTGGTAATGTTCACAAACAAAAGAAAATTGGGTAATTACCGACTACCTAAATTCTTCAACACAGACCTCCATCTTTCTACAGAAGTCAAATATCTGGGGGTGATCCTTGACAGCAAGTTGAACTGGAGTAGTCATTTAGACAAAAAATTGAACAAAGCATGTATAACCTTCTGGCAATGCCGCAACATGGTAGGTAAAAAATGGGGATTATCTCCATATATTACGTTGTGGCTGTACAAGACGGTGATACGACCAGCATTAAGTTACGGTGCTGTGGTCTGGTGGACTAGAGTCAACCTGACCACGGCAATAGCCAGACTACAAACATTCCAAAGACTGGCCTGCATGGCGACCACAGGGTGCATGAGAACTACCCCTACGGCGGCCCTTGAAGTCATGCTGGACCTGCTGCCGCATCACCTTTTTATAAAACAAGAAGCGGCCGCTGCAGTAATGCGATTAAAAGCACTGAATCTATGGATTGACAACAGGGTTCCACATTCTAAAATACTCGATTAATACATCGAGTCACAGCCAATGCTCATGGCTGTAAATGATAGGATCCCCAAACAATTTGTCTTCGACAAAAAATATAAGATAGAGCTGCACCCTTATGATGAAGGTTGTGACTCAAAAGAGCTTACGATCTACACGGATGGCTCCAAAACAAGGTCAGGTACTGGAACCGGTGTATCATCCGAGGACTTAAACATCAATATATCTGAGCCGCTGGGAACCTGTAATTCCGTATTCCAGGCGGAATGCACAGGCATTATACTGGCAGCACAAGCAATCGCCGCTAGGGAGGTAAATGAATTTAGCATTCGCATACTCTCGGATAGCAGAGCGGTACTACAAGCCCTGGAAAGTAACACCATTACATCGGGGTTAATATATGACTGTCACCGAGCACTGACAAAGGTATGTAATCATAACACTGTTACACTTCAGTGGATAAAGGGACATAGCGGCTCTCGTGGAAATGACGCGGCGGACCGACTGGCGAGAGAGGGTTCAGAGGCAGTGGCGATGGGCCCTGAACCCATTTTGCCATTGCCTTATAGCTGGATTCGGTCAACGCTGCGTCAATTCACGAGACTACAGCATGAACAGGTTTGGATGAACCATTTAGAGTGCAGACAGGCCAGGGCAGCCATGCCAAAACTTAATAATAATCTGGCACGTAGGTTGCTTCGACTAAGAAGAGACCAACTACGCTTGGTGGTCGGAGCTCTGACTGGTCATGGTCCTTTTAACAAACACCTGTTTAACATGGGTATTACAGACAGTCCTTTATGCAGGGTCTGCATGGAGGCGGAGGAAACGGCCGCTCACGTGCTCGTTGAGTGCGAAGGAGTGGCCACCTACCGGGCCAAACACCTCAATTCAGTGAGGTCGCTCCCGGAAGCCATCGGCAACGTGAAGAGTCTGCTGGGCTTTCTGGTGGAGCTGGGGTGGCGAGAATGACGCTGCCCACCTACGCAAAATAGGCGCTTTGACGTCGAGTTGCGGAAAAAGAGCCCGTCTTCAAGTGGTAAATTGTATATTAAATTAGACCTTTGATTACGACTACTAAATTACAAAAAGTTTCGTCGAATTCCGTTCAGTAGTTTTTGTGTTTATCGTGTTTATACAAACAAACAGATAGAAATTCCCAGTATGATTGTTTTGAGTTTAGTATTGTCTACTTATCCATAACCTATAACAAATTATTGTTTTGGGAAAATAGCTTATGTACAGGGTTGACCTCGTTACAATTTATTGTATAAATTTTTCATTGCATATATATTAATATAATAATTTTTTTTTGTAGCAAGAATATAACAACATTTTTTATTAGCAAGAATATGACAATATTTTTTTATTAGCAAGACTATAACAGAATATTTTACATAACTAAAAGTTTTCAATCATTCAGTGCTGATATTATTCGTAATAATATAACCCATCTAAATAAAATACAATATCAATTTGCGATCTGGACCTACCTAGGTAAGAACTATAACTACAGAAATTCTTCGTCACATACATGAAAATATTATTGGTCTAGTCCACAAGTCTAGTCACATTACTACATGGTAAGACTGCATTAGCTGAATAATCAGTTATGTATGGGGGCCAATGGAGGCTAATAATTTTACATTAAAAATAAGTGTGTGTGTGTTGTTAGACGTAGGAGTGTAAGAGGTATGAGGTGGATTGGAATGGACAAGAATTGAGATGTTCCTCGGCACATTCAATAGATGGCGCTATTGTTGTCGTTTTTTTCTTCCATAGAGTTAGGTTTCTTCTTCCCATAGGGAAGTATATATTGTTCTGTGTACTAGTCAGTCTTTATAGAATTTTTTCAAAGTTTCAATTCTTTCCAAATATACTGTTATTTCATGGTGACGCCAGTTTCTTTTTCCTGTCTCAGCGGGTGCTTACATATTTTAATGAAATTATAATAGAAAATCATGCAACTGAATATGGTCCTTTGATAAATGTACATTGTCTAATTGAATTTAAATCTACCAAATTTAAATCTATGAGAAAGCATACAGACAGGCACAGGTAAAATATATAAGAACATGGAAATTTTCAAATTAGTTTTACTCAAGTAAAAAAATAATTTAAAATATACTAATACTTACAGGTCCCATTCTCTTGGTGGTCGTTACAGTAAAGTCTGGACAAAAAAGTAAGTCCTGAAAACATCATAAGAATAAAGAATTAATGAGAATAAAAAATATTTAATATGTATAAGTGCATATTCTAGAGTAACATGTATATTCTAAATATGAATACCTATTAAAAGCTATGTTTATGTGAATTTTTGTATTTATTAAAGGTATAAATACTGTTGGTATTCTGAATAAAATAAATAAAATAATTTGTATTAAGTCATGCATTCTACACAAACGCTAATTTATTATAATTGTTGTTTAATAGTGGAGGGCTAGTTAAAATAATACTATAGCATCATAAACGTATCAACGTCGTTTTTACACGCCGCGCCCTATGAAGCAAACGTGAAAAGAGTTTAGGGAGATCGAACAAGAGTTAAATAAGACTCTCAATCATGAGGTGGTATGACAGTTCTCTCGTTTTGGCGCACTGTCTAATTTGACGATGATCATTTTTATAAAATGTGCCTACATATTTGAATAACTATGCAATTGTCCATAAGACTACACCGTCACACTAACTGCTTAGTGTGTCTAACAATGTATGCAACTGGTAGACTTCCGCAAGGCAATAAGTAGGTTCGAGACACTGCCCAATGGCCGGTAGTCCATGGGAAGATTCATCAAATGAGGAACTGGGCGAAAAGAGGACTGATCGCCCACTTGCATCGGCATTCCCAAACATTAATAATAACAATGTATGTGTTGAATCTTTAACAAGTTTGAGGAAAAGAGACTGAACTCATAGATATATATTACTACACAAAACTCAGTTGTCACCATAGCTAGTTATGGATCAAATTTAATTCAAACAAGAACAAAGAAAGCGATAGCACTATCAAAAAGTGTGCTAGAGTATTTGGCTTCAGTCTCGCTTGTATCTTCAGGAATGTTCAGAACCAGGTAGTTACCTATATAGCTATTTCTTTTTTCACATTATTCTGTTGTACATTGTTATTATTTTACACAAACGTTTCTACTCGTTTATACAAGGTGTTACAAAACTACCCGTAAAGCCGAAAGGAGGTTAAATGGGGCTTTATAACAAGTTCATTCACAATATTTAAGAACCGTAGTAACGCTGTATAACATACCCCAAAATATTTAAAAAATATTATTTTCACTGATGGGCAAACCCTATTCCAGTAAACTTAAAGAGTAAACTACGCAGAATGTACCTACATTTCTACCTAATTCGCGGAACGACAAAAATTTTAAAAATTTACAGAAACGGCTCAAAGTATGCTCCGCCTTGCTCGATACCCAACCTCGCTCGTCGAGATATGGCTTGTGTGGCATTTCGCACCATCGTCGCTGTTACCGATCTAACACGCTGTTCCATTTTGGCAACCGTTGGGCAATCGGAAAAATACACCCTGTCCTCCACATAACCCCACAAAAAGAAGTCCAAGGGTGTGAAGTCCGGAGAACAAGTAGGCCATAGCACCGGTCCCCCGCGGCCCACCCATCCTAGCGGAAAGCGAACGTTAAGATGTTTTCGTACGTTGCGAGCAAAATGTGCCGGAGCTCCATCATGCTGAAACACCATGTCTCTTCTCAAAGTAATCCCAGTCAGCCACAGGAAAGTCGTTAATCGCCTCTTCGAATTTCGTTTCTAAAAACGTTAGACAGTTCAGACGTGATGGCATAATGACGGAACCGATGACATGCCCGTCATAAAGGCCAGCCCACACATTTAGCCGCCACTGGTGTTGGAATCTGCCCTGCCGTAAAGCATCTGAATTCACGCGAGCCCAAACGTGATCGTTATGCATATTTGAAAGTCCTGACCTCGTGAATGTTGCCTCGTTCGTCCAAAGAACATAGTTTACGTAAATACGGTTTTCTTCTAACTGCCTAAGGTACCACTCGCAGAAGTTCCTCTTGGGTGCAAAATCGGAGGGTATCAGCTCCTGTGTACGGCGATAGTGATAAGGGTGACGATTGTCTCACGAAGAATTCGCCAAACTGCAACATGGTTTATACCGAACCTTGTTCCGGTTCGCCTCGTACTTGTGATCGGCTCTTCTTCAAAATGCTCTAACACTAATTCAGCCTGCCTGGCGTCGACTGTGCTTGGACGTCCACTTCCAGTAGACCGATGAAAAGAGCCGGTGGAATTTAGTCGTCTTGACATGTTCAGAAAACACTGGTACGAAGGCAGCCGTCGCTGTTCATTGGGGGATCTACCTTCGATAAATCGTTCGCGAGAACGATTTAAATTGCTATCTTCATGGCCTATGCATAACAGCATATCGTAACATTCAGAGTTAGAAAGCATCGTTATTTTACAAAAAATGTTGGAAAAAAAAAACTCGAAACCGTTGTAGGATATCGATTAGAAGATTTGAAATTGACAACATATTTTTTTTTTCAACTTGACACTTTTTGAAGCCAGTACTTGAATATAATGACATCCTTGTATTGAGGTAGGAAACATTTATGAATGAAAAATAGAAAAACTATTAAAGTAGACAATTATTAGGTAAAATAGGTACGTAGGCCTTTCTGTTAAATATTCTGGTTCCCTAACATGACATTTACTAGGGTAGCCAAAATTTTTGGCTTTAATAATTATATTTGTTACGGATTATTTTGTAACATGTCGTAAATACTACAGAAAAGACATAGCATAGTATTGTTATACATCAATTCTCAGGTCAATAAAAGACATTGCAGATATTGCTCTGTGGCACACATGTTCAATCCCACAGAGAAAAATAAGGGTCATGGCGATTTCGTTTAATTTATTAAAATTATTATACTCATTGTGTGTACTTACATACTAATGAATGGACTTCTTTAATAATAATAATAATAATAATACATGGGACTTCCCACACAGCACCATCTAGTCCCAAAGTAAGCAAGTATTATGCTTGTGTTATGGGTTACTAGACAACTGATATACATACGTAAATATTCTTTATAATATATACATATATAAATATATTTTTTTTTTTATATATATAACAACCAAGACCCGGTACCAGTATCAACATTCATCATATTAATACTGACCCGACCTGGGATTCGAACCCGGGACCTCTAGCTTCGTAGGCAGGGTCGCTACCCACTAGGCTAAGCGGTCGTCAAAGTAGAAATCCATTTAGCTATTTTAGCATGAAGATAGCTATCCCACAAGTCGATCCCAAAATCAGTCAGCCGTTTTGGAGATCAACCGGAACAGACAGACATACTAACAGACACTAAAAATTTTTATATGTATATAAAAAACGCTTTTCACACCTGACAGTTCTTTATGGTTGCAATATATCACTAAAATCCGATCAGCCGTTTCGTCGATTAGCCCTAACAAACAGACAGACAAAAACCAACTTATATCACTCTTGATAACCTCCTTTTCATGTCTGCGAAGATTCATAGAAATGGTTTGTCATTTTGGAGATAAGCCAGATAAGACGAAAAAAGACAGACAGACAATCCATTTTTAATGTCTGCACAGTTTCAAATCTTTAAAAGTTTAGTTCGAACATACATACAGACAGACAGACAAACAAAAAATAGCGCATGTCACTTCTCACACCCGTTTTTTCACGTCTGCGAAATTTCATTAGATATTTTAGAGTTTAACTCAAACAGACAAAGAGACGCTCAAACAGACAAACAAAAAGTATTGTATGTTACTCCTGACAATCTTCTAATTACATCTGTGACTTTTCATTGAAATCAGTTCATCCCTTTTGGAGATCAGTTTGAACAAACAGACGATCAGACAGACTGACAAACAAAAAGTATTGTATGTCACTCCTGACAATCTTTTATTACATCTTTGAAAGTTTCATTAAAATAAGTTCAGCCCTTTCGGAGATCAGTTCGAACAACCAGACGGATGGACAGACAGACAAACAAATAACCAAAAAGTGTTGTGTGTCACTCCTGATAATCTTTTTATTGAAGTCGGTTCAGCTGTTTCCGAGATTAGTTCGAACAGACAGACAGACAAAAAGTAGCCTATGTCACCTCCGGTAATGCCTTCTCAAAATAAAAAGTTTTTATTCAATATAAGATGTTTACACACACTTATTGAAAGTCAAAAGTAATTGATTAGGTGATTAGGTACCGGTTCCAAAACTAGAAGGAGAAGAACCTGCAAGAAACTCCTCCCTGTTTATTTTATTTAAATATATGTTTTTCTTAGTTGTTTTTTTTTAATATCCTTACAACTATTACAATGATGTCCATGCGTACTTATCATTTAAATGCTCGCTAATACAATAGTAAGTTTTTTTCACGAGTTGGACTTTAACTTGCTTTGTAAATTGATTTGAATTTAAGTTCAACATTTCTTTAGGAATTTTATTATAAAAACGAATACAATTTCTCATGAAAGAATTATTAAACTTTGAGAATCTAAACCTGGGAATTCGTTTCGGAGATTAGCCGGAACAGACAGACGGACGGACGGATGGATGGACAGACGGACAGATGGATGGACAGACGGACAGACAGACAGTAAGACAGACACTCTAATTTTATTAATATAGAACATTAAATGTAAATAATAAGTTTAATATGTATTATACAATTTTTGCCTGCTATGTGGTAGCTATTATGTGACTATGTATTTTGTCTGTCACAATAATTAACGGACCATGTGCAACTACAGTGAAACTTAATTCATATAATAATTATCAATGGCTGAATCACATTGGATTCAAAATTTGTATTTTATAACTCAATACATATAGGTGTTCTATTTAGTCTTTAACTATGCATAGGGCCATAGGCATATTTAGTAAACCAGTAAATTAGCTTAAATTTATTATAAGGTAATTTATTTGCCACTTTATTTAGTCTATTACAAATATTCTATTATACACTTTTCATACTTACACAAATAGCATTAACTAATGACTGTGCAAGCGGTACAGATTCATGTTCAGCGGCAGCTGGTAGTGAGGACCAAAAGAATCCATGCCACTCTGACTCTTCAAACATGTATGGCAATACTCTGGTTAACAGACGAGCACAATTTAGAGCTGAAAGTTAATGGTAGCTTGATTTTTGTTTAAGAATTTACAAATGAATAATATAATGTTACATTTTATAAAATAAAAGAGACCAATTGCAGGTTTTGGCCTATCATGGCAAAAATATAGTTTCTATTTTGATGAACTGGAATTTATAAAGCCCATGGCTTGCATGAAAAAGGGCAAACTTTTCAGTCTTTTTGAAAAAATATTATATTTTAAAAAACCTGTTTGCTGTTCTCGTTGAGTTCTGCAGCTGTTGTCCACGGTTTTAACTAGTTTCTCTACAGCTTTATAAACCAAAGTCGCCAAATTTGTGGGTGATTCCTCGCGCAATGCGCGTATTTCAGCCCCGGGTACCAACGCGAACACATCCTGTACGTTGGTTACGTTCTCTGACCAGAATTGGTCCCAGAAACTATCATCCGCAGAGTCAATGGGCTGGAATATTTATTAAAAATAATAGACTTACCTAAAAAATATACATAATACTCGGTTGATATTTTTGAAAACAGTTCATTTACCTGAGTTTTAGATGTAAGTTGTACAACAGCTTTTCTAAAATTTAATTTAGTATCCGCATTTCCCATATTGACTTCAATATTTTTCTAGCAATAGTCTGACAAAATTATTCTATTTCCATTGCTTCCACACGATCACGATCACATCACCACAACCACAACACACGATTCTAATCACAGAACAATACGACAATAACCATCAAATTCTAATGGTGTTTTTAACAGTCTATATTGCTCTTTATTACAGTAATTATAGAGTAGATAAAGAAGACCCACTTAAGCCGTTTTTCCTTAACGCGCTGAAAGATTTAAAGAGTGGTCATTGGTCACCACAGAACAGTGGTCACCACAGGTGGTCACAGACTGTTCCTCACCGTTTTCCACATTTTATCGTTTCCTTGTGTTCTTGTGATCCTTGTGATGATGTGAAACGTGGTGCAAACATGGGTGCAAACGGTGCAAAACCATAAAACTGCAAAGGGCAAGCAAACTACTTAAAGAGACTACAATACAGACTTAGGACCAATTATCATATTGGACAGAGTCATAATATATTGCCACTTTTGTATCAGTGTGTCAACGCATATTCGTGTATCTTTGTTCATCCCACGGAGTCTAGCTACGAAAAAAAAAAAGATAGTAGATATTCGTTTATCAACGTTGGACTGTCAGAGTGAATCGTGTCAATTCTTGACCAACTAGTTGGTCGTTGCTGTGAAGTGTAGCATTTTATTGAATTTTATAACGGAATCTCATTGTTTTAGCCAAATGTTGGTCAAATCTCAGAGTCATATCAAATCACAGATTTGTCAAATGGTGTTGATGATTGGTGAAATTGATGCATACCGCCATAAAATTAAGAAGAAGAAAGTGTTGATCATTGGTGCGTATTATTTGCATAACTCTATGTTACAATTAACAGCCGTAAATGTCACTATCACGACACTATTGCCAGTTTTTTTTGCGTTCCAGACGGAAAAATATCGGCAAAATAGGGCTCTCTTAAGTTGGCACCCGAAAGAATTGTTTTTTAATATTTTTTTTTCTAATTCGTTTGCTCGTCGTTTGTTCGTGATTGTTCGATCAAATTCATCGTTTGTTCGTTCTTCAATTTTTTATAAAAAATATTTAAAAATTCTTACTTAAGTTGGCACCCGATAGAATTGTTTTTTAATATTTTTTTTCTAATTCGTTTGTTCGTCGTTTGTTCGTGATTGTTCGATCAAATTCATTGTTTGTTCGTTTTCCAATTTTTCATAAACAATATTTAAAAATTCTCTCTTAGGTCATTGGCGTTCCATTTAAATTTTTTTCTAATTCATTTGTTTTTAATTGTTTGATCAAGTCACTGCCTTCTATAGTTTCAAGCCATGCTATTAGATTTGGCAACGTCGCATTAACTGTCACTTGTAGTCTGATTTACTTCGTCAGCTGACAAGATGTCATGATTTAATATTTAAAAATATGGGATTTAAATAACTATATGAAATTATCGATAGCATTTAACAGAAAATAGAAATAGGAGTATCTATTAAATTATATTAGCACCCGCCCGCGACTTCGTTTGCGTGTCATAAGTGGATTTTATGAATAAAATAGAATCATCAATAGAATAAAAATAATGGTTATTATATCTCATTTCGGTTAGTATTACTATGATTTTGTGCGTTTATCACAGGCTATATCTTAAAAACTAGTTTTATTGTATAATGTTCTACGGGAATGTACCGATCCCTTGCAGTTTATTCCTCTTCCAGGGTTCTATGTAATCTCGCCGGACCTGCTGGTGGCTAGCATGCGGTTAAAGTGACCATGAAAGGTATAAGTATAGTTCCCCGGGATCCTCCAGATTCCATGTCTTCGAACATATTCGAAAAATGATAAAAATTTACTGTAATTTCCACCCAAACGTGTCAAGATTGTGACGTGAAACGAAAAACGATTATGGTGAAAATATCAACTTACCTTACTAATTACGAATAAACACGATGCAAAACGTAATGTTTCACACTTATTTATTATTTTAAATCAATATCTCTGTTTACATAACGTTTAAATGGAAGAAAACGCGAATTAATGACCTGATTGATACTAAGGCTCGGATTACACGCAACGTTGCCAGATTTCAGTAGCATGGCTTGTAAACTATAGATGGAAGTGATCAAGTTCATTGATTGCTCGTTTTTTAATTTTTATACAATACCTTATAAGTCGGTGTACCTACAATACTTAAAAAAATTCAAATGTGTTGCAATCGAATGTTACCTAGGTATATATTCCTAACAGAAAATTAAAACTACAAAGAAAACATTTATAGGGTCAGGTAGGTACATGACGAGTCGGTCCCCAAAGAGGAACCTATATCGAAAGTAAGGTTTGAATATCAGCTTGATGCACCTACAAACACAATGTTATTTAGGTACAGGTCTAATCAAACTGTATGCATACCTACCTAAATTTCAGGTCATTATAGTTTTAAAGTAATATTAGGCCAAATCTTTTCATGCTTAGGCGGCCCATTCATGATCACTCCATCGTTCCAAAAACGTTCACATTAGTCCAAAATCTTGCCGTGAATGTTGAAACGGTTCGATTTTTGCGTGACGTCGCGCCAGGAGCGGAAATCCAATCGTTCCAAAATCCAGTGATGCCACGCCGATGCATCGCGTCGCGCCATCGCTCCAACCAACGTATCGTGAATGCGGAAACCCACGATTCGTTCGCACCGCGCCAGTCACTCCATGAACTCCATCGCGCCAAAAGATCGTGAATGTGGGAATTGTGACTGATCCAAATTTTGGATTAGTCTGTGTGAATCTGCCGTTTACGTAGACATGGGTAACGCCAGCAAATTTCTTGCGTCAACGCCAAAGCGCCGACGCCAATTAAGGTATCAACGCAGCGCCGTAACGCCAACGCCAGCGCACTGAATGAATGAATATCGCCCACCACGCTGTGCCGCGACACGACATAACGACGCCGGGTTCCGTTTGGCGTTGGCGGTGGTTGACGGCGCCACGACGCAGCGTGCAATAATAATAAGTGCAATAAAACTACCCTAAAATAAGTTTCTTTCCAATTTTACAATTACATTATTTCCAAAGTTTAAGTTATCGTGTATTTAGATTAGGTTACTGTATAACGAAGATCAAATATTTTTTTGTTATTTTCATTTATTTTTTATTATATTTTTATACATAATTTAAAATTGAAAGTTCATTATAACCTTTTAAATCTATAAATTGGTGTTTTTAATGCCTTGGCTTCATTGGGGTGGCGAAGGGCGAACGACCGACGCAACGCATGATACACTCGGCTCGGATAATTAGTTAGGGCTAATTAGCTAATTAATTAGGTCCATGGGTCCTGCAGTAATGGTGAGTAAAGTTCAGCTGTGATGGTCAATAACCATCAATCGGAACTGACATGATAATGAGCAGTGTTGCCAGTAACTTAACTGAATTAAATACCTACCCCAGTAGGTAATGGAAATTAAAAATCGATTATAAATCGCGAGTTGTAAGAAATTTAGCAACGAACAAACAATGAATTTGATCGAACAATCAAGAACAAACGACGGACAAACGAATTAGAAAAAAAAATATTAAAAAACAATTCTATCGGGTGCCAACTTAAGTAAGAATTTTTAAATATTTTTTATAAAAAATTGAAGAACGAACAAACGATGAATTTGATCGAACAATCACGAACAAACGACGAACAAACGAATTAGAAAAAAAATTATTAAAAAACAATTCTTTCGGGTGCCAACTTAAGAGAGCCGCAAAATAGTTCATGTGTGACGATTTAGCTGTCATTGTCATGCGTTTCAGACGCGTCGATATGTGATGTGCGGTTGTGACTGCTACGTTAGACCCACGTTGGTACACCTAGTCACCTAATAAATATAAATGGTATTAATAACCAGTAGTAACTAGGTGCGTCGTTCGTGTTCATTTCAAAGAATGAGAACCACCTTCCATACTACGTTTGCCTTGTCAAAATGGTGCAATGGTATATATGGTCTGTATCAGCTGTATCATTCATTGTTGACGTCAATCAATCATGAATGTGACGACATGACAACTTTTTTTCCCCCCATGGGTCCAGAAGCAAAGGCATATAATTAACTTAATGCACTTAAATGTTTACAAAAATATCAAAGAAACCCCATTGTACAAAGCAAAATTGTAATTTTATTATTAGAGGTAATCATACAATGATACAGGGTTATTTGGACAATTTAAAAATATGTGATCCAGATTTCTTTCATCGAGGCCACATTTACATAATGAGTTTTTAATTCTTAATTTAGCTAAATGAACCGAAGTACAACAATGACCAAAGCGCATGCGACAGACAGTGGAGGATATTTGACGGTTATATAAACGGTGTTGAAAGAACCAAGGTTTTGAAAGGATAAATGATTGTATAGAGGCATAGTAGAAGCCCTTATATATGGAGGAGTCCCGCCAAATTTCCGACCAACGCGTATTCATGCCCCTTTTAAGTAGAAGAATTAAGTATTGTGCATAATTGATAGAGCGAGAGTCACAACCTGTTTCGATGGCAGTCTATTAGCACATTGATCCACATATTCATTCCCATCAATACCGCTGTGACCCAGGATCCATGCTATGGCAATATCAAAGTTCAAACGATGGCAATGGTATAGCGCCTCTTTGATCTCCAGAATAATTTTATTTTTAACTGGAGAATAAAAAGGGCAATTTTGGATGGCTAGCAAGCAACTTTTGGGATCTGTGAAGCTTATTGATTTAGAAAGGTTATGGGATATTCAATATAGAATAGCTTTAAGGTGGGTAGCAACAGATTCGCCGGTATAAACAGTTGCCTCTGTCCACTAGTTAAGAATTATTTTGTACCGGTTCGCTTTCAGATATCTTGGAAGCATCTGTAAAAATATGTCACCAGGCAGGCCACAGTTTAGAACAAGGGACATTAAAAATGTTATTTGCGTTAGAAAAGTCCTTATCTATACCAATAGTTAATGTTACATTTGGTTTGAACAGAAAGGCTTCGAAATTGGTTAAATACAAGGGATTTTTATGAGACTTGTATGTAGGAGAGGAAAGAGCCATGAGCTTGTGATAGCTTCTTAAGATGCAAGGGGGAGATCTATGAGCCCAATATGTAGTTGAATCAATTTAGTGTTAGAGCATATGAAGTTTTAGGAATAAAGGATGGGTAGATAATTGGTTTGCACTGTAAAGAAATCGGTCAGAAAGATATTGACGACGTAGATGAAGGTGGATCTACACATTCCACTTGCAAATCGTTGATTGGTGATGATTTCATGGCTCCGAAAACAATGCGAAAGCTTTTAGATTGTATTTTGTCCATTTTTTGTAGAAAAATGTTGTTACAAGGTTCCACGAGGAAAGACCCAAAATCCAAGTGGCTTCTAACGAGGGCATTATATAGTATTTTTAGAGTGTAAGGGTGTGAGCCTCACCACATTTTAGATATCGAACGTAAAATGTTTATATTTTTTTCACACTTGTCCTGTATGTGATTAAAAGTTGAAGACCAGTCATTCTGAAAATATAATGCCTAGGACTATACAGGTGTTAGTGACTGAGATAGTTTGGTTATTAAAAGTTTTTGGGGATAAAATTTTTTTTTTCTAGAGTAAACGATTAAATTACTTTTTTGTATAGAAAGAGAAAGACCATGGGCTTCTAACCAGCTGGAGAGGTAAAAACAGGCTGATTCTAAAGGGATCACAGAGTTTTCAACGGTTTGGACGGGAATATATAGAGCTATATCGTCAGTATATTGGAGTACGCTACAAAACGAATCAACCGATTTCCCTGAATCTCGGGTATAAACATTATAAAGTAAGGGGTCTTATGTAAAGACATACCCTTGAGGAAGTCCTCTCCAAACTTGCCTCGGCGAAGAGTACCTATTGGTTTTGAATGCGTATATTGATAATACGGTCTGATAACAAATTAACGAAGTAAGTTGCCAGCATCGTAGAGATGTTCAGTTGATGCATTTTGCTTCTGAGCACTGGAACAAGGACGTGGTCGTAAGCTGACGTCACATCGAGGAAAACCGCAACAACGTCTTAGATACGCCATACGCGATATCTGTTTGGGCACGAGAGACATGTATTGAATATGGTACTTTATCAATATCCGTAAAGGGTTGTCTACCAAAGATGAAATCTGAGGTAAGTACACCGCCTGTATTGACAAAACTCCTTCAAGAGGGTTGCTATGGTTGCTAGATCCTTTTGTGGGAAATGTGTTACTGTTTCTGTTGCTATCTGTGGTCTGTCTTTTTCTGTTATTTATTATTATGTGCGTGTTTTTCGATGAAGGAGACACCCTTGTGACTTGGTAACAATCGTCCAAATCCATGTCACGGTTCGCATGATTCAAGTCACCAACCGTTAAATATGGTGGATCGGGCGGCTTATCTCTTTCTTTATTGTCATCCATGATGGGTGACTAGCATATGTACAAAATTACTTACCGATAACTGCCAAGCTATCTACAGATAGTTTAAACTATAAGTAGTACAAACACTAAATATAATACTTAAACTTAAACCTCAATATTTGAAAACGCTCCTGCTTCGACCCAAATAAAAAAACATTACTTAACTTATATGAATCAATCCTCAATTTCAATTCAATCGCATTCAATAGGTGGCTAAAAATGGCTGGTGTGAATATTGCTCGAAGTATTGTAAATGGATTCCTACGAAAATCTTTAACATGTAGAACTCCTGTAATCAGCCGACTTGCCTGTGTTGTGGCTCAAAACAAAGCATATTCAATTAAAACCGCCATAACTCCTTACTTATATGCGTATGAACAAAATGGGGTAAGAATAAGTAATTTTAAATGTTATTAAATTCCTGGTCATATTTATAGTTGCTTCATAACTGAGAAGTAATTATAAGCTAATACAGTTCTTACAAGAACATTAATGATCTTTCTTTAATGTTACACATAGGGTCATAACCTCGCATGTCTATTGCGTAATTGTACAATAGCACATAAAAATGTTTAGGTGCAATGTCAGCGTACACGACAGTACTCGGGAAAGCCCACTCCAGCCCAAATAGAGGCGCGAGTGCTCAAGGTGTGCCAGGCGTACGACAAAGTCAATGCTGAAAAGGTACTGTTTGTTCACAATCATTTTCCTACAGCATATTATTTGTTATTTTCAGACGAAGCCTACATTTGGTGTTCGCCGATACAGTGGAAGTGCCCCCCTCACACTCGAACTCATTACGGGTCGGGTGTTACTTGTTCTGAAACTATATGACAAAATTAGTCCTACACAGGTAGCGAACCTGCTGTTACTTTTAATAAATACATTTTATTGTAAATATATACATACATGATTTGTACTACATAAGATATATTTAGTATTTTGGATAACATAGTAGTAATTCCATTTGAGATTAGTGATGAATATTTAGTGTTTTCAGAAATAGTTAATTCATGTAAACTTAGTGAAATATTGTCATGGTCACAGATAAACAAAATATGCGATGGTGGTCACCTACTAAATTGGCATATTCGAACAATAATACCTGTCTACAATTGCCTATGGGGACGATTCCGGTGCACGTTGTGGGTGGGGAGTGTAAATTAAAAGTGTGATAAAATGCATGAGGAAAGAACACGCATGTTGTTCCAATATGCTAAAACTAGTAGTGGGTACAACTGTCCATGTGACATCTGATGATAAGTGGTCACAATCATTCTTGTATTTAGTTTCATCTGTTGTATTTGAACATTTTACTTTATATGATAGAGTAACTTCAGAAATTCACAACAGTTGTTTTATTTTTCAGCTAACCTTAGAGTCACATTTCATTAATGATCTTGGTTTGGATTCCCTCGATCATGTGGAGGTAATAATGGCCATGGAAGATGAATTTGGTTTTGAAATACCAGATGCCGATGCAGAAAGATTACTTAGACCCAAGGATATAGTCCAGTATGTAGCTGACAAAGAAGATATTTATGAATGAAATTATTGGATTTTAGACAGCAGAATCAGCCCAAATTTACTGCTCTTAAATAAATATAAACGCATTTGATATAATAGTTGTCAGATAACTGAGTTCCTTTTGTTTAATACAGTTAGATTTGGGTTAAGTAACATACAGTTAGTTTGTAATTGATTCAGTAACTGATTTGTTTAAATAATTATACATGTCGAGTGTACATTCTGTTTTCAATATATGGCGGTTAGACTAGAATGTATGCTTTTTATTATACCAAAAATATGTAAATCAATAAATGATTAACAGTATCAAAATATACAATCATTTGTATCCACTTATAATGTAGTTTGTCATCACTATACATCGCACACACAGTTTTTTTGTGTTTTGGATTCCCAACTTTGATGTTGCCTAAGTATTTGGTCTAAATATGTGTGAGAGGCTCCTTAATTTTGTTGTTGAGTTATATCAGTCTCAGGGACCACAGGTAAAAAAATTTCTGTGGTAACAAATTTAGATAAATGGGTAAATATACCTTTATTCTTTATAAACAGACTACAGTCAGTTAGCTAGGTATGGGTGGTTTGCGCGCGGCATCCCTTAGGATCGGCCGACGACTTTCAGCGGTCCTTTCAATATTCATAATTAAAAAGCAGAGCGATTAATCTTTGCATTGCATACACATCTGCCAAGAATTCGTAGCATGCTCAAAAGTAAATGTATTTTTCTAAAACAGCTGGGCAGATTTTGATGTATTTTTGTTTTACTTGGGTAATATTTCAAACTTGATCCTTAGACATTATAGACCACCAGAGGGCGCTGCAGTAGATGTGTATCCCTTAAACGGCTAGGCTAATTTCGTTGATATGATTTGGATTATGTAGGTATCTTCACCTATCAAAGGTTCTTGATTAATTTACGGTTCTATGTCGCCATGTTTACAAAGAAAATGTTATACAAAAATATTTAAAAAATGATCCTATAAAAAGACTAATAATTATAATAAGTAACTGTATTTTACTTGAGAAGAATAAGCCTTGGTGTCTACATACTTTGAAATGTGATTTTGTATTTGTAAATATTACTCTTAAGCTGTCAGGACTTTGAGGAATAATCACCATCTTGGAAAATATACCCCGTTTCACATTTTATTTGAAAACGTGAGAACGCGCGGGTGACTGAGGACTGTATCGGTCAGCGGCTGCTAGCAGGGCACCCCTCCTGCGGTAGTCACTTTTTTCGTGCGCGACTTAGTAACTGTGCCGTGCTTTTTTCGGTTTGTTTAACCGCATTATTTGAACAATACCTAACGTCAAATATTAATTTAATGAATAAATATTCCCATATACACTCGATTATACACCGTGTGAAATGAAAGAAATAACGTGTTATGTGTTGTCAACTCTAAAGTTTAAATTCATTTCTGCCCTTGGAATGAGCAAGTATTGTCATTTTTGCATTTTATAGAAATATATTTATTAAGAAAAACTAATTAGTGAAAGAATTTTATTGATATCTACAAAAAGCCGAAGATATGAATAATTTAATTAAATCGTGCCATGACGTCACTCGGTTACATTGCTATGGGCTAACACATGCCTAACATGAATAATTTCTACGTAACAGCACCGAGTGACGTCACGAACGGGTCGTAAAAACATAAACTTTAATTTACTAAGGTGCGTCGGGGTAAGATCGTCAGAGGGGTTAGTCCATCAAATGTTTCTAATTCTGTCATTTCTACGGTTTTTTATTTCAGGCACTGGTCACCCTATCGTAATTGTGGCGGCCATTTTTTTTAATTCAAACTGCTTCTCACTTTGTCAGTTGGTGCCCAGTGGTAGTACGGTAAACAAGTCTGTGTCATTAAATACGAAGTGATATTGGGGTTAGTCCGTTAAAACTACGATTGTGTTCCAGGTTTGTGTTTATTTTTATTTGTTACATAAGAGAGTTACATTCATTTTTAATCTTAATTTTAGAGAACTCGTAATATTTTCTGTTTCTTACAACTTAAATTGAATTCTTTGATGTAACGAACTAGTCCCACTTGGTAAATCAAAAAGGAATAGTTCGTCTCATGTATGCCGATGTAACCCCTTGCAATATTTAGGTATGTTTTAAAGGACCAACTAGACAAATGTTCTGAAACGTACTCTTTAAAAAATGGTTCTACCCAGTTTTGTGTTTGGCCTAGAAAGCTAGTTGAGGAAGACACTCAGTTGTTTTCTGCTGTCCGCATATATACTTACTTCATTGGGTAATAGAAATATTGATATTTTTTTCTTAATTGTTTAAAGGTACCAGCTTTATAGAAATGGTTCGAACGTACAAAAGGAAGTCTAATAGGGGCACAACATATACCAAACAGCAATTGAACTACGCTGTTGAAGAAGTAAAATCGGGACGGATGAATGGATATCAAGCACCTAAACTTTTCAAAGTTCCGAGGATGACGCTTATGGACCATGTCACAGGAAGGCATGGAATTAAATCATCGTCAATGGGAAAACCAACAGCCTTAACAAAAGCAGTCGAAGAAAAGACAAACAGACAAACAAACAAACTCTTCAGCTTTATAATATTAGTACCGTGGAAGCGTATTACTTGAGACAGTTTTAAAGTTTAAGAATAAAAATCTCCACATAAACACATATAATTTACGTAAAACTTTGACAATAAACAGGTCTTGATATTCTTTAAGGATATATTTGAACGTAACTATTGTTAATAAAAGTTTGTCATGAATTTTTTTTCAAAATATTTTTGTCTCAAGTTACCAATATACAGTGGTATACTTGAGAAATGGTTCAAAACACGTACTATACCAAGTTAGCCATTACAGGTTATATTGAGACAAAATCAAATTAAATATACTTTTAATTAAATTTAAAAAAAAATTCAGATCAGTTTTTGTATTTCCAGATGTAGATGATATTTCTACTGCATCGAACGAAGATATTGTAACAATACTGCCTAAACCTTTATTTGGGAGAAGATCTGTTATATGCTTTGAAATTTCTCTCCTTGATTACAATATCCAATGATTCATTTGATCAGTTACATTCTGTCTCAAACATATTTAAATTTTAATTATTCATGTTTTGCGTTAATAATTACTGTGTGTTGCGCAATAAAACTTAATATAAAAATGTAATTTCATTTAACATCAAGGTACCATTCTCATTATTAAGTTCACTGTTATATTTGTTGGGGCTTCTTCGGTATGCCGAACTTAGCCCTGTTGTTAAAACATATATCAAATTTAGCTGTCGACATTATTTAAGAAAGCCTTATATACCCGATCTTACCCCTCTAGCATTGAAGAAAGACGATCTAGTCCCATTAGTATCTAGCTTGCCTTACAAAGAAAATATAAGTCTTTGGCGATCAAAACCCAACATAGTACGATCTTACCCCTTCATTCTTCAATTTTTTTATTTTATTTTTTGTGTACAAAAAACTATAACAGATAATCCTTTTAAATCGCAATGGTTACTATATTAAAAAGTTAGATTACCACATTATAAAATTTGTTTATTTTAAATTTACTTTCTGAGAAATTTAAGGTCCACGTTTATATCTCCAACTTATATGCCGCACTTACCCCGACGCACCTTATATCTCCAGTAATAATCCGTATTTTCCCAAAATTTAAAAAGTATAGTCATCAGTTTGTTATACTCTAGCGTGTGAAATAGCGTATCTATACTAATATTATAAAGCTGAAGAGTTGGTTTGTTTGAACGCGCAAATCTCAGGAACTACTGGTTCGAATTGAAAAATTCTTTTTGTGTTGGATAGTCTATTTATAGAGGAAGGCTATAGGCTATATGTATAAAATAATACTATCTGTCTGTCTGTCCACTTGAGCAAATCTCCAAAACGGCTAAACTGATTTTGATGAAACTTCACAGATATGGAAAGGAAGTGGTCAAAAGTGACATACACTACTTTTTGTATGTCTGTATGTACGTCCATCTGTCTATTCGAGCTAATGTCCAAAACGGTTTAACCGACTTTAAGGAAATTCACGGGTATGAAAAGGAGGTGGACAAAAGTGACATACGCTACTTTTTGTCCGTCTGTTTGTCTGTACGTCTATGTGTCTATTCAAGTTAATCTTCAAAACGGCTCAACAGATTTTAATGAAACTTTGCAGACGTGAAAGAAGGTTGTCAAGAGTGACATCAGCTACTTTTTGTGTCTTGTCTGTCGTTTGTCTTCACTGATCTATCAACGTAGATAAAGCCGAAACTACTAAGTCTAGGAAGCCGAAATTTGGAACAGTGGTTTATTTTATAACGTATCAATTTTTATATGAAAGGAATATTTGGAAATTTTAAATTTAAGGAGGGAGGGACGGAAAGGCTTTGTATGAGTCTTTGTTCTTTAAAGTTAGAAACATAAACATTTTGACATAAATAAATAATGATGTCTCTCAGGGTTTTTGGATTTCCACATTTTAAGGGTGGGAAACGGGAGGTGAAAAGTATGGGAGTATCGGTTTTCCTAAAGGAGTGGGGAGAATGAAGATTGAAAGTTTGAATGGGTGTACCCAATATTAGTTTCAGCAAAAAGTATGTATAAACCATTTCGAAAGTTAATACTACCTAAAACAGGAATGTGTAGTCTACGCAAGCGAAGCTGCGGGCGGTCGCTAGTGACATATAATTTTGTCGAAGAGGTCGCGCTCATTGTATACATCTCAATCTAAAAACTAAATTTGATTCTTTAAAATGTACTCAATGTTATCGGAACATTTTCGTGTAGTTTCAATGATGTTTTATGGGATTCTTAAAGTTATTAATAAAAGTTGATAAATAAAACTATTAGAGTATAATAATAATGTTTACACTTATTTATTTTTTCTCTATATAAATTAAAGAACAAAACAAGTTGCTACACTCACATATTTACATCTAAGCTCAAAGCATATTCTGCATATGCTTTCATAGACACATTCTACATCGGCAGTTTCATTTTGGGGGGTAACTGTACATTAGCTCCACAAATTCTTCAAATACCCACAACACAAAATGAGATCAATTTAAAATACACTTTCCGCCGTGTTCATCATACAATTTTTATTTTGATGAAATATTCAATTGTGTAGAATCGCATCGGGTTCTTAGTTTATAAAAATCAGGTTTAACAAGTGCTTAACTTTATGAAAAAATAATACTTTTTTTAATCTTGCAATATACACCATAGATTAACAAAATTATTTTTATCAAAGAAAAACGCTTAAGAGCCACCCTGTTGCACCTTAATTAGTAAAAAATAAAATAAAAGTATAATAATGCAACAGCAACAAAAAATATGACCAAATATTGTAGTACCTTGTCACATGGTCACTACACTAAGGGCATACAAACAAATTACAATGCACTATTCTTTTATGTATTCCCTTCAGGTCTGTTCAGATCTAAGTGCGTGCAACCTGATATATACTCGACATTTAATTTACTGATACGACGTATTCGGCTCAACGTACTGCAAACTTATAGAACGTGTAGAGCATACCAAAATAAAAAGTTTCAAAAAAGTGATAAAAAAATTAAACGTTAACTTGTTTTTTTCGGTAACCGTTAGTTTGCGACACCTGTTTATTTGAAACTTTTTGTTTAGTTTGGTGAGCTCTAAACACTAAGTTTGGACTGCGTTCATATGAACACGGTATATATGTGATTTATAGAAATATAAACTACATGTCCTACAATATAAGGTATAAAGGTTCATGTCAAAAACAATCCTGTTTAAAGTATGACATGGTCACCCTTTCATATAAAGAATTTTGAAATCCCAAAAGAAAATCAATCAGCCATTCTATTTATTAGAAATACTCATTTTATATTATTTACCAATTATTCTCTATCTGTCTGTGGTTTTAAGGCAACTCAAATTTGCCTCTTTGCCTGATATCAAAACTTTTTACGGCAAAAGTGCTCTGAGACTCTGAATCTATATGCCAAATTTCAAGTTTGTAAGTCTGCTAAAAATACCTTAAAATTGTGTTGATTGGTGAATGTGTGATCAAAACGCGAAACTTAATATGGCGGATATTTTTTAAATTATATGAGAAACTTATGAAAGTTTTTGAATATTTAGTAACGTTAGTTAGGCCTTATACGCACTAGCGGGACGGATGGCGGGCACAAACCGCTGAAGACGGCGGACGACAGGACGGTCTCCGCGGTGGAAACTATCCCGCTATCCTCTGGTCTTCCCGCGGTTTGAGCAGATGTTTTGTCAATTTAAAATGGACACCATAGACGCAGTATGTATTATTTACATATACACAGAATGCTGCGATAGCATTCCGCCAAATGATTCTATACGTCCTCCGCCGAGCGCAAAACTTAACAGGCGGGGCGGATCAGTGGGAATCGCGGCGGACACCGCCGTCCACTTCGCCCGCCGCGCAAACCGCTCCGCTATTGTAATACGTAACGAACCGGCGATTTCATACAAATAACACTGGCGAATATCCGCTTCGTTAAACGCTCTGCAAATCGCTTGTAAGGCCTAAGGAGCGTATAAAGCCTTACAGGTACAATCTTCAACGTAATTTTCAGACTTGCTTGCATTAGTAATAGAGATATAGAAACACTAAAACTGCCTAATGTTCATCCTAAAATAGTGTCTGCCGTAGCGGCCGTTAGCTCTACTTGACAGGACCATTGCCGTAACCTTTGATATTTTTAGGAATAACTTATTTGATTCGGTTTAGAAATCCAAACGGATCTGAAGAGCATAGAAAAATAATAGTTTTGTAAATTGTTTGTGCTCTTTGTGACAAAAATAACTGCAAAGTACATATTCGAATTGAATGCTAGACCATTTTTAAAAAGACAATCGAGCAGAAAACACAACACACTAAATAACTTATAGACAAAAACGCATACATACACCACTCTGTGGTAAGTAGATAAAAAATAATTAGAAGTAACATAACTTACTGTCTTTTACATTTGTAGCAATCGATAAGGAACCGGACTCTTTCTTTAATCAAAGACATACACAGAGTCACACAAACTGTACATAGGACTTTTCATAAAACTTAATATAATATTTACACTGTAAACATCTCTTAGGGAAGGCTGGAATAATTCCATATACATCCAGATTTGAATTGATGGTATATTTTAAAATTTAACTGTTAAAGTACAATCTACACTGTTCATTTATCAATCAATCTGTCAAAGAAAACGAGGCAATTGCAGATACAACCCTGGTCTACATCATTAACATAAACCGTAATTAGATACCTCAGAAGTCAACCGATCCACATAATTGTTGACTTCAAGAGATAATTTCTTGTCAATGCATTTTGCGTAATATCTCGAAAGTCGTACAAGTCCTTGGGATCAGTAGGTTTCAGACTTATCTAATTATATTTAGGATATGTTTAAGTTGGATGGCCAACAAGAAAAGCTACTGACAAATATATGCGTAAACCTAATATATAAAGAGTGTTGTGATGTCAAATTTACAAACATAGTGACACATTGTATTCATTTTGTTTTATTTTACTATGCGTAATTGAATCACTGTGGTATTGATATTGAAATGTGTCGGCGAGGCATGTACAATGAAGCGGCCGCGCGCTTAAACGTGGTGGGGAGGCGCTGGCGCCAGTAGGCGGCGGAAGTTGTGCTGTCCGCTATGCAGCACAGCCACCACGCGCTACCTGTGGCGGTGCGACCTAGCGCGCCTCGCAGATCGTAATGTGCGCGCTTGGCCGCCGTCCACGCGCGCAACTCGCACCACGGGTTGCAGCAGTTTACAGTCCATGCCGCTTACGGTGCCGGTGCCGCCGCCGCGCCGTCTGCCACGAGGTGCTCGTCGCCGTTCGCGCTCATCCTTATCTTCGCTGTCCGATATCGACGAGCGCGAGCCACCCTTATCCTCGGGCTCCAGTGCCGGTTTCAGTGTCTCCATCGATTTAGGAGGTTCCTCCTTCCTCAAAAGCACTTTCACGTCTAATAGTAAATTGTCCGAGGATTTCGCCTCCGACCGCCCTAAATGGAGTTTGTCATTTTTGAAAACATCATCAGAATCAATAGATTTTTCTTCCGTTTTTAAAGTTTCATCTCCCGACTTGACGGCGTCGGCGGTGGTGACGGTCTGTCTCGAGCTGTCCTCATGGGACCGCTCGAGAGCCGTCAGGACAGAAGAGGATAGCGTAGGTTCGTCCGTTTCACTCGCGGACTCGTCCTGCGTCGATTCGTCCATCGTGTCTCTGCATTCAGTCGACGATCTGTCTAAACTGTCTTCCGTTTTCAAATCTGCTTCGGCGCCGGCGGATGTGGCTTCGTCTTTTTTTATGGCTTTCTTTTTATTTGGCCATCCGGTCCTATTCTTCTTTTTGAATTTGTAACCCCTGCGTGTGGGTGTCCGTGATGGTGCTCCATCTCTGATCTCATCCCTTATTATTTCACACTCTCCCGATTCAGAGACTAAATTCAGTACATCGGGCGTATTGGTGGACGTCGTGATGGTCGTCTCGCCGTCCATTGCTTCCTCTGACACTTCATATTCGGCGACATCCTCAAAAACTTCAGAAAAGAACTGGTGTAAGCGTTCAGAGGCTTGTCGCGTTTCGGATACGGCTGCGTGTTCCAACTTCGCAGCGCTGTGCGTATCGGAGATCGTATCTTCGGAGGCAGTGGACTTGGCGTCGTCGACGTGTCGCCGGCGGTGAAGCAGTCCGGCCGAGCCCAGAATGGCCAGGGTGGAAGCATGTTCTCGGGGCGACTTGCGCGGGTGAGCCTCGAGCGCCAATAGCGCGGCCACGGCGCGTTTTCTGCCACGTTGGCGTTTGATGCCACGCGTGCCATAACCGCGTGAGGGCCCCGCCACAGTGCTGCCGCCGCTGCGATCTTCCCGTTTTACCAAGTCGCTCAAAGGACAACAGTTCGGCTTCAAGGGTGGTAATTGACCTATTTCATAGGGTAACTTTGGAGATCTGGAATAGAGCGCTGAAACAGAATACAGTTATTTGAAATAAATACTGGCAATTATGTTTGAAAAATTATGTAAGCGGTTTGCGTATTCAAAATATCAATTATTTTTATTACAAATTAACTAGACGGTAATCACAATTTAAACTTTTCATTCTGAGGTGCAGCATAATATGCCACCACAAATATTTTTGTAAAAAATGAATCAGCGTGGGCTGGCTCATCTACATATTCATAGATATTTGTAAGCGAGACAATAGGCAATAAGCGAAGAGTCTGCATGCTATGGTAAAGAGGGAAAAATATACAACTTGATTGAACAACAAAGAAAACAAAAAAATTTAAGAAGTGAACATACCAAAATATTGTGGCACATTCTTAGTGATTACTTTGTCTTCGTCTTGTCGTTTGAAGGTCTCGAACCATGGTTCGCTAAGCGGCACACGCTCGAATGCGAACTCCAACTGCTCCACGGCGGGTGTGTAGCAGAGCTTGCCGTTTTCCCACTTGAGGCAGCGCTCAGAGGGCTCCTCGCGCACTGGAGTCGCGTTGCTCTCGACCTGTGGTGGCGGCGCAGGAGGAACGACAGGTTCTGGCGGCGCACTGGGCGTGGGCGGTGGGGGCGGTGGAGGCAGTGGAGACGGCGACGGAGACGGCCTCGCAGCCCGTGTGGACCGGCCTGTGAGCGGGCGGCCTCTTCTCGCGACGCCAGGTCCTCGTCGTTTTCTTTTTCGTCTGTCATCGGGCCAACTGTCCTCTTCCGAGGATTCCTCCTTGAACGCAAGGGGACGCGCTAGTCGTCGTCTCTCGAGCGACGGCGGCGGATTCGGTGTCGGCGGCGGCTTGGCCTCCTTCTCTTCGTCGCTGGAAGTAGAGCTAGTGGAGCTGGCGCGTTTCGGAAACATGAATTGCTCGGCCTCGTCGCTCAGCACAGACAATTCCGATCGCCGCACTTTGCGGAACTTGACGACGAGTGGCTCTGTGCCGTTGCAGAGAGGCGGCGGTGAGTCGCGGCGGCGCGCACTAAATCCACCGCTCGAACGTAGTTTGGTGCTGACGCCGACTACCTTGTAGTATTGACGATCGTCTGCGACTTCTGCGGACCGTTTTGGGCCACGACCGCTTTCTAGGCCGCCGTTGACACGTCGCGGGCTGCTCGCGCCGTTAAGATCGACGGGCGATTGTGAGCGATGTGAGCGTGTCTTGTATGGCGGATCGGGCTCGCCGTTGCACATGATCCGGAGCGAACGACGTTCTCCGTTCAGTGATGCGGTCTTATCAAGAAAGGTAGAGACGTCGGCGCCGGCGCCGATTAGTGAATCGAGAGCCAAGAAATTGGTCTGGTCGCGCACAAACGCCAGGTGATGTGGCGAACGCCGATGAAGTACAGCGTCCGCATAGTCTGTATTGCACATTTCACAGTATCCGCCTTTAGTTTCTTTCTCTTCTTTTTCTCTGATTCTAGGCCGACTTTTTCTTGTCATTCTGAAAATGTTTTAATTTTGTAATTAAATTCTACTGGAGGTTTACTCTGGCTAGACCGACAGTGACTCAGGGCTATAATAATTTTTATTTTCAGTGCTTCTGAAGGGACCATACTTCTAGTATTGCTAACAGAAGGTTGCTCATATTCTATTTTAGTATTTGCACCATTAAAAAGATTATTGATCCTTTTATTAATATACTTAAAGATACCATATCATAAACAAACTTGAAGCAATCATGTAGTGTTTATATTATAGTTTTTGTTGACCCACACCATGAGTTGCTGTTTAATGATGCACAATATGGGAACAGTACTTCAAAAAGTCCGCCATTTTCGAGACCTTAAAGTATACACAGTGACGTCACATCCTCGGAAGAGACGGGATCAGCTACTGGCTCGCCCTTGCTGGCCGTCTGCTTTCTGACGGACTGTGATGTTCCAGTATATACTTTTACATCTCATCCCTTATACATCCATTTAAACATGTCGCGCATTTGCTATTGATTCAATACCGCGTTGTATTAAGTAACATAACACTTCAGCAGTTGTTTCCCATAAATATACCCTATAGTTAAAACATTAAATTGAATTTTTCCATTGAATAATTAGTGGTAATCCTATAGCGTTTTAAAACATAATGGGTGATAATAAACATGGTACATACTTTCCAACTATGATGTTATCGTTTTCTGAACGATGTTCCGAGGATTCTTTGTTTTCTTTGGGTGATTCTGGTTCTAGACAAATTTCAGGCCATACATCGAACTCCTTAAAAACTGGACGATATAGTCTGGAATAAATTACAGTTGTATTATTTGTTGAAAAAACCTAAATACTTGCAAGACTTAAAATATTTATCTTACTTGTGTAAAAATTCAATCTTGATGTAGTGTCCTCTAAAGAAGCGAAGATTGCGTAATTTATCGGGAGCACTGAAGAATGTATCGTAGATTTTGTCCAATATCAGTATTGCCTAGAACAAAAGATCAAGTGAATCAAATATAAATAATTTAAAGCTTTATACATAAACATTCAGCATGGCCAAGATGGAATTATAAAATTAAAATGTTATTGGACCCTTTGGTGGTTTTTTTGGTGGTACATGGTTTTTTGTATAATAGTGCACAAATTGCAATATTTTGTTATCATAACTAGCGACCCGACCCGGCTTCGCACGGGTAGCAGAGCATATAAGCCGTAATGTTTTTTTATGTCGTAGTGTTATATCAGCTTGTTGCGTCAAAGATGTGGTTTGGATTTAATTACCTTTAATAGTGACGTAAGTTCATCCTACTTGGAGTATTTTTAAAGTATTTTATTTCCAATTCTATAAATATTTGAAAAAGTAAAGAATGAATACATATAACCTAAACTAACTACGCGTGTCGCGTCGTCCCGTATGGCCGCCAGGCTGGTCGCGTGATATTTATATTTCGCGATAGCTCCTAAGATATTAATTTAAGTTGTATAGTGTCAAGGGCGCATAAAATGCTGAAGGTAAATAACGTATTTAATTTCTTAAGGATTCTTTAGTCCTATAAAAAAGACATAATCCATACAATATTTTGTTTTATCTCAAAGGGATGAGGCAGCGTTTTCGATAAAAGCTCCCAGCCGGCTTGATTTTTTCCGACTTTTTCGACAACAATCGTCATATTTCAATTAATTTCCACAAAACATTAATAAATTATGCACGTAAACCTTCCTCTTGAATCACTCCGTCCATTGGTGTCAACCATACGCCAATCTGTTAGTTAGTTTTTGAGTTTATCGCGTTCAGACAGACAGACAGACACACAGACATATGCCATCGCGAACTTTTCTTTAATCCTATATAAGATACACAATTTCTCTATACATTATTTTGTTATATCTCAAAAGGATTAGGCAGCGTTTTCGATGAAAGATCCTAGTCGGCTAGACTTTTTGCGACGTCTTCAACAATAATCGTCATATTTCAAGAAATTTGCACAAAACAATAATAAATTATACACGTAAACCTTCCTCTTGACTCCCTCCGTCACTTGGTGCCAATAAATGCCAACCCGTTCGGTAGTTTTTGAGTTTATCGCGTTCAGACGGACAGACAGACAGACGCGGCAGGGGACTTTTTTATCTAAACTCTGTCCACAAAGACAAGTCGCTAGGGAAAACAAAGGCTCATTTGTGATTAGTCAGTGATAAGCGTTAACACAGTGTACAGATTACGTATATATTTTGGTCTATTCGTACTATCCATACTGTGCACTGAAGTATTGTTTTGTGAGCTTTAATTAATTTTTTTTTAAATTTCTAGTTCCAGGAACTTCTATTACCCTAATTTTTAACCAACGAAAAAAAAAACAACAGAGAAGGTTCTCAAGTTGACGCGTATATATTTTTTTTATGTATGACCACGCATAACTTTTTACAGAGTAGTCCGATTTTGATAATTCTTTTTTATTAGAAAGGGTATATCCCGAAGTTGGTCCCATATAAATTTGTAAAAAAAATTCCAACTCTAAAGGTAAGAAAACAGTGGATGATTGATTGTTTACTCACTGATTGTAATGTATGATCACAATTGGTAAGTGTATACCCCAAAGTTGGTCCCATATAAATTTGATAAAAAAATTGCACCCTAAAAGTAGGAAAAGAGGGGATGGTTGATTGTTTACTCACAGATTTTTTTACAGAGTAGTCCGAAATTAGCACAAACAATTACAAAATAAAAACTTTTTAACAAAAAAATTTTACCGCCGAAAAATCTAATAACAAAAAAATAATAAACCTTTTTTATTATTTAACCTTAATAACTAAGTTTTTAAACTAATGTAAATATACCTAAGTATTTTTTTGTTATTATTTTACGTTTTTAATTAACCTTAATAACTAAGTTCTTAAGGACGTAATTACAAAAGGTGACAGCTCGAAAATAGGTTTTGCTTGACAGCTTGCTTACTACTACACGCGCATCTGCACCATGCACTTGGCTCTATTATTAGCAAGTAATTAATCTTGGTCATTGTTAATTTTATTTATTGAAGAATTAGTTTTCTTTTATGTCCGCTTTATAAATGTTGCTTTATTTTAAATAATATCTAGGACATCCCACACAGCGCCATCTAGTCCCAAACTACTTACTCAAAGCTTCTGTTATAGGTATGGGTTAGAGTATGTCTTAAAGTTTCATAAAAAAAAATATTAGACAATACTATACTGTGTCACAGTTATCCTATGATGAGTTTTGCAATAAAAGTGTATTTTGTTTGTGATACGTGGCGAAGCAGAGTTCGCATTGAATGAGGTGCCTTTTTTATTTCCTATTTCGTGAACTTTAATTATTTTTGATTCTGGACTGATTGCTTTAAAAATCAATTTCTAAGGGCCTGTATGGTCACCGATCACGAATCTTTAGTCAGATGGCCAGAAGTAAAAAAAAAATGACTGCCATTTGAAACTTTTTTGTTTCTGGATATGGTTGCTTTCAACATCGATATATTTTATGGGATCGCGTGGTCTCCCATCAGGAATCTGTGGTCAAAATTGAATAAAAAAAATGGCTAACATTTTAAACTTTTTTGTTTTGTGGAGTGTTTGATTTCAAAATTGATATCTAGGGGTCCGCGTGGTCTCCGATCACGAATCTGTAGTCAAAACTAAAAAAAAATGACTGCTATTTTAAACTTTTTTGTTATTGGAATAGTTTTATTTGTTTACATATAGACAAAAGTTAATTTTCCTTTTACAGCGTCTCAAGAGTGATTGAGTTCAACTTTAGCATACCTACAATATTCGGCTGGAAAAGAAAAAAGTAATACACCCCACCTATCGCTAGCGCTGCTCACAGCGGACTGAAACACGATATCGTGTTCGCTTGTCAATGAACTGTGAATTTTAGTGAAATTGCATATAGATAATTTTTTTCTGCCACTTTTCTGTTTATTATCAAAATTTCCTATAAAAGAAAGGATGAAGTATTACAATACTTAAATGATTTTTAATCTCAAAAAAACTTGTGATGATGGTGTAAAATGTACCGAAAAATGTTCATTTTCCGAGATTTCGGCAAAAGTGGGTTACAAAATAATGTTTTTCCAGTGTGAAAGAGTGAAAAATATGCAAATGTTTTCTAACACGATTGTAAATTCAGAACTGGTCTTTATTTCAGAATTAGGTGTATAACGATATACCTTTCCAAACTTCCTAAAAATGTGCCTAAACATGCAGTTATTTTGTAATTGCGTCCTTAAACTAATACACTTAAATACCTAAGCAATTTTGAGTCAGTGCCAAACAATCAATAAACTAAATTACCTTAAATTTAAAGAAATAATCAAATAAATTTACATTGCAACGTGAAATTTTGAGCAATAAACATTAACATTCCAAAAATGCGCTCTCCACACGACCACTTGCAACGACGTGTGCCCTCACGTGTGCGCCCGTTTGGGTTATTGTCTCGCTGACATTAACTTGCATTGCAAGGATTGGCATTTTTCGGCGGCGTGTAATGCCACGCCGCCGCAGCGCATCACGCTTTACGTAATTAATTAATTTGCTTGTTTGGCGCCGACTGAAAATTACTAAGGTATAAGTACATTAGTTTAAGAACTTAGTTATTAAGGTTAATTAAAAACTCAAAATAATTACAAAGAACTATATACTCAGGTATACACTTTGGATTCCAACCATCCAGAGTCCCGTTATATTTAAATTTAAAATCTGCTAGTATTCAATAACAATTTCGCCGAAGAAACTATATTTTTATTTGTAGCCGTTTTCGAGAAAATCAATTTTTGATATTACTCATTTTTCAAATAACCACGCAACCCTGATTCACGAATGCGGCACATACGCCGACAACAGCCTTGAAATCGTTTGAAGTTTGCCGTCAGCAGCGGGGCGGGGTCATGTGGCGGGGTAGTGTAATGAGGATACGCGGGGCGGTGCGCGCGTCGAATAAAGCTTGTGCCTCGAATCGGTGATCTCGAGTGTTTTTAACATCAGCTGTTTGCAGTTTATCGTGTTTTTTCTTAATGCAGTTTATCGTGTTCTTTCTTAACGCAGTTTATCGTTTATAATTATGCCACGTGTTTCACGGGGAGATAATCAAATCAAATCGTCAAATAAATAATAAAGGAATAGTCTATCAAACGGAATACACCACTGCAGATCAGCAGTTACTCAACATGCCATTCATCTAGGCGAGTAGAATGCTCGTATTTGCAATACTGTCTAATTGCATAGTCATAATGTCTTAAAATAATGAAGGGAGTGCAATAAACATCACGTACATCACGTAGGTAGAAAATTCAAGAGCCATTCGTTACTTCACACGGCATATTAAAAAAATTATTTGTATTATCGCGTCATGAAAACTTAAACATTTATTCCATTAAATACTTGTTTTAATTGTAAATGTTCACCACATCAAACAAATTACAGAATAGTAAATAGGTATCCAAAAAGTTAATTTGAACGACGACGTTGATAACTGTGAATTAAACCTATGTTAATTGCGTGTTCTGTGGATTATTGTGACTTCGTGGTACACAATTATGACTGAATCATTCGTCGTTCCGATTCGTCGGTGTGATTTACCAAACCGAGGATTTTTGGTAAGTTTAATGAACATTATTTTGTGTGCGCGCGCGCGGACGCGTCTTAAGTAGTAATAGGTATGACATAGGTAGCCGCCGTGTCTTTACGTTTCCATGGTTTGCGTTACGTTACGCGTGCGCTGTACAGGGTTGACGAGACTGGAAATTAATTTCATTTTTCATGTATGACTTTTTTTCTTGCATCTGTTGTCTAAAAGTCAAGAAAACAATTTGTAAAAACCTGCTGATTTTGGGACAAACATATTAGTTACATTAGTTTAAGAACTTATTAAGGTTAAATAATTAAAACGGTTTACTTATTGTTTTTTGCTTTTTAGTTTTTTCGGCGGTTTCATTTTTCACTTAGTAGACAGTCGTGTAATCGTGGGAAGAAAGCTAGTTTAAATTAATAGTAGCGCAGTGTGTACGCGCACTCAAAATGGTTAACGCCTATTGCGTTTTTTTGTCTTTGTCATTTGTATGGGATCATGTGACAAAGCGAGCCCTATATTAACTTGTATCCGTGGATAGAGTGTAGTTGGCAGCAAGTAAACCACTTGAAATTATGTATATTTAATTATTTTTATTTCAACCACCGAGAAAAATTGTGTACGAATAATAAAGTAAGCCTGTATGTCAGGGTCTTGTGGCGCAGCAGAATGTATTAATCCAAAAAGAATTAAACACAATTGATTTGGTGCTATTAGTGAGGCTGCTTAAATTTTGCTATCATTTTGCGACACGACTCTACACGCAGTCTTTCTGGTCTTCCGTCAAGTCATGCGGTATCCATCGACTATAAAGCTTCCGTACCTTCAGATGCACATGTAAAATCATTTGCACTTTACTCATTCCAATGTCTAATACAGTACGAATTTACTGACATGTAATTTTTTTGTCAGTCTTAACTAATTGACGTACGGTATCAATATTAAATTCGGTAACCGCAGTCGCTGGTCGACCTTCATGAGCATCGTCATGAAGATAATTTCGTCCACGTCTATAATCACTGAACCACGTATACACAGAGCTACGAGATGGAGCTTTATTACCAAATGCCAATTAAAGTCTCTGGCAACTCTCTAACTGACTTAAGCCGCAGCGAAACATAGCGCGAAAAATTTCTTTAATTCAATTCATTGTAATTCCAACACACTATTTTCAAACCAACGCCACAATCAAGAAACATGACTATCTCGTAATTTAAAAAATAACGTGTTCCCAGAAAGTTCTATTTTCAAATGTCATAAATGGCTTTCTATTTTTTCTATTGTAAGTGACCAGTTCCAAAAACATTAAGTATGCCCTACATATGTATTTAATGACCGCGATTCATTCGCCACACTTGTTTGCTGCTCATGCACCTGCCGAGTGCCAAAATCGGGGCAAATTAAATGCACCTGCTTGAAGTTGAGCTCCTCATTGTTGGAAAGCTATTCAAGGAACTGCTACATGTCATGCACATATAATACTAATCTTCAATTAAAAAACTATTATGTGGGAGGAGATTGTGAACACCAGGACGCTGGTATAAGTGATGTGGTTGTACTTATATAAATGATTACCTTCTGAACGGTGATGACGACATATGTTGGTGGGGTGGTGTCAGCGCTGGCGGTGGTAGTGTGTGGTGTGTGTGCGTGCACGCGCTGCAGCATGGCATCGGCGCGGCTGCGGGCTGTGTCACGCGCCGTCGGCCATCGCCGCACGCCCGCGCCGCACGCCTGTGGCCGGTCACGCACCACGTGGGTCACACGCTGCGTCAGAAATACTTCTTGCACCTGTATAAAACATTATAAATTATATTTCCTATTTCTATGTCAGATCACAAACTTTTTCCGAAAAGCTTTAAAATAATAAAGATTGTAAATCAAATCAAATCAAAATATCTTTATTTCGTAGTTATGTAACATAATCTTGAAATACGTCATAAGAGTGAATTTTATTACTTTGTGGAAGGACGTCACCACAAAGGCGCATTCAAAAATGCTGGTTCCTCACAGAAGAATACGCAAGAAACTGAGAGACGCTCTTTTTAACAAAATTATAAAAAAAATTTTAACAATAAGTGCTTAAAGAATAATATTAATGAAACAAACTGATAGGCGAGCGGCTTACACCCATGGATTTTTCTCATCTAAGTAGTCTGATGCTTTATAATAAGCTTTTGCATAAAGCTTTCGTTTTATTGTAGTTTTAAACTTGTTAAGGGGTAGATCTTAAATGTCAACTGGGATCTTATTGTAAAAGCATGTACATTGCCCTTTAAAAGATTTCGTGATTTTATTGAGGCGGCTGACAGAGCAGTTCCCCGTGGTCCCATTGAGTTGACCCATTAATGGGTCCACGGGGAATTTTTTTTCCTCGTGGTCCCATTACCTAGTGATGGAATTAAAATCATATTTTTATCGAAAGTAATTATATCGTTGTATTAATTTCATCGTTATGAACCACAGACATAATAGAGTGAAAAGAATTCATATAACGATTCGGCTTGAATATGGAGCTGTGACTATATGTGTGTGTATATGTGATTTTCTAATTTACGCAACTTAAATAAATATACGATGTTATTTATATATAGTATATATCATCGTCATTGTATATTTATTTATTTAAGTTGTATAAATTAGAAAATGTAATTATAAGAATAGTTCAGACAGCTAGGATCAAGGCATTTCTGAGAAAAAATACATTTAACAATCTCATTATTGCCTTTGTTGATCATGACGATGAAATTGGGTATATGACTATTATTTAATACATTATATTCACCAAGAAAATATAAAAATACATAATATATGATAACAAAATGTATAAACAAAGTTATATTCGGTTGAAAAATATGGAAATTAGAAGCTTTTAAAATTTTATCTTGTCTCTTTCTCGCAAAACGATATTTAACATTTTAAATAGCCTGACGGCACACATAGGTAAGCCGTGTGGTATTGTCCTCTCTGTCTAACAGGGCATTTTAAACAATGATAACTTTTTAAATAATGATTTATTTTTTAAAATTCTTACACTGTCATGATATATCTAGAAAACTCATTCATACATATTTTTTTTTAAAAGTCAAGTAGCCTATTATAACGAACAACGATGTACGTATTATTTTCGATACAAAAATTTTTTGATTTTGTTCCTAGGTCATATGGAACGCAGGAAAAAGGTTCCATGTGGATACCTACGTTGATTAGTCAACTCGAATAAGGTAATGGCCGTTTCGTGTCAGACGCACAGTGACGGCTGATCTTTTGACAGCGAGAAGGTAGTGATTGGGTGAACTATTGAATAAAACGAATTATGGGTATTCCCCAATCTCAACGATTACACAAGAACGGCTCATACACATTGTTTTTGGAAGTGCAGAAATTAAAATATCGGTTTGTAGACCTAATAAAGGTCGTTATAGATGGCATCTGTAAAATGTAAATAATTATTATACTGCATGCTACCATAAAATTCATCCTACCTAGTAGTAGGTAGCAATTCAAAAATATTATAATACACAGTGATCATAACGCATTTGGTAGTCTATGCAATTTAAAAAATAAATATATATAGTTAGAGACCTCCATATTCAAGCCTAAATCTTTATAAAATGAATTCCGCGGAACCTCTTATTTCTATTGTTCATGACGGCGAAATCAATACAAAAATGAATACAACCTTTCGATAAATCGAAAATATGATTTTAATTACATCACTAGCTAATGGGACCACGGGGATTTTTTTTTCCCCGTGGTCCCATTAATGGGTCAACTCAATGGGACCACGGGGAAGTGCTCGGCTGACATGGTTAACAAGTTTATCCTTGTTTCTTGTATTGACATAATATCTGTTATAGTTGAGAAGCTACATAGTCCCTCAGCTGAGCCCGATATTTGTGAACTATCGTATCGCACTTAATGACACAATACGTCTTTCTGTCCGTCTAGTTAAGAAGTTACGCCAGTTAAAAAATACTGTCTGTACAAAAAATCAATTGCATCGGGTTACCACTTGTTGTCGAACGTCGCCCTAAAACCAGAAAACATAATATGTGCTTAACAGATGAAATGAAAATCTCAATTTTTGACATAAAAAAATTCATCAATTCATTTTATAGGAGCACTACAAAGAGGTCGGGTAGGAATCAGAAAGCTAGGAAATAATCGTCTTTCCAGGATAACAGGACACGGTCACGTGGTAAGACGACATTTGTGCTTGAGATGCCACATTTCACAAAAACAACTTCATTTAGTCTGTTTGGACCGCAGCTGCCTCCAAACTGCCTTATAAGCATTCTGGGCTCGATTAAAGGTCTAATATATTTATATTTTTTTACCCAGTCATCTCTGAGATAATATATAATATCTGTATATGTATTAAATTAAAATACATTTTGAGATATATATTTGAGTATTAAATATTTTTTTATATTACAAAGAAAGGATAATGTTTATTCATCATATTATATACAAATGTAATATTTATTTTTGATGCTTTTAATGAAAATGCCTATTCTATAAACAAAGTAGAAATATCTAAAACAGCATATAAGTGTCTTTGGCTAATATTAATACATACCAATCATTTACAACTTTATTTGCCACCTGATTTTCATGACTTATTGTTAGAAATTTAATAACTGCTTGATGTTCAATTTTTAACATACTTATTACATATTTCGTGCGACATAATAATACATAGAACATCCCACATAGCGCCATCCAGTCCCAAAGTAACCAAGTATTATGCTTGTGTTATGGGTTACTAGACAACTGATATACATACTTAAATATATATAAATATATATATATATATATGTATATATCACACCCAGCCACGGAACAAATAGCCATGTTCATGTACACAAATATTTGACCCGGGCGAGATTCGAACCCACGACCCTTATCTCTGCACTTAGGGTGTCCAACCACTCGACAAATCAGACAATCGAAATCTTTAAAAGACATAGACGTCAATAACAAATTAAAAACAATAAACAAACAAATGCTAGTTAAAAATCGGTTGACCCTGCAGGCCTGTGAAACTTCCCGCTATTTTCGAGTTCAAAGCGCTTGAACATTAGGAAGCTATTTAGCTCTTCAAACTCAAAATATCGATTTTCGTGGTTTTGAGCTCTACTAGCTCATAATATTCATTTCCGAGCTCTCCAAGCCCAAAAATAGAATTTCGATACATTTAGAGTTATTCAAGCTCAGAAACCTGGGGCATATCAAAGAAAATGTTATTTTGGAAACATTTGTACTGCGATATTTTTTGAACGCTTTGTTTGATTTTAATACAGTATATTTTGTAAGCACAAAATTTTTGGGTAAAACGATTGATCTTAAAATCTCAAAGTTATGTTAAAAAACACGTTTTCGGAAATTTGTGAACTGCAATATCTTTTGAACGCGTCGTTCGATTTTGATATTTTTGAGGGCACTCGACGCAGTTTTTTATGCACAAAAACGTAGATAAGGTGAATTCAAGATTGGTTGGCAAATCTCAAAGTTATTTAAAAAAACGTAAAAAAATTATGTTTTTATTTTTTGAATATTATTGAAACAGCTCGACCACTTGATTTCAAAATCTAATCAGATCTAAGTCTTGGTAAACCGTTTCAAACGCCGTACCATGGCTCTTAATCGGTCAATCTGTTCTCAAGATATCATACGACAAAAAAATGTTACATACACACACATACAGATGTCCAGCCGAAAATTGGTCAGAATGGCTTCCTATGACCTCAAAACGTGGAGATGTGATGAAAACTCCATTGTCGAAAATAGGACCCAGATCAATAACTTCCCTTGGATAGCGGGAAGTTGAAACAAAACTTACTTAGCAGGTAGTATCATTTTCACATTATGTATGGTCAACAGATTACTTTTCAGTCTGCCCTTGTATCTGGAGGATTGTCCTGGAAGACAATGATGTCAATAACTCAACTTGTTTTGAGTCTTTTAACCCACTGTTTAGAAAATGTTATAGGTAAGTGGGGAGTCCATTTTTTGCACAGCTTGACTGTTCCACGCATCGGTTGGGTGGTTGATGTACATAAATTCAAGTGATAGGTACCTATTATATATTGAGTGTGTAGGTACCTTTGTATATTGTGGTATTGATGAAAACCAACACCACAATGGCAGATTTAAGAACTTTGTTTAAGGAGTAGAAGTCGGAGGCTTTCCAAAACTACCACCCTAGAGGTATTATAATAATTTAGGGGATGGTAGGACGATGACAGAAAACCAACTTTCAGAATTTTTTAAAATGTAGAAATGCGAAAACAATCAAAAATAACAACTGAAAACTACATACCCGTTACCACCGACATGAATTTGCTATTTGCTCCTAGCTTTGACATAATCAAATGATTGACTATTGATTGAAAGAGGGAATAGACTTCAACATTAAAATGAATTGAAAACAGTGAATACGTTAAGAATTTCCTAACCTAACTTTAGTAACAATTGAAAATTCGATTTGGATGGCGCTCGGCGGCCGCTGCCGCGGCACGCTCGCTTCGCTCGCTCACCTCACGAATTTTTAATGTTCCTAGTGGGTTGGGACAGTAGTCGGAGTGCCCATAATTTCGGTTTAGTTGTGTATTTTTTAAACTAACCTAACCTACCTATTGATTGAGAAATGGCGGGAAAGCAACCTACCTTAATCGAATTTGTTTTAAATGTTATTTTATGTACTAAACCTAAATAGTTCCGACTTATTAGATGCGAAAACAATCAAACTGGCGTGACTGGTCATTTAGAGTTAGTTTCAAGTGTTTTGAGTTTGAGGGTTATCATGTCTTAATAGCAGCTATGTATTATTCATTTTCGCTTTTTTCGTAATACCGCATTTCTAAAAATTCTAAAAGTGGGTTTAAACTCTTCACCTCACCCTCCTCTTATTATCAATATACTTAGGGTGGTAGTTTTCGAAAGCCAACCCGTTATCATTGGGTAAATTTTGACAATAATTCATTAATGTTTTGTATCAATTTGTTGACATATGATGATGATTGTTGAATATGTCGGAAAACATCAATCAGACTGGGAGCTTTCATCGAAAACGCTGCCTAATCCCTTTGCGATATAACAAAACAATGTATGGAGGGCGTCGCGAAACGCGTCACCATATCTCTATTCTTTTAAGGATAGCTAACTATACCTATTTTAATGTTTAAAAAAATGGTCACATATAATGTGGTAATTGGAAAGTTATTTACACAGATACAATATTAGTCCTTATCAAATGAAATATGTCAGTTACCTTAAGCATTTTATGTACCTATATAATAAATGCTTTTTACACCATACCATTGAAATTAATATCTTAAGAGTTATCGCAAAATTAAAAATATCGCACGGCAAAATGAATTCGTCGGTTCCACACCGACGCGCCACGCACGATGTAAAGTTAGACAAAAGTGATCAATGTTGTATACAAAGAAATATTTTATTTTATTTTTATGTAGATATTCTTTACTTTTTCAAATATTTGCAGGATTGAAAATAAAATAAATTAATAATTACGTAAAGTACGATGAACATATGTTAAATATAATTAAATTTAATCCACATGTTCGACGCAACAAGCTGATACAAAACTAGGACAGAAAAAAATGCAGGCATATATGCTCTGCTATCCGTGCGAAGCTGGGACGGGTCATTTATTATAATTTAAGCTCACCCTGAAGTTATTTTATTTATGACATTCATTGGGTAGTCACCCTGACAAAAAAAAATGTTATAAAATATTAGTTTTTACAATACAATTTGGTTGCTACCTAGGCATAATATTTATTTGTCCATGTATCCTTTTATAAATAATTTTGGAGTTAAACAAATATAACAATAGTATTTTTACTGTAATATACTTTTCATTGCAAATTGTTGCATTTTTCTGTTGCTTCTATGTTTACAAATCTACACAAATAGAACCCCATCACTAAGCCTATGCCATGTCTCCTCCAATTAAAGCTCTGTATCTTTTGAAAGATAATAGGTAGCCAAAAATATTTTTATTTTAGAATGTCTGTTTTTATGGCAGATATCCTCACAAAAAAAATTTATAATAATTAAGACTTCATATAAGAAAATTTTTTTTTTAAATTACAGTCATACATCCAAGCGTCAAATAACATCAAATAACAAACACCGGCTAAATGAGTCTGGCTCACAATTAGGTTCCAATGAAAGAAAACACAATTTTTGGTAAATATTTGGTACATTCCCTGCAGAGATATAATGTGTGGTCGTATGGAACTCTTGGTGTACACATTTGAGTAATATTTGTCCAGTTTTTTTACTCTATATAATCTGAACAGTATGAAATCCAAGCCATCATCCTAATTTTTTTTTACATGGTTAGGTTGTTTTGTCAATAAAGATGAATGTGTGATGTAAACTTATAAAACAGTTGCCTAAAATCTTTAATAGTTGAATCTTTAGAAAGGAGGGTCTCATTGTTTGGAATAATTAAAAACTCAAACAAAATTACAAAGTCAGAGATTATACAGTGAATACTTCAATATCATTGTTTGTTTAGGACCAATTTGTATTACACATGATACCTATGTAATTTTAGAAACTTTTATTTGTTTTTCCAGTACAATTTTTACATGGTGTCACACTATTCTACTTTACAGTGCTATGACAAATCATCAAATGGTATAAATTAAATATGTGGTGTATATTATTTTTGCTTACATATTAAGTCACGATGCGGTATCTTTATATACATCCATGTCTAAAAAATAAACTGAGTAGGTACCTAACAGTTAATTTTTATCATTGAGTGATATATCGGTTATTATTAACTTTACTGTATACTGATTTAATAATTTAATGAAATGAAATATGTAGTGATGCTATAATATTCGGTAAATAAACAAATTGGGTAAAATAGTACGTACAAAGAACTATTATTTTGCATTCAAATTCATATGTAAGGTTTTGGTAGGTACTTATGTTTACTTTTATATAGTGTTGCCCAATATTGCATTATATTCCTGGAAATATCAACTCAATGTAACATACTTATATTGAAAATGTATAAAACAATATAGTATGGTATGGACTATGTGGAGGTCAGAGGCCTAGAGGGGGCGGGCGCGGACAGCGGCGCCCGGCGCAGGATGTAATATGTATAAGGCGCGAGCAAACGGACGCCGTATGTAAATATACAGCGCGCGACATCGAACCGTTGCGGTTGCGCGCACTACATACAATAGAATAGAGCGATTAAATGGAATTTTCTTTCGTGGCGGGCAAGCGAGCGCGAGACGCGACGCCGCACCCGCGGGACATTGGCTAGCCGGGAGTCATCGGTGCGCGCCAACAGACCCCCCGCGCAAAAAATAACAATTACTAGTCTAACAAAACTAACACTTAAATATACTAAGCATAAGAGCGCTTTTGTCGCACGGTTATAACAATATCAACTGTCAAAAATTAAGCATACACGCGTAACTGTAAGCAATGTGTCTGCAACGTTAACATCGCATTTTTTAAAGTGCAAGCCGTGCATTAACGGTATGGGACATTGCAGTTAACGCTCGGTCAATTCCTGAGACCGTGCCGCTTCTAAACATGACCTAATATTCTATATATTGAGTTCGACCACTATGTTCTATAAAACTAACATGTATTTTATGTATATTAACATATTTCGAATGTTTTGAGCGGATCGCGAGCGATCCGCGTCAACTGTACAATATGTTCACTTACATAAAGGCCGTCCGCGAGGGCCCCACTTTCCGCTTATCACAAAAATAAGTATAACTAGTCACCAAGCCGTGCACTTCGTGCCTGCACGAATTATTCACAGGAGAAACGCTCAAAAACGAGTCACTACACTCAAACAATAACTTTGAGCAGTACTTTAGATACACTACTTTTTAAAATGTGTTTTAATGACTTATCTCTATGATATTCAATAAAGAAACAACAAACACAAATCTGTCACACAAGATGGAGATGTTTCGCACTAGTTGTTGTTTTGGTCGCGCGCGGCGCTCATGTCTCGAAATACTAAGAGGGGGAGTAGAGCCCTCTCATTGGTCGGTTTGTACTAATCTGGTTCCAATATAAAATAACATAAATACTACAAGCAAACATTTTATTATTTTATACATATTTTAATTGGAATGTATTTAACAAATCGGTTTTATTGCAAATTATTTCATAGATGTACCATTAATTCAATCTAAAATACCTAAAGAGTTATTTAGTTTCCTAAACCTGATGGCATACATAAATACATAACCTTACCAATTACAAAAGTTCTTTTACTACATAAAATACCTACATTCTCAAAAACTTTTAAGTGGCTAAGTGCTTACAAAATTATTATCCAAGTTTAATTAATGGCGATATAACACTCACCAGTCCTAAATCTTCTATTCTTTTAGATAATGTCTGTTGCATTTCACTGTTATGTATGTCCAAATAGAAGCAAAATGTTTTACGCACTGAAACAATATGATTAGGAATTCGAGTAATAAAATCCTTTATAAAAATTTAATAATGACACTACAAAATGTTTATTATACCTTCATTATATTTTTCTTGTGAGCTTTGATTTTGAGGAGGAACCATTACGAAGGATCTACACCACAGAATATTATCTACACCACTGTCCTTCAAAACCGTTTAAAAACTAAAATTTCTTGAATTAAAATAGCCGTTGCCTAAAAGCACTTTGTATTACTTTACGTTTTTTCCCAATAACAAACTAAGGTCACAAAAGAAAGTACAAAACGAGACAGTAACCCAAAATACATTTTCGTGAGCTATGAAGAAAACTGTGATCGTGAAAAATTATGAATACGATGTTCAAATCAAATGTCAAAGACAGCTGAGATCTATAGACGTAGACAACTGTCGGTCGATGCGGTCGGTCATAGATAATCGATATTTGGACCCAACTGGTGATTACAACAAAGTAATAAGTAAATAGCTTTACTTTTAAAAAACTATTCTTGAATTACTTACTTAATATGAATTATTTTCTATACCTACATTCTTATTTAAAATAAATTAGTGCTCAGAATAATGAAAAAAAATTGCAAACTGTTACCGGTTATGAGTGCTGATTTACGCGGGTTGGTACTTACGGGTATAATCAGCTATATTAGAATGAATAAAGATAAGTGCAAGTAAAATTATATGCCACAGACCCAAATATACGCCAATTGTTATTTGACATCACTGAACTATATACTAGTAGAACCGATACCGCGAACCAATTGTTAGCGCCAAGCGTTGTTGCCGGCTGGCAACAACACATTTAATCACTCGCCTATGCTCATCGCGACCGCGTGCAAAAAACGTGATTAAACAACATTTCAAAAATGCTCTCGTGTGTGTTAAAAACGTCTAAAAATCAATCAACTGCGAAGAAAAAAGACAGTGGCATAACTTGTCGTCGATAATTAAACAAAACAAAACTAAAACAATTCAAAACTAATTTTTGTATCTACCTACATTATTTTCTACTGTTGCCGCCATACTTGTATTAACTATAAGTAATGTCACATGTATAATACCTACTAAAAACTTGTATAATACTTGCAACTCTGTGTATTCGAGTGGAATCGAACTAAGCATAACATATAAGAGACATGTCTAATACAGCGTAATAAACTTGTTAGAAAAATTAACGTGGTAGAAACAAGGTGCAAGTGCGGCGCGCACAGATTTTGTTCGTGTCGTCAATTTTACTAGTATTTAGTTCAGCGTTTGTCGCACATGTAAAATTCGTAATGGAATGACAAATAAAGATTCGAAAAATACACTTCAAGTGTAATTTAACTACATATTAACAAACAATACCTAGGTAAGTAATAATGACTATGAGTTCAATTTTTACATCTGTCAATTTGAACAGATTTTCGATAATTTCGAAGTGTGAAATGCTCCATCTTGATGATTGTGATATGCAAGGTAGATTTTATATAATTTTATCTTTGTTTTTGTTTTCATTATGTACGTATGTAACCCAAGAAAAAACATTCTGAAACTTGGTCCCGTCTTTCATTCCGTTCTCGCTTGGTTCTCGCCCATATTATCACTACATCACTAGGTACATATTATAAAACAAAGTCCCTCGGCCGTGCCTATCTGTTTGTTTGAACATGATAGAGTCAAAAACTACCCAACGGATTTTCATATGGTTGTCACCAATAGACGGAGTGATTCAAGAGCAAGGTTTATGTGTATGATTCATTAATGTTTTGTGTAAATTGCTCGAAATAGTGTTGAAATATGATAATGACTGTTGAAGATGTCGGAAAAAATCAAGCCGACCGGGAGGTTTCATCGAAAATGCTGCCTAATTTCTTTGAGATATAACAAACCCATGTATGGAGGAATTGTTCCTTTTTTGTAAGTCTAAAGAAAAATCCGTGTCAGCATATCTCTATTCTTTTAAGGATAGCTAACTACTTATACGTATTTTAATGTTTAATAGAATGGTCACAATACTCACAATATAATGTGGTAATTGGAAAGCTATTTACACGGATACGATTTTAACCCTTATGAAATTAAATACGTTAGTTACCTTAAGCATTTCTTGCACATTATTATAATTTCCCTGTACACCATACAATTTAAATTAATATCTTCGCCATCGCGTAATCGCACGCCAAATAATAAATTCAAGGGGTCCACACCGATGCGACAGGTGTGATGGAATCAAGCAGAAGTTATCGGTGTCGTATACAAAGAAAGGCCTACTTAAGTTACCTTCTATTTTTCATAGTTTTTCATAGTCGTGTTTATTGTTATTTTTGCGTGTGTATCCACTGCATTTTCTTTCTGTTTTTCTTTCAAAGATTTTATTTTGTTTTTATGTATATATTCTTTACTTTTTTAAATATTTGTAGAATTGGAAATAAAATAAGTACATTGAAAAACCTGCAAGTAAGATGAACATGTGTTACATTTAAATATTTTAAACCCAATCCATGTGCTCGACGCAACAAAGCTGATACCACGGGATACGACACTACGACAGAATTTTTTTTATATATAAATGCTCTGCTCGGAAATCACTACTGTATTAAATAAAACGAAATCAAAAAAATTACTGCTCAAAAACACACGACATCTATACTATTAAACGAGGAATCTTTGTTTACAGGCCGTCCCAAAAATCAACGTCAAGCCGGAAACGGGTGATGAGGAAAGTAAACAGTTGACAGAAAAATATAAAATAAAACCATAGTTATTTACCTTTAAAATTATAAGCACAAAAAAAATTCAAGGAAACTGACACTCTGTTTTGATTTGAGACAGATAAGTTTTAATTTTAGACTGTAATTTATGGAAGGGTTATTCAGGGTTACATCGTTAAAACAAAAATCGAAGAAAAGTAAATATTTGCAGTCACAGTACCATCACAGTGTGTTTTTTTTGGTGCCTATAATTTTAAAAGTGCATGACTGATATTTTTTTGTATCTGATTTCCGCGCTGCTATTTGACGATAATCTCAAATTCGTAACACTTCACACACTTATTCGTCGCATATACCGTTGCGATTCAGTTGCGACTTAGCACCGATAACTGTCACCAATTGCCTCATCATCTGTTCCAGCTTCACTACATTGATTTCTGGGACATTCGATATTCACCGTGCTCGCCTGAACGTACTCTCAACGTATAGAGCGTGTAGAGCTTACCTAAACTAATAAAAAAGTTTCATGTAAACAGGTAGAGCAAAATAACGGTTACCGAGAAAAACATGTTTAAAGTTTAATTATTTTTTAATCACTTATTCTATTTTGAAACTTTTTGTTTACTACTACTATTATATAATTCTATAAGTTTGTATATTAATACTGCGTGTTTGGCTGAACGTAATCCAAACTCAAAGGGCGTGTAGAGCTTACCAAACTAAACAAAAACATACACGTGAGCAGAGAGCGCAAACTAACGGTTAGCAAGAAAAACTTGTTTAAAATTTCATTTTTTTTATCACTTATCTAATTATTTTTTAAGCTTTTGCTTAGTTCGGTTAGCTCTACATGTTTTATAAGTTTGGACTACGTTCAGTTGAACACGCCCAATATAAATTTATTTCGCTCTCGGAATCAGCTCTAACGATTTGGATGGAATTTTGTATTTAGATAAGATTCTGCTTTTTAAGTTCACCTACATAATATATAGTTTTATTTCTTGGAAAAAAAAACAATTTTCAACACAAAAAATTATACCTTAGTATTAGGTCGGGAAAAAGCTTTTTCGAATATAGTTTTAAGATACTTTTAAGAAAATCTTTTTGTCTGTACTAGTTGTATCTGGCTCGTTTTGATACCATTAAAAAGGTTATATTTCAAAAAAAGAAACATTGTAGTAGAATATTGTTTCCCGTCAAAATGAATGAAAGTAATGAATAAATTCGATACATTTTAAAATTTTATCATAAAAAAGGAAAAAAATGCAAAGCAAGCTGCGGAAAAAAATTGCGGTAAAATGGACGCCATTTTTGAAAAAGTGGGGCAAGATCGGCAAATACCAGTTACAACATAGCTGAAGATCTGGAAATTGACCACAAAACAGTTTTGAGCCATTTCAAAAAAGGTGGGTATACAAAAAAGCTAAAAGCCCGATATTGGGATGCCGCATGAGCTTACTGGAAGAAACCTAATGAACCATGTAGGTACTCATTTGCGATTCTTTATTAAGACGTAATGAGACCGATCTGTTTTTCAAGAGATTGATAATTAGTGATGTAAAGTGGATCAAGTACGAGTATTTAAATGATAAGTATGCATGGACATCATGATAATGTTGTAAGCGTATTAAAAAAAAAACAACTAAGAAAAACATATATTTAAATAAAATAAACAGGGAGGAGTTTCTTGCCGGTTCTTCTTCTTTTAGTTTTTGAACCGGTACCTAATCAATTCATTTTGAATTCCAATAAGTGTGTGTAAACATCTTATATTGAATAAAAACTTTTTGTTTTTGGTCAGACAACATTCTATTTCACAGTCAAAGAGCAGAGATTTCAAAACCTTAAGTTCGTTGAAGTATACAGGTTCTATGAAGTTTATTACTTATAAAGTTTCTAGAAATTCCTATGAGATTTCTAGGTGGTTATTTGTATTTTTTGGAAGATTTTCTGAAGTTCATAGGAATTTTCCACGAAATCTCTCGAAGGTTCTATAAAGTTTCCAGAATGTTTTAGGAAAAGTTTTTGGAAGGTTTTGTGAAGTTTATTGAAGTTTCTGGAAGGTTCATGATGTTAACGTGAACTGTTTATTTGCAGAGTGCAGTTTTATATAATAAAAGTATTTCGGTTAAATAGAGTTTTATTTAACTGACAACAAAGTATAACAATACAAATCTTTTCAAACAACAACGTTACCTAGCAACCCAAGATAAAAATAATATACTGACATATAGGTACAAAATAGGTTAGACGTCTTTTACAGAGTTGGTATACTTTAACACCTTCTCTCGTTCTAATCCTATACTTTGAGCCAGTCTTTGCAACCTTGGTCTTGCTAGTGGCTTTGTTAGAAAATCTGCAAGCTGCAACTCACTTGACGTCTTTTTCACTTGCAGCTCACCTGCAGTTACTAGTTCGCGCACGAAGAAATGTCGAATTCTTATGTGCTTTGTGCGACGATGGAATTCAGGATTCTCTGCAAGTTTCAATGCAGCTTCATTGTCCACCTGCAGCTTTGGTTATCCTCTAAGTTGTGTCATGAATTTCACAAGCCGTGTCAGCCATACAGCCTCTCTTGCAGCTTCGCTGGCAGCAACTATTTCAGCCTCTGTGGTTGATATAGCCACACTCGCTTGTCTCTGGCTTAGCCAAGAAACTGCTCCTCCTGCGTACAGGCATAGTACTCCGGTGGTTGATCTTCCAGTGGTCACATCCCCACCATGATCTGCATCACTGAAACACTCTAGGCTCCCGGTTTATAACCTCTCTTGTATACAATGCCAAGATCTAGTGTGAACTGTAAGTATCTCAGGATACGTTTTACCTTCGTGCAATCTGCCTGTGTCGGATTCTCGAGACTTCTTGAAACGACACTTACTGCATAAGCAATATCCGGTCTCGTTGCAACCACTAAATATGCCAATAATGCACCAACAACTTGTCTGTAGTTATGCAGAATAAAGTCATCAGAATTCTTATCTTTCTGCAGAATATCATCTTTGACAATCGGTGTCGAAACTGGTTTACAATTTTCCATACCAAAACGTTTTAGAATTTTTTTGGCGTTAGAACCCTGGTGAATTTTAATGCCACCTTCTCTGGTTTCTATCTCTATGCCAAGAAAATATGATACCGGTTTTGTAGTAATTTTAAACCACTTTTTCAGTTCATCCATGAATTGATCAATTAGTTCTTGATCACTTCCAGCAACTAGTCCATCATCTACATACAGAGCCACAATCAACTTTTTGTTGTCTTTCTCTCGTTTAAATAGACATGGATCCGCTTCGCTCACTTTGAAACCAGTTTCTTGAAAGAAATTTAAGATTCGCTTATTCCAACATTTGGGTGCCTGCTTTAGTCCATATAAGCTCTTTTGGAGTAAGCAAACCCTTCCAGATCCATCATCGTAGCCGTCAGGCTGCTTCATGTAGATCTCTTCATCTGACAAGTTCCCATAGAGGAAAGCAGTTGTCACGTCAAACTGACCTATTTTTAGGTTTTCATTCGCTGTAATGCTCAGAATGGTTCTCACAGTTGTCATTTTGGCTACAGGACTGAAGGTTTGTTCATAGTCAAGACCCCTTTTTTGATGAAACCCTTTAGCCACCAGCCTTGCCTTATACTTATCAACTGATCCATCAGCATTCAGCTTGACACGATATACCCACTTATATGGTATTGCCTTTCTATTCTTTGGTAACTTAGTCAAGACCCAAGTCATATTTTCTTTGAGTGAACTTATTTCACTTTCCATAGCCTTCTCCCATAATTTCTTTTCAGGGCAGGTTAAGGCTTCCTTATAGGTCGTTGGTTCAGAGTATGTAGTCATCACAAAATCATTGAATCTTGAAGGTTTTCGAAGCTGTGATCAATCGCGCAGTATTCTATCAATTTGCTCACTTTCAGCATCAGTAGCATATCTTTCCTCGTGATCATCGTCATCTTCTTCGAAAGTATTGTCTTTAACAATCTCCTCTTCCCCCCTTGATTCAATTGATATTTCATGATTCGACTCTGCATCTCTGAACTCAAGTTCATCGTCCATGTTATTAGTTACAGGGACGTCTTCAGTACCAGTGATTTTTTCGTTTTCCGTATCTTCATTTCTGACTGGAATTGAAACCTCTATTTCTTGGTCCGCTGAACTCTCAGAGAACTCCATTTCAATTTTTGATAAAATTGGCCTTTCATCAAACGTCACATCTCTCGATCTAACCAGAGTTCTGGTCTTTTTGTGCCAGAGTCTATAACCATCGTCATCATCATAGCCAATCAAAACACACTTTTTGGCTTTTTTCTGCAATTTCTCCCTCTTTTGTTTAGGAACATGCGTGTAACATAGGGAACCAATGATTCTTAGATGTTTGATGTTTGGCTTCTTTCTAAGCCATAGTTCATATGGACTTTTGTGGGCTACAGTGGTCGGTCCTGTTCTATTCAATATATAGACAGCCGTTCGCACTAACTCTGCCCACAAACTTTTAGGTAGTTCCTCATGTGCGTGCATCATTGCTCTAGCTGATTCGACGATCGTCCGATTATCTCTCTCACTTCACCGATTTTGTTCTGGTGTATACGGCATGATCAATCTGTCTTATTCCGTACTTGGCTAATTCACTTCGAACTTTCTCATTATCAAACTCGCCTCCATTATCACTTAAAAACTCTTTGATACAGTGTCCTACAGCCTTAGCTTCAGTTAACATCTGTTGCAACTTAGCAGATACTTCAGATTTCTCTTTCATTAAGTAAACATAGCGATAACGGGTGTACTCATCTTTGAAAAGTACGAAATACCGGAACTTTGATTGTGAAGCTGGAAACGGATCACAAACATCAGAGTGTATGCGCTCTCCAGGCGCCGTAGCTTTTTCTCTGATTCCAAACTTACGTCTATGCGCTTTGCCAAATATGCAACCTTCACATAACTCGCCAGTATCTTTGGTTTTTATGCCCAATTCACGTTCAATGAGACTCTTGATACGCCTTTTATTTTGGTGGCCCATGCGTTCATGGTAAAGCTGTAAGGTATCTGACACATTCACCGTCGCGTGTTTTTTCGGTTGTACCTCTATACAGTTCAGTTTATAAAGTCCACCATACCTTTCCCTGCTTCCTGTCACGATAACCTTTTTATCAATATTCATGGCGCAGGAAGTGACTCGTGACTCAAACAGACTTTGCGGATTTGTATCTTGTGCCGCTAGTACCGAAAACAAGTTTCTCGATATAGCTGGAACCAACCAAACATCTCTCAGAAAGAACTCATTACCCGGCTTAACCATCATCTTGATTGAACCCTTCCCAATAGCTTCAATCACGTTACTGTTAGTTGTCATTACAGTATGACGTTCATCAAACCGTTGGAAATCTTCAAATATATCTCCACGCATCGTGACGTGATGAGTAGCTCCGTTGTCTACGCACCATCCTTCACTATGAACGCCATGTTCAGTAGAGTTTAGAAATAGAGTCATGTTGGTACCTGTAGTGCTTCCACCTGAGTTACCACTACCATAATCTCTATCTTTCTTCTTAGGGCAGTCTTTTTTATAGTGACCTTTCTCCTTACAGATATGACATCTACCGTGGAAGCGTATTACTTGAGACAGTTTTAAAGTTTAAGAATAAAAATCTCCACATAAACACATATAATTTACGTAAAACTTTGACAATAAACAGGTCTTGATAATCTTTAAGGATATATTTGAACGTAACTATTGTTAAAAGTTTGTCATGAAATTTTTTTCAAAATATTTTTGTCTCAAGTTACCAATATACAGTGGTATACTTGAGAAATGGTTCAAAACACGTACTATACCAAGTTAGCCATTACTGGTTCTACTTGAAACAAAATCAAATTAAATATACTTTTAATTAAATTAAAAAAAAAATTCATATTCAAGGTAATTTTCGTAATAAAATTAAATAACAAGAAACCCTTAAATAAAAGTTTGTAGGACGAATAAGTATCTTTTATTGGCGTAATCAAAGGTTGTCACAGTAGGGAACACAAGCATTTGTAATCTGATAGTGAATTATTAAGATAAAAACGAATAATTTTTCGTTAACAAAAAAAATATCTGAAATTGTCGTAAAAAGGTAACTAATATATTCATATAAATTTCAAGTTTTATTGTAATTAAAAACAGCACATCAAAGTGATTACAAATCCAAAACTCTATTTTAAAAAAATAATAATGATAAAGTTTATCAATACGGGGCAAACTTGAGACGATTCTCATGTTATCATTCAGTCTCGAGTATGCTACACATTTTTACCTAATTTCACAGTATCTGTACAGTCTTTTAAGTCGGTCCGTTAGAATTTAAAGCGTTTATTCAAACATTTATATCAAATTGGGTTAATTTAGTTATTACAAATTAAATTTAAGTATAAAAAAAGAGTTAGAACATGTAACGGCCCCTTTTTTCCTGTATGGGTCGAACACATTTTATTACGTTATGTCTCTTAATGACCATAATGTCATCTACATCAGGAAAAACATATACGTTTTTGCTTTTAATATTATTTCTTATTATTATCTTTCATAATATGAATCAAAAATGAGACAGCGATTGTAAGATGAGACATCATAAAACTTGAGACACTGATTGTAACTTGAGACACATGTCTCTAGTTACCAACAAAATACAATTATTTACAAAAACAAAAACAATAACATCACGAAAGCACTAATATTTATCAAAAACACTTTAAACTAATCTTGATTAACTTGAAGATACGTTAATTGCAGATAGGGAAAAAAATGTTCGTAAATTTTGAATTCCCTATCTAAGTTTCAACCACCTTTTATTGTTATCTATTTGGTACCATAACATTTAGTCATAATTATAAGAAAATGCTTACGTTCATCAAATTTCTCCAGTTAAAATCTAGAGCACAGCTCTAACCACAAACACATGGGACACAAACTACGACAGTGGTGCCATTGCAAATTTTAGGAAAAATATTTTTACAAACGGTTGATTATGTCTCATGTTAACATACTGTATCAAGTAATACGCTTCCACGGTACCTTTGAAACCCTTGCTTGGTTGTTTCTTTGTATAATATTTAGCCATCTTTGTTGCCAGAACTTCACTCGATTTCTCATCTTTGTTGCTCATCAGCGCCTTCTCATGGGAACAAAGCTGTGATGTGAGATTCTCCACTGTGCGGTCTTTCTTTGACATTAACATCCAACTTGATTTAAACGAGAAGAATTCTTTCGGCAAAGTGTCTAGAATTTTGCATATGAAAAGGAACTCTGGCAAATCTTTACCATCTTCATCAAGTTTAGCGAGTTCTATATTCAAGTTATGCCACAAATTCTTCACTTTTGAGATGTAAGTTGCGATATTGTCAGCAGTGTCTTTCCTAAGATGAAAAAACTCGGTGCATACCTCATATAGGCGGTCATCATTGAGACCATCATATAGTCTATGCAGTTCATCCCACACATCTTTTGGTTTCGAGAATCGTATCACCTTGTCGAGTATCTCATCCGAAATATTATTTGTCATTAGTAGTAATGCAATACTTTCCAACTTGTACTCATTAATCTGCTTTTGGTAGTCCGATAGAGCCAATAGGCATTTGCATCTCCATCACCACCAGTTACTGCTGGACGTTCAGGCTGACGTGTCCTCCCTTCAACAATGTCCATGATATCGTCCATGCCGCGTAACAAGGCCGACACGCGGTATTTCCACGATACCCAGTTGTTGACATTTCCACCAAGTTTAGAAATCTGGATCTTACTTAATTCCATGTTTCTAAGTGTGGAGAGCCCATAACCTGTTAACGTGAACTGTTTATTTGCAGAGTGCAGTTTTATATAATAAAAGTATTTCGGTTAAATAGAGTTTTATTTAACTGACAACAAAGTATAACAATACAAATCTTTTCAAACAACAACGTTACCTAGCAACCCATGATAAAAATAATATACTGACATATAGGTACAAAATAGGTTAGACGTTTTTTACAGAGTTGGTATACTTTAACACATGAAGTTTATAGAAGATTCAATAAAGTTTCAAGAAGGTTTTATCATGTTCTTACAAGATTCGGTGCAATTTCTAGACGTGTTTCTGAAGTTGAAATGAATGTTTATACTTAGGAATTTCCATAAACTTTATAAAAAGTTCTGTAAAGTTTTTCGAAATTTCTATAAAGTTTTTAGAAGTATTTATAACATTTTTAGAAGGTTCTGTAAAGTTTTTAGAAAGTTCTGTGAAAAGTATAGAAGGTTCTTTAAAGTTTCTCGAACTTTCTAGAAAGTTATAGAAAGTTTTATGAAGGTTTTAGAGGTTTCTAAGAAGTTTCTGGAACATTCTTATGAAGTCTATAGAAGGTTCTAAAAAGTTTTTATGATGTCTTTAGAAGATTCTATGATGTTTCTATACAGTTCTACGAAGTATATTTTATATGGTTTTATTAAGTTTCTAAACGTTTCCATATTTTAGAATATTATATAAACTTACAAAAAACTAATGCACGTATAATTTTCTATATATAGAACCTTCAAATATTTCATAGAAACTTACAAAAACCTAATGTAGGTGTAGGTATAATATTCTCGAAAGATTTAGAAACTTTATAAAACCATATAATAATAACCTACACAACACAACAAGGTTTAGGCCCCAAACTAAGCATTAGCTTCTGTCTTGGGTACCAAGCGAAGACACCACATACATATAACAACCAAGCCCCAGTGCCAATATCAATATTCATCATATAAATACTGACTCGACCTGGGATTCGAACCCGGGACCCCCAGCTTTGTAGGCAGAGTCGCTATCCACTAGGCCAAGCGGTCGTAATACATAGGTACCTTATAGAATCATCTAGAAACTTCATAGAATCTCAATGATTAAAAACTTCATAAAAACTTTTTAAAACCTTGTAAAGACTTTATGGAACCAAAAATAAAAAATATGTTTTATAGTAATTACCTACTATTTAATCTAATAAACTCTAATTCCAATTTTACAGTTTAATACCTACCAGGTAATGGTAATTGTGTTTAGTACCTACATACCTACCTAAGTACGAATTCACCACGAAATTATCCAGATCACTTAGGTATCCTCATAAGGGATGGTTTCATTTTCAATTATAAATAAACTTAATTTTGTGGTCCTTGAAATAAACTTGATCCAAAGACATGATAACGTTGTTAAGTCCCTAGCCGAAAAAATTTACAGAACCCTAACCTGATAGGTAGGTATTTGTCCAACACGCACTTGGCCGGTTTTATTTTTTTGAAACGATATCAGATATAACTAATTTACCGGTAAAATTAAATAGTTATTACCATTTCATTCCACTGCAACTAAACCACAGGAAACAAATTTACAATTTCAGTAAAAAAATTTCGTTTTCAAATTTTTAAATGGCTGGAGCATAGAGGATATATTTATTTATTGTTACAAAGTGATTTGTGATTTGTAGTTTGTTTTAATTTTGACTGTTATAACGTGTTTTACTAACAAATGAGTCCTTGTTACTTGATGTGAAATAATAAATAAATAAAGTAAACTGGTAAGGATGGAGAGATTAAAAAAATGTTAAATGTATATTTATATAAGTTATAAATTATGTAGGTAGGTATATATACCTTATTAAAATTATGTATTGTACTTATATGTATATAAGATTTTGTTTTTAACGAGTTGGGACTTAAAGTTTAAATGTTGTGTTAGAAAATTACCAGATACTGTCGTACAAGGAAGTTGTCTTTTGTCTTGTTCTGGAAAGTAGGTATACCTACAGAAGCAAATAGATAAACTGATATCGAGATGGACGTAGGTATTGGTATTGCGTGTTGCGAGTGAGAGGAAAGGCACTGAGCGACGAACGCTACACATAGGCTCACTATGTACGCCTTTATTGATTGCTTTCATGTTATATAGGTACCTGACGCGAAAACCCAAACACCGCTCGCTATCTAGGCCGCAGGTAAATGTACTGTTTACGTACAGCACGGTAATATTTTGCTAAAGTAAGTTTGATAGGTTTTATATTTTAAAATATTTTTTTCTTACTAGGAGGTACCTACCATAGACATATATATACTAGCGTAGGAGACCAACTGACATCTAAACATCGCATGACCGAAACGGAAATGAGTATGTGTGCAAAATTCACATGTGGTTGAGCCAGTTTTAGTGATGTGCATGGGTGTTTTTTATATTATCGATAGCACGTAGTACTTTCATGATAATGTGTCGTTGAAATTACCGCGATATCATAAGTCGAAATCGGCAATCCTATTTATTATTTTGAATCTGCTATACTACATAATTTTTGTTTTGAGTTACTTTTCCTAACTTTTAGTTTTTTAAAATGACAAATCATCAATCAGTCAATTCAAATGCCATTTCCTTTAGTCCAATAAATATTTTTTTTTGTTAACAGTTGATAACAAAAAATTTGCAGAAGTAAAGAAGGCGTTAACATCATTATGGAAATTTTAATATTTAGTTGAATACAAGCCAAGTAATAAATAAAACAATATAAATAAACGATTTTTATTTTTAATTACAATACGTCACGTTGCAACGCATAACAACAAAATTTTAACTCTTTGTAAACAAAAAAATGAGAATGTACAAAACAAAAACATTTACAATAGAGAAGTTCATGATGTTCAAAATATACAATTTAACTCGATAGAATTGAAAGATAAACCAAAACTAATAAAACAGTGAAAGTTTTTTTAAATTCGTCAATAAATGACTGAGAAATAAATTATTGATATTTATTAATTTGACGACCGCTTAGCCTAGTGGGTAGCGACCCTGCCTACGAAGCTGGAGGTCCCGGGTTCGAATCCCAGGTCGGGTCAGTATTTATTTGATGAATATCGATACTGGTACCGGGTCTTGGTTGTTATATGTATGTGATGTCTTCGCTTGGTACGCAAAACACAAGCAAATACTTAGTTTGGGGCCACGACGTTGTAATGTGCACGTTATTATTATTATTATGTATTTTCGTGCGGTTTGACTGGTGGATTCTTACTGCCCATGACGTCACATTGTCTACTCGATTGAGTGTCGCGTCGTCTCACTACACCACAAATTATGCCTTGGATGCCTTGGACTAGTCTATAATATCTTTTGTTTCTTTGTGTAATAGGTAATTAAGTTTTATTTGAATATAAAGGAACAAGTTTTTGTAAAAGACAAAGTGATAATTTGCCTAAAATTGATATTTTCACTGTGATGGACTTTTCTTCAAATCCATTTTATATTAGTGCTGAAATAAAGGTTTAGGCTCCAAAGTTGAAGGTTCTGGTGATATATCCCGGTAAACGTACGCTGACACCGATCGCTTGGTCTTCAGATTGACCTGTAGAGAAATTACAGTTGGCATAAATGCTCTGACTTTAGATATTAAGTATTATTAGTATATTACTTAATATACTTAGTAAGCACATATGAAAAAAAAAGAAACCCCTAGCGGCACAAATTCAGTAGGTATAGATCCTTACTTCAAAAGTCGTCGGTGATTTAGTTAGACAAAACAGTTATCCGTAAAATATCTACTGCAAACCAAAGAATGTTTTCGAGGAGTCCCACCTGTTCTATTTAACATTTTTTCCATTGTTCTACGCTAACCGTGTTTACAGGAAACCTGGATATTATGAAATAGTCATCATTATCAGGAAGCATTTTTTAACACCGCAGTTTCTTGGAGGAAAATGAGGTTAAACTATTGTATACAGTAGTTTTGTCATTCAAAGTTTAATTATTTACGACGTTCATAATCAGAGAACAGATAGAACGTCACCCTTTAAATCATAAATAAATAACGATTAAAATTAAATAGAGCATCAGATTTTAAATCATAAATAAATAACGATTAAAATTAATTGTGTATATATCTTATATTTTCATTTGAAAAAGTCTTGTATTTTATGTAAATACGTGTAGTATATATGTATAGATGTCATACTTTCCCTTACAATGTGCTGCCGGGCTAAATAAAACTCACAATATGTTTAAAAACAGTTAACGACATCATTCCAGTGGAACAGGTGCAATTAGGTAATATCAAATTTACAAAATATTTATATTTGAAAATATCGACATATCGATACATTTTGTGCAATCCCTATGCTTCATTGTTTGATTGTAATTTTACACAATATTTTTGTATTGTACACATAATTGTTTAAAATAACAAATTATTTACAAAATAAAGTATTTACCGTATACTACTGATGTATAACCAAGTAAATTTAGAATCGCTATTTATAAAAATAAGCATTAAGATAACAATATGTTATTGGCAGTACTTACCGGTGAAATGTCTCTTTATTTGGATTATTAACATATGTTACAGTGCAATTTAAAACTGAACACTACACCATTTTTATCACAAGAATTAATTTTTGTAGAATTCAAAACGATTATAACACAAAATAGAAAACAAAGCTGGACCTTATTTTGACAAGTGAGTAAAGAAGACTAAATGTGTTCAAAGAGGTTTTATGTCAGATTTTCTTGCATTTCTTTCTCGCATGTAGGATTTCCGCAAAGAGCTGGATGTCATTCGCACACTGTGTTCCTCTCTTACGCTAGTATATATACCTTTATGGTACCTACCTAGATTCTATTTTTATACGCAAAAAACAAAGTAGTTCTTGTATTATATCTCTCTAATATATTCTGTAAAAAGAACTTTTAAGTCATAATAGCGTTATAATTTATCGTAAATATAATTAAACAACAATATCACAACTACTTGTGGCAACGACATTTTCTTTAAAATATTCAAGCTTTTGATGCTAGCTACGCCATCTATTGAATAAAATTAAAAATTAAAAATAATGAGCCATAATTTAGTGAGCCATCACCCATCACGGACGCTTGGCAAATACCTATGATGTGAAACATCGAGTTTGTAGAGTTTGTACAGAGAACTAGTAAATACTAGCGTAGTTATGCGACACTGTCGTACACAGAACACTGTCGTATTCGTGTGAACAGAACATTCATTCTTTCACGGCGCTATATCCACAAGGTCGTCACTTAATATATAGTAATTTAATTGACTTGTTTTTGTTTTACTTTTGAATGCTAAAATATATTATTTCATTATTAATTGTCGGGGAATTATAAAATGAAATAAAAAAGAGATTTAATTAACATTACTTTATTTTTTTAAATACAAAAAAGTTAAACTATAACTACGTATTATGTGTCATAAAATGTCGTTGAAATTTAATTTTTAGTTATGAAATGTCGTGAAATGTCATAAAATTTGTAAAATATCAAGAAAGGTCAAAAATGTCATGAACGGTCATGAAATGTCATAAAAGCCATGACATCTCAAGATATTTCATTTAGTATGTCATGAATTGTCATGACAGTCACGAAATGTCGTAAAATGCCATGAAAGATCATAAAAGGTCAAAAACTGTCATAAAAGTTATGAAAGGTCACAAAATGGATATTTTGTTAAAGTGGACATGTCCATTTTGTCAAAATGACCACTTTATTGATTCTTTAAGAAGGAGGCAAATTTAGTGTAATTACTGCTTGAGCTAAAAATTGAGTACCGCCGTATTGGATTTATTATGATACCTACTCCATGTTATTCTGCGTATTTAAATACCTATATCTTTCTGCCAAATTTCACTGAAATCTGTTTGATAGTTTAACTAAGAAGAAGTAACAGACAAACATAAATCAAGTTTAAGAAAAATAAAAACCATTTCGCTCTGAAAATTACTATTAAATTACTTACTGGAAATTGACATCCATATGGATTTTTTTATGAAATATAAAAATAAACTTTATATGATAGCAAAATTTATAAACAAAATTATATGCGATTGGAGAACATGGAACTAATAAGCAATTAAAAGTTTATCTCTGTTTCTTTTTAAAAAAAGATGTTCAACATTGTTTTAAGTGGCCTGTCGTCACACCGTATGATATTGCATTCTCTGTCTAACAGGACACTTTAAATATTCATACCTCGGTTATTAATTTTGTATTTTTAAATAATATTTCACTGATTTATATATTTAGAGAATTACTTAAATTAAACAATTTAAAATAATATATTTAACCACACTGTTTTAGCTTGTAACTGTTTTTATATGTCCTATATATTTGGATTTAAAATAAAATAATGTTATTGATTTTATTTGTATATTTTATAATGCATAGGTACATACAGGATTCTAAAATTTTATATAAAATAAATTCCAATTTATTTTGGGCAGCAGGTTGAGAGCTCTCTTTTTCTTATTCACTTATTATTTAAGTAACGTTAAAAATATCTACAAATTCTTATAAATTTTTAAAATCTTACCTATCCCGATCAGCAGGAAGATGGTGAAAGCAGTTCACTGTAATATAATTGTTTTCATAAGTAAGTACTATAACATCGGGGCATTGTTACTAAACCGATGAACACACAAATAAATTATTATAGTTTAATATTGTAATTATACGTAGGCGCGCCAACCCTGAGCTAAACACATTAAATGTGGGCGTGTCTAGACCCCGGGGTTTTCGCTCCTCTTCCCGCGCAGGGCAACGCGGGTATAAACGCACACAAGCTTCTGCGCCGGTCGGTTACGACACACAGACATGAGTGTCGCCCCTGTCTGTGGTTTGTACAAGTAATATGCCTAAAAGAGAAGATTAAAACAGGAACTAAATATAGCATATTGAAAAATTAAATACCTACTATGAATTTTTCGCAGAAACAATGACTGTTTATTTAATAAACATTTATTTCAATTAAATATAAAATATTAAAATTCAAAAATTTATTTCAAGTTCATCATCATGTGTCCGTGTCTCTCCGCTGCAGGATATAGGCCTCTCTCTATAGGCTCGCCACCACACACGGTCCTTCGCCTTTCGCATCCAACCATCCCCGGTATGGTGCGTATGGTGGTTCAGGTCATCTGTCCACCTGGCCGGGGGGCGTCCAACGCTTCTTTTTCCGGTACGTGGCCTTCATTCGAGAACTCGTCTACCCCATCGGTTATCAGTTCTACGGCAAATGTGACCGGCCCATTGCCACTTCAGCTTGCTGATCGCTTCGGCTATGTCGACAACTTTAGTTCTTTGACGGATTTCAATATTTCTGATTTTATCCATCAAAGAAATATCGAGCATAGCCCGCTGGGCTATGCTCGGTGTTTCTTATTTCAAGTTGCGATAACTCAATTCTATTAATCTGTGACTTCAGTAATAGTTATAGCTATGAGTAATTCTATTTCACGACGGCGCCGGCGCCCCCCCTACTAAGCTCGTAACTGTGGCTTGTAGCTCCGAGTAAGTTGCGCGGGGTAAATGCTAATACTTTGTTACTGGCCGGCAGTCGGTCAGTTTCGGTTAGTCGGTTAGTGTCTGTCTGTCTGTGTGTTCCGGTTAATCTCCGAAACGGTTGAACCGATTTCAATGAAACTTCACAGATATGATAATACGATTACCGGGAGTGACAATTTTTGTTTATCTGTCTGTCCCTCCGTCTGTTTGTTCGAACTGATCTCCGAAAAGGCTGAACTGATTTCAATAAAAATTCACAGATGTGATTAGAAGGTTGTCAGGAGTGACATACAATACTTTTTGTTTGTCTGTCTGGCTGTCTCTCTGTCTGTTCGCTCTAAACTCTAAAACATTTAGACCAATTTTAATGAAACTTGGCAGACGTGAAAAGACAAGTGTGAGGACATACGCTACTTTTTGTTTGTCTGTCTGTCTGTTTATGTGTATGTTCGAGCTAAACTTTTAAAAATTATAATGAATAACTATGCAGACATTAAAAAAGGGTTGTCAGGAGTGATATAGGTAACTTTCCCTTCGTGTGTTTCTTTGTCTGTCTGTTTGTCCCGGCTAATCTGCAAAACGACTAAGCTATTTCAAAGAATGTTCGCAAACATATAAAGGAGATTATGAAGAGTTACGCAAGTTGTTTTTTTGTCTCTTGTCTGTCTGTTTGCTCGGGCTAATCGCCGAAACGGCTGATTCCATTTTACTGATATTTCGCAAACGTATAAAGGGCGTTGTTAGGAGTGACAAGCAATTTTTTTATATATACAAAAAATCGTAGTGCCTATTAGGCTGTCTGTCTGTTCTGATTAATTTCCAAAACGGCTGGCCGATTTTGCGACTGACCTGTGGGATTAGCTATCCCATTTCATGCTAAAATGGCCAAATGGATTTTGATAAAATTAGGCATTTAGGTAGGAGAGATTTCTTAGTTAAGTTTCAAAATGTTCTAGAAAGTGTCACAATGTTCTGGAGCGTCGCGTCCCTTTAGCTGTTCCGGCACAACTATGTAGTCTACACAGGCGAAGCTGCGGGCGGAAAGCTAATATTTTATAATTTACTTAATAAAAAATACTTAAATAAATAAAAAATATTAATAAAAGGAACTTAGAAATTGATACTCTACTCTAAATACATAAGGTTCTTTTTCCTCTAAATAAAAGAGCCAACTATCAGTTTTATACCCTCGCCAGTAGATGTTTCACATCAAAACTTACTTAATTACCAGGAAAACTTTTCCTCTGCTATGCTCTTCTGTTAGCAGAAATTCTTAGTCGGTTCGTAATTTCTGTCACACAACTCAAAAGTTCGAATTTCGAATGTTGGCAAATATTAAGAACTAGCGACCGCCCGCAGCTTCACTTGCGTAGACTACAAATTCCTGTTATAGGTACTATTAACGTTCGAGATGGTTTATACGTACTTTTTGCTGGAACCAATTTTGGTCACACCCATTCAAACTTTCAATCTTCATTCCCCTTCCACCCTTTAAAAAACCGATACAATTTTTCATCTCCCGTTTCCCACTCTTAAAATGTGAAAATCTAAAAACCCTGAAACACGTCATTATTTAAGTCCCTCCATTCCCATCCATAAGTTTGAAATTTCTAAAAAAGCCTTTCTTAACTTTATAATGCTCACGTTATAAAATAAACTTATGTTCCAAATTTAAGCTTCCTAGACTTAGTACTTTCGGCTGTACGTTGCTAGATCAGTGAGGACAACCGACAAACAGATAGACAGACAGACAAACACAAAAAGTAGCTTATGACACTCTTGACAACCTTCTTTCACGTCTGCAAAGTTTCATTAAAATCTGTGCAGCCGGATTGGAAATTAGCTCGAATAGATAAAATTGAATTGAATAGACACATAGACGTACAGACAAACAGACGGACAAAAAGTAGCTAATGTCAAATATCTTGACAACCTTCTTTCCCGTCTGCAAAGTTTCCTTAAAATCTGTTTAGCCGTTTTGGAGATTAGCTCAAATAGACAGATACACGTACAGACAGACAGACGGACAAAAAGCAATATTTGTTAGTTTTAACGACCTTCTTTTCATATTCATTGATGTTTCATTTAAATAGGTTTGGACATATGGACGTACAGACAGACATACAAAAAGTTCTGTATGTCACATATGGAAAGGGTGTAGTCAAAAGATTACATCCTGTTATATGTGTAAAGTTTCATCAAAATCGGTTAAGCCGTTTTGGCCGAAGCCGATTTGCTCGAATAGACAGACAGTTCGTTTTTATGTATATAGCCTATAACTCTCTGCTAGAATCAGGCTATCGAAGCCAAAAAGAATTTTTCAAATCCGACTGGTAGTTTCAGAGATTAACAAATTCAAAGAAACAAACAAACAAACGAACGAACGAACGAACGAACGAACGAACGAACGAACCAACCAACCAACCAACTAACCAACCAACCAACCAACAAACAAACAAATAATCAATCAATCAATCAATCAAACATTCAATCAATCAATCAATCATCAAATCAATCAGCGCGCGCGACGGAAGCTCTCAAAAGGAATAATTTTTCCCGTTTTTGCAACATTTTTCATTGATGATTGATGCTCCACTCCTATTGGTCGTAGCGTGATGTAGTACAGCCTATAGCCTTCCTCGATAAATGGACTATCCAACACAAAAATAATTTTTCAATTTGAAATAGTAGTTCCTGAGATTTGCGCGTTTAAACAAACAAACGAACGAACGAACAAACGAACGAATGAACGAACGAACGAACGAACCAACCAACCAACCAACCAACTAACCAACAACCAACCAACAAACAAACAAACAATCAATCAAACAATCAATCGATCAATCAATCAATCAATCGATCGATCAATCAATCAATCAATCGATCAATCAATCAATCAATCTGTCTATCTATCAAACAAACAAACAAACAAACAAACAAACAAACAAACAAACAAACAAACAAACAAATAAACAAACTCTTCAGCTTTATAATAAGTATTTCTATTATATAGATTAATAGATTATAAGATAATAAGAAAATAAGATATTACTAAAAACCGTATCAAAGTCTATTGGTTTGGAAGAAAAAAGTTAACGAACAGAGGCAGACAGCGAATTTATTTTCTCCCGCTATAGTTTTTAAATTTCAATAAAAACTGTTAAGATATTAATTTAAACTGTATGATGTAAAGGGCAATTATAATATGCATGAAATGCTTAAGACAACTACCATATTTAATTTGATAAGGATTAATATCACGTTTAAAAAACATCTTCGCAAATAGTACATTATGTTAGAACAAACTTGATTGTCATAAAAAAGGTTATAGTAAGTTAACCTTAAAAGATACACATATGCTGTAGCGGACTTTTGGTTAGAACTTTTAAAGGGGTACAATTCCGTAATACATGATTTTTGCTTAACATCAACCGTTTACGCAGCGCGCGCGACGGAAGCTCTCAAAAGGAATAATTTTTCCCGTTTTTGCAACATTTTTCATTGATGCTCCACTCCTATTGGTCGTAGCGTGATGTAGTATAGCCTATAGCCTTCCTCGATAAATGGACTATCCAACAAAAAAATAATTTTTTCAATTCGAACCAGTAGTTCCTTAGATTTGCGCGTTCAAACAAACAAACAAACAAACAAACAAACTCTTCAGCTTTATATTAGTATAGATTACGTTCAAATTAAGAACATTTCGTCTAGGTAGGTATTAAAAAACGTAATTTTTAAAATTTTCTCATTCATTCATTACGATTCATTTTAAAAACGAATATGGAAAAAACATGTCTTTCCCATGTTTTTCCATGGTTTGGCCTCGCCAAATACTTTGCTAATTGACAGTTACGTAGGTAGGTATATCAAATTATCGAACTCTGAGATCAACTTGGAGATCAAACAGCAGTAGACAGTAGTGCAACCGTTGAGTGCGACATCTGAAAGGAGCAAAATAATGGTAGTTTTTAGGGTTCCGGACTTCCGGACCCAAAAGGTACCAACGGATACCCTATTCACTAAGGCTCCGCTCTCCGTCCGTCACAACATGGCTGTATGTATCATCTGAACCGTAATAGGTAGACACTTGAAATTTTCACCGAGTGTAATTACTATGACCACTATAAAAAAATTAAAGGGGGTCGCCATACAAGAAACGTGTTTTTTTAACGTTTTTGGGCGATTGGTAATTGTGAGATCATTGCTTACACTTGAAATTTTCATGGAGTGTGTACCACTATGTCGCTAAACAACAAATAATTTAAGAAAATGTTAAAAATTAAAGAGGGTCCCCGTACAAGAAACGTGTTCTTTTTTAGCGTTTTTCATGAAGTATGTACCTACTACTATATGGCCACTATAAGTAACAAATAAAATAAAGTTATAAATTAAAGGGGGTCCCACACAAGAAACGTGTTTTTTTTTAGCGTTTTTGGTAGGTAGTTGTGAGATCATACACTTGAAATTTTCATTAAGTACCTATGTACTTACTACTATACGGCCCCCTATAACAAATAATAAAAATAAAATCAAGGTTAAAATTAAACAGATCCCCATGCAAGAAATTTTTTTTTTATATTCTATGGTGGTACGGTACCTTTCGCACTTGGCCGGTTTTTTATCATGTGATTAACACGTTTTTCTAGAGCATCCTTTATCCTTCATCGACCCTATCACACACACACATTCAGTGGGTGATCCCTAAAAATTAAAAGGCTTTGTCTTAATCAGTGATAATATAGGCAGAATCTGTATTATGAGTGTTGGATAACTGATATACATACTTAGACATTTTTTATTATATACATATATAAATATTTTACACCCCCATATGAAACACATAGACATGTTGGTGAACACAAATATTTGTTCCGAGCGGGATTCGAACCTGGTACCTTTAGTTCTGCAGTTAGGGTCTCTGGTGATGGATGGGCCCCCATTTATCAGTATCTATTGGGCTAAGTTTGTCCGTCCGTTCGCGGACCTCTTTATTTACCAACAATTTCTTTTTGTAACTTGGCACAGAGGTTCCCTTTGATTGCTAGTCTTGCAAGTACAGTTTTTTTACAGCTGATTAGTGAGATATAGGAAGCAATGCAGGAATTGATATACCTGGTGTTCGGCTGAACGTAGTCCAACCTTGTAGAGCGTGTAGAGCTTACTGAACTTAACAGTTTAATAAAAATGTAAATTATTTAAAACAAAAAATGAAACTTTAAAAATGTTTTCTTGGCAATCGATAGTTTGTGCCACCTGTTCACTTGAAACTTTTTGTTTAGTTCGGTAAGCTCTACTGCTCTTTAATTTTGAACTAGGTTCAGGCGAACACACTGTATAATATGTTAATCAAATGCATATTATTAAAAAAATTTTTTTTAAGGATTTATTATAATGGGAAATGGTAAGTGTAAGCGGACATGGCCTGCAAGCCGTTTTTGCAGGCGTTTTAAAGGTAATATATCAATATAGACCATAGTTGACCCTTTCATTCCTTAGTGAGGTTGTTTGGCTACGGTGAAACTGATATAAATATAATAATAATATCTGAAACATTTCACACAGCGCCAGCTAGTCCCAAAGTAAGCAAGTATTATGGAGTACTAGACAACTGGTATATATACTTAAATACTGTTTTTTATAATATATATATATATATACTTTTTACACCTAGACGTGGAACAAATAGACATGTTCATGCACACATATCTTTGTCCCGGGCAACAATCGAACTCGCAACCCTTGGTTAGGCTCTCTAAGCACTGGGCCAAACGGAAATAGATATAAAGAAATTAAAATCTGGCCAAGAAATTTTCACATCTGGAAACTACCATCTTAATTTTGGACGTTTACTTCTAGTCTAAACGCAAACAAGGTATTGTAGAGGTCGGTGTGGGGAAAAGAAATGAAAATCGGTTACCCACTTAATTAATTTATGCTTATAATAAAGAATAAAATTAATTTAACAGAACATTGTAATATACGCTTATGTATGTACACATACCGTGTAGAAAATAAATACATAACAGGTCAGATGAGATGTGACAGTGATCACAGAGTATAAAAATATATTGCCTATGTTTCTAACTGTTTATTTGGATCACCAGTTGCCTTAATTTACAAAATGAGTTTTAATCCATAATGGAATATTTTTAAAGTATTAAATAATTTATAACAAGATTTGCTTAATTTAAAGATTTAGTTTTTGTCACAATAAATATTACACCAATTGTCAACAATTTACAATTCTATAATATTTAAATAACTCTAGACAAAAAGACAAATAACTTGTAATTTAAACAGAATTTTAGAATGAAAATTCGATAAACATTAAAAACAAAATTGCACTTCAGCCAAGTCAAGAGTGTTTTGTTTTAAAACAAAACACATTTTTTTCACTAAGCTATATGCATTTACATATATGTAATAAGACTTTATTAATGATTATAAGCTATACCCAGGTCTTTTATGTTCTCACTCTATTGTCTATATTTACAAGAAAGACAATATTATTATTTTGTTTCTTTGGAAATATAAAATATGTCATATGTTTGGTCAAATAGAACTAATCGTATGATTCCTAAGATATTACATATGCTAGTCACAATTTTTATTATAATAGGTTTTAAGGGTGTGAGATATGAAACATTACACACATTTTTATGATGCAAACAAAATATTGCACGCATAAATGAATATTTGCAGCTTTTTCAGATCAGGGAGACTACGCCTTAGGTATGCAGAGCAATTATTCAAATTAAGAACATGTCATGTTGCCAATATTGATTACACACGGTAACTGTAACCCAAGATGAATCGCGTGATCGTCGAATCAGCAAAGATATTATTTTTTAGTTTTAGGAATATTTTAGAAAATGTAAACCTGATACTAATAATGATGAACATAAATACGATTTATAAAAAAAAAGACTAGAATTTGGCGAATGAATCGTGGCACTGATTGTGTTTTGTCTTTTTTATGTAATAGTACTACTGGAACATAAAGAGAGACAAAACACAATCAGTGCCGCAATTCATTGGCCAAACTTTAACATTTAATTAGAATTTCTTAATAAAAGGCTCACAAACAAAAAAAGAAACATGTAAACAGTTTAATATGCTTATTAAAGTTGAATTATATTGACTCGACTATCTTGAGATAACTCCTGGGGTTTTGTTACCATGCGTTACAATTGTATAACTTGAGCCCGCTTATACCTAAAGCATCAATCTATAATTATAATATGAAATAGTATACACAAAATATAAACCAAAGAAGTCTTTAAATTGGGAACTTTTAAAAAATAACGCTGTTATAATCAGCCGCGTTCGTATCATTATAACAAATCGCTTGGCCATAACCTTTTGCACTTCTCACACTTTTTCACATAAAACTATATTTACGTTTACAGAATTATAAACACGCTCTTTTTTAAATTAAAGTATACAAGAGTATGTTTTCGACTTAGGAACGGAATTTCATACTTCCAATATAACAAAATATGAATAAAAATCCGTACTACATAGCATGTAGTCAAAACTACAATTTAGTAAGTTAAAAAACATGATGACTCTATAGACCTTATGAGTGTACCTGCTCATTTTTGTTATTGTCGTTTTGACAGGAGTTGGTATCGCCGTTCATATTCACTGTTGTGTGAATCGGTGGAGCCGGAATCACCTGTACATAGGAAATGTAGGAAAAGTTTTTGTATATAATTTTTACAGTGCGTTCGTTCAAATGGTTTGCAGTACACCTGTGTATTTTGGAAGCTATGTATAAATAAATACATCATTTAATCATTTAGTACCCTAATTTTCTTCTTATTATTACATAAAGTACTTTAATCAAACAATGAAAAATCAAATCATATAGTTAAATATTAGTCAACCGAATCCTCTATATCCTTTGTATGTTTATTATGACTGACCGGCTGGCCGAGTGGTTAGAGACCCTAACTGCGGAGCTGAGGGTCGCGGATTCAATTCCCGCCCGGGACAAATATTTGTGTGCATGAACATGTCTATTTGTTCCGTGTCTGGATGTAAAAGTATCTATATATGTATGTATTATAAAAAAAAAGAAGAATATTTAAGTATGTATAACAGTTGTCTAGTACCCCATAATACAAGCGTAAAGTACCCCATAATACAAGCGTAATACTTGCTTACTTTGGGACTAGATGGCGCTGTGTAGGATGTCCCGGTTATTATTAAAATTATAAAAGTGCGACGCCCCAACATACACTGCGTGTGTATGGTGCGGACCGATTCTTTGATGTTGCCGCCGTCGCCTTTCGGCGCGAGTCGTTGGCGGCTTATCAATTGCGCAAACCATTTGAGCGGACGCACTGTAATATTATAAAGGTACTACCACACACACACGATAGACTTTGTTCGATGCCATCGATCGTTAGAAATATGAGATCAATCGACGTTCTTACACATCTAGTCAATCGTCGATTCGAATCCTAAAGGCCTCCACACACGGGACGATGAACGTTTCGATCGACATATCGAACGATTCGATGTTCACCACGAAATCGTCTACGAATATCCCATATTTGTTTGAGCCATCGTTCGATATTTAAATACGACGCACCTGAGCCAATGTTTCCACATCGATCGACCTATCGTCGGTAACGCGTGAGTGTGATAACATTTTAAAAATTAAATAAGATAAAATACTGCTTTGAAGAACAAACGATTAAATTTTGTATTCTGCTATATGACTTATAATCTCAAGATGCTTCACAAGAAATCGACATTGAAGTATTGTTTATATCACATTTGTGATATATAGCCTTTTTGTGACGTAGTCGTGGTTCGTTTTTAGGCTTTCTTTTTATGTGTATTATTTTGGGTCAGGGATTATTAGATCGTCAACCTACTTAGTTCTCTAATTTTGGGACATTTAAAGGGACATATTTAAAATTGAAAGTTCAACTTTTTGAGTTTTGTGTATGTACGTAAACTAATCGGTGTGCTCCACGTATGTGTGTGTAATACATCTAATGTTGAATAAAAAAATTATATTTTAATTTTAATAGTTAAACATTTTTTTGCTGATTATGACCAATGTTACGAATCTGAATAGTTTGATGGTCGTGTACAATTTGACGGTATTTGTAGTACAGTGGGCAAATGCTTTTTCTTGCAACGTGAACGGTTCAATTTCCGTATTGGTATATACGTTGGATACATATTTTCGATTACACAATGAGTAAGTGTTAATGAATGCGGTTGCACTGGTACTCGATTTGTTCAGTGTGGATCCTAGTTTGAAGACGGTGCAATATGTGAGTGTCAGGGCATCACTATTGTATGATGGATAAAATATGAGTGATTACTTCAGGCTTGGGTCGGTGTGTGTTGACGGCTGAAACAGGTAGTTTGACATGGTCCACGCGACATCCATATGCCACCGGCGTCAGCTTTATCACCTCGTGTAGAGGGACATGCAAGTATGGCAATTCATCTGGAAACAAAATACGTGATTCAAAATGTTTTTGGGCATGTGGCTTAGTCACTACTTCTATCTAAACTATGTTATGAATCATGCACTTTGCCTGACTGAAAATATTAATATTTATTGGATTTGAAAAAAAAAACAACCGGCCAAGTGCGAGTAAAAATTTGTGTTGACGTGTTTATCGCTATTTGCCGCCAGAATGCCACGAAAACGCATCATTCAATTAAAAAAAAGTGCAAAAACTACAAAATATTGATTTTCAGATTTATTTCTATACTTGAGTTGTAAGACCTCGCTTGTTGTTAAATTTCATGATTATAGGTTAACGGAAATGACTATATAGGTTTTAATTTACTTGCGAGGTTCAAAATAAGACCATATTTTTTTATTGGGCTGATTTAGAAGCTTCATTTTTTTACAGCTCCAAGAGACCGTAGACCTGCGTACTCGATATACATTTCAACTGAATACCTTTTTATGTTCCTGAGAAAAAGCGTCTTGACAGACAGGCAATGAAATAATCCTACTCTTTTTTCCTACTGATGTACAGATCGCGTCAAACTTTATGGCGGATCTGAATGCAACGCTTTAAGCGTGCTTGCGCATGTACAGTAATATATCCCTCGTTCGACTGCGTCCCGCTACACCTAACACTGGTTACTGCGACGCGACTTGTGCCTACTTTCGGATCCACCATAAAGTTTAATAGTAACTGCACAGAACTTTAAAAAACAGTTGGGATTGAAAAAAAAATACCTTTAGTTATCATTGCTTCTGCTAGTCATTGAGGAATCAAAATTAGACAAAAGTGTAGATTACAGTGCTGAATACTAGTCTGGTCATACTAGTGTTGGCCAAAATTAAAATATAAATCAACCATGCTTAACAATTGTTCACAAATAATAATTGATGTTGTTGTATCATATATATAAAAAAACAGATACAAGTGCATAGACCTCATAGTTGGCTCTAAGAAGACTATGGCAGGTGATACACCTTATACTTCTGTACGTTTTAATTCATTTCACTTAATTTATTTACAGAGAGCTGTACTCTTAAATTCTATAAATAGATAAAGAAATTAAAACACTTAACATGCAAAATATAAGACATACCTGCAGATTTATCAAGAAAATACGCCAACAGACATCTCATGACGGCTTGATGGGACACAACCAACACATTTCCTTGTCTTTCCAACTCCATGATGACGGGTTCCAACCTCGCCACCAGATCTTCATAGCTTTCACCACGAGGGTACCGGTACGCGAATTTGTTGGCGTCGCGCGCATTGAAGTCGGCTGGAAATTTATCTTGTATCTCTGCATACGTCATTTCCTCGCAGATGCCCTGTACAACATTATCATTAATCAGTTTATTAAATAAGCATAATTTGCAAAAGGTCGAAAAGTATAAACTATATTTGTCTAACAGAAAAAGTTGTAACATTGTAATCACCTGTAATGTAATTTTGGGTTGTGCACTATTTTATTATATACTAGCAACCTGTCCCAGCTTGGTTAGAGCTCGCACAGATTCAGAGCACATGTGTCTACATTTTTTTCTCTTGTAGTGTTGTATCAGCTTGTTGCGTCGAGCATTAGAAGAATTTTTAATGTATTTTATTTCCAATTTTGATACATAAAAACAAACTAAAATATTTCTTTGTATAAAATACTGATAACTTTCGCCTAATTACATCACGTGTGTCGCGTTGGCGGTGTATGGCCGCTTAAATTTATTTTGTCGCGTGATAGTTTTAATTTTGGAACTCCTAAGATATTAATTTAAATTGTAGGGTGTAATGGGAAATTTTAATGTGCATGGAATGCTTAAGGTAACTAACAAATTTAATTTGATAAACATTAATATTGTATCCATGTAAATAGCTTTCCAATCACTATGGCATATATGATCATTTTTTCAAACATTAAAATAGGTATAGTAAGTTATTCTTAAAAGATAGACATGCCATCTCGGACTTTTCTTTAGACCTATAAAAGAGGAACTATTCCTCAATACATTGTTTTTTTATATTAGGTAGCGTTTTCGATGAAAGCTCCCATTCGGCTTGATTTTTCCAATATCTTCAACAATCGTCATATTTCTACCAATTTACACAAATCATTAAGTAATTATACCTACACATAAACCTTTCTTTTTGAATCACTCTATCCATCGGTGACAAGTGTATGAAAACCCGTTTGTTAGTTTTTGAGTTTATCGCGTTCAAATAGACAAGCGAAGCGGGGGGACTTTGTTTTATAACATGTAGTGATATAAATTATTTTTTTATATTTGAAGCAGGTCAAGATTTACTAAACTTATTTTTATAATATACTAGCGACCCGTCCCGGCTTCGCACGGGTAGCAGAGCATATAAGCCGTAGTATTTTTTCTGTCGTAGTGTCGTAGAACATGTGGATTGGATTTCATTACATTTAAATGTAACATAAATTCATGCTACGTGGAGTATTTTAAATGTATTTTATTTTCGATTCCGAAAATATTTGAAACATTAAAGAATAAATACATAAAAACAAACTACAATATCTCTATGTATACCACATTGATAGCTTCTGCTTAATTTTACATCACGCGAGTCGCGTCGGTAAAGGCCCCGGCCGCCGCGGCGCCGCCCGGCCCAGCCGCTTGTCGCGCTATAGTTTTTATTTGTCGATAACTCCGAAGATATTAATTTAATTGTATGGTGTAAAGGGTAATTATAATGTGCATGAAATTCTGAAGGTAAATAACGTATTTAATTTGATAAAGATTAATACTGTATTCGTATAAATTGCTTTCAAATTACCTCATCATATGACACCATTTTTTTAAACTTAAAAATAGGTAAGTAAGCTATCCGTAAAAGATAGACATATGCCACCGCGGACTTTTCTTTAGTCCTATAAAAGAGACACTCCATACATTATTTTGTTCTATCTCAAAAGGATTAGGCAGCGTTTTCGATGAAAGCTCCCAGCCGGCTTGATTTTTTTCCCGACTTCTTCGACAATAATCGTCATATTTCAACTAATATGCACAAAACATTAATAAATTGGACACGTAAACCTTCCTCTTGAATCTCTCTGTCCATTGGTGTCAATAATATGCCAATCCGTTTGGTAGTTTTTGTTAATTGCGTTCAGACAGATAGACGCGGCGGAGAACTTCCTTTTATAAAATAAAGTCCTCCGCCGCATCTGACAGTTAAAAATGACAGTTAAAATCATCACTACATTTTATAAAATATAGTGATGATTTTAACTGTCATTGAGAAAGGCCCAGAGTAAATTCTATGTTTAGGGTTTAGGTTTTGAGATCGATAACATTGTTGGGATAGCTGCGTGTTTATTTGAAGTATGGTTTGTAGGTTTGTAGCTAATCATTAAATTCATGTTGACTATTATTCTAAGGCAGGGAGTGTTATTAGCATCTTCACTCTTATTTCAAAACACTATAGGTACCGCCGTAACGAAGTCGGGCATGTGCACCGAATAGTAAGCACAGGTTGTGTTTTTATATCTATACAACACGTGGTGGTCATGTTATTCTTCTTCTTCTTCTTAGTTATGGCGTTCTCTGCATTTAAAGCAATTTCGCTAGAGTCGAGTATTCTGTTCGTATTTTTAATAAAAAATAAGAATAGGCAGCGTAGGCAGGTTATTATGGAGCTTTTTCAAAATATCGCCAGGAACCACGACGTTCCACGTGCGCCGTTTTAAAAAAAACTCCGATATGCTATTAAATTGTAGCTTATATGAAACATTTGTATTTTTAACAAAGCGCCATCTATTGAATATTTACTCAAACCAGTCAACAGATATCGCCATCTGTAAGAATAGTTTGGAGCTAACAGATAAATGTGACTGTCAAATAATAGACAAATAATTTGCAATGAAAATACAAATAATTTGCAATAAATTAATATTGCGACTATAAATTGAGATGTAAGCTATCCTATCTTTTAAGTTGGATCAAATTGCACATGGTGTGCAAATCAGGTTTCAAATCAGTTCAGTAGTTTCGGAGTCCCTGGCGGACAAACATGTGACACGTAATTTTTATATATAAAGATTTTTGGTATATAACAAAGGAAATATTATTAAAATTATAAGAGAAAGTTCTAAATGCATAGCTTTGAATAATAAAATTAAATACATGTAAAAATAATCTTTTGCATGGCTCTAGTTAAATGTATATAACCCACATTAAAAGTAAAACTATAAAATAATTCGTTTTTACCGCATCAATTTCATTCAACGCTTTCCACCGCTCCTGGGGCGCTTTGACATCTTTGACGGTCTGAATGGCGCGTTTCATCCAAGACGTCCACACCCTGAGGCCGGGTATGCTCTGGGTCTCTATGTAGTTGGCTAGTGCCGTGGCGCACTCACGCCCTCGTGGGGACAACTCGCTATCGCCACCGATACGACCCTCAAGGTTGTGCAAGCTCTCACCATGCTGTAGAGGTGGAATACATTCTATTAGAAATACTTATTCAAAACACTATTCACTACTTGAAGATAAAGAAGTATATTGGACGTTGTGAAAGTAGAATAGATTGAATAGTGATATGATAAGAAAATTGTGGTTCGAAAAATGTGACTGGAGCAGAAAAAAAAATATTGAAGAGGTTCAGTCAAATTTAAAACATGTCTAAAAGTTAAATAATGAAAGAAACCTATGGAGAGGATGTGTGTGATGATTAAATGAGGGATACCCTAGGAAAATATATATCGACCTAATTATTCACATCTTTGCACCAACGGCTGAATTGTAGCAACTATCACTGCTGGATGTTTACATGTGTGCGAACTGTGCGATTTATATGGTTAAACCAAAATTATCACATTTAAATTGTCAAAAATATAAATGATTTCTTTTTTTTAAACATGTTTATGTAGGTATTACCTATTACTAAGGTTCGGCTGTTCGTTCGTCCGTCCGTCTGTCCCAGGGCTGTATCGTCTGAACCGTAATAAGTAGACACTTGAAATATTCACAGAGTTTGTATTACTATTGGCGGCGTAATAAATACACATACTAAACAAAAAAAAAACGACTAGATAAAGTTAAAATTTAAGTGGATCCCCAAACAAAAAATCTGTTTTTTCCTACATTTTTGGTGATTGGTGGTTGTGAGATCATTGCTTACACTTGAAATTTTCATCAAGTATGTACTACTAAAACCGCTATAACAAAAAAAACACAAATAAAGTTAAAAATTGAAGTAGGTAGCCATTTCATACAGGGTAGATGTAGTATTGACATGTTGTGTATGACTTAGTTAATTTTAACAATTTGATGTTGCTTTGTGATTTGTAGTTTGTTTTATTTTGACTGTTATATTATGTTACTAACATTTAGGTTGTAACGTAGGTGTTTTACTAACAAATGAGTCTTTGTTACGTGATATGAAATGATAAATAAATAAATAAAAGTAACATGTTTTTTATTTGGATGGTGGTATGGAACCCTTCCTGTGTGAGTCCGACTCGCACTTGGCCGCTTTTTAGGGTTCCGTAGCCAAATGGCAAAAAAGAAATCCTTAGAGTTTCGCCATGTCCGTTTGTCCCTCTGCCTGTCTTTCTATGGTTTTTCTAAGAAAGTATTGGCAATATATAGATGAAATTTGGAAAGTAGGTGTAATCTATGAACCGTTACACAACGATGTAGTGAAATTAAGAAAATCTTTTTTGGGATAGGTCGCCATACATGTAACTGAAGTACGAAAAAAAATTGATCGTATATCAACGCGAGAGTTACCAAACGATAGTTCTTAAAAAATTATATCAAGGTTTCAAACATTTTTTTTTTATTTAAGTCAACAGTTGTTGAGATATGTACTCCTAAAGTAGCAATTTTTGTTAGAGTCATGTCCCCCCCCCTCTACCAGCTAAACCGTTGTTTTTGGATATGTGGAAAAAATTTATGACAGGAGTATAGTATATAACATAGTTAAAAGGAAAACTATCACAGCTAACTAGACTGTATTATTTAACAAGTAATAGATTAACTTATAAAATGTACTTTATAAGTAAAAATTTTGTAAAAATTCCATAGAAAATGACAGATAGCGTTTAGCCAATAAGCGAAAACTAGATGCATTTTATCTTTGTGATGTTCTTGTAAAAGATAATTTAAAAAAAAATATAATGAAAACTACATTGTATTACTACGTACTATAAATTTACGCTTTCCTTTGCAGAGCTTATTCTCTTCACAATCAATACTAAAAGTCAAAGGTTCACTGTAATAAAATAAGTAATAAAAATTGTCTCTAGCTATCAGTGCACTCAAGTTATTACTCTTCGGATTAACCAGAGAAGATCGAGCGCCTTCTAAATAATTAACGAAATAAAAATGAAATATATATATACAATAATTCTTAAATTACATAATAATTAACGATTATTGGTTAAGTTCGATTAACGTCGCGCTCGTTTTTTTTTAAATATTGTATGGTGGTACGGACCCTTTCGTGTGCGAGTCCGATTCGCACTTGGCCAGTCTTTTAAATATTTGTGTGCCTGTCATTCATAATAAAATATATGTTGACATCATATGCATGAGATTATTTATATGATAATTAAACTAACCATCAGTAGATATTTATTCGCGTAGTTATTAAATAAATTTTCAATACCTCTGCTATTTATACGGTGTTTATGATATCGAAACTTGTACCGTAATGTTGTATTTTATAGTACTAGGTCTTTTTATTTTACACCAATCACAAACGCGCATGTTTGTAAAGCATGCGTAAACCGCGAAAAGCAACGCGCTCGAGCCCTTAGCTCCCGCCCTTATTACATTTGAAGTGCCTACCTAATGTTAATCGCAAATGTATTGAAAAATGTCTTGTGATGCTCGTACTCAGTAAGCTGGCTATTATAGTCATCAGTTTAACATAAGCACTCGGCTTCGCCAGGTACCTATAAACCCCTCGACTATAACTTGCAGCTTACCGAACTTCCATCATAATGTACTAATAATGACTGAGCTACTTTCTTTTTTTATATATACATATTATCTCTTTTTTTATTGCCATACTTTTTTTAAACACCATACAGCCGCCATTTATATTTAATAGTAATAATATTACTTAGGACATTCCACACAGCGCCATCTAGTCCCAAACTAAGCGAAGCAACTGATATACATACTTAAATATTCTTTATGATATATAAACATGTCATACATGTAATAAAAAGTACAAATAAGGTAGTAGGATAACTCATTGTAATCTTTTCCTGATAAATAAACATTTTTAAATTTTTTGTTTTTTGTAAACATATTTTACATCCACACACAGAAAAAATTGACAAATATTTGTCCCGGACGGGAATCAAACCCGCGACCCTTAGCTCCACAGTTAGGGGCTCTAACCACTCAACCAATCGATCAGTCAATAGGTTTCTTTAACTGTATGGACAATAGCTCACACAATAACTCACCCGGGTCAAATAAATAGTCCTGGGCACTATATGAATGTTCATCAGGTAATATACTATTCTTGACTGTATGTGTCCTTCGTGTTTATGAACCACAACTTTTTCTCCAGTGTTATATATCTTCATAAAGGAGTACTCGGATTCTAGGTTTTCATCTAGGGGTTGGTATTTTTCCTTGTAATGTTCAATGCGCTGTAGGAAATCGTTGAGAACGTTGTCTGTATTTGTTATATTCTGGTAGTCAGGACTGCTCACTTTTACTTCCTGGAAGGAAATTTCAGTTTCTGAATTAAATTTGCTCTCGTGCATGATTTAAATTTTATGGGTTTCTTCTCATCGAACTTAGAATGTGCTACATTAACGAAGAGGCGCACGCTTGCTAAACTCAATGACCCAAAGTTATGTGCTTTAAATTTTTACTATTGATATCAGCTTTTTATTCAGTAGTATGTAACTAGTTGTGACGGGTAAGGTACAACACAACATCTAGGTAAGGGTGACGGGCGCCCTTCCCATGGTTTAAATGTGATAACTTTGGTTCTCGAACTAAACAGTCGGCAATAATCCCCTATTGAACTAATTCAGAGCTTGCTGGTTTCTTCTCACAGACAAGTCAACCTTTAGACCACGCTTTAATAAAAGTCAGTACGAAAACGAAATCGCCAAAAAGTGGCGGGTTGCGGGGAGAGGTCGGCTAGTTTTCATTGGCTCGTTCAAAATTAACAATTTAATGGCTTCCGACGTGCTTCCAACTGACGGCTCACTAGTGACGTAGTTATGTAGTGTCACTACATAGCCTTGGCGAATGCTACTCCCTGTTAAAGCGTGGTCTAAAGGTTGACTTGTCTGTGATTCTTCTACACAAATGTATGTATACATGGTACCCTTCAACCCTAAAGATATTTTAGAATCGTTGTGCACCAATAACTTTTTATACATGGCATTTTTATGTGCTACTATTTTAGAGAAAGACTGTCATGGGTATATTAAATATTTGGCAGCATTTGTTTGTGCGTAGTGCTAAACTTTGTTATATACAGATATTTAACAGTCTCATTTCTTTCTTAAAATAGATTTCATCATACTCCATTACATATACCAGAACAAAAGGGAAACATCTTCAACATGCAACATAACAAGCAGTTGCATAATTGTTTAGGTTAACCATGATTTAAATTATTGTGCCAGATGCCACCGTGCTGGCTTTGGCCTATGAATAGTTGTTAATTCATTGGAAAATAATTTAGATTTTTTGTATTATATATTATTATTTTGTTTCTTATCCTCTTCTTATTTTATTTCTATATGTAGTTTACCATATTAATGACTGTTAATGAGACTAATAGTTTAATGAGGTAATGAGAGTAATATTTACCATGATATTTTGCTCTATGATAGTGGGATCATCACAAATGGACTCAACAAAGAATAACTTAAAGCCCATCTTGTGGACTACAATATCTCTGATGAGTTTTCGTCTCTCCATCGTAGAGTTCGTAGCGTCAAATACCTGTGAAGCAAACAATACATAGTAGGAGTTATAAAGATTATTTCTTCTCTGTCTCTGTCATAACTCTTTCAAAATTTTTGTTTAGTGCTTTTATATTTATATTTGATAATTTTTTTGTAATATATTACAAAAGTGCATCAAGAGACCCATACAAAGAAAACATCGCGGCCTGAGCTTTGCGTTTGTGTGAGCGGCAACTAATGTAGCGGCGGCGCGATGCGGGCATACAAAGGAAAAGGGTCGCACCATGGTCAACCTGATGTTGGACAAAAACATATGACGGCGGCCGATTCAACAATCTGTGTGTGCTCATCCAAACGCAAAGCGCAGACCTCGCCTTTTCATCTGTATCTTAGCTTAAGTGATTCTGAAGTCACAAAAGGTGCAAATACATGAGAATTGAATCACTAACAACTTATTAAAAACTTTTAACACATTAGTGGATTTAGCTCTGTAACAGTATTAGGATCGATTCAAAAAGATCAATTCGGTTAGATACAGAATACAGTATTGTTAGAGCTGTAATGATGTGATACGGTACAACGCTATTGACACGTCACATCATTACGATTGCACCAGAGTAAAAACAAAAACATAATTGGAAGAAACATAATTCTCAACTATTGTGTACTGCGCATTGTATTCCTTGTAAAATAAACGATAATATTTATCTAAATCTAGTCTAACAGCACCTGCGTTGCATTACTTTGTTTGTTAATAATCTGTCATTAATGATTTTAGTTAGGGAGTTTGTATTCAAAACTGGTCATTACATTCTTAAAAACTCAATTTTTAGCAGGTGTTAGTACTTTTAGAGCTCATGCACATACTCGCAGGCAATCAACTGGATACAGATGCGCTAAGGTACTTTTTTAAGGGTCGCGGGTTCGATTTCCACCCGTGACAAATATTTGTGTACATGAACATGTCTATTTGTTCCTTGTTTGAGTGTAAAAACAGTATCTATACATGTATATATTATAAACAATATTTAAGTAAATATACCAGTTGACTAGTACCCCATAATACAAGCATAATAGTTATTTACTACTTATTAGATGGTGCTGTGTAGGATATCTCAGATATTATTATTATAATGAAATTGATCATGGGCTCTCGGACAAATTGTGGCTAACAATTTATAATTGCTATGACAATTTAACTACATGTGGACAAAATATACATCTCATAACGAAGTACTTGGTTGCTTACTGACTATTTATAATTGCTATGACAATTTAACTACATGTGGACAAACTTTACATCTCATAACAAAGTACTTGGTTGCTTAGTGACTATTTATAATTGCTATGACAATTTAACTACATGTGGACAAACTTTACATCTCATAACGAAGTACTTGATTGCTTACTGACTCATTAACTTATGCAACTGTTTTGTTTAGTAGAACAATATTACTGACATATCTGATCTATAGGTTAGAGTTCAGGGCCTAAATGATTTAGTTATCTAAGTTGAAAGTCTATATATACTAGATCTTTAGTAATATTTATTATTTGTAGGTTAATTAACACCTATAATAATAATAAAAATAGTGGATGGAATATAGGATCAAACCTTTAAATTTTTTACTAAGGATAGCCACTAATCACATATCTTCTTTGAATTATTATTAGCATATCTAGTTCGAGCACCAGTAAAAACAAGTGCTGCTAGAGGGGAATGGGGGTCAAAGATGGCCGCCGCCCATCTATCTTTAAAAATATTTATCTGTTTCTCTATGGCTACTATAGCAGGTTGGGTATCCATTTTGTATAAGTTTAAGACGTAGGATCTATTTCGTAATAATTTTCTGAATAAACCATAAAAAGGTAAAAATATACTTTGGTTTCTTTTGTTAGAAAGCTGAGAGCTTTTATATTAGTGAACATACAAAACAAAAAAATACTACCTTAAAGCGTATTTTATTCAGATTATTTAAATATTAATTACAAAAAGATGGATGAAAAAATCTTTAACAATGGCGTGACAGCGGCGGCGACTCGCTAAGCAAATCTGGAAGCAAAGCAAAACTAAGCAAAGCTTGTATTAGGGGTAGCAGACCACTGATATACATACTTAAATATTCTTTATATTATATGTACATATTTTGTGTGCCCCAAGGCACAGAGCAAATAGACAAATATTTCTGTGTGGGAATCGAACCCGCGATCTTTGGTTTGGTAAGTGTGTTAACTCATTTTTTTTGTCATTTGACTACACAATCGTAAAACTACTTTTTAAAAATATTAATTATTACTATTATTATTAATTATTAAAATTTTGTTAGCCCTTGAACATTTATGTGTTAAGGAAACAATATTTGTAAAGGACAATTCAAAGAAGCGGCGTTTTCGAAAATCATACATTACATAATTAGTGACAGCGCCATCTGTTGTAAAGATTATGAACTAGTTATTGTTTCGGTAGGGATACCGCTATCTATGGTAAAGTATATCAAGTAATACAATTTCAGATTATTTCATTGTGTCTATTGGATAATATTTGATCTTTTTTGATCTACTACAATGTAATTTCAAAGCTATTTTCAAGTATTTACCAAATGCTGTTTAATAAAAAATAATGAAATCGAAATAAAAGGTGTTTTTGCATGACTAACTTTTTTATATTTATTTTTTTAAGATGCAGAATTTTTATTTTTAGACCAATAATCATTAGTTAATTTGAATTCACAAGTGAATTTGTAATAAATAAATAGTGTGGTTCAATACTAGACTTTGTTCTTTTGACTAAGTACAAAAATATAATAAAGAATAAATAGGGAAGAAGTAGACATTAATTAGTATTAAATTTGGAATTCAAGGAAAAGTTGCTTTCTTTATGAAAGTTGATATTTAATTGTTAAATATTATATGATGAACTGTGATGGAATGTATTTGATTGTTATTATAATTAGAAAGTATTATAGTCCATAGGTCACAATATAAGTTATGAGATGCTGGAATCAAATCGAATTTAATAATGGAACATATCTACATCTTGTGTTTTATAATATATATTGTAAATGTATTCAAACAATAAATAACTTGAAGGCAACGATTTAAAAAAAAAAACAATTTTTTTGGTATTTATTCCATCATCACTACTCGCCTTTTCGTCTGCTACGATGGAGCTCAAAAGAGAACATTTGCGTGCTGTGATCTATTAAGAATCTAGGTTTATTTAAAATGTTGAAATTTTGTATGTTCAAAATCAACATTAGGTGAAACTGCTCCTTCTCTGGCAATAAGTTTTAGATAGTTTAACAAATTTAAAAGGGGCAGAATTAGCATTGAAGATGACGACAAAATTAAACGCTCGCCAACGGCTGTCACTGCAGAAAATCCATTAACTGCTGAGATGCTCGTATGAGAAGATCCACAAATAAGGACATAGAAAAAATCTCAGACATTAGTTTGGTTAGTGTTTGTACCATCTTACATGAACATCACGGCGTGAGGAATTTTTCATGGCGTTGGATAAAACGTGTGCTCTCAGAAAAGTAAATAGAAGTCCGTGTGGATTGGTGCCGAGAAATGACTACATTTCGAAAATGGGATATCAAGGCGTGTGTTTCTGAGATAATTATTGGCGACGAAAGACTGGGTGTTTTCGGATGGCCAGTTGCCAACAAAATTGTGAAGGCCTCGGATTATTGGCATAAAGATGGTGGCCAGTTTTTTATAACGGATCGGACCTCTTGCAACATACATCAATGCTAGAATATTGTAGATCAATTAACTCAGAATGGTATACGACAGTTGGATAGACAAACATTTTAAAAGATGAGCACAAGAAACAGAACAGAAAACCAAAGACCAGACTCAGAGGAATCATGCTGCACTATGACAATGCATCTTCAGATACTTCCCTCAAAAGAAAAGCGTTTAATCAAGAATTTGGTATTGAAACCCTGCCTCATGCAACTTAGCTCCCTATGATTCCCAATTGCCAAGATTAAAGTTTTTTTCAAATGCCGTAGAAACGGTGGCTACCCACCAGTCATTTGTGACCTGTCAGAGGAAGACCGGAATGTTTCCAAAGCTGGTTCAGGCAGATGGAAATTTAATTAGAGAATAATGGAGAATACATTGAAGAAAATATAATATAAACGACAAAAATATATTGTTTGCTTTTTGTGTATCAAAACTTATTTAGTGACCCAAATATCTGCACGATGTAGATATTATATGGTCTTTTGGATTGCCAGCTGTTGAAAATATCAGAATCATTATTTGACCATCCGAATTCGATCTGATTTGAATATGACATAACCATTCGTCAGTGTTTTGTTTGTTTTGAACAAGTGTAGTGGTTAGCTTGCAACACTCACGGCTACTTCACCTCCACCCACGAGCCAGTCGCAGACATCCTTGAGTGCAGAGAGTGCACACTGCTGTCTTATGGCCATCGCTTCAGCGTTGTCAGCACGGAAGAATTCATGGCTGGTGTAAGCACATGTAGCATGCCGCCTGTACTCCCCCAAGTTGAACACTGCAAATAGTGTAGTTATCTTAATTGTTTATCATAATGGCAGCTGGGAATGCAGGTTTTAAAAGGAACCTTTCTACTAAACATCTGAAGAGAATGTAAAATAAGAAGAGTACAGTATGTAATATCTTATATACATTGTAGTGTTAAATACATATATTTTGTTTAACATGGTCAGGCTGATTTGTATTTAAGAAAATATACATATATATATTTTCTATATAAATATATATATATATGACATTGCAGTTTTCCAATTAAAATAATATTTTTCCATATATATTTCCCATCTTCATCTATCTGTCTATAGGTATGTCACAGTCATATTTTTCATATACTTTTTTAAACTTCTCATTAAAAGAGATGAAACATAAAAAAATGCACAGAATATATTTATAAAATAAATATAAAACTGATAACTACTAATTTTAATTAAATAGCTCATAATTTTCTGCTGAGAGATATTACTGCTTTTCGAGTTACATTTAATTTGAACATTGAAAAGTGACTAACTTAACTATGAGTTCTACACAAAAATTAGGCTGAATTAAGTAGTGCTTTCAAACTGTATTATTTTTAGGTGCCAAACAGACAAACATTTTTTTAAAACCCTTTAATACAGTTGTTCCTTACGAAAATAAATATTCATTGGTCGAAAAATAAAAATCAATGTGAAAACATTTTTAGAGAGCAGTTAATAGATCTGATTCTGACACATGAAGACATACTTCTTTTACTATTAATGGTACCTATCTAATTTTCAGTTATGTTTTAAACTCATGATCAGTTAATTGAGTGCGTGCAGTGACTAAAAATTACTACAAAATGTTATTATAATAGGTATAATAATATATAATATTTTTGGGACATCCCACACAGTGCCATTTAGTCCCATAGTAAGCAAGTATTATGCTTGTATTATGGGATATTAGAAAACTGATAAACATACTTAAATATTCCTTTATTATAATACATAGTACATTTATACTTTTTACACCCAGATATAGAACAAATAGACATGTTCATGCACACAAATATTTATCCCGGGTAGGAATCGAACCCGTGACCCTCGGCTCCGCAGTTAGGGTCTCTAATCACTTGGCCAACCAGTCAGTCATTGAATAAAATGTTAGTACAAATAAAAAAATTAACATTCAAATAAGGTTTACAGTTCTGTTAGTATTGAACATTTTCAAAACTCTACCCTCAACATGTCATATCTTCAAGAACCGAACATGTACTTATTTTTGTCTATTAATAATAAAATCATATAAATTTGTTTATACTATTTTTCAGAATTCCAGGAATTTTCTTGTCATATCAAATTTCAAGATTTCCAGGTGAGTGGCAATTCTGTTAGATTTTGTGACTCCATGCACCTGATTTCAATTGAGATCATTTATAGGTTCAGGTTTAAAAAAAATATTTCTCAAAGAATCCATTTTACAAATCATTTTTCTTTAATTTATTCCAACATTAGCAGAAGCAGGAATAGAAGCAAGGGTAGATGAATGTGATGGCATATCCACTAGGTAAGAATGCAGTGAAAATATGTATAGGTACCGAACTAAATTTTTAAACTACAAAACGGAGGGAAGAACAGTTTTACACAAAATATATACTTTTTACTTATGTTATGAAATATAATCCTACCTCTCGTATTGATGCCTATCCAATTTAGATAACGTGATAGTTTCTTAGAAATATAAGTTTTTCCTCTTGCAGGGAGACCAACCATTGCTATGACATGAGGAATGTTCACGTAATTTGCTCTTTCTCCTGGAATGAAAAAAACATAAATAAACAATCATAATTAAGTCTTGAATACTATTTACACAATTCCTAAAAAGAATTGTATTAAAGCAATAGCATATTTAGTTGGCATCGACTGCTTTAAATAAGTATACACTACCTAATTGATCGTATAAATGTGCAATCTATTGACAAAAATGGTTATTCCTCATACAGGGACCCATGAAATACACATGAGCATTTAAATAAATTAACATTTTATAAAATTATCAGGGTATTTATCCAGCAAGAGGCACATGAAATAGCATTAGTTAGGGTCTAATCAAGTGAATAGAATTTCTAATTTTTAAATTATTGCACATCCAGTTCTTTTAATAAACATTGAGAAAAGGGGCATCATAATTATATTCTCCAAGTCTTTATCAGTTGACAATGGGATGTTCAACAGTTATCAGTTAAAAGAGGTCATAATCATTGTTAAAATTTTTGGAATCATATAATATGCAAGTTTTTAACAGAGAATACCACAATGAAATTGTGTCGTCTTGTACATTTTTAAGGCTTATCTTACCGTCTCCAAAGAACTGCTTGTTTAAATATTTCCATCCTTCTGCTCGATTGCTATCAATGTCCATTCCAAGGGAGGCTAATCTTTGGTTGTGTGTAATATTGTGCTTAATTTAATAGTCGCGATATACTTATTGTAACTTTGCTTCCAACTTGAGATAGATTAAAACACGACTACGACCTTTAGCAAAAAATATATATTGAACGAAAATTGCCGAAAATTAGATAGATGACGAAAATTGACGTAAACGAGAGATTAGATCACATGACATTTAATGTCAAATGTCAACATTGACAGTTTATTGTATCATAAAAAAAGTTATTATAACCTAAACAATTTGCGATGATTTATACTTCAAGCTTATCGTTCAAAGTCAATACCCTATATGAATAAATTACATAACTTTTGTTATTTTTTAATTATTGGCAATAGCAGTTTAATAAAAAAGCTAAAATAAAAAAATAATAACAATTCATTTTTAGCGATTACGGGTTATGATAACAGAACTATTGATTGTTCGATTTTGCGAGAATATGCTCTAGGTGTTTCCATTATGTTTAGCACAATTGTTTTGCATAGAGATGCACAATTTTAAACCCCGACGCAAAAAGAAGGGTGTTATAAATTTTAAGTTTGACGTGTGTGTAAGTATCTGTTGTATCTATCTGTTGTGGCATCGTTTTTTTTGTTTTACCCTTGCGATGGGAAGGCGGATTAAACTCTACAGCTACTACGCGCCCGGGGTATGTGGGAGTTGCACCCACTAAACAACCGCCTGAAGCAGAATAAGGAAGCGTGTCGTTAGCCCGAAAGCTCTAACGACTTCATCGGAGTGGCCAGGCGGCACACTAGGGTGTTGCCGGCGCGAAGTTGTCGGGTAACCCCTAAAGGTTACTCGAGCCGAAATAATTCCGTTGGCGTGGGCCTCCGCTTAAGGTTTACGTTATTAATATAACGTGAAAAGTGTTTTACTGTTCACTCATTTGAGATGAGGTCAGTAGAGGGTGGGGGTGGGGGGCGCGGGAGCGCCCCCACTTCAGGTTCGACTTGAGTGTGGCATCGTAGCTCCCAAACGGATAAACCAATTTCGATTTTGTTCTTTTGTTTTGAAAGGTGAATTAGTCGGGAGTGTTCTTATTCAGTATTTACAAATAGGTTTTTAATAATGAACTCAAATTATATATATATGCAATGTATGTACCTTTATTACAAGATAAAATTATTATCTGGACATCAGCAGCATTAACCCACAGAAGAATGCCATTAGACACTATATTGTGGAAGTACCTATCTAATGTAAACCATGCGAGCCGTCTTTACATTTCTTTAGGTAGATAGGTAGGTACGGTCTGATTTCCATTCTGCATAAAATGTAACCTAGGTCATGCTTAAATTTTTTCAATACATTTGCTATTAATACGGTCCTTATGACATCGAAACTTGGATGGTAATGTTGTATTTTACGGCGTTTATAGACACTCAGCTTCGCCTCGTGCTCGTACCTATAAAAACCTCTACTATGATGTCCAGCTTACCGTACTTGCATCATAATATACTATTGTCGAATGAAAAGCAATAAGATCAACATTATAGCATTAAAGGATTTAACAGCAAGTCTAATACTGGAGAGCGCCGAAGTGTTGCAGCACAGCTACTGGGTATGAGTTCGAAGTGTTCGACACTCGCTAGCGACAGCTAACAAGATTTGTGAGTCGTTAGCGTGATGGATCTGAATACAACCCTATAAGGATGTTTGCGCAGGTACAGTCATATACCCCTCACTCCACTGCGTCCCGCTACACCTAAAACTGATTACTGAGACGCGACTGTCCCATTGTTCCTATGTTCAGATCCGACATAAAGTTTAATTGGAACTGTAGCCGTAGGATATTTCCATGGAACTAATCCTTATTAGTTCCATGCATGAAGGTTCCATAGAAATTTCATACAGATCAAACTAAACTTGATGGGTGTTTCCAGAGTAGTGGTAACACCTAGTTTCCACCAAGTAGGTACCTATGTATTAAGTCCAACTGTATGATACAGTGATACAGCAGTGATACAGTATGAATGATACAGTATAATACAATGTATTAATACTTGGTGGAAACGAGGTATACAGTTCAAGTTGCCTATTCGGTCATCTCAACTATCTCCATGCAAAAATTACATTGCTTTGTTGATGAGCAATGTATTTTATAAGTTTAAAAAATGTGGTGAATTTGCAAAGCCATTATTTATCAGAAAAATAATAAGTTGATATGTCAATATGTATCAACTTACTAGTTCCATGTATCAAAATCACATCAAAGAAATTATGTAGAATTTTTAGGGTTCCATAGCCAAATGGCAAAAAAAAGAACCCTTATAGTTTCGCCATGTCCATCCATCCGTCTGTCTGTCTGACTGGGGTTTTTCTCGGAAACTATTGGTAATATATAGATAAAATTTGGAAGGTAGGTGTAATTTATGAACCGCTACACAATGACGTAGTGAAATTAAAAGTTGTTGAGAGTTGTTGAGATATGCACTCCTAAAGTCCCAATTTTTGTTAGAGTCATGTGTGTCTCCCACATCCCCCTTCTACCAGCTAAACCGTTGTTTTTGGATACGTGGAAAAAATTTATGACAGGAGTATATATAACGTAGTTAAAAAAAAAACTATCACAGCTAACTAAACTGTATTATTCAACGAGTAATAGATTAACTTATAAAATGTACTTTTATAAGTAAAAATTTGGTAAAAGTTCCATAGAATGTGACAGAAAGCGTGTTATTTGCATTCCTTTGCAGAGCTTATTCTCTTGACAATCGATACGAAAAGTCAAAAGTTCACTGTAATAAAATAAGTAATAAAAATTGTGTCCAGCTATCAGTGCTCTCATGTCATTACTTTTCGGATTATTGTTTATTAAAACTTATTTGCTACTTATACATAGTTCATTTCAATTACTACGGCTAGTTCATCACTCGTGTCTTCCATAAACTGGACCTGCAATGTAAAACTTGAAATTCATGACCAAAAATTTATAATTAAATTGCTGGTAATGGATGGACTTTGTGCCGATGTTATCATTGGTCATGATTTGTTATCCAAATACTCCTCTTTAGAAGTATATTTTGGCGGACCACGATCTGAATTCAAGATTTCCATGCTGCAAGAAGCTAAAATAAAAATCGCTATAAGCCTGTTTAAATATCTTTACCCGACTGTGAGCCTATTGCAATTAGGTGAAGAAAATATACAGAAGAAGACACTGAATTCATTAAAAACGAAACGAAAAGATTACTAGATAATAAAATCATTGAAGAAAGCACCTCTCCATGGAGAGCTCAAGTGTTAGTTGTGTCCAATGAGCATCTTAAGAAGCGTATGGTTATAGATTACTTACAAACGATAAACAGATAGATATACATATCTTGATGCTAATTCGTTACCATCGATTGAAGAAATAGTCGCGAAAGTATCAAAATACAAAGTATTCAGTAAAATTGATCTAAAAAGTGCCTATCCTCAAATTCCAAACTAACGAAGAGAAACCAACCATACACCGCATTTGAAGCTGGTGGCAAGCTATATCAATTTAATAGAATACATTTTGGTGTAAAAAACGGCGTCGTTTGCTTCTAACGAGTAATCAATGATGTCATTCACCAAGAAGGTCTGGATGGTGTGTTCGCCCATTTAGATGACATTACTGTATGTGGACTGGATCATTTTGATCATGATTCGAAACTTCGCAAATTTTTAGACCTCGCAAAGAATTACAATCTAACAATTACGAAAAGAGTGAATTTTCCATCACTGATATATGCATTTTAGGGTACCCATAGAATTTGTTCATACAACATCTCACGAACGAATGTTTACTCATCCACGTAGATCTATGAATGGACAATCATTGCCTAGCTGGGTCACTACGCCTGGTCCTGTTTTAAGAAGAAGCGTTCGGGCTAGTAAATACGATCTCTTAGTTGACGAAGTAGATCTTATAGAGGCAAACTCTAGTTATTCGCTCGTTCGTATGCCGGATGGGAAGGCAAAGACAGTTTCAAACACGTTTCAAATAGACATTTGGCACTTTCAGGAGATCTGGGTGAAATCCTCGACGGATCTCGAACAGACTCTGCTGATGAACAGGCAGACGATAATTTAGTTACCTATCCTATAAAGACTGTCAAGACTACACCGACTCCGCCTATAAATGATGAAAGATCTGAAGACGCTGAATTACGTCGATAACAACGTCAGCGCCAAGCTCCCGCATACTTGAAAGATTACCTTACAGAATAATTATAACGGGGAAAATGTGAATTTGCGTGGAATTTGCAAAGCCATTATTTATCAGAAAAATAATACGTTGATATGTCAATATGTGTCAAAATCACATGGAAGAAATTACGTAGAATTTTCGTTTATTAAAACTTATTTACTAATCATACTTAGTTCATTTCAAAAAATATCCAACTTGTCTATAATAGCCAAGCATGTAGAACTTTTAGATCGTTACCTGTCGTTACCATTTCATTCCCTTCGGCGCCGAGACGATGGGTCCCTGGTTCCAAGGATGCCAAATTACTTGTTATCGATTTGGGTGTCGCGTTGTCAGGGGATCCTTTGAGCAAGGAATACCTTGTTCAGAAGATCAGTGTCGCAATCCAGCGCAGAAACGCACCAAGTGGATATCTTTGGTACGCTGGACCTGTCTGCGTCGTCTCTTTAACGCCGGCAATACACGTTGGGACACATCATTGGTAACCAACGTTGGCTTATTAATTGGTGAAGCAAACACCCGTTGGCTCTTATACTAATTCTGTTCCGTCAGAATCAATGTGAAGATGGCCGATACAGAAATTGAACTTGCTCTAAGCGCTTTCTAAAAATGAAATAATGTAAAAAAAAATCTAAAAAAACTTTTAGAAATTCAAAGACTTTTTCATTTGTCCTTGCGTATGACGATAGTACAGATGAGAATAATATTCTAGCGCGACCATACTCGACATACGCACTCAATTATGCACTCAATGCGTATCCCAACCCAACACGACTGAGGGAGGATCGAATCGCCAACGTTGGAGCGCGGATTTATTTGAAAAAACTGACACACGGTGCCAGGGTAAAATTTTCTCATGGTATCATTATTTAGATAGTATTTTTAATTTGTAGGTATTTTTAGTTTTTTAATTAAATTTTAATTCAGAATAACTGTCACTATATTATGTCATTTAAGCGCTTATTGTTATTTCAATTTAATGTTGTAATGCATTTGTTGGTTGTAACTAAATGAATTAAAAAATATCTACTTGGCAAATAACAAGTAGGTACCTATCCTATCTATGTAGGTATATCATGTAATCTGTTTGATGAAATGAAAATATCGTTGGAAATCAATAACCGCCCTCAGTCATCCATTTTACATTTATGCTGTTATGCAATAAGGTGGAATAGAATAAACAGATTGGAAACAAAGCAGAAGTATAACTACTTACTAAGTACATAAAAGCAATTGGGAATTAGCTGCTTCTTTATATTAACTAGGTGGTATTACTGATAAAGCAGACCTACTTATGGAATATAATTTCTAGTTTATCTGTCTTTAATTAAAAGGTTATCTCTAGGAAGCCGCATGAACATCATCACATGACGAATGACGCCTGCGGTAGATGACCGTTACCCGCCCTCTCCACCAGGCACGCCACATTTCTATGCTGTTGACAACGCTGGATTGATATTAAGTAGATACGCAGATATCCCGGAAATCGGAATCGGACTATGTAAACATATCAATTGACTGGTTTCCCCGCCGTCGCCGTTAGTGATCCCTAAATCCCTAAGATCGGCGAATACAGGAATTGTGTGAGACTTGAGCCTACTTGAGTGCTCGTGACTGCGATGTACTTAAAGCCCATTATACATTTATATATTTATACGTCCCTTGTACATTTCGAAATATTAAAGCTAGAGGCGCGCGGATCAGCCCAGACGCAACTAAATTCAAGTTTCAGTTTTACATATTTTTTGAGATAAAATAACTGACAGTAATAAATTTTAATTTACAAGCTCTGAATGTAATTTATTCATTTAAAAAATAGTCTACTAGTGCAAAAAAAATATTATTTTAATTAGTCAATTATTTTCTCTCTATTACGAAATAAATTTAAAAACACGCCATCTACTGAGTACATGTAATACTAAGTGAATTATAAGTAGGTAACCTTATAGCTTATAGCTGACTTTTTATAAATTGATCATAATATGTTTTGTGGTTTTATGCGTTAAGTTTATTTCTTCATATAACTAAATAAAAGATTTGATTGGAACGACAATAAAAAACATACTTTACTGATCTTACAATATTATTTGTTCTAAAACATAACAAGACCAAATTCTGTATGAAAGCCATAGACATAATGAAAGCGCTAATTGCTAGGAAGGTATAATGGTTGACACATAATCAAAATTATGTAAATATTACATTTTGTTTGTTATATCATATTACTCGTATAATATATTTATCAGATGTTTGTGTAATATAATGCATAATTTAAATATAATTATAATGTATAATTTATTATAACATAAAGTCCACCGCCGCGTCTGTCTGTCTGAACGCGTTAAACTCAAAAACTACCGATCGTATTAAGATAAGGTTGAGAGTTGACACCAATGGTCGGAGTGATTCAAGAGCAAGGTTTACGTGTATAATTTATTAATGATTTGTGCAAATTAGTTGAAATAGAATTCTCGCGGCTATGATGAAGTATGTCTCGAAGGTACTTACATACACATAACCCTCATGGATTTCGTTTTGTTTAAAATACAATAATATTAGTTTTCATTTTGACTATAGAGAAACTCGTCAGTACTTGTTAAAATGTATAGTTATTATGCATTGTTATCATGTGTACAATTAAGGACTACAGAGGCTTTCTAGGAGGATATTTTGAAGGATTTCTTAGTACAATATAACATTCTGTACGACATTTCGATCGAACAAACCGAATTAGTACGAAATGTAACACCGACGCATATCCAACTTCCAACTAAGGGCACCCTTAACCACTACTTCCGTTTCTCCGATTCTAACAATTTTAGTCTCAATCGATTCCCTGTCGAATTACCCCGAGCCGTTTTTTTTATTTTTTCCTTATTTAGACCCAATTCTCGAGATATCGGGCTCCCAAAATAAAAATCGGGGAAAATTGCGATTTTTTTCGTTTTTGCCGATAATTATTTTGTTTTCGAACTTTTTCCAAATTGTCTTTTTCCATCTTGTAGAGCTTACTGAGTTGCGTCTTTTGACACCACGTTCATCCCAATATCTCGAAAACTCTTCGTCCAATCTGCCTGTCTCACAAAACTCCCAAATGACGCCCTATACTCCAACGAAATGAAAGTCATTTCCAATGACAAAAACAGGCTTACGTGATAAAAACATTACCGCTTCGTTTGCTTGTATAGTAGAACAATCAAAATAGGCAATAAGGAATTGCAGTCTCATTTCATCCATGCTTTACTTGCATAAATACGACTTCAAAGTATGATAGATAAACAAATAAGTTTAGTAAGTATATAACCTCAACTTCAAAAAATCCAAAACATCACAAGAATTTTATTTCATTTTTGTTGTAATTGAGTGCTGCCGGTCGCCAATCAACGTGCAATCATCCGCTCCTTATGAAATAAAGTCCCGAATAAAGAATGGAATTCCCACAAAAGAATGTACTATAAAAACGAACGGGATTTTTGAAATAATAGTGTACTAGTTTACAAAAAAATAAGTCTATTTATTTCATCATAAACATTTCTACACTTCACGTAAGAATAGTTCAGTAATAGTCCAATAATCTCTAAGTAACTAAAAAAAAATATTTAACTACAAACGTCAATGACCAGCATAGCGCATATTTTCAGTGAAAAGAAGGGAAAAGAACTATGCCATGGCTGTACCATCTCTGAAGTATATAAGATATTGTTACGAACACACAGAGTAACGACCACCATCTAGCGTCAACCAGTAAAACCGCTTTGTAGTACAAAGACTAACACGAAACCCCTACTCAATACTAGATGGCGTTAGAGGAAAGAATGGTCTCGAACGCCGGGCACGTGCGCGGGGCGTTCTAGAGTCGTCCAATCCGGTACGATCTAGAATAATCTGCCGCTTATCCCGGCCCATATAAATAGCCGCAGGAAGGCATGCGAGTTCCAGTTCAGTTTTTGGGCTACTTTCGAGACGACTTCGAAGTGAAAACTAGTGATCAAGAGTGATACCAGTGAAACCTACGACTTGGCTACGAGCTAGGAACATCGTTAGTGCTTAGTGTTTGGACTTAGTGCTTTGTGTTGGACCTAGTGTTAGTGAATAAAGTCTTCAAAAGAGTCAGCAGGTATTTCTCTCCAGATCCTTCGAACCCTAACACGTAACAATATTTATTATTTCTTACTTCGTATCGAAATATTAATACATGATTATTCTTATTACACTTATACATATCAAATCTACCATTTATTATATTAATACTAATACCCTAAAAATTAGGTCCAAGCTAGTATGGGACGTAACCGATGTTCTTTGTATTCTATATTTTTATTGCTTTTCGATTTTTATCCTCGTAGCCATTCTGTTGTATTTATTAATTAAATAAATCAATTAAAATATTTTGTGATTAAAATATATTATACGAGTGGGATAGAAACTGATGTATGTCGACTGTACATAGACAGCGTGGACTCTGCGCGCGGTGCGGGGGACTCGACCTGCGGCCGTACTTTGGTAAATTAAAGCAGCGCCGAGTTAGCGCCGAATACGCGCCATTTCAAAAATCCGTTTTCTCGTCCATAGTCCTAGCGGTCGGATTTTTGAAACGGAATGTATTCGGCGGTACTTCGGTGTCGTGAAAAGTCAGAGTAGGGCCACTGTTTTCGCGGCCGACCCGTCTCCCCGCATTAACTGCCCTCACCCCCCCCCCTTGCCCGTATTTTTGGTGTTTGCGCAAGTATTTGGTGCTAACTTGAGAGCCTTTTACTTTGGTAGCGCGTATAGTAGGTACATAACAAAATTACGACAACAACGATTAGTATTAAAGGTCGTAAGTTCGAACCCAGCATATAATTTTTTTTATACAAGGAGTTACAAAACTACCCGTAAAGCCGAAAGGAGGTTAAATGGGGCCTTATAACGAGTCCATTCACAATATTTAGGTAAGACCCGTAGTAACGTTGTATAACTTACCCCAAAAAAAAAAATTATTATTTTCACTTATGTGCAAACCCTATTTCAGTAAAATTAAAAAGTAAACTACACAGGATATACCCACATTTCTACCTAATTCGCGGAACGACAAAAATTTTAAAAGACCTAACCTAACGAAGCAACCTAAACGAACACTTACTTTTTCATAATAAACGTCAAATTTACAGAAACGGCTCAAAGTGTGCTGCGCCTTGCTCAATACACAACCTCGCTCGTCGAGGTAAGCTTGTGTGGCATTTCGCACCATCGTCGGTGTTATTGATGCGAAAACGTGGCGAAAACCGATCTAACACGCTGTTCCATCTCGGCAACCGTTGGGCAATCGGATAAATACACTCTGTCCTTCACAAAACCCCACAAAAAGTAATCCAAGGGTCCGGAGAACGAGCAGGCCATAGCACCGTATCGTAAAATTCCGAGTTAGAAAGCATCGCATCGTTATTTTGCAAAAAATGTTGGAAAAAAACTCAAAGCAGTTGTAGGATATCGATATTGTCAAAATTTTTTTTTTCGAACGGACATTTTTTAAAGGCAGTACATGAGTATAATGACATCCTTGTATTGAGGTAGCAAACATTTATGAATGAAAAATAGAAAAACTATTAAAGTAGACAAGTATTAGGTAAAATAGGTACGTAGACCTTTGTGTTAAATAATCTGGTTCCCTGACATGACAGCTTACTAGGGTTGACAAAATTTTTGGCTTTGAGATTTAATTATATTTTTTACGGAGTATTTTATAACACGTCGTATAAAAAAAAATACTTTTCACTCCTCACAACGCCCTCTTTATGTTTACAAAATTTCTTTAAAATCGGGTCAACCGTTTCGACGATTAGGCCTAACAAACAGACAGACAAACACACAGACAGAAACCAACTTATGTCACTCCTGATACCCTCAATTTTATGTCTATAAAGATTCATAGAAATAGTTTAGTCGTTTTGGAGATTAACCAGAACAAAAAGAAAGACAGACAACCACACGGACAAAAAGTTACCTATATCACTCCTGACAATCTATTTTTAATGTCTGCATAGTTTTGTTAAAATTTGATTAAATGTTTTGGAGTTTAGCTCGAACAGACAGGGACACGGCCAGCCAGACAAACAAAAATATTGTATGTCACTCCTGACAATCTCCTAATCACATCTGTGAAGTTTCATTGAAATCAGTTCATCCCTTTCGGAGATCAGTTTGAACTAATAAACGAACGGACAGATAGACAAACAAAAAGTATTGTATGTCACTCCTGACAATTTTTGTAAATCAAATCAATTTGTATTATCTAACTTTTAAGGATAGCTTACTATAGGTACCTATTTTAATGTTCATAAAAATGGTTACATATAATTGTATATTATAATGTGGTAACTGGAAAGCTATTTACACGGAAACGATATTAATGCTTAACAAATTCAATACGTCAGTATAACTAATACGAAATTTCCATAACTAGGGTTTTACAGAAATTTCAAACTTTTGACTTTATACAAACCTAGTTCTAACTCAAATGAAACTATAATTCAAAACAAACCACGATTAAAATGCGTATATGGTCGTAGTCGTTTAAAAGCGTTTGTATAGGCGTTCACGCGTCCAGCCCTTTCTTAGGTACCATAATCACCAACAATGCTAAAAAAAAACACATTTCTTGTAGGGGACGCCCTTTAATTTTTAACTTTATTTTATTTTTATTATTTTGTTGCTATAGCGGTCGTAGTAATGCGTATTGATTAAAGTTGTACCGCAAAATGAGTGCGAAATGTAGATAAAATGCGTTAAATCAATAAATAACTTATATTTTATTTAAAAAAAAAAGATGTGTGGCACTCGAGGACTGCCGCGGTAAAGCTATTGCATACATTTTGTATCAACTTATGCAATTATAATTATTTATTTATTTTATTTATGCAGTATTTCTTTTTCTTTGTTTTTGAAGTAAAACTTCTTTAGGCGCGACTAGGAGTAACTCAGATTTAATACTGCATAAATAAAATAAATAAATAATTATAATTGCATAAGTTGATATAAAATGTATGCAATAGCTTTACCGCGGCAGTCCTCGAGTGCCACACATCTTTTTTTTATTAAATTCTTGTCGTTGGGCAGCAAGTAACGATGCAAACATCCCACGCATTTCTTCCTTAAATGCGGACAACTCATTGTTACCAGTACTAGTGCTAGGCTGCGATAAATCCGAGGGACGGTCGTGTTCTTTTCTCTTTTTTGCACGAACGAAGACAGAGTTTGGTAGGGTAATTGGTTCAAGCATAATCGAGTCGTTCAAGTTTGATTCGGACAAAGACTTATTCATATTGCCACCTTGTACTAGGAGAACAACAAGCACTTGGAGATTATATTAATAAATTATGTGGGTCCCAGTCACAGACAATTTTGTCTGTGGTCCAGCGCGACAATGGCGCGATTCCGTACGTAGTGGTATTATAAACGCAGTACCAGGATCGCATAAATTAGAGGTAATTCGGTCGAAGCACACTCACGGAAGTAGGAGACGCACACGACGACGAGGCGGCGATAGGCGTATGCACACGCACCGAGCACGAAGTGACGTAATCACTCTTAACGATTTATGCACTCCTATTTTCTTGCACTGATTATGAGCGTGAGGTTTTTTTCGTTACGGAATTTCTCGATTCGCTCCCCGCGCTCAAAGACCCGCGATAGAAGCTATGCAATAGCTTAATATAATCAATTAACTAGATCAACATTAGAAAGCACAATAGTTAGAGGTTTCCAGTTTCCTGTCTTGTATCATAGTTTTCGCGATAACTTTAGAAACGGCGTGTACCTGGAGCTAATTTTTATAAATGTTATTTACGAATATCTACGCTATAAAACAACTTCAAATGTAAAGCATCGGGAGACGTCAGTAACTGTCAAAAGTCTCGATGAAGTTAAAAATCTGTCTTTTTCTCCCTCACTTATTATTAATTTTTTTTAAATACAAATATAATCATAAAACCTATAACATTATAATTGCTTTAAAATCTAAGTACTTTTTCTAGGCTTTTTAGAAATGTATAACACTTTATAACTATTTCCATAATTGTTTTAAAGAAATTAATTTTAAAGTATTGAAGCGAACAGACCTGAAATAGACATTCTTGAGAATTACTCCTTGTGGTATTAAAAAAAATATATTCCGAATATAATTCATGGAAAATTACTACATTATATAAAGGTTCCACTCTTATACTATTCAATGAACTTTTAAAAGTGCGTCAATAACGACATCAGTAAAAACAATTTTTGATATGCCGTTGTTCTACTATTTTCCATAATGCAGCGGGACTTTAGGAATGGGTTCTCGTTGAAACCTTTTGGGTACGGAACCCTGAAAAGGAAAATTGCGATAGGAAAAAATGCTTTGTTTATAGTGTTTACACAGACCTTAGTGAGCGAAAACTATTACTAAATATATTGGTAAAGTAAAAAAATACTATGTAAAGATAAATGACAAAATTTTAAAGAGACGATGGGTTCAGGGTACCAAGGATAATTGGTAAAGTTAATTTCTGAATAGGAAGAAAATGTGTAACGCCTCACAATGATGTCGCTAATTACACGACACCAAAGACGCTAAAATTAGCATGTTGTGACGTAGCACGTAGTATGTTGTGTAAACAATGTTATGTCAATGTTTACAATGCAATGGCCTGAGATATACTGTATACTTGTTATACAATATCAAACATTAACAATGTATTTACACGTCCGAAGTCGCCAGTAGCATCTATCTTCAACTTTCCTCATGACTTCCTGACACGACCACGACTTACATTTTTAGGGTTCCATACTTTAAAGGAGAAAAGGAACCCGATAGGGTCACAGACCCTTTTTTTCAGGAACGCGTGGAGGTATCACGTTGATATTAAATCAAATACTTAGGTCTACCTACGCTACGGTTTATTGGAGCTGTAAAAATTCAAATGGACAACGCAATCAAAAAATACGGCCATATTATGCCGCATATTTCAACATACATACATACATACATACATACATATACTCACGCCTGCTTCCCATTGGGGTAGGCAGAGACTACAGATTTCCACATAATGCGATCCTGGCATACTTCTTTCGCTTCATCAACACTCATCACTCTTGTCATACGCGCTCTCCGGACACTCCGGATACTCCGGGTACTCTGGACTTGACCCTTCTCTAGTATGTCCCTAATCATATTTCAACATTCTCAAAAAACCAAAACCCTGTACTTCCCGTTGACCTTGATTCTATAGAATCATATGTGGCAAGAAGAAACGTCTCACAGCACAAATAAGGGGAAAAGTTAGAAAAATCGTCAAATTTTAATTTTATTACATAAAAAATATTCTTTAGCTATTAAAAGTATTTTTTTTGTAAATAGAGAACACACATATATTATGATACTTACAAAACCTTCGGTGCACGAGTCCAACACTCGCTTTGTCGCACTTCCTTTGGGTTTTCAGCTTTTAGAGTTATGATTTAAGTAGGCTATAAGTGTGTATGTCGTATATATTCGTCGTCTTCCTCATATTTTCTAAGCTACTAATCGTATTTTTGACAAATAAGGAATCATTGGAGCCGTTGGTTGTATTGTTCTTCGTAAAGACATAACATATATATAGCATCGTTCTTACGTTTAAAGACGAACAAAACCCAGAAAAAAACAGATTTTCTTAAAGCTGCGTTGACGCAGCATACAAATACTCAGATACACGGATACACACCTCTTAATGTTTACGTCGTGGGTTAAAAATATAATATATACATCTACATTTACACATATAATAACAAAATACGAGTCTTAAATCATTGATACAGTACCTACATCATATTGAAAACCATATTTTGTCAGAGTTATTCCCTATGACTGTTCTATTCCGATGACTAATATTACAATTCTATTATTAACTGCTATAGAACTAGCGAAACGCGATGGAAACGCTTTTTTCACGAGTTGGTCTTTAACTTGCTTTGTAAATTGATTTGAATTTAAGTTCAACATTTCTTTAGGAATTTTATTATAAAAACGCATACAATTTCCCATGAAAGAATTATTAACCTTTGAGAGTCTGAACCTGGGAATCGATAACATAATTATGCTACGATAAGTCTGCTACCGGCTGTTATTCGGCAAAAATTGCCCATTGGCCTTAGGAAGTTTTATATTTTTCATGGCGAAAACGCCGAGTTATGCAGTGAAAAGTTGTAAAAAGACGTCCTAAACCATCAAAAACAAAATTAATTGATGTAACTTTTTATGTATATGAAATTGTGTGGACGCTTCCCATCTCGCAAACACGTCTTACACTCGTCCTGAATGGAACGCTTCGTCTCGTATGGTAAAATGTCTTACCACGTTACAAACTGTTGCCACGTCTCTAGTGGGGAATCAGTTAGCTTCGCTATCTACCTATATCGCTACGCTACGCTAACTCCATTCGATATCATTATAAAATATATCAACAATTCACCAAAAGATTTATTATGCACTATGCACCCCGATAGCATGCTGTATGCAACAACATCTATCTATAGTATAGTAACTAATCTACGTCTAAGATTATTTTTGGTTTTCCTGTCATCAAAAATATTGATATAGGAATTAGGAAAATGTTTTCCATAAACGAAGGTAGGTAGCATTGTACCTATCCACATTTGTTTGTTTGTACCGCCTTTTTAATTTAGTACGGGGTTTCAATTATATCTTGACTCTAAGGTCGGCCTGCTACCCCGCAAAAGAGGCTCAACAAAGGGTTTAGGCTAGTCTCTTCGGGTGAGAACGCAACGTCGTTCGTTCAAACTCAAGCTGGCGACAAGAAAGCGAGTCAAAAAGAAATTTCCACATAATTCGGGCAACGAAACACTATTAATGTGATGTAGAACTCAACTCAATAAAAAAAAATACCATAATAGGATTGTATGCAAAAAAATGTCTCCTTTCAGAACTATGAGTCAGGGAAAGGAACTGGAAATAAATTTTAGTTTATGCGTTCACTGTGGTAGAGATAGTTTTAGAATTAATTGACAACTTCGTATCCGTGTAAGTAATAAATAGTTAGGTACCTAGGTGAGTAGGTAGTAAGTAGGTAGGTAAGTAAATAGGTACTAAACGTACGGTACGAGTAACATAGAACAAACAAATAATGCTTTGCTTTGACAGTCACACGTTACATTATCCACTAAATGACATCGATGGGTAAATGCAATTACCTATCTACAAATTACAAAACATACCTAGGTACGCTAAGTACACAGTCAACACAATTATATTTTTGCCGGTAAAATTTGTAATAGGTAATTTAGACAAAAATTTTAAAGTTGCGCTGATATGTCATTAAGGTGAAAAAGAAGAAGGTTCTAGAATAACTCCTAAAAATTTATTTATTTTTCTATTTACGTATTTCCCATATATTTCCGAAAATTCATTTGATGTTAAAATTGTTCCTGTGAGTGTGATGTAATTAATGGTGACGTATCGTTATCTGGGCGGTTGTGCCTGCTTTCTACAGTAAAAACCCAAAGCTAAAACTAAATAAAAATATTGAAGTAAGGTCACTGCGTCAAATGAAATTGTAAACCTTATGAATCAATAAAAAATATTTTGACTTTATTTCATCTAAAATAATGCAAATACTAAATATCTGTCCAGTTGACGTCACAGTGATAAATCATTAATCAATTCTTAGAAAAATAATAATTAAAGACTATTTTTTTTCAGGGAAAAATATAAAATCTATGTGTTACAAAATTTGGTCCAAGCCTATTGCCATTATAGTAGAACAATATTATAATTATTATCTGGTTTTATATATTGATATTTTCTAACGTGGTAGGTATTTGGATTTTGGGCAAGTCCTGGACGGAAAATATTTTAAATAGGTTACTTATACTAAATCTATAAACGTTTCTGGATCGGATTAGAGATTGGAAATCACTAGGTACCTATGTAAATTGTGAGTCAAAATAGTTATAATTCCACTGTGATAAGTGCAATTAAACGTAATAACCCTTATCAGCAGCGTGTGGGGCGCTTACGTCCTTTCAAAAGTCACAGACCCGACGATGACAGGGCTTCGCACGCGCTCCTCACGTGGCGTCCGTTTTCTGTCCAACATAAACCGGTACCACAGTTTACACTAGGCCGGTACAGCGATGTAAAGCTACAGATAATACATCGTTTTCTCGGTCCATTTATAACGCGCGCTGCGCGAGGTTTATTTATTACAATAGTGTGATCCCGCCATGATCCCGCCTGTGGCCGGCATTCGGTCAAGGCCTAGTTTATCGTAAAACTTTCTTTTATCACGTTTTACACAATAACTCAGTGCATTCATGAATTATTATAAAATTGGGAGCGATCGGCCATGACAAGTGTTTGTTGCATTTTTTGTCATGTTTTGAAAAAGGTACCTACTGAACCAATTGAAAAAATATACTTACCCTGTGTTCAAACTAAGGACTTTCCAAACAGATTAAAACCAAATACAGATACCTACCTAGTGTCACTGCTACTGGCTCTAAAACAAACGATCAGTTTTATACGACGTGTTCGCCTAAACGTAAGTAGCCCAAACTTATTAAGGGTATGAGCTTACCAAAAGTGAGTACTAAATGAATATACTAATATTTTTAAGATAAAAAAACAAGTATGTAACAGAAAATTATTTAAAATCTTCGTATTTGTTTTGGCGTTTGAAAATTTTATATTATTTATTTTCTAATATTTTAACCTCTGCAATGCTATACACATATTTCCTGCTACCGTGGTAAAACAGATTTTTAGTTGTTTATTCATGTTTTATCATGGATATTGAAATTAAAATTTTTATGAAATTTAATAAAAACTTAAGATTAATGTGCTGAAGTTTAAAATATGATTATTAATGCAAAATTATAGTTTATTACCGTATATTATTAAAATCTTTAGTTTAAAATTAAATTTAAAATTTAAAAAAAAACCCCGACACAAAAAAAAAACATTAACCTTTAAAAAGTGTGAAATAATACAAGTTTGTTCATTGCCAAATGATTTTTGATCCTTAAAGGCGCCGCTAATTATTAGGTATTTTAAGTTTACTTAGCGGTCTCAGACGCCTTTAAGGATCAAAAATAATTTGACAATGAACGAACTTGTATTATTTCACACTCTTTAAAGGTTAGTTTTTTTGTGTCGGGGTTTTTTTATGTTTGTGTTTTTTTTCAAATTTTTAATTTAATTTTTATTTCAAAATTTTTTAACTTAGTTATTTAGTTAAACTATTTCATACATGATCAAACAAAAAAATAATTTTCAAGTTTTTAGTTTTCTTTTCTTGAATTAATATTCCTCATTTCCTTTCAATATATTCTACTAGTCAAGCCCTTTCATTTGCTACCCATATTGAGGGATTTGTGAAAAAAAAAATGTAATCCGCCATTTTGTGGTGGCGACCATCTTGAATTTGAAATTTGTCATAATGTATATTATTCTACTAGTCAAGTTCTTTCATTTGATACCCATATTGAAGGAGTAGTGCATATATATGATATCCGCATTTTATGGTGGCGGCCATCTTAGACTGATTTTCATAAAACATAGCTAAGAACACTCCCGACTAATTCACCTTTCAAATAAAAAAATCCGCATACAAATCGGTTCATCCGTCTGAGAGCTACGATGCCACGGACAGATACACAGATAAACATACGTCAAACTTATAACACCCCTCTTTTTGCGTCGGGGGTAAAAAATGATGAAAAAGGCTCCGATACTCCGAGCAACAATTATATGCCTGTTTATATAGTAGTGGAACACGAAGTGGATAAATGTGAAAACCAGATTGATGTTGATAATTTTAATTTAAACATTATAAAATTTTAAATTTTAATACTAAAAGTTCTATGTTTTCACTTTTTTTTTAAACTTTCGTACAGTGGTTCTCTTTGGCCTCTAGTTTTACAAGTACGTGTTCGAAGTAACAATTGTAGAGTCTCTGTGAACACTAAAACATTGTACCTACCTATGGCAAGCACACAAAAACGCTAAATGTCAAGAAATCGCTCTATTGTTAAGTTTTCAACACCATTAAAGCGTAAGAACTGTAGTGATAGTAATTTTGGAAATTCATTGTGAAAATCAAATGCAAAAAATAGAGCTAAGTTGCTCTATTCGAGTGACGTCTGTTATCGTACTTGACTATAACGGTTGTATAAAATAGTGATGTAAACGTTTACATAGTCACAGCTTACATAAGCCAATCTTGTCGTATAGAGAAAAGATATCTTGTCAAACGCTTTTGTATAACAAGTTGATATGTGTAAGGGAGAAACATAGGTCACTACCTAAGGCAAAGAAGTCACTTGGATCACTATCCAAGTGACTTCTTTGCCGAAATGCCTAAGAAAAAAATAAATCCTTCGGGCCATTCCGATCCGAGTACAAAAATAACATCTTTTCCTCGTAACATCTCAAGGTACCTATCTACTACTTTAGCGTTAGCTTGCTACTTCCAGGAATACCTATTGCTGTAGGTAAAGTTTTATTTGGCTTAATTTGATGATAGTAAAAAAATAATAGAGAATTGTAAACTACTACATTCCCAATAACTGGCATTTGTTAGTGACTAGTTGAAGCAATTTACATAGTGTACACACAGTTTAGAACTAACAAGAATGGTTTTATTTAATGGTGGTATTTTACTCTTTTTAGAGAGCTTCCTTTTATTATTTTAACTATCTAACGTCCTGGGTTCTTAAAATTTTTAATTATTACTCTTGTTTTTTTACTTTTTCAAATAAATACATGAAAAAGCTACTTTGAAAAACACATATCTATCGTAGCCCCCCGGCGACTTATATGTGTAAACTGATCCAAGAATTTACCCTGTGGTAATACCTATGTATTGCAAAAAATCGCATCAAAGTCGGCTCGTCGTTAGAAAGACATGTACTGCAGCGTCAACTGGTAGCCTATACCCGCAAAACATGTCCAAGAAGCGCTCTGATGTAATAATTATGTTATACAAAAAACTGTATTAAAATTGACTCAGTCGTTTAACAAAAAACATGTCTATTGTAGCGCCCCTTGGTAGCACATAATCTAAGAACCTGCTCAGAAGTTCTACCTATGTAGGTAATGTAAAAATCATAGTAATGATCATTCCATGTGTTGCAGAAAAACAAATTTACTGCAGCTCTCCGTGGTGCCCCATAGTCTAAGAACATGTTCTGAAGTGCAATTTATGTAATGCGATAAACTGTATCAAAATACATTCTGTCGTTTTCGAGAAATACATCTACTGCAGCGCCCCATAGTCTAAGAACCTGCTCTGAAGTGCTTCCTGTATAATGCAGAAAATCATATCAAAATAGATTCTACCGTTTTAGAGAAACGCATAAACTGCAGCGCCTGCTTAGTGGCCTATAACTGCAGAAAACATCCTTTGAAATGATACTTATGTAAAGCAAGGAAACCTATTAAAATTTCAGTATTTTTAGAAAAAAAAATGATAAAAGACCTACGCACACACAAACGACTATTGTGGGCCCTACACACATCAAAAAAGTCTAAGCAACACATACAAATTTTAATTTTACAATGTGTTTTCGCATTAAATCCTTAGTATTTTCTTATTTATATAATTTTTTAATACTTTTTTGATATTAAACAACAATCGTTTTTTTATATTTATTTTTTAATAATCTTAATTAACAATAATTACGAGTAAGTACTGTATGTGCGTAGTACAAAGTAAGGTGCCTAATCAACTAAACTTAAACTAAAATTAAATGGTTGTACAAAAATTGCATAAATTAATACAAAGTGTGGCCTCCTCTGTTATGGAGAACTTGCTGGCACCGATTATTCATAGAATCGATGAGACTGTTAATGTTATCCTGCGGCAATTGCTCCCAATGAAATTTTAGTAAGTCCATCAGTTGTTGGGTTGTTGTCACTCCATCCAAGTCCTTTAAAACACGTCTCTGGAGCATGTCCCATGCATGCTCGATGGGGTTGACGTCTGGCGATTGTGCAGGCCAAGGCAATACCAGGATGTTATCCCTTGCCAAGTACTCCCGTGTGTGCAAAGCTGTATGCGAAGGCGCATTGTCATGCATCTACGTGAAATCGGAGCCAAGCGTTTGTGCGAATGGGCGGACATAAGGCCTTAGACCATTCTCAACGTAATTTACAGCGTTCATGTTACCATTTACAAAAACGAGCTCAGTTCGTCTGTTCATCATAATACCCGCCCATACCATAACTGTCCAGCCGTTGTTTGGATGCACTTCCTGAACGCACCTCAGTCTTTCAGTATTTCCAGGACGACGGTACACTCTTACCCTTCTAGTATCAGGCTTGAACCCAAATCGAGACTCATCGCAAAATAAATTTTTATTCCATTGTTCCCGGGTCCATGTAATGTGTTCCCTACACCATTTATTTCGAAGAGCGCGATTCCCGTGACGTATCAGTGGGCACCTAATTGGCCGTCGTGCTCGTAGGCCATACTCATGCAGTCGATTTCGTACAGTTTGGCAGCTAACAACAACACAACACCACTTGAATTTTGTAGCCTTAAACCTATCTCACGGGCGGTTAACATCGGCTGGCGTCTTGCAGTCAGTTGTATGTATCGATCTTGCCGTGCGGTTGTACACTTTCCTCGACCTGTGCTGCTCAGCAGGATCTCCCGTATTAGTGTAACGCTGATGAAGACGGCAAATAACGCTTCTGTTGACACTAAAATACCGAGATACCTGAGATTGACTTCTTCCCGCTTGCAATATCCCTACAGCTCTTTGCATTTCATCTGCGTTCAAATGACGTCGCTCCATGACGTAAAAATTGTCTCAAAATCCAAATTTGTTCAAAACTTTTTTCAAATTATTGTTTAAATCATAAAATTGATACAGAATATTAAATTTTAATGAGCAAGGAAAACGCTATAAAATTCTAACAAATGCATTCGCTTTTGAATTTGTGAAAAAAAAAAACAAATGATACTCGATTTCTTTTACAACCAGCCAGTATGTCCTCTAGATTAAAAAAGTTTACATAGGTATTACCTACTTGGTAAGAAGTGATATAGTAATTGATTAATAATTTGAAATAGTATATGTTGCTTAGACTTTTTTGATGTGTGTATATGCCCATCATTGCCTATGGCGGGCCAAGATAATATTTTTTATAAAACAGTGAAACACAGCAAAAAGGCAAAAGATGGAACCTTCATAATTTTGTCATGTCCATCTATCCGTCCACCGGGCACACGGGTGGACAGTAGGATTATACCTCCGTCAGCTTTTCATTGATTCTTATGAAATTTCACAGGAAGATGACATGTATTGTATGAATCGTCCAACAATACCTCACATCCTACGGTGTGAAGTATTGTTGGACAAAGTGCCTTAGGTGAATATTTCGCGAGCATGAGCTTCTATTGTTTGTCTAACCGTGTAAATTAGTAACCGTAGTGTTTTTTTTTCTTGCTGCGGTTAATATATTTTGTTTGCTAAACGATCTCAATATCAAGTGACTTAAGTTCTCTTCCGTTAGAAACGTTCAATGTTTTGTTATTAATTGTGATATTTTTAGAGTTTATAACGTCTCAGTTCTTAAGAAAATTAATATACATGATAGTCAAGTTTGTTTTACCAAGACAACGCCTGGCACCTTTTTTTGGCGAAACGAAACTAATTTATTGAGTTTGTACAAATAATTTCAGTGAATACGCAATTTAACTCGCAATTTTTTACTACACTTAGTAGCTCCATGATACATTATTCAACCATTACTTCCTTTCGTCTTGACTGTCCCAGAAAAAAAAGACCTTGATATTGCCGGCGGATAGAGTAAGTGGCCTTGAACTGATTAGGAGGTGAAGATGCTGTCAACTTCAACTCAACAGTCGTTTTCAGGCCGTCAACTATAATTTTGGAACAGGATCGTAAGGGTAAAAATCCACGGATAGTGCGCCGCTCGCAACCATCAAAGAATATGGATAATGCACCTATAGGTATTTTTGTGGCGAAATAATAAACTTCTGGTATTTGAATCTTTTATTTCATTTGTATGCATCAACCACGATGCTAGGAATACCCTTATGTGTAGTAGTGCAAACTATCTTAAATACCGATACAGCTCCAGTACGTCATCTGGCTATAGTTATGTACGCACGCATCACCTTGACTTGAACACATTCATTTCATCGGCTTGCTGAACACTAATAACAATTTTATATATTTTTGTTTACCAATTTTTTTTCAACTTTTTAAATCTTTTTTTTTTTAGTCATTATTTTCTCAAGGCATATAGAGCGAAGGTTATCATTAGTTAAAGTTCTTCTCAGAAGACCGACTTCAAGCAAAGATATTTAGTGAGGGGTTTACCAGATGAGATTTACAAATACATTTATAAATAATTTGCAATAATTTTACGATTGATATTTCACTTTCAGTACAATTTTAGTTACTGGTCAGGTGTTATCTATAAAATGTGGAAAGATATTTTTATTGGTTTTAAATGGTTTTAAATGTCAGACTGAAAAGCTCTTATTACCGCGCAAACCTCTGTTTTTTCTTAATATTAATTTGTTTTATATGAGTTTATTTTAAAGGCCCTATCATAGTAGGTACATTATCACAGTTATGTAGGTACACTCGATGGTATGTATGCAAGTATTCATTCTCACTATCTCACTAATGAATTAAAAGTCCCCGTAAGTTGTACGATTGAACGCAGCGAGAATGTATGTACATATGTTTAAAAGGTAATTTTCGAAATTTTATTACAAAGTAAACAAAAATAAAATACAAAAGTTTTGTAGATAACATTTAAAATTTTAATTTTTATAGGTTTTCTTGTTATTTTCATTGAATAGTAACCAGTGATAGACGATTTTGCGTACGCTTTTTTTACATTTATTCAGCGTGATATGTACACATTTTTTTTAAACAGTATTAATTAAATAAATTTTAAGACAATTTGTCGTACACTTACTAATATACCTACTATATGCTCCGTACGTATGATTTTTATGTGATTGGTAAAAAAACATTGAAAAGTCTGATGTTTCGTGCTTACTCAAAACTTACGTATGAATTTATTGTTGACATATTTATATTATGTTGTTACCTAAATGAAATTTCGTAGACGTACTAGATTAATAGGTGATGTATGATTGTATATTAAAGAAACATCGAAAATCTTAGTGGTCATTTAGAAAATTGACCTAAAAAATTGTGTTTTTCGGTTTTCAGATCGCGACATCAGTAGGGAGCCTTAAAATGTAGATATTTATAGCATGAGTCGAAGCCCTACGCGGGCATTCGGTTAGATAATTTGCTGTCGGGCGCGACGCGACAAATCCGTTGAATTAGATTACGAGATTTATACGAAGCACACCACTACGGCCAGGAGAGATGCAAAAATATCCACGTGAACGTCGTGAACACAGCGGAGACGGCAAGCATCGACAACGGCTGCCGTCAAGCAAGACGTGGGCGCGCTCGTATTTTTAGATTGATCATATATTTTCAGTGAAAAATGCTGAGTTTTCCTGCATTCCTAGATATCTACCTGGCCCTTTCTACGTTTAACATTAGATTTGCAGGCAAGTACTGACGCAATGGGTCATCAAAACGAGACGGAAATTGGTGTACGACCAAAACAAAATACAACAATAGATTATCAAGGACAAACCGAACAATAAAATCAGTCAAAGCATTTTGTCTACGAAATATTTGCACTCCTGTTCACAAAGCAATTTATGAACTATATGTCAAATGTGTTTTAGGCAATAATACTTTGCATACTTATTATAATAGTAAAAAGGTATTTATGTATAACCATCGATTCATCAAACTTATTTTATAAACAGATTTTTAAAAGCGTATCGGTAGAAGGCTTACATAGAGCGGTCAAGGTATCGTAGAAAATTTATTTGTCTCTTTTATTTAGTTAATAGTGAAAACATACTCGATGACGCCCCTTTTATTTATTTAAATAAAGATAAAAAGCATCTGTAATTATATAATAATTCTGTGGCATGCAATAAACTTATTGTTATTATGATTAAAATGGAATGAACACAGTTTCCGTACAAAAATTAGCTCACCTCTTATAGGGAATGGCTTCGTCATGATGGTGTCGCTGGTAGGTGGCAGCAAACACTTGGTCTCCGGAGACATGGAGCTCGGGCAGAGGGCCAGCTCCTCAGCGGTCCGCCCTCGCATCCTCAGGGAACGTATACCGTTCACCGCCTCCATCGTATTGACTTATCGCTCCATCGACACTGAAGTTAATATAAAAAAAAGACCTATCCCAATTCTAATGATATCAACGGATACGGTCCATGTTGAACACGGTCACCTCATCTAACACGTTGATAATCCGTGCACTCGATAAAATGCGGCCGCATTGTATCAATAAAATCAAAGCGCAAAACAAATACCTAGTTTGTGTTTTTTAAAACAACGTACACAATTTAGGTTAACGGTTTCTCCTTCATAAATAACAACATTGATTGACTTTTTTAATCGATATTAATTTTTGTGTTAAGACTGCGTAGTTGTAGACGTAACGTAAACTATACGTACTTTATTAGTTACACACGAGACAAATAGCGCGAACGGCGTCGTCGCTGTGACTGACTGGCCGAGCCGAGACCGGACGCATAGAATGAACGGGCGAGTTGCCATCATTTTGAGTTAATGTACTTGTAAACTGCGCTCGCTGCAATGTTTGTATGACATATGACGCTCGAATTCTACTTATTATAATCATGTCACATAAGTAAAAGAAAATAAACTACTTAATAATTAAGTAAATCTAAGCTTTTTGACTGTACAATTTTAAATAGGTATACATATCCATACATACATTATAATTGTAAGGAATAACTTTTTATCAACAACCAAGGGGCGTTGCATCAGATGTGTTTCTCTAAAACGGCAGAATCGATTTTGATATACTTAGTTTTTCGGATTACGTAGAAAACACTTTAAAGCTCTTAGACTGCAGAGAGGCACAGCATAGTAGATGTGTTTCAGCTAGATTTATTTCGAAGCGGTTTTATCCATTATAGCTATTTTTCAGAGTAGGCTCTTAGATAGATATACTTTAGGGGTAAAGGCCACCGGAGTGCTACATTAGCTATATTAGGGTTCCGAACCTCAAAATGAAAAAACGGGACCCTTATAGGATCACTTTGTTGTCCGTCTATCTCTGTCTGTCTGTCTGTCAAGACCCTTTTCTCAGGAACGCGTGGAGGTATCAAGCTGTAATTCATATCAAATACTCAGGTCTACTGTCCCTTGAAGCTGTGAAAAAATCAAACTTTTAAGCCAACGCAAAGGACACAGCCGTTTATGCTGTAAATTTTCTATTCTCAAAAGGGAATCAAAACCTACAGAATACTTCCCGTAAACTCAGAATCTTGAAATTTGGTACGAAGCAACGTGTTAAAGCACAGATGAAGGAAAAATTACGAAAAGCATAAATTTTTAGTTACACCATATAATGAGAATTTTTTTTATTAACCCCTTTTCTCATGAACGCGTAAAGGTATTAAATTGAAATTCATATCAAATACTCTGGTCTATAATACCTTTAACCTGTAACAAAATCAAACTTACTTTTACACTTATATACCTACAGGTTTGTACGGAACCCTCAGTGCGCGAGTCTGACTCGCACTTGGCCGGCTTTTTTCCTCTAAACCGACTAGTTCTATTTTAATACGGTTTTTGCTATACATATAACCTCAGATCAAAGCCGATTCTTAGATTAGTTTACAGTTATAAGTCGTTATAGGATGGTAGAGCAAAGAAATAACAGTTGTGTACCTATTTCTTTGTATAGGTGTATTGAAACTATAGAATTACATGAGTTACTAAAAGAAAATATTATTTTGGAACGTCATCTGGGCATGGGCAAACATTCAAACAAAAACAAAGAACGGCTGTCAAGAAGACTATTATAATATAGCACTATGAAGTTATGTGATTATTAGTCACAAAAATTAGCGGACCATGTGCAATTATGGTGATGACGCATCTATGCAATACCTAATATATTATTGTGCAATTAAACTCGTCAATAGAACATGAACTTTTATTTCAAAGCCGTCCTCAGGCCGTTTTGAAGATTCTGTGTTTCGATCAGTTTACTCTGCAAACGATAACGCAGGTTTATCGTAATACAAAAATATTTTTTTCTAATGTTTATGTGTATACTACTTCGACCGAATTAACCCATCCCCCTAACTCCCAGCTAATCCCGATCCCCAGATATACTAAGAATGAGCAAATATAGAAGGGGATTGCCAGATTTTGTACGATATAGTCTATGGTCAGATGGTACGAGGTTGCATCGGCCGTGATCATTGGGTCTAACACAGAAAAGCCCGATTCAGAGCGTTCCTCTAAATAATAGTTCGTTTTCTCTATTTACAAGTTACAAAGTGTTTCGATCGATATGTGTTTTTGAACGTCGGAGTCTAACGGTCAAACAGAGACCAGAATGGCTAAACAAATCCCTGGAAGGTTGTAACAATATATTCAGGATAGTGGCAGATTTGACTGACGAATTCAGTACGTGATCAGCTGAGGTCATCAGATATATATCAGTATTCCGTACGTAAATCATGGAACTGCTTAAACCTACTACTAGACGTTATATCTAGTTTAGAATCGTCTGATTTGTTGTTTTCATTACGCATAGTGATGAAGGTGACATAATGGAACCGGAAGGTGGGTAAATGCTTACTGAGTACTACTAAACGTATCAAGTTTAGGCTCATTTAATTTTTTTCTTGAGTAATTTTCATTACACATGGTGACGAAAGTATCACTCTGGAACCGCAAGCTAGGTATGGAACTCCTTACTTACCTGCTGTTATTAAACGTATTGAGAAGGAACCGGAAGGTGGATAGTGGAATCCCTCAATGGATTTTACTATCTACACCATATCCAATTAGATTCGTAAAATCTGGTATTTTTGTTAGTGACACATGTCGTTCATAAAGATTCCAATCTCCGGCATTTATACTGATTTTTTTTGTATAATTGTGTTTTTTTTTGGAAAACGTATTTAGATACGAATCAGACGTACTAATTATAACTGAATCCTTTATTATTCCTTTGATATAGTAATTTTGATGGCTTATCTTGCTCTTCATTGCTTCTTATTTCACCAGTGTTTATTATACGTTCATACAAAAAGACAAAATACAGGCACATTACTACGTATATAGATGCAAACACACGCAAACCCACGCACACGCATACACAAAACAGATTAAGTAAATTAATATATCGTTATCATTTTTTACTTATTAATAAATACGTGAATAATATTGATCTATTTAATGATAATGACTACATTACTTAATCAGTGAATACTTGACCTGTAACACAGGATTTCTCCTATTTCAGGTACCCACCGCACCGGTATCCCAGCAAACCATAGCTATGGTTTGCATAGGTTATTAGCGCAATGTTAAATATTGGATATATAAATTAAAAATTTAAAAAACCCCCTACAGAAAAAAACTAACCTTTAAAACGTGTGAAATAATACTTAGCGGTCCTAGACGCCTTTAAGGATCAAAAATTATTTGACAATGAACAAACTTGTATTATTTCACACTTTTTAAGGTTAGTTTTTTTTGTCGGGGGTTTTTTTCAATTTTTAATTTAATTTTTATTTCAAAATTTTTAAACTTAGTTATTTAGTTAAACTACTTCAAACATGATCGGACAAAAAAATAATTTTCAAGTTTTTAGTTTTCATTTCGTAAGTGAATATTCCTCATTTCCTTTTAATATAGTGTACATTGTTCTACTAGTCAACTCCTTTCATTTTGTTACCCATATTGATGGAGTAGTGAAAAAATATGATATCCGGCGGCCATATTGGACTGATTTTTATCAAACATAGCTAAGACACTCCCGACTAATTCACCTTTCATATAAAAAACCCGCATCCAAATCGGTTCATCCGTTTGAGAGTTACGCTGCCACGGACAGATACACAGATACACACGTCCAATTTATAACACCCCTTTTTTTGCGTCGGGCGTTAAATACATATCTGCGTAAATATTTGGGAGATATAAATAATAATTATTATGTATTTTTCGATCTTATTAACATATGAACTGCACATTTAAATAAAATAATATAACGCCATCTTTTAAGGTGTTTGATACCATCCAAATAACCGTGTGTAAATCAACTCAGACGTTTAAAGAAACATATCTATAGCAGCATCCTCTGATGACACATAACCATAAAGCTTATCTCACAACCTGCTTTCAAGTGATACCTATATAACGTAGAAAACCGCATCAAAATCAATCAAGTGTTTTCGAAGAAACACATCTACTGCATAACCATGAAATTTATTTAGGAACCTGTTTTGAGATGACACCTATCTGAATCAAAATTTTATCCAAATCGTTAGAGTCACAGTTGTTTCCGAGATACGTGAAATATAGTATAAATATATATATTTACAAGAATTGCTCCAGTTTTTTTTTGTCCTTTTTGTTCCTTGATGTTTTTCTTAAATTGTTCCTCTTGCGTTGCGAAACTACTATGTAGGTAAGCTATTTTATTTCAAACGAACCTACTATTTCGCCGTATATCATATGTTATAAAACGAAGGCTTTTTTACGAAATTTGATTTCTATCGAGGGTCCCACGATCAAAATAGTTTTATTTTTCTCCTAAACAGTTTACGTGGTTTACGTGGTATGAGGACAGCCAGTGGCAAGTTGGCGAAGCACACGAGCTACGTCACGTGCGCGCATCGACCAAACGAATGTATTTTCCAAGCGTGTCAACCATTGGGTTGCTTAATAACTTGATTTTACCTGAGACGTATCACGTACTCAAATCTTAGACAGTAAACTCACTTCTGACAAATAGTTGGTAAGTTAATGAGCAGTGATTAAAAGAGTCATTAAAATGAATAAAACCTGTGTTTCGTCGAATGACGCATAATACGTACCTAGTTTGAATTTTTTGTTTAGAAATATAGGTAGATACATACCTGCAATAAGATTTTGTAACAAATATGAAACAATTCACGATTTAATATATAAGAAAGCCAAACCTTAATTGTATAAAATTGAAACTTTTTTTTGTAGGTTATTAGGAAATTATAATTTGATTGCACAATAATTGCATAATTATGTATACTTATTTTGTTGATGTATTTTATTGCAATATATATTTGATTAAATAAATGTAGTCTTACTTCAGACAATGACAGATATTAATTATAATAGTATATATGTAAGACATATATTGAAAACATTGGAAAAGTACTCCATTTATATTTAAGTTTCTTTCGCGTATTTTTTGACATGCGATTTCGCATTCCGCACCTATGAACATGACGTGGCATTGCATGACGCACTTTCGTCGTTTCTTTTCTGAATGCAGTCTCTAATTATAGGTGAACATTTAAAAAGCTAATACTTAAGTACCTACACGTTACAATGACTGGTTGCGAGCTAAAGAACTATAGAACATATCACAACCGTAACATAATTTTAGCAAATAATTGCAAGTCCCTATTATTCACCAATTTCAATATTGGCATAAAAAAGTCAAATACTTTTTACAAATACGTCCTTTGACTTCAAACCAAGGAGCTTTAAGCCATTATTTAGTGCATTCATTTGATTTTTTTCATTTTCAAGCCCGATAATTCAAACAAATGTTTATTATTTACGTTACAGAACACAAAGAAAAACATGTTTAAATCTTTCTTAAGCCAAATACCAAAGAACCGCGAAGAAATGGTGAACGATTTGGAATCTGAAGATATTACAGTTTCTCCTTACACGTGGAACGAGAGATATGAGCCAAGCGTTTTCACTGAGGACAGCTTGACAAGTGCTAGCCTCAGTTTAGACCGCTTCGAAGGTCTAGATTATACTTCAGAGTCCAGTGTGCCTTTATCGCGCGCCATGACCGATTCCGAAATAGACTACGGACGATATAGACGGGTACGTAATGTTTTGTAATATCGTGTCCACTAGGTACTCATAATATAAGGGCCCACTTGAAACTATCCTAATATAATAAATAATTCTGACACTATTGGGACGTCTCACGCCGCACACGGCCATCTAGTCTCAAACTAGACAGAGCCTGTATTATGGGTACTAGACAACATATAAATACTTAGATTATATTTATAATACATATGTACATTTTACATAAAAACATTCGAATGCAACTGTGTAACATATAAAGTTGGCGCCATATGTTTTATTATATATCCCCAAAAACGTCACAATATAAATATTACTTGACATAAATTTGACGCAATTTATAGTCAAGTAATTATACAAATTGAGTCAATTGTATATGGCCCAATAGGCACTGTTCTTCAAGCTTCGAATTGTGAGGTAGAGTTAGAGAAAAACTATATAAAGGAAAGGAAAACACGCAAACGAAACCTACTTATGTACATTATTATAGTAACAATTTTATTATTTTAAAAGTAATAAATATATTGGATGGTTTTTTCATCACTTTTCAAATAATATTTTTGGTGAAAATAATACGTGGTTTTTCTTATAATAAAAAGTAATAAAATATTCATGGGGATGCGCGAGCGACCGACAATTGCGTCGGTTGACGGTCACCGGCGGGTAACGCCTATATGTTTGGCTCAGTAACCATGTTGCAACCATTATTCTTTCAAAGAAAATATTTTACTCTGATTTGACCACTATTTTTATTTTTTAAATTCAGTCTTCAGACCATATCTCATGACTGGGAAAAAAATGGAAAATGATGAAAAAATTCGATTTCGAGACGAAATTGGCTTATTTAATTAATTTTTAGTTCAAATACGAGCTTTACGATATACTCATAAATTAATGAGTCAAGAAATGGCACGTAATTAAATCTAGTTTCATTCGTTCATAAATCATTTGTGTAATTGATTTTCATTTATGTCATTTACCTAATTGGGTATTAGTCATTGTCAACTATTTTACCTTGCTCCTTGGGTGGGTGAACCGTCTTACTCTATAAATACCATAATCACGTCAATTTAATATAAAATTTTACTAGAATTTACCTATTCAGTGTTTTTACCTATTCAGACATTATGCCATTACGCGCAGGTAAAATTTTGACTTTATCTCCACTTACTTTTACTAAATCTAAAGTCTAAATTAGTTTCATTATGTCCTGGTTCTACCTACAAATATTTTCGTCAATATTCGAAAATTCGCTGATACATATGGCATAGGTAATTGTAAATTATACACGGATAGATATTATATATACATAGACAAACTTACCTATACAACTGAAATGAAATAGGTACACAGGTATCGGATGTATTAATTTTATAGTTCATTGTGGAATGTGAAGCTTTATAGTGGGAACCCTATTACTATAGATTCCGCTGTCCGTCTGTCCGTCTATTACAGGGCTATATTGCTTGAGGTAGACACTTGAAATTTCTACAGAGTCTCACTATGGCCACTATAATAACAAATAATAAAACTTAAATAAAGTTAAAAATTGTGTCGTGATAGCTCGAGCCGCAGCGAACCTGTTTCAACTCTATAAGGCCATGTCGTAATGGTTCGAATCCCCGCGTGTACCAATGAGTTTTTTTCTGGCTTAAGTAGGTACATTAACTGTCACTGACTCCGTGCAGAGGGGCATAAAAAGGGCTGATGGATGGATAGATGGAGGGAAAAATTAAAGGGAGTCCCCATGCAAAAAACATGTTTTTTAGAGTTTTTTGGTGATTGGTAATTGTAAGATCATTGCTTACACTTGATATGAGAGTGTATTATTATTATGGTCGCTATAGCAAATAATAAAAATAAAATAAAGTTAAAAATTAAAGGGGGTCCCCATACAAGAAATGGTATTTTTTATATTGTACGGTGGTACGGAACCCTTCGTAAGCGAGCCCGACTCGCACTTGGCCAGTTTTTACTAACACACATATAATAAACAATATCTTTTAGTTTCCTTGCACAAATGTAAATCCAATTGGTGTAAATGAATTGCTTGTGCCAGTTTTCCTTGAACTACATAAACAACTAATTTTGATACTATATCATAGATAGTATAATCACTAGGAGCGTCCCATACTTCGAAACGATCAAAAATAAGAGCAAAATGACAGACATAGAGATTAGGCATAATATCATTATCATTGTTTTAGATTACGTACAATTAATTACGCATGATAATTTTAGTACGAATTTTACATGTGGGTCACACAAACTTCTACTTCACAGCGTATAAATCTAAACATCAATTGGCGTAGGTTTATTATATTCCTTTGCTCGCATTTTTGTTGTCACAAAGCGGTATCTCTATAAACATCCATGACTATAATGTAGGTACATTTTTTTTAATATTTAGTGTCGTGATAGCCCAGAGTGCAACGAACCTGTCTCAAATTTATAAGGCCATAGGGCCATGGTTCGAATCCGGGCGTGTACCAATGAGTTTTTCTGACTTAAGTACATTAACTATCACTGACTCCGTGCCTCGGAGAGCACGTTAAGCAGTCGGTTCCGGACGCTGTCAATAGATGATGGTCTTTACAATCCCCAAACCGCAGTGGAGTAGCGTGGTGGATTTAAGCTCCGAACCACCTCCTAACCCTGGAGGAGGCCTAAGCCCCTGCAGTGGGGTAAAATGGGCTAGTGATAATGATAATGAGGCAAAACCCCATCTTTTAAAGTATTTCTTATGTTATATCTCCACGGGATTGATAGAATGATTTGTTTGGGACATGTGGCTTGCTGACGAATGTCTCGGACCGTACGTTGAATACAACCAATTACTTAGACGGTCATCACGTTGTTATTACGCGGCTGTTTGTAGTAAGCGCTATTTAAATATTATTAGAGGGTGTGAATGGTACACTGTCCTTGCACTTTGTACGCTACCTAATACGAGTGACGCATGCCGACTTTCATTTTTAGGGTTACTAAGCTTCCGCTGTCCGTCCGTCCGTCCGTCACAGAGTAGTATCATACTGTAATAGCTAGATACTTGAAATGTTCACAGTGTGTATTACTATGGTCTCTACAACAGTAAATAATAAAAATAAAAATGAAAGGGGGTCCCCGTATCAGAAACGTTTTATATTGTAGGTGTATGGAACCCTTTGTGTGCGAGTACGACTTGCACTTAGTTAGTTTTTTTCTTCACTTCTTAACTTCATCAGCGCATATTTACCCCACTGTAGGAGCTTAGGCCTCCCCCGGGGTGAGCGGGCTTGAAGCTTAAATCCACCACGCTGCTCCACTGCAGGTTGGGGATTGTAACGACCGCCATCTATTGACAGCACCCAGGACCGACTGCTTAACGTGCTCTCCGAGGCACGGAGTCAGTGATGTCAAAAAACTCATTGGTGAACGCCCGGATTCGAACCATGGTCCTATGGCCTTATAAATTTTTCTTATAAAGGTTCGTAGCGCTTTCGGCTATCACGACACTAGTCAGTTTTTTTAATGATTACGATTTAATATTACGTTAAAAATATAGGTTTGTGTCCCATAAAATATCAGGGCTTGAACTATAAAATTGCTGTTTGGAATGGGAAAAATAAAACTAGAAATTAGGGGAGAGTGGCGTAACTACGAACACCTGAGCGGCTATGTCATAAAAGTACGAATTGACTATATAGAAGCCCTCTCTGCGTTTACCGCCTAACCACTCATACTATAGCTAGCTCGTGTAAGATGGGGAGTTTCGAGTTTCAGTGCGCGCGCCGTTCTCCACCCCTGCGAAATCCTCATGCGTCGGTCTTCAACCCCGCAAAGTTGCGTGATGTCACTTCGATAATGTTAAGTGACATTTCTGACTATTAAAACCAAATGCTGCTGTCAAATTAATTTACTCTATGGGTAATGCGAATAAAAATTAATCAGTATAAAAAACAAAATCGGAATGTTAACGGCTAAAAATTTTTTGCGATTCTACATAACTTTCGAAACACTAGAAAAGTAGGTATACACATTGAAGTATATTTTGTTTTATCTTCGTATTTTATCAAAATATTCTCCATTATTTACTATCCATCCGCCTAAACCAGCTCTGTAAATATTCATTTAAGTCTTCCTCCGACAGGTCAGAAATAGCTGATTTGCAGGCGATCGCTGCGCCGCTTCTTCGATGTTGGAAAAATACTTTTATTTTATTGGAGCTAAATCGGAGCTGTAAAGGTAGATGAGGCTGGTTTCGATTCCAGATTTTTGAATAAACGCCTTTGTTCTAATTAAAGGAAGTGTGTCAAGTCGCGATGTCGCGTTGAAGCGAGATTCCCCTGAAAAAGCAGGCCATCATTTTTTTTGCCAATGTTCCGAGGCCTTCGTAATTTTCGCGATTCGCAAAATTTTGTTATATTTCATAACATTCATATCGATGCAACGAACACTTCTTGCTTTCCAGATCATATTGATGTGATCTGTTCATGTTTTGTTGCCAGTAATGAATGATCAGCCCATTTTTACCCCATTGCAGGGGCTTAGGTCTCCCCTGGGTGAGGGAGGGCAGCACCCCTGCCCTGCAGTGGGGTAAAAATGGACTGATGAAGTGAAGTGAATGAATGATAGATTTCAGAAAAACTCTTTGAAGTCCCATTTTCGAAACGTACTTCGTCGCATTTCTCGGCACCAACCCATACGGGCTTTTATTTCCGTGTAGGAGACCACACGTAATATTCAACAACAAAATTTTCTCACGCCAAGATGTTTATGTAAGATGGTATAAATACTGTTACGAACAGACAGAGTAACGACCGCCATCTAGCGTCAACCAGTAAAACCACTTTGTAGAAGGGTTTTACAACAAGGACAACACGAAACCCCTAGTCAATACTAGATGGCGTTAGAGGAAAGAATGTTCTAGAATTATCCAATCTGGTCGATTACGTTCGTGCGAGTGGAGTGATTTCTAGAATGCTCTCGAGGTTAGTTATGACCTATATAAATAGCCGCTGGAAGACGAGCGAGCTCAGTTCAAAACTAGTGATCAAGAGTGATACCAGTGAAACCTACGACTTGGCTACGAGCTAGGAACATTGTTAGTGCTTAGTGTTTGGACTTAGTGCTTTGTGTTGGACCTAGTGTTAGTGAATAAAGTCTTCAAAAGAGTCAGCAGGTCTTTCTCTCCAGATCATTCGAACCTAACACGTAACAATACTAACTAAACTAATTTCTAAGATTCTCGATATGCTTCTAACTGATTCGTGGGTCTCATCGCACCAGCATTTCAGTAGTTCACACATTTTCTACACTGACTGCCGTTGGCATTCCGTTGGCGAGCCGCGGGCGTCCAGGCATCCACTTCTGTTGTCCTGGTTTCTGTTGTTCTGGTGTCCATTTTAAAACGATCAAATCAATTAAAAATCGTTCCCCAAGAAGAAGTAGACTTGCATAAAGCCATAGAGTAAATTAATTTGACAGCAGCGTTTGGTTTTAACAGTCATAAAATAACAGTTCACGCAGTATCGAAGTGACTTTTCGTAATTTTGGGTGGTTTAAACTTCTCGGGGGTAAAGAGCAGCGCGCGGGGACCTTGCGTACTGAAACTCGGAGTAAAATTCGCCATCTTACACCAGCTAGCTATAGTATGAATGGTTAGACGGTAAACGTAGAAGAGAGCTTCTAGTCAATTCGTAATTTTATATATAAAGTTGACTTTAAATGTATAAAGCTTTACATTTCTGATAAACCAAACAATAAATAATAGATGATACCTAGCTCGCAAATATTCTAGCTTGAGCGCCATCATAGCAGAGACGAAACATTTTGACGTGAACTTCCACCAGTTTGATTGTCATCGAGGAGGGCGTGGCCACTCGATGGCCTGGACACGGAAGATTGTACCTATGTAGGTATGCATTATTTGTATGGAGCCGTCATTTGTTTCTCTTACTGCTCCGCTTTACACTGTGTTCATGGCTACAGCCACTGCCTTCTATAGTTACAAGCCATGCTATTAGATTTGGCAACGTCGCATTAACTGTCACTTGTAGTCTGATTTATTTCGTCAGCTGACAAGATGTCATGATTTAATAATTGAAAATATGAGATTTAAATAACTAAATATGAAATTATCGATAGCATTTAACAGAAAATAGAAATAGGAGTATTTATTAAATTTTATTAGCACCCGCCCGCGACTTCGTTTGCGTGTCATAAGTGGATTTTATGAATAGAATAGAATCATCAATAGAATAAAAATAATGGTTATTATATCTCATTTCGGTTAGTGTTACTATGATTTTGTGCGTTTATCACAGGCTATATCTTAAAAACTAGTTTTATTGCATAATGTTCTACGGGAATGTACCGTTCCCTCGCAGTTTATTCCTCTTCCTGGGTTCTACGTAATCAATCTCGCCGGACCTGCTGGTGGCTAGCATGCGGTTAAAGTGACCATGAAAGGTATAAGTATAGTTCACCGGGATCCTCTAGATTCCATATCCTCGAACCTATTCGGAAAATGATAAAAATTTACTGTAATTTCCACCTAAACGTGTCAAGATTCTGACGTGAAACGAAAAACGATTATGGTGAAAATATCAACGTACCTTACTAATTACGTATAAACACGATGCAAAACGTAATGTTTAACACTGATTTATTATTTTAAATCAATATCTCTGTTTACATAACGTTTAAATGGAAGAAAACGTGAATTAATGACCTGATTGATACTAAGGCTCGGATTACACGCAACGTTGCCAGATTTCAGTAGCATGGCTTGTAAACTATAGATGGCAGTGCTACAGCACATACGTATAAGTCGGTGGCTGCGGCTAAGCATCTGACCCGCAAATTATTGCATTTCTTTCCTTATTTCCTTTTTTAACGATATTCCTTTCGTCACTAATTTCCTCCAAACAGCGCTGTCTCATTTGAATAGCGCGTTTACAAGGCCTACCCATACTTACATATCACATGAGCTACAGTTACTTACGTACCACTAAAAATTTAAAAATAAAAAAAATTTAAGAATTAATAAATAACGACTTAAATTTTCTCTATATATACAAAATGGAAGTAAAAATTTGAAAATAATTTTATTTTGAAGCAAAGAGCATGATGAGCGGTATATATAATTACGAAGTCGGTGCCAATTTATACAGTATAAATGGGTATTTACCAGGCAATAACAATTAAAATAATGATAAATTTACAACTATAACAATATAAAGTTAATGACTCGACATCGACACCGTAAACTATTTGCCACCCTTTAATGCTCTTGTCTTTAAAGTAAAAACATTATTTTAAACTTTTTAGTTCAAATATATAGACAAAGTTTTAAACTCGGTTATTATTTTTTCTGTAAAAATAGACTAAACATTTATCAGTTTGTTGTAATAAGTTCATATAAGTGAGGCTCAATTTCGCACTGCCGGGCTGGCTCTTCCGTAAAGTCACCACTGATAGTTACGTCTTACGGCTACCGATGACTTTTTCAGTTCAAACGCAGCTACAGCGACCCGTGGCATGCGATGCGCGACGCAATAGATGCGTTTCCAGTCTGTTACTTGGACTCTTTACACAGTTTCCAGAATTCTCAGACTATTAGTCCAGAACCAACTGACGTAACTACTCCAACTGAATGCCGTAGCAGCATTGAAGATCTGAGACAGAAGATGGCGAGGTTCTTTGACGAAGAATGTGAAGTGTTTTCCCCGGACGATGATAGTTTAACCACTTTGGAGGAAGCTTTGCAAGGTTTGGATCCAAAGGTAATTTTTTATTATTAAAATGGCGGTGAATTCCAGACGACAATAGTAAAGTTACAGAACCTTTAAGATGAGCGACCTACATCCTCACAGAGTTTAGCCAATGAATCGTAGCCCCTCCCCCCCCCCCCCCAACTGCGTTTTGTCTCTTTTTTATGTAATAGACATAAAAAGGCCAAAACACAGTCAATCGTTGCCACGGTTCATTAGCCAAACTTTAAAAGGAATGCGTTGGGAAGAAAAGTGCATAGGTACTTGCATGCGTCGCTAAAAATGAACAAGGTTAGTCTGAACAATAATTATAGAAAAACAGTAATAAATTATATTTACTGTATTGTATCTGATAATATAAAACAGAAGTTACTTATACTAGATATGTTAGACAATTACAACGCACGCGTAAGGCTCCGCTCGAGGCAATACGTCAAGAAAGTTTCATTTGTAGATAGCTTGGATTTGGGCCTTAGGGTGCACAGAATTTTGTAAACGCTATGACCTCATGCTACAAATCGTAGCGATTTATGACGGAATTCATGGATTTTAGTTTTGAAATGATACGGGAAGGTCAAGGAAGTGTTATTAAAACGATAATTAGGAATAACGAAAACTAGCCTGGAATAGGACGATTATTTCATCACTCAAAAGAACTATCGATACAGCGTGGTTACTAAGTCAAACACTTCCTACACATGAGAAATGTGTAACCGCACGATGGGTTCATTAAGTCAAGCTTCCTCTAAATAGTGCCACGAACATAAAAATACGAATTGACTAAAAGTTCTCTTTTGCGCTTACATCTACATACTCTAGCTAGGTGGTGGAATTGGCGAATTTCAGTCCGCGAGATGCTCGCGCGCCAGCTTTCACCCCGCGAAATTGCGTGTGACAGTTTCGATACTGTGAAGTGACATTTCTGACTCTGTTAAAACCTTTATGGTTAAACCTAACGCTACTGTCAAATTTATTTACTGTATGGCCACGAAAGACTCTATTAAAAAATTACTTTAATTTCCGACAAGTCCATGTTTGATTGCACACGCGATTATAAAAGTAATTGAAAAGCAATTATCAATTCATTTTATTAATTTGAAAAGTAGCCAGTAGCTAGAACGACAATTTCATACTTCATGAGTACTTAACCACGATCAATTCACGCGTGTGATCACTATTATACCTACTGTGTACTAGTATTATAATATTAAATCATAAGTGACGTCACTGAGTGCAACAGTTAGTAGAGAGGTATATCATATTTATTAATGTCTAACGTTCTATATTGGCTTTATTTCAGATTCACGATTTAGACGTGGATTCATCAAATTAAGATGACTCCGTTTTTGATGAAATAAAAAAAGTAAAACACATTTTTGTGTAAAATGCATGCTTTAATGGGAATGATTCCAACGTCACATCAATATTCGCCGATCAATGCAATATCACATTTGGAAGATCTAGAGCTCTGTATACATAAGCATTTAAATCATATTGCACATTAATATTAAATGAATGAATATAATAAAAACTATATTTTTCTTTGGTTTTGAACCCAATATCTGACATAAATAAAATAAATACAACATTTAAAATGGTCTATTCACATATGCTACGTGAAGATACACAGACCATTGTGTTTTGTATATATATTTAAAAATATCGATATAAAAATAATTTATTTCAACAACAAATGCTCTCCTGAGATGTAACTTTGGTTTGTTGGAATAAAATGATCGATTCGTTAATAGTCACTGCAGTCAAATGTAACTTTCATTGGCCGAACGTCACCTCAAAGAAAGCTTAAAATGGCACATAAATTATAATTTTAATAATTTTGTGCATATCTACTTCAATATTAGTAATCCACACAAACATTTTGGAAGACTTTTTCTAATGGAATTTATGACTTTTGTCTTTTCAAGTAATTTCTACTTTAAAAAATAATACTCTAAAATACTGATTTATTGTCGAGAGACATATATTTTGTAATATATGATTTTTACGATTTCACTGCAGTGACAATCAACGCTGAAATGGATGTGCTTTTAACATCTAGTTATTGACTGCTCATAGGACACAAAAAGCGTACTATTATTATTTCAATCGTGGTGCGCGACACCTGGTAACATTAAGCCCTTAACTTATATCTAATCTAATCTTAGTCGTTAAACAATATCACCAATAAAAACAAAGTTTTTGGTACAAACATAGTCCTTAACACTAGCGTCTTTAATGGCAAAACAAATAAAAATCACTGCCACGTATGGAAGCGTTATCATCAATGCATATCGTAGTCATAAAAGGCTAACTTACCATATAATTATTATGTTTATTTTATTAATTATTGCGTCAAGTGCTTTGTGTTGGAATAAAGGGGACCGCGCACTGTCACAGATTAATTTTGCGACTGACCATATAACAAAACGATGGCATAAGAGAGCGTGGTCACGAGCGACCATAAGAATATTTTTTTCACGTGCGCGAGTTGCCACGGTGCCCCCTCATACTCATAAATTAGAATTCTGTCTATGCAGTTATTGATCCGATTAAAAAACAGATAACCACCTATAAAGAGGTATAGAGAGAACATTATAATTTCAACGCCTCCCCGCCCCTGCGATGGCACCCTGTACCGTCGCGTCGCTTACGCTGCGCCTTAGGGTCGTCTCTGCTCGAAAACCAAAACATGCGCTCTTAAAACCAGTGGTGTTATGTAGCAAATCGCACTACCAAAATAGGGCACAATGCCGTGCCTTCGAATTAAAAAAGCTTAGTAGAAAGAATAACCTACTATAAATTACTCACGAATTCTTATATTCAATATTTGAATGCTACATTCTGCAGTTGCAAACCTAAAAATCTACTTATTATAACGGGATTGATATTATTTCAATGATTTTTTTTGATGCTTCGGTAAATCTGTCCTTAAATGTACATTTTCATCATAATGCGATTTTTCATGTTTCTTAGCGAATGAATCATCATCATCATCATCATCAGCCCATTTTTACCCCACTGCAGGGGCTTAGGCCTCCCCCAGGGTGAGGAGGGGGGCTTGGAGCTTAAGTCCACCACGCTGCTCCACTGCGGGTTGGGAACTGTAACGAGCGCCATCTATTGACAGCGTCCGGGACCGACTGCTTAACGTGCCCTCCGAAGCACGGTGTCAGTGATATTGTGTACTTAAGTCAGAAAAACTCATTGGTACACGCCCGGATTCGAACCATGGCCTTATAAATTTGAGACAGGTTCGTTGCGCTCTGGGCTATCACGACATGCGAATGAATGAATCAGTTTAACGAGAGATGCCTATTATTGCCAAGACATAATAAAAGAAAAAAAAACAGCATATTTTTTCATTGCTCATATGTGTTTAACATTTGAGAGTATTTTTAGGGTCTATGGAAAAGTATAGAGATATTTTCACTGAGTTGTAACCTACTTAGCGCAGTCATTTTAGCCAACAACGAGGGTCAACTTCGGAATTAGAGACAATAACCTTTTTTGTTTTATCCTTGCGGTGGGAAGGCGGATTAAACTCTACAGTTTCCGCGCGCATAAGCGCGCGGGATATGTGGAAGTTGCACCCCCTAAACAACCGTCTGAAGCAGAATAAGGAAGCGTGTCGTCAGCCCGAAAGCTCCAACGACTTCATCGAAGGGGCCAGGAGGCACACTAGGGTGTCACCGGCGCGAAGATGTCGAGAAATCCCTAAGAGTTACTCGATGCGAAATAATTCCTTTGGCGCGGGGCTCCGGTTAAGATTTACGTTATTAATTTAACGTGAAAAATGTTTTACTGTTCACTCATTTGAAATGAGTTCACTAGGGGTGGGGGGTGAGGGGCGCGGGAGTGCCCCCGCTTCGGATTCAACTTGAGAGTAGAGTCGCCCGAGAAAGACTCATTAGTTTGAATCTGCCGTTCGATTTCGAGAGTGAGGTCGTCGGGCTGTTCTGTTCTCAGTGCATTCCGTGGTCTTCTCAGGAAATGATTAGGAGGAGATGTCTCGTAAGTAGCAGCTGAAACTATCAATGGATTGCTATGATTAGTAGCTCTAGTGAAAAAAACATTCCGATGCGTCTTTCATGTATTTTGAGGTTGTGGGGAGCTCTAAGTCTCGATGTAGAACTGAGTTTCTGACGTACCAAAGTGCCTCAGTCGCTCTTCTACAATATTTATTTTAGACAATTTGGAGTCTGTATAACAGATTCGGTGCCGCATGGGCGAAAACGGGAGAATCGTAAGTCATCACCGGCCTGATGCATACGGTGTAAAGAGTACGCTTATTGCGTAGAGACATTTTACTTTTAGGGCCTGACATGCCGCTAAGGCGGGAACTATAAAATTTAGCTAAGTTGCAAACACGGTTGATGTGATCCCTGAAATGGAGATGTTTATCAAGCGTGATGCCTAGATATTTGTAATGGTGTTGCCACGGAATGGGCACATTATCCATTGGAAGATGGGAAAGCTGGTACGGAACAACACTAGTTAGTCTAGTTTTGCTGTACCCGAAACGTATTGCTGCTAATTATTCTGGATTCATCTCGATTCTCCAGAGGTGAAATCATCGTATCAGCTCATCAATGGCTCTCTGGAGACGAGGAATTGTATAAACTGAGCTATGACTGCGTAAACAGAGTGCAGTATCATCCGCGAATAGGGAGAGTTGGGCGCCGTTTGTGGGTCGCGGTATGTCATTAGTATATGCCGCGTATCATAAGGGTGATAATGTTGAGCCTTGTAGAACTCCGGCTCTAATTAATCTTTTGGATGAAAGGGATCGTTCGTGTTTGAACATGAAATTTCTATTACTGAGGTAGCTATAAATAATTAGTATTAGTCTGTCGGGGAAAACTAGCGTGCATAACGTGTAGATGAGGTTAGCGTGCCAAACTTTATCAAAAGTCGTTTTGTGCTTCCTTTTGAAGCCTTCGGAAATATATTCCACAAGTCGGAAGGCTTGCTGAGGGCAAGAATGGTGTGGGCGAAAGCCGAATCGTTCATTGATTATAAGGCCTTTGTCTAAAAGGTGGTCGCTTAAGCGAGAGTATATAATTTTTTCATAGAGCTTGTCCGGTCCCTTGAGGAAGGTTATGGGAGACAATAACCTGGAAACTCGTATACACCTTCAAAAGTTGTCTCAAAAATCTCGTGTCTGAGTCCAAGTTTTTCAAAATCAAAGGTCACAAAATCAGTGATCCGCAGTGATCTAGGTTTCTATAGATTTAATGATGTTAAAATCTATTAAATAAATTGTAGAACATAACATTTGTGACATATTTTGTTCCAAAAAAAATTTCATACGCCAGTGTATACCAGTTTCCAGCTTATTATCTATCATTACGAGATGAATGCGCTAATATGACTTGGCTAGCTGGCAATAATGGTTTCTGTAAAACCTATCTAAAACAATGCATATAGATTTTTAAGCTTACAACTACTTACTTCCAACAAACCGGTACCTATATCAAAAACAGACTATTTTCATACTTCTAAGCGTATAACAACATTACATGAATCGGACGTGTTAACTTCGTATAGAGCGCATTAGAAAATATAATTCCAAAAGTTTAATATAAAGTTATTTTCGAAAGTGATAAATTAGTCCAACGAATGAATATTCATCACCCCTTGGCCATACCGAGAGCAGTAAAGGGTCAGTTTTAAAACTACGTGAATTGTCACAGAAAAGCGTCCTTTATATATTGAAATAAAACCAAACCGAATTTTCTGGCCAACGAAATTATACGTTTTTCTCATTCTAGATGCTTTTGTTTTTACTAGTGAGGTAAAATGTATGAGCGTACTAGAGATCACATGCCATATAATGAAAAAAACTAATCGAGCGCCATCTACGAAACGTTAGCAACTATTATCTAAAATATTACGAAAATAGACGCCATGATGAAAGTTGACTTTCATTTCTTGTTGCATTTTCAAAAGACAAGACAAAAGACAAATAATACATACGCAATAAATACGAAGTGTACGTTGTAATGCCATCTAATTGAAGAACGAATCGGCCGATGTCGCATGTACGGGCTTCATAAGTTTGTGCGGAATGCAGTCTCTAGTAAGCTGAATAGTGTACCTACATATCACATCTTTCTGTTGCGCTCCCTTCGTCGCTATTTGGACGCCACCGCTCATGGTATTGCCATGGAGTTACAAGTAAATAATTAGATAATGATACAAAAGTCATATCATAAAGCAGTATTATAGTTAAAGCTAAGTGCGTTACACAGATACCTTAGATTTACACATAAATTATTAGTGGTTATGAATGTATACATAATAATACTTATATAGGCACAAAACGTGTATTCGTGTTACAACATTCGTTCTGAACACTGCGTGTGCGCCGATAGGTCGATGCTCATTCGTTTTTTTTAGTATCATATTTTCATGAAGTTGACAGAACTTTATTTAAGAAAAAACTTGGCTAAACTATAAAAATATACTAAGTACTCTACTTCGATTGAAATGGACGCTATTGTATTTACCATAGGTACCTACTATTTAATAATGTACGCCACGCTGTTATTGAGGGACCAGATTGTCGGTTGTTGCGACAGGCACAATAATCTAGACCACTGCGGTCGTTTGTAACGCTGAGTTTTAAGACAAATACAATCTTAAATACTTAGTCGACATTTAAAAAAAATTGTCGATTTTGAATTTTTTTTAAATTCTTTAGTCGATACTCGACAATCTATACCTATACGATCTTCACTAAACGTAGATACAGCATGAATATTCAATAAAGAATAGTGCTTTGGTGGCAGGATACTTTAACACCAGTATTTCCAAACCATAGACATTAAAACAAAGGAGCACCTCCCTAGACGCCTCTCCGCCCGCCAGTCTTAGCTCTCGCTCGCGTAACCTATACGACCTAATTCTACGTCTAGCGACGACGCCTATCGACTACGCATTTTTGCGCTACCCAGCTATCTACAATAAATATGTGCTCACAATATATAGAACGTAGAAGCATATGCATATTTTACCGAATGACATATAGGATCATGGAAATAATAATCTAACAACACTGAGCATTCTCTAAATAGTGAAAAGCAAAATGTAAAGTATACTCTGGGCTGCCAGTAGTAATGATGTAAAACGAGCGGCGTGTTCGGCTGAACATAACGTAGTCCAAACTTATAGAGCGTGTAGAGCTTACCAAACTAAACAAAAAGTTTCGAACGAGCAGATGGCGCAAACTAACGGTCACTTACCTTATTCTACCTTTTGAAACTTTTTGTTTAGTTAGGTAAGCTACGCTCTATAAATTTCCGACGAAAATAACAAGAACAGAGGCTTCTTCACAATATCGGTATTCGTTCCCAGTAATTTAAGATTATGAGATTATTCACTATTAAAATTTATGCATTTCAAGAGCGAATAATCTCATAATCGTAAATTACTGGGAACGAATACCGATATAGCGAAATAGAAAATTAAGAAGGAAAGAAATTATTAACAATTACAAGACAATGACAAACAGCCTCTGTTCTTGTTATTTTCCTCGGATAGTGTTTCAAACCGAAACCTAAGTCTTGAGTGATTATTACTTCCAGACAAACGTAGCCACGGTACTGAAATACCAACATTCAAAAAGATTTTGAAGTTGAAATTATGGCTGCGTTCACACATTTTTCAATTTGGAAATTTATCTCGTACATAACTTTACTGTCTTATTTACTAGAGCATACCTACCTGCGAGCTCAGAGCATACTTAATATTATGCAGTGAAGATTTTTTGCTTGAACGCACTGTAGCTATGGTTTTTATAAAACAATTTAAAATGTTTTATCCTATAAGTCATTTGGGCAAAAATCATAATTAAATGAACTATTTGATTGATACACATCGTCCATACTCAGGTTATGACGTAGTTCCTTTTACACTAACAACTTTTATTTATTCACTTCAAAATACTATGATGGATTCGATCACAATAATAATACAATGTTAGCTTACATACAGTCTAAAGAGAAATATTTGAAACTACCATAGCGTTATTTGTTCAAAGCGGGCACACACGTTAGGTGAAGCATGCAATTTTGTCCGTACTGACGAACACTAGATTATGTGATCTGTGCTGGTCACGGTTGCGCGTTTCGACCGTACAGAAAAATCGATCATAATGTGGCGATGGGCATCACCATAAATGCGTATGGTCAGCTAATTTTTGGTTCTACTTATCTCGTTTATAGCCTTTGTTTCGGTCCATACACAACTATGGTGACAATCGATCTATATGCGGTGATTAAAAAATGTCAAACATCGTCAATCTAAATCGTTGAACATTTTGGTACTGACTTCAATGCCATTGCCAAAATTAAAAATATAAAAATTTGTTCTGCGTCTAAAAAAAAATTATGTAATCTTAAAAAAGAAATTCATAACAATAACTATTAACAGCTGACCTCACTACGGGTGGCACACACTTGGTGACCCTCGAAATGGTAGCCCCCAAAGCGGTGCACAACTTTCAGTTCAGGGTTATTTACGAAGAACTCAGATCATGGGTGTAACCGAGACAATCTACACAGGGTTGTGAATGCTCGACAAAACTCGCTTATGCCTGACGGGTTTACTTTATATAAACAATCATGCATAACTCTAACGTGTACGGCCGGTTTTATACTACAGCAGAAAATAAAGATAGATCATTAAACTATGTATAGCTATGCAAGAAATGAGCACAAACATTTTTAGCGTTAAATGTACTTTGAGTCATATTGTAATAGGAAAGCAGGCCTTTCCGGATTGTATATAAAATTTTATTGAATCGAGATTTCTCTATAAACTATGAGCACTCTAGAGTGCATTCGATGATGATAAAGACAATTAATTGACAATCGATTATTAGCATGAACAGACGGAAACATTCAATTGTAGGTACATAAACAAACGCCGTGTATCCGATAAGTACAAATGTTATTGAGTAAAATGTAATTAATTAAATGGAAAAGAAAATAGTGTGTATGGACCTCAGAGGTATTTATATATATTGTAAATCATTTCAAAGGTTACAAATCTTGAAAAAATCTAGAAGTACATTTTAAAAGTTTTTGTTAATGTTAAATAATATTTTTTTTGAGTTATGGTCATTGAATCAGGGAATTGGTAAAAAAAATTAACTTCAGAAAATACTCATAATTACGCCAAAGCTATTTTATAATAATAATAACGTATACATTACAACAACGTCTAGGCCCCAAACTAAGTACTAGCTTGTGTTTTGAGTACCAAGCAAAGACACCACATACTTATAACAACCAAGACCCGGTACCAGTATCAATATTCATAATATAAATACTGACCCGACCTGAGATTCGAACCCGGGACCTCCAGCTTCGTAGGCAGGGTCGCTACCCACTAGGCTAAGCGGTAGTCTTATTTATATCTCTGAGGTCCTGTTTATTTCAAAGTGCAGATAAAATCTCAGAATACATTTTATAAAATATAAATTAAATTGGTTTAGAATTCAATGGTAAGTAATTGCGGCTATATGGATAAACGGCGTTTTAAATAAACTTATATCTAAAAAGCACAACACCTTCTTAGGAAACATGTTTGTATATCTGTGGCGGGTAACTTGTAAATTATTCGTCCATTTTAACCACAGAACGTAACCCATCTAGATTCAAAGAGAAAGCGCAAAATTACGTATTATATCACAACTACACGCAAAGGCAATGAGCGATAAAAAGAAGGGTCATTGAAATAGTCTCGTGGTTAGGTGTTGATACGGAATGTGTTTAGTCACAATAGGTCGTAAACAATGGTGGATTAACGTATACATGCGCTGAGCTGTCTTGTCTATACAAATACCATTCAATGAAGTATTAATAGATTGCCACAGATGGACACAACGAAAAGGTCGCATCGGGTTTCTTGCGTGGCCGAACTTAACCGACACAAATTACAATTCAATATCAACTTTGTGTAACTCATATTAAGTTTAGAATCGTTTTGCGTCGCGGTCAATCTACGAAGAAACCAAAAGGGACAGTTAAAAAAAAAACGAGTAGGTAAATCATACACAAATTAATAGTATATTCGCTCAACCTTAAGTTTGTAAGTCGCCATAATAGAATAACCACGAGAAGTTTGAAAAGTCAATTTAGAAGTCAAGAGGAAATTACAATAGACTCTTCTATACTGTCTAAGGCTCCCTTGATATGTATACGCGACGTATACAAAAATAAACCGCTCTCACTATTACAACATTTATACATTCCGTTCTACATATATATTATATTTTAAAAACTCTTGCACAACCTAACTTCATTGCCTTCGAGTGTCTAAAATTATGCCATTATTATCAGCGCAGATAAACAATCGAATTGACAATGACGGCCGTTGTACGAGGCGAAATCTTTCCATCTTACTCGCATGTATGACTGCGCCGAGAGACAAATACAACAACCTCCGTTTTTAAATGGTTTCTTCATTTGCGCGTCAACCTAAAGTAGCAGCATTCGGCCTGAATATTGGGCAAGCATTCACGAGCAATATAAAAATAACCCATGAATATTCGACCAAATTCGGTAATTTTTGTCAAGCATTAAATGCGATAGCATTACTATTGCAATTTAAAAATTACAGGGCATACATACTTAAACTATCAAAAATTGCAATGTACTATGTTCATTTGCTATACGACTATCATGGGCTTTGACGATTTTCGCGCTGCGCCCTATGGAGGTAACATAAAATCAATTTGGTGTCAAAGCACGGCCATCTCTACAGGGTTGAAGTATGCGTTCGGGTCAAAAAGTCGACACAAAACATATGAAAAATTCGAAACTCGTTTGGCTGCATGGAAGTTGTGGTCAAGTTACCTCCATAGGGCGCGGCGCGAATACAGTCTTAGCTTTATGGCGCTACTTTATGGCACCCTAAAATACTATACAATTTGCACCAGTTTCCAAACATATACATATACTTATCAGTAATATTTGGTTTGTATTACCAAAGAAATAAAAAACCGAAAACACATTAGTAAGGTATTATTATGGTTTTTCCTTGGGTATGTAGGTAGGTATATGTTACCGTGAATATCCGTTCAAGGAGAACGTCAAGACGCACTGGTGTATGTTGACAATCGCCAAGTACATTGGTGTAAGACCGAAATATTTTAGAATTGTTATAATATTCGGACCTGGACTTGTGCATGTTAACACACACGCAAAGACGATTCTGTCGTCTTAAAAAAAAACCAATTCAGAAACTGTGTGTTATAAGATTATCAAAAGCCTGGTCGCAAAACGAATATTACAGCTGTTATTTTAGTTATTTATTTATTAGAATTTAAGGAATAATGTTAAATCAAGAGAATTCTAAATGGTTCTTCGCTCCCCTGTTTCACTCCTCACATTATCATAAAGAAATTTCAGCTAACCGATCTCGGTCGAATTTCAAATCGATCAAACGGCTTTCTGGATGATTGGTTACTCCGCTCCGTCTAACTTCTCGCATCGACATAACAAACAAACCTAATCTATCCATTTCCAAATGCAAAATTTATACAGGTACACCATTCAAGTTTAACCAACCCGTGTCGTGGTGTATCTAACATACCCCGGTATAAGGCCGAAAAAAAAGAAACGGTCTTTCACCAACAAGCTTGGTTGACGTCAACATGTAGTAGTTACCATGATCATAGAGAGAGGAAGTTCTAGAGAAGTTAGTACTAACAGTAGTAATCGCAGGAGCGAGATACATTTATTGCCAATCGTCATAGAAAGAACGAGACACAAACATATTTCTTTTGTCTCCCCTCGCGTATACTATATTTTTGTTAGTTCAAACATGGTTCAAACAGTGGCAACCAGTCTTAGATGTTTTACCATTTCGGATGTTCACAGACATATATTATCACTGGAAAATATTCTGATTATTCTTTATCTAACGTGTTACGTTACAACCGGTACACGATACGTACCCTGCTTAATATACTTAACTATAAAATTAAAAATGGGTAACAACTAAAGATCACAGATTAAAATCACTTGGGTCATCAGTCGCTTTATAAGAGACGGTTTCGACGTGATATTATATTATTGCATGCCCTACGTAATGTCCCTTAAATTTGACAGTCAAAGATATTGAATTGAAAACCAACACAAGTCTGTACTGTAATAGTGTGACATGTAATCGTTTGGCACTAGGATGTCTAATTAGATTTACCAGTGATTTGAATTATTATTGACATAAACACGAAATATTCACAGAAGATTCACAGCCAATTAAAAACAAACTGTCATGAAGTGATATTTCTCAAGATGGCGGCGTTAGACGATTTTACCACGTGCCAAAATATGCTTGTCAGGCTTTATACACGCTCTACTTTCATTGAGACCATACCATACCAGCAGCCCATTAATGCCCCAGAGCAAGGGCTTAGGCCTCCCCTTGACGTGAGGGGGCTCATAGACTATATTGGCGTAAATGGTATGAGTATCTATTGACTAACAAATAAACATAAACGTTAGAACAGAAACAAAATCTTTCTTTTCATAATAACGAGAATTTACGGTTATTATTGTCTCTGGACGGTTTGTAGTTGCCTGCGCAGGCATAACTGACATAATCATACTCGTAATATACTCGTAGCTGTACTGACTATGCTATGACTCTACACTACACGTCACGCGTCGTCGAAAACATTCGTCATTTTTTTTAAATTTTCATATTTTAGTATTCAATATTTATTAGTCAATCTATACACTATCACCTGTACCTATTACAATAAAAGTACAGCAAGTATTTGTCACAATATCCTCAGTCCCATCGTAAATGTCCCAAGTCTTTACTAAAACCCATTTTGGTACAGTTAAAATCAAACTTTATGGCGGATTCGAAAGTAGGCACAAGTCGCGTCGCAGTAACCAGTTTTAGGTGTAGCGGGACGCAGTAGAGTGAGGGGTATGTGTGCCTGCGCAAGCACGCAAAAGCGCTGTCTTCAGATCCGCCATAAAGTTTGACGCGATCTGTACAAGAATAATATTTAATGTAAACTGGCTCATGTAAAGCAGACTGATGCTGTTGAATAATTTCACAAAACAAAATATTAATATAAATAACTTAAAACAAAAAAAAAAGTATTAATTTACTAAAAATAGCAAAAATGCTTATCAGTTGCGGCACTTACAACTAGTAACATCAACAATTACTTTGGTGAACATTAAGCAATATGACTTCTCCAAATATATTCACAATACAGGGTTGTCATCTTCTTATTAGGTAACCAAAAAGCCATAATGTGACAACCCTCATGAAAAATCTTAACAAAATGCTTATAAATATTATGACCGAGAACGCGCCCGTCATTTTTATTCACAAACTCCTTAATGACTCTGCGTGTATTATCACCGATCTCATAATATTACATTATAAACAAATATAAAGACCGCATGAAATAATAAACAGAGTTACCGGAGTTATCAATTTCAGGTGAATTGAGCTAATAATTTGTTCCTTGGCGTGCTAGAGAACAAAATGCCGAAAGTTATTGAATTCTACAAGACTTAAAAGAGACTCTAGTAGACTCTGAAACATATAATCAGTGAGCGACGGCGAATGCGGCGCGCAAATCCGTTACAAATCATTCCTGCGGCCTCTTTGTTTAGTACAAGCTCGGTGGCGTATTGTAATTACACGCAAAGAGCCTGATGGTCCATGTGATGTATAATGTCTTGGTGAGTTTTACGAACGCGCTCTCGGTCTGTCATCTCTCTCAGCAGTTATAAGCTAGTTACTTTGTATAGTCCGAGTGACAACGTCGCGGAGGGCGCTACGATATCTATTTCAGCGATTCAGACTCCAATATCGATATAAAATACTCTTTACATTACCACTGATATGTCAACAGTACTTAGAATTTTTTATTTAGGAAAGTTCGTGTAGCATTTTCAAATTGAGTTAGAAAAAATTTCAATTTGATAAAATCACAAATTCTAAAAATATTACCTATATACGACGGCATGAATGTAGCAACATTCTCAAAAGTTCTGCTAAATAATTAATTTTTTAAATATTTTTAATGCAAATCCATATGAATTGATTTATGTTGCGTGTTCGGCCTAGGCTGGGCCGTTTTCACTTTTTTCGAGTTTTCTGGGGGCTTATCGCGGAAAGGGTGCAAAATGGTTTCAAACTAAAGTGTATCGAATATTATTGCATTCTGAACAGTCTTTCTGCCTCCGGATTGAAATCTAACTTTCGAAAATTCACATTAGTTTGTCGATTTCAAGGTAAGTTTCAGACTGCAGTTTACGTATTTAGAATCAACTAATAAGTACGATTTTGATCTCATTTGAAAGATATTGTGGTCAGCTTCTGACATAAAATTATTGTTTATGTGTAACAAGTAAGAGTACGGAGGGACGGAGGGAACATCGATGCGTCGGAACGCGCCTTGCGCGCACTCTAGGAAAGCATCTAGTAACGCGGTAAAGGTCTCGAAAACTGTGAGAAAAAGCCTATTATTCTATTCCAACCCATTCCGGCGATATTACCCGAGGTATTTGCTAAAGAAAATGCACACAGAACAAATATCTATACAGAAATGGTATTGGCGACAATAACTAGTAAATTTCGCATCGATTTTGGAAACAAATCGCCTGGAAAAATGTCCCATGACCGATGGATAACTCGTGCTAATAAAATTATGAGTTTGCATGTTGCGATAGAATCCTTACTCAAAACTTATTAGTTTTTGCGACATATGTTATCAAAGTTTACACTCCAACCTGGTTCGCAATCAAAACTCACCCACCCATCTTGTAAAGACGGAACACGACACCTGTATAAACTCATCTCTACGAGTAGGTACTTGCCCAGAGAACTGAAAGCCATTGTCGATCCGGTAATTCAAGGAAAGTTATTTCGTAACTTCACCCTGAAATTATATTATTGGCAATACTGACCGATTCTCGATAGCATAGACGTGAACTGGCCGCACGTTGCATTTTAAAGCTCGCAGCACTTGAAGAAATACATTTCGTCTTCTCCAAGTTCCGTTTCTGAATCTCCATGCATCATCCTACGTCAATCTTATTGATTGCCAGAAAAAAATCATACTAAAACTGATACCTGATGAAGATTTACAAATGTTCGTTACACAAAATAGAGAAGAAAACTTAGCTCTGCTACGTCTGCCATGCCACTCTAAAACTGTTGAAAGATCAGTGACGCCAGTGACTGACTAAAGGCTGTTACTGAGGCTTTAATCAAGATTCACAAAAAAAAGATAGGAAGTTACATGACAACCCCAATTGAGTCTCGTAAAGCTATGCCAAAGTTTGAAAGTAAGAAAGATTTTCCCTCGAATGAAAGCTATGATTAAAATTTATTTAAGTATTTGTTGTGTTTTTTATTTTTCCTACACATTAGTTTAACTCATTTAATTGTATTTCTTTTTCATAAATAAATATTAATGCGCGTTTGTCAGCCTCTTACAATGATATAGATAATTTACGTTTTTTCACAAATTTGCAATTTTCAAATGCGATCCGGAGGCAGAAGTTGAAATCCGATCTTAATCATATTTTGCATGTGATCTAAAGTCATCATTAGGCACCCTTTTCGCGATAAGCCCGAACGAAATTAAACAATTATTTTTTCCTCATACAAAAACGGCCCAGCCTCGCCCTTACAATCCAATGTTTGTATTAGTTTTTATTGATTATGCAAGACTTGTGCAAATATAACAGAGTCTTTGAGCCTAAAAAATCATTTATAGTGTCCCACACAGTTTGTTTTTGGAGTGGTATTTACAAGAAAGAAGATCTTTTACGCCGCTCGGATATGCAACATGTAACAGAATCAATGTAACAGAGCCCAACTATTAAACTGCTAATTGAAATGAGAATTTTTCAGACTGGCACCATTCCACATAATCACCAACATCATTCTGCAGAGGATGTATGGCCGCCGCGGCCCCTTACCACAGATCGAGCTAAACTTCATAGCCTGACCCTACCTGACGCTATGTTCGGATCGGCCATAAAGCATTGCTTTTAATCTGTGTCTAACGCTGGTGTGGAATAAAGTGGAGTTCACGCATAACCAATCCTCTTAGACAATTTGATTGAATTTATTTAAATAAATGTGACTTAAAATTCACAGTTACTTATTTCCTAATTTGCAAAATATACAAGCTTCTATTTTGTAGCGAGAACTTACTTTAAATCCTGAGCAAGTAAAGGATTCCAAAGTAGAATCCTGTAGCAGTTGCGATAGGTCGAGATGTAAATAACTTTGCACTCAAATGAAAAGTAATAACTTTTCATCTCTCCAGTAAGGTAAACCCGTGTATTGTATTTAATAAAATGTAATTATTTAATAATTAAATATTTACGTAATCATTAAGAATTAAAATGTAATTATTTTGCCGACTGAAAGTAACACTTTTGCTTGGGGCTGTTCTTTTTTTTTCTAGAAAACTGTTTTCGTATTTTCAAACAGTTTTATTGTCTGTTTTCGAGCACCAAAAGCGAACTTTAAGAGCTGGAGAGAAGAAAAGTAGTTTTTCTGCTGCCTGATTGATTTTGTTACAGGTTGTATATAAAAAATGGCCTAAGCAGCAGCTATCCAGAGCACGATTACTATGACACAGTTGTGAGTCATGACAATTGTCCTGAATCGCATCCATAGAATATCGTGAAGGTCAGTATAGACGAGAATCAGACTCGCCGGGGTTTCCCTGGGCCTAAACGCTCAGTGGACTTGATAAGGGCACCGGGGGGTGGTGGAACATGATTGGGTTCCAGCTCTACGAACCCTGGATTCAAGATGATGTTAGGCACAAGCTCCATAACGTCTTGATCGTCACCATATTCTGTTCCATTTTAGTAATGAAAAATTGGTTTTAACAAAGGAACGAGTGGTTTTAGTACAGTGACATAAAATATTTTAAAATTACCACAATTAATTACGTGTTGCGTTGATGTGTTTTTTACATTAGCAAAGTACAATACATACCATTGAGATGAAATGTAAGATACCTCAGTACCGCCCGTCACCGTTAGTGTCGTATGTAGATTTAGTGCGGTAGGGTATCCAGGCCGTCAGCGAAGCCCGTCGTGAGCGATCGCCAAGCGTGCGTTCCAAGCCAGTGCGAGATAGAGATAAAAAGAGAGAGAAAAAAACCTGATCAGTTAGCTTACTATACAATACAGATGATAAAATGGCCAAGGAATTTTCCATATTTACAAATAATACAGTAATAGATCCGCCAATGTAAACCCAACCCTTCTATCCGCATGCAGGGCGAAGAGAGATATAGGCAGTCCAAGGAAAGATGACCAAACGATTTACTAACACAAGCACTAAGAGTATGCAAATTTCCATACAAACGGCGTTAACGGTTGCCACCCATTAAACCTTAACCGGTTGCCGTAAAAAAATATGGTAATTAGATCACCATAAAATAGGTTCAACCGTTTTAATATTCTTCATTATTTTGATACATAGAAAGGAAAAAAAACTTAAGGGCGCGGGGTTGTTTTTCGATTTTTTTTTTAAATTGTTCACATGTGATAATACAATTAGTTTCATGTTGAACATGTCGTGAAAAAAAATTTCGACAACAAAACCCGCGCATTTTTTTTCTTTTGAGGTAAATTAAAACAGTTGAATCTATTTGAATTACATATTTTTTTAGGGCGAACGGTTAAGGTTTAATGGGGTGCAACCGTTAACGCCGTGTGTCCTTACACAAATGTAAATGCACATATTAGTAAATCCTTTGTGGCAGCTTTTCTTTGACCACCCATATCGGTCGACGAATTAAACAGTTTAAAACGCAATGGTTATAGTTTTCCCACACAAAAAGTGCGTCAATTCGTAGACTTTAACTCTAGGAGGGGTTGAGTGCAGCGGTCGGGGTAGTATTACATATTTGGCCATGTTACCATTTGTGGAGTATAATAAATATTAGGAAAATTACTTGCGATAGTTAGTCATGCAATTTGGATTAACAACTAAAGAATTTCGTATTATTTCAAGCAGAAGATGAATATCGTTAGAAAACTATTGCAAGATTTTTAATTAATTTATGCCAAGCCAATATAGTGTTAATTTAATTCTAGAAGAGGAAATCGTAGTAACTACTAAGTTCAAACTATTTAAATTTGAAAAAAATTTACTGAAATATTATTATTTCATCCAATTCATGTGATGCTGTTATTAATTTACTTATCAATAATTTTTATAACAGTGCAATTATTTTATTTAATGTGTGTAGAATCATACCTTTCGGTATTTTAATTATATATCTACAATATTTGTATTAGATATAGATTTAGCATAGAAGTGAAAAGTGTTTAAATATGTCTTAAACTAGTGGTCCATTAAATTATGATCTTATGTATTAAAATTGCCTATTATTTTTATATTAATTGAGTGTACTTACAGTACTAAATTGTACTAATGGTTTCTGTAAATAAGCATAAATTATAGTATTTTGTCAGTGAAACTTTTGGCAAGATAAATTCGCATACAATATTTTATAATAAATAATACGAATTAATACAAACAAGAAATTCCAACGAAAAAAAAAATTAAATTGTAAACTAATATAAAATTTTTACACACAATGTACCTCACTGTATTTAAATTATCTTAATTATTTAATTCTAATATATTGTAACCATAAATTGGCGAAAGAATGTTTATTAGAATCAAAAGTACTAATTCTGAGTTTCCAAGAGGCAAAATTTTTTTTTTCTAAATGGTCTATTTATTAAAACTACGCATCTATTTTTTTAATTGACTCTTGTAGTTTTTTGGTCCGTATTCGCAAAACCTGAATATAATTTAAAATCTCACTATCAATATCAACTTTAGCGATGCGGTAACTTTGATAAAATTGATTACAATTCCTCAAAGAATCCTTAAAATGTCCTAGTATAATATTGAAATAGCACCATAGCAATGTACACGGGAAGGCGCGATTAGCATCACTTATTTCGACTACTTTTTATTTTATTAAAATTTTATTTTATATAAAAATCTATTTGAATCGCGTGAAAATTCATCTACAAAGACAGCAATCGTTTGACTCGGGTTTTGTATCTAGTTTTTTTTTTGTGTTTACTTTGAAAAGCAACAAGCACTGGTCATAAAAAAATTAAATCCCTACCTGATATTCGTTAGATGACTTGGTGAAGATCAGTTGACTTTTTACTATTAAAAAAAAACTATATATTTAAAAACGGGCTTTCAAATTGGGAAGACTCAAGTTATCATAGATACGTCGTGTTATATATTAATTATAAATATTAAAAGAATGAATTTTAGATATAAGCTAGTTATTAATTAAATCACGTAATATTTATTTAAATACTATTATATTATTATACGATCCGGTATAGCTATCTAGCTTTTCGGAATACCGTAATTTAATTCTTAAGACTTTTAAAAAATTAATTATGTTTTTTTTTTATATGAAAATCTAATCATTATAATAATATTAAAATTAATGCTAATAGATTCGCTTATTCCAACCTTATGAGATCTAATCTCACCAGATCTAATTAAAAAATTTATAAAGCTGTCTAATATTGAGCATTATAATTTATTAAAACACCTTATTCAAATTCTATTTTAAATTTTTGTTTGTTTTCCCTGAATTTTCTTATAAACGCGGTGCATTTCACATGGATCCAAATTGTCATAGATGATTAAGTCTCTACTAACATGTATAAAAAATATTTGAAATAATATATAAATTCTATATGATCTTTCTTCAGGATCAAAACAATTTATGCTAATATTGTAGTGTGGCGGGTGGACACCGGCACGACGGTAATTACCACAATAAGATTATTGTGATAATTGACCTAGATAGGTCAAACGAGGGCACCGACTGCATCGACAGATTTTATTGTACGACGTCCACCCGCCGTACATAGATAATATTGACTATAAACAGTCGTTATATCGAAGAAAGACGATGTAGACTTGTTAAAATAATATTTATTTGATTTTAATTTATACTTGTTAATGAATACTTATCGCCTGTATCAATTTGGTACCACATAAAAAACAACTAACTAAAAATACCTTTAAAATAATTTACATACATTCCTTTTCCTATTAATTGACCATCACCAAATCCAACCGTAAAATAGAGAGAATAATTAAAATGGTATTCTCTATCCTGCGCTAGCTGCCTCTCTAATACTATTTTCTACATTAACCTAATTTATTCCAAACACATCTAAAGAACCTATTTTGTAATTTAATATATTTTGCAAATATCCTATTATAAAGCTATGTATTACACGCACTTCCAAATTCAATTTTTTTGACAATGGAATATTTTAATTATTTTTTGTCAGTTCATAGACAAAAAAGCCCCAATTAACATTTTCATTCCGATTCCATATTACTTTCTCTTCATAAATTAAAACTTGTCTTGCACTATTTTATGAACTCCAAAATAACTAATACCTGGCATTTAGTATCCGAGCAATCCGAATAGTTATTCATAATTAATTTTTCATTTAGGTTTATAAGTTTTAGACTTATTACCTATTATTAGTTAGCTTGAGATGATGTCTTATGTAAAGTTTTAGTTTAGTCATGGAGTGTTTTCTTTATTGTTCAGGAGATCGACGTGACAGTAGTAGATAATTACTAGGCGGAGACGACAATAACATTATAGCCTAACGTCCGATTGTATTTTGTTTTTGGTTAAGTTCTTTAACTGCGTCTCTATCGTGTCGAAATCCCTCGATGCCGCGATTCGGGGCGTCGTCCATAGACTAACAAGGTTATGGTAGTACTCTAGGGTCTAAGGTTGGAAGATTCAAGAGGTAATAAGGATACGAGGCGGCATGGGGGAGTGGGGCACTAGAAGGCCTGTTCGCCGGACGGCTCACCGGGGCGCCGCCATTCACGGCAGAGCACGCAGCAGGTGCCAGCGGCAAGAACCACCAATGTCCCCATCACGACGCACACCGCGGCGAGCCATGTACGAGTGTCGAAGGACTCCACGCCTTCCAAGAAGTGCTTGTATAGCTCTGAAACATTATACACATAATCATGTGTTTAAAGAACTATTTGCTGTAATGTAATCGCTGCTTTACAGTCTCAACTGTAATACATAAAGTTTAGAAACAGCTAAGAGTTACTAGTAACCCTTGTCCAGTTATTGTACAGGTACTATAATGAAAATATCTGCATAATTTGAGTCTCTATGGCGTTATCGAGTAGTATTGTGGTAGAAGTGCTATAGATGTCATTTTCTTCTACTTCAAGAAAGTCATAACATAGCCAATGTCGTTTTTAGGTTTCTGTACACAAAGGGAACGAACGAGTACCCTAATACTAAGAGTCTGCCGTCCGTCCGTCTTTCACAGGGCTATATCGTCTGAATTGCAATAGGCAGACACTTGAAATGTTCACAGAGTGTGTATTACTATAATCCCCATAACAACAAATAATAATTATGAATAAAGAGGTCCTCATACGAGAAACATGTTTTTTAATATTGTGCAGTGGTAAGGAATACTCCATGTGCGTGTTCGACTCGCACTTGGCCGGTTTTCTGGTTAAAATTGCTCAGAGTACAATACACTATGCGTCCTTACTTTTAAAAATGATTCAAGGAATTCCGAGTCGAGCTGCAAGGCTTACTTCTTAGGTACTTATATGTCAATCAATATGGTTCTGACTATGCAAAAAAAATTGTTTTTTATCAGATCTGCAAACAACAAGCTGATGAAACTCCCAAAACTACATCTATTTAATATCAATCCAATACCTTCAAAAATATCCTGTCTGAAGACTGGTTCTGTTACTGTTTAGAGTATTTTTTATTCTCTTTCTTTAGATATTTTTGTATAATTACTACTTACATATTTACAAACCGACCCTTTAGTCGTTTATATGTGGAAAAATTTAAATGGTGAATAGACTTAATTAGTGTTATATCTTTAAAAATTCAAGTATTGTATGATTCCCACATAAAATAAAATAAAAAAAGCTCTTACCCGGTTTTTTTAAACTTACAACAAAAATGTTGGGCAGGTGAGAAGAAAAACAATCCTAAGGCATATTATACTTAAAAATTACCAAATGAAGAGGAAGTCAATGTATAGTCTGATTTCGCATGTATGGAGTCAACTCTTTAAATTTTAGAATACATACAAACAGACAAAATATTATTCTATAGTTTAATAGTACCACACTTTTCTTGTTATATCACTGTTTCATTTTCATATGAATATTTTTCCTGAGAATAATAATAATTGGTAATATCTATATTTTTCAGTTAATTAAAATGAATAGTTAATTGATGATTCAAATTATTTGATGAAAACTGGCTATCATTTCACATCATCCAATTAGGAATGTGTTTGGTATCTCACCAGCGTCCTGATCGCTGTACAGCGTGGTCGCGATCACGGCGACCGGTGGCCCTGGGCCCAGCACGTTAGTGGCCCACACGCGGAACCAGTAGCTCGCGTTTGTGTCCAAATGATACACGTCGATTTGACGCTGCAAATAAACAAAATTATATTTCACCAGATGATTGCACTCACTAATGAGATACTAGCATTTGCCTTTCTGAAAGACATATCCTCCCTACAACTACGTTTTTCATTTCTGATTTTCGTTAGTTTTGCACCCTAGTAGTATAACTCACTGTCCGTCTCTTCAACTGCATACATACAAAAAAATCATGCAGGAAAAATACACTTTTCCAATTACATTTTTAGTTACGTTTCGGATTTTATTTGCTGACCCCAAAAATAAATGATGATCTAAAAATAAATAAATAATTTACCTTGTGTAGGAAAACGATTGAAATACAAATTCGCCGATATTGTAGGAAGTCGGCACTAATTGGAATTTGGAGCTCGGATAGTCATCTTTGTGAACCTTGAAGAATAAACTACCACTCTATATGGAGTATCCACCAAGCCCAAGCATTCTCATCGCGAGGGGAGGCCTAAGCCCCTGCAGTGGGACATAATGAGCTGATATGGTTAAGAGCCAAGCCAATCTAAAGTGATTCAAGTGAAGTACTAAGAGTGAAAATAAGTAGTATAGTGAGAATTAGCTCATACAAAAAGTGAAAGTAAATTTCTTTTATTCTTTTTAATTTTCGATAAACACCTCGACTATAATATGCAGCTTACCGTACTTGCATCATAATGTACTATTATTGTCCACTTATTATTTAGCCACATCTTTTTCATGTCATTTGCCAATTTGGGTTTTAACTCCCACGGGACAGCCTAGCCTAGTGTAGGAGTCATTGGAATCATTCATTAATTTGCTTAGGCTAGAGTGAAATAATAATATAGCCTAAATAGTTTTTGCGTATTTAAAATGTATTTTAGTACTAGCGACCGCCCGCAGCTTCGCTTGCGTAGATTACACATTCCTGTTTTAGGTAGTATTAACATTCGAAATGGTTAATACGTAGGTACTTTTTGCTAAAACTAATATTGGGTAAACCCATTAAAACTTTCAATCTTCATTCTCCCCACTCCTTTAAGAAAACCGATACTCCCATACTTTTCACCTCCCGTTTCCCACCCTTAAAATGTGGAAATCCAAAAACCCTGAAACACGTCATTATTTATTTATGTTAAAATTTTTATGTTTCTAACTTTAAAGAACAAAGACTCTCATACGAAGCCCCTCCATCCCTCCGTCCTTAAATTTGAAATTTCAAAATATTCCTTTCTTAAAAAATTAATACTCACGTTATAAAATAAACCACTGTTCCAAATTTCGGCTTCCTAGATTTAGTAGTTTCGGCTTTATCTACGCTGATAGATCAGTGAGGACAAACGACAGACAGCCACAAAAAGTATCTGATGTCACTCTTGGCAACCTTCTTTCACGTCCGTAAAGTTTCATTAAAATCTATTCAGCCGTTTTGGAGATTAGCTCGAATAGACACATAGACGTACAGACAGACAGACGGACAAAAAGTAGCGTATGTCACTTTTGACCACCTCCTTTTCATACCCGTGAAATTTCATTAAAATCGATTTAGCCGTTTTAGAGATTAGCTGGAATAGACAAATGGATGTACATACAGACATACAAAAAGTAGTGTATGTCATTTTTGACCACTTCCTTTCCACATCTGTGAAGTTTCATCAAAATCGGTTTAGCTGTTTTGGAGAATTGCTCGGACGGACAGACAGACAGATAGTATTATTTTATACATATAGCCTATAGCCTTCCTCAATAAACAGACTATCCAACACAAAAAGAATTTTTCAATTCGAACCAGTAGTTCCTGAGATTTGCGCGTTCAAACAAACAAACAAACAAACAAACAAACAAACAAACAAACAAACAAACAAACAAACTCTTCAGCTTTATAATATTAGTATAGAAGACTAATATTCCTACAGACTATAGAGTGATAGCCTTCTTTCAATACGTTTAGAATAGCCCACCGAGTTCGGACTGATGTGGTTAGGACTGATGGGTCTCCAGGGCTCCAGGGCTCCGGTCTCGTTGTCCGGCGTCGCCGATCGATACTGTGCAGTGAAGTCTATTATCGGATGCCCGCCATCACCGGCCACGTTCCAAAGTATCAATGCGAGAATGGTGGACGCGTGGACTGTCACGTTGACTAAGGGTGGAGGTTCCGCTGGAATGTGATAATAATTATATATTCGCAAAGTTAAATTGATATATGAATGTACAATAAACATAGTATATCTATCATAAAAATATGAACTGACTAAAAGCCTTCTTTTGCGTTTATCTTCTATTATCTTCTAACCACTCATACTCTAGCTAGCTGGTGCAAGATGACGAGTTTAAATCTGAGTTTTAGTATGCAAGGTCTCCGCGCGTCGATCTTCACTCCCGAGAAATTCCCGCTGGCTTCATTTCAATTCAACCCCGCGAAATTGCGTAATGTCACATAGATAGTGTGAACTGACATTTATGACTCTATTGAAACCAAACGCTGCTGTCAAATTAATTTACTTTACTCTGTGATACCTATACTATTAGAAATTCTTTCTATACATGTGACAATGGAATGAGCTTAGACCAAAATTGTAAAGTTGCGCTGATGGTTATAAAATTGAAAGAAACAGGATTCTAGAACAACCTCACAGAACATCTAAGTATTTTTTCTTTTTACGAATTTGCCAGATATTAATTTAAATTCATCTGACGTTGAAATTGTCCCTGTGAAGTCATCTGGACAGTTGGGCTCATTCCGCGCTTTTCAAAGTAAAAAAAAAAACAAAAGCAAAAAGTGAATATAAAATATTTAGGTTAGTGATTATGTCAAATGAAATTACAGGTGTCATAAGTCAATCAAAATCACATCAAAATAATATGACTTTCTTTAATCTTAGATAATGCAAATAATAGACATCTGTTTAGATGATGTCACAGGTATATTTTATGAATCAAATTTTGGAAATAAATAAATAAGGAAATTGCAGACTTAAAGCTTTCTTATTTCGAGAGAAGTATTAATTTTCGGAAAAAATATAACAATATTTAAAAAAAATTTGGTCCGATCCAAGCCCATAAAAAAAAACGATTCGACTTATTTACACGTTTTTTTGTGAATGTTCTTTATGATTTTAGAAGTGACATAGGCTATGTTTTACAGCTGTCGAATACGAGGGGGCGCTGCAGTAAATGTGTTTCCCTGAAGAGGCTCGGCCGATTCTGATTGCGTTTTTGTATTACATAAATATCACCGAAAGAGCATATTACTACTAAATCGCCGTTTTATCGCATTCCACACATATCACATCAGATCAGGTTCTGGTGGAACGTAGGAGGCCAGTTTTATAGTACGGCGAACACTGAGCCAAACGTTCGGATACGCTTATTATATAGTTGTATAGTATAGTTATAGGAGAGTTCGGATATTGTCTATCGCGAACAAACAAAGTCAAACAAAATTGTTTTTGATTTGTTATAAATCGAAATTATCTGAAATAGGTAGGTACTACTGTGACCATAGCAGCCTTACTAGTACATAGAGTTCCAATCAACCTTTATGGCGGATGTAAACATAGGCACAAGTCGCGTCGCAGTAACCAGTTTTAGGTGTAGCGGGACGCAGTGGAGCGAGGGGCATATGACTGAACCTGCGCTAGCATGCATAAAGCATTGTATTCCGATCCGCCATAAAGTTTGATTGGAACTATACCTACTTCAGAAAATTTCGCATGTAAACCATGATCTCACTACCATAAATCATCAAAAACGTCAAAAAAAAAAACACGTTTCATATATGAGAACTCTTTAATTTTTAACTTTATTTTATTTTTATTATTTGTTGTTGTGGCGGCCATAGTAATACCCTTTCTGTGAAAATTTCAAGCGTCTACCTATCATAGTTCAGACGATACAGCCCTGTGACAGACGGACGGACGGACAGCGAAGCCTTAGTAACAGGGTTCCCCTTGGTACCCTCTGGATACGGAACCCTAAAATATAAATGAAATATGACAACACTCTGGGAACTGGCCTAAAAGATAACCGTTGATCCAGGATCATAGCAGAAATGTAGATATGTCAAATATATATTCACTAGCGACCGCCCGCAGCTTCGTTTGCGTAGACTACACATTCCTGTTATACGAGGTCGGTTTGGTAAGTCAGTGACTTCACTAAAGGTGAAGTTCCAATTTCAAATTTTCTTTTGGTTTAAGATTCTGTCATTGTTTATGAGTAGACTTTATGGATTTTGTTTTGATCTGTCAAAGATTGAAAATTTCATAGTGATCAAAGATAATAAAAGGCGCTTGTATTTTGCACAAATGGATAAAAGTGAATTTCGTGTTCTGATTCCGATTTTTTGAAAAAAAAAAAACCAGTAAGCAAACTGAAGAAAAGTTACGAAAGTACTATGGAGACTCTGCTCCATCGTATGGAATGGTACAAAAGTGGTTTACAGAATTCCGATGTGGTCGTACGAGCACAAAGAATGCCGAGCCCATGGGACGCCCAGTTGAGGTCACTACTGATGAAATGGTCAATAAAATCCATGATATCGTGTTGGAAGACCACCGTGTGAAGATACACGAGATAGCTAAGATGGTAATCATCTGTGAAGAACGTATTTTTAATATCCTACATGAACATTTAAGGATGAAATTATTATCGGCAAGATGGTTGCCGCGTTTGCTCACCGTTGACCAAAAACGAAATCGAGTGACAAGTTCTCAACGGTGTTTAGATATCCTGAAACGTGACCCTAACGATTTTTTCCGCCGATATATAACTGTTGACGAAACATGGATATATTATTATATACTTGAGACAAAAAAACCAATCAAAACAGTGTTTTTCTCACAGTCAAAAGGCGCCAAAGAAGGCAAGAATGGTTCGTTCCGCCGGTAAGGTCATGGCCACAGTTTTCTGGGATTCACCAGGTATTATATTAACTTACTATTTGGAAAAAGGATTTACAATTACAGGAGCATATTATGCTGCTTTGCTCAACAAATTTCACAATGAATTACGGAAAAAATGTCCTCATCTCGCAAAGAAAAAAGTTCTCTTTCACCAAGATAATGCACCGGCACACACATCGGCAATCGCAACGGCAAAATTAGTGGAATTGCGTTACGAAATACTTCCTCACCTACTTACTATATTCTCCCGATTCAGCGCCTTCCGATTTTTTTCCATTTATAAACCTAAAAAAATGGCTCGGTGGAGAAAAATTTTTATCCATGAAGACATCATAGCGGAAACTTATGAAAAAAAAATTTTTTTTGGAAGGTTTAGAGAAAGTAGAATATCGTTGGGCTATGTATAGAACGTATGGGAGATTATCTAGAAAAATAAAATTTATTTTGTAATAAATGTATTTTCTTTCTAAAGTCACGAACTTACCAAACCAACCTCGTAGGTACTATTAACGTTCGAGATGGTTTATACGTACTTTTTGCTGGAACCAATATTGGTTACACCCATTCAAACTTTCAGTCTTCATTCCCCTCCCGCCCTTAAAAAAAACCGATACAATTTTTCACCTTCATTTCCCACCCTTAAAATGTGGAAATCCAAAAACTCTAAAACACGTCATTATTTAAGTGCCTCCATTCCTACCCTTAAGTTTGAAATTTCTAAGAAAGCCTTTCTTAACAAATTAATACTCACGTCATAAAATAAACTTATGTTCCAAATTTAAGCTTCCTAGTAATAATAATAACATACGTCTAGGCCCCGAACTAAGCATTAGCTTGTGTTTTGGGCACCAAGCGAAGACACCACATACATAAGGACAAACGACTTACAGCTAGACAGACAAACACACAAAGTAGCTTATGTCACTCTTGACAAACTTCTTTCACGTCTGCAAAGTTTCATTAAAATCTGTTCAGCCGTTTTGGAAATTAGCTCGAATAGAAGCATAGACGTACAGACAGACGGATGGACAAAAAATAGCGAATGTCACTTTTGACCACCTCCTTTTCATATCTTTGCAATTTCATCGAAATCGGTTCCGCCGTTTTGGAAATTAGCTTGAATAGACAGATATACGTATAGACAGACAGACGGACAAAAAGTAACGTATGTTAGTTTTGACCACCTTCTTTTCATATTTGTAAAGTTTCATTAAAATCAGTTTAGCCGTTTTGAAGATTAAGTCGAATAGACAGATGGACGTACAGAGAGACATACAAAAAGTTGTGTATGTCACTTTCACTATCTGTAAAGTTTCATCAAAATCGATTAAGCCGTTTTGCAGACTTGCTCGAATAGACAGACAGTTCGATTTTATATACATAACCTATAAACCTTCCGCTAGATTTAGGATATCAAAGCCAAAAAGAATTTTTCAAATCCGACTGGTATAATTTCAGAGATCAGCGCGTTCAAACTAACAAACAAACTCTTCAGTTTTTTAATACGTATTATATTATAAGATATTACTGAAAACAGTATCAAAGTCCATTGCGTGGTTTAGAAGTAAGGAAATAACGAACAGAGGCAGACAGCGAATTTATTTTGTCGCGCTATAGTTTTAAAATTTCGATAACTGCTAAAATATTAATGTAAATTGTATGGTGTAAAGAGCGATTATAATATGCATAAAATGCTTAAGATAACTAACGTATTTAATTTGATAAGGATTAATATCATGTTTATAAAACATTTTTGCAAATAGCGCATTATGTTAGAACAAATTTGATTGCCATAAAAAAAGTTATAGTTAGTCAACTTTAAAAGATACACATATGCTGCCGTGGGCTTTTGATTAGAATTTTTAAAAGGGAACGATTCCGTGATACTTGACTTTTGCTTAACATCAACTGATACGCAGCGCGCGCAACGGAAGTTCTCAAAAGGAATAACTTTTCCCGTTTTTGCAACATTTTTTTCATTGATGCTCCGCTCCTATTGGTCGTAACGTGATGTCGTAATAGCCTATAGCCTTCCTCGATAACTGGATTATTCAACACAAAAATAATTTTTCAATTCGAACCAGTGGTTCCTGAGATTTACGCGTTCAAACAAACAAATAAACAAACAAACTCTTCAGCTTTATAATATGATATTAGTATATAGTATATTAGTATAGAAGTGTAGATAGCGTTGAATATGAGACAGTACCTGTCTGTGTCGCGAACACACAAAATGGTCACAATAAACTACCATAATGACATCGCATTACGTGACCTTCGCACAAGCGGACGGACAAAACGACGGATGCAGTTAGTCTGGCACAATACTGATGAGTAATATAAACCTGATTACAAATCACGCAATAACACTTTTTTTCATAAGCTAAGTGCACTGATTTTCGTGATTATATTTTTAATGATATCATCTATATCTATCTGTTCCATTCTTTATGTTTAGGTATCCTTTGACTGACCGATTGGCCGAGTGGTTAGAGGACTGTGCTTCGGGGCCAAGGGTAACGGGTTGGATTCCCACCCGAGACAAATATTTACGTGTATGAACATGTCTATCAGTTCTGTGTCTGGGTGTAAAGGTAATATCTAGATGTGTATGGGTAGCAAAGCTTTATGCCGTAGTATCGTATCTGCTTATTGCGTCGAACATGTGGATTCGATTTAAATGTAACGTACGATCATCCTACTTGAAGTATTTTTAATGTATTTTATTTCACTTCTGTAAATATTTGAAAAAGTAAAGAATATATACCTACATAAAAACAACTAAAATATTTCTGTATATACAACATTGATAACTTCTGCCTGACTTTACATCATGCGTGACGCTCGGTGCGGCGCTTGGTCGCTTGTCGCGCGATAATTTTCTGTCAGGATGGAATTTTGGAGGATTTTTTCGTCGTTCTCGGCTAATGTTAAAAAAATAATAAAGTGCTAAGTTTGCATAATAATATTCACATATATAATGCGGTGTAATCTTTTGTAATTCATCTAATTAAAACTCATTTATCCGTTTAATATGTATGTAAAATGTCGATTGGCGTAAATATATGTATAAATAAATATTATGTAGATGCGGCATCATCTTAGTTACGCATGGTCCGCTATTTTTCGCCACGAATCGTTACAAAGCCCTAACAGTGTTTTTCATGGCCTTTCTTTTTTATTTGCATGAAATTTGGCCTACATTTAACTATAGTGACCACCGACCTATACGCAGTGACGTGCATATATGGTTTTTTCACTAAGAAAATTGTTCACTTGAAAATGGACAAATAGAGTATATAGTTATATACTTAATGTTTCAACTTACCACTTTAGAGATTCGTTCGGTTGGCCGAAGAATTATCTTAGAAATGGCGCTTCAAAGCGAAAAAATATGTTTAAAACCCCGTTAAAAAATTGCTAAACATTAAAAATTTTAAACAGTATGAATGCTAAATGGTCATATTTACCGATCTATACATGAACGGGAAAGGAAGAGAAACATAAAGAAGTAATAAAGTTCAATGCATTAAAAAAAAACTAGGTTTGAATAATGGTAATAAAAAATAACGGTCAGCATTTCATCGCTTAACCGAGTACGTTTATAGGGTTCCGTACCTAAAACTAACCGGTACTACCAACGGGAACCCGATTACTAAGACTCCGCCGTCAGTCCGTCCTTCCGTCTGTCTGTCTGTCTGTCACAGGGCTGTATCGTCTGAACTGTTATAGATAGACAATAGACATTTGAAATTTTCTAATTTAAAATTTAATTTTATAGTCGCTACAACAACAAATAATAAAAATAAAATAAAGTAAAAAATTAAAGGAACTAAATAATATTACATATGTATAGTAGAAATAATCTACACTAATATTATAAAGAGGAAAGATTTGTATTTTTGTGTGTATGTTTGTAATGAATAAACTCAAAAACTACTGTGCCGAATTAAAAAAATTCTTTCACCATTAGAAAGCTACATTCACCCTGAGTAACATAGGCTATATTTATTGCTAGAAAAGATTAGGGATCCTTACTAAAACTTTAGTAACGTAGACGTAAAAAATGCCATAAAACAACTTTCGTCGCATGCGCTGCGCAAACTATTGATGATAGAACAAAAGTATGCTCTACAATATTAAAGAACATATCAATAACTAGCAACCCACTCCGGCTTCGCACGGGTAGCAGAGCAATATTAAGCCGTAGTGTTTTTTCTGTCGTAGTGCCGTATCAGTTTGTAGTTTATAAGCTGAAGAGTAACATAGGCTACTTTTTATTCCGGATAAAGGGACCACGGTACAACTGTGTAGTACACGCGAGCGGAGCCGCGGACGGAAAGCTATATGCTAAAAAAAAACACGTTTCTTATATGAGCCACATACAAGAAGCGTGTTTTTTTTAGCGTTTTTGGTAATTGGTAATTGTGAGATCATTGTTTACATTGAAATTTTTATGGAGTGTGTACTGCTATGGCCGCAATTAATACAAACAATAAAAATGAAATATACCTAATTAAAAATTAAAGGGTGTCTTCATATGTACAAGAAACATGTTTTTTTTTATATATTGTGCGGTGGCACAGAACCCTTCGTCTTCGAGTTTGACTCATATTTGGTCGGTTTTTAAATATAAAACCGTCTTTTATGCCAAACAATCCTAAGGGTAGATGAAGCTGCAGGTAAAAAGAGCTAATAAATACAATCTGTAAGATTTCCTCGTGGAATTCATGAAAATTATGCAAACAAGTAAATGAGTACAGTTGTTTATTATTCTCTTTACGACGAGCGACGCTATGTAAATTCATCGCGTCTACAAAATTTACTTCCCGAGTCGCCTATATTACGAATTATATGGGCACTAGCTTCCTTTCCGCGGCTTTGCTCGCATGGTCTACACATTTGGACTGGGAGCACTGACGCCATAACCCGACTTGCCAGGACATTGTGGAACTTTCGAGAAAATTTTAGAAAAAACTTTAAAAACCACCCTTCAGTTTTTATTATTTTAAATTTAAGTATACTTTTTATTATTATTTTTTAATGAAGCCCCAGGTTATGTGTGACACCCCAGTCAAATGCATGGCAAGTTCTTTTCATGTTTAATCGGCTAAACAACAGTTCATAGAAGAACCAATCCGCTGACATACCTATCAATTCAATAAAATTGACACATTATTCTGGCAACCTATTTATTTCTTATCTAAACATTAAGTACCCTTCACTTTTTGGTCATCACTCGATGGTCACTTCAAATCTCATTAACATCTGGTATTAAGCTTGCCAATTTTTATATTCAAAGGTTCGAAAGTTCTAATGCGTTCTAGGAAACTCACATCTAATTGACTTGCTCGAACAGAACTAGTGATGAGGTTGCTTCCATATAGAATGTCGAAGATATGACACTCATACCTAAACAAGTAGGTACATGATTCGCCGTCGGGTAAGTGGACGGAGACTCCGAATAATCAAAAGGTCGCGGGTTCGATTTGCCTGGGACAATCATTAACCTATTAACTTGTCATCAATCATTATCAATCAATTGTCGTGTCAATCAAATAGCTCGTGACCTTGGATCTAACCCAATTGGGTTAATGCATTATACCTGGGTTAACATATCTATGTTTTATGTGTGGGTGTAAAATATCTGTTGTGTATCTATGCACAATATAGATGTTTGTGTATTAGTTGTCTAGAACGCATTTACTACCTCGGTCTTGTTTGGGACTAGATGACCATGTATGAGATGTCCCAGATATTATTATATCTACACACGATTTCCTGTTTTCCATAGCGGTAGGCAAAGACTATATAGATGCATAGGATGTGCATGTGACAATATTTACAGCATTAAAATGATACTCAAAACTTACTTCTGATGGTCAAATTATATCGCACGATGAAGGCTGTTTCATTTTCTATTCCACACTCGTAGATACCGCCGTCCGTAGCTGATACTGAGCGTAGAAATAAGCTGCCATCTGTCTGTTTAAAACACGACAAAATTTTTATATGATTTCCCGCATGCGCAGGAGATAATGGCATCATATTGTCATATTATACTATGTCAACATATCATTGCGTCAGCTCATTGCATAATCTTACGTTTATTTGGTAATACCATGATTTTATTTTAATTATCATTAAATATCTATATATGTGTATGTATAAGGCATGCATCATATATGCTTTTTATGATTGTATACGGTGCATCATAATTTTCTTATGAATCAGCAATAGATAAAAATCATTAATATCATCACATATATCAGTGAAGTCAAATTCTATTGGTAAGTGGTAAGGAAGTCTCACTTTACAGAAAATACTTATGTTCAAAATTTCTTCTATTTTTTAATTATACCTAGTTTGCTTTTCATGGTACATACCTAAATTTTTTTTAGAAGTGAATTGATTTATATTTTAATCATGTCTAATTAGATAGGTATTAAGCTGGAACAAATAGTCATATAACCATAACTCAGTATATGTATTTCATTACTGTTGAGAAATAAAACATAATAAATAAAATTAGTACAGAAATATTGTAAATTGTTATACTTGCAAAGATTAGGTACTTGCCTTAAAGAAGTGCATGTTAATTGTTTTCTATTGTCAATATGGTACATCAATTAATTTGAATGGAATTTCATGTGAATTTGAGGGCTCAAGTAACTAAGCTCACCAAAATTTCATGGTGCGTGCGGTTGCCACTGTGAACCCATTGTACATTAGACAAAGGAAGATCCAGGGAGTCTCCACAAGGTAGTGTTACATTGGTGCCCCGGTCTACGGCCACCTCGCGATCGACTTCTTCGCTCGCACATTGTCCACCTACGGACATAAATAAATGTACCTACTAGATGACATGTATCTTGACTATACGATTTCAACAAATATATACAATTTATTTACCTTGGATACCGATGAATATTGGGAATAAAATATGCTTGAGGAACATTCTCCCATTCCTACAACTAAATACTTTTGAGAAAACTTTCTTTGTTCACAAATGTAGAAAATAAATATATAAATTAATTAATAACATACATTGGCACAAATTAAATAGTAAAAGGTGAATAAGAAAAAATTCACTACTTAAAACTCAAAAACAAACATCTACACTTCATTTGCAATTTCCTTGTTTTCTTTTTTTCAGATTTTTTTTTGGTGGTGGGGATAGCTGGGGAATGAATGAATTGGATTGAATTGAATGGCTATGGATAAGCAGTAGGGGGATTGAAAGAATATAAATAATGAAGTTTTACTAGATGGCGCATGTGAGAGTGACTCATGGGGTTAACCTGTTTTTTGGCGTCATCTTGTAAAACTCCGCCAATATTTAATTTTTATTCGTTTCGTCTTTGGGCTGATAATTGTTCTAATCAATGCCCTTTCAATAAATAAAATAATATACGAACTCCATACGACGAACTCTTTCTACCTGGTAATATTGGTAATGGTAATACGGGTAATACTGTATCTGATTGTCAGATGTCAAAGTGCCTATTAGTGCTTAAGTGGTCAGTCTATGGTTCAGCCTAATGTTGCTACTTAATAACATCGAAATTGCCGAAAGTACTCGATCTCGGAATCCCGGAGTAACAAACATTAAAATCGTTATAAAAAGATTATGACAGAAAACTAAATATTGCATTAGCCATAGTGTTAAATTTTAATGATAAATGAATGTAGTGCGAGTTGAGTGTGTTGCACCAAATATTAATCCCAAAATTAATAACCTTAGATAAACAATGCCTTAGATTAAAAAATAAATATTGATTTTTAAAGATATCTGCCGATGTGGGAGTGTCCATTCAGTCTGTAGTTCCATTTGAGCCTTCTTTGGACTTCCCTTTCTCTTTAGACTTTTGCTTTGACCACCTATACGTCTTAGATAGTTTCTGTTTCCTATTTATTACGATAACAATTCTATGTTTTCTCTATATTTGTACCACTTGCTTACTTGAAACTTTTTGTTTACTTCGTTAAGGGGCTGTCCGTTAATTAGGTAAGACTATTTTTACTACTTTTTGATCCACCCCTCCTCCTATGTAAGAAAAAATTAGATTTGTTTAAGCCCCCTCTCCATCTATCTAATCTTACTACTAAAATTACATAGAAATACTTAGGAGGAAAAAAATATAAAAATTCGTAGATTTGTATTTCAGAAAAATTATTTATTTCTTTATAATTTTACTCCTAATCATTACGTGAATCAGTCCAGGGAGTCACAACCAATCGGCAAGTGGATCGATTACTGGAGCGTATCTGCTCTGGATCAGATCACCGGCCTCATTTATGCCAATAACGTCATCTACATCGATCTATTTAAGATGCTCACATTAATGTGCTTCATGTGGCACATAACTTAATTACCCTACCCCATCTTTATTATGCGACTAAAGCCCGCTTTTTTAAATTTCGGTAGCAATTACATGAACTGTTTTGTATGATGGCACAGTCCTTTTCGACGCAAAATGTTTGGAGCACACTGAACAATTTTTTCTGTCGAGCGCAATTAGACATAAGGATAACGAAACTCACAGGGGATCTTTTGGGAAGAAGTGTCAATGTTAATCTTTAGTGACAGCTGCAAATATAATGCTGTAAAGTTGGTTGTAGGTGTAACTTCTAATTTTATTGTACTTTAGACCGCTTCCCACCCCATGTAAGAAAAGAAAAGACGTAGTCAGACTCCCTCTCACTTCAAATCATCTTACATAATAAATGAACAGCCTCTAAGCTGTACACACTTTTTAAATTAGGACTACGTCGAGCTGAACACGATGTCTAGGTACCGTCTCAAATGGAATCACGTCACGTCGACAGCGGGGGGCAATGCTCCCGCCCTTCACTTCAGACCCCGACTGCATTCAACTCGCGCGCCTACTGTACCTACCTATATTATTTAGAATTATGAAATAACGTTCTACAATTATTTAGTAAAGCTAATAATAAAAATTCCAAAAGATTACATTCGTGGCGGTATTGTTCTGGTTTCGAAGCCACTTTTATAAAAAGCTAATAATAATAGCTAGTAAATTTTTATTACCATAGATTACAAGTAATTTTTATACTTAAATTAATTAATAAGCAATTATAATAATAAATTAAGCTAAACAATGAATTCGATCGAACAACCAAGAACAAACGAATTAGAAAAGAAAAAAAAAAAAATGGAACGTCAATGGGCATTGCCCATTTTTGAAAATTATTTACAAACGAAAAACCGTTTCGAGGAATAGCCTAACTGAACTATAATTTGTTATCCGTTTTATTTTTAATTACTTATTTTCAAAGATATTGGGAAAAATAGTAATGACCTTCATATGACCCCTGTGACGTCACACTAAGGAGATGGAATAGCTCACCACAATGTAATTTAAAAACAAAACATTTATAATAATAGTTAACTGTCAACTAGTGTCAACAAAACGAAATGACAAATATACTTTTGATTGAATTGTTTTGAACTCAGTTTTAATATTTTAATATAATATGAGAAAGAAAAAATCTAATTTAAATGCAATCAACCAGTCTAAAAAACTGTACGTATGACGTGGAATTCCTAAAAGCAAATAAAAGCATCCTGAAAAACATAAATTTCTAGGTAGTTAGGTAAATCACATTGAGTAAATAAACTGAAATTAACATCGCTAACAAACACCGAATAAAGAAATACCATGACACCATACTATTATTAATCAGACAGAGAGAAGACCTACTCCAAACAAAGTTTTTGTCGAGATAGTGCAGCCTATGTCAGAGGGCCATTTTTCTTACACATGGTTTAAATTACATATACATATCTGTTTCTTTCACAATACGTAGGCAGCAATATCTTGACAATTTTGTTTGGAGTGTCAGTGCCCATTTTGTGACAAATGCGTGACATTGACCACAGACACTGACAGTATTTGATTCTTATTGAATTTTTTAAAGCCAGGGCTATAGATGTAACATTAAATCTACCTGGTACGTCATTTCCGGTAAATTTTCAAAAAATTATAAAAAGAAAAGTACTTGTTCAAAATTAAAAATATTCAAATTAGTTTTTTTAAATTGGTCTATATTTTCAGAAAAAAAATTAAAAATCATATGATGAAAAAATCGGGCAATGCCCATTACCTAAGAGAGAATTTTAAATATTGTTTATGAAAAATTGAAAAACGAACAAACAATGAATTTGATCGAACAATCAAGAACAAACGACGAACAAACGAATAAATAATTTAAAAAAAAAACATTTTTTGGCGGCCAACTTAAGAGAGCCTTAACGTAGGGCGGATTTTAAGAAGTGGATACACTAGATAGAGTATATAGTTCATGTTAAATTCGCTCTCATTCAACTCAAGGCAACCATAGATATTATTATTAATATAGATTTTCTATTCTTCGGACATGGCCGCTGTATTGGCAATCAGTGCTGAATATTTTGTAAATTGGTTTTTTTAAAATGAAGAAAGTGTTATTTTGTGTTAAATAGAGAACCGAAGTGCGATTATTAGTTCTGTGATATTTGTAATGGATGCGGAGAGCGAGTACGAAATAAACCGAGCTCGCGATGCAGTGCAGATGATACAGACCATCCAATCAATGATTGACGTATCGGCGGACAGGCTCGAGGGTTTGAGGACACAATGCTCCACCAGCGCAGAGTTGACCCAGCAAGAGATCCGGACCCTGGAGGTGAGGATCAGGCTTTGTTTGTAAGATTTGCCCTTGAACGGATTACGCTTGCGGCCGGGCACTCAAGGCCTTAGTTTCTCTGAAGGACTGACGTGAAAAGTTCAATGCCATTGCTAGTTGTTCTTCATTAAATCAACTTTTAGAATTTTTAGAAATTCGCAAATATGAACAAAAAAACGAAATTAAAAATGAGTAATAGGTACCTACTAAGACATTTTTGATAAACTCAAAGCACTTAAAACTAACACTCAAAGCTAGCCACTCTGCTAATAAGTCTCAACTACCTATTTAAGTTTCTTAATTAAAAGTATGTTTTTTAAAAAAATCAATGTCAGGTAGGTACTAAGTATATTTGTGTTTTGGTCAAGGAAGGTTTCCTTTCCTACCATTTTTCAATCAATAGGTTAAATATTTCCGTTAGTTTATGTCGAAAGCGTTTCTGACCATTTTACAAAATATGAAATTGATTTTGTTTTATGTCACAACCCAATACTAATAACAAACATAGGTTATTTATAGGTAGGTTATAGGTTATTTCAAGTATAATTTGCTTCAGATCACAGACCAGTACGAGCTAAACGTACATAAGACCTATTGAAAAGACCTAGAAAAAATTTTTTACTTGTCTTAAACACCCTTACATGCCAGATGCAGTTGGTTTTTTTTATTAAACAGTTAAAAAATTACATTGCACTTAACAAAAAAGCATGCAAAATTACCAAAAGACTACAAAATTATTATAATAACCTAGAAAAAGGCATAAGTAAAGGACTAAATACAAAAATACACAATACAAAAAGCAATAAAATTCTAAATGAAAAAACTAAAACACTAATTAAAAAACCTTTTGAATTGACAAGACAGAAACATAAAAACAATGAGTAAGAAAAGAACTTAGCAATATATTCAAAACAACTAACAAAGCAATCATAAAAACTATGAAAGACATAGAAAGAAAATAATGGAACAAAATTTAATCAAATTTAGAAGCATAAAACGTACCAATAAAGACCTAGGAACCCACAAAAAGTGGATACAGAAACTGGAAAATGGAACAAAAGAAACAGAAACTAGAATTGAAATAATAAAACAGGCAACGTCTTTTTACAGGTACCTTTACAAAAAAGTAGATACAATCACTGACGAAATTGAAATAAATACAAAAAATATGGAAATCGGTGTCAATGAAATAGAAGAAAGGGGAGTAACGAGAAATATTAAAAAGCTAAAATCCAATAAGAGTCCCGGACCCAATGGAGCTCCAATCTTAATACCTCACCTGACAAAACTAATTAATCAGATTCTAGACACAGATATCATTCCTTACCAGTGGACCCGTTTGGATATAATATTACTCTCCAAAAAAGGGAATCCTCTAGACTTAAAAACTATAGACCCATTAACCTTTTGCTTTTTCTGTATAAACTTTTTGCTTCAACATTACTAAGTTGAATCACAAAATCAATAGACGATGCACAACCTATTGAACAAGCAGGTTTTAGGTTTACTTTTTCAACGATAGACCATTCAATACATTCAATAGAACAGATCATTGGAAAATACAAATATTTTAACAAAACATACTGACCTGATATAGCCTTCATAGATCACAGCAAGGCATTCAATACCATAAGTCACATCACAATCTGGAAAGACTCAATAGACTGAATGTTAACAATAAGTACATAAACATAATAAAGAACATATACACAAACATTGTGAGCAATATTATACTAGAAAGAAAAGGAGACTATATTAAAATCAGAAGAGGAGTCAGCCAAGGAGATCCTCTCTCCCCTAAATTATTCATAGAACCGCTATGAATTATTTAGGGGACAGATGATCTTTAAAAATATTAACTGGAGGATTAAAAGTATCAAAATTAGCAACAACTATCTAAGCCACCTGAAATTCGCAGACGACATTGCTATCTTTAATGTGAGGAGTCCTAAGAAATTAGAAACAATGCTGAACCAACTAAATCAAGAAAGCATCAAAGTAGGATTAGAAAATAATTTTAGTAAAACAAAAATTATGACTAATGGATTGACACATTATAACATATTAGCAGGTACACAGAAGTTAGACTTTGTTGAGGAATACATATATCTCAGAAAACTAATAACATTTAAGAAAAATAGTAACGTTGAAGAAGTAAACAGAAGAATAAATATTGCTTGGAAAAAATACTGGTCCCAAAAAGAAATATTTAAAGGAAGTTACAAATCTAACTTCAGTAATGGAGACTTGTGTTTATCCCAGCCTACTATATGCTTGTCAAACCTGGACCTACATAAATAAAGTGAAAGCTTCGATTGAAACATGTCAAAGAGGGTTGGAAAGAAGCATGCTGAATTTGAAAAGAACACATAAAGTAAAAAACGAAATGTTTAGAGAGAAGACTAAATTAAGAGATGCATTATCACAAGCTCTAAAACTAAAATGGCAGTGGGCCGGCCACATATCAGGCATTACAGACAGGAGATGGACCTTACGCACTACCACATGGAAAGGACCTACGGGGAAAAGAAATGTGGGAAGACCATACAAAAGGTGGTCCGATTACATTATGGAACTTGGAGGAAATGACTGGATAGAAAAAAGCAAAGATAGAAAGGAATGGAAGAGACTGGAGGAGACCTTCACCCAAGAGGGATCTATTTATATAAAGAAATAATTTACTTAAGCTAACTACCTACTACTAAACTAATTATTTAATCAACAAATGTAAACTACATACTAACTAACTAATAAAAAAAAATGTAAGCAAATGGAAAATAAAAAAAGCTAATTATTATGTCAAAGCGAAGAGCAAAATGAGCGAAACAGTTTTTATTAAAAAAACAAATTTGAAAAAAATCATTTAGGATAACCCCTACAACCTGAGTAAAATAAAAAAGAAATATGATAAAACACAATATAGAGGCACTCCAACTACTGTTCTAACCTAATAGGAAAATTAAAAACGCGCGAGGAGAGGGAGCGAAGTGAGCAAATCAAATTTTCACTTGTTACCAAAGTTATATTAGGAAATTCTTAGTATAGTTTACTGTTTTCAGTTTATAATGTTGAAGTACCTACTATTCTTTCTGCCAATAATCAACCCTTTGATTATATCAATGCAACAATCGAATTAGTGTCGGTGGTGATGGGTATGTAATTTTCCCCTAAATTATTATTACTTCCAAGGTGGTAGCTTTGGAAAGCCATACCAATTTTAATCAGAAAATTTTAGCAGGCACAAGCAGGCTGCAGACTTGGGCTGACAAAATTTCATTCAAATTTTTTTGTTACTTTTTAACAGTAATAAATATATATAGGTCATTTCTCTGGACTCAACTCCTGAACAGTAATGGCAGTAATAAATATATATAGGTCATTTTCTGGACTCAACTCCTGCTCTTCCAGAAGAGGAGACCTGACCTCAAAGTGACTTATAAAGACGGAAGAGCTCCTCTAATATAACATACCGACACATGCAGCTCATAAAAAACAAAAATGTATACTACAAAATTTTTTCAGTATTATTATTTGAAAAATATCAGAAACGCTGTGACAGGAGACTTTTACCCTGAAGTACCACTCCCCCTCAACAGACATTGGAAAAAAAAACTAAAATCAAAGCAGAGAGGATATGTAGATTCTAATTATATGCCAGTAGCAGTTTAAGAGGGCATTTTTAAAACTGTAAAAATTCAGCACCTCCTGCCAATCTAAGGTACCTCATACTACTAATTTTCCTTAGTCCGACACCCCTTTTTATCTTCAAATATTAAGAAAAACGTCTAAAATCACTATAAAACATTTAAAATAATTATGCAGAACCATATAAACTGCAATAAAAAGTATTATGTTCTATAATATGTAACTTATTGGTCATCAACTGATGCTCGGAAAGTAATAATTCTTTAAGATGTTTGGCGGCGTAACGCACTCGCACGCATTTAAAGCAATACTGGCGGACAACGGTGCAAAGTCGGGTTGCCATATTCTAAAGTTACTTACCTATCGTTGCTAGCTTTTTCAAAAAAAATACCCATTATGCCTAAATGGCATCAAAACGTTAATATCGCCAGAAATTGAACGCAGTGCCGTCTTTTGGGGGAGGGCCGTACCTAGGAGCATCCACCCTACCTATGTCATTTAGATAATGTTCACTATAGCAAAACTGCTCATACTTATAATTAGGTTTCATGAAATAAGAATCAACAATAGTTTAACTATTTACTTCTTCATAGTATAAGAATCACTAATGTAGCAATAAAATACAGTTCTTAATAAAAAAATAAATAAAAACGGGAGCGTGTATCACTATATATATATACGCAAGAAGTAAACTGTCACTATATGCACCTTTTTGTGTATTTTGTAAATAATAAGTAAGTAGCCCTTGCTTATATCGTAAATTAACCAACGATGGGCTCCCTGACTACATTGTAAATACGATAACCGATTGATTCTCGACTAATTCCCTACTATATCATTAATATAATCAACGATGGCACCCCAACAATATAGTAAATATCGGCGATGGGCTCCCTGACTATATCATATTTATCCAATTATGTTTCAATTTAAAGTATTTATTTGGAGTGTGTTTTATTTTCCCATTGTAAATTCTAGTTACATGTTTTTACATAATATTTTGGGAGTAATGAATTTCATTATTGAACATATTCCAAATGTTTTACAAATTAAACATTATAAAAAATCTTACACTATTATTTTATTGTAGATCATTTCCATTTCCTACTCCAGTTTTCTCATATATTTTAAAACATGGTACTCGATTACTATTAAATGTTTGTATGTTTGTCAAGAAAATATAAAAATAGACTTTATACGATAACAAAATTATGTTCGATTGAAGAATATGGATATTATAAGCTTTTAAACTTTTATCTCTTTCTTTTGCAAAACGAAATTTAATATAATTTTAAATGGATTGACGTCACACATAGGTACGCCGTGCGATATTGCCCTCTTTGTCTAACAGGACATTTTAATTGTTCGTAACTTTGTTAATACTTAATGATTTATTCTTATAAATTCTTTCACTGTTCTGATACACTTAGAAAACTCTTTCATATAAAATAATTTAAAAAAATAGTCAACTAGCGTATTGCAAATAAATAATTTTAATGTAATTCTTTAATCTTTCTGACCAGGGTAAGCTTGTGAAACATTTTTCACGACAGCTTGTGATAAAGACTCGATTTGGAGATGAGTTACACCGTGAGCTTGGAGATGTTCCTCGTTTGCCGCAGTGGCTACGTGTAGTCGGCTTGTGTCCTGAATCGATTGAGGTATTGAATACATAATTGTTTATTTATTACCTATATTCATAATTATCGTGGAATATCTTTGCATATAACTACACATAATATAAATACAATTGTGAGTAGTAAACTTTTACTTAAATTTTATTTATTATTTGTCCATTGTTGGCATTTATAGAGACACAGAAGCCCCATTTACTTTAGGATGTGGCTGTAGTATAAAAATGCATTATGCTGCTATACAATCTTCAAAGATTTACCTTTGTATAAGCACATTGACATGGAATGCAGGGCGAAAGAAGAAATACAAAATACTGCACCACTGACTAAAAATCGGCCAAGTGCGAGCCCGACTCGCACCCCAAGGGTGCCGTGCTGTCGTATAACGTTTTTGGCGCTACTCACCGCCTATTGACACATATCAATTTTAAAAAATATTTACAAAATTATGCGATATTGACATATTAATAATTAACCATTCCCAATTTTTTGAACTTAAGTCCGTTATGTTTTATTTCGAATGAATAGGCAATTTTAGAAACTGATTTAATTTATTTTTTTGGATCGGTATTTACGTAGATAGATTATATTGAAAATTGTTATAGCGTGATGTCACCATGTGGAATAATAAGTTTAGCCATTGCTGTTGCATATTAATAAAAACAATGATACTATTACTATTGACAGTTCTGAGACTGACATTATTTTTATAAATAATAATGTATACATCACAACAACGCTTAGGCCCCAAACTAAGCATTAGCTTGTGTTTTGGGTACCAAGCAAAGACACCACATACATATAACAACCGAGACCCGCTTACCAATATCAATATTCAACACATAAATACTGACCCGACCTGGGATTCAAACCCGGGACCCCCAGCTTCGTAGGCAAAGGCGCTACCCACTAGACCAAGCGGTCGTCAAGTGCAATAAATATGCAATGGGAGTGGCTAACCTTATAACCCGGTGACGTCACGCTATGCGAATTTTCAATATAATATATCTACGTAAATAATTATCAATGCAAAAAGAAAAAAATCAAATTAGTTTCTTAAACTTGCCTATTCTTTCAAAATAAAGCATAACGGACTTTAGTTAAAAAAATTTGGGAATGGTTAATTATCATATTTTCCCTTTACTTTTGCTATGAGATCTTGCCTGTTAAATTTCATAATTATAGGTCAACGGGAAGTACCCTATAGGTTTTGATTTGCTCGCGAGTGTCAAAATATATGCATAAACGACCGTATTTATTTGATAGTTTTTGTCATTGGAAATGACTTTCATTTCGTTGGAGTATAGGGGGTCATTTGAAAATTTTGTGAGACAGACAGATTGCACGAAGAGTTTTCGAGATATCGGGATAAACCTGGTGTTAAAAGACGCAGCTCGGCGAGCTCTACAAGATGGCAAAAGACAATTTGAAAAAAGTTAAAAAACAAAAAAATTATCGGCAAAAAACAAAAAAAATCGCAAATTTTTTTTCCCCGATTTTCATTTTGGGAGCCCGATATCTCGAGAACTAGGTCCGAATAAGAAAAAAATTAAAACGGCTCGGGGTAATTAGACGGGGGATCGATTGAGACTAAAATTGTTAGAATCGGACAACCGGAAGTCGTGGTTAAGGGTGCCCTTAGTTGGAAGTCGGATATGCTTCGGTGTTACATTTCGTACTAATTCGGTTTGTTCGATCGAAATGTATAGAATGTTATATTTCGAAGTTTTAAGCTTATTCAGATACAGTTGTGTTATTTTTTTGCGAAAAAAATTTATTTCGAAAAATATCCAAAATATGTGTGTTTACTTTATTCCGTTAGGTTCATTTCCAATGTCGTAAGAAGTTCGTGCGAAAGCAGGAGATCCGTTGATTTTTTTTTTAACTATACCTCTACACATTCCTGATGGTTTTGACATTTTGACACATATACAGACATAGAATGATCCTACAATGGTTCCTCTTTTCTTTTTGAGGTATAGAAACCTGAAAATGATTGTTTTTAATGTAAATATGCTTAAATACTTGTCACTTTGTTATGCATTCGTAATTGTGTCATGCAGACAATTCTTATCGTTTTGATTCATATAAAACACCCAATCCACCACCTGACTATATTTGTTTTGTATTGTGTATGAATCATTTGTGTTTAACTAAATTTCTGTTGATTATGATTATCATTTTAGAAATATCTGCAGTGATATATTTGCATTTTACGTATTTTTTTTATTTTGAAGATCAACAGCCAATAACTAAATTACAAATATACGTAACCATATGCATTCGACATAGACAAAAACCAGCCAAGTGCGTGTCGGACTATGCACAGTGAAGAGTTCAATAGTTGCGATGAACTTTTATTATTAAAATGTAAATAATAAGTTTAAAACAAAATATCTCAAAAACTAGTTAACACGTCTTATTCAAAACTTTACATTAAAAGTGTTCTGTGTGCTGGAAAGTTTTTTTTTTCAGTTACACCTAAGGCCAAAACATTATTTTTTGTAACGTTTGAGATTATCTCAATCTCAAGTAAAATGGCTATCACAGACAGATGGACAGCATGCAATTATAAACGTTATGTTTTTTTCGTCCATTTGGCTACGGAAGCCTAAGAAACGGGTGCGTGCATCAGTATGTACACTGGCAAGAAGTGAAACTTGTATAGGTAGTGGATATTTGGCTAAATATAGTCCGAACTTATAGAGCGTGTAGAGCTTACCAAACTAAAAAAGAGAAAGAAAAGCAACATCTTTATCTTGGAAACCGTAAGTTTGCGCCATCCGCTCACTTGAAACTTTTTGTTTAGTTCGGTTAGCTCTACATGCTGTATAAGTTTGGGCTACGTTCAGCCGAACACCCGGTATACTTTTGTTTTATTCACATTCAGATAGTTTTAATGCGAAAATGGTACTGGTAACTATGGTATCATTTTCTCAATTCATTACTTTTTTAAAACACAAAATGTCATTTGTTTCGCGTATATAGTTTTGCATAGACACTTCATTGTTTCCAACATGTCCCAAGATAAAAATAAAATTATAAAGTTTGAGTACCGACCAACTAAGGTTAGGGCACTAGAAATAGCAAAAAAACTTTTCCATCTACATTTGTTGGATATGTTTTAGAATAATGAACTATATGTCTAGTTTTCATGAAAGGTCAATGATTTTGTTACATTTTTTTACCAGGCAATATGTTCTCGCGTGCCCTCACTGGAGGCGCTACGCGAGCGCTCGGAGCGCGAGTTGAGAGCGCTGTTAGCTCAGGCCCGTGAAGACGAAGTACGCCGGCTGTGCGGCGCTATGCACCGATTAAGGACTTACACAGGTGGCTTGGCTATATATTATATAGGTATCACAAAGGGTAACCAAACTGTTACAAATGTTTTGCGAATATTTTGACATCGGAAATACTCGGGTGTTTTCGGGATATATGGTTTTCGCATTGAAAATCGCATGTTTTCTTAAAGTTTATATTGTAGTCACAAAAAAGTTAATTGTTATTTTTTTATGAGAAACAAATATTAATTGAAGCTAAATGAAACAAAACTGCAATTCTATTCCTCTGTTGTTTATTGACAAATTTGATATTTTATTTCACTGATATTAGGTCTTAACCTATGAAGTTGCCGTTCTTCAGTACTGGCCAATTCAATCAAAAAAAAAAATTTTGATGGGCTGTGAATTCTAAATTCAAATTAATTTTGTTTTGAAAACATGACATTCTTTTTACAAAATCAGTTTTTTGTTTATTGAGTAGCGTTGTGTTTTCATTACATTTGAAAATTTTTCGTCATAATGGACACTTTAAAAATTCGTGCAATAATGGAATGTGAGTTCCGTCGTGGTACTAATGCGGCACAAACGGCACGTGACATCAACAACGCTTACGGACAGAACTTAACAAACGAACGCACAACCCGTTATTGGTTTGCCCGCTTCCGTTCTGGAAATTATGACTTGAATAATGAACCTTGTGGTCGTCCGGACACTTTGGTCAACAGTGATCAATTGAAGGCGATTGTGGAAGCTGATGATACTCAAACTATAGCTGAACTATCAGGAGCTTTTGACGTTAGCATCAAAACAATATTGGACCATTTGCGACAAATTGGCAAAGTAAAAAGGCTTGATAGATGGGTATCCCACTAACTTAACAACCGCCAGCGCAACGTACCCGTTGAGACCTGCCTCGCGTTGCTCAACAGGCACAGAAATGAAGGAATTTTTAACCGGATTGTTACCTGTGATAAAAAATGGATTCTATTCGACAATTGAAAGCGCTCAGCAAGTTGGTCAGATCTTGGTTCAGCACCAAAGCAATGTGTTAAACGAATAGTAGCCCCTAAAACAGTGATGGGTCACTGTTTGGTGGTCTAGTAGCGGTGTGATTCATGACAGCTTTTTACAAACTGGCATGAGCATTACTGCAGATGTGTACTGTGAAGAACTGAAGACAATGATGGATAAGCTCGCACGTCTGCGACCAGCTTTGGTCAATCGGTCGTCCCCGCTGCTCCTTCACGACAACGCGCGACCCCATACTGCACTACAAACAGTCTCCAAGCGGTTAGAGTTGGGGTTGGAAGTTCTCCTCATCCGCCATACTCACCAGACCTTGCACCTACCGACTATTACTTTTTTTTAAATTTGGACAACTATTTAACGGGAAAGAAATTAAATTCGCAAGAGACAATACAAAATGCCTTTGAAGAGTTTGTTGCCTCCCGTCCAGTTGATTTTTACAAGAAGGGCATCAATAAACTGCCACTGCATAGGCAAAAATGCATCGATTACACAGGTGAATACTTTGAATAACAGAAATAAAGATGTATGAAAAAAAAAATACTTTAACTTATTTCATACAAAACGGCAACTTCATAGGTTAAGACTTAATATATTAGTTTTGGTCTGTATTTCAGTTAAATGTATAACAACATAACATATAATCATCATTATGAAACTTCTTCATTAAAAAGTTCCGGAAGTTGTGCCATTTTCGATGTATGATCTTGTTTTCCAAAGATACCCGAATATTTCCGACAGCAAAAGCTTTCTTAAAACATCTGGAGCCCGATTCTCGTTTCATTTGACAATTTCAGCATGAGAAAATTGTCAAACAACAAGTCAAACAATATTTGGTGACAATTGTCGTGTGAGCTGGAAATTATGTATTCTCAAGACCTTACGGAAATATTGTCACATAAAAATTAAATGTCGTATGAAATATGATTGACTCAGATTGAATCACATGTTTAGTCTATGGTTTAGTAGGATGGCAGCGATGGCAGGGTTTCCGTAGTGTTCCGTATAAAAATAAATTATATAGCAATTAGAAAACAAATTCCGTTTGTTTTCGGTTGCAAGGAATTATTAATGATTTAATATAATATTTTTGGTTTATTTAAAAATGAGATAAAGATGTCACTATATCTTTAAAAATCAAATTAAACCATTTTTATGATTTAACCATTAAAAGTAAATTTTTCTATAAAGTTATATTAATTTGTATGATGGTTGATGAAATAACTCAAAATGCGGAATACAGGTGTGATTTCGAGCCTCTGCCAGACTATCTGTCAATGGATAGTTGTAATAAACTTTTGTGAAAAAAGATTTTCAAAATTAGCCTTTGTTATTATATTTTTCTGAATACAGGAAAAATTTTTAAAAACAAACTGCCTACTATTTCAAGACACAATTCAGTATCATTTTACATGTGACATTTGACCATGTGATGCATGTCACACGACGTACGTTTGACAATATTGTCAAGTATTTGACATTGAGAATAAGTATAATCGTTATCATGTGACATTTTTCATTGTAAACGGAAATTGTCTCATGAGGCTCAAAGTTAAACGGTCCGAAAATAACCCTCTTGTACTCTTTTGGATTAAGAAAGTTGTGTTTATAAATTTGTAGGGTTATTTCACCGAAATTGGATCAAAATACATTATTTAAAAAATAATTTACTTAACTCATGTTTCTCTCAGTCGGATTAATGCTATAAAATTATAAAATGTATGTTTTATTACAAATATAAAGTATGTAAAAGAAATATTTTTCACGGGTCCCAGAAAGTCCCGTTGCCCCACCATTAACTCTAAAAATACTATTATATTACCAAGAGAATAAAAAAATATTATTCAAATTTAAAGTAATATCTCTATATCAAATATTAAAATTCGTTACAGACACATTTCCACAGTTGAAAGTGTCTTTAGGATGCAAGCTATATTTCATAAAATTGGTTTAGCGAAGTGAAAACGTAGCAAACAACAGAAACACTTTCGCTTTTATAATTAATAGACATGGATGTAATTAATAGAAATATTTGAATATATAACATAATATAATATACTATACTAATGACGATATTGGTTACTTTTCTTTATCTTATTCAATATTCCGCTACAGTGGTATGACTATTATGTATTGACACAGAGGCGCTGGCGCGTGGCGACAGTTCGACGGAGATGCAGCTGTACTGGGATTCATGGGAGCGACATGGGCATGGTCACGGTCACGCGCGCGGCTCGCCTCGTGGTCGCCCACGACACCAGCGTGGCTCCGTGCCCGGAGAGGATGCCCTCTCTTCTCCGCTCAACCACAAAGGTACTTAGTGCTTCTAGTTTATGAAGTAGTTATACATATACATAGGGTCTGTTTTCTGTTTTCCTTAGGGCTAGCTTGAGACTAACAGATTCTCCGTCGGCACAATCCTTACGTAATCTCTTTCGCGTAATCGATGTTTATCGATCGTTTCATGCATGTTCGTATTTTATCGATGTAAGTACGTTTTTCTGGTGCCCCTCTCAATGACTCTTCCATCACACATGCCTCGTTCAACAATGATCCTCATATTTCTGTTACTGGTAACAAAATACGTTCAGGTTCGCTTTATGTGTTTGTAAGGCCTAAGTATATGAAATGAAATATATATTCGTCTACAAATATATATCAAATAAAAATATGTTATTCGCGTCAAATGCTACAGTAACTAGTAAATTTTATACAGTGCTATTCATCGTTAAACATAAAGAAATAAATTTGAAGTGTCTGTCTGTGATTTTGACATACTTTTTTTATGCTTTATGTTTATTTGCATGTAACCGAAAGCCAAACACGCGTTTTTAAAATGCATACAACCAGACCGTTTGCCCAGGCTAATCTCCGATACGGCTGAATCGATTTTGACGGGACTTTCCTGGTAGGTAAGAAAGCTTTTTAGAAAATATAGGGAAGGCAACTTTTTACTTCGGAAAATTTTTGGGATGAACTTGAAAAAAACTAGACTATGAAAATCAGTAGAATGAAATCGTATTCGTTCGCTAATTATAAAATTTCGTAACACATGATTTTCTACTTAGGTGGAAATCGCGCGCCTGCAACGCCAGTATCTCGACGTAAGGACTCTACGCAAATCTCGCTGCCAACACCGGCTGCCACTCTCACAAAGTCGCGGTCACACGAATCCCAACTTTGTGTACGGCCTGATGAGGACCTCAGGTTATTAATGTTTCAATAATCCGACCGAATTGCTAATAGGACTGAGAACGTAGCAATCCGCATGTTGGTGCACAGGAACCGCATACCCAATCCTATTAGCTATTTTCTAGTAAATAATCAGTGGTTTTATAGAGGTATTCCAGGCCAGTAAACTTAAGCTTCCCCAACTGTAAAACTACTTGTAATGGGTACGTACATGTATACAACTAATAGCTTAGGTTATTCATAATACAGTTTTCAACAAGTGAACACGCGTTCTTGTTAAGTTACTCTTATCCCACTACCTCAGTTAATACATGGCGACCCTGCCAGGGTCCATATACTAGTTGAGATAGCGGAGGGAGGGTAACTCAAAAAGAACGTGTTCACTTCACTTGTTGTTGAGGACTGTAGTATGACTAACCTATGCTGCTACTTGTTTACATCTACGTACCCATTTTGTGCTACTGCCATAACTAACGCAAACGGGTAATATAAATTACTATGTTCTTAGGATTGTCCAAACTTTGATATAAATCTTTTGAAATATGACAATCTGTTGGTCAGTTAAAACATTATATTAGGGAACCAGAATTAATATCTTGACGACTTTTCTCCTCTTTCTTCATCAACCCATTTTTACCCCACTGCAGGGGCTTAGGCCTCCCCCAGGGTTAGGGGGGACTTAGAGCTTAAATTCGCCACGCTGCTCCACGCGCGGGTTGGGGATTGTAACGACCGCCATCTATTGACAGCGCCCGGGACCGACTGCTTAACGTGCTCTCCGAGGCACGGAGTCAGTGATAGTTACGTAGTTTCTCCTCCTAGGTTTACCGAATTCACTGTACTTTAATTTTACCTAACAGTGTGTAATACACCTTTTTATTGAATTAAAATTTTTGAATTTAGGTATGAGTATCTATTGTTGCTGATTTCTCTAGAAAATATCAATGTTAGTGAAGAATCAGAATTATTTTAAAATGGAAGTTTCCATTCATGTTAGGTCTACTTAAATAAGTTGTTGTTATGTACTTTACCATGAGAAAAATAAAAACATGTTTATACACTAAGCTTAAATAGTATGATAAAGTAATAAAAAGCGAATGACAGAATAAAGACAATGTACTAGAGTTGTCACTTTTGAGTGGTGGGGAACGAGCGTAGTTACTTGACGTATGCGTAGTGCTAGCGTACGAAATCACCTAAATGGTACCTGGTGTGCTTAAGATGAGTATCATTCGTTCGCCATAGAATTTCACGATAATGCAGCCTCTAGCTAGCAGTGTATTACAAGCCTGGTGCAGCATTAACTGTTGCAACGTTACAGCGACAACAGTCAATCGTCGACGGTAGGCGGTGCAGTCGTGGCGGCACCGGAGCACACCCCACCTTCTTCGCCTCCCCGGGAGTCAGATACGCCTCATCACAAGCCGCATGCCAACAACACCGTGAGTACAACTAAAAATATAAGGTTAGAAATGTGAAGGAGGCATGGTCTGCGTTCCTCAATTATAGACTACCCGTACTAGCGACCGCCCGCGGCTTCGCTCGTATGGATTACACTTGGATTATTTTAGAATTTTACAAAACGCTGAAACATGTCATTTTTAATTTTCAACCAAAAGGTTAACTACCAGTGTTCTAACCGTAAAGCCAATTAATAAAAAAAAACTAATTTGAGATTTATGTCATGCTAAAATTGTCAAACGAATTGGAAATCTCAGTATATATACAAAAAGGCAAATATGTAAAATTCCTAACACGGAATAGCAGTTTTATATTCACGCATTAATTGTGTGGTTCAACCTGCAAAATGCAATTAAAACGTCAATTAACGCCATGTCACACTTTAGCGTGGTTCCGCCGTTAGTAATATAGAATGAAAATGTGTGGTTGTTTTCAGTCCGTCGGTGTGTCTGTGACGGCGCCGCGGTCGCCACGCACGCCCACTGTCGGAGGCTGCATGGCTCACGACATTGCGCATCGCTTCACCAAAACTTTCAACATGATCGCAACATGTGATTACTGCGACAAGCAAATGCTTTTCGGTTCGGGACTCAAATGCAAGGAGTGCAAGTTCAAATGTCACAGGTTATTTAATAGTCTGTTTTTCTATCAGCCCATTATACCCCACTGCAGGGGCTAAGCCCTCCCCCCAGGGTGAGGGGCTTGGAGCTGAAATCGACCACTCTGCTCCAGTGCGGGTTGGATTTTAACGACTGCCATCTATTAACACCAACCGGGACCGACTGCTTAACGTGCTCTCCGATGCACGGAATCAGTGATAGTTATGTACTTAAATCAGAAAAACTCATTTATATACGCCCGGATTCGAACCACGGCTGCACGGCCGGCAAATTTGAAACAGGTTCACTGCGCTCGGGCTATCACAATGATATTAGATAATCTGATTAAATTATTACTAATATAACGCCTTGACACATATTACAGGGGCGTATACCGTCTGGTTCATGATGGTCAGACACCCAGATGGATAACTGTTAAAGAAATATTGTTTCAAAATACTTTGGTACAAATACCTGGATTTGAACCCGAGACCTTCGACATTGCAAGTAGAGTGCTTGCTCTCTGCACTACGGAGATATGGCCTTACAATGGTTGAAGCATTCAATTTAAAAAAAACATGGCAGGGTTCCTTCTGTTCTTCACTGGATAATTGACACGGAACCAAGACTGGTATTACTAACTTTGTGTGAATGTAAAGTGTAATGCATTGTCACCTCAAAATAGTGGGTATGTACGAGGTGATAGTGGGTATGCCAAAAGGTTCAACCGTTTGAAAAAGTGTCTACAGTACTTTTAATGTATACTCATGTCATATTAATATTGAAATAATATTGAACAATATTTACAGGGATTGTGAAAGTAAAGTTCCTCCATCGTGCGGCCTACCCCCCGAGTTTGTGTTGGTGTTCAGGGAACGATTCAACAAGGATGGTGTGTATTTTGACATCCTATTTGTTATTTATTTATTTAAATATGTCAGGTGGCGGCATCTTAAAGAAGGGCCGAACAACAAAGTGCAGTATTGCCCCACCCTATTGGTTATTTGTTTAAAAATAAAAAAACTCCCTTAAGGAAATCCAATATAAAAAATTAAGTTACACAAAAATATCTTTAATTTCAATGTCTATTCAACAGGGTTTGTTAAAGTTTGAAAAAAAAAAAATGGTGGAATTGCGATGGAATAGATGAAACGTCCGATAGACGCAGTTAAATAATTTGGATTAGTTGCTATATCTTACCACAGATGGCGCTATATAACTAGATATTATCCTTTATAACAGATGTCATCAACAGAATAAATCTTAATTATTAAATTTTTTACAAAAATTATATGCTTTCAAACATGTAACATGTATTATTAATTTCTTAACATTTTTGTATTGTTTCTCGAAAATATAGATCAATTTATTCCCCTCCCCCTCCCTGCCCTTACAAAAATAATTCTTTAATTTTCTTAGTTATTTTTTCCAAAAAAAATATTATTAAAATATCTCTGTGTTGTTGACAGATGTTTACTAATTGCATTATCTAGACTAAATAAAGTCATAATAATTTTTTATTGATTCATGAGGATTACAATTTTATTTGACATAGTGATCTTACCTCAATATTTTTTCTAAGCTTTAGCTTTGGATTGTTAATGTGGAGAGCAGCGCATTAAACTCAACCGCCCAGATGACGTCACAGAAACAATTTCAACGTCAGATGAATTTTCATAAATATCTGGAAAATTCGTTAGTAAAAAATGCATAATTTGAGAGGTTATTCTAGAACCTTATTTCTTTTAATTTTAATGACCATTAGCACAATTTTAAAATTTTGAAGCAAGTCCGTTGAGTGGAAGGTCCATAAGGACCGTTTTCAGTAGAGGTTTATGGCTTCTCTACCTGTCTTGTGTATACGTACGTATATCCTTGGTTTTGGTATCAGGTCGTTCGCACGTCCATCCGTTGGGCAGCCAATCGCCGGTGACGGGTCGCGCTGGCAGCGGGCTGCTATCTTCACTGACGCACCGGCCGCGTCGGCGCGCGCACCTTGCAGCCAACGTCCCGCCCAACGCGCTCGCGGTAAACGTCAGTTTTGTAAAATCTCTTGTATTATAAATATAGTTAATATACTGGCTCGTGTATATATAATAATAATAACGTATACATCACAACAACGTCTTGGCCCCAAACTAAGCATTAGCTTGTGTTTTGGGTACCAAGCGAAGACACGGACATACATATAACAACTAGGACCCGGTACCAGTATCAATATTCATCATATAAATACTGACCCGACCTGGGATTCGAACCCGGGACCTCCAGCTTCGTAGGCGGGGTCGCTACCCACTAGGCTAAGCGGTCGTCGAATGCCTGTATTCTACACAACGACGTGACTGTCGCACATGTGTTTTGCAATAAAACGGCTTGTCCCTGCAAAAAACAGTGCAATTTTGTAAAAGTATTTACAAACGTAACGGAACGTAACGTACATGGTAACGGAAGGGCAAGAGGTGCGAAGAATCTCCGGATACGACTCGGCTGCCAAAAAAACTGTTTATTTGTGGTAACTTAGAATAACCTACAATGACGTACGGTGCCGAAACATGGACACTCACGGCAGCACTGATCCACAAATTTAAAGTCGCTCAGCGTGCTTGGAGCGGGCTATGCTCGGTATTTCTTTGATGGATAAAATCAGAAACACTGAAATCCGTCAAAGAACCAAAGTTGTCGACATAGCCGAAGAAATCAGCAAACTGAAGTGGCAATCAGTGGCGTGTGGTGGGTTCAGAACATGGCTACGCCAACACGACATGTGAAGTTTAAACTGGAATCTTCAAAGCTCAGAATATCAATGACCCCTATTTACTTTTTTTTTTTTTTTTTATGTCCGAAAGACACGTTTATTTATCGTTTTTACGCCATCTGTTGGAATATTACTAACCGAGTCTAACCTATTAGTAACCTAGTGTGATATTGTCTTAGTTTACTAATAACGTAGCAGTTGGCGCTATTTAAGTTTACTTAAAATGAAATGTTTGATTTGATTATATAATTTTGTATTTTTGTTGTGTGCTGTGTGAAGAGTGAAGATAATACAACTAGTTTTTTATTTAAAAGCAAAGCAAGGTAATTGTGAGAATATCTAAACAAAAAATAAAATAAAATAGGTACCTAACCTAACCTATGAAAATACAAATGAAAAATCTCTATTATTAAAATATCTATTATTTTACCTAATGATTTTACCTTAGTTAAATACATCATAAATACTAATTTACATATAATAAACTCGTCAATGATTTCATTATAAAATAAACCTGACCCAGACCTGAAATATTAAGTAAATATGTGTGGATTCGTTTGTAAAAATCATTGTTTATAAAAGCTAATTGGTTTATAAAACAAGAGATACCTAAGTTCTGTATAACTTTAATTACCTAATTAATTTTGTCACTGTGCAATGACTGCGAAATACATTTCTTTCAGTCCATTGAAATCCTCCAATATTTCCATTTTATTACACTTTATTTACACTGAATTTTACACTCTAACTTCACCTAATTTACAGTTACTTTAATACAACTTTAAAACATAAAACACAACAAATCGCAATGAATGCAATACAATGAACACAGACAATAATTGAAAACAATAATGAACTTAGTTTAGCCGCAGAATTCGCAAAGTTCTGCCTGCAGTCTAATTACGTACGAATTTCACTTTCGTTAAGCCTGACTTAATTTCGAGTATGAAATCCAGTAGGTCTGACCGATGACGATCGAAACGTAAGAGGGATAGATGCCATTCGTCACTACATGTAAGAAGAAGACAGACATAAAAGCCGTAAGGAATTTGTCTTGCCTCACGGCGTGTTCGCAACGTGTCGGTTGGCGTCGGTATGTCGTGATCGGGAAAGAGAGGGAGGCCGGTGATAGGGTATTAAGATAGGTCAGTAACAGTCAGTAATAGCGCGCCATTGTATTATATGAGCGCGCGGGAAATTCAAACACTCTCACTTGGACTCTTGCGTTTTTCATCATTATTGTAGGAAAATTTAAGGTATGCATGGCTTTTTGGCTTTCAAGGAAGACCCGCGCCTGGTGGCAATGGGCTGGTCACATATGCCGTAGAACCGATAACCGATAGGGTAGACGAGTTCTCGAGTGGAGGTCACGTACCGGGAAGCGAAGTGTTGGACGCCCCCCGGCCATGTGGACAGATGACCTGAAGCAACATACCGGGGGCAGTTGGATGCGAAAGGCGGAGGACCGTGTGTGGTGGCGAGCCTTGGGAGAGGCCTATATCCTGCAGTGGAGAGACACGGGCTGATGATGATGATGATGATTTACAAACGTATCGTGACAGGCTTGTGGGCATGTATCAATTATTTTTTTTCTGACTCAAGTACTAAGTATCACTGATTCCATGCCTTAGAGACCATGTTAAGCTGTCGGTCCCATTCTCGTTAAAGTCCACCAACCCGCACTGGACCAGCATGGTGGATTAAGCTCCAAGCACCCTCATTTCGAGGAGAGGCTTTATCCCCTGCAGTGGGACAGAATGGGCTGATATATAGTATTTACAAGAGTCACACGTGTGCATGCAGAGACCGAATTTCAAACAATGGCAAATACACTGATTTGTTGTTTGATCGGTTGAGTCACTAATAAACAAGCTGTTGATTTTTTTTGGCGCTTCTCAGCATTGTCATTTTTCAAAGTGATGTTCATTTACTGTTTAGGATTGCGTAGCCAAATGGCGAAATGGGATACTTGTAATTTCGTCCTGTCTGTCCGTCTGTCACGTCCATTTTTAGACTATTGGCACTATATAGATGAAATTTGAAAGGTAGGTGTAATGTATGAATCGCGTATATTGTGAATATACAATGGTGTAGCGAAAAGGTTGAATTGATTTAGATAAGATATTTTGAGTGGCTTTTAAGATATTTGACGACCGCTTGACCTAGTGGGTAGCAACTCTAGCCTACGAAGCTGAGGGTCCCGGGTTCGAATCCCTGGTCGAGTCAGTATTTATATGATGAATATTGAAACTGGTACCGGGTCTCGGTTGTTATAAGTATGTGGTGTCTTCGCTTCGCACCCAGAACACAAGCTAATGCTTAGGGGCCTAAACATTGTTGTGATGTATATGTTATTAATTAATCAATTATTAATTTGTTTTTTAAATTTATTATTTGAATTTTAACCATGTCCTAATAGTTCTCTTGAATAGCGCTCATTCTAGTGTTACTATCATATTATTCTTACTTCTACGAAAATTACGCACACTGAAACAAAAATTTAAATGTGCGGACCATGCTTCTTAACAGAAGTCTGACACATTATTATCGTCCAATTTCTATGTTCACATTATATTTATATTTTGTATACTTTTATATTCGTATTTATATTGTATTTTATGGCCACAATTTTGATCGTAATCTTTCCAACACTAGGAAATTCAGCCAATATAGTTTTACATACGAAATTATGTTATTTGCCACCAGGGCGGTCCGGATTCTTCGTCGAATACGTCGTCATGTAATAGTTCGACTCCTTCGAGCCCTGCATTGGCGCCGCCGGCCACGCCGCATCCGCCTTCCACCACTAAGCACCAGCAGTTCCACTTTCCTGGTATACGTCGATTTCTTGATTGATAATAATAATAATTGATAAGGTGATAGAAATAACAATTTCATGACCACCAACTTTGTCTTAAGTGATCCATTTTATATTTTTTTCTCATTTCTGATTGGAAATTGCTGCAATTATATTAATTAGTCTTACAAAAACTGTAAATAAACTGTAAATAATAATTACAAATATTTTTAAAATTTAATGATTTTGATGAAGGCTACCGAATGAGCTACCGCTAGTGGCACCACTAGCAACTTCAGTATTTGTTAAAATTATATGAATAGGCTTTTTAAGTTATTCACTTGCATTTTAAGCAAAGAACAAAGTCCATATTGACCCATACTGTTATTTGTTTAAAAATAAAAGGGCTGGTACCCATTAAGAAATTCAACATCAAAAATAAAGTTATGAGGAAATACCTTTAGTAAAATTTCGAGTAGATAAACCATCCAATGTACGGCAACGAAATAACTCTAATTCAAATTAGTTGCTATACTTTACCATAGATGGCGCTATCTAACTAGTTATTATCCTTTGCTACTATAGATAGGTCTTTAAAAATAATAATAATAATAATAACACATACAATCACAACAACGTCTAGGTCCCAAACTAAGCATTAGCTTGTATTTTGGGTACCAAGCGAAGACACCACATACATATAACAACCAAGACCCGGTGCAAGTATTAATATTCATCATATAAATACTGACCCGACCTGGGATTCGAACCCGGGACCTCCAGCTTCGTAGGCAGGTTCGCTGCCCACTAGGCTAAGCGGTCGTCAAAATGGTCGTCAAAATGATACAGAGGTTTCAAAATGACTTTTTTAATAGAGTCAATTGTTGTTGCACTCCTAATGACTTAAAAAGTGCCCTCCCATCTTTAAATCTTTATCTATAGGGTGGCAAATTCTGATAACAATTACAACTTAAACACTTTCAAGAAAAATTGGTTTAAACAAAATATATTGCTTAAATATTTTGAATTATTTGTATTTAAACTTATTATATGAATTATGTTTATAAACGTTAATCATGATTAAGGAACACTTGATTGTGCTAGGTGCAACACCCACCTGGCTGATTTTTTCTCTAAATAGGAAAATTACTGATAATTGCAAAAATATTACTGAAAGCAGTAGTATGAATTTGAGAGATATGTATACCTGGGCTGTGAATGACGCCGCGTAGTTGCAGAATCATGCTGGTAGCCCTCATTCAATTCACCAAGAAACAGCCGAGTTGTAAATTTAATCATCGGAATGCGTAAACGAGAGCCCATGCAATCTGTGCTTCGATCGGCTGATACAGTGGCGTGCATAGTGAGTAGACAGTAAAACTCACTTTGTCAAAGTCACTTTCCCTAAAAAGTCTTACATTTTGTTTTTATGAGCTGTTTCATGACATATGAAAAAGAAAAGGACTCATCACAAAAAACGTGAGATTTATTACGTAAATGTTTTTAGTAAAGCTACTGTCTGTCTACTCTCTGTGTAGAGGTTACTGTTTTTATGTTAAAGCCTACAGAAGTCGTGAAAGCTAGCAACTTGAATCAATTCAAGAGCCGTCTGGATAATTACTTGAGCAGCAAGTGAGAAGGGCATGATATAAGCGTATCAGCGGAAGCTGTCAGCTTATTTATTTTTTATATTATTTTATTATTTTCCAAATAAATACAATTTTAATGTTACGTATAGATACATATACTATGAATATGTTAACTAGATTGTATTTGTAAGATGAATAAATAGCAGCTAGCATATTCACTTCTGCACCACTGAGCTATACATGATTAATATTTAGGCGGGTCTAAATATTGGCCAACATCTCTAATTCTCTTACTATCGCACTCTTTTCACACACGTGTTTCGTCCGCGTGTGGGTTAATGAAAACTTGTTTCATATTGATTAGGTAACAATGTATTGGTTTAATCATAAAACATATAATAATACATATGTTGTGCAGACCTAAAGACGCCACTAGTGAGCAGTCCGAGCGTGGGTTCGCCACGCGTGCCCCCGCCCTGTACCGCGACAACTAACAATCACAAAGAGGACCTCACTTCGAGCGTCAAGAGTGGTAAGTGTTTTGGAATTTTAAAATGTGTAAAATTATCCATCGCCTCAGCTAGATGTTTACTATATTCTCTACTGGTCAACCTCTATAACAGCTATCTGTAATCAACGGCGGCTCGCGACCTTTGCCAGATCGTCAGCCACCTACTGGAGGGCCGTTCCACTCTATGACGTCGATTCGTGGTTCTAGAGAACCTTTCTTCCCCAGCGGTTATATGTTAAGATGTGTCCATATTTATCTGTGGTAACATAAATATAAAACGATGTCTGTTTGTCTGTTCTTTATATTTTCGCACATCAAGAATTCAATAAGTTTTGCTTAGGCAATAATACAAAGACCTAAAGTATCACTTGAGACAAATTAAAGGAAATTAAATAATGACTTTGCCGTCTCAATATATATTTGAAAACATAATGTACGGAAAAAATATATTGCATTGCAAATAAATATATATGCAAACAAAAATAAACTTGCTGACCATGTTAGCCGCTTCAATAAAATCACAAAATCTTTTAAAGGACAATGCATACGCTTTTACAATAAGATCCCAGTTGACATTCAAGATCTATCCCTTAACAAGTTTAAAATTGCAATGAAACAAAAGCTGTATGCAAAAACGTATTATAAAGTATCGGACTACTCGGATGATAAAAATCCATGGGTGTAAGCCGCTCGCCTATCAGTTTGTTTCAATAATATTAATCTTTAAGCACTTATTGTTAAAAAATTGTTTATAATTTTATTAAAAAGAATGATCCTTAGTTTCTTGCGTATTCCTCTGAGAGGGACCAGCGCTTTTTGAATGCGCCTCTGTGATGACGTTATTCCACAAAGTAATAAATTCACTCTTGTGATGTATTTCAAGATTATGCTGCATAACTACGAAATAAATATATTTGATTTGATTTGATTGATCAATGCTTTCGAGAAATTCTGGAACTGAAAGTACCGGGAAATTTCTGTTATTCGCGGTGATTAAAGAATTGATTACCGGGAACACAAAACTGATTCCCAATTCTGTTGTACTTTCGAGAAAGCGACTACACATTTCAATAACGTTCGAAATATACGCTCTATGTGCTGCTAGTGTCTATAGTCATACCAATAAACAGACCGAGCAATATCAGTGTTACACGTTTCTTGTATCACTTTATACACCATCCTGTGTTTTGATTTTTCGTTGGCTCATATTATTAAACCTTTGTGCAGGTGTAATCGGTGTCCTCCACCAAACTGGGATCAGCTCAAAGTCCCGGCATGTCACAGGTTCAGATAATTTATATGGTCCTTAAGAGGCTAGTCTTTCTCTCAGCAGCTTCGATTTGGCGTCGCTATCTCCGTTTCGATCCTTCTTCCCAGACCCATTCGTGAGTGACAGAGATGATAGTAGCAAATTCTCTAAAATACCTATAAAACACTCTACGATATATTTGTGTCTCTTTCCTTTATTAAAAGCTAAAATTTGCAGGGTTGTTAATAAATGCCGTCCCTAAGCGGTATTTTCTTTTTTTGAAAATCATATCAATGGCAAAACACCTCATTATTTACAGAACCATACATTCAAGGCAAATCATGTTTTTGTAAAATTTATTTCAAAACAACTAAACGAGACATTGAAAAAAAAACAAAAACCACCGCTCTATAACAGGGTTTCTCCCATGTATTTTTTGACGTGATAACGTCTTATAATTCGATGGAGCCGGCTGCACGCACGAAAAAACATGACTCATGCGGCGTTACCTCGCTCTGAGGCGTTCCATTTAAGGCTTGAAGTGCAAGCGAGAGCGCGGAACGAGCGACTACGAACGAGCGTAGTTATGATTTCATAAAATTAAAACATAAATGTTAAATAAATATCACACATGTTTAAAAGTTGTAAATAAAAGTTGTAAAACAATTGCACAACGCACATTCATACTTGTAAAAACTATGTACATTGTAAAAAAAAAATTTACATAATTGTATTTATGCGTACAAATAAATGTAACTTGATTAATTCAGTTGTGATTTCCATTTATCTCCTTCTCTATATCCATACAAAATATCTATCAAACAAATAAAATTAAAATTTTCTTTTGAAAAATGCAACCATTCCATCAGTATTTTCTTATGACGTTGTCACGTTCAACTATCGTCAGTAAACCGACTTTACAGACAACCGATTTTTTTTAGTAAAAATCAATGTTGGCATTTAGCGACGAACGGACACGAGCTGGACTCTTTGTATGAGAAGCCTACTACTGCTTAGAATATGATGTATATGCTTAAGGTGATGATCGCTTAAATATTTCCAAAGCCATCTATCATTTCTGACGACTTAAATTGTACTATATCGTTTAGATGGCAAGCCCTGCAGGGGAGATTAGTTGTTAAATGCTATTGTTGTTTACGGTTACAAAACAAGTTATGTTTTCAATTTTGGCAATTTTACTGGGCTCAATACAATATTGTCCAAAGCTATTTTTATTGACCAAAGCAGTATGGAAATCGAAATTTAAGCATAATAAAATTGTATACGTTTGGCACACAGATAGTTCGCGGTGCGTCTCGTTGAGCGGTTCGGCGTCGACGGATTCGGAGCGAGCGGTGCGGTGCGATTCCCTAGATGACCCGAACAACCAGGGTGACGCACGCTGGCCACGGCAGAACAGTGTAAGTTCTGATCGCATTTGTATGCCGCGCGGTGCGAGAGGTGTGATTTCGCATTGTATGATCCAATAAACAATAGATAACCAATAAACAGCGCTGAACCCCACCCTCCTACACACACACGCACGCACCGCAAATATCTCAAGGTAGACCAACTTTATGAGGTATACTTTAGTACACAGTATATAGAATTATGAATCGTGAGCTTTAGAAAAGTTGAATAAAATTAATCATAATTCTCTACTTTTCAATATGCAAGTAATATAGTGGAATTAATTGGATTGATTTTTAGGGTTCCGCACCCAAAGGGTACCAACGAGAACCCTATTACCAAGCCTACGCTGTCCGTCCACATGTCACAGGGCTGTATAGTCTGAATCAAAATAGGTAGACACTTGAAATTTTCATAGTGTGTGTATTACCATGGCCGCTATAACAACAAATAATAAAAATAAAATGAAGTTAAGATTTAAAGGGGGTCGCCCTACAAGAAACATATTTTATTCAACATTTTTAAACACTATGACTATTAATAATATTATTATAACATAATTATATATAAATTCCTAAATTAAACCATTTTTATAGACAATGTATACCTAATAATTGTATAAACAATACAAACATTTTGATGTACACTCATATGATTCTTTATATAAAAATTGTTAGAATAAAAAACGAGTTACTACCATTGTGGGCGTCACAACTGCAAAAGTTCAGTAGCAAAGGTCAAATGTTCTGTACGGAAATGAGATAAACGAATGAATAGTAGATAACATCTGTACTTGGAGCGACGACAATATATTCATCTATAATATTCCTAAAATGAAGTGAAGTGAAGCTGGTATAATATATAAACTATGATTTAATAATAAATTAAAAATTACATAATTTAGAAAAATTCAATGTTTAATATTAATTTGTCATTATAGAAGTTTGCTTTGCAAGTTAGTCAACAAGAACCAATCATTGTTCGTGCTTTGTAGTGCATTAAAGTGTTTTGATTCCGATATTCTAAGCACATTATGGATAGTTTCAAACATCTCAAATGGACTTTTGAGGAAGTATGTTCTTTGTTTATTTCTTTGTGAATAAACACTTTGTTGATTTATAATGTTTAGTAGATAGATAAAATTGCTTAATAATGAGAATAAAAAATACTTTTATAAAAGTTAATCATTTATTATTTCTGGCTGTAGATTTTGGTTGATGAATAAATAAATAAATTAATATTAAAATTTAAAAATACGCTATAAACAGAGCACAATTCGAACATACCTCTAAAACTGGCAAAATTGAACATTTTGTAAAAAATTTATAAAACTATTGTTTTATTATTTTTCGTTTTTTAGAATTTTGTGCAATAACTTAAAGGCTATACCGTAGGCTTTAAAATAACGAATATCTTGTATAGTTCAGGATACCGAGCTTTCAGTAAAGGAGTGATGCCCACGCGATTGGTTACTGAGATAGGTGTGTTGTGTCTAGATCTTTGTGTATCACCCGTCACAACTAGTTACATATTATTGATTGAAAGGTAGATACTGATAAAAAAAATTTAAAATAAATAAAGTTGACGAAAATTGCCAAGCGTGCATCTTCTAATTTGCTACATTCAGAAATCGGTGAGTTCAGGAGCATACTATAGAGTGTGAGACATAGTACAAAGGGTTGTAAAAAAATGGGGCAAATATATTCTCCTTTTCCATCGTGAATAATCCAATGCCACAATAGATATAATATAATATGATGCCTTATGAGGAGAAATCAAAAAGTAGTGAAAATGAGATAAAATATAATGACTATTAATAACTTAATAATTTATTTTTGTACTTAGTCTCCGAGTCTCTGTGCACACCTAGTCCAGTACTTTTCCAAGGCTTAAATCCCTTTAAAAAAAAAAAGTTTTGTCTTGGTCCTGCAAAAAGCTGTTCACGGCATTCCTCACCTCGTTATCGTCTTCGTACCTGTTTCCCCTTAAGTATTCTTTCAATTTGGGGAACATGAAAATCGCTTGGCGCCAGATCTGGTGAATAAGGGGGGTGGTCAAACAATTCAAAGCCAGGTTGTTGAATGGCAGCAATCGTAACTGCCGAGCTGTGCGCGGGTGCGTTGTCGTGATGAAGCATCACGCCCCTTCTAAGTTTCCCTCTCCTTTTCTCTTTGATGGTATTTCTCAACTTGGGAATCAATGCTTCATAATATTGGCCTGTAATAGTGGTTCCACGCTCCAAGTAATCAATCAACAATATCCTTTCTGAGTCCCAAAATATTAAGGCCATTCTTACCAGCCGATGCCACGGCACGAAACTTCTTTGGAGTCGGTGATGATGGCCGTTTCCATTGTGAAGATTGCTGTTTTGTCTCGGGATCAAAATGATGGACCCATGTTTCGTCCATTGTTATGAAACGAGCCAAAAAGTTTTCAGAACCTTCTTGAAACTTGTCCAACAATGTCTTTGAAATGTCATGTTGATTTTGTTTCTGACTGTCTGTTTTCTGACTGACTGACCATTTTCGGCACCCATCTTGCGGAGACTTTTCTCATATTCAAAGATTGTTTCAATATGGATTGAATACTTCCATATGAAATGCCCGTTTCTTGAATTAAACAACGGGTGGTAACTCTTCGATCGCTCAATACAATTTTCTCAACTTTAACAACATTTTCTTGAGTGACTGACGTCGATAGGCGGCCGCAGCGATGTTCGTCTTCCGTGCATGTTCTTCCTACTCGAAACTAAGAAGCCCACGTTGCGACAGTAGAATACGGTGGAGCAGTCCCTCCTTATGTTGTCTCCAAATCGCAGTGAATCTCTTGCAACGTTAACTTTTTTAAACAGAGGTATTTAATAACGGCACTATGTTTTTCTCCATTTTCGAGAACACGTTTCGACACGAAGTGAACAAATGACTACATTCAGAAAAAAAAAAACAAAAGAGAATCGAAGACTTATTCTTATTACCTGCCAGTTTTCATTTTTTTTTTCTTACCAAGGAGTATATATGTCGTTCTCACTAATTTTTTATCACTCCTAGAATATACTGTTTCTCGTTTTTCAACATTTATTTGTTGTTTTATTGCAGTTGTCCATGAAGGAATGGGATATTCCTTACGACGAGCTAAAGCTGTTTGAGGTGATAGGCACTGGCCGGTTCGGCACCGTGTACCGCGGCAGCTGGCACGGTGCCGTTGCGGTCAAGCTGCTTCACGTGCAACATTTGGGTGATGAAGGCGGAGCGTTAGATTCATTTAAACATGAGGTAATTTAATATGTTTCGACGTATTACTCTAATGACTGACCGGTTGGCCGAGTGGTTTGAGACCCTAATTGCAGATCCGAAGGTAGCGGGTTCCATTCCCGCCCGCGACAAATATTAGCGTGCATGAACATGTCTATTCGTTCTGTGTCTGGGTGTAACATATTGGTATATGTATATATTACTACATAGAATATTTAAGTATGTGTATCAGTTGTCTAGTACCCATAATACAAGCATATTACATGCTCACTTTGGTACTAGATGCCGCTATGTAGGATGTCCCAGGTATTATTATTATATGATACCTATTGTAACTTTGTAGCAAGTGGTGTAACATCATTTTTCACCCGAGGTAAACATTCTACTTTTCATTATGACTATGAGGAAAGTAAAAAAAAAGCGTTTAATCCATATCTGCATCTGATGAACTAATTTTATATTAATATCTGTATATGTAAATAATCAGCATTTGCCAAAACAACTGAAGATCGGATTATTTTTTATTTTTCTTTTACTGTGGCATTCTACCAGCCAATACTTTTTATCATTGATCATGGTTAATTTTTAGCTCAAATCTATGTAAATTAAGTAATAGTTTATTTAAAAGTAAATTAAAACTGTAAAGTCATGTCACAAAATTGTTGATAATGTTTTTTTTATTAGAATTTGACGCCGCGATTCAACAGAGTTGTTGTATAAAATCTGGGACATGGCTTGCATAGTTGTTTTTATTATTTGACAGCAGGGAAAATCGTTTCCCAGGGACAAAAAGTGCTACTTTCATCCCTCTGATTAGGTAACTTTGAGCTTACTTTCTGAGTATGAGTAATGAAAAATATATTTCCAGCTCTTGCCCTCACAAAACATAATAAAAAAACTTTTTTATTTACGGGCTTATTAGGTTTTAATTTTCAGTGCCATAACGAAACTTTTTTTATAATTTACGTGAATGCAAACACTGTTTCAGTTGTGATAATTGAATACTACAATTCAACAGTGACAGCAGAGTGTCTTACTTGAAATTAAATTATTTTTCATATAAACAAGAATATGAACATGATTAAAAATATTTATTGAATAAAAGAAAGAAAGAATTAGGACCTTTCTGGTATGTTTTCAGTGTCTCACAGACTCTCTTTATGCTTTGTCCTCATTCTTTAAACTTGTGATGTCTGTCTGTAATTTTTGAATGGAAAACTTACCTACCACAGTTACAGTAAACTTTGTAATGTTTTGTTCTTATAACTAGGTGGCGACGTTCAGGAAGACCCGTCATGAAAACTTGGTGCTGTTTATGGGGGCGTGTATGAAGCCCCCCAAGTTGGCCATCGTGACGTCATTGTGCAAAGGCATGACGTTGTATTCGCACATACACCAAAGACGGGACAAATTCAATGCCAACAAAAGTGTGCTGGTGGCGCAGCAGATATCACAGGTTCGCTTGTTTTGCAAGCGTTTATGTTTTTTTTTATGTGGTTTTAAAAACTTTGTATACGAAGATCATGCTTGTGAAATGGTGTATGAAAGTTTAAAAATAAAATTATATAAAAGTGTAATCAATAATTGACCATTTTCTAATTTTTGAACTAAAGTTTGTTATATTTTATTTTGAAAAAATAGACAATATTAAGAAACAAACTGAAAAAAAAAAATTTATAATCGGCATTTACGTAGGTGATAGATAGCCAATGGCTAAATTTATACTTCCATGCGGTGACGTCACGCAATAAATTTTTTTAATATAAGTAATATATCTATGTAAATACCGAACTAAAAAAAATTTATTCAAATTAGTTTCTCGAAATTGCCTATTCTTTTGAAACAAAATATATTGGACTTTAGTTCAAAATTTGGGAATGGTCAATTGCACAGATTTGTAAAACTTTATAGTAAGAAACATCCTGCGAGAATTATCATGGATAATTGAGACATTGGACAGTGGTAATTCAATTTGAAGCCCAATATTTTGCGAACTGCAATTCAAAATTCTCATCAGATTTGAACAGACCTATATGATATGTTACTTCATCGAAAACTCGTACAATCATCCCATGAAGCAGTTATTGTACTAAGAAATCATATTATGCTACATATTTATTTATATCTTTATCAGAAGTATTTCACATGGAAATTTGTAGCTGCAACAGACGAACAAACGGACAGGATGTGATGAAATCGCATAGAATTTATTCTCATTTATTTCATTTAATCGTTATGGAATTGTTGCTCTGTTTATTAATAATGTATACCTACAAATGAATCACATTTATTTTTTTGTTTAAGGGTATGGGTTACCTTCACGCACGCGGCATCGTGCACAAAGATCTGAAGACTAAGAACATATTCTTGGAGAATGGCAAAGTGGTCATCACGGACTTTGGATTGTTCAGTGTCACAAAACTCTGCTTCGGCAACAAGTGAGTATTTTTAAAGAAAGGTTAAAGGCAGGGCCACACCACAGATTACTGTAGTTTAAAATAGGTGTGACACTTAGTGTACCATATATTAGTTCCTGTTGACGGCACGGCGCCAGTGTGCTGCTTAGCTGCTATTGGTCGTGGTCTGACCAATAGCAGCTCACCTATAGTGACGTTCCACGTTCCTCGACGTGACGTCTATCGATATCGACAATCGATATAATAGTGCAGTATAGTCGATAGTATTATTAGAATATATATATAATTTTTTAAATGAAACCCAAATAAGTAATAATAAGATTTAATGCTTAATAAATACCACTAACATCAAATCAAGTACATGGTTAGGTAAATAATATTTTTTGACTAAGTATCGTTTAAATTTTTTTATGAAAATATTGCGGTTTTATGAAATATTCGTTTTTTACATGAGTAAATATTTTTTACAACATATTTCTTTGCCATTGATAATCTTTTGGAGTCACATAAACACATCTAATTTACATATTGTAGTATTTTTGTACATTTCATTTCTAAAATCTGTCTTTCTGGATGAAGTAAATTAAGATTCGTTTTATTCAGATAATATGTGTTCATATAACGTCAGAAGACGATCATGACCAAAATGAAATATATTATGTCTTCCAAATCAATCAAAAACGTGAGCAAAATCTCAATTATTAGACAGATCATAAATTTCATTGTTTTAAACAAACATTGGGTTAAATTACACGTAGGATGTAATTATTTCAGAATCTTTTTCTTTTCCAGTACAAATGCATGTGGGTTACACAACATTCTACTTCACAGCATAGCAAATATTTCAAAAGATCAACTGGTGTATATTTGGTCTACAGCTTAAATTTTCTTGCTCACACTTTTACCATCAGGTTCGAGTTGATCCTTTTCGCAATGTTTTTCACATGACACCGGTTGTCAGAAGTCGTTGTTTCTGTATAGATATTGATGGGTTAGTTATTTGTAGTCGATAAAAGTTTTCGGTGGTAGAAACGCAACCACGAGTAGGTACAGCATCTTCTAATCCGCGACGCCATATTCCTGTGTTCCTGCTATAGAATAGGCACCTATAAATTAGAACAAACTGAACTGTATACAGGATTTGATTGGTAATCTGTGAAATTAACTTTTGTTAACAATATAAATCGCAATGGAATCACAAAAACAATCGCACTTTCACATACCTACATGGTACCTAACCAGTACCTAACTGATCTATACTAATATTATAAAGCTGAAGAGTATGTTTGTTTGAACGCACTGATTTCTGGAACTATTAGTCGGATTTGAAAAATTCTTTTTGTTTATAATAGCCACAAACTTGTGAAAACTTGTCAGTAACGCAAACGTCACAGATTACGGAGTATGCGTATTATTCAAACATAAACCACAGAGGAATAAACCTTTTGTTAAAAAAAAGCGCCACGGCGTCAACAGGAACTGTAAGTGTCCAGGCCCTGGGCTTGGTATTATATAGTATATTAATAATACCAGGCCCAATATATAGTATAGTAAGATATTGACTAAATTTATGTCGAGGACATATTATGTTTTGGGGTATAATAATATACTGTTACTGAAAGTTAAAATCAAATTTACCCTTTTTCATATCAGAGCACAAACTATAAAACAAAAAAGTATACAACAAGAACACAAAAATTACAATGTCTAAAATATAGCAGTCAGAAACAAGCTTAAAAATAAAAAAATAAAAGTAGTATATTTAAATGAAACTAAATCTTAATGCTAAGCTAAAACCATGCGAAACTATAAATACAAATATACAAATTAAATGTAATGTCGTTATCTGGAATAGGTCCATACACTAGTATCACTTAAACAGTTCTGCAATTTATTTTATTTATTTTTGTAGGAAGATGAACAGCAACTTCTTATATACTAGGTTTATAAATAAAATAAAATTAAAGACTTATAATATGCCTTTTTACATAAGATATGGTTAACAGGCATCTTGAACCTCTTTTTAGTAAAGTTCAATACATCGTCACAAATTATAACTGTGCCTGAGTAATTAACCTTGTTATTAGTACAAAAGTAATATTTTTAAGGAAGTGTATAGGGTGCCGCTAGCTAGCACTTAAATATGGATACCTTTTTAAAAATGTTTTCACGTTTTTCACGCTTTCAATTTCATCTCTTAATATGTTTGTTTCTGTTTCAAGTCCCCGTGGCGACAGCTTGGGTATCCCAGCGGGCTGGTTGTGCTACTTGGCTCCGGAGTTAGTGCGCGCACTACGACCGCACGCATCGGTCCAACTACCGTTTTCCAAAGCCAGCGACGTGTATGCGTTCGGCACCGTCTGGTATGAGCTGCTGTGCGGCGAGTGGCCCTTCAAAGGGCAACCTGCCGAGGCTGTCATCTGGCAAGTCGGCCGGGGCATCAAGCAATCGCTGAATAATTTACAAGCTTCCAGAGATATTAAGGTTAATTGAAATTTATTTCAATTTTATAATTATAATTATTCAACTTTTGAAAACCATGCCAACATCCTAGTAAGAAGCCGTGATGTGACAGTGGCCTATTAGTAAACATTACATTTAGTTCATACTAGCGGCCGCCCGTGGCTTTGCTTGCGTGGACTGCATGTTTAAATTTCATCAAAACCCGTTTATTTTATGCGAAAACATTAAAAAATACCATGTGTATTTTTTTAAATTAACTTTACTCACATTAATTTATTGGATACACATGTAACGTGATTTCGCCCAAGAAAATTACTTATTTATCTTTATCACTTAGGACATTTTGATGCTGTGCTGGTCGTACCGAGCAAGCGAGAGACCGGATTTCGCACACCTGTTGAGCACTTTGGAAAAACTGCCCCGCAAGCGTCTCGCCCGTTCTCCCTCGCATCCGGTACATTTGTCCCGTTCTGCCGAATCGGTGTTCTGAGAGAGGCTGTCGGCCGCGCTATGCGTGCGGCCCTAGTCAAACGCCACGTGCGCGCTGCCCGACCTCTTCGACGAGCCAGAAGAACAGGACGAAGAAAGCGAATAATTGTTTTATTATTCACCCAAACTTTTATGATGCCCTAGTACTCTTTAGATCTGGTGCGCTTAGTGCGTTATCGGGCACATATGCGTGCGATGTTTGTAGGTCTATGTGGAACAACAAAATATAGTTTTGCCTATGTTAAACGATAAAATAACTGAATACCTGAAAAGATTGGAGTAAAGGAAAGCCAACGAGACGGGACAAATAATATTGTTACGCGGGCACTATCGTCATGTTTGAAAGATCGTAATGAAAGAAAAGTGAAACGGGGGAATGCAAAGTTTTTTATCACAACGTTAGTAACAGCAATTACACTGCTACATAATGTTCTTGCACTAAAAATTTTACTTCTGTTCGTTTTTATTGCTCACTGTACACTTTTCACTTCCTTCATTCCATAACTGACTCGGCGGCCACGACTGTGCTGTTTTTATACTAACTAATTAGGTCCAAGAAGTGTCTATGGATGTAATCATCTTGTTCCTCCCTCTTCATATCGACCTTTCCAGAATTTTGTTGATTGTTCTCACCGACCCGCCCCTTAAAGATGGCTTTGAGAAATAGGACGTCTCATTACTGTGCTCACTCATAAACGTTGGGCGTGGTGGTGGTTCCGCTACTCGATGCTGATGGCGTTAGTTGTCACTTAGGAGCCTATTTTGGAATTCTATCCGTGGGGGTTATCCTGGTATTCAATCTATATTTAATTTGGTCAGTGATGCATCACAATATCAACAAACCAACTCATTTAAGTTACCCTTTACTCATAATAATTATAGTGTTCAGTGAGTGTAAAAAAGCGCTTAGTGATTCATAGTATGGGAAACTGCAAATTGATACACGAGTTAAAAAAATATTTTAATCTATTTTCTGTATTTGCTTATACATGTATATAACTAGATATATAATTATTAATAGCCAGCAAAAGTTTTGTCAAACCCTGAGAGTTCTGTTTGAATGATCTCATTGGTTTTTCTTTAAATACCTAGCCTTAACTTTTTGATAGACGTAGGCATTAATTAATACAACTATACATCGCAATAGTAAATTAGCTACAAACTCCATTGGGTGAATAAGAAGCGGTAGCGCACACGTGGCATACAACCACTTTTGGCCACCTGATCTCATGTACAATGCAAAGTCTGGACAAAATACCTAGCTAGTTTAATTTATAATATTGAAAATGTCCCGACTGTCGTGTTTGTGAGTGCTGGATATACTGAGAATTTGTTGTGGGTCTATAAAGTACAGGGATACTTGGTAAGTTGCATTGACAATGAAAATGCTTTATTATTAGTGTTGAGTACTTATTATCATAAGAACAGGTAATAACATAGAGGTGACGCTGACATATGCCCGTACGGATCATATTTAGTTTTTGGCCTGAAAACAAAAATTAAGCAAAAACAATAAACTATCGGGTGCTCAGCGATGTTATATCAGTGTTACCTCTGCATTGTTATTTACTCTTATACCTATATCATAGGTAAAATTAATATTGAAAAATAATTGTTTATTATATAGTTTGACCATTGTAAGGCAGACTCTTCTTTACCCACTACAGACAAATAGAGGGTATCAGTTACAGAATTAGCTAGTGGGTATGATGGTGTGGGTGGCACGACATGGTTTTTGGGGTAGGCAGGGACAAAAAGTCCAGCACGCATTAACATGTGGTGTACCTATAGATAGATAGGTATTTAAAAATGATTGGAGGTTGCAGAATTACTTTTTTATTTAAATCATTAGTTGTTGAGGTATGTGCTCTTAACATCCTAAAAAATGCCCCACCCCCCTTTAACTTCACTTTGCACCCTTCCTCCAATTAATGGATGGAAATTTCTTATGAAACACTTTCAACAAAAATTGGTTTGAATATGTCAAATAGTAGTTTTGGGAATATTTATTTCAAACTTATTTGAATTTTTACTATCAATGTTATATTGTTAACTATTGAAACCTTCACTGTATACGGTCCGACATGCACCCTATTTTTAGACTCAATAACTGTGTTCTAAAGGTAAATCTGCTGATATTAAGTAATCAAATACTAGCAAAAGTAACAAATGTAAATAAATGCCATGACATGTACATCTTTTCAAAAATTATTTTTTTTATTTCTAAGCATTTTGTTAATGTTCTTTCATGAAATGCCATTCACCATTAGTTTTATAGAAAGCACGTAGGTAAGCTTATAAGCATATAACGTTTTGTGCATTTAAATTATTGTTGTGATCTTTAATAATACCTGGGACATCCCGCATAGCGCTATTTAGTCCCGTAGTAAGCATTATGCTTGTATTATAATAATAATAAAATCATTTATTGCCAAAAACCAAAAAAGCAGTTACAGAAATTCTTAAAAAAAAGCTTATTCTTTACGAAGCTTACAAAATTGGTGGCAAACGGAATCGACTCAGCCTAATGATGGTCAGCCGCTGGCGAACATGACCATCGCTGATATTCTGCCGATCCCGAAAATAAATATCTTATACATAATATTATACAGACTATCACTACACACTCCGATCACATACATGTCCAGACAGAAATTTGGCGCCAGAAATGTAGATAAATAGAAATATCACGTCACTTTTCAGTTAGGCGTGACCAACGCACACAGAGACGGTTAGTAGGTGCCCGGGTGGGTACTAGACAAGTGATACACATATGTACTTAAATATTCTTTGTAATACATAAATATTTTAAAGCCAAGCATGGAACGAACAAACATGTTCATACACGCAAAGATTCATTTCAGGTGAGAATCAAACTCTATAATACCTCTGCAGATATTGCAGTGTTTTAACAACGTACGCATCCATTCCCCGCACCCTGTGGTGGGGACAAGAGTTGCCTTTACAGTGGTCAATTTGTAATATTCATACATATATTATCTTGATTGAATTTATTTATTGCATTTATTACTTACTAGAAATGTCCCACAGTGTTTCTCAGGATAGTAGTGCCGTATTCTAGATTAAGTAATTACTAAAAAAGTACACATGTATATTATCTGAGAGTGCCTAAAATAGGTACAAAGCGTAACGTGATAGTTATATTTTTTCTATTTATTTAATAAATTTAGCATTTCTTGGATTTCATTTAAGATCATGTTTCAAAAATATTAAATTTTTCCAATTGTATAAAACTTATTCAACTTTATATTTTTCATTTGTTTAAAAAACCTGCTTTTTAAAATGTTGAATGTCTACTATTTATGATGTAATGCTTAAAAGTTTACTACCTTGACTTCTACTTCTGATGTAATTTAAAAATTTTTCTAGGGTGAAGTTTTGAATATAGAAAACATTATTGTTATATCAACAGAGTTATGTAATATATATATTTTAATTTTCCTTTAACTGACTTTGTGTGCAAAGTTGACTTAATATTAAGCTATTTAGTATTTTATACTTGTGTTGCAACTGACGGGTCACATTGCTACTTAGTGCATAAAATCCATGTAACATATAAATATAAGGAAACCTGATCTCTGAATTATTAATTAAATATGAATATTGTTTTCATATTTCTAATGTAGATTGTGTGTAAATGTGTAATTTATTTCTTAGTATAAGTTTAATTTGTTATACTTTGCTGTGATTTAGCTGTCTGTTGACATATTAGATTAAGATTTGAAATTGTTAACATTTATTCAAAACAATAGACTGATTATAAACACAATGAAGCAAAGTTTTTGAGTATTTTAGTTTTGTTGTAACTTTAGTCATACAATATAGATTCAGTATTATGTTTGTATGTACGGTGAATTAGGGCTGTCACAGTTGCACAAAGTCAAATTGAATGTTTATAATCAGTAATTAAACTATTGTAATTTCAATCATTGTTTATAAAAAAAGTAATTAAACGTAAAGAAATGTAAATAGTATGAATCATTCCTTTTAATAATGAGTAGGCTGTTGGTGATATTTGTAAGAACATATTTTTAAATAAGTTCTCGGTTATCCAGAGTTCGGTACTAATGTACCGTTTTTAAGTTACCACTGTCTTATTGAGGCTCACTTGAATTGTAAAAAACTACAATCGGTTTGTTAATAGTTTTTCATGTTGGATAAACTGTTCCTTAAAAATCACAAAAGTAGGAATAATAAATTATTATAAAATATCTTTGAGGTCTCAATGACTTATGGCTATAAACCGAAGCAAAGCCAATGGGAATATTGTATGAGACTGGTATAACTAGCACTTATTATGATTAAGTATAGTAAACATTCTGGTCACTGTTCCACTCCAAATTAGTTGTGGTCGTAACTTATTATTGATGAATTTGCTAGCATACAAGTGTACATAGCTGGACATGGCACTGCTTGAGCCATTGTACATTATTTATTTGTAATGACATCCTCAAATCACAATGCCTGAACAATATATGCTGGTTGTATATGTCTGTTCCAATTTAAAGACTTCCTGTGCATAATAGACCAATAATTTAAAACGTGAGGATGTATTATACTTAGATGACACAAACTGTTTTTAATTTGGAACATCACTATACACACATGTAGATTTATTTATTGAAATATCAATGAATAGGTTAGTTGCATTTGCCAAAATAAATTCTCCCATCACTATTTGTTTTCTTTTTGGAACCTCCTCGATTCCTTGGATACACAAGTACATTGATACACGACTGAGAAAAAATGTGTAAGAGTACATGCACATTTACAATGAAAACAAATTTTGGAATGAATGTATTCATATATTAGAAAGTGTTCATAAATTATATGCTCTGAAATGTGTCACTGAATGTGCCTTGCTAAAATGTTAGCAATGTTATTGCACATACTTTTTATTTCTGCTTCACTCAAGTACTCTGAACCTAAAATAGCATTTCCCACAGCCACTGTCTCACGTAATGTGTTTGCTTTAATCCATATTTTACCATTCATTCCTGCCGCAAATTCGAATGGCCATTCGTTCTTTATAGAGTTTAATAAAGGGCAACTTGGATTTAAAATTTTTCTTACAAGATTGAGCGAACAGTTAAAAACAAATCCATCGTTTAATACACCCAGACGCCCTTTTTTGCCATAAGAATCGACACAAACTAGTTCAGCTTCCATGTCTTTACTCGCTACAAGCAGTTTTGCATAGATTACGTCACCGATTTGAACGTCTGGCCTGTTCTTCTTTGTGGCGTTTTCGAAGGACAAGTATGAGAGAGCAGCAGTGTTGACAGAACCTATATCTACCCGAAATATATCTCCCGCCTTCTGCACGACTATTCCTATGACATTTTCACCTCTCGCAGGAACATATCTTTTCTGGTGATTGTCTACCCAGAAAGTAGAGGGCTGGCGCTTCTTTAGAATGCCGGCTTTAGTGGCATAAACTTTATCGATGTCTTTTCTGAGACCTGGGCCAAGAATCACTTTAATTTTTTCGCCCACTTTAAATATTTCATCACAAAAATCACCAGGTAGAACTACATCACCTACGGATACTTTCATTGTTAAATACAAATAATAAATACATTCAAGAATCTATGAGCTATTTGATTTTACTATTTTCAACTATTAACGATTCTCAGTAGCTTGGCGCACTTGGCGGCAATGTGATTTGTTAATTTGTTATATATTTCGTTATATTTTGTCATAAACCGACGTAAAGCTATATAGGTTAGGTGATAGGTCACAAAACAATAAGGGTTAGGTTGTCAATAGTTGTCATTGCATCAATCACAGCATCAATTCAATGCACGTAGGGTAGGGATGAATCTACGGAGTGGATGTAATGTTACATCGATAACAAAGTCGATGTTCTGTATCAAAGCATCGATTTCAACCGATATATTGTTAACGGTTTATTATATTCGATGTATAATTTATTTTATTGCATGGTTCCAAAGCTCACTTCGCCTGTAGTTGAAGAAATTGTAGTGAATTATAGCAAGAATGAAATTAATAAAAGATTATGCGAACATATATCAGGTTTTGTTTGATTTGAATTTTCCTTTCGCTTTATTTTTTTATTTTCTATGTTTAGATTTTGATAAATGACAATGCGTAAAAAGTGGTGCATGTTGCAAACTGCGGAGGGTCATGTTGTTCGAGAGTATGTATAAATGCATGTATAAATGTGTGTATGTATGCATTTCTGTATGAATCCCAGATATTTCTTTAGCACGCAATGTAGCCTAAACGGCTAACGTATGAGGTGTCGTTAGATTCATCTTAATTATTGGAGTGACGTGACGAATTTTTAGGGTTCCGTAGGCAAAAAAGGAACCCTTATAGTTTCGCCATGTCCGTCTATCTGTCTGTCTGTGGTTTTTCTTGGAAAGTATTGGCAATGGATAGCTGAAATTTGGAAGGTAGGTGTAATCTATAAATCGCTCGACGCGCCGAAACTTACAGAATTTATACTTGAAGCTACATCAAGCCAACGCAACGCTGCTGTCAAATTTATTTACTCTATGCATCGAGCATTACGTTATCACTACTTAGAAAATAGAGTCCCCCGCCGTGTCTGTCTGTCTGTTTGTCTGAACGCGATAAACTCAAAAACTACCAAACGGATTGGCATATGGTTGACACTAATGGATGGAGTGATTCAAGAGGAAGGTTTAAGTGTATAATTTAAAAATGTTTTGTGCAAATTAGTTGAAATATGGCGATTATTGTTGAATATGGCGGAAAAAATTTAGCCGACTGGGAGCTTTCATCGAAAACGCTGCCTTAATCCCTTTGAGATGTAACAAAATAATATATGGAGGAATAGTTTCTTTTTAATTGAACTACAAAAAAGTCCGGGATGGCATAATGTTTATCTTTTATGGATAGCTTACTATACCTATTTTTATGTTCAAAAAATTGTCTCATATGATCTTGGTTTTATCCTACGCACATCAAAAGACTTTAAGCAGGTTAAGACCCTTAAAATATTATATTGTGCATTTGTTAGCCATTTGGAATATGCGTCTCAGGTCTGGAATCCTAATTACATATCACGAATTAAGAATATCCAGAATTTTTTTTTGTATCACTTAGCTATCGCACAAAGGATGTCTTCAGTTCTGATAGGTACCAGTATTTCTGCAGAAAACATCACCTCCTTCCACTAAAAAAACGTCGCGAAATAGCTGATACTTTATTTCTCTCGAAAATTGTCTCCAACAAAATTGACTACTCTCAGCTTCTAGCGCTGCTGTTCTTGAATGCACCTGCTAGATGTCTACGTTCAATCAATACTTTCTATATTCCTGTGGTATCGAGCAATTACAGACGTAATTCTTTTCCATGGCGTGCGAGCAATAATTTCAATATTATCTGCAAAGATCTTAGGTCTATTTAATACCGCTTTTGTAAAAGCAAGGCACTTTTTAACTGGGCAATTCTTGTTGGAATGATCAATTTGAAAATTTAACAGTTTTACACGGGTGAATGTTTAATGATACAATTTTGTTAATTTAAGTATAATTTATAATTAAGTAGTCACAATTCTATTGTGAGCTGACATGTGATGTGCTGCGAGGGTGTTGCTGCTGTTGCGGCGTTGGAATACGTAATTTTATTATTATTCCATCACCTGCGAGAACCTCTAATTGGCCTCCTGTTTTTATTAATGTTTACTACCTATAAGTATTGTGTAGCTGTTGGTTTTCCTAAGATAATAAAAATAAAATAAAATGATGCGGTGACTGAAAAGCAATTTATACGGATACAGTATTAATCCTTATCAAATTAAATACGTTATTTTCCTTCCAAATTTAGTGCACATTATAATTGCCCTTCACACCTAACAATTGAAATTAATATCTTCGGAACTATAATTATCGTGAAATAAAAACTATAGCGCGACAATAAGCGGTCCGGCCGCCCGGCTGCCGGGGCCCAACACCGACGCGACTCGCGTGATGTTTTTTTTTGTTTTACCCTGTTAGCCTTAGGGCTTAGCGAAATGAAACTGCATTTTGTGCAGAAAGCACGCCACTTTGCCCAGTGATACTAGGGACCAATATGAATGATTTCGTTCTAGGAAACGAAAATTTCAACCACTGAAATTCAAGATGGCGGACCATTTCCAAAATGGTGGCTGCATAATTTTAAAAATTTATATACTCCAAGCAAATGCACCGATTCTAGTGCTTAGTGTATCAATCAATTTGTATTGACAGCTTTAATCCAAAAAAAATATAACAATTTAGGAAAATAAAGATGAAGGCCGAATATTTTAAAAAATGTGAATTTATCTAATTTATTTTTTCGTTCTAATGAAAATAACAACTAAATTTTCTACGACATGCTCATATATTTTTAAATTTAAATGAATTCTGATAATATTGTCTACAAAATAAAAAAAGAATTTTGACAATCCGTTGTGTAGTTTTTGAACTACACGCATTATAAAAGTAGCACGTGGTTTCGAAACCGGTCACTGAAAATAATGTGATGCATCATACAATTAAAACGAGTGCACCGATCTTAGTAATTTACATATCAGACGATTTATATTTATATTCTGTATTATATGACATCTTATAAATGCCGGTCAAGAGCAAGTTGGACTCGCGTTCAAAGGGTTCCCTACCACTTCGCACACGACTGTTTATTTGTTTTGTTGACAACTTATTAATTTCATTACGAAATGGCGTTTTATGTATTTGATATTTACATTATATGGTCCATAATATACAAAACATTCAAATTCCTACTTAGTTAAGTTTTTGAGATAGACTCCGTAGCAAACATTATATAAAACTGACAAATTTGGTCACCCATTTCTATATTTTTAAAGATAAAAAAAAGGACTGAATATATATTTACTTTTCTCAATAAGCTTTAAATAAACAAACAATTCGTTTTTCTTTTAATTATCAGTCCTATTTAATTTCTTCATCCAATGTGGTGGAAACGAAAGAAGGAAGAATTAGGTACATTTTGATCTGATTTCATATGAATCTTAAATGAAATCAGATCAAAATGTACCTAATATCATTAATTATAAACAGGAAGTAAAAATATATGAGGTACCTGTGGTTTTTGCAGTTGCCTTTGCATCTGCTGCATTGCACAGTGCAGGATAGACCCATCCGCCGACACGTGCAGCCATTGGCCATAATATTAGGTAAATATGAGAAGTCAATGCGTGCAGCGCATTGTTTTGCAGCCTTTTTTACAGCAGCAATGGTTCAAATAGGGTAACTCATATCATATCTCCCTGGCCTCAGACCATTGCGGTACCCAACTGTCATTATATGACTTCCGACCCCAGGGGGATGGCAATGGCACAGACGCATGTAACCCTGCCGATGTTGATGGGACGCTAGTTACCAATTTATTTTGGTAGTAAAAAGTTCCTTGCGTACATCAAGTTGACCGACATATGTGCTGTTTGTGAATCATGTAAGCAGCAGATGTACTTTTCCAGTATAGTCATAATTTCTTCAGTAAAACTTTGTATTGGCTGCGATATTTCTTCCAAAGCTGGTATTTCGGGGTATGACAATCACGTTTTGAACATGACTTCTTTTCTTTTGAATGGAAATAAAAGGTAGTGTCACATACTGTACAGGCGTGTAAGTCACGAAGAGCAGGCGATCTGTCAGGACCCAATGTATTAGTTATTTCAATGCTACGAGTATTTCATGAACATCAACATAACGGCATTTATATATCATCCAGTCCCAGTGAATAGTCATAACTCTCGCAGGCCACTCTCATTTAAAGTTTGATGAAATGAAATGATATCAGACCCGCAAACGGATTACTGCAGTACAGACCTATGGGGACCCAGGTTTCTGATGATGATCAGGGTGTGTAGGTACTCGAACTCGCCTGTTTAAAGTTATCACAATTTTGATTCAATAAAAGCAACATATTTCGCTCAAGTTTTTGTAGTTTTTGGCTGTAAAAAGACATGATTATTTGGAACAAGAACGAAGTATGTCTTTAGACAAACACGAGAGTACATTGATTGAAATTAATGAGTTACCTTGAATGTAAAAATCATTATATCTTGAGTGAAAATTTTACAACTTTCCTTATATGGGAAATGCCGTATTTTGGCTCATTTAAACTTTCTTGGTTAAAGGCAATTCTTTTTTTCTGTATACAAAAATAAATTGGTAACTAGCCTCCCGTCAACATCGGCAGGGTTACAAAAACATGCTCCGTGCTATATATTCGATGATGCACCTATACCAGGGGTCGGCAATCTTTTGCCATGAAAGAGCCAAGGGTTACAATTTACAAAATTTACAACTTTTTAAAGAGCCACTAAAAATTTTTATTTCAATAGCATTTGCTTGCTATTATATATTTGATTTTAGATTTAAAATAAACTACGTTAAATATGAAATAGTGTTTATTCATACAAAAACATACAAACGTTTTTAGTTTGAAGTATTTTAGTCATAATAATAAAATAATTAATCCAATAATAATAATAATATCTGGGACATCCCACACAATGCCATCTAGTCCCAAAGTAAGCAAGTATTATGCTTGTATTATGGGGTACTAGACAGCTGATACACATACTTAAATATTGTTTTTTTTTAATAATATATACATACATAACTTATATAAAAACCCTATGTTTTTCCAGTAACATTGAGAAATGTTTTCACTTTTGTCTAATTATCCGTATTTTTGCAATATCTCTACAGGGTTTTCGCGAAAATTCGAATTATCCAATCATCCTACGACATATACATAGAAATAGTATAGTTGGTTTTATGTATTTTGTTTACTTTTTCAAATATTTATGAAATTGGAAATAAAATATATTAAAAATACTCCACGTAGTTTACGTTAATAATTTACGTTTCATTTGAATCTGATTAAATCCAATCCACATGTTCGACGTAAAAAGCTGATAGGACACTACGACAGAAAAAAACACGGCTTGTATGCTCTGCTACCCGTGCGAAGCCGGGGCGGGTCGCTAGTATAAAATAAAATCATTCATAATTTGTTTACGCTATCTTTTCTTATAAAGAAAATATATTTTTTCTTTTTTATAAAAATATCCATGATAGGGACCTTTATTTGCGTTTTTTATTAAATTCTTTATTTCCGGTTCTTATATTCAATTATTTAAGAAAATGTATATATTTCTGGTCTTCAATCCGACACTCGCTACTTATTTACCAATCCATATTTTGAAAGCTGTCGCCGATCGTACCTATTAATAAGAAAACTGTGTTCATGATAAAAAGAGTAGGGAAGTTAAACAATTACTCATTACTGTAAGAAAAAAACAATGTGCAGTAAATGCTATAATTCGTAAGACGCGTGTCTTGCTAAGGGTTCATTCGTTTCGTAAATTATTTCTGAAAATATCTGAGCGATTTCACGACTCGGGTGTAGCGACGCGAGGTCCGCGGCTGTTAAGTTTATCAACATTCGATAAAGGCGCTGCACTCGCCGCCGTCTTATTTGGGTCAGAAATAAAGAACGCTACTACACTTGTGTTTGTATTATTCTAACTATACTTAGTTTCGAGGTAGAAAGTTCCTGTTCGAAGTATTGTTTCGAACAGTTGATCAAATATTGCGTTGTCGAGCGCGCCTGAGGTGTGTCGCTCGCAGTGATCGCCCGCAGTTGACGGAAATCTTAACGTATTTTCCGAATAGCAAGTCTGTGTCCAGCATCTTTGTGTCGGGAGAAAACCCGAGCGGAATGAGCAAACTATTTGTGAGATTAGTTTGTTCGCCCCTGCTCGTGTAGTGTCCCGACACGTGTTCGTCTAACCTCCACTTATCGCCGTTTATTTTACGTGAGTTTTGAAAGATTTTGTGAAATTGTATGCGTAACATATGTCTTCAAGTGAGCTCGCAATCGAAATCGCCTTTGAAAATGTCGTCTTATGTCTTTCGTGCAATAAAATGTTAAATACTTACTTAAATAATTATGTAACTCAAAATGATGCCTTATTTGAAATCTTTTTAAATAAGGTTGCTAAAAATTATCAATGAAGTGTTTCGATATAAATTCAAGAAATAAAAATGACCAATTAAAGGAAAAAAATTCAAGACGTTGTTGAAAAAAATAATGTTCACTAAAATTACAATTTTATTATATTCAAAAATATGGATTTTTAAAGCTGAAAAATCACAATCAATTTATTTAGTAACATGATTTACATTAACGGAATAAGTGTCGCTAGGTTCCTACCTATAATTAATTAATAGACAGATAATCTATGTAGGTAAATTAGTAGGTAATCTTTGGTAAACAATCAAACAGCAACGTCTTAATATTTTCCCAATCTATATCTAAACTGTTAGTCTGTGAATTGTAATGGGTTTAAAGCTCGTCTTATGGTATTACGTAAAATAAAAAGTTAAATAATTAAAAATTAAATAATAATTTAACTCAAAATAACGCCTTATTTGCAAGCTTTCCTGAGAAATCTCGTGCTAATTATTGTTGTTAAAAATTATCAATGGAATATTTCGATATGAACATATTACAAATGAAAAACTAAATGAAATAATTTCAGGGCGTTGTTGAAAAAGATAATGTTAACTAAAATTACAATTTTATATATTCAAATATTGGATTTTAAAGCTAAAATATTACAATTGATTTATTTAGTAACAAGATTTACGTTAAGGAAATAAGTGTCGCTCGGTTCCTACCTATAATTAATCAATACGCAGATAATCTATATGTAGGTAAATAAGTAGTAATTTTTGGTAGATAAACAATCGAACAACAACGAAATGTAGTAGGCTCAGTAGTAGGTATCCAGAGCAAGTCTAGTCTTCATTTAGTCATTCATTTTTCACTTCATTAGTTAGTTTTAATTCTTATAAAAATAATTGCATTGAATACATTTTTTCGCTGAGCCTTCGACGAATCGGAATTATAATTGAAACTAGGTCATATATTAGTTTGGGGTAAAGTCTTTTCGCATATAGTTTGTATTGACTTGTATTTCTTTGGCTCTACTAGTTGTATCTGGCTGGTTTTGATACCATTAAAATGGTTACATTTCAAAAAAAGAAACAATTTAGTAAGATATTGTTTCCCGCCGGTTTTCATTTGTTTTTCTTTCTGTCAAAATGAGTGAATCTAATGAAGAAATTCGATACATTTTAAAATTTTATTATAAAAAAGGAAGAAATGCGATACAAGCTGCGAATTTTTTTTGTGACGTTTATGGCCCTCATGAGGTTGTCAGTAAGAGTAGCACAAAGTTGGTTTAAACGTTTTCAATCCGGTAATTTTGATGTCAAAGATGCACCTCGCTGTGGTCGCCGTGTTACGGCTAAAATGGACGCCATTTTTTTTAAAGTGAAGCAAGATCGGCTTATAAGACATAGCTGAAGATCTGGGCATTGACCACAAAACAGTTTTGATCCATTTGAAAAAAGGTGGGTATAAAAAAGCTTGATATTTGGGTGCCACATGAGCTCACTGAAGGAAACGTAAGGAACCGTGTACTCATTTGCAATTTTTTATCAAGACGTAATGAAACCGAACCATTTTTGACGAGATTGATAATTGGTGATGAAAAGCGGATCAAGTACGATAAGAACGTGGGAAAAAATTCGTGGGCAAAGGTCGGTCAGGCTTCACAGACTGTGACAAAACCCGGGCTAACTCGCAATAAGGTGATGCTGTGTGTATGGTGGGATTGGAAGGGTATTGTTCGATATGAGCTTTTACCGCCGGGCAGAAATATCGGTTCAGATCTCTACTGCGAACAACTGATGAAGTTAAAGCATGAAATTGAGAGAAAGCGGCCGGAATCAATCAATAGAAAGGGTGTGGTCTTTCATCTGGATAACGCTAGACCTCACACATCTTTAGTCACTCAGGAAAAATTAAGAGAGTTTGGCTGGGACGTGTTCTTGCACCTTCAGATTTCCACCCGTTTCGACCTCTTCAGAATTCTTTAGACAGGAAGTATCAGGTTAACATCAAGAGAGGACTGCCAAAACTACTTGTCGCGTTTTTTTGATCAGAAGTCCTAAAATTTCTATAGCAACGGGATCATGTCACTACTTACAAAATAGCAGACAGTCATCGAACAAAATGACACATATACATTGTAATTAAATGTAAATAAAGTATAAAAAAAAACGTCTTCAGTTTTCATATAAAATGCGAAGGAAGTTTTTCCCCGACCCAATATTGGTACCTACTAAAAAAAACAGTTATCGGTAAGAAAGCATCGTTTCAATTTTTGTCGGTATTTAGGTCCACAAGATAATAAAAACATTACGACTAGGCTGTAATAAATTATATAGGTTCGGTAAGTACCTACCTATTTGCTTGTATGAAAGATATGCAAAACTTACCTATACCGAGACAGTGCAGACCACAATACAATACAATACAATACAATACATGGAACATCCCACACAGCGCCATCTAGTCCCAAAGTAAGCAATTATTATGCTTGTGTTATGGGTTACTAGACAACTGATATGCATACCTAAATATTCTTTTTTTTAATAATATATACATATTTTACACCCAGACTTGGAACGAAATAAATATGATTATGCACACAAATATTTGTCCCTAGCGGTAATCGAATCGTCGAGCCTCGGCTCCGCAGTTAAGGTCTCTAACCACTCGGCCAAACAGTCAGTCAACGATCAGACATAGGTATGTTATTCTCTCTTTTTCGCTTCAAGCAACTCCACACACGAAGGTCTCTACTCTAATTTACCTACTTTGATCTAGATAGCATCATAGCTACAACTGGGTACGCCGCCGTGACGCACATATTTTTGGTCACGGTTTTGTAATACTTGATGGTATCATGTTATTTGTGATATTCAAAGTTATCAATAAACGTTCGCTGCTTAATTCGTTCAGTAACAGCACTACATATTATCTTGCAAAGTAGGTACAAATTATGCTCAGCGAACAAGTAGTCAGACCCCAGAAATTATGGGTCCAGCAATGACCAGTTCTCAGTTTCCATAATATTATAGCGCTGGCTACTCCGGACCTTGTAGCTAGCCATTCTAAAAGAAATATATGTTTCGATTTCTAAAGGGCTCATAACACGGAACATTTAGTGTAGCAGAATAGAAGGCGAATTTCTCAAATTTATTTAATTTAAAAGTTTTTTATCGGTATCTGCTTTTCGTCTAATAAGTAGTACGTAACTACATAGTAGTGAAAGGACACAAAAACCTAGACACAACACAAACATCGCATCTCGCCCCTCTCTCTTCCTCATCAATGAATGTGATAACATTGGTTCTCAAACTAAACGGCCAGCATTACTCCTCTATCGAACTAATTCAAAGCTCGGTGGGTCATAGTGTTTATTTGTGAATAAGAAAAGATAATAAAAAGAAAGATGCGAGGAATATTCGTTTCATTTTTCAGCTCTACATTATGGGTTATCATTACGACTTCACCCCAAGAGAGTGAATGTGCAACTAAATATAATCAAGAATAAGAGTCCAACATAGGGCCTTTTAATACTAAGTATAGGCACGTGAGTTCGAAGCAAGGTGTAAAATGGTCGAACTTTTATCAAAGTCATAAAACGGGCAAGAATTAGGTCTCGCGATAATCGAAAAGGTAATTACCTAGGTAATAAATAGAAAAAACTTCAAATCTGAAAAAAGTAATCATGTCCTTATTCTTAAAGATATGGAATTGATCAAAACCACCAAAGTTTATTCTTTACGTATACCTATACAATATCACGTATTAATTTCAGTTCGGATCTTTGTTCGAGGTTGTAATGCAGGGAATCAAAATTAAAAATTGGCTAAAATCCCATGACTGCTACAGAATTATCGAGCTTGTAATGGGCTTGAACCAAGAAGGTTCTAAAATAAGCTCTCAAAATATTTTTTCTATTTATGAATTTGTCAGATTTTAATTAAATCTTTTTTTTAGAAGCATAATATATTTTTTAATATGAATATTTCTTATAATACTTCTATAGACCACCAAACAAAGACCAAAACTGCCGAATAGGGAAAATAATTCGTGTAAAAGCGATTTTTGCCATAGTTGTAGGGAATGGTGTCTGAAGCAACATACTCAAAGTACTGATGGATAGGGATGAAGCTAAGGGGCAGGTGGGGGTGTTAAGGTCCCTTTTTAAGTTTTTTTTTAACAACTCGTTAACGGTGGCTCCTAGCAAAAAAAATTCCTAAAAATCGTAGCAAAGTGTCAAGTGCTCCGACTCATGCACTAATGGAGCCCCCACCGAAAACACCGGCGTCGACGACGACGACGACGATGATTTTTTACTTACTTAAAAAAACGTAATTTATTTTTTTGTCCATCTTTCTTTCCTTCATAGCTCACTAAATATTGATCCCAGCAAAAAAGTGTATCAAACCTTTTATGTAGAGAATTTTATGTAGATTACTACTACTACTACTACTACTACTTACTACTTACTTTTTTGCTAGGAGCCACCTTTTACGAGTTGGTAAAAAAAATTTAAAAAGAGACCTTTACATTCCCTCCTTCCCTTTAGCTTCACCCCCATCCATCAGTACTTTATGTATGTTGCTTCAGACACCGTTCCTTACAACTATGCCAAAAATCGCTTTTACAAGAATTATTTCCCCTATTTTTCCTTCGTTGAGGGGGATATATTACGCTAAATCTGAAATAAATTTTAAAATTGAATAAACTGGTTGGAAACTAATTTGGTATAACTCGTAGTTTTACTGAATGACGTCACATTTACTTTGAACTTCCATCGTTTTTTGTCATACGCCGTCACACTGAGAAGTCTCTTTTCTGCTCCTCTCTTTCTTAGTGTGTAGATACGTAGGTATTTTATGGATGAACAGTATATTTCATAAGTATATAAAAAAAATTACCAAAATAGTGAAGAAACGGTTACGTATATTAGTGTATATACGCGCGAGAAGTGCAACTTCTATGGATTATAAAAATATTTTGTATATTATTTACAGTTAAAATCATAACCGTAACCGAATTGGTCCTAGTTGGACTGTGTACAAGTTAGTTGGACCGAGTTTGATAGAGTTGGACCGACTGACCGAGCTCGACACGACTATCATGTGCTTCTCTCCACTTTTCCATAGCATTAGCACAGGGATACTTATAAGGCATGAAACGTATATTCACACGTATAAATATACAGGGTGAGGTTTTAATGGCCGTTACATGTATGGCGACCTAACCCAAAAAAAAATTTTAACATTGAAAATGTCCTTTTCGATCGCTTATAGCGATCGCTTCAGTATAGCCCCCATTTTCGCTCAGAGTGCGACATCGCCTTGGTGTCGTGAGTTTTAAAGCTACATCAATGTTTGAGGGCCCAAATCGAAAAAGTCGAAAACTTTCTTTGAAAATCGCAAAAATGTGAAAAATTCGATCAATTTTTTAGAATTATTGTCATAAAATCAACTGTATCTCAAGAACTAAACGAGATATAGAAAAAATGAAAAAAAAAGCCCTCGAGGTGTTTAGTTAAGCTACATTTGAAAAAAAAAAAACTGGATTTCTGTATCACTAATAATCTTGGTAGGAGGGTGCCCTTTGTGCGGCGTAATTTCTGGGAGCGCACTCCTTAGATGCGCTTCGCGTCGCTGATTTAATGGGACTGGGAGTGTTTGTATTTATTCGTAAATACGTTTTTTAATTTAATTTTATAATGATGTTAATTTAAAATAATTCATTAAAATTAATTTTGTGGGAGAAGGAATGGCAACAAAAGGCAATAGACCGAGAGTGATGGAAAAAGGGTTTTCCTTTGTCCTGCACTGGGGCAATACAGGCCCCTAATAATAATAAACGTAAATCACCTCCAGAAATGGAGAGGAATTGCAACCTTGCAGACGCGGCGTTTTATACTGGTGTTCTGTGGTTCTTTGTGGAGTTTTCAACTATAACTTCAGAGACGATTCCCACGCGGAAGTAGTGTTGGATTATTTAAAAAACACGCACAAGCTAGAAAATGTCAGTAAGAAAATGGGAGTGACAACTCGTAATGGTACTACGATTGATGCGGTGTTTTTGAAACGATCTCCATTGGAATTGATATACTATACAATATATTACAGCACGCATCGTAGTATTCTAATGGCAACTAAACTGAATAATAAACGGAAAAACAGCATAGTCCAGGTAGTGAGAATGCGTTTCCTATTGTGAAAGGAAACAGTGACACGACGGCCTGCTTGCCACATGTTCGAGTTGAGTTATTTTTCGAGCGTGGTTATAAAATATAGCTATAGGGGCTTGCCTCTTCCACATTTCAGTTCGCTGTAAACGCTCGGTTTGTGAACAACATCCTCTCCATTCCTTGTATTTATTTTACAATCGAGTTTACGACGTGGATAGTGCAAGCGAGTCCACGTCTATTAAATTGAAATAAGAGGCGGCAAGGTCGAAATCAAAGTCTAAAGCAAAACAAGGGCCATCGACTGTTAAGGCTTGTAGTAAATTGAACGAGACGGTGAGTTCGGACGCAGTTACATATTATTACGATGACGATAATAATATTCCGGCGGCGAAAAAAACGAAGAGCGGTCGCGGTATGCTAGCGGTGTCGTCGGATTCCTCCTGCTCTGAAGAAGCTAGCACTCGACCGGTGGTATCTGTGTATCAAGCTCAACCTATCCGTGGAATGTTCAGCGCTGCAGACAATTTGAATGAGTACGTGACTGAAGTTGTGTCAGATATCAATAGAAAGCGCCCGGATTTACCGCCTATTCTGAAACATGTAAGGGAAGTTCGAGCGTTGAAGGTAAAGCTCAACAAGATTCCTTTGAAGAAAGTTCATTTTACGCACTTCACTTACAAATCGCCTATTCGTTTGTGTGTCGTTGCTAAAAAGTATGGCGCTTTTGTGAATACATTGGAAGCTTTTAATGAGCGTAAGAAAATATTTGACATGGTACATTTGGAGCCGAAACATCGTGTGTCTATGTTACTCGCGTTTGTTGACCATTGGTGGCACGAGCCGAGCAAGCAGTTGGTGTGCGAATTTATTAATTCAAAATTAATAAATGATTTGAAATCTATATCTACCAAGAAGTGTTCATCGAGGGCGTGAATAAATTCACTATATTTGATCCGGGGCAGTATTAGCGAAATTTAAAAGAAAAACTTTTACACGCAAAAAAAGTAACCAATGAAGGAACCATCCCGGGGTTCTGGAATGTAAAAATTCCGAACACTCAAACGCTGCCAAGTAAAATCCCTGTACAACTAACAGAATTCGGAGAAGCTGATATGCAGTGCGCTAATGTGAAGTGGAAGCGTCTCGTTTTGAATCCGAAGTACATTCACTCAATATTTGGATTCAAGATTACTAGAACGGGCATGTCTCTGGATACAGAATATTCCTAATGAACTGCAGCGCTCCATGAACGATAGCGCCAAAACGACACCAATGAATTTCGTTCACAATAAATGGTTCAAGAATGTTAATCCTGATTCTAGCGCCGACGATGAAGTCACTCCGAGCGCTTCGCGCCCGGTGTACAACTTCGATTAGGTAATAAAATTCTGGGGATCGAACCACACCCTCTTGTACACTGGATCGACGTTTTATTCACCAGGCTATCGTGACTTGTAATAATACTAATAAAAATATTGTTTAGTAATAAGAATATATATACAATCTACTTCCTTTAATTTTGATTATTATTATTATTATTATCTCAGCCGAAATACGTTCACTGCTGAACATAAGCCTCCACAATAGAATGCCACTTTGGATGAGCTGTCCATTGGGGGATTTGCCATAATCACCACGCTTGGCAGATGGATTGCCAGATCGCAGTAATGATTTTAATATACACAGGTGAACGCTGCTGCCCGTCCCTGGTGCAATCCCTTAGCCGCCTTGACGACACCCACGGGAAGATTGGGGGTGGCCCTATTCTAAGCTGGGAACCACACGGCAAAAATAAATATCAAAAATTAATAATCAAAAATTTTGATTAGTTTTTGTATGACTAATAAATGATCCTTATGATTTTTATTTTCTTAACTTGTTACTAACATAGAGATAAGCAAAATAGTTACAAACATTCTATGGGTAAAATAAATATATATTTTTTTTTTATTTTTTTTTTACTCTTTTTGTTGTTTTCTTTCATTTTGTTGTTTTCGTTGTTGTGTCAAATTAAGAGTCAAAATAATTTTTAAATTTAATTTAATATGAACTTAATTGAAAACTTATAATTCTTTAGAGCGTATTAGTAGAGATTATTTTATGGCTTTGGTCAAATTTATATTGAGTTGGCATGAAAAATTAAATCACACAATCAATAATAGTTTATAATTACAGCGCAGAGTAGTATGTATAGATGAGAACTGTTTTGACTGTTTTTTTATTTGTTACACGATAATTTAGTAAAGAATACAAACTTATACCTAAATGTGCAGTAGAAAATTTATTCAAGTAAATGCATCTAGAATTTAGAAAAATAACATTGTAGCTAAAGTGGCTATAAAAAAACAGATGCCAAACCAATATTAAAAGCAATGAAATAGGTGCAAGAACAATAATTGTTGCTCTCCGAATAGATCCCGACGCAGTAGAGACTCACAAATTGCATAATAATTGTTTGGCTCGCTTAATAGTGGTGCTAAGCTAAATAGTACCTACTTGTTAAACGAGTATTGTCCTTAAAGACACAAAAACATCTATTTGGGACAAAACGAACCACATGATCCTAGTGAAATTGTTAGCCTATGTTTTTTTTTTACGCAAAGTTACCCAGAAACAAGGTCCTTTCCAAGCCGAGTGAGTTAATGTCAAACAAAATAACTGTTTTGCGATGTTGTTTGTTTGCAAAAAAATAATATTGTTACCTTACGGACTTTTTACATCGTGCATTTGAGCTCTATTATTTCAGACTATATTAAATCTATTAGGTCTAATCCATTAGATTAGGCATCGTCCAAAATGAAAAGTCTGTTTAAGTGCATTTTCAATGTACCCGAAGGTCGTGTAAAGCACGAGATCTGTGAATTTTTCATAATTTCATTACGTCGTTGTGTAGCGGTTCATAGATTACACCTTCCTTCCAAATTTCATCGACGTACGTACGACGTCGGTTCCTTTTTTTGCCATTTGGCTACGGAACCCTAAAAATTATCTAACAAGACTTTAATTTGATATAAAACATGACGCTGTTGAGATTTTTTAAATTATGAAATATGCCCCCAAAGTGATAATTTAATTTGTTTATCGTATAGTTTTTTCTATAAAATATAAGTGAAGGTCTATATTCCGTATTTTTTTTTTAATTTTAAACACTACAGTTTCGTTGATAAGGGGGATAATCAATTTTCTTTAATATCTTTGAAACCCTGAATATTAAAATTGTAAATAAAATATGCTTGTATTTTTTATAATAAACACTTTTATTTTACATGTCACTAGGAGCCCTAAGAAAAGTTTTTGTCATTGTAAATGACTTTCATTTCGTTGAAGTATAGGGGGTTATTTGGGAGTTTTGTGAGACAGGCAGATTGCACAAAGAGTTTTCAAGATATCGGATGAACGTCGTGTCAAAAGACGCAGCTTGGCGAGCTCTACAAGATGGCGAAAGACAATTTGGAAAAAGTGCAAAAACAAAAAAAAATCGGCAAAAAACGAAAAAAATCGCATTTTTTCCCCCGATTTTCATTTTAGGAGCCCGATATCTCGAGAACTAGGTCCGAATAAGAAAAAAACAAAAAAAAAACTGCTCGGGGTAATTAGATGGGGGATCGATTGAGACTAAAATTGTTAGAATTGGACAACCGGAAGTAGTGGTTAAGGGTGCCCTTAGTTGGAAGTCGGATATGCGTCGGTGTTTCATTTCGTACTAATTCGGTTTGTTCGATCAAAATGTCGTATAGAATGTTATATTTCGAAGTTTTAAGCTTATTCAAATACAGTTGTTTCATTTTTTTTTTTGCGAAAAAAATTTATTTTGAAAAATATTATCCAAAATATGTGTGTTTACTTTATTCCGTTAGATTCGTTTCCAAATGTCGTAAGAAGTTCGTGCGAAAGCAGGAGATTCGTTGATTTTTTTTTAATTTTCTACTTTCCTCCCCAAAAAGAAAATCTTTCATTTACGCTATACGTTTGTTATTGGGTTACCAAACTTTGTACAAACATGTATCGAATTTGTTGTCCGTCTGTATGTCTATCGGTCTGTCTAGACCTTTTTTCACCGGAACACGTGGAGGTTGAAAAAAGGTCTAGACAAGTCAAGTCAAGTTGAAATTTATTTATTTTATTTTTATTTTAATATTTTTAAGGGAAACTTACAGCTAATTACAACTGAAATATGAGCATTAAGAAAAAAAAAGACGGTGATGGATGTTGCAACAAGCCAAAACTAGTTTCCACAAATTGAACAAGTAGTATCAAATACTATGCTTTTATGAATTAATTATATGGGATGTCTTTATGAATTGACGAAAATTCCCGAGCTTCCGTATTAAGATGGTAGGCCATACCTTGCATGTATAGCACTAATATAGGCTTTTAAGTTCATTGAAAAATTCTGTGTGCACATAAAAAAAAAATACTTAAGTATGTTAATGAAAATTACATTGGTTGAAGAATATGCTGTATTTGTATATATTGAAGACTATATTTTCTTTACAACAGAATTCTTTTTTTCTATGCATACAGAGCGTAGGTAATTTATTAACATTATAATTTTAGGTTATGTTTGAGCTGTAGGTTTTTACGAAATTTATACTAAGGTAGCTTACTTTAATATAAATTTCATAAAAACCGTATCACTTTATAGGTAACAATGTTTCGTATCGTCGACTTTTTCAGCATCGCTGAAAACTCCATTCGTTTTAATTGGAACTCCTAACAATAACTAACAATGGGCAATTTCTCACACAATCTGCTTACGATAAACTTTATTTCACTTTTATGCTATGCCGAGTTGAATGCGCAAACGCTAACAAATGAACCCGATAATTCTCTCCGACTATCGCTTCTAGAGTGTATAAAGGCGCGAAATACCTAGGTACTTTGTAAAAGTGAAAAACAAGAAAATTAAATGTCGCCACCAGGATAAGTTATAACATTATACCAGACATGTATGCTATGGACTAGAGAATTTTAATGTTACATTCATTTCTGAATAACTGTGCCCGTGACTTCGTCTGCTTGGACTTAAATCTAACTCAGCCGGTTATAAAACGCAACGTGACACTGTCTGCCTGTTCGTTAGTATTATTATATATAGTACATTATGATGCACGTACGGTAAGCTGCATATTACAGTCGAGGTGTTTATAGGCACGAGCCGAAGCCGAGTGTTTATAATAAAACGATGACTATAATAGTCAGCTTACTGAGTACGAGCGTCATACGACGTTTTTCAATACATTTGCGATTAAAATTAGGTAGACACTTCAAGTGTAACAACGGCGGGAGCTAAGGGTGCGAGCTGGTTGCTTTTCGCGGTTTACACATGCTTCACAAACATAATGCTCGTTTATGATTGGTGTAAAGTAAAAAGGCTAGTACTGTAAAATACAATATTACGCTTCAAATTTCGATGTCATAAAGACCGTACTAGTAGCAAATGTATTGAAAAACAATTTACATCATTGTTTTGGTGTTTGTTAATTGGGCAGGTTAAAGATGTGATTCGACACGGCGTGACGTCGCCTAAATTTTAAAATTAAATATCTTTCGTCGTAGCGCCCAGCGCGATCTTTCCCCGTACTATAGCCAGAATGTACATGGCTAATGCAGCGCACCTCCTCAATTCTAAAGTATTGAATCCGAGCATCCCTATCAAATATAGAGTTGGATAGAGATACGGATAGTACCCATAGCATCTCTTAAAAACATATCTAATAAATATCTTTTGGACCCTTTTCATCTTAATAATGTATTTGGCCTCATGGGGATCTCATAAAGCAGCATTATATTCAAGCCTACTTCTCACATTGGTGCCGTATAGCACAGAGAGCGTTTGAATGCTTATAAAGTCGCGACCCTGTCGGAGTATCCAATCCAAGCTCTGTCGAGCTTTCGCACACACAGACTTTATGTGTTCTCTGAATGTGAGGTCTTTGGTAAAAAGTACCTACTCCTAAATCTTTAACCGCATCCTGCAGCCTATTCATCATGCATTCACTAGTTCCGAGCAGGTACGGATACTGCACCGGTGTACGAGCTCTGGAGAAAGTTATGACAGCAGATTTGTTTACATTCAGGTCGAGTTTGTTCTCTCGACTCCACTGCAAAACAGAATCAATAGCCTCTTGGAAGCGCATGGAGTCGGCCAGATCGCTTACAGAGGAAACGAGCTTAACATCATCAGCGAATAAGAGGACTTGACAATCATTGTGGACAACACGAGGAAGATCGTTATTAAAGATAAGAAACTCCAAGGGTCCCAAATTGCTACCCTGACTTATCCCAGAGCGAGTATAGTAAGGCTCCGATTTAGAAACGTTATACTGCGCGTACTGGATGCGATCCGTGAAATAATTAGCAAATAGCTTTAGGAGCTTAGGTATAAAACCAGCATCAGACATTTTCCTCAAAAGGATAACGGATATTATAAAGGATATCCTTTAAAATTACAAACATACATACAGTGGATTTTGTATAAATTTCGCGAACACACGAATGATGCGCGGGGCGCAGGCTGGTATGCAAAAATACCCTGCCGATAAAAGAATTAGTGTATATCAAGGTAAAATACTAGACACTAAAGAGACCATACTAGAGACTGCTGAAACTCATAATAATAACATTGTACTAATTATATTATTATACTAATAATATTATACTAATCTACAATCCACTAATACAAAATCCACAGTATGTATGTTTGTAATTTTTTGTGTGATAATCAAATGCTTTGATAAGGACACATAAGAGCTAAGAGCGAACTTATCAATTTTAATTCATTATTGTGTATGCTACGAAAGAAAAAGAAAATAACTGTAGAAGTATACCACTTGAGATTCTAAACTTTATCCAACAGATTTGAATAACCATCGAAAGACTGAAAATACAATTGCATAAGATTAAAATTTTTTTGTATAATAATTGTTTTATTAATTTTTAAATTTTTGTAGTATAACATATGTCATCTTTCTAAAAATTTTACAATGCGAGGTTAAGATAGTTCGGTTCTTAAACCGATCAAAATTTCAAATTTTAATTCTATATGAAGTGTATTACACGAAATATTAAGAAATACTTAGCCACACCCTTAGCACGGCCCTAAAACTTCTAACTGTTTGACAATAGCTCACAAAGCACTTTATCTATCCGCTCACCAAAAACGAAGATCCTTGGAAGTATCGTAATTTTTTTCTGGCTAGGCGACTAAATCATTTCAATTATTTTCTGAATCAGAGTCTAATTATGCGATATCGTGCAATACAAATTCTGGTTGTGTAAGATTAAGCACCTGTTTGTGTAAGATTCTGGTTGTGTAAGAGTAAAAGCAAATCTGGTTGTGTAAGATTAAGCTGTTAAGAACATGTTTATTTGTTCCGTGTCTGGGTGTGAAATATCTATCTATACTCATATTATAAAGCTGAAGAGTTTCTTTGTTTGAATGCGCAAATCTAACCAGTAGGTTCGAATTGAAAAATTCTTTTTGTGTCGGATAGTCTATTTACCTATAGAGGAAGTCTATTTGCCTATATGTATAAAATAATACTGTTTGTCTGTCTGTCTATTCAAGCTAATCTCCAAAACGGCTAAACAGATTTTAATGAAACTTTGCAGACGTGAAAGAAGGTTGTCAAGAGTGACATCAGTTACTTTTTGTGGCTGTCTGTTGTTTGTCCTCACTGATCTATCAGTGTAGATAAAGCCGAAACTACTAAGTTTATAGGAAGTCGAAAATTTGGAACAGTGGTTTATTTTATAACGTGAGTATTAAGTTTTTAAGAAAGGTATATTTGGAAATTTCAAATTTAAGGAGGGAGGGATGGACGGGCTTTGTATGAGAGTCTTTGTTCTTTAAAGTTAGAACCATAAAAAATTTAACATAAATAAATAATGACGTGTTTCAGGGTGGGAAACGGGAGGTGAAAAGTATGGCAGTATCGGTTTTCTTAAAGGAGTGGGGAGAGTGAAGATTTAAAATTTCAATGGGTGTACCCAAAATTAGTTTCAGCAAAAAGTACCTACGTATAAACCATTTCGAATGTTAATACTACGTAAAACAGAAATGAACTAGCGTAGACTACAGTCTACGCAAGCGAAGCTGCGGGCGGTCGCTAGTATATTATAAAGAAAGTACGTATAACAGTTGTCTAGTAGGTACCCATAATTACAAGCTTTGCTTACTTTGGGGCTAGATGGCGCTGTGTGGATGTACCAGGTGTTATTATTATAATTTTTTAAATAATATTTATTTAAGTATAGGTCTATATTTGTTTAAGTATAAGTCTATTTCAAACGGTAATATCTACTGATTTCCCTGAAATGCATATTATTATGCTTTGGTGCTTTTAGTTCTTGTCAGTGTTGCATACCTTTTGAATAGGTACGTCATTGGTTCAAAATATTTTATTTTTGGATATTTATAAATAAAGCACGTCTGTGTCAGTTGCGTGAAGAATATCGAAAACTCTTACTAATATTTCTAAAAGGAAATAAAATGCAATCCGATGATTGAGATACGTGATTTGTAATGTCAATTGCATACAAATTTTCAGAAAATCCTGAAACGCCGCACAGATGTACAAACTAGTAGGTACATATCTTCGATATAGTAATATAATATAAGAGCGTTCTGTGGCCCGCAATGTTTAACGAACGACTAACTAATCCGGCTGCGGACCGATCATTCCTCTTGTAGTCCTCTTCTTCATAAGTTTCGTCGAAGGAATTGATTTTATTATTTGAAATTATTTAAAATTATTATACTTATAATAATAAAATACTAAATCTTTTTATTTACATTTATAATTGTAATCGAATTGGAGCCGGTCCTGACTAGACCTCGACTATGTGACCCCCCTGACTTGAAAGCTGGATGCGCCCTTGACTACACCCAGAATTTAATTTCGATAAAAATAAATGAAGCAGGAGGTGCTTTACAATAGTGAAGATCATTAGGTGTCTGCATCGAGACAAATAATTTGTCTCAGTAAACTTGCAACTTTAGATAACAATTAGAAACGCGAAAAACTTAAATAGGTGTTAACGTTAGACACATGTTGCAAACTCTACATCTGAGTTTTTTGTTTTTTTTTTCAAATGTCATTTTTGTCAAAATTTAAACCTTTAAAAGGTAACGAACACAGCGACACATTTGAGCGGTGAAAAGTAGACTTTATTCAACTCGGTTCAGACCTCAACTTAACTCTATAACAAACATCAAAATCCGTCGAACAGATTTTATGTTACACCTAAACCTTTTGTGTGATTCCGTGTGGTCATAAAATACAGCTTAAAAGTATCTCCAAAACGGTTGAACCGATTTCAATGAAACTTTGCAGACATACAGAGGGCAGTACCGGGGGTGACATAGTGACATAATATGCTACTTTTTGTCTGTCTGTTCCGGCTAATCTCCGAAACGGCTGAACCGATTTCAATGAAACTTTGCAGACGTACAGAAGGCATTACCGGTGGTGACATAGACTACTTTTTGTTTGTCTGTCTGTTCCGGCCAATCTCTGAAACGACTAAACCGATTTCAATGAAACTTTGCAGACGTATCTATGTGACCAGCAGGTGATCAAATTTTTAAATACATATATTTTCGAAACCATCAAACGTAGACTTATCGTGTTAGTACTCAAACTTGATGTTTTGACGAGATCTATGAGACCACGTGACCAAATTTTTAAAAGCTAATATTTTCGAAACCATATGTACGAAAGTTTTCTCATTCCCGCAGGAAACGCGAAATACCTATTCATGGAGAGAAAATGCATAGATATAAAATGTGTTCCTTAATTTTACTGAGAATTAATAAGTCAATTTGGATTGTGTAGTGGCCATGTAGTGGCAAATTCCCATACAAACGGTGATAACAGTTGCGCCCCACTAAACCTTAACCGAGTAGCGCAAAGAAATATACGGTACCTACTCAGATCAGCAAAAAATTGGTTTATACCCTTTTAATTTTTTAAAATATTTTGATATTGACATAATATAATATAATATTAACTTGAATGCGCGAGATTTTATTTCTATTTCTTTTGTTTTTTTTTACATGTTCAATATGAAACTAATTGTATTTTCACATGCTGTGAAAAATATAAAAAAATAATGAATTTTGATGAGATGTCAAAATGCAATTACCTTCATGTTGAAAGTTGTGAAAGGTGAAACAATTTCGAGAAAAATCGCACGCATTTAAGTTTCTTTTTCTTACGTTGTATTTAGGAAATTCAAAAATTTACAGATTTTGCAGTTCCCGCTACCGTCGTAGGCATTGAAAATGACTTGAGAAGTTTTAGAAAAAAATAAAAATTCACGTACCTATAGTGTTAATTTATTTATTTTGAAATCATGTAACATGAAAACTAAACAACTCAAAACTGAAACCAACCAGCAATTATACATTTCCACATATAACATGCCCATATCCATACATACAAGTTTTTTGAAATTTGTCAATTTTCAGGGCCCACCTACAGGCCGCAATTATCAACCGATTTTCAAACCGTATTCACCATTCGTTAGACAATTTAGTTCCTCAGATGGATTTTTGGCTAATTGTCGATAACTCAAATATTTTCCAAAACATTCATATTTTTGTATAAAACGACACCCGAAAATCCCCATTTTTACAGTCATAATTTCAATTAAAAAAAAAATTACCAATCGATTTTCAAAATTTCCAACGGATATACCCGATAAATTTGCAACTTTTGAAACCCATAGGACCCCAATCCCTCCATTAACCTCGAAGATATAGCCAAATTTACGTCTCACAGAAAAAGGATCTGATAACCATTTCCAATGGTAAAACATGTAAACCTAGTTTTTGCTGATCTGAATGCCATATATTATTTTTTACGCTGTTCGGTTAAGGTTTGATGAGGTGCAGCCGTTGACGCCGTTTGTATGGAATTCGTCACTCTAAAAATGCCATGTTTGAACAGATCTTATTAAGTAAGATGTGGTCAGCATTCAATAAATAGTACTATACTTATTTAATTGTATTATGTATTTTGGTGGTGTAAATAATTTACTATTATATTGAGTATTAAATAGAAATGCATAAGTTTCTAATTGCAGTGTAGATCTCCTTGCAGAATGTTTTTAACTGAATTTATGTCATTGTGATCAATCCCAGACCTATCGTGTTGGTACTCAAACTTGATGTTTTGATGAGATCTATGAGATCACGTGACCAAATTTTTAAAAGCTTATATTTTCGGAACCGTAAATCGCAGACCTGTCGTGTTGGTACTCAAACTTGATGTTTTGATGAGATCTATGAGACCACGTGACCAAATTTTTAAAAGCTTATATTTTCGAAACCATAAATCGCAGACCTGTCGTGTTGGTACTCAAACTTGATGTTTTGGCAAGATCTATGCAACAAAGAAACCAAATTTTTAAAAGTTTATATTTTCGAAACCATCAATCCCAGACCTATCGTGTTGGTACTCAAACTTGATGTTTTGATGAGATCTATGAGACCACGAGACACGAGACCAAATTTTTAAAAGCTTATATTTTCGAAACCATAAATCGCAGACCTGTCGTGTTGGTACTCAAACTTGATGTTTTGGCAAGATCTATGCAACAATGAAACCAAAATTTTAAAAGCTTATATTTTCGAAACCATTAATCGCACGCCTGTCGTGTTAGTACTCAAACTTGATGTTTTGGCGAGATCTATGTGAACACGTGACCAAATTTTTAAAAAGCTTATATTTTCGAAACTATCAATCGCAGATCCATCGTGTTGGTACTCAAACTTGATGTTTTGGCGAGGTCTGTGTAACCACGTGACCAAATTTTTAAAAGCTTATATTTTCGAAACCATCAATCCCAGACCTATCGTGTTGGTACTCAAACTTGATGTTTTGATGAGATCTATGAGACCACGTGACCAAATTTTTTAAAGCTTATATTTTCGAAACCATCAATCGCACGCCTGTCGTGTTAGTACTCAAACTTGATGTTTTGGCGAGATCTATGTGAACACGTGACCAAATTTTTAAAAAGCTTATATTTTCGAAACTATCAATCGCAGACCCATCGTGTTGGTACTCAAACTTGATGTTTTGGCGAGGTCTGTGTAACCACGTGACCAAATTTTTAAAAGCTTATATTTTCGAAACCATCAATCGCACGCCTGTCGTGTTAGTACTCAAACTTGATGTTTTGGCGAGATCTATGTGAACACGTGACCAAATTTTTAAAAGCTTATATTTTCGAAACTATCAATCGCAGACCTATCGTGTTGGTACTTAAACGTGTTTTGATGAGTTCTAAGTTTTCACTTCTATCGGCAGTCCCCATAACTGCCAACAAGTTTTTTGTCTGTCTGTTCCGGCTAATCTCCGAAACGGCTGTACCGATTTCAATGAAACTTTGCAGACGTACAGAGGGCATTACCGGGGGTGACATAAGCTACTTCTTGTATGTCAGTATGTTCCAGCTAATCTTCAAAACGGCTGAACCGATTTCGATGAAACTTTGCAGACGTACAGAGGGCATTACCGGGGGTGACATAGGCTACTTTTTGTTTGTCTGTCTGTTCGAATTAATCTTCGAAACGGCTGAACTGGCTTCCATAAAAAGATTATCAGGAGTGACATACAACACTTTTTGTTTATCTGTCTGTCTGTGCGTCCGTCTGTTTGCTCGAACTGATCTCCGAAAAGGCTGAACTGATTTCAATGAAACTTTTAAAGATGTGATTTAAAGATTGTCACGTGTGACATACAATACTTTTTGTTTGTAGGTCTGGCAGTCTCTCTGTTCGAGCTAAACTCTAAAACATTTAAACCAATTTTAATGAAACTTCGCAGACGTAAAAAGACGGGTGTGAGGAGTGACATACGCTACTTTTGTTTATCTGTCTGTTAAAAATGGGTTGTCAGGAGTGATATAGGTAACTTTTCGTCCATGTGGTTGTCTGTTTGTCTTTTTGTTCCGACTTATCTCCAAACCGACTAAATCGTTTCTATGAATCTTCGCAGACATAAAAAGAGGGTTATGAAGAGTGACATAAGTTTTTCTGTCTGTGTATTTGTTAGGCTAATCGTCGAAACGGCTGATCGGATTTTACTGAAATATTGCAACCATAAAGAGTGTGTTGTCAGGAGTGAAAAGCATTTTTTATATACATATAAAAAAATTAGTGTCAGTTAGTATCTCTGTCTGTTCCGGTTAATCTCCAAAACGGCTGACTGATTTTGGGACCAACTTTGGGGATAGCTATTCTTCATGCTAAAATTGCTAAATGGATTTTTATGGAATTAGATAGGTATAGAGATTTCTTAGGTGGTTGAGTTTCAGAATGTTTTAGAAAGAGCTACAATGTTCTGGAACGTCGCGTTCCTGTAACTGTCCCGGTATAACTGTGTAGTCCACGCGAGCGAAGCCGCGGGCGGAAAACTAGTCATACATATAAAAAATTGTAATTATTGGGAATGCTCTAAAATAAATTGCAGATAAACCTTTTTTGAATGTATTTAAAAGTACTTCAATATATAATTTAGTTTGGAACATCATTATATAATATTCCAAACATATTTTTATTATCATCAAAGGTATTCAATAAAAGAAAATATAATTTAATTATTATTTAATTATATCTCATATTCTACAACATCGTTTATTGTTCGATTCGTCCCATAAGCGCTAGGTACGCGCTAAATAAATATACCTCTGGTGGGACCATTGCACCAAGCCCTGGGCGAAGGTTCCCAATCTTTCACTACAATCACCTATACTTTAAAAATAGTTCTTAATAACAAAAATAAATTTGTCAATTCTGATATTATCAGATGTTTTACATACTGGTCTAAATCTAAAGCAGTTTCTTAAATATTGTTAGAAGAGACAACACTATTTTTTGTAACTGCCAACCCTGGCAACTTTGTTTTGTCTGAGACAATGCGTGTTTTTGTGGAGTATGCAAAAATGTGGAATATCTAAAAAGCACGAGGGCAATATACTTGGTATAATACATTTGATGCGAGGTGCATAATCTGTTTTTCTTTCAACTATGCTGTAATTAAATATAATTAAAAGGTCGGTGGTTAGCAAGTTTAAATTTTACTGTGAAAATTAGCTCTGTTGACGTTCCCGACATTTTTTTCTTAAAATAAATGGTAATAATATTTTTCCAGTATTTTTAACTGTCAAACTCTACATAGCCGTCAGGTTGGCCAGCCGAACGCATGCGCGAATCAAAAAAAAAACAAACAGGGCGGTAAAGGATATCCTTACTTTTTTCTGCTCTAGAGCTCATGTATCTAGAGCAACAAAGTGCCGTTTTATGCTGGATATGTAGTGCAGCTATGATAGAATTGCAACATAGTTGGGAGAGAAAATATTTGCATTTTTACCAATAAGGTATTTTAAGGTAATTACTGGTAAATAAAGGTATTTACTGCCTAAGATGGAAAATGTTTTTTTCAGGCAGTATTATAAAAGTAACATTGTCTCAGATAGGCATAGTTACTTGCACTTGGCCAAGTTGCCAGGATCATATTACATTTAAATGAAACCTAAGAAACACAGTGTTATTTTTATTTAAATTTATCTATGCTTTGAAACTTTCTATTTCATTTTTCCAAAAATTTAAACAGTAAAACCATTACAAACAATAGAGCAACCACCTTCTGGTTCAAAGCATATCACCAGTAAAGTGTCATACAAAAAATGTGATATACAAAACATACAAAATATATCTGAAAAGACAGTAGATTACCTAAACATAACAGTATTAATATAATGATGCCTTAAAGACATTGTATCCAAGTTGTCAACAAATTTGTTGATATGTGTGTACAATAATTATTTACTGGAATAAATGAATAAAATTCATATTCATGGTAGTAGGCTTGGACCAATTATTTTTATACTTTTTTAAAAAATATACGAATTATACCTTTATTTTTTCTTTCGAAATAAATTAAGTTTAAAATATGCTTTGGTTATTTTTTTCCAAAATTTAATTGATTATACAACCTTGTGATATCACATGGGCAGATGTTTATCTTAGACATAATAAAGTGATAATATTTTGATTCATTGATGAGGATTGACAATTTCATACAATATAGTGGTCTAACCTCAATGCGTTGTAATTATTTTCGCTTCTCGTCCCGTTTCTTTTTTACTGTAAAAAGCAGTGGAATAAGCTCAACCGTTCAGATGACATTACAAAGATAATTCAAAGAATTTCTATAAATATCTGGTATATTTGTAAATATAAGAAAATAGATATTTTTAGAGGTAGTTCTAGAACCTTCTTCCTTTTAATTTGAATAACCATCAGCGCAATTATAAAATTTTGGTCCAAGTCCATTACAAAATTATTGCGGCATAACTATGTTACAGCTTAAAATAAACCACAATATTTCTTACTCATTTCATCATATTTCACAACATAAAATTAGTTAAAATTTTATTCACTATATACTTAAATTTGATTTGTAAAATTACCTAATATTTATAAAACAAATTATAAAAATCACATTCTTGCGAAAATACACTAATTATAAAATTAAACTCGAATACCTACAATAAACCCACAACCAGAAACAAAACATGATTTATAAAATTAATATAGTTATTCAAAATATGTGATCCAATAAAACCAAATTGCTAAATACTTTCTCTGCTCAACAAACAGTATCATTTTCCAAAGAGATCATTTTATGTTATCCTATTATATTTTTTTTGGCACAGACATATTTTATTTATATTTCATTTTGTCTAAGAAATGTTATTATAGTTTCTTAACATAGCTCTAAAACTTGCTCTCGCTGACGCTTCTACTAGATTTTAGGTACAATTTATTAAACTATTTAATAGACTATGACACTTGTTCGTATAACTTGTATTTAGTATTGTTTTGCACTTTCACTACAGAAATTCGGCATATTTGAAACGACCGCAAACCACAACAGAGGCACAGAGTACTTTCGTACAGAAGTTGCACTCCTTTACTTTTGTAAAAAGCCGCCATTTTAATATCCTATAAAATTACATACATCGTACGAAAACCACAGACGTAATAAAAAGTCTAGATTCCCTGTCACTGAACAACCAATGAAGCATTATAATCGCGGCCGCGTAAGTATGTGTGAGTGTAATGGAGTGAGTGTATCTTCGCAGCGAACTGGCGCTCGGTAGGCTTACTATGGTAAGCCTATGTGTTCAATTTGACCCGTGCGTACAGTTCCAATCAACCTTTATGGCGGATGTGAACATAGGCACAAGTCGCGTCGCAGTAACCAGTTTTAGGTGTAGCGGGACGCAGTGGAGCGAGGGGCATATGACTGAACCTGCGCAAGCATGCATAAAGCGTTGTATACCGATCCGCCATAAAGTTTGATTTGAATTATACCTACATAGCAAGCTAACTTACTAATAGGAGTTCATCAGTTGTTAGTTCGCGATGCTACGTTCAGGTATTTCTATAGGTTCATGACGTAGACGCGATAAGTGCACCGGTTAGCGCGTCGCACGTTCGACCGTGCACCGGTTAGCGCGTCGCACGTTCGACCGTGCACCGGTTAGCGCGTCGCATGTTCGACCGCGCCGATAACAGCTCTTTCACCTATCTGCACAACATAGTTTCTGGGTACTGGGGGACTCTACGCCCGCGCCTGCTTCCTCCTGAGGAGAGTAGATGATCCAAAAGAAACGAAACATTGATTCACATTTCATAAATAAAAAGTATAGGTATTATGCATTCGAAAGTAAACAAACCCAAATAAAAGGGGACACGAAATATGGTTCACGAAACATTGAGAAACAATTTTCAGGTCGAAGTTACCGACTTTCTGTATTATTTATAAATGCAATACCACAATTTTTTGCACATGTATTATATATACACAGCATTTTAATTTAAATAACTATAATGACGACTGTGATATTATAATCACTAAGTAGGTATAGGTAGGTAGGTAAGTATATCACGACCTACATTCAAGAAATAAATAAAAAACTATGTATAAAAAATAAAATCCTACGTTTCAGGATCTTTTGGTAACTTAAAAAAATACTTCAAGTTTATTCTAAAATTATCTATCTTGACTATACTCTCCCCGTGTCCCTACTATACGTGTATAGAAATATGTACCTGACCTAATTTATAATTAAAAAATAAACTTAGCTAAATAAGTTTAGCTAAGTTAGGGTAAAAGGTGAGCCTTTTACAATCATTTGGTTTTTTTTTTATTGAGACATCCATTTATACGGCAATTACTACGACTTGGACTTTTAAAGTATATCAATACAAAACGAAAGTAACTAAACAGTTGAGATAGGTACCTAGGTTACAACAAAGTATAAATTACTATCTGGAATTGTGGACTTACAAGCATGAGTATAGTAACTACACGGAAGTAGGTACTCAAGGAAAGTGCGCGAAACGTAACATTACGTGCAAGGCCCGAGAGTAAGACAGCCCGATTGATACTGCACCGCCCGAGCCGCGGTGCGTCGAGTTTTATGGCAGATGTGAACATAGGCACAGGTCGCGTCGCAGTAACCAGTTTTAGGTGTAGCGGGACGCAGTGGAGTGAGGGGTATATGACTGTACCTGCGCAAGCACGCTTATAGCGTTGCATTCCGGTCCGCCATAAAGTTTGAGGCGAACTACACGCTGCGTACGAAGTGACTGATGCCTGGCAGAGATCGCAAACGAGGCAGCGTCGCTTTTAGTACGAGTACATACGCCTTTTAAGGTGTAGTATTAGTTGCCACATATTACTTGTACGCCTGCGGGGTTAAATACAAGCGCGAGCGAGAACAATCTTTATTCCATGATTATAAATATTGAAAAAACATGGATTTTATTAGATATATTTTCGAAAAATCAGTAGGTAATTTTTTAAAATAACTTATGTGATATTTTTAAATACCAGAAATATATCTACAGATTAATAAAACAGGACCACAGGGCATCCCGCTATGTAATGATGCTGCTTATTAATTGGCCCATAATTTTTAGCCAATTTTATTCTTCAATTCAACTTTTAAAAACAAGTATTTATGCAATGTAAACGGTGAAATGTAAAACGTGAAAAAATGAAGACAAACTAGACGCAAAAAGTTTTATAAAAAAAAAGGTTTTGGCAACCCTAACGCGTCGTACTGTAAGGAAACGTCGCGACGTACCTACTAGACTATAAAGCGACGTGTATTAGATGCGAATAATTATTTATTTGGCATCTTATATGAGCTGAAACATTTGAAAAAACCATGTATATAGTTAATGAGCAGATTCCATATATAGCGGAATGCCATGCAGTCCTGTTCCATACATATCTGTGCACACTACTCAACTATTAGCTGCTCGTGTGATTTTTTTGGCATTTTGTGTTTTTCATTTACATTATTTTTCTAATAAAAATATTGCTTTTTTTCTACAATTTTTGTTCTGCTTCTAAAACAGGTACTTATCCCATTGAACTGTTAATGTAGTTATAATAAATATTTATTAGATTAACATTTGTTTTGAACTCTCAGATTTAATTGAACTGACCACAGACAAGAGGTTTCTAACATTTTTATAATATAAAGAAAAGCTGAATTTGAGCAAATTAAAATAATACAGATACGTTGAAAATATTAATAGATTATTGATGTATGTACATATATGAAAACTGCATTAGTTACATTGGTGAAAATCGTTAAATTGTAGTTCTATTATATAAAAAAATATAATTTTGTTATTACAAACTAACAATTTTGTTTGGTAAATACAAAACAAAATATAATTTCATCTGGGATTATTTTGATAGAGACGATAAAGGTTTCTACTAATAAGTATACAAATATTTAAAATAATAACATTTAAAGAAGAGCGACATGATTTTTTCTCGAAATAATGACTATTTAAAGTAAATGTTGACGATGTCAAGGATATACGTAAATGTAACTACCTATTTTAGACACAAATGTTTTGCGAATGCAATTTGTAATTTCTAAGCGACTCATTAATTATAAACACGTACCTTTTTGTTTTAAATAAAAAATATTATTAATATTGTATTTGTACTGAAGGCGGAACCAAACACGGCGGTAATTAGCACGATAATGTAATTCAAACGAGGTCAACGACCGCATTAATCTACTTTATTGTGCTAGTTACCTTCGTGCTTGCATCCACCCGCTGTACAGAGAGCATTAACTTAAAATAGTCGTCATTCCTAAGAATGTTGATTTCTCTTAATTACGTGATTTTTAATTTTTAATTTATTTTATACTTATTAGTACATACTTTCATGATACAACAAGAAATAAAACCAAACGAGTATAGCATGCGCTACGCATATCGTACTGTTCATTTTCGCTTGCTCTGCTCGCCCTCAAATATAAATGGGACAAAACAAGGGATCACCTTGCAGACAAGAATATTTGAACTTGGCTACACAAAAAGATGCCTTCACAATAGGAGACAGCCATGTGGCAATAACAAGCATTTTTATGCAGCCAGATCTTTGTCTTATAGTATAACGTAGTCTGAAATCACCTTCAGAATTGATATAATTTCATATACATTAAAATTACAACAATTTTTCTTCTATTCTCCATCACTACATCGCCAGTAGGTACTAATTAACACCTCTACTACAATTTAGGAAGTGTATGTATGTATGGAGATTCGAATATATAACTATAAATTTGAGCCTTAATACATACATACATACAATTTATTATGATATTTAGTTCTAAATGTAATATTGTAACATGAGTAACAAGTTATAAGTAGAATATTTAACAGAATCTATAATATTATACCCTCAAATATTGAGTTACATGCTTTTACGTATCTCACGTATTTAACACATATAACTTCACAAATCCTATTAACCATCACAATTAATAATTCTAATTAAATATGATTCAACCATTTATAGTACTTATATTAAGAAATACTATTTTTTTATGACAGTTTTATTATTTTATATTTTTGTATTAATTTATAACTCTTTTAGTCTTATTTACAGACGAAGCAGTTGAATTAATTTGATTTGGCGCAACAGAAATTTTGATAATGTTCGAAGTAACATAAATTAATCAAATGGATTTTAAACAACGGTAAATATAATATTGACAATAATATAAATAAAGTGTACCGGAAATAACTGGAAAGTACTTTTTACTATATTATGTAGCTTTATTGTATTAAAAACAAATTATAAATAAAACAAATTAATTGATCACATATCATATTGTATAGTCGAAATACATTCTGATTCATTTCAGGTTTTATACATTTTTGTATATGTGTTATATTTTATGATAATTTTTAATACTTATTAAATAAATTGTCAGATTAGTTGGTATGATTGAAAATAAATCTATCATAAAGCGTGATAAAGCTCATTATTTTTTTAATAGACAACTCATTGGTATACAAAGTTACAAACAAATCATGTCAATAAAGGCTGGCGCCGAAGCTGCCGCAGAAAAAAACGCTTCCGATACAAACAATCCATTCCTGTGTAGTATATACCGTTTTCTCAAAATTAAAATAAACGAAACAACGGACAGGGTGCGAGCCGTATGTTGTGTGTGTTAGCCCCTTAATGACGATGATTACAAATATCCCATTTTTGCGTGATGCGGGCAGCAAGTGTAAAAAACCCAAAAATAGAGTTTTGACATCTAAATTGATAATCTACCTCATTAATGCATTTTTCAAAAAAATATTTAATGTACACAGACACGATGTAATCTCAGTTTTTGTGTATTTATGAGATTTATGTATAACTCTGATACCTTCTATATATATCAATTACGAAAATTGTGTGAAAATACATGAAGTGTATATTTGTTTTTGCTTGGAAAATTACGTAGTACAATATCTATTTTCATTTTTAACTTTAGTAAGTAATTTATTAAATAGTATATTTTATTTTAAAGATCCTACGCTGCGACAACACAGGCAGCAATGCAAACAGAGCGCTGCTTTCAGGATGCGAGACACCACAGAATTATTATAGTCGGTTCGATGTTTCGCTTCTGCGGTATGTCCTTTCTGTGACAGAATTTTTGGTTTGTGGTCCAAAAATATGGGTTTCAACTTGGGGTTCTGGTGAAGAGAGTAAGTGGGCATGGTTATTAATATCAAGTCTTTGTTTTTGTATAGTGTGATTCATTTTCAATAGGTAAACTTTTATACCTAAGTTAAATCTTCTTTTGTACCTTTAAGTTAAAAAAAAAACGCAAGTTTTCCAATGAGCCAAATCAAAATAATGCAACTAGCATCACATAATGATATAAGATTTAATGATTGAATTAGTTTTATAAAGCTAGTAGTTTGACAAATTGATTTACTATATTACTATAATTAATATTCAACTACATACTGGTATTGACAACTTATACATTGAAAAAAATAATACAATATATCTTTTGATATGTATTAATATAATTAAGTTGGCATTTACTATACTTAAAATGATTACTAAATCAATGCATTAACTTTATGCCTTATTATAAGTAACCAAAAGGGTATTTATTATAAGTTGGTTCTACTGCTCGACAAATCCAGAAATGCAACGAATCTCCTAATTTTTTGGATCAATATTGCCGAAGAAAGTATAGTCCTATAAGAAGCTTCATTATGATTAAAATAAAGATTTTTTATTCTGCTTAAAATTGGCGTATTATAAAAAAATTACACGCATATCTCGAGCATGTATTTTCTATATACCCAATATATTTATATCAACTACAATAAGTAAACTTTACCTACCAAGCCCGACATAGAGGGGTGGTGACAGAACTACAACCAGTAACTATCTTCGATAATACTGATCTACAAAATGAGATGATTCTATACACTTCCATATACAGCGCTCATTAAGACCAACTTCAATATTTTCAATACATTTATGAACAGTTTTCAACAAAGAAAACCAGCACATGATATCTAACACTTCAATTAAGTGAAAATATATTTAATATATTAAATATTTTTTTAACTACCATAATCAACCAAATCGCTATGAAAACATAACCTATTAATTTTTTTTTTAAATCAGACAATCCGTTCAAAATGCTGTCAAATACTTGGCCAAGTATATAGCTTTTTCATACTGGAGAGCAGTTTATGAAACAATGCACATTCTGTTAATCCATAAATTGGTATAAATTAATTAAGAAGTTCATAGCGCTTAACACTGTCAAATTCATTGTCGATTAATTGTCAAAATCGCGTTTATTAATGGTCCAACTGCTATTAATTCTTTTTAAGGAAAATATTGTATGTGTTTGCGATCGTAAGAAACTTGTGTTCGTCGACAGCATTCCGACAGATTCTTAGCTTTTATCTTAGATTCAGATCTTTAGTTTCTACCCACCACAGTAATATAAATAAATAGGTAATAGACATGCTCCGCGCTTTTAACTGATTTTTTTTATCATACCATCCGATACTTGCAACCTCACCAGGAAACATTCTTACATATTTGTGACACAGTAAGTTAGATATTACCATAATTCACAATTTTTAAACTGTGAATTTAAGACAGTTAAAGCGTGGAATTAAACTAGGGACATCTTCATGCTCTCTTTCGATAAGTCTGAATCGGCGGCTCTTAAATCGCACATGTCAACAGGCCAAAGGTAGGTAACATTTCAAGTAACTATATAATAAATTTTCCGTGATCTCCACATATAATTCCTGACAAAAACAAATCCTACAATGCCTTAGTCACGTAGTATTCCGATTATGATTTAGCTAGCTGTAGACGTGTCCGCGGCCGAGAAGTGTCCGGCAGCCGCGGGCGCGCGTTCACATCACCGCGACGGACACGAGCTGGTGGCCGATTTTCCGCTCAGGACGGAAAATCCACTGGCGCCGGATTGCAGGCTCGACATCGAACCCCTGGTTGTGAAAAGATATGTAAGATTTTAGTAGTATGTAGTGTTTATTAATCTTGTTTACAAACATAATATCCACTGATAATACATGTTTTAAATCAAGGTTCAACCTGGTCGACAAGTTGATATTTTCTTTGCAAATACGGAAAGATCCTAGGTTCAATTTCTGTGTCAGTATATTTTAGAAATATATCCAGATCTGGATGTTGGAGTACGCCCCTGTAATCCATTCCAAAATTTTTGAATTAAAGTTCATTATATTATATTTAGAAAGAATAGGCAATTTTCAATATATCCACGTAATAAGTAGATATATCATATTGCAATTATTATAGCTTGACGTCACCGGGTGGAATTATAAGTTTAGCCATTGCCGTTGCATATTTGTGAAAACAATGTCAGTCTCAGAACCAACGAGATAATAGAATAGAGTAGGCAATCCAGTCCAAAATGCGGGCCTCAACAGACAGAGAGAGGGAGAGAGAATAAGTATATCTTTTTTTATTTTGAGCATCGGTAGTTAAAAGCTCTTTCGTTGATAGCTGTGACCTCCGTGACTGTCAAATGAGTATCCTAAGCACTGCTGCTTAAAAGTAAAATAAGGATACAACTAGGTACAGTTATTTTTCCACCCTTTTTTCTCCTATGCTCAACCGATACCAACCATTACATACAGGGCTTTATGGAGCTTGCCTAATCTAGTTATGTTATTTCTAGGCTCCGAACTGTCAATAGTAATAGTGTCATAGTTTTTTATTAATTCGCAACGGCAATGGTTAAACTTATAATTTCACCCGGTGAAGTCACGCTATAAGAATTTTCAATAGTATATATCTACGTAAATACCGATCTAAAAAAAATATTTCAAATTAGTTTCCTAAAATTGCCTAATCTTTCGGAAACAAATATAACGGACTTTAGTTCAAAAATTTTGGAATGGTCTTAATACAGGGAATAGTTTGAAGCCATGCAATATGTACGTGTGACGTGGCATTATTATTATTTTATTGCGTTCAAAAACTGTCTTGTGCTACCCATGACACCATATTATGTGTTCCCGCTACTGCTCTGCTTCACAGTTTGATTTACACATACAATATGTACTAGGAGACCAAGGTAATCAGACAAACGGTTGCAATGCGACGCCCGGGCCCCGCACTACGGGGGTCTATCTATTACGGTTCATACGATACAGCCCTGTGACAAATGGACGGACGGATGGACAGCGGAGCCTTAATACAAGTTTATTTTTCAAAGCTTCAAGGGTCACTACACTTTAAATGTGCAGCTTTATGTCTTTCTATTGTTTTGGTCTGAGATTACGCTTAAGGATAGATTTACGTTTTTGAGTTATCCTCACTTGTACTGGTGGCTGGCCAACGTCTCATAGAAGTACATGATTTGCGCACGCGGCGGGTGTAGAGCGTGGAGTGAGTCCAACAATTCTGGCGGCGACTGCCAACGCCACTGAAGCACGTACGTACCGCTTTCCGTCATTACGTGGGAGCCCTGCAATAAATATACTCCGGTCAACGAGAATCGATAACGATTGTTATCCATTATACTGGTATTCATAATGAATAAGTAGTTATTAAACAAAAAAAACGTCATTTTTAAATTATTAAGTACAACGCCATCCACCGACAATAAGTTGCATAAAACATGAAGTGGACCGAAACCGCTGGGCAACGGCCATACTCTGGTAATTTACGCAGCGCAGAAGTAGCGCCAAATACTCGCCATTTAAAAATCAGTACTCGCGCCAACAGTCTTAGCAACCGGATGATTTAAACGGAGCGTATTTGGCGCTACTTCGGCGCAGCGTTAAGAGTCAGAGTAAGGCTGCTAACAGAGCGGAGCTGTCTCCCCTCTCGTTGCGCACATACCTAAGGCGCGGTACAGCGGTTTCGGTCAAATTATAATGAAAGCTTATTTCAGTGAATTGTTTTGATTAGGATTTCACACCTCCACTGCTGGAGTACAGCTTATTCACACTTCAGCTTATACACGTATACGTGCAGCTCTAAGCTACGATGCGCATGCCCGATTGCGCGGGTCCACCATACTTCCCGCTGCGCTGCAACGCTTCTATGATATTATGTTACACACATATATATGATAAGTACTGCAGTTAAGACAATAAACCCAACACTCTGGTCCAGTGTAGATTGGAGGCCGTTTACCTCCACCTATCATATCAGTGACGATGTCGGCAGACCTTGTAATATTTACTTAAATTTTTAGAATTACGAGAGCCACTCAGCCACAACTCACACTGTATACTTATTAAATTAAATATTTTTAAGGTAATAACTCCGCAAACAGAACTATCTCACTGAAAGAGATTTTAATATTGTCGCGCTGACGGCAATATTAAAATTTAATTAAAATTAAAAGCCTTTGTCGTTCTACGCATGCGCAAGACGTCACACCACGCGCCGCCCCGCTTGCTTCGGTGGGAGTCTCTTCTTCGACGCAATCCACGACGCACCGGTCATTTAAGATTGTCGTATATGTATATGGTGCTTGTATCAAAGAATATAATTAAATAACGGACTATAGTTGTAGCTCGTCAATACGTCGTTTTAATTGCGTTGTTTAATAACTTTAAATGATTACGGTACCTGTATGCTCTCGCCATCGTGGCACAACAGAGCGGGTTCGACGCGGTGATACTGCTCGCCCTCGCGCCAGCCCGCGCGCTCTAACAGCGACCGACCCCCGCACTCCACTTCGCCTCCATTCACGCCACCAACACATAACCCTAACACATTATAAACATACATGTCAGAGCGCGATAGTAGGTTGTAGGATTATAAAAACAACACAAGATTTACCTAGTAAATTTTTTAATTATTTGACAGCTATATGTCTAACTATAGAATCACTCAACAGTAGTGACCCCTGAAGGGAAAAAATGGCAGTTTTTATTTACATTTTTTGAATTAAAATCTAGGGTAACAAACCAGTATGGGTGGGATCCTCCTCTTTCGACGACGGGACGTCACGGTCCGTACGGTACACCGTGAAAGCGATATCCTGACGCATCACGTCAAAGTCCCATGTCAGCACACTGTGTGGGTCGCGGTTCCTCACCACCACTTCGTGTACCTGACGTATAAATGTAACTTTAACAAAACAGCTTTGTATAGCCATTCTAGCAAATAATAACTACGTAAAGGCGACACTAAGATCGCATAGCCGGAAGGGCCGACCACATTTTATATTGGCTAAAGCAATAAAGCTTTCATGGTTGTTCTGAGCCATGAGCAAAAGCGACAACTATGAATTCTCGAGCTTCGTGATGTCAGGGTTGTCTCAACGCAGAATAAAGGATTGGCAGATCAGTACAGAAATGTCACTCCAAACGGCTTCGTTGGAATGTGTGCGTGCACACGAATAGTGTAAGTTTCGCCTGCAATTACACACAACCGATGCGTCCTTAGAGCGATGTATCTGTACGAGATAGTCACGTAGAATGTATAACTGATTAACTCTTTTCACACAACATACAAATATTAGGTCTTATACCTAGTTGCCGTTTTGTATGAAATAAGTTGACGGCGCAATTACAAAATAACGGCATGTTTAGGTACATTTATAGGAAGTTTGGAAAGGTATATCATTATGAGCCTAATTCTGAAATAAAGAATAGTTCTTAATTTATAACTGTGTTAGAAAACATTTGCACATTATTCACTCTTTCACACTGAAAAAAAAAAAAAAAATTGTAACCCACTTTTGCCGAAATCTCGGAAAATGAACATTTTTAGGTACACATTACACCATCATCACAAAGTTTTTTATGATTAAAAAATCATTTAAGTATTGTTAATACTTTATTCTTTTATTCTGTTAGAGGGAATTTTGATAATAAACGGAAAAGTGGTAGAAAAAAAATTATCAATAATATGCAATTTCACCAAAATTTCGCCATACAAATTTTGAGACTTAGCTGTAAATAAATTTAAAATATTATTTTATGAATTTAATGGGTTTTAATTATTTTTGTTACTAAGCAGATAGCTTAGCAATTAAACATAAAATAAAAATCTTACACTATATATATAATTATGCAATATACATATATATACACACATTAACTACTAATCAATTTTTAATATTCAAAATATTAAATTAAAACACATGTAAAAAGTGGGGTATCCGTGGAATGGTGCCCACTACACAGGTGCCATTTTTGCGCTGAATGACAATGGAAATCCTGTGCGCAAGAAAACTGTCTGCGCGAGGGTCACCCATCGCCTTCTTTGATCTCTGCTGGGTTCGGTGAAGAGCTCATGTGCTCTTGCCCAATGGCCCAGACGCCAAATGCAACGAAGTTGTATGAAGAGCCGAAATAACGGTATTTACCTACTTTCTAACACTCACGAGCCTCCGCCGCCGCGCTGGCTTTTCTAGCCGTCGGTCGCTGGGAAATAGCTAGTGTGGTGTGGCGGCACAGGTAGCGTCCCACACTAGCGCACGGCCCGTTCCCCAGGTTATCAATGATATACCATCAGGCCGTTTTCCATCGTCTCGAATGATACGTGGCTCGAGTGTCGCCAGGACATTGGCACTGCCGAAAGCTCTTCTCAGTATTTTGTTAAGTGTGGCATAGCGGGAAGGCGGCCAGCGGCGGCGGTCAAGGTCAATACAGCGATGATCTGTATAGATCTTTACCCCGAGTCGAAGGCCGGGCGCTACGCGGAGAGTGATAGGGGCAATGAAAGTGCATGAAGCCAGTGATCAGACTCTGGCTGAGACACGGCCAGCAATCTGGCGCGGTATCTACCATTAGCTGCTTCTATTAATGAATTGAGGGGATCCAAGGATGCAGTGCTATCCCAGGCCGTTTGAATGTTAGTTGTGGGCGGTGAATTTAGGTTCGTTCCAGCTAGCCAGGTATTCGTAGCTTCATCCAAACATTCTATCTTGCAATTTAGTGCCATAAGGGCTTCAAGAATTTTACCTGCGAGATCATCAGTGCTATGGATCTAAGATAAGAAAGCCGGTAAATATATACTTAAAATTTTGCGGGTTCAAAAAGCCGCCGTACCTTATTGGTATAGGGGCTTGGGTCCAAACCTGTTCACTGAGTTATGTTATTAATGGCTTCAACTTGGAATTTCAAAGTGTTATCAATGAGTAACATCTAATTTAGAAATTTCCAAATGGGGCAATAGCGAAGTAGGTAGGTAAATTTAGGTTAAAATATCATTTAAAACAAAAAAAAATCAGAACTAAAGTATAAACAAAGCAGAATGTCTATTTTAATTTTAATATGCTTTTATAAATTCCACCTGTATGTTTGTTTGTATGTAATGGAATCTTTAAACGCGATTGTCACCCACTTCCATTGAAGATATTGGGCTGAAATTCAGAATACATATGTAACTTCGATGACAATACACTAAAATGATAACATGATCTGATGCTGCAGCCAGGGTTGTTTCCTCATGAGGAAACTACTCAACAGTTAATAGTACGAACACGAAACTTTGTATATACGTTGGATTTCGATAGTTAACTATGATTTTCACCAAGAATTGATGCTGAAGCGAAGATCGATTGCCTCCTCATGAGGGCACTTCTCGACGGTTAGTAGCACGAATACAAACTTAGTATATAGGTTGAATTCTAGTAGTTAACCATGATTTTCACTATGAACTGATGATGCACCAGGATAGTTTGTTTACGAGGGAACTCCTCAGTGGTTAGGTTCGCACCGATATGAAGCTTTGTATCGGTTTGTATCATTTCATCGTTTTATAGGTAATTATGAGTTCCACTTTTATGTTTGTAAATTTTGATAGAATGTAGTTTAAAAAATATTATAATACACCCAAAGAACTGTTTTTTTTTTTAGTTTAATGACTTGATAATATCGACGCAAATATTAGTCCACGTGGACTAACGCACACATACAGAGTTTTTTGTCTTTACACAAATGTCGTTCAATAATTAAATTATAGGTTGCTGCGGTACATTATAAGTTTGTTTATAACCCATAAAAAAAAACTAACAACCTGTCCTTTGCTAAGACTGACTGAACTATAAATGCTGTCCTCGCTGAGTGGATCGCCGTCGCGTTCCGTGAATGCACCACTCACGTATAAACTCTTAGGCACCAGACCGCCTTCGTGGACAAAGCTCTGGGGAAAATAAATCATAGGACACAAGTTATCTATAGGAAAAGCTTTTCAGGTTTTGCGAGTTCTGACTAAACCATTTTATGTGAGGTGATTTACAGGATAAGAGATAAAATTAGAATAAATGTACAAATAAATATCGTCAAATGCGCAATATAAGGTTTCTAGTTATACTTCTTTCGGCGCATTGGGGTAAAAAGATCTGAGTGAATTTTCAGCATAACCGGTAGTTGAGCGCGCCAATGTAACACATTATGAAGTTAGTTTCTAATGAGAGTTTCTTTATATTATTATGATTGTGAATATTATTGTTTATCTTCATAATACTTTATTCATTTTTGAGTGCAAATTAGTTTTATTGTTGTGAAAATTGTGTTACAGGATCTGAGATTTATTTATGTATTATTTTTAATAAGTAAAGTTATAATTTCAAAGACACAGAAAATAACAAACTATGAGAAACTTTGATTTTACAGAAAAGGTTTTAAATTTGCAAAAAAAATATTATTTCTTTTAATTTTAAAATAATTTAAAAAATTTTAAAAATTATCTCATGTGTGTTGCTTTTAGTCTTATGATTTCTAATATAGATTATTTGATTATTTCTTTCTTCTTATATTTATATATGACTGACTGGTTGGCCGAGTGGTTAGAGACCATAAGGGTCGTGGGTTCGATTCCCGCTCAGGAGAAATATTTGTGTGCATGAACAGGTCTAGTTGTTCCGTGTCTAGGTGTAAAAGTATCTATATTATATATATGTATTATAAAAAAAAGAATATTTAAGTATGTAGGTATATCAGTCGTTTAGTACCTCATAATACAAGCATAATACTTTGGGACTAGATGGCCCTGTGTGGGATATCCCAGACATTATTATCAAATTAAAGATATTTTTTATTATAATAAATTTTAAATCATAATACTTATATGTACCCGTATATATAAGTCATTGGTAAATATTATAAAATATTATTTAAATAAAATATTATTACCATTATTATTCTGTATCGTTCAAAATATTATTTATTCAAACAAATTCATGATATTTGATGTCGTTTGTCGTTAGTTTCAAGCCAAAAAAGTATAACTTCCTACGTACATACTTAATTAAGTATATACAAGATTTTTTATTTTTTTAAATTGGTCAAGGAGATTGCGTTTCAGTTACTTCACTTCAGTTTCAGAAAATAGAACCGTTTAGAAAAAGCTCGTAAAGAATGATATATAAAAGAATCAGATCTTTTTCGAATAAACTGACTCGATTCTGAAACTTTCTTCAAGCATACACGAAATATAGGAGTAATAATGTGAACAATTATAATTTTCGGACAGAGTGTGGAATTCTAAGCACGTGTGTAACGACACAAATTAGCTACACAAATTGACGACATAAATTGCTGTGTTTCTAGGTAAAATTATTTTGTCTAATTTAGAATTCTGAACAAAATTATTACGACAGTGGAATATGCTATAGCTTATAATGGTCATTAAATATCGAATTTTACAGTACAATTATGATTTATACCTACAAGTAAGCAACTTATTTGACGAATGTCGTGACGTATATTTGGTGTTTTTACACAAATGTGACGGTCACATTGCTTTGCTGCAAATCACGATGTGTAAATGTATTTTTTGTTTTAACATCTTAAAATTTGTGTATTATTTTTTATTTGTACTGAATTTTTATTATAAATGACTTGAAAATTGAAGATTGAAAACGTTAAGTACCGTTTCATACACAAAGTTTAACATCTCAGAAATTAAATACATTTTAGAATTTGTTTAGCAACAAAACAAGTCTATCCTTCTAAGAGAAAGAGGTGTATTTTAAGATTTCAATATTTAAATCAAAAGTAATTATTCTTCTATTTTCATATCTGATCATAAGGTTCAATAATAATGATTCTCTAACCAATAAATACACCATTTGAATGAAAAAAATATAGAAGCATAACTAACGTTCAAATTGGAGCCAGGAAAATCGTGACAAGGTAAGATTTAATTGAAATTGGTGATACACAGTAAAATGGAGCAATAATAGCATTCGTTTATTGTAGCTATGTCGTTGATTACGAATTTGAATTCCAGGGGAGAATACGTTTTATTCTCAGGCGGCAAAGTTGACTTTCAAATTAAAAAGCGACGCACATTAAATCTTTCGAACGTTTTGATTAACCGTTTTGTGATGTGTAAGTTACACACCGGAAATAGTGTGTAATACACATCATTTAACATTTATTACGGAACAATTAACACTGATTAGTATTAATTGTTCTGTTGTGTAACACGGGCTTAATAATTTTTTTTTCTTCGTTTTAGTACAAAGACTGCTTCTATGCTTTTTTCATTCACTTCCTTTCATTTTAGAAAGACGTAAGTGATGACGAGACAATGACGTTCATAAGTGACCTTAGCCTATAGGACTAAATTCTTGCGTTCCTCACGTCATACAAAATCCGTACGCTGTAATAGTGGTGCGGTACGAACGATGCCGGAACTATTACGGCTGTCTGTATGTAAGTTGTAATAATAATTAACTATTACATAATAACAATTAAATTAAGAATATTATGACGGGTGTCTCGTAAATAGTGAATCATTAAAACGGTGACAGCTTGCTTTAGAACTTTCATTGCTCAAAGAGAATCGATTGAAACAAACAAATCTTTGCAAATATTATTGTATTTAATTTAAAAGAAAATGCTTTATACGTCAGATAAAGCAATTACTTACACTTCCAATCAAACTTTATGGCGGATGTGAACATAGGTACAAGTCGCGTCGCAGTAACCAGTTTTAGGTGTAGGGGGACGCAGTGGAGCGAGGGGCATATGACTGAACCTGCGCAAGCACGCATAAAGCGTTGTATTCCGGTCCGCCATAAAGTTCGAATGGAACTATATCAATAAATGAAAATAAAATACGAAAATGTCGGATCGACAAGATGTAGTGATTAACTATGCTAGCGAAATTTGAAAAGTCTAAATATCTTAAAGTGGCGTGGTTTTTATTATGGTAGGTCGTGATGCAAACTGTCACTTTCTTATCGATGATTTATTATTAAACATCTTGTATACAAATTATGAAGCAGCTATGATACCGTAATTAGCGATCTATTTACAAGAACAACCGTGCTGTTTATATCATTCATTATACTACATTAGTCTAATAAATTATATATGTCGGAGAGCGGTCAAGATGATCAGACATTTTACTTGAACAATTACTCGAATTCTATGAATTTCTCACAACAAACATTAATGCGAATTCTAGACACTACTATATTTAACTCTTACTGACTAAAAACCCTACTCTAGTTGTATCTATCACTGTGAGTAATAGCTTTCAAATTATAAATACAATTAAAATTATTAATACGATGCGTAAGTGATCCCGGGACATGACCCGCCTCGCCACGCACAGAGGTCTCTCTTTCTCTGCCCGTGGTCTACCCTCTGCTCTGGCCTAGGGTCTCTTGGGTATATTTATCGCCCTATTGCGATCTATATATACAAGCCTGCGCCCGATTCCACTCGAATCTATACTAATATTATAAAGCTGAAGAGTTTGTTTGTTTGTTTGTTTGTTTGTTTGTTTGTTTGAACGCGCAAAGCTCAGGAACTACTGGTTCAAATTGAAAGATTATTTTTGTGTTGGATAGTCCATTTATCGAGGAAGGCTATAGGCTATACTACATCACGCTACAACCAATAGGAGTGGAGCATCAATGAAAAATGTTGCAAAAACGGGAAAAATTATTCCTTTTGAGAGCTTCCGTCGCGCGCGGTGCGTAAACGGTTGATGTTAAGCAAAAGTTATGTATTACTGAATTGTTCCCCTTTAAAAGTTCTAACCAAAAGTCCGCGACAGCATATGTGTATCTTTTAAGGTTAACTTACTATAACCTTTTTTATAACAATCAAATTTGTTCTAACATAATGTATTATTTACGAAGATGTTTTTTAAACGTGATATTAATCCTTATCAAATTGAATACGTTAGTTGTCTTAAGCATTTCATGCATATTATAATTGCCTTTTACACCATACAATTTGAATTGATATCTTAGCAGTTTTTATCGAAATATGAAAACTATAGCGGGAGAAAATAAATTCGCTGTCTGCCTCTGTACGTTAACTTTTTATTTCCAAACCACGCAATAGATTTTGATATGGTTTTCAGTAATATCTTATTTTTTTATTGTCTTATAATCTATCTATATATATTATAAAATAAAGTCTTCCGCCGCGTCTGTCTGAACGCGATAAACTCAAAAGCTACCAAACGGATTGGCATGTTATTGAGACCAATATACAGAGTGATTCAAGAGGAAGGTTTACGTCTATAATTTATTAATGTTTTGTGGAAATTTGTTGAGATGTGACGATCATTATTGAAGAAGTCGAAAAAATCAAGCCGGCTGGGAGCTTTCAGCGAAAACGCTACCTAATCCTTATGAGTTATAACAAAATAATGCATGGAGGACTTGTGTCTCTTTTATCGGACTAAAGCAAAGTCCGCGATGGCATATGTCTATCTTTTATGGATAGCTTACTATACCTATTTTTATGTTTAAAAAAATGGTGTCATATGATGAGGTAATTGGAAAGCAATTTATATAGATACGTTATTAATCTTTATCGAATTAAATACTTTATTTACCTTTAGCAATTCATGCATATTATTATTGCCTTTTACACTATACAATTTAAATCAATATCTTAGGAGCTATCGCGAAATACAAATATAGCGCGAAGAGAACTGAAAACTGGGCGCTGCGGCCACCACGCGCCGGCCAGCGTGGTTAAGCTGAAGTTATCAATGTTGTATAAAGAGAATTATTGTAGTTTGTTTTTATGTATATATTCTTTACTTTTTCAAATATTTATAGAATTGAAAATAAAATACATTAAAAATACTCCAAGTAGGATGAATTTACGTTACATTTGAATCTAATTAAGTCCAATCCACATGTTTGACGCAACAAGCTCATAGGAAACTACGCAGGAAAAACACTACGGGTTATAGTTCTGCTACCCGTGCGAAGCCGGGACGGGTCGCTAGTATTATAATACTTGACAGAGTTGCTACCCAGCAAGTCATAACGACGCATCATTGAATAATTTACTATAAAACCAGACGCGCTGCGACATCCACAGATTACTCTGCATATTGACACAAAGTCTACAACAAAATTGAATCCAATTTAAAACTTCTGTAGCTCTCTTCCAGAAAAGATTGTTTTGTTTGCAATTAATTTAATTGAGATTGCCATCAATTTAAAAATGCATATATTGTGTACTGACTTTATGGCGAAAAAAATATTCTCTCACTTTGCAAGGTCCTCCCAAGAAGTCGGGAATGAGGTCTTTAGGTATGTAGTCCAATAGCCCTCCGGCTTGGAGATAGTCTTTGCCGCCATAAAATAGGAACTTGCTGCGAGTATTGTCATCTGCAAAAAGTCGCACGTGGAAGTCAGAAGATTTGTTAATTGTAAACACTGTTCATTCTTAGGTTTATTTTATTATTTATTTTTAGAGTTCCGCAAATAACATAAAACGAAACACTTATAATTTCGTCCTTTCCGTCTGTCTGTCTGTCACAGCTATATTATTCGGAGATTATTAGAACTATACAAATGAAATTTGAAAGGTACATGAAAAGACGAAAATATGAAAAATTCAAATTTTCGTCATTCATGTCACCGAAGGAAGAAAAAAATATCTAGGTTCCATCGTGTGAGGTACAGTAATGCGCACGGCCGCTGTGAAGTTATTTACAGGAAACGTCGCAGAAGCATAAAATAGGAGCGCGGAAGAGATAAAGGACAGGTCGGATAACTCGCGCTACACACTCGCGCGCGCGGCGTCCGCCTCTCACTACTACCCCTCGCTGGCCGCGTGGCTGTACCTGCACATTGAGTCATTCGCAGGTAAATCAGAGCGGCAAAGATCTGTGCGTATTACTGTATCTATAGATAGGCTTTTAAAAATGACATCAAAGTTTAAAAAAGGCTATTTTATTTAAGTTAATAGTTGTTGAGATATGCGCTCTTAAGGTAATGGAAAATGTGTTCTCATTAACTTTTCAACTACGATATTGCAGACCGAGATAAACCAATAATAGACATATGTTTGTAACCAGAACTAGAAGGTTTTATGAAGTTTCACGAAGGTTCTATAATTTTTTTAGATGGTTTTATGGGGTTTCTAGAAGGTTCCGGAAATTTTGCGATCACATCTATAGTCTGTCAAATGTACATATAGGTATTACTTCTGTACGTATCAATACAAATAAATAAATATCACTACCAAAATAGGAAGACATCCAGTTTCATTGAAAAACATCTAAAAATATGTTTTAAATTTTACAACAAAATGATTGCATTTTTGTTCGTCTACGTCTGCAAAACCTATAACACTCAAATCATATTAGTGTTGTCCTTACCTATAAATGTGCTGACAATAGTCCACAATATCGGAAAGACCCTCGGAGCTCGCACGATCAGCACGCGTCCCATGGTCTCCGGATAATTGCCTTCAACTATCGCTATGATTCTCAACAGCGCTCTCACACCAGGCCGCCATAAATGCCTCATGTTCAATCCATCCAAATCTACCAACAGGCACCAGGATTGAATCGCGCGTTCTGATGTTCTGGTCGCTTCTTCTAAGAGTTTCAGACCCTCCTCGCAAACGTGTAGTGTCTGTGAAGACCGTTTGTAGGTATAGTTTAAGCAATAAAGATATGATTAATGAAATCTTTTGTTAATTGTTTCAATAAATCATTTATCTATACTAATATTATAAAGCTGAAGAGTTTGTTTGTTTGAACGCGCAAATCTCAGGAACTACTGGTTCGAATTGAAAAAATCTTTTTGTGTTGGATAGTCTATTTATTGAGGAAGCCTATAGGTTATATGTATAAAATAATACTATCTGTCTGTTTGTTTATTCGAATAAATCTCCAAAACGGCTAAACTGATTTTGATGAAACTTCACAGATATGGAAAGGAAGTGGTCAAAAGTTACATACACTACTTTTTGTATGTCTGTATGTACGTCCATCTTTCTATTCGAGCTAATCTCCAAAACGGTTAAACCGACTTTAATGAAATTTCACGGGTATGAAAAGGAGGTGGTCAAAAATGATATACGCTACTTTTTGTCCGTCAATTTGTCTGTACGTCTATGTGTCTATTCAAGCAAATCTTCAAAACGGCTCAACAGATTTTAATGAAACTTTGCAAACGTGAAAGAAGGTTGTCAAGAGTGACATCAGTTACTTTTTGTGTCTGTCTGTCGTTTGTCTTCACTGATCTATCATCTATCAACGTAGATAAAGCCGAAACTACTAAGTCTAGGAAGCCGAAATTTGGAACAGTGGTTTATTTTATAAGGTATCAATTTTTTATGAAAGGAATATTTGGAAATTTCAAATTTAAGGAGGGAGGGACGGAAGGGCTTTGTATGAGTCTTTGTACTTTAAAGTTAGAAACATAAAAATTTTGACATAAATAAATAATGACGTCTTTCAGGGTTTTTAGATTTCCACATTTTAAGGGTGGGAAACGGGAGGTCAAAAGTATGGGAATATCGGTTTTCCTAAAGGAGTGGGGAGAATGAAGATTGAAAGTTTGAATGGGTGTACCCAATATTAGTTTCAGCAAAAAGTATGTATAAACCATTTCGAAAGTTAATACTACCTAAAACAGGAATGTGTAGTCTACGCAAGCGAAGCTGTGGGCGATCGCTAGTATGATATAAATGGCAATTTAAAATCGTTGATATTCTTGGTTTGTAATACCAAGCTAAGAAATATATCTCAATAGAGTAAATAGACGTTTTGTTAGTGAAATGATATATGATGTGTTAATGGAAAAGCGCAAAACCTGGAATTAGCTTTTTCAGAAATGAGAGTAGGATCGATTTCACTAATAAAAAACAAAGGTTGATTTTTAATAAAAAAAATATTTTAATTACGCCGTTTTTAATCATTACTTAACTCTAGAGGCGAATGAACTATCTACCTTAGGTAGCAACCTACTTATACACGTGCATGCATACATTGAAATCTTGCAATCAGCGTGTGAAAGGTCATTACGTTTCCAGAAATGCGTAAAAAAGAGATAGCAAGTGCACGGGCACACGGAGCGGCAACGTCGCACTAGATCGCGCGTAATTATCATAGACCTATTAATTTGCAACAAACACAAGAAAACTAAAAAAGCTAATATCTTTGTAAATAATCGGCGAAAATTAAATTTAATAATTTACATAATTCTTTTATAATAAAAATAAGTTGGGGTGTCTGAGGCCTTGCGCTTTTCATTAACATGTGGTATTTGTAATAAGTTTTGTAATTTTTACACTACATTGTAAAGTTAATGATTATAATATGGAAGTTCAATGGGCTTGGAGCCTTGGGCCAAAATTTTCCACATATTTTTACATTTTTTTTTTTCTAAAAATACAAACCACTATTACCTTTTTCTTAGAACAAAAAAATTGTCCGTGATTGTTTTTTTAGTAAGTTATTTTTTTCCCAAAAATGTATTAATAAAATATCCCCGTGACGTCAACTGGACAGATATTTACTGTTTGCATTATCTTAGACTAAATAAAATCATAATATTTTATTGATTAATGAGAATTACATTTTCATTTCACAAAGTGACCTTACGTCAATTTTTTTATGTTTTAATTTTGGTTTTTTACTGCGGAAAGCAGCACAATAAGCTCAACCGCCCAGATGACGTCACAGGGACTGGTATATTCGTGAATAGAAAAAGTCGATATTTTGAGAGTTCATTCTTTTAATTTTAATGACCATCAGTGCAACTTTAAAATCTGGTCCAAACCATTACTTGTCTAAAAGTTACGGATGCTAAATATTCTATATAGTTCATGTGGTGTGACACATCCTTACTCTTCAAATTAACAACGTCGACTTCATGGTAAATGACGCTTAGAATCATCGACATATAGCATTGTAAATACTTACGTACATACACCAACCTAGTGTGGGGAAGAGGTGGGGCAATATTTTTCATGGAATTAAAAAAAAGGGGGAATTTAGTATTTTATTATACTTGCGTCAACGTTCACTATACCGTAACAGTTGAATATAACCTATTTTATAGTCCTACTCTTTTGTGATAAAATTTAAATACATGAAAAAGATACTGTGTAAGTGAAAATATGATTTGTCATAATGCTTGATAATTTATCATGAACAAAGTCGTGCACACAAATGTACAAACACACACACACACACACACACGTAAATTACTTTTGGTTGCATATAGTTCTGGGCGTTGTTGGTTCAGGCACGTAAGTACGTATGATGCAATGTCTATGCTTAGAATACTCTAAAAAGATATAGATCTTCTTAACTTGGTGGTTGTAATATTAACCTACCAACTTTAATAGTCCATCTTCACCGATAGATTTAAGGAGCCCCTTCACATCCATGTGGCCCAGCCGTAGAATGTATAACGGTCGTCCGTCTGAAGCAATAAAAGTATAAATATTAATTTGGAGGTCTCTGTCGCAACCGATCATTACATCTGCGATCACGAACCTAATTCGGTAACCGTACCGGACATGTCGGAAACTAACTTAATCAACATTTGTTGTGTGGATGTTAATATTTTGGATTTGCCACCGCTATCTACTATCAACTGTTTTCATGTACGCATATCTAAACTCAGGGCCCGACAAATTAGAATCCTCGTCTCCTTGAAATTACTGTTTTCTCAATCGGGCCTTTTTTGTCTTAACTATGGCGCTTTCTTCATAAATAAAGCAATTTTGCCAGTGTCGAGTTAAATTATTATTTCATGTTGCTATAAGTGACGGTAAATCTAAACACGTGATTTCGGCTTAAACGTTTAAAAACATATTTTTATTTGAAAATAATAAAAAAGACAACGTTGTAGGTACGGTGATTATAAAGTTTCTTCAGAATACTGTCCGTCTACGTAATATTTGGTCTACAACGTACTTTTTTTTGCTTACGTTTTTGTTGTCACAACATAGTATCTCTTTGAACATCCATAACACGCTATATGTAGCAGCGAGGGCGCCTCGTTTTTGGATGACCTGATGATGTTTGAATGAAATCCACAAGTCTTTATCACCTTTATCATGATGATGCCATCCTCCAGGGAAGTACTGTTGTACCACATCAGGCGTCTCGTATTCTGATAGAATCTTGTCAACCTGGTGCCGTTTACGCCATACAAGAGACTGTGAGAGCATTTCGCGCGCTTTTTCCACATTGAAGTCGCGAGCGCGTAGGAATCGAAGTAACGTAGTGTCGCTCGGCACCTGTCAAAATAACACATAACTTAGACTATTATATAAAAACCGGCCAAGTGCAAATCCGACTCACGCCCTGAGGGTTCCTTAAATACTGTTATAAAACGTATTTATAGCTACTTACCGCCAGATGGCACGAAGAATACGCATGTGAATTTAAATATACTAAAAACTTTTTTTTAAAGTAATGTAACTACAAATTAAACATTTTCGGATTTTGCTTTCCTTGTGATGTGAGGCCTTGCTTCTTGCCAACCATGATTCTAAGCCAACAAGAGTACGCCATAGGTTTTGATTCATTTGGGAATGTCAAACTAGTCATTTATTCAATTATTCGTTTATTGTGGGAAATCCAACAGCTGTAAGATACAATATTAATTGAAAGTAAAATGAAAAGCCGATTACAGGTTCCGACTTATATACAAACTTTTTACACTTATAAATTACTTATATTTCGAATTGAACTAGAATAAACTACATATGACTAATTACAGACATCTAAACAGCAGGTATCTAGTTTAATTAAAATATGCGGCTTAAATGGCCGTATTATTTTTTATTTCATTCCAAACAGATCCAAGGGATCGTATACATAAGTATTTGATATTAATTTTAACTTGATACCTCGACGCGTTCCTGTGAAAGGGGATCTTGACTGACAGACAGACATACAGACAGACAGACAGACAACAACGAAGGGATCCTGTAAGTTTTCCTTTTGAGGTACGGAACCCTAAAACAGTGTAGACAAATGACTATATATAGTAACAAACCGTTTTACTTTTGAGTTTGGGCCCTCTTGAAGTTGTACAGCTTATATGCAACCATTGTACAGCTCTTAAGAGTCCTAGATGTTTCCATACCTTGTGTGCCAGTAAAGATTGTTCTGATCAAACAGTTGTATCTATTTCTCTTTTAGCTCTTAAGTATTTCTGTAGCCAGTCTGCTAGTTGGAATGATTAAGCTTACCTTTCCCTTCTGCAGCTCCGATATCCATTTCCGCAGCTGTATCAGCCGCGACTCTTGCATGGGCGTCAGTTCGCCCAAATATCGCTTTATATACTCGCTGTCCAAAGTATATTGATCTGATGCTGAAAAGAGAGAAAATGACATTACTAATACTGTTAAAATAAACAATGTTATACATGTACCTTTCACTGTATATATACTGGCAACATTTGTTTTGTGTTAAGGTGTGACGGCTGTTTTTTTTCTCTCTCTCGTGTGTGCGTGTAATGGTAACTAGTTAAAACTTGTGCTCGTTGAAATTAAATAATTACCTACCATAATTACAGTTTTTAATTATATTTACAAGAGGTTATGGGCCCAGGCACATAATCTGTGTTGAAAAAATAAAGTGGGTCGGTAATTTTCGAAAAAGTACTTCTGCAGTTCAAAAATAGTGCGGCCGCGTGGCACTGTTTTTGAGGTTAAGTTGCCGTCACGGTGGCAAAAATACTTGCAAATTGAAGCAAGGACGGGCAGGAAGGAAAGCGGGCACAGTGGAAGGACAACAAACAGTTATCGGGAGCATTCCGGTCATCAAACTGGAAGGAGCAAAAAACTGGAATGTATGGAAATTTCAAACTATGATTTTACTGCGGGGTCAAAGTCTTATGAACATCGTCGATGGTAGTGATGAAAAACCGATAAAACCAGAAGATCAGAAGGTGTGGGAGACGAAAGATGCTAAGGCTCAAACGCTAATAGTAACCAGAATGACAGAGAATGTAATGCTGCATATACTATCATGTAATACTTCAGCGGAGATGTGGCGGAAACTTGCTAGTGTTTACGAACAAAAAAGTGAGACGAATATACATATCGTACAGCAGCGATTTTTTCAATTTAAGTATGAAAACGGAACAGAAATGTCTGTATTTTTATCAAAAATTCAGGAGATGCAAAACCAGTTGAAACAAATGGGTGAAGAAATATCGGACAAATTCGTCATTACGAAGGTGCTTATGTCGTTACCCGACGTTTATAAGCATTTCGTATCTGCGTGGGAGTCGGCGCCGGACAATAAACAAACATACGACAACTTGGTTGCTCGATTATTAGTAGAAGAAGAAAGGGTGAAAGAAAAAGGTGAAATCCCATCTACGTTCTCGGCATTTGTTGCAAGAAAAATTACACCAAATAAACGAAATATAAAGTGTTATAAGTGTAATAAACTGGGACATTATCAAAACGAGTGTACGAGTAATGTAAATAATCGGAATAACTTTACTGCGAAATCGGACAAAAAGTGTTTCTACTGTAACAAAGTTGGACATTATAAAAATGAGTGCCGGTTTAGAAAAAGTAAAGAAACTAATGCGTTTTTAGTTCAGCAAACACCTGAGAAATTGTATCAGCAATCTAAGTGGTTAGTAGACTCGGGCGCAAGCGAACATATGTGCCGAGATCGGGACCTATTTTCGACATTTTCATCAGTATCGGAAAAATCTGTGATATTGGGGAACGGAACGGCGATTAATGTCTTAGGCTGCGGACAGGTGGCGCTTGAAGTTTTTAATGGGAGTGAATGGATCAGTACGACCATAGACAATGTACTGTTTGTGCCGGAGTTGAGAACGAACTTATTCTCTGTGAACTGCGTAACAGACCGCGGTTATACCATGGTGACAGATGGCAACGTTTGTAAATTCTTCAAGCAAAATAAACAATGTGCGATTGCTAAACGGGTTGAAAATATGTATTATATGAATGTACGGTACAAACACGGTTTTGCAAATGTAACTGAAACTAAGCCGGGACTTCGTGAGTGGCATGAAAAGCTGGCACATCAAAATATACAATATGTAAGAACAGTACTCAGAAATAATAACATTCAAGTAAATAGTGAGTCTATCGAAAAATGTCAGGGGTGTTTAGCAGGTAAAATGCATCGCTTGCCTTTTAGTACTAGCGACACGAAGACTACCAAAACTTGTGAGATAATTCACGCCGATGTTTGCGGACCCATGGAAGAGCTATCAGTCGGAGGTTCACGGTACTTTCTGTTACTGAAAGATGACTACTCGAACTACAGAAGTGTTTACTTTTTACAAAGAAAAGATGAAGTGAAAAATTGTATTGAAAATTTCATAAACAAATCGGAAACTGTCACCGGAAATAAAATATTGTTTTTTAGAACCGATAATGGATTGGAGTTTATAAATAAAGAGGTGCAACAGATGTTTTCGAAACGTGGCATTAGTCACCAGACTACAGTGCCATATACCCCAGAACAAAACGGCAGAGCAGAAAGGGAAAATAGAACTCTCGTTGAAGCTGCCAGATCAATGTTGTATACGAAGAGTCTGTCTAAGACGTTGTGGGCAGAGGCTGTTAACACTGCAGCATATGTACTGAACAGAACGGGAAAAAGCAAAGAAACAGGAAAAACACCATATGAGACATGGACAAACAAACACTTTGATATTCAAAATTTGAAAGTGTTCGGTACACCAGTGTTTGTCCACATCCCAAAGGAGAGAAGAAGGAAGTGGGATTCAAAAGGGGAGAAGGGAATCATGGTAGGATATGGAGAAGATGTGAAGGGGTACAGAGTGTATTTCCCAGATAAGAATACCGTGCAAGTCAAAAGAGATGTTATATTTATTGACGAGCACGAGCCTGCGAGAATCAAAACCAGTATCCATATGCCAGATTCTGTGCAATGTGAAGAAACACCAGTTGCCGGAAATGAAAGTATAACGGTGGAAGAAAAGGATCTTCAAGAGGGAGAACAGGACGAGCCAGAAATAACTGATTCGACAGTATCAGAAAGTGATGTTAGCTTGTATGAACCATGTATAACAATTGATGAAGACAGCGATTCTGAGGGCAACACCACCATAGTACCAAAATCCCCACAACAAAGTAAACGTATTAGAAAACCGACACAGTTTTATACTTGCCAAAATGTCTATACAGAACATGATGAACCTAGAACCTACCAGGAGGCGATGACAAGGAGTGATGCAGGGCAATGGGAAGAAGCTATAAAAAGAGAACTAGAGACATTGGAAGAAAATAATACCTGGAAGGTGTGCGATGTACCAGAAAATGAAAAGGTGATAAACAGTAAGTGGGTTTTTAAAATTAAGAACTCAAATAATATGAAACAATATAAGGCTAGGTTAGTGGCCAGAGGCTTTGAGCAAAATGATGTGTTAGATTTGCATGAAATTTATTCACCTGTCCCTAAATTGTCCACATTTAGGTTATTTGTGTCAGTTGCTACAAAGTTAAATTTGCCCATTTATCAAATGGATGTTACTGGGGCTTTCCTGTATAGGGAAATTCACGAAAATGTTTTCATAAAATTACCAGAAGGGGCATTTCAATGTAATGAAAGAATTGTTAAATTGAATAAGTCACTGTACGGCCTTAAAAAGTCCCCGAAATACTGGAATGATAAATTTAATTCTGTGATTACTAAAGGAGGTTTTGTTAGATCACAAAATGATTCATGTTTATATAGTAAATGTAACGGCAAATACCAAACTTATGTATTATTGTATGTCGATGATTTACTTATTTTTGGTAACAATGAAAAACAAATAAGTGAAGTCAAGTTATTATTAAATAATGAGTTTAAAATGAAAGACTTAGGTCTGGTATCAAATTTTCTCGGTATTAATGTAAGACAAGATTTAAAAAGGGGTATTACGGAATTAAGCCAAAAAACTTATTTGGAGTCTGTACTTAAAAATTTTAATATGCAAGATTGTAAGCCAATGACGACTCCTATGGACCAAAACTTTAATGCTAAAATATTTGAAGTTAAAGAATGTAAAGCTGAGAAAGGTATTGAAAATACATGTAGGAGGATCATTGGTAGTATAATGTATGCTGTGTCAGGCACAAGGCCAGATTTATGCGTTGCTGTGTCAATTTTGAGTAGGTACCAAAATAAAGCAAGTCATACTTTGTTAACTGCTTTAAAAAGTTTTGAGATATATTAAATACACTATTGACTACAAACTAGTTTTTGAGTGTAACGATGATGGTCTTGTGGGTCATTGTGATGCTGACTGGGGTGGAGACTTGAAAGACAGAAAGTCCACCACTGGTTACTGTTTCAAATTTTCAAACTGTTTAATTTCATGGTGTTCAAAGAAACAGTGTTCTGTAAGCCTGTCGTCAACTGAGTCAGAGTATATTGCTATCAGTATGGCAGCAAGTGAAGCTTGTTGGTTAGCACAATTATTAAATGATTTTAATATTAAAAATGCTTATCCCGAGCCTATATATTGTGACAATCAGTCTGCTATGATGGTTGCGAATTCTGATAGTATTAAGAGACTGAAACATGTCGACATAAGATTTCATTTTATTAAAGAATTAATTAAGAAACAAAATTTATGTTTACGGTATATTAAAACTGAACACCAAATTGCTGACATGTTCACCAAAGCGTTAGGTAGAGAACTGCTGGTAAAATTTGTTAACATGTGTGGGCTTAAGTAATTAAAGAATTCATTTAATATGTATAACATTGAAGGGGGGTGTTAAAATAAACAATGTTATACATGTACCTTTCACTGTATATATACTGGCAACATTTGTTTTGTGTTAAGGTGTGACGGCTGTTTTTTCTCTCTCTCTCGTGTGTGCATGTAATGGTAACTTGTTAAAACTTGTGCTCGTTGAAATTAAATAATTACCTACCATAATTACAGTTTTTAATTATATTTACAAGAAATACTAAAGGACATTAATAATATTATTTCATAAAACTGTTTTCTATTTTTTATATTAGTTCTTGGTTGGTTCCTCATTGACGTCCCGAATGTCGAAAGATCTTTGCCTATGAACAGTTTTTTTTTTTTAGATCAATGACAAGTATTAGTACTTCTTACTGTAGATAGATAATTTACTACCCACAAAAACACACGCGTCGAAGCTTGCTTTGCGTTAGCCAACACACAGACACATGAAGAAATTATAGACCGAATTGTAAAATTTGTAACGTACGACTAAAAATGTTTGCGTTAAACATTGCCCTAAAATGAAGCTCACCCACAGAAAAGTGATAGTGACTCTTTGGTTGTCCCGTCGTGGTGTTATCCACTACATCTTTCTCAAATACCAATAACAGCTGATGTCTACAATCAAGAACTTCGGATAAAGATGGTGAAATTGACAGAAGAACAGCCTTGACTGGTCAACCGATCTTCCCCATTAAGGTTTCACGATAACTCAACACCTCATACTCAACGAAAAATATTTTTCATATATAGTTACACAGGTTACAGGAGTTATTTGCCCTCCGTTACTTTCTGAACTCTCAGGAATTATTGTTCTTCTACCGACTACCATTATTTCCGATTTCGAACATTCGCATGATCCGCAATTTGGACAACTATCCCCATGGAAAGAAAATTGTTTCAGAGAAGCAGTAGGAATCGCATTTACCAATTTTGTTGAGTCCGGTTCCATAATATTTTATCTTTAAAGCGTTCCTGAAGTCTCTAAGATGACAGAAATGTGTTACCCAAATATGGGTAATTATTTTTAATGAGTACTTTTTTCTTAGTAATTTCATTTTTTCCTATATCAAACGGCAATTGTATACTTAAACCTTTCATATAATACAACGACTTCTTCGGTTTTTTATAGGTATAGGTACGACAGTACCTATATAGCCGCCGAAATCAAATACGCCTCAAACATTATTGGATTACATATTGGATTTGCGAATCCATCCACGGCCTTGGCAGCGGAATCAAAGAAAAAACGCTCGCCAAAGTTACATAGGTCAGCCCACAACGTATAAACGAATTTGTATGACTTCAAATTTTTGCACTTTGGACTACAAAGACACTGTAAATAATAGATGTCTACGCAGGTAGAGATTGTCTCAACTAAAATTGCGCGCCTCTCCACTAAATGTACATAACTTTTTCAATATTTATGTCTAAGAGGTTCTCGTCTAGCTTATATTTTTTAAATTCTATAATTATATATGTAAGTAGTTTAATGTCAGAAACAATACACATTTATTATAATAGGTTTGACCCAGCTGGCTTTGAATGACACAATTCACACGCATATTTATTTATACTCGTATAAATGAAAAGATATTATTGATACTTAGACAAATGTCAAAATCAGAATAGCATCACATAGGCTTCCCGCTTGTTGTGACTATCATAGCGTTTCTGTATATTATTGGACCTACGAGGCTGTGATGAACTAACGGACATACGGACACGATTAAATGATAAAATTCTTAATACTACTTAAGTTTATAAACGTTCACAATTTTATTGCAGATCAATCTGATAAAAATAAAAGAGTTATCTATATGAATTGACTTTCCTTGCGGAGCTACGCGGACATGTTATTGTTTATTGTCCTAACAGACAGCGCAGAGTGGCCCTTAAGACCACCGCAAACACAACCAATGTTATATGGTATATATACCCTTGAGTATAATCTTTTAATTTCATAAAATTAGTAATGACATAACATAGCCACTACGTTACACAATTTCATCACCAAAAGCAGTTTAACTTAGTTTTTGCCCGACGAGGCGATAGAGTGAGCGGAATGAAGTTTTATAGAAACGGAACTATTTGAAAAGCAATTCGCGCGCGATGAACATTGGACTTCTAGTTTCTAAATATTTTGCGAGTTTCCTAGACCGGGGACACTAAGGACAGACGGAAGGGCGACAGGAACACGAGTTAAATCACCTAATTTAATTCAAATTATGTCTTAGGTTCTTGTATACACTTTGTGTCTGAAACTAAAAAAGCTTTTATTGACGATAAATGAACGATTTTTATAGACTTCGTTTATAAAAATCCGTAGACATCTTATTACTTCAGAAAAAAGCGAAAAAGAAGTGTGCGAATCCATTAAGTATACGCGAGAAACTAGAAGCGAACTAATAAATCGATTTTTTATCTATCATTTGTTTTTTTTTTATTGGCGTGCCTACCGAGTAGATATCCATTCGCTGACGTGGATCTGTACTTTTTTGATTTCGTTATATCCATTTGTCTATCAATGTGGTCATTGGTAGAAAGAAAATTGTACATAAATTATGGGACGTCTACCTATACATTTTTCTCCGGTATTTTCCTAAGCTTACCCCATCGACTTACGTGCATTGCAATTCATAAAATGCCCATAACGTTTTTTAAACGGCTTCAAAAAAGGAGGAGGTTTCTCAATTCGACCGTACATATTTATATATTTTTTTAATGTGTGTTCGGGGATAACTTCGTTGTTTATAAACCGAATTGGATGTTTTTTTTTGATTGATAAAGAAGGAAAGCTAATTTTTCCATGATAAGGAAACCAGGATCTGATGATGGCATTCCAGAGACATCAAGTCCAAGTGGAACCTTCGAAAATCATAGTCTAAATAAAGTATCTAAAGTATGGCGTTATGTGCGATGTCTCATGTATTGCAATATTTTTATTACATAAAAATCATGATAGTTCACGCAACAGCTATATCAGCGATTTAAAAAAAATCATCTTGTAAGTAATCATAGAGTAGTTTTCAAATTAACACAGGAAGCTTAATAACATAGAACGACACCATTTTTTGTAGGCTTTTTAGCACGAGATTGTATTTAGATTAGATGGAACATGTGAATGTAGCCTTGAAAAACCACATTCACAATGTTAATACAGTGTTATTGCAAAATAAGTCATATACCTACAAGTCCACGATTGTGCACAAATTACATGTACGAGTTACCAATTATTATGTTGTCATTTCACGGTCTGTTGTAATTTTTGGGTATCTTACCATAGATGACGATAATAATTATATCGTGTCAAAAAAATTATGATCTACCCGTTAACTTATACAGTGAGTGGACATCTACTAGACAAGGGTTCTAATAGACAGAATTAGTAGCTTATACATATTTATATGCCCGTGTTTCGGAATCATATATATATTTATATCATCATCGTCGTCATCATCAGCCTGCGTCTCTCTACTGCAGGATATAGGCGTCTCCCAAGGCTCACCACCACACACGGTATTCCGCCTTTCACATCCAACTACTCCCGGGGTATGGAGCTTTAGGTCATCTGTCCACCAGGCAGGAGGGCGTCCATATGTATATTTATATATGAGACGTGAATAAATTTTTGGTATGTTCGCACGTCGCGTCAATATACTTTCTTTCAACGAACTTAAATGGTCACCACTTTTATTATATCTTTTGCTATCAAACATGCCTTCTTTCATTGTATAATAATTGAAAATGTAATTAAATTGTAATTTAAAAAAATCATGTTTTTATTGATAAACAACATGATTGCTGAAATTATATATTTGGGAGGACACTGGTTCCTAAAATATAGGCTTCGCCTAGTTTAGAAATCGGACAACAAAAATCATGTACATTGCTTTTGTCAATAAATAAATATTATTATTATTATTGTTCATAAAACGGGAGTAGTTTATAGGTATAGTTGAACGTGGAATAGGTATCTTTGAAAAGTAGATGGAAGAATGGTGATGCGGAAGAACGGTGTGCTTTGAGGTGGTTAGGCTATATATCGCCATATTATACCATGCATGAAAATAAAGCGACTATAAATCTATAGACCGGATGTGTTATGAAAGGGAGAGAAAATAGTATCATTAGCGGCCAACCGCGGTAACGTCGCGTAGACTACACATTTGTATTCTTCGGATTTAACACAAATTATAATAACGAATATTCAGGATGCGAGCGATTACGCTGTCAAATTGCATTAAGGTCAGTTCAGCGGTTTACCCGTGAAAAAATAACACACATTTTCGCGGTAAAAAATAGACTATTGTCTTCCTCTCAATCCAACCTATCTTAGTACCGAATTTGATCAAGATCGGTTCAGCGATTTAGCTGTGAAAATATAACAAAGACACAGACATGTTTCTGAAGTAGAAAGTAGCTGGTAAGAGATAGTTTGCAATCTCCAAGACGGACATCTTTGGGATGCAAACTAACAGTTCAGCTGTGAAAATGGAACAGACAGAGACATTTTCACATGTATAATATAAGTATGGAATGGATATGGATGTAGACTAGCACTTTATTGCAATATTGATAGAGTGTGTAAGAAGGCTCAAACTGTATCAGTTCAAGAGCGTTTTTCACAACGGGTGGGCAGAGATTATAGATCTCTACGGGGCGCCAAGTAAAAGGTACAAAACAGACCTCGCAAGGCCACGTTTACGGCCTCAGTCCGGTTCTGCTCCGCTTCAGGGTACTAGGCGTTACGGGTGGCGAGCATTAATGTAGCCGAGCCTATGGTTCTTTCATCCTCACGATTGTGTTGGTGTGTGAGGTTGGTTGACGGATTTTTTTTTTCAAGAAAACTTATAAAAGAAAAGGATAGAAAAAATACTTTCTGTCTTGAAAAGGAGCGATGATTGGAACAGACAGTAAGTAGCTCGAGGACTCTGGGACACTCTGACGACAATCGTGTACCTCTGTTACAAAGCTTAACAGGCAGTTAAAGAAATGCCTTCCATATCAGCCTATCATGACCCACTGCAGGGGCTTAGGCGTCCCCTTGGGATGAGGGTGCTTTAAGTTTAATTCACCACGTTTCTCCGGTGCGGGTTACTGGATTTTAACGACTGCCACCTGATGATGTCAGCCGGGATCGACAGTTTAACGTGTTCTCCGAGGCACCGAGTCAGTGATAGGTACGAGTATGTACTTAAATCAGAAAAAAACTCATTGGTACAATCCAGTTTCTGGGATTCGAGACACGACCTTCGAAATAAAAAGCGGGTTGGCCACCACTTCGCTATCACGACAAAGAAATACCTTATGAAGAATTATCTCTAGAAATATACATTTGACTTACTTACCAGCGTCTTTTTTATTTTGTGTAGAGACTGTCGTGTTAGTCTATATCTCGAATATTATCAAATTATGCGAGTGTATTACGTAAACGTTTTAAGGAAATAGATATTTTCCTAAGAGTAAAGAAGGAAAAAGTTCACGTTCTATATTCTAGTGAATATCTGGGAACTGGAGTACTAATTTTATCACAGCGGGTGGATCCTTTTAACGCGTCCCGCTGCTTGTATTTATTTACTTGCGCTGAAACGCGCGGGCGGAAGGTCAGTGAGTAGGGATACTATTGTTTCCGAATACGACTGTAATAAATAATCTTTATTAACATAAAAACAAACAACCGATTTAGCGTATGAAATCCAAACATGTTTAGCTTAGGTTATTTACAAAAAAAATTGTGGTCGTCTTTTATTTGCAAAGAACCCCAGAAAAATGTTTTTGTTTTTATTTCCGCTTCCGTGCTAGACGTCGCAACATCCCGTCGTAGAAAAAATGACCCGCAGACTTGATTACTGAAGACATATACGTATACATATTAGAATAGCTACCAACGAGGCTAACGTATCTCACAAGGGATAAAAAAAATGATTAAAAAAAAAGAAGAAATGTTTATTTTATTTTCAGTTTACAAACTACATTATGAATCCGCGTTTTCAGTACTATAGTAACTATACGTCTACTATTTTATGTTGTTTATTGTTAACTACGCATAAGCGCTTGAGTGTGCACTTTTCAGATTTTTCAAAGTTTTTAAAGTATCACGCGTTCGTTTGACAACCCTAGGCGGGCGGATAGGTCAGGCGGACAGGTTGCAGGTCAGGCCAAGGACGCGCTCTCACATCACATCCGGTTAAAGAACGGCATTCAAATTCACTAATTGTTATTAATGACCTTTGAATATTAATTGTCTATAACGTGTTATGATTATAAATCGTTTTTCGTAACTAAATAATATTTAAAAAAAGCAATATTAAAATACATAAGGGTAAGAGTGACCGATTGGTCGAGGGGTTAGAGTAAAGATGGCATAACCATAGGTTGCGGGTTCGATTCCTGCCCCTGACAAATATTTTTGTGCATTGTGACATGTCTATTTATTCCCTGTCTGGGTGTAAAATACCTAAAATACCTATATGTGTAAGTAATAGAAAAATTATCTAAATATGTATATCCGTTGTCTAGTGCCCATAATAATAATAATACCTGGGAAATCCTACACAGCGCCATTTAGTCCCAAAGTAAGCAAATATTATGATTGTATTATGGGGTATCAGACAACTGATACAAGTTATATACATATATACACTAAATTTTTTTAAATAATATATACATACATAGATACTTTTACACCCAGGCACGGAACAAATGGATATATTCACGCACACAAATATTTGTCCCAGGCGGGAATCGAACTCGCGATCCTCGGCTCCGCAGTTAGGGTCTCTAACTCTCTTTAGAATAGACTCTGCCTAGTTTGGGATTTGGGACAAGATGGCCGTGGGTGAGACGTCGCACGTATTATTATTAGTTACACAAAACAGTAATGGAGTTAAATCTATTTGATTTCTAGTTTCTACTATAAAATGTATTTGCCAGATTTTTTACAAATTTTTTGGCGTTACAAAAGAAATAGATCCTGCAAGAAAGGGTTACGACTTTTTTAAGGTCCTAAAGCAAAAGCATAAAAAGGAACCCCAACAAGTCCATTGTCCGTCTGTTACGCTCTCGTGGTTTCCTAATTTATAGAGATGTGTAAATTAATATTGCATGTATATCAAATAGGTAGAGTTGACATTTGATTAGTAACTAAAAAATGAATTTTACATTTTCAAACCTCCTTACAGCAAAGTAGGATTGATATTTTTAATTTTTTCGTATTCCATCATGTGGGGTACAGGTTTCACTTTTTACTTTCTTACTTTCGTTTTAGCTTCTATTTTCATGTTCTTTCGTGCCTACTCGTGCGTCTTTCATGGTATTTTCAAGGGAAAGCTATAACATATTGTTACGAACACACAAAGCAACTACCGCCAACTAACGTCAACCAGTAAAATCACTTAAAGAACAAAGACAACACGAAACCCCGTACTCGATACTAGATGGCGTTAGAGGAAAAGTACAGTCTCGAAAACTGAGTACATGCGTGAGACTTTCCAGAATCATCCACCTCGGTCGATAACGTTCGCGCGAGTCGGGTGAGTTCTGGAATTGTCTAGAGGCTCGTCTCGGCCCATATAAATAGCCGCAGGGAGGCGAGCGAGTTCAGTTCAGTTTTGGGCTACCTTCGAGGCGACTTCGAAGTGAAAACTAGTGATCAAGAGTGCTACAAGTGAAATCTACGACTTGGCCACGACCTAGGACACCTTTAGTGCTTAGTGTTTGGACCTAGGTGTTAGTGAATAAAGTCTTCAAAAGAGTCAGCAGGTCTTTCTCTCCAAAGCGAGGAAAGGAGTATACGAGGTGTTCGGCTGAACGTAGTTCAAACTAATCTAACTTGTAGAGCTTACCGAAATAATCAAGAAATTTCGGAAAATATGTTTTAAAAAAAAAATGAAATTTAAATGTTTTTCACGGTAACCTCTAGACGCTTTATAAATTTCGAACACGTTCACCCGAACATCCCGTATATTGATTAGGACATTTAATCAAAATCAATCTCTAAAAATTTCCAGTACCTTTCAAATAATCGATAAAACCGCTAAATTGCATATAGTCGTCCTAACTACGAACATCCGTACCGCGCAAAGCCGGTTTTTATGTAGGTACAGCTCTTGACATGCGACAGCGAATATTGAAAACGATAGGCTATGAAATTTCATAAAAAGCGGTCATAAATTACAGAAGCTACTATACTAGCTTCGAAGGCTCAAACTCAATAAACGGTTATGTGTAAAAGGAAGCGTTATACGCATAAATTTTTAGACTAAGATAAAAGCTGTACACATGGGTGTTCATAGAGATACTGCGTTGTGACAACAAAAAGGAGAGCAAAAAAATATACGCCGTAGAACAAACATAAGCCAGTAGATATATTGGAAAATATTCGCTGTGAAGAAGAATATTGTGGGACCCATATGTAACATTCGTATTAAAAAAAAAGTTAAGATTCTGAAATTATATTTCATGTGCAACAAAATGTTATGGTCCGACTAATGGTCTGTCTAATTTGTGTCTATAAGAGTGTATTCGATCGTTTCGAAGTGTGAGATACTCCATTTTGATTATTATACTATCTAAGGCTGTACATTTCCATGCATGCACAACTCAGATGGAAACTTCTAGAATCGGAAAAGATAGATCAAGGAAAGCTTATGAACATCAATATTGGGCAATTGGTAGACTTCTACAAGGCTACAAGAAGGTTCGAGACGACGCCGAATGGACAGTAACCCATGAAAGGATTCACCAACAGAGGGAATTGGTTAATTATTGCACAATTTAAGAGGACTGATCGCCCGCCTACGTCAGCCGGCGCGGCGGCGTCCCCAAGATAAATAAATTAAATAAATAATAAGAGTGCACATTAATTTATCAACACAATCCCCTTAACAAAAGTATGGTATTACGTGTGTTTAATAAAAAAAGAGTGTTGTGTGAAGCAACTATTCGTAGTTCTAAGCCTAATTTAACTAAAATGTGTCTATGGCAGGGGTTCGCAACCCTCGGCTCGCGAGCCGCATGCGCCTCTTTCGGTGTAAAGTTGCGGCTCTACAGTTCCATACGCAAAATTAATTATTTTACTATCCGAACCATTAAAAATCGTGCAATCGATCTATTAGTGAGTACCATGTTTATCTCTCAGCCACTCAAGCGTTTTTTCCATACATACAATAAAAAATAAAATAAAAAGCTAACTAACAATTGAAAATTTGTTAGGTTTTTACTTGTATATATTACATGTATGCAATAAAATATAGAATAAGTATCATATTGTATGCATTATATGTATACAAAACTAATGCTCCCATTGATGGGACTATCTCTTATTCAATAAGTGTAGTTATATTATTTGATTAATTATTTTATTATTCTGGCTAAAATACTTCAAACTAAAAACGTTTGTATGTTTTGTATGAATAATCACTATTTCATATTTAACGTAGTTTATTTTAAACCAAAAATCAAATATATAATAGCAAGCAAATGCTATTGAAATGAAAATGTTTAGAGGCTCTTTAAAAACTTGTAAATTTTGTAAATTGTAACCCTTGGCTCTTCCATGTCAAAAGATTGCCGACCCCTGGTCTATGGTATTAAAAACTTACCAAATCGAATGTTTTAGTTTTTGCATAATGGCGTACGTATAGAGCGCCCATATAGGTCTTGTGGCGGAATTTTGAAAAACTCCATAGTAAACGTACAACGTCGCTTTTTTATTATTTTCGAATTAAAACGGTTATAAACCTCAAAACTGAAATAACGTGTTAATTAATAATAATAACACCTGGGACATCCCACATAGCGCCATCTAGTCCCAAACTAAGCAAAGCTTGTATTATGGGTGTCAGACAAGTGAAATACATACTTAAATATTTATTTATAATATATGTATACATATATAGATACTTTTTACACCCAGACACGGAATAGATAAACATGTTCATGGTAAGGTTAAAGGACACAAATATTTGTCCCGTGCGGGAATCGGAACCGCGACCCTTGGCTCCGCAGTTAGGCTCTCTAACCACTCGGCAAATCGGTCAGCGAACGTAATTTCACGAACGCGGCTAAAAATCACGATCGGTCCTAAACTCGTATTTAAAAAAGATAGGCGTATCGATTTAACATATAAATAAAAAAGACGTTATAGTTATTTAATTCTTCGTTTATTAATAAACAAACAAGTACTTTCATTAAATATACAATTTCGTTACCAACTGATAGTTTCAAAGCGATTACATCAGAGTGTCGGCCTTTATGAGGCCACTTTGTTTATCCGGTAATTGATTTGTTTAATAATGTATCAGTTGATTGCTGGATATGTATGGTGGCTAGCAAGGATTCGGCATGACTTGCATACTTAACAAGAAAACAAAAGAACAAGCCGAGCAAACATGGTATGTAAAAATAGAACTTAATTTGTGCATTTAAATACATGCATTAATATAATTGTACTTTGCGTACTTATTCAATAATGTACTTGTCTGTTCCTGAAGATCTCTATAAGGCTCTGTAGCAAACAAAATTCAAGGGAATTAGAAATAAAAAACGCGGGAAAGGAAGTGCAGGCAGTGTGTAATTTTTTCGGACTGCCCACCCCAAGAAAAACTTTAATGCTCGCCACTGGGCAGTAGAGGTATCAAGTTGAAATTATGGGTACAGGTAATAATAACGAATACGGAAGTCTGCGGTCCCGCAGTCCGTTAACCTAGAATAATTAAATTTCGCATAAATGAAGGCCTCTAGTAGCCAAGTAAAAAAATCTGTAATAAAGAACTAATCATTAATTTCAAGTGTTTTTTTTTTATATCTTTAAGTTGACTCACACTTTTATTTCATCGCGCGAGTAGAGTAACATTCGGCAAAATATTATCGCATAAATTGCACAACTGACAGCCATTAGCTAACACTTCGGTGTCTGAATATAGCTTTATTTTATCTCTTGACATTTCGATACCTTTATTCGCAAAATACCCATGCAAAATACAAAACGAAATGTTTCCAACAAAAAACTTTACGTTATTCTCATCTGTTCCAAAAATGGAATAATGGCTCCCATGACGCAAATAGACGTCCATACACGTCCTGAAGTATCTCGTTACAGTAAACCAACAATGTATGGCTGCCAATCATCTCGGCACCTCCAACAAAAGTGTAACGGAGTAAGGGAACACGCGTCATAGTACGACAAAAGACGTCACGCGATTCGTTTATCGAACTGAATTGTCACCCACGCAAGCGAAACGAGGTACACAACAACGCCACGCGCTATTCGCGAATAACTTGCTTGCAAAAACGTAAAATTAGAAGTTCAAAACCCACCAATTAACAAAAGTGCATTAAAGTGAAAAAATAGTTACATGACGTTAATCAAAATTTTATTATTTTATGATTAAGTTTAGTTAAAAAATATAGTTGAAAAAAAAAACTGTTGAACCTAGTTTTGGCTGATCCACCATATAATATAATACCATGTTTTTGCATAAAGCTTTCGTTTTATTGTAGTTTTGAACTTCTTAATAGGTAAATATTGAATGTCAACTGGGATTTTATTGTAAAAGCATATAATACCATTTTTTTTTTCAGAATTCAGTTAAGATTTAATGGAACGCAACCGTTTACGCCGTTTGTGTAGAAATTTGCAAATACACAGTCTTCTTAATTATTTCACTCTTTTTTTGAGGATCAGCTTTTTAATATTATTTTAGTTCACGTTTTTTGTGACGAATCGTCACATAACTCCTTACTCCTAACAGTCTTTTTAATTCGTTTTTTTTTTGTTTTTGTTTGAATGAAATTTGGTCAATACTAGCAATGGTCATAATCGATTTATACGTAATCATCTGTCAGACCTCTAATACAGGGAGCTGAAATGTTCATAGATTGTGTATTATTGTGGTATCTACCAGGGCAAATAATAAAATAACAAGTAGGTACCCAAGTATCGTATATACATTTTATGGTTTTTTCCTTGGATTACCATTGGACTCGAGCTGTTAAGGGGTTCTTACATAGCTCGATTATTAAGTTTAAGTTGTCGGCAGCTCAAACGGTGAGGAAAATCAGGCAACTCACTGATATAGCTATACTCAATACTGAAAAGTTTATTGCAGTCGTATATGTAAAAAGTTATTAAATTTAAATTTATAACATCATACGGACCCCGTCAGGGCACAGCTATTTAAAGAAAGGAGAGGAAAGGAGGATGACGAAATTCATTAATAAAAAAAAAAAAACTAAATGTATATTTTAATAATCCCTAACTGTCCTCCTCCTTTACTGTTATTTACTAGTGTGTCATTTAGAGAGAAGCATATTTTACTTTATTACAAACTGTCATCAAAATATTCTTTAATTGTGTAATAGATTTTGTTGCGTAAAAGTTGTTTTAGCGGTCCTATGAATGTTTAATCTTTTTTTATTGTTTTATGTGTTCGGGTAGCTTGTTACATATTTTTGTCATAACTAAGGATCTAGATGAATGCAGTTTAAGGCGGGAGGCAAGTAATACTAATTTGTGATTTCGCGTTAATCTCAGGGAGAAATTTAGTTACGGCAAGGTTATTGTATTTTGCCTGATTTCACAGCATTGTATCATGTGGAATTTTGCTGTGGGGTCGAATAACAGACATCGAATCCATATTCATTTACAATTAGATCAATATACGACTTCCGATGTCAAGAATCTCTTAAAGAACTATTAAGCAAATAAATATTATGACTGTACGTACCTTCACAATATATTTATGAGAATATCATGTTAGCACGGAAAAATATGTCTAATTTGAGTAAAAACTGCAAAATAATACGAGAACAAGAAATTAAAATTTCACAACCGTTGTTTAGACTAGCGAAAACTCAGAATTTATTTAAGAGAATGTACGTGTACGGTGCTATAATAAATTATTTGAAAATGTTTCAGGTCTTCGTGAAACTAAATTAATTATACTTGTGAAAACTTTTAATTGCTTTGTTTACTCATAAGTTTAACAATACCTACATCTGTATGTTTTTCTAAATAAATAAAAGTATTGCATTATAAAGACTTTATGTAGCATAACATGTTACAAATTCATACGACTACCTTAAAGACATGAATACATGGAACGTGACTGCCATTTCCACTACAAACATATTATATTTTGACATTTTGAAATGAAATGAAATTTTATTTAACAATGTGGTTAAGCATGTTGCACAAAGTAAATACTTAAACTAACACCAATACCATAAAGTTATACTGTGTTATTTACAGTGCTATAAATAGTTGGTCCCACACTAGGCAAAATTTGCCTATCCTGTGGTGGTCATAAGTTCAGATTTGATCTTGTTAATACATATCAAGCCGACAATGGCACAAATTGCAAAACCTCTTATATATGTACAAAAGAAAAGAGAGACAGAAAAAAAATAAAAATTGGTAATAAAACTACGCAAGCGTTCCAGATTTCCACATTTTAGTTCATATTTTAAAATGTATTTATAATTTAGTAGTGAAGTTTCTAACATATATTAATTCACATTATTGTAGTTGATACATTCTGTTTTCTTTCACAAAATTCCTGAGAAAAACATGCGTTTTAAGTAGACCTCATACAACAAAAAGTTGCAAACCAGCCACAGGATAAGTTTTTATAAACTCACTTTCTGTCCACATTTCAACTTCTTCACTATAAAAGTTTCGATATAAGCACTATCAATTCTTTCAACCAAGTTCAGTTTCTTGCTAGTCTGTAATGTCATCTATTCCACGAAGAATATATGACCCATAAGACCGTGATTAGCAGTATGAAGATAAAGCTGCACACGAATACGAGCAGAATGGTTTTCGAATTCGTTTCGGCCCCTCGCACGGCACTGTTATGATTAGAGATTCCGAACGTCCGACCGGTAGACCGCATTATGGAACTAGAAGAAAGTTTGTGCCGGCTATTCATCCTTGATTTGCTTTTCGACTGCTCGGATATCTCATCTCTTTTCAAATCAATTTCTTCTTCAATTATCGTTCTGCTCTTGGAAGAAGATCCATTATTGATTACGAGCGGAGGATCTATCCTAACTGATTTACCTTTTGTTTCCTTTTCTTTTAGATTTTCACTCATGCTTTCAAAAGAGACTTTTCGATGCGCTATAATCGGAGATGATCGAAGATTACGTTTAAAAGGCGACGTTCTGCTGTTGGTGGATTTGGATGTACCTGGGAGCAAAACGAGGAGTTAGGATAGGACTTAAAGAGTTTACGAAACAGGATAGAGTTGAACTGCGTGGGGAATATATGAGGTATTGTGCTAGATTGATTAGGTATAGGGATAACAATGCTATATCTATAAACTAACACGTCAAACGTAGATAGGGATTTGGTAAGCATCGTTATTTGGTAAGTAAGAATTCAATACTTCTCACAAGAAATTACAAAAACATCCCAAAGAAAAGTAATACGAGTATGTATGTGCGTAAAAAACTTTGAGGTTTTTCTTTTAAGCCTTAATGTGGTTCACTATTACACGAAGTATCGTCATTTGATTAAAATGTTTATTACAATATGCAGTATTGTTTAATTTAATTATTCAACTAAAAGTTCTTTAGACGGGACTTGAGAGTAACGCATATCTTTTTAGGGCGGAAGTAACGTTTTTCGGACGGAAGTGAAACTTTACTTGTACGTATACGAGGTCGGTTTGGTAAGTCAGTGACTTCACTAAAGGTGAAGTTCCAATTCCATATTTTCTTTTGGGTTAAGATTCTGTCATTGTTTATGAGTAGACTTTATGGGTTTTGATTTGATCTGTCAGATTGAAAATTTTATAGTGAACAAAAATTTAAAAAGGCGCTTGTATTTTGCACAAATGGATAAAAGTGAATTTCGTGTTCTGATAAAACATAATTTTTTGAAAAAAAAAACTATTAAGGAAGCTAAAGAAAAGTTATGAAAGTACTATGGAGACTGCTCCATCGCATGGAATGGTACAAAAGTGGTTTACAGAATTCCGATGTGGTCGTACGAGCACAAAGAATGCCGAGCCCATGGGACGCTGTCACTGCTGATGAAATGATCAATAAAATCCATGATATCGTGTTGGCAGACCGCCGTGTGAAGATACACGAGATAGCTAAGATGATAAACATCTGTGGAGAACATGTTATTAATATCTTACAAGAACATTTAAGGATGAAAAAATTATCGGCAAGACGGGTGCCGCGTATGCTCACCGTTGATCAAAAACGAAATCGAGTGACAAGTTCTCAACGGTGTTTAGATACACTGAACCGTGATCCTAACGAGTTTTTCAGCCGATATATAACTGTTGGCGAAACATGGATACATTATTATACACCCGAGACAAAAAACCAATCAAAACAGAGGATTTCTCACAGTGAAAAGGCACCAAAGAAGGCAAGAATGGTTCGTTCCGCCGGTAAGGTCATGGCCACAGTTTTTTGGGATTTACAAGGTATTATATTAATTTACTATTTGGAAAAAGGATTTACAATTACAGGAGCATATTATGCTGCTTTGCTCGACAAATTTCACAATGAATTACGGAAAAAACGGCCTCATCTCGTAAAGAAAAAAGTTCTTTTTCACCACGATAAAGCACCGGCACACACATCGGCAATCGCAACGGCAAAATTAGTGAAATTGCGTTACGAAATACTTCCTCACCCACTATATTCTCCCGGTTTAGCGCCTTCCGATTGTTTTTCTATCCATAAATCTAAAAAAATGGCTCGGTGGAAAAAGATTTTCATTCAAAGAGACATCATAGCGGAAACTTAGACAAATTTTTCGGCTTAAATAAAAATTTCTTTTTTGGAAAGTTTAGAGAAAGTAGAATAGCGTTGGGCTAAGTGTATAGAGCGTTATAAAGATTATATAGAAAAATAAAATTTATTTTGTAATTCATTTATGTATTTTCTTTCTAAAGTCATGAACTTACCAAACCAACCTCGTATTCAGGTAGCGCACTACAATATTTATAGTTTATGAGCCTTTCCATGAATCGGAAATAACCATTGAGTAAACATAGGAAGACTGATCATACACCTACTAAAATACATTGTTAAATGGCATAACGGCATAATGGGACTGTTTCACAAATTTAAAGTCGTTTAATGTGCTATGGAGCGGGCTATGCTCGGTATTTCTTTGGTGAACAAAATCAGAAACACTGAAATCCGTCGAAGAACCAAAGTTGTCGGCATAGCCGAAGCGATCAGCAAACTGAAATGGCAATGGGCCGGTCACATTTGCTGTAGAACCGATAACCGATCGGGTAGACGAGTTCTCGAGTGGATGCCACGTACCGGGAAGTAATCGTTGAACAAAATCTACCTGCAACTCACTGTCGATAGCTACTATATGCCAGACCGTTAGAAATTAGATACAACTAAAGAAGAGTGGCAGTGGCAACAGGTAGCACTGAGCGTAACAGGTACTAAACTTCAACATGACATAAATTACAAGTTGCAAGATGAAACCAGGTTTTGTGCCCAGTATCGTTTCATTTTTATCCGTGTAGCCCGTGTAGCACGTACTAAGTGTACTACGACAGAACAGGCGGTGTTATCTATGCTCCTATATATCGTTCAGTAATTACATTCAAATTATATACAAATTCGCTAATAGATAAGCCTTTTTTTACGGTTACAAATGTTTTACAACCAATATGAATTTGGTCGAGTCCGTATAGTTTCTTACACATACTATTTAACTTTTTATAAAAATATATAACAATAAGAATGATAATACCTAGGTCATCCCACACAGCGCCATCTAGTCCCAAACTAAGCAGAGCTTGTGTTATGGGTGCTACACGACTGATATACATACTTAAACTTATTTTATAATATATGAAGTTCATATTTCTGTAGTCTCTATTTTACAAACCTTTATTTGATAACCACGGTGGACTTGCAAGCAAATTTACTTTTCTCCATTTGATGCCGAAACAAATTTAATTTCAATCAGTCAATTGACCGCTAATTAGCTTTTAACTTTTTATAATAAACAAAAATAGAGATAAAAAGATCGTAACATACAGGATACCGAATAAATTTCATAAGTTTTGAAAGACTAAAAAAATATAATTTTTATTTAAATGCGTAATTATGAAATTCTATGTGTTTAATACGAAAAATCAAATGCTTATACGTAATTTAATTGTTAAAACGTAATTTTTTAGATACGTGGTTGAAACATCTAACATGATTGGTTGGAGAGTAAGTCATTTCATATTTCATAGGTCTGAAGTTTTAACCAAACTTTGGTTTTACTTTTTGTATCTGGTTGCCTTTAATATAGTTCAAAGTAAATATACTCAATTCGAACAAAATCGAAACAAACGGAACTGAAAATTATCAAATAAATCGGCACATATACACTTTAATTAAATGCAACTAAACTATGAAACGTTAAGCAGTCGGTCCCGGTTGCTGTCAATAGATGGCGGTCGTTGCAATCCACTAAAACGCACTGGCGCATCGTGGTGGCTTTAAGCGCCAAGGTTCCTCACGCTGGGGGGAGGCATAAGCCCCTGCAGTGGGGAATAATTGCCTGATGGAATGGAAACTATGAAAAAAAAGTTTTGAATTTGTATATAAAATAGGGAAAGACTTTCTCCACAACCTGATATTACATTAACTTAATACAACCAGTTTATTATAACGATTTCGGCTATTTAATCTAAGTAATTTCTTCAGTCAGGTCGTTTTCACGATTTCGAGGACAAAGTCTGGTGTTGCCATAAAAGCGTTATTATTCGAATGAAATATTCAGGAGCGGTGTGGTCGTTACGAAAATTTTGTTATTCGACCTCCGCATTGCTGAGCACCTGCCAACTTTCGATATGAATTAATACACCTGTAAACATACTATTACTTCTTGCTTGGTATGTAATATCCGAAGTTTTCTTTGATGGTTATGAAACCATGTTTACAAAATAAATAAGATTACATGATTCCTCACATGCTTTTGCCTTCATTTTTAGGGTTCCATACCAACTGCAACTCTATTACTAAAGCTCCGCTGTCAGTCTGTCCATCTGTCACAGGGCTGTATTGCCTGAACCGTAATAGGTAGACACTTGAAATTCTCACAGAGTGTGTATGTATAGTCTATGGCCGCTATAACACCAAATAAAAAAATTAAAAATAGAAGAAGGTCCGCATATAAGAAACGTGTTTTTTTCGACGTTTTTGCTAATAGGTGATTGTGAGATCATTGCTTACACTTGAAATTTTCATGGAGTGTGACTTGTGTTTATCCATGTATAAGACGATCAACTATTACTACTGGATCGATTTTCGTGAAACTTTTACTGGTGTATTTCATTATTAAAGCGCTAGTAATTTAATAAAATATTTCATTAACAGCATTTTTTTTTAATCTTAATATGAGGCCTTTCACGTTATCACATAGAAATAACGTTTGACGATTAGATCGGAAATCAGCAATATTCGGATATGAATGCGTAAAAACCACGAAACTTGTGAAAGCTCATCGCGTCGCGTCGTCGTCGTGGAAATAAAGATCGGACCAATGCTTACATCAAAATCGATCAAGTGTGTTGACTAACGTTAAAATTAAGGTTTCTAAATATAAACCACGAGACTATGACACACAAACAGACAAAACTATAACACTTTTTAATTAAAATAGATCGCCTCAAACATTATGGCGGATTTGAATACAACGCGATTTTTCTTGTCACTAAACATAAAATACATTTGCATATCGTATATTTCCTTAAGCAATGTCAGAGTAAGTAATTGCCTTCGAGCCATTTATTCTTTTATATACCAAACTTTTTGTTTTATATTTAAATACTAGCTTCAAACAAGTTTTAAAGTCGGCCAAGTATTTAAAAATATGATCAATAATGACATATTTTTTTCGTCAATAAATTATATTGGTGTGATTTTTTTTTTAATTAGCTAAATTAATAGTTAACAGCGTCTTAACATTGAGCATTCGTAGGTATATTTCTATAGGCAACACTACAGACAACGAAAATAACGTCGATAAAGCGTGGGTGTATTCGCAGGAAGACGATAGGGCATATCTCTAATTCCGTTTGCGTGACAGTTTTCAAGCTAATTAGATCAGACAAATTGCTTTCCTCGTAAACCTACGACAGAGATGAATGCGAGAATTTCGAGTCATATCTAAGCTTTTTTACTGCCTCCAGACACCCAAAACTTTCCTTATTTATTACGGGCATTAAAGGATCAACGCTTGGAATCTTTCTTTCCTCCATATACACATTTTGTGGTAGATGTTTTAGGGTGCGGACCCGTACTCATTTTTTACCAGGAACAGGTCAAGCAAAATATGGTACTAAAAATATACCAAACGTTCGAGTTTAAATCCATATCAGCGAGTAGACTTCGGTTTAGTTTAACTGACCGGTTGGCCGAGTGGTTTGGTTAGAGACCCTGATTGCAGAACTCAACATTACACATTAAATACGTCTTAAAAGAAATTGGGAAATGGTTTGATGCAAATGGCATAATATTAAATAAAACTAAAACTCGCGTTCTCCACTTTACTTGTACAAATGTGAATAGAAATTCAGAATTTTGCGTGGATAGTGAAGTGACTACACTGGGAGTAAAAATGGATATCAACCTAAATTGGAAAATTCACATAGATAATCTAGGTAGGAAATTGTCTTCATGTATTTTTGCTTTAAGCCAACTGAAGAAAATAGTGAATGCCGAAACAATGATGATAGCCTATTTTGGTTACTTTCATTCTATAATGAGTTATGGTTTACTTGTATGGGGAAACTCTGTAGATATTAAGCGAGCTTTAAATAAACAGAAAGCTGTATTGCGCGTTATTTGTAGGGTTCTACAGAGGACAAGCTGTCGGTTTTTATTTAAGAAATTAAAGGTTTTGACAGTAGTGTCTCAGTACGTATTGGAATGTGTGACATATGTTTGCAGACACCAGTCTGAATTTTCTAGGTGCTCTGATGTCGACAGAAGAAATAAAAAAATTCAAAATTCTTTCATTTTGTCGAAAGTTTCTTTGTAACGGGCTGGGCGTCATGGCGATTTTGAAAAACTGCGCCATTTTAATCACAATAACTATGATAGACGTGTGCTACCCGAAGCTAAATTTAGAAAAGAAATTAAAGAAATTTTATTAGATAATCCAATATATGCGATTAGTGAATTTTACGAACTGAATTTTGAAAGTTCGGAATTCGTGCACTTTTTACTATTCTTACTATGACATATATTTGTAATGTGATAATATCTTTTATTTGTAAGTGGCGCTACTACGGCAAATCGTATTTGAGTTCTTTGTGCTTCTGATTGATGATTTCTCTTCCTGTGTTGCCTTTTTCGTTGATGGCTCACATCCTGAAGATATTTTTTAGTTGTGAAATCTTGTGAAGTCTTCATGATAATTACTGTAAATATGCTGCAAATTTATTGTGAGTGTGGTTGTGTAAACACAGTTTTTTATGTTGACATGTTCTATAGGACCGTATATATACTATACATGTGTGTGTTCTCAATGGAATTAAATAAATCTTTGACTTTGAACCAAAGGTCGAGGGTTCGATTCCCGCCTGGAAAAATATTCGTGTGCATGAATATGTTTATCACTCCGTATCTGGGTATAAAATATTTATACATGTATGTATATATTATAAAGAATATTTAAGTATGTATATCGTCTAGTAACCTATAACACAAGCATAATACTTACTTAGGGACTAAATGGCGCTGTGTGGGATGTCCCATGTGTTATTATTATTATTAGTTATTGGCTGACAGTTCGTCTACAGTTTCTCGCTTGTAATGGAGTTTACCTGTACTGGGTCCCGTGCCTTAATTTTCTAGGTCAAAACTAATGAAATATTTAAAAAAAAATGTATAACAATGTTTTTCTTAAATAAACAAATATATTCAGGAACATCGCGTTTTATTGACCCAATAATGTCAAAATTATGTATCTGTCTGTAACAGCCAATATGTTATGTCATTCTATATGTTAGATATTGCACAATAAAACAGAAACTTTAAATAGAGATTTTAAAGCTTAAGGTGTACACTAAAAATTACTACTGATTTCCATACATTTATTTGACCAGAAAATAACCAGAAGTAAGAAAGTAAATGTTATTTTATTTATTTTACTATCTTATTAAAAAAATAACAGAAAATTGTCGTTAACGTCAACCGCGAATTCGCGGGGGTGAAGACTGGCGCGTGGGGACCTCGTGCACTGAAACTCGGGCTAAAAATCACCATCTTACACGAGCTCCTCTCGTTTTTTATTTCTAGTCAAATAAATTTTGTAAGGAAATCAGCGGCGTCACTTAACCTTAAACGAAAGAATTAAATATTTTTGTTCCCGAGTTAACAGTGTGTAATCGAATGAAATTTTACAATGAAACAAGAAGTTTGATTTTTTAAATTATTTGCAAAATATTTTAAACGGATGAAAAAAAAACATTGATTTATCTCCCTGTGTGTTGTAAAATAATAGAATAACTAAATAAACCGGGCGAAACCATACCAGAACAAAAATCATTACAAGTGCATTGCATTGCACAGCACACACAGACCTTAACGAAATGTTGCAAGAGCTTTTCTTTTTGCTTTTTTTTTTTTAATTTTGCAAGCTTACGCAACAGTTATTTGCGCTGTGTATAAACGTATTGTAAAAATAGTACCAGACGTTACATTCTCTTTGAAGGTGAAATTGAGCCGTAAAATCGCGTGGAGCGACGGCAATTTAGAGGTCAAGTTCGAGTTTAACGTTTATTAGTTAATACAAAAATATCTTATGATATTATTTGTGGACGGTACTAGAAAAAAAAAATGTTTCAGCTGGAATCACATACAATTAATAATAGATACCTGGCAGTGAAAGTCGATGCGGTGGAGTTTCAGCTTGTGGGGTCGCCGAAGATCCCGCCGGCGATGCTGCTGCTGCCCTGGACAGCACACGTCGCAATTCCCTGTTAGACTCTACGTCAGTTTCGCTCCATGGCTTGAGCGACTGAACACCGTCTTCTCTGACTTCGCTCATGAATACTTCGATGAGCTCTTTTCCTGTATAAACATGGTAGGTATATAAGTTCGTACATACCTACTGACGTGTGATGACGATAATTATCGCATTAATTGTATGTCTACATTTTCATTTTGCTATACAAATAAAAGTTAACACTTGGTTAGAAGTAAGCGGCGAGCTAAAAAACTTAGTATATTTTAATAGAGTACGCTATAGAGCGTACCGCAACGGTAACTTATTAGAAAAGAAGGACGCCTCCGTATCTGCCCCCGTACACCTCCTACGAATAACTCGGTATGTGTCACGTATCGTCCTTTTAGTCCATAAACGATAGTCAGTACACGTCATTTAATTTTCAGGGTTCCGTATCCAAAGAGTACCAATGGGAACGCTATTACTAAGGCTTGACTGTCTGTCATTGGGCTAGACTGAAGGGTTGGACTGAACGTGAGTAGGTAAATAAGAGCAACACAAGGGGGATGAACACGTAAATTGTTTTACAGAGTTAGTAATAATCTCATACCCCTTTAAACCCTGCAACCGAGTAGAAGCATATTTTTAATAATTTTGTTCTAATATTTCATACATCCGAATGCTGTGGTGCCGTGGAATGATTTTGTGTAGCGACTTTTTAATTACGCGCCAAAACATGACATAGGTACGAGGGAAGTGGATTGAACGCCCGAAATAAATTAAACTTACATACCATCACGGGCTTCATTTCAGTTAGTATATAGTTACGCAAATCTTGTTTGTTAATTAAATTGATTAATTAAACTTGATTGAATAAAATTTCAATCCCTCAAATAGTTTGATGCAGGTATTTATTATAGTAACCAAAGACTAGTAATTTATTTTGACAAGTTTTTTAACCTAAGAGCATTGTGTAGTGGTAAATTTCCATATAAACGGCGTTAATGCTTGCACCCCATTAAACCTTAACCGATTGGCGCAAAACAATTATATGCTATTCAAAACAGCAAAAGCCGGGTTTACACGTTATTTTATTTTTTTAAATCTTGATACACCATTAGAAAAAAAAATTTAAACGGACGGGATTTTTTTCCCAAATTGTTTCATTTTCACACGTTGAACATGAAACTAATTGCATTGCTGCTATAACAAATAATAAATATAAAATAAAATTAAAAATTAAAAGGGCGTCCCCATACAAGAAACATGGTTTTTTTTAAATATTGTAGGGTGGTACGGGACCCTTCGTTTGCGCGTCTGACACGCAACTGGCCAGTTTTTAACATGATGTACGGTACCACAATACAAATAAAAAGGTCCAGGCCTGTAACCGATGATTTGTTATTAACAAATCTGACAGAAAATAGCCAAGATCGAGAAGTAATTTTACTAATGGACAGCCGCATAGTTTTCCGTCCGTAATACTTATAATAATTATTTTTATTATATAAAAATCCCTAGTAAAAGCTCACAGTTGCACAGAATGACAATGGTTGCAAGCACCATCTGTATGTCACGCTTTCTCGTTAGTTGAAATGAGAGTTTTAATTGAGAAACAAGTCTCAACCATTTCGAGCCTTATTGTAAAATACGCTTCATAGACTACTGGCAAGTTAATTGCTTTGATTATATAATATAATGTCTGGCTAGTCGAAAGCTGATGTTAAAAAACTTAGATAAAAATATCACTTAAATGTTTGTATAATACACATAGGCAGTTTGTACATAGTTATGGCGTAGCGAGAGTATGTAGTCTGTTGGGTCACACACACAAGTATGTAAAAGTTGGTCTATCATTTTTGTTGACATTGTATTACGAAGGTCCATACAGACGTTATATAATCAAAGGCAAGTTATAGAATTATGAGTCAATAAATATATAGTCAGAAAATACAGTTTTTTTATTAAGTACAACAGGCCGAAGACATTTATAATTCTAAATAAAGTTGGCGTTCGTACCTACTTATTCTAGTTTTCTTTGAATATTCATAAAATTAGTAATCCTAAGTCTTATTCATTGTTACTCGAGCAGTGAATAAATTAAGCCAAAAGAGAAGAGTCTGGCATAATTATTCAGGTTTCTCAACAATGAATAGGCTATTAAGCTTGTAAATCTCGTTAGAGTTACGTTACGAGTAATAACCGAAAATGGTTCCATCTATCCATATCAATCTATTATGCCGCACTGTAGGGGCTTAGGCCTCGGGATGAGCGTGCTTGGAGCTTATTCCAGCACGCAGCTACAGTGCGAGTTGGTGGATTTTAACGACTGCAGTCTAATTAGGGCAATCGGGACCGACGGCTTAACGTGGTCATTAAAACATAAATCATAATCATAAATAAGGTCATTAAAAAAAAGTAACTGTATAAGAATAGTATAACAGCAAACTCAATTTACTACTTTGTTGCGATAGCAGGGCGGATGTGAAAATAATAATATTAAGAATAGATATAATAATAATAAAATTTCCAATAAACGGTTGGACCTAGCGCCTATTATGGTGTCAGAAGTTATATTAAGAAAAAAAGGTGGATGAGGACAGTAAAATAAATAATCATAAAAGGTTTAACCTGCAAAGGTCGCGCTTCTAAATGAGACGTAGTAGTCACGCGGACTACGTACGTAGTCCATTTTTAAATTTAAATAAAAAAATATTTAAGCATTATTTCTTTATTTTACTTATGAAAATATAATCAGTACAGTTTTTTCAACACGATAAAATCAACCAAACTTAATCATAACTTCTGGGTCATAATAAACAAAAATAAAAGAATATAGAAATCACAGGATTCGCTCTAATTGAAATCACAATTTATTAAAAATTAATTACTTATATTTTCTGCGCAGGAAAGACATATCATCTTCGAATGTCCCCACAAATGCACTTTTAGTATGCTGTGCGATTTTATATTATTGAACAACATATGTAGTCCACGCGACCACTGCAGGGTTAAAGCAATTACGTACCAATACAAAGCAATGACAGAATCGTACCTTTGGCAATGTTGGAGGAGTATTGTTTCATGGCTAGCTTTTCGACTGTGCTCTCGAGACCGAAGAAACTCTTCACGTCCAGGATCGCACTCTGCTCGAAGCACGTCCATTCTGGGTTTTCTGGGTGCACCTACGGCATATGGAAATTTCGTCTTTATTTCTATACTAGCTGTGCTCGCGATTTCGTCTGCGTAGACTTAAATATATCTCAGCCGATTAGAAAACGCAACATGACTCTGTCTGTTAGTGTTATTAAACAATTTACACCATTGTTTTGGTGTTTATTAATAGGCATTTGACTAATATTGGAAATATTATATTTATCAAGAATATATACAAATAAAGTTTATATGATAACAAAAATAAACAAAATTATATTCGGTTGAAAAATATGGAACTTAAAACTATTAAAATTTTAAATTTAAATAAAAGCAAAACGAAGCCAACATTCGCAGGTAGTACACCGTGCGCTGTTGCTCTCTCTATCTACAGGATATTTTAAACATTCATAACTTTGTTATTAATAATTTATTTTTTAAATTATTTCACCGGTATATATAACGTTTAGAAAATTCTTTCATATAAAATAATTTAAAAAATAATAGGCAACTAGGGAAAGTCTACGATTTTATTATATATATTATAGATTTTGTATTTAGACGTGAGAGTGAAACATTTTCCCGTAGTAAAAAGTATTCTATATGCGAATCTAGATCTATTTTCACACGAAGATCCGTCGAGTGGTTTTTTACGTGATGCGGGCACAAACAAACATTGAAAAAAATTGTGTTTTAATATCTAAATCGATAACTATGTACGCTAATATATTTAGATATTTGGTTTTACCTATATTTGGAAATCGATTTTACTTCTGAACCGGCCCACAAATTTACAACAAGCTTAAAACTTAAAATTGTCACCTAAACAATTACAAAACAGAATACTTAGAAAACGGCTCAAGAAATTGGGTTATTCTGGCGCAATTCGTACAATACAATACAATTTCGTACATGGAACGAAAAAACATTCTTATTTCTTTTTATGTTTTAAATTATTATATTTAATTCAGGTAGGCGTAGATTTATAATCTGTGTATTTTTGATGTTATTTCATAAATGTTATGTTACGTTCTTTTTTAATTATTCATATTTCATAAATCTAATTAGGGTATTGCTTTTTCTTTGAATACTTCTGTTATGGACATCGGACAGGTAATTGAAGATAGGACACTGGTGGGTCAAACTGTGTGTCGTGGCATAAGTTTGTCAAAAGAGGCGTACACAGTGCGCGTTTATTTATTTATTTATTTATTTATTTATTTAAAGTTACACCATCGGTTCATAACTATAGCTATACAAGAAAAAATATTACAACAACATTAACAGACCAGGCTATAAACCTTTACACGTTGTTCAGCTCACTACGGATCCCAATCGAATTTGTAATAAATAAATAAAATAATAAACCTATGGTAGATCTCACTCACGGTCACCTGATTCCAAGCCAGGCTGAGCCTGTGCTAAGGGTGTATATACCAGACAAGACAACTGATATGCATACTTAACAATGAGATATTATAACCTCAGACATAGTGCAGATAGATATGTTCATGCGCACAAGTCCCAGTCCCATGCGAGGAAACGACCTGCGGTCTTGTGTTTTGCAGTCCAAGTTTCCGACCTCTAGATCGATCGGTCAGTTTTAGAGCATTAGAGCGTTAGAGCATTCGAGACTAGAGAAGACATGTCCGAGGATATCCCTCTGCTACATTACAAGACCAACATGATCCAATGTACAAAACTAGTTATATAGGTTTATACTAATAATATCTGGAACATCCAACACAGCGCCATCTAGTTTCAAACTAAGCAAATATTATGCTTGTATCGAGTGATATATATATACTTAAATATTCTTTATAATATATACATAAGACATAAGAGTTTAGTATGTGTAAAATGTAATGATAGGGTAATTAGATGTGTTTGCGTTTATCTGTAACAAAATATGAAAAATGTGTTAGTGTCAGACATATATCCCACTTTTTTACCATAAAATAATACGGTTAGCCATCTCCAGTCCCAAACGCTTATATGGCTTATGAATTTCCCTCTATCTTGTTGATTTATGCAAACTCCAATGTGAGCAATGTGGCACGACTGTTTGACCTACATACTAATTTAGATATGGGACAGCGAACTTTCAAAAGTTTCCATATCATATTTTTAGGCGTGTTTTAAGGGCGCGTTGAGGATGAATTAGTATGCAACGCAAAAAGAAGTCCAAAAAATAAGTGTTATAAAATATTTTCGGTAAATTCTTTGTAAGTCCATTTCAAAAGTTATAGTATTTCACATTCTAACCTTGGTATATTCAAATCGTGTCATGATTGCCCGAGCACAGCGAACCTGTTTCAAATCTATAGGGCCATGTGGCTGTGGTTCGAATCCGGGCATGTACCAATGAGTTTTTTCTGACTTAAGTACATTAACTATCATTGATTCCGTGCCTCGGAGAGCATGTTAAACAGTCGATCCCGGTTGCTGTCAATGACGGTCGTTACAATCCGCCAACCCGCATTGGAGCAGCGTACTGGGTTTAAGTTCCAAGCCCCCTCATCTTGAGGGGAAGCCTAAGGCCCTGCAGAGGGGTAAAAAAGAGCTGATGTAATAGAAATATTCAATTCGATTTACAATTGAATTCTTTTACAAAATCAATAGGATTATACACATATTATGACAAATTAACATTCGGCGAGTGTTCAGCGTCAAAGTGTTACCAGTCTTATTTCATATTAAACGTGTAAAAGTTTCGTCAGATAATAGGTATGACAAATAACACGCGTACACACGAATACGTACACAATTTTTTTAAGCTGTTCTAAACAACAACGTTCATGGTTAAAATTTAAATAATAACTTTAAAAATAACAAATACCTCAAAAACCATTCAAAATATTCCAGCCAATTTGTGTTTAAAATGTATTTTAAGTTGTACTATACATACATTTTTAAAGAATTTATATTACGTACGAATGTTCGACTGACCGTATTTCAATTTTAAACATGTTTTCTTGGTAACCGTTAGTTCGCGCCACATGCTCAGTTGAAACTTTGTGTTTGGTTTGGCCAGCTCTACATTCTTTATGAATTTGGACTAAATTCAACCGAACACCCGGTATGTACATAGCCACGCCCTCAATGCACCATTGTGTAGCAGTATTACACTTTTATACTACACCCAGTTTCCAATTTTCATGTTTCAAGTACTAATGGTCTGCGCATAAAACGGCTGTGACAGACGGACAGGACAAAATTATAAGCGTTCCGTTAATTGCCATTTGGGAACGAAACCCTAAAAAAGTAACAAAGGAAGGAAAACGCTAAAATTTATATGAATTCATATTAGCGATTATTGAAATTCAATTCAATTTTTATTTATAAATTAACTACATGTGAGAGTAGTAGGTACTTATAAACTCTAATATTCAACTCTACAATATTTTCTACAAAAACAATTAAATAAATAATTTTTAACACAACAACACTCATTACTCATGTCAATAAATAATAAATAGTAATCACTGATTCCCTTGAGCCAAGGTTTATTAAAAAATTCGTTAGTGTTATACAAATGCCGCGTTAACCAACAGTTGTTTAAGATTAGTTACGAAACCTTCATAACCCGTAGTGTCCTCGATGTCATCAGATAGTGGATTGTATACTTTTGACGCCTGGATTTTTATGCATATATCAGAATTGACGCGTCGTGTTTTAGGCAAGTAAGCACGATACCCAGTATTAAAGCCATGGCCGTCGCCGACTGTTTCAAAAATATGTACGTTCTTTTTAGCGTACTTCGTTATCTCCAAAATATACAGTTTATAATGCCTAAATAGTTACCGAGCTGGGTGATCCATTGCGACTCCCGAAGGAGCAGAGATCCCAATAAAACTGGTTATTTATTACTGTATATTATTTTATTTGTATGCCGTCTTTGACACGCGTGGTATACCTTCGCCGACTAACCCGATTTAAATGTTTCGCGGTAAATATGACTCAAAGACGCGACCTCAAACGGGTAAAGGGGCGAATGGCCTCCGGGCGTACTTTCCCTTCACCTCTTAAATCCTTTACTCCCGTTTCACAACTTCCACTGCGAAACGCAAAAGCGGACGCTTTGCGAAACTCAGAGAACGGTGCTTTATACATTCCTCAGCTACTCCGCTGCGAAACGCGAAAATGGACTCTTAGCGAAACTCATAGAACTTATAAGAAATGATTCGCCATTAGGTTTCGATAGAATGGAAGCGTCAAGTTATGGTACTCTATTATAAGTAACTACAAATTTTTCGGGTATTTATGTTGTTTAGTTATTTAGTGTGCCCCGTTTCGAATACATGTTGATTTATGTAACTTTACTTGGTTTTGCTTAAGCAGCGCATATATCGTATGTGAACTATAAATCTTGAGACAGGTACTCGAAATAAAACATGCAACCCTATGTGCGGTCCATTTCCTAATTCCGAGTATCCTATGTTTTTAAACAGTAAATTCATTAAAATATCCAATGTGAAAAGCCATTTACGACAATGAAAAAAAAAAGAACGAAGAAAGAAAGAAAATAATTTAAACAAAAATCATAGTTTATTTTCATTGGTTTATTTTTGGCGCCACTTCCTGTCTTTTCGTCTGCAACGATGGAGCTCAAGCGAAAACATTTGCGTGCTATGATCTACTATGATTTTAAATTTGGTTTATCTGAAGTGTTAAGAGGATTGCGTAATGGCAAATTTCCATACAAACGGCGTTAACGGTTGCATCCCATTAAACCTTAACCGATTGGCGCAAAAAATTATATGCTATTCAGATCTGCAAAAACTTACACGTTTTAATTATTTTAAGTATTTTGATACATGACAAGAATAAAAAAAAGCATAAATGCGCGAGATTTCTTTTTTTCGAAATTGTTTCATTTTCCACATGCTCAACATGAAACGAATTACATTTTCACATCTCATCGGAATTCTCACATCTCGGAATATCTGGTTCTTCTTGATCTTTCTCCTTTGAATTTATAATAAAGTTCCATAAGTTAAGTTACATTGCGAAAGCACTGCCCAACTAGGAAAACAGTCATGAAAATCGGAGCTTAAAATGCTCTAAATTTTGTACAAATTACATAAGCGTTTTAATTATTGTTAGAATGTTTGTAGACGCACTGTAATATACCATTGTAAGAAAGCATGTTACAAAGTTGTTACAAGATACATTCAGGGTTAAAGGTCTTGGATTTTGTGCCCAAATCGGGACTCGTTAGACACTACAAAACCAATGCAAGACTAAATAAATGCGCATCGGTGACTTTTATAATATCACTTTTTGCTAGTTGGGTGTATAGTGACCCACGTATTTTAATGCAAGTGAATAGGAAATGTTGCTCGTGGTCAGGAAACATTAAGATTAATATTTTAGTTTTGCATACGCAGACATAGTTATACGCGTTTAGAAGTGAATGGTGTGTCGTCAATAATTTAACGCATTTTCCTTAAAAAAATTTGCAAAACAGCCCGCACAGCGTGAAAATTTACATACAATCGCAGACGTGGATATATTTGGAATTGACTGAAACGATTCAATTTATATCGTGTGTATAGGATGGGATACGATATATTTTGTACCATAGCACTTTTTTGAAAATCAGAATTAACAGAAAATGATAACTATCCAAAATTGTATATTTGTATCGATTCATAGTTACGTTCCTAGTTACTTTACTGCTTTAGTTATTTATTTACTGTGGTATAGTCATGTATAGTGGATGAAATCTTGCTCTACGCAAACTTGGAAACGTATCGAAAATCCAACTAGCAGTTTTCCGAGAAGTTAGGTTCGACCTTAACAACGGCATAACTTCATAGTCATATCATATTTTCCTTATTAAAAAAAAAACATTTGTGAGCAAAGTTACCTTGTAATGAATATAATTACCTTTAGATTTTTTTTCTGTCACTCATGTGGTTACAAAAACAAGTTAAAAAATAATATTTAAAATATTTTAAATTACATTTCATTTAATTTTTAAAACTATATTTTGTTGGACACTGAACTTTATTTTCTGGAGGTCTTGAGTGCTGTATACAAGCTTGGATGCATACAAATATAAAAAATGAGGAAAACATTGATTTACCAAGTCAAACGGTTCGAGGGCCAGGAATGTAAGACAAACATAACACATGAATTTATAAATATACTCTTTTATCAATTCAGTTTAAAATAATAAAAAAAAATAGAGCAGAGAGATCAGTATGTCATTTATATAATTTTTATCATCACCCACTGTATCACATCCCGTACATTCGCCTTCGCCAGATAATTCAATTTTAACTTTTGTTATAAAGTTATAATCAAATAATTACCACGTTTAAAAAAGTTGTTGGCAGCCAAAATTTTGTGCAAATCACCTACACGAGGTAACATTTATCTGTTCGGTTTCCGATTGTTTTTTTTTTTAAATAGTTTAGTCACTTGTGCAAATAATTTAATAAATTAAAAACAAATATTTGTGATACAAGAGAGCAAAGTTCGTTTTTGTTGTGAATGCCGAGTTTGAATACCGAGCAAGCGAAGGGATTCTATAATTTGATTGACTATACTCATGATTTTAAATTGGAATCCTAATCACAGTGAAGGCTTCAAAAGCACAAGAAACACAATAATTTGCTTTCGTATTACACATAAAACTTATCACCTCACTAGTAAGAAAATGCCATAGACGTAAGAAAAATTATTGTAAATATATTGAACAATACATTTTACAGGTCTCTGAAGAGGTCTTGGCGCCATCAGTAAGTGTACAATCATTAAATAATTCATAGGCCTTTAGATATTTTTCATGCTACTTTTTCAGAAGAAAGTTAAGTTTAGCATCAGAAACTTGATTCTTTAACTCTATAATGGAGTTAAATTACAATCTTCGTCATTTGATTCATTCAGCATTCAAAAATTTTTAGACTTTCACGTCAAAAAAACAAAGGATCTAATTAATGCAATGGATTTGTTTCTTTTCCATAATTTTTTTTTGGTGTGCTCAGAAAATACGATAATCAATAAAGTTAAAAATAAATACGTAATCAAATATTTTAAATTTCATACTCTATGTTTCACGTTGTTTTAACTGAATAAACAATCAAACACTATTTTCAAAAGGACTAAGTTTTAAAATCACAAAGAAATTAAATATTCAATACTTTAAAAATAATATACTATATAAAATATTCCTTATAAAATAAAATGTTAAAAAGTTTCTGAATGTTTCGTGAGCTAATGAAATTAGAATGGCCATCGATTCGTATGTTCTAAACTCAAAACACTTTGTTTACTGAGCGAGCGAAATATAATTTTGTTCATTGGCTCTGAGAAGCAAAGATCCGTTTTATCGAACTAGTGACCTGAAACACCTGAAAACAATAATAATTATCTAATACTAGCAGCAGAGCGGAAGTAAGGCCGGGAGAGCGTACATTTCTTTGTAATGTGTAGTGAGGCCATTCGATATTGTTATAATAAAAATCACGAAGGCCATACCGCGCTACTAATAAGTCTGAGTTTAAAAAGTATACTTAACTAGCTTGTCGCCCGCGGCTCCGCTCGTGTGGATTATACGCAATTGTACCTAATTGAGCCGCTAACGGAAAAGTATTTGAAAATAAAATATAGCCCATGTTACTCGTTAATATGTAATTAGGTTTCTATAAGTGAAATTTTTTTTTAAATCAGTTGTTAGAATTCCTTAGAAGTTAGTAGTCTTGCAGTATTTGTGTCTTGCTCGTCCTCTGCAAGTCTGATCGCCCTTCAGTAAAGGCCTCCTCCAGCCTTCTCAACTAACAAACTTATCCGTAACAATCAAACGAAAAATAAAATCTTTCCTCTTTATAATTTTAATAGAGAAGTATAGATACAGCGGTACTGAACAAATGTGCAGAGCCCAGCCCTAGGTGAGGTACGAGGTAAAAAGGGCAGGGGCGCAGATGATGCCATGAAGCAACGCGTATGCTCGCCCCTGCTCCTTGTCACCTACCTGAAATGCCTACTACCTGAAATGCCTATGCCCTTACCTCCAACTTCACCTAGGGCGAAGCACGAGTTATGCGGTACTGCCGTACCTAATAACCAGCCGGCTACATAGAATTGCTAGTATTATATATACTTACAAAATATCGACATTTCTCTATAACACCAACGCGCGCCGAAAACGTCTCGTTGATGGCTTCGATGTTAAGCGTGCGCGCCCGCAGATCCAGCTGGTTCTCTTGGATGAAGTACATGTAGTCCACGCCAATCATCTGGACAATATCACCAAGGTCATGTACGATTTCAAGATTAATAGATAACAATAGAATCAATCATTTTAATTTATTAAGGTTCGTCAATAATTAATATCATTATAAAAGTTTTTGGCAGACAAAAAATTCAGAACTTTCACAATAGGTAATAATAGATATTCCGAGCTTTGTCACGTTATATAATGAATATGTATTAATTATATAAAAAAATAAGTATTTTTATTAGTTTTCTAGTATAATCCATATACATAATGCAAGCTCTGGTTAGTTTGAGACTAAAGTGTGGAATGTCTTAAGTCTTATTATAAATAAACTTGCCCAGTATTATATCAAAATCATCTCAAACGAGAACGCTCCCAAAGATGAATATTGTGCGTTTTACATCAAACTGGTTCTTGTTAAAGATAATGTAAATTTTTTTTTTTATAATTTGAGTAATCTTGCCGGCAAGATACCATTTTGCTTAGCAGGCGCATAGAAAAATAAATAGTGTGAGTAATCCCAACTAATACTATAAATGCGAAAGTATTGATGTCTGTCTGTCTGTCTGTTATGCTTCACACCTAAACCAGAACCGATTTTGATGGAATTTAATACAGAGATAGATTAGACCTTAGAGAACGACAAAGGCTATTTTTGTCTCTCTGTTTGTCTGTCTGTGTGACCATCCGGGCTGATTTCCGAAACGGCTGAACTGACTTTAATGAAACTTAGCAGACATAAAAAGGAGGTTCTCCAGAGTGATATAGACTACTTTTTGTCTGTCTATTTGTCTCTTATCTATACTAATATTAGAAAGATGAAGGATTTGATTTTTTGTTTGCTACGGATAAACACAAAAACAACTTTACTGATTTTAAAAAATTTTCACCTATAAAAATCTACATTATTAGCGAGTATAACATGGGCTATAGTTTATTTTCAAACTAGCTTTCCCCACGGCTTCGTTCGCGTGGACTACACAGTTGTACCGGGACCCATTTATCCGAGTTAGAAAGTAGCCTATGTCACTCTTCCGGTACAACTGTGTAGTCCTCGCGAGCGAAGCCGCTTGCGGGAAATTTAGTATTACATAAAATTGTTTAGTCCAGAACACCCCGCGCATTTGATTACAATTTTGGCACACCCTCTGTACGAAACAGAAAACTTAATTAGAAAATCGAACCAATCCAATAACACAACTGAGATTGAAATACAGCCATATTAGTCGAAAGAGCTCATTTAAAATAATAATACTGTTTTATAGCGTTTCTTTTTATCAAGCTCAAGTTCAGTGGAAATATTATACTTTTTAATAAAATAATCAGTCCATCTTTACTCTTGAAAAATAACTTACGTCGGCTTCATTTAATTTTTATGAACGAGATTTACACTGCTTCAAACAAAGCACAACTCGCCATGTTTGCGTAGGATTTTACAAAAATAATTTATTTGTGTTTCTTTATCGTAGAAAATGTTGCGGCACAAGGATAAACTTAAACATTTATAATTTGTCCTCTTTTATTTGAAAATATGAGTCGTTTTTCAGTCGTATCAACTGCAGCGCCCCCTGGTGTTCATAACTGTAAAACATATTTAAGATCCTGCTCTGACGTGATACTTATATATTATAAAAAAACTTAATCAAAATTCCTAGCCATTTTAAAGGAACACATTTATTGCAACGCTCTCTGGTGCCTCTTATCCGTAAAACAGGTCAAAGAACACAGGTTAGAGGTGCCACGCGACGGTATTTGTTCAGAGATAGGAGTCTCAAAAATAATTACTCAAACGACGAATATAGTAGATTTTCGAAAATGCTACAAAAAATTCTTTAGAGACTTTTTTGGTAAGATGAATATTTCCCGAAATATAAGCTTCAGAAGTCGTTAACAACAACCCTATCACACTTTTCAGTTGGTGGATTTATAAAATCTAAAATAATGGTAAGTAATAATTAACAAGCATTATGAACAAAAATTATTTTGAACAAGATATAATTTATGCTTTTATCTGTACTTACGTTTATTAAAAGTAATTAATTTTCAACGGAAGCGTTTAAATCAACGCCAAGCAACGCAAGCCATTCTCACAATCTGTTTGCACGCGTGCGCGAATGATTAAACAAAACGTTCGTTGTTATTCCACAATGAACAATTACAAATTGCTCTTCAACAACAGCTTACGTTGGATTCTCATAATACTCTTTCATAGTCTATCGACACGTTCTCTTCAAAGATAAATATGTACACCGCGTCGTTCTTTGTCCAGTCGGTTCAGACTATTTGTTTTTAAAGCATCTTTAAAGAACCTTCGACATGCGAAAAAAAAAATTGACAGTCCGATTGGCCGAGTGGTTAGCCAAGGGTCGAAGGTTCGAATCCCGCCCAGGACAAAACATTTGTGTACATGAAATGAACATATATCTATTTGTTCCGTGTATGGGTGTAAAAGGTATCTATATGTGTATATATTATATAAAAAGAATATTTAAGGAAGTATACCACTTGTCTAGTACCCCATAATACAAGCATAATACTTGATTACTTTGGGACTAGATGGCGCTGTGTGGAATGTCCCAGGTATTATTATTATTATTCGTTCACTAAATGCCTTTAGAAGCATGCCTACTTAGATAAGCCCTAGATGCAAATCGAATGTCATATCTAGACCTCCGAGGTCTGCTTTAATGAGATAAAAGGCCTTCACTTGCCTTTTAGATCTCGCAGGTAATTGTAAGTACGTAATAAAGATATGCGGGAAACGTGGCTTACTCGTACAATTGGTAGCTTTGGGGCTTCGGGTTCCAATCTTTGCTAATGTATCTCTTATCAGATGAACTCAATTGCAGCATCCACAAACTTATCTAATATTCTAGATATCAAACTATCTAATATTTATACTTATGTGCTGCTTAGAAAATATCTAAACATATTTTTTAAAAAACGGTCAAGTGCGTGTCGGAATCGCATACAAAGGGTTCCGTACCACCGTACAATATTTAAAAAACACGTTATTATATGAAGAAAGGGGACCCCTTTTAATTTTTAATATTTATTGTTACCGAGGCTACAGTAGTACATAACTTCATGAAAATTACGGTTTAGACGATATACCCCTGTGACAGACAGACGTATAGACGGACGTACGGACGGACGGACAGCGGAGCCTTAATAATAGGGTTCCCTTTAGCACCTTTTGGTTACGCATCCCTAATGAAGCTATATAATTAGGTATGTGAAGTACATTTAAAAGTTAAAAAAAAATCTAAAATCATTGATTAATTTATGAAACTGATTCGTTTTTGTTTCGATAAATCCTTAGCAAATAAATATTTTAAACCGCACTGATGTCATTGATGTATGAATTCACACGCCACGTCTCATTTTTAATGTGCGAAGGAGTAAGTTGCAATCAAAGTCACCCTATCTGGCGGTGTCATAAGGTCAAATAGAAGTCGATGCTTGAAAATACGTCAATCGCCTTCTCGATTCCGAACTCATAAAAAAGTGTATTTAATAAAATTGCTGCTCAGTTAGGTTTGTGAAGTATTTACAAAGTGATATCAATAAAGAAAAATGTCTCTGTGCATTTTATTAAAATACACTTTTTTATGAGTCCAGAAATTGAAAAAGTCTAAGACTGCATTTTCGATAAAATAACGTTGACCTACCTCTATTTGATCTTATGACGTCAAAGATAGGGTGACATTGATTCCCACTTAAGTCGTTAATCGATAACAAAAATATGTGATCGTTCATATGTTACTGACATCTTCTACATCTGCTGTTAAATATTTTTTTAGGCAAACGAATCAGATATAGCCCACAAATAGTTCTCTGGCCCACATGTGACGTCTACGCACAATTTAAAATTTGAAATAAATATTTGCTCAGTATTTATTAAATTGAAAAATAAAAAAAACTGTTTTTTTTAAGTAACCCACAATTTTAGAAAATATATTTGTAAAAATACTTGGAATATACTTAACATGGTCATCGAAATATTCGTTTTACTTATTTATAATCCTACCTCCTTGATTTTTATTAATATTCAAATTATTTTATTTTGTTAATCACTACTTACCGTTAGTTAAAATGCCCTTAAAAATATATTTCGCCGCCAAACTATTTTACCGAGCGGTAAACGTTTGGAGTGTTAAGAAATAGCAATTAGTTAGCTTAGACATTTTAATCGAAGTTGACGCGCTAATACCGGGATATAACATGCAACTAGGTCACGTAACGCGTAAATGATGCAAGGTATCGTCAAAGGGAAATCAATCATCATTAATATGACCGAATTGGGAGGCGTAACCAACAGAATAGAATGGAAAATAGAGAAAATACAATAACGAGGAGTAAATATAGAACCCAAAAGAGGTGATATTGTTTACTATGTTAAAGAAATTATAAACTTAATAAGTACGTTGATCAGGACCGACGGATTGGACTGGTGGTCGGAAAGGCCGACTGTAGACCCGAAGATCGCAAGTCCGACCCCCGCCCGGGACAAATATTTGTGTGCATTAACATGCCTATTTGTTCAGTATATACAAATCTATTCAAAATCTGTGTATGTGTATATTATAAAGATTTTTAAGTCGAAAGAAATTCACTGTGCGGAGGTGAATGATAGGGTCGGAAAGGGTCGGCCTAGACGAACGTACAGGAACCAGAGTACCCGTAGTATCCGGAGTAGCCGGAGAGCGTGTATGAGAAGAGTGATGAGTGTCGATGAGGCGAAAGAGGTATGCCAGGATCGCACTAAGTGGAAATCGGTAGTCTCTATCTATCCCAATGGGAAGCAGGCGTGAGTATATGTATGTATGTATATATATTTAAGTTGATATATATGTATATCCGTTGTCTAGTTTCAATTTGAAATATGCGTTTACGTTGCATTCTTATTATTATTATTATTCTAGCGGCGAGTAACAATAAACACGTCTGTCTGTATACGATTATGTGAAACTGTATGGAACGGTCAGGGCGCGACTAGGACTTGCACTAGGTCGATTTTTTTTTTTAAATTCTCCAACGACATATTCATGTGAACAATAAATAAGTCACTCTACATCACCATGAAACTCATATTATATACCTTTTTGAGTAAATAAGGGGCGTCCACATTTAGTTTACACCGTCGTGTGGTGTGCCGTTGAGAGTCATCTGCTGACCAGGTGTCTTCGGTGACGCTGCAGTCCAAAACCACCGGTATTTGGGGGCAGTTCGGAAACCGCCGCTCGTACGCCTGCAAAATACAGTCATCATAAATATTCACATTTTCCAACGAACTATACAAAAGGCGTTAACGGTTGCACGCCGTTAAACCCTAACCGGCTGGCGCAAAAATTTATATAGTATTTAGATCGGCAAAAACTAGGTTTATACGTTTTTGTTTAAATATTTTGTTACGTCATATGAAAAAAGCTTAATAATATTTAGTTTTTTTTTTTATTTTTCACATGTGAAAATGCAATTAGTTTCAAGTTGAATATGTTGTAAAAAATGAAACAATTTCGAAATAAACCCGCGCATTTAATACATTTTTTTTAATAGTGCATCAAAATATTTAAAAAATTGAATACGTATATTATCGTATACTAACGCGAGAGGTGCCAAACGATAGGTCTTAAAAAATGATATCAAGGTTTCAAACAAGTTTTTTTATTAAAGGCAACAGTTATTGAGATATGCACTCCTAAAGTCCTAATTTTATTAGTCATGTGCCCCCCCCCCCCCCCCCCCCAGCTAAATCGTTGTTTTTAGATTTGTGGAGATTTGTTACAGGAGTAAGTATAAGTAAAAATTTTGTAAAAATTGCATAGAAAATGACCGATAGCGTTTACCCAATAAGCGAAAAGTAGATGCATTTTATCTTTGTGATGTTATTGTAAAAGATAATTAAAAAAAAAAAAACATTTTATGGTGAAGACTACATTGTATTACTATATACTATAAATTAGGCTTTCCTTTACAGAGCTTATTCTCTTCACAATCGATACTAAAGGTCAAAGGTTCCTGTAATAAAATAAGTAATAAAAATTGTCTAGCTATCAATGCGCTTATGTTATTACTTTTCGGATTAGCCAGAGAGGATCGAGCGCCTTCTAAATAACTAACGAAATAAAAATGAAATATATTTATACAATAATTCTTGAATTACATAATAATAACGATTAATGGTTAAGTTCGATTAACGTCGCGCTCGGTTTTTTATATTGTATAGTGGTACGGAATCCTACGTGTGCGAGCCCGAATCGCACTTGGCCGGTTTTTGCTGATCAGAATACCATATTATTTTTTTGCGTTAACCGGTTAGGGTTTAACGGCGTGCAACTTTTAACGCCGTTTACTTGGTTTGCTACTACACACCCCTCTTAAAGACGACATATCCATACACATAAAATTTTAATAGGAATAATCCAGAAATCGTTTTTTTTTTTGTTTAAAGTCAGAGAGTGGCAATTCCAGCTATAACAAAATTGAAACACGAAGTTGGCAGCCAAAATACTTTATTCAAATCGTATAGACTTCAAGTGCGAAACCACAGGCAAAGTTACTACTCAAATAAAGGTCTTAGCCAAATCAAAGAATGGGTTTGGACCATAAAGTTGTGCTGATGGTCATTAAAATTAAATGGAATAAGGTTCTAGAATAAATCTAGAATAAAACCTCTCAAAATATTTTTTTTAATTACAAATTTGCCCGATATTTATGAAAATTCATCTGACGCTGAAATTGTCCTTGTGAAATAGAATACATCACCGGACTGTCGACGCAGCCAGTGCCAATTACCACACAAAGCGCTCGCAGCGTCGGATTAACGATTTTACAATTGGCCCCTCATTGACCGACAATCGATTCAGTAATTGTCCATCTCCTGATTAATTTATTTATGATTGAATACTAGTACAGTAATATAGGTAAAACAGTAATGAAATAGAATAAGCTACTCACTTGTATAAATCTTTGTTGTCACATTTTATAAATTAGCTCAAAATTTTATAGAACCTTGTGTAAGTGAGTCAAGATATTTATGGTCAACAATAACAATAATATTGTTTTATTTCACTCTCACGTAATATGTTACAATAAGATTAAACGTTAAAACTATAGAATAATATCTATAAAATAATTAAATATTTATATATTCGTTAGAAGTGTCGTGATAGCCCAGAGCGCAACGAACCTGTCTCAGATTTATAAGACCATAGGGCCATGGACCAAGTTCGAATCCGGGCGAGTACCAATGAGTTTTTCTGACTTAAGTACATAACTATCACTGACTCCGTGCCTCGGAGAGCACGTTAAGTAGTCGGTCCCGGACGCTGTCAATAGATGGCGGTCGTTACAATCCCTAACCTGCAGTGGAGTAGCGTGGTGGATTTAAGCTCCAAACCCTCTCCTCACTATGGGGGAGGCCTAAGCACCTGCAGTGGGGTAAAATGGGCTGATGATGATGATGATGATATCCGTCAGTCGATAAATTAAGATCTGTTACTAATTACAATATTTTTCAATAATTAGCTTTATAAATTGTACTATGTACTGGATTGTACAGATAACCTAGGATTATCAAACAGACGCCAAGCTCTTGCCACTCTTAAAGCATTATCTCTAGAACGAATAATAGTACAAAATATTGCCAAAGGCTAGTTTGTACAGAATTTTACGATTCACAACTTTTCTAACCACTTCAAATGTAATTTAGAACAAAGAAAACAAGATATTTGGTTTTTTGACCTCCCGACCTTTACTATATTGACTAGCGTACACGAGATTCTATGAGACTTTTGAACTAACTTCTACAATGTAAAAATAAAGATTTATCCAAGTTAATAGCTTATTATCTTTTCTTCCGAGGTTGTTATATGTCTGGACTACACCGTTTAAATTTCCAACATAAAAATCAGGTCAACTGTAATCAAAAAACTATACTGCAGCATAGAAAATATGCATAATAAAATTTTCATTTTGCGTCTAACCACATTTTTAGTGTTTAGAAAACTAGCTGTACAGACGGCTTCGTCCGTGTGGACTACTTTTTTCTTTTTTTTTTTTGTATGCTATTCACCAATTTTCGCATACATCACAGCCTCTCATTTGATACCCAAATCAAGAGGAGTGCCGAAAAAATAGCCTTAACAACTTTTATGACCGTGTTATTTCTAAATATGTTATTCTTATGAGAGACAAACCCCCTTTTGCATTTATCGCCAATTTTTCTGCAGCCATCATCATCAACGACTGAAAATGAAAAGCTGAATTCAGTGATATACGTCACGTAATCACACCTGCTGCGTTCCGTTTTGCTAAACTGCGCAGATTGTGGTCTTCCGTGATATGTTATATTTGTTTCTGTTGTAGACCGAAGACAGTGGACTGGTAATACGTCCTATTTGATATTAGACTGACTGATTTGGTTAGAGGTCCTATCTGCAGAACCAAAGGTCGCGGGTTCTTTTCCCGCCCGGAGCAAATATTTGTGTACATGAATATGTCTATTTGTTCCTTGTCTGGGTGTATATTTATATATATTATAAAGAATATTTTATTTATATCAGTATTGTCTAATTACCCATAGCACAAGAATAATACTTGTTTATTTTGGGACTAGATGGCGCTGTGTGGGATGTCCCATGTATTATTATCATGAAAATCAGTTCTGTAGTTTAGGTGTGAAAACGCACCAGACAGATTCACTTTGAATGAGCGTGCATGGCTAATAAACGCTTACATAATGTCGTCGGTTCGTACTGACTTTACTGTGGGTCAGTATCAGAAGATTATTTTAGGTGAACGCTCGGTCTCACGTGTGTGCTCTGCAACACAAAGGTTTAACCCGTTTATATGAGATTGATAAAACTTCTAAAAATGTGTAAAAGCCTGCGTTAGACGACAACGATAAATTGTGCAGTTCGCATATTTGCGCCTGCAACATAGCACTGTCACCATGACTTTCAAGTAGTTTCAAGAAACAATACTCGCTAGCGATGGCATAACAATTTGTATGTCAAGTTCTTCTCGGTACAGCTAGAGGTGCTGTACAAGTTCACCATACAAATATTTTACGCCGCCGCCGCCGTCGCTAACGAGTTAATGACCTGAAATTCAATATAGCAATGCCGAGCTTGTAAAGGTCAAAACTGTGCAGTTTTTAGGAAAATTTGGTTTGCACAAACACGTTAGGCCAACTGTACAGACAGCAGTTTTTCAAAAGATTTTATCTGCATAAAAACGTTAGGTGCAAATGATTTTCTCTGCACAGTTTGTCGTTGTTGTCTAGGGCGGGCTTTGTATTGTATTGTATGAATTGTTTTATGGGAAAAAAGCAGTTGTCCATTTTTATAAAACATTTTATATTTAATTTCCATAGGCTCGTATTAGTTAATTCTCAAAAGTTATTGATATTTTAAATTAAGCATCCAGTCTTTCGAAGTTATTTTCCAATAAAAAAGGTTACATCGAAATCTCAGCCAGCCCAAAGCGACCGTACCGATCGATTGCAAAGTCCTCTATGAAGGTCACTGAAAACAGCCTAATTTCGTCAACGGAGCGGCGGTTCAAAGATCACAAAAGCCTTCGTCGTTATTGCATTTTTGGTACGGCTTTCCAAAACTACCACCCTAGGCCTACCTAAACCAACTTTCAGAATTTTCAGGAATGCGGAAACGTGAAAAAAACCAAAAATGAAAACTACATACCCGTTACCACCGACATGAATTTGTTCCTTGAAGGAGGGACTATTGAAGGAGGGAATACACTTCAACATTAAAAGAAATTGAAAACAGTTGAGTTAAGAATTTCCTAACCTAACTTTAGTAACAATTGAAAATTCGATTGCTATGCATTTCCATTCCCGAGCTGCCGTACTATGATCGTAGCGTATTTTTGTTATTTTACTCATACCTAGGTATTGATAAAAATCAAGACTGATAAAAACAAACATATTATTATTCCGATGACATGAGTGATACAACAAACACGATTAAAAAAAAACATAATATAAATCTTTATCGACGTTCATACCGTGGTGTAGCTAAAACATTGGTAAAATTATATAGAATTAAAAAAAAGTTATGTAAAATGAAATAAAAAACCTTAGGATATTTTTTTTTTAATATAAACAATTTGTTTGAATCTTGTTGAAGCGTGTGTGGTGCGTGCGAATAAGATAAGTGAAAAAAAATTGAAACTTTAAACATGTTTTTCTCGGTAACTGTTAGTTTACGCTATTTGTTCACACGAAACATTTGTTTAGTTTAGTAAGCTCTACACACCTTATAAATTTGGAGTACGTTCAGTCGTACACGCCGTATACACATATATAACCACTTTGGCGAGGGCTACCTAGAATGCTCAAGAACGCCCAGAAGCAAACAGAATGAGGAATTAGGAATGCTTATTGAAAATGTTGCAAAAAGATCCTGACCGTGTACATTTTTGCGATAACCTGGAAAGGACTGTCATCTCTGTCTTATCAGCCGATAAAATTATGGGCTCTCTTTGCTGGGACAGTTGAGGGTTAGTAATGGTTAAATACCTCGATCAAGGAGCTACTATACCGGGTGTTCTATTTGCAGAACAAATAAAGAATTTGCGTATCGAAATAAGCAAAAAATGTAGATGAAAATTGACTAAAATTGTTTTGCTTCTCCTGACAATGCTTTGGTGCACAAATGCAGAATTGCGATCTCTGGCAATTTGAAAAGAAAAAAGTTTGATGGAAGTTAATTGTGTCATACTCATTTCCACATCGTTTTAAACATTCCAATGTACTTTCGCTACGTAGTACGTAGTCACTTATGGGTAGTCGTAATTAAAATGTGGTCGGAATTTTGATTAGTATTATAATTCGTGTCTTTATATGGATGCACGCATAGACATGCGTTGAAATTAAATTGCATAACTTAGCATTATATTAGATGTTCTTCTTAAAAATCACTTTCGAACGGAACCTAAACTTGGCCTAAAAACGGGCCATTTTTATTTAATTAAAATTTTTAACTTAATTTAACTATTATTTTCATTATTTGTTGTCATACCGGCCACAGTAGTACTTCATGAAAATTTCAAGTGTGAGTAATGGTCACACAACCACTAATCACTATAAATGTCTAGAAAAACACGTTTCTTGTATGGGGGACCCTCATTAATTTTTAACTTAATTTTATATTTATTATTTGTTTGTTCTTTCGTTAAGTTCTACTAGTAGGACTAAACGGAAAAAAATCCGTTCATTTCTACTAGTAGGACGGAACAGATTTATTTATCCGTTCTGACCTACTGGTAGAAATGAACGGACCAAAAAATTAAGCAGTCCGTATAAGTCTACCCTTCAGTTCTACTAATAGTTATTATAAAAGAAAATGAATGAATACTTAACATACACGTCCCTCACAATTCAGAATTATCATATTAAAGGTAAATGTAAACGGAACTTATAATTTGGATTCACTTATTTCTAACTTGTAATTAAATATATGTATTTTGTACCAGCAAATGATGCTGGTCAATGACCAGTTATCCACTTCGCTGTTTTTAGGATCTCAGAAATAAAATAAGTCATAATTATTATGTTTGTATTCGTATTTGTTTAGTTAAGAGATAGCCTAACTGCTCTTTCCACAAATATATCAATGGCTCTTTAATTCGTTTATCTTTGTAAAAGTATCATATTTAAGTTCAGTACTTTATTTCAAGTAAGTTTAGTCTAATAAATATTCGTACTCTGCAAGCAACAGGACTTCACTTTTTGTTCGGTTATTTTTATTAGTATTGTCCGTTTAGTCCTATTGAATATCGTACAGAAATTAGTAGGACTAAAAGAACTTTTTTCTCCATTTAGTCCTACTAGTAGAACTGAACAGTAGAACTATACGGACTACTTCGATAAAAACACGTTTTATGTATGTGGATCCCTCTTTAATTTGTAGTTTTATTTTATTTTTATTATTTGTTGTTATAACGGCCATAGTGATACTGGTAATACACACTCTGTGAAAATTTCAAGTGTCTACATGATTTTCCTGAACAAATACCCGGAATTAAGTTTACAATTTACATTAGGGTCTTTATTGTTTTTGGCTGCCGAGCAATAAGAAGACTAACAATTAAAAAACCGGGTTTGCACAAAATAGACCGGATGTGCAAAAACAGTTCATGGTAAGATAGAATAAATATGCGTTGATGTATTATGTAGATTAAAAATCAATAAAAAAAATCAACAAAAACCATCCGGGTGGAATAGCAGGGAAAATGAGTTAATAATATTTGAAAACGATTTCTCAAATCTAACACGAATGGAACAGAGCCAGTATTTGATGAAGCAGTATTGATTTTGGTTCTTTGCGCGTATTGATTTTGTCAAGGGTTGGGGGTTAATTCTAATACATCGCAAATACCCAATACTTTTAATTTACCTGAAATGTTATTTAATTAGAGTTAATATAATAACTAGAGCGTTAGCAAACAATTACTAATTGCTGACTCGTTTACCATTTACATTTGCTATTAGTAACTTGTTAAGTGCTAAGTGGTTACTTAAGTTTACCATATGCAGGGGGCTGATTTACAACCTTCGATAGTATTTATTTTACGATTCATTTAAACGAGGTGATAGCATCTAATCCGAAAATTTATTTGCAAATGAAATTAGTTTTCACTTGATCCAAAATAATAACTAGTTTGAATGGATTTGAGAAAAAGAATATTTGATTCAAGAGCGTATTCAGAAATCAAAGAAAAATAAATCTGGTCAGAAGATTTTTTCGTTCGTTGTTTTACTTATGCCAAATAAACTTATTCAGTTAAGAATATAGTTTACTTAATTGAAGAATGTTTCCATTGAGAACATTTCTATACTTCCTCTAAATGAAAGTATTTCTAAAAAGAAGGAAGTAAAAACGAAATCCAATAGTATATTTACAAAGTAAGACAATAAATGGCGCGTCAAACTCTTTGCAACACGGAATGTGAACGTGTCTTGACAAAAACATGCTGGATGTAACCGAAACACAATTCAAAGGTAAGCTTGAGTTTATCTCACATTTTCGGGCAAAGCAATGTCCTTCTATTTTGATTGAAGATTTTTTTTAATGCAAGATATATTCATTCTTAAAACAATAATCTGCTTGAACTCACATTAACAAATTGAAAATTTTTGAACCAAATTCTAAAATGTTCTTATTCTAAGAGAAAAAACTTCCAAGTAAACTAAAAAAATCAAGATCATTTATGATATGTTCTTTCGAATATTAAGTCCACATTTTGTTGCGCAAAGGCGTTATTGTGTTGAGAGAATTTTCACGTTATACGAAAACTATTTATTAATTATTAATTTATGCATTAATAATCACCAGCAGTGGTAGAGTTACAAAAATTTACTTATTAGTAAATGCAGCAATCACACTCGAGTAAAGCGGGGGCGTTTCGCTAGTTATTTATAAACGCGTAGATTATAAAAGATAAATTATTGCAAAATAGATATTTATTTTTTAATCTCTTCAGTGTAAGTAACGAAGACAAAGAAACTTCTTGAGCGTAAACGACCACGCAAGGTCTTTGCGATTGACTTTACAACGTTCAGACTAAATAAAAAACCGGTCAGTTGTGTGTCGGGCTAAGAGTTGGGCAAGGTTCCGTAACGATGCCAACAACGAAAACTTATAAACGAACATCTGATTTTTTTTTGAGTTGAACTACGCATTGACTTAATCGGCTATAACTACGTATATTGAACTAACTGACCCTGGATAGTCATGATAATTTTCCTCGTTTGCATATGATATTTATTATGGATTATTTTACATTTTTCAGAAGTTAAGGGGACATACAACTCAAGCAAAAAGGTCACTTTATAGACCAACTAGCGATCCGCCCCGGCTTCACACAGGTAACAGAGCATAATGTTTTTTATTTTCAATTCTGTAAATATTTGAAAAAGTAAACAATATATACATAAAAACAAACTAAAATATTGGTTTCTATATAACATTGATAACTGTCCCTAACTTTGTGTCGTTGTGTCGCGCCGGCGGCATGCGGGCGCGCGTCCGGTGCGGCGAGGCGCGATATTTTTTATTTCGCGATAATTACTAAGATATTAATTTAAACTGTATGTTGTAAAAGGCAAACATAATCTGCATGAAATGCTGAAGGTAAATAACGTATTTAATTTGATTAGGATTAATACTGTTTTCGTATAAATTGTTTTCCGATTGCCTTATCATAGGAGACCATTTTATTAAACATAAAAATAGGTATAGTAAGCTATCCATAAAAGATAGACATATGCTATCCCGGACTTTTCTTTAATCCCATAAAAAAGACACAATTCCTCCATACATTATTGTCTTATATCTCAAAGGGATTAGGCAGCGTTTTCGATGAAAGCTCCAAGCCAGCATGATTTTATTCCGATTTCTTCGACAATAATCCTCATATTTTAACTAATTAACACAAAAAATTATTAAATTATACACGTGAACCTACCTCTTGAATCACTCCGTTCATTGGAGTCAACTATATGCCAATCCGTTCGGTAGCTATTGAGTTTATCGCGTTCAGACAGACTAACAGACGCGGCGGGGGACTTTATTTTATATGTAATAGTGATATTTTGTAAACAGAAACTATTTTTAAAAACCATGAAAGAAATTCATAAGGATTTTAAAATATATATTCTACTAATGGATGTTCACAGAGATACCGCATTGCACAACAAAAATGTGAGAGATTCTAAAATTACATTTCATCTAATCACTGAGTCTGATGTGCTCACGTTTTCGATCATTTCGATGTATGGAGACGCTCCATCTTGATTATCAGGCTATCAAAATTCAACCACACTCGAACTTTACTATTTTTTTTTAAGTTATGAGATATACTTGTGGAGCGGATACAAATATACATAATTCTGCTTAATATCAGCTTTACAGCATTAATAGTCTAGGAGTAAATTGGCTGTGACGTACATACAGCCAGGTAGACAGACGAACATGAAGAAACTATACCTAAGGGCAGCTCGTCGAACTATGGAACCCTAAAAACTTGTAGGGCCACGCCAGTAAGTTCTTTTATTTGTTGAGGACGACAAACAATTGTACAGTAAAATACTTTAGTAAAACTAAATATCAGAAGATTAAATTCTATCTGTATCTATATATGTATCTAGATATATCTGGCGACCTTGCCTACGAAGCTGGAGGTCCCGGGTTCGAATCCTAGATCGGGTCAGTATTTATATGATGAATATTGATACTGGTACCGGGTCTTGTTATATGTATGTTGGTGTATGTGTGTCTTCGCAAAAATATTTATATATGTATATACTCGTATTATAAAGAATATTTAAGTATGTATATCAGTTGTCTAGTAACCCATAACACAAACATAATACTTGCTTACTTTGGTACTAGATGGCGCTGTGTAGGAAGTCCCATGCATTATTATTATTATTATCATCTTAAAAATATGAAAAATAAGTAGCATTTATGCAGGTCTCTTGTCTTTGTTACTAGTGTCAAGGGGACTTGTTATAAAAATAGATATGATTACATAATAATACGTACTGATATATGATTATTACATAAATAATTTCTAAAAGAACAAGCAAGGTCTAGTATCTCGGTTACCATCTTACTCACATTCAATAATTGTAATAATTTAACTGTAATTATTTAAAACTGATTGATTGACGAGGGGATGACAGAAAAAAAGACAAGTGTTATTATTAAAGAAATAATTTTTAAGAAAAGATTGTATTATGACAATACCTACTTGCGCTGTAAAACAGTTGGAATCTACATTATAATTAATAATAATAATAGTGGAAGTGTTTCATTAAAATAATTTAGTTTGTCACTAGTAGTTAAATAAGTTTTCGAGATCTTTTCATAAAAGTACTCTATATATGGTTATGGACTACAACAAGATTTCAGGTGGTGTTCTTTATGCGAAAATAAAGATTTTTACAACAAATAGTTACGTAGTTTTATTTGTCCCCGCCTGCAATAACTTATATGCATATATTTGGAATGGGTTATTTACTAGCTTTCATTTGATACCCATAATCTTGTACATATATTACATACATTATATAAAGTCTATTATTATATTTTCTTGGTAAATTTATTTAGTATTAGTCAAATTAATATCCTATTGTATTCCATACCGTTACAAGCGGTTCACACGATTATCTGCCACGTGCTTTGAAAGTAACCTGAACACCCCAAAATCAAGTATTTGGAAAAGCAACGATTACTCTTCGTAAGCTGCATAATATATAAGCAAAAATATAATATTGTTTTAGCGTTTGCCGCGTTTGCCCTGCTGCAAGGCTACCATTAGTTTAGATTGGTTTAACGTGTCGACACGACACTCGTTAGCGAATCGGTAAAAGATTTACACATGAATTTCAGTTCTTCTCGGTACCGTCAGAGGCCTATTACTGTCCATTCAAATCTTGCAAGCCATCGCTAGCAAGTGTCGAAACTTTATACCACTTCGAGCTCGTATTAGCCGCGCTGGTATTTGTTGCAAAATTATTAATAGGCCTTTCCGTTACTACACAAGTTTCTATTTCTGGTGTACCCGTATGTTTTGTTTCGGTATAATTTCAAAGACGTTTCACACAAAAAACAAATTGGTTTCAAGTTCATAAAGTAATATCATGTACACGTTGACAATTCGACACCCAGTACGAAGTGAATATTCACGGTCACCGAAGACACGTTGTAGAAAACGACTGGCACGCATGAAACGACCAATTAGACAATTTGTTTGTATTAATGTACGTCTGTCCGTCACACCGCAAGCACATTTGCTCCGCGCTGTTCTGTTTTGAGACTCTATAATTAGTTTAATATATGCGGAATTGTATCGCAGTGAACTTTTGCGCTGAAAATTTGGCGCTTCACGTAAATTAAATGTAATTCAGAAGGCACCTAGTTGGTACATTATATTTTAAGTCAGTTCAGAGACATATAATAATGGTTCTTTCTTTTAGCTAATATATTAATTATATCTTGGCAGAGGATAGACATATACAGTTCTCGCCAAACTTCTAGTTCGCTCTGAAACAGACGCGGGTGCATTTTTCGCGGGGCTCGCTCCCGATCCTTCGATAGGTACGCATTTTTAGGGTTTCGTACCTAAAGTGGACCATCGGGAACCTTATTACAAAGGTTCCGCTAACCTTTTATCACAGGGCTGTATCGTCTGAACCGTAATAGGTAGACACTTGAAATTTTCAGTGTATTCCTATGGCCGCTGTAACAATAAATAATAAAAACCAAATAAAATTAAAAACTAAAGGGGGTCCCCAACAAAGAAACGTGTTTTTTTATACTGTACGATAGTAGGAGCCCTTCCTGTGCGACTCTAGCTACATACTTGCTCTAATAAGTATATGGAATTGATAAATCCCTGTTTAATATACCTTTAAAAAAAATTGTTTAAACCATTTATATCGATAGTTTACACTGAGGGTACTTTTCAGGGAATGTTTAACATGAAAATAATCAAAAGTAATAAAAGTCAAATCCTTTATTTTTTTGGGTTGTTTTTTGTTGATGAATTTTCGACTTTAAGTGACGCGCGTAATGCCTTAATTTAAATATTTAAAACTTATTCGGTATTCTAGCTATGAAAGACAGACAGGGTTCATTGACATTGTACTTGGGAACCGCTTGTTAATAATTTCATGGTATAATCTAATGTTACGATTATTTTGGTGTACTTTTTTTGCCAACGAGTGGGAATTATTTAATAACTAGGTATCAAGCAACTGACTAGATAGATAAATGTTACAAGACTCGAAACTGGCTGGCGAGAAAATAATACCACCGTACAATATAAAATAGAAAAACAGATTGCTTGTATGGGGACCTCCTTTAATTTTTAAGTTTATTTTATTTTTATTATTTGTTGTTATAGCGGCCACAGAAGACAATTGAAAATTACATGTGTGTAAGCAATGACCTCACAACCACCAATAATCAAAAAGAGCCAAAAAAAACTCGTTTCTTCTACGGGGACCGACTTTAATTTTTATTAACTTTATTTAATTTTTATTACTTGTTGTTATAGCGGTCATAGAAATACATACTCTGTCAAAACTTCAAGTGTCGGTTCAATATAACGGTTTACAAGATACAGCCATGTAACACACGGACAGACAGCGGAGGCTTAGTAATAGGGTTTCCGTTGGTACCCATTGGGTACGGAACCCTAAACAGCAGGCAAGCTGTGTATGTACCTTTTTTTTAAACTAGGTTTTTTTGCTCGGGCATCGGTGTAACCATCAGTTCTAATATTAATTAAATGTATCCAGAAAATATAAGCGCCATCTTAGTAAATTCAGACGACAGTCGTGTGTGGAAACCTATCAAATAGAATAACTACATAAACTCTTGAATAGTGGATATACAAATCTGAATTAGGTAGTTATAGCATCCTTAAGGGTACATTTTTCTACTTTGCCCAGAACAAGTTTCCTCGGTTTGTACCTCTTGAGATTGTAAAGAAAATTAGAATTCAACTTCTTTCAACGTCTAAAAGAATATCAAAGTATAAAAATACCGAGTGATCGGCTGAACGTAGCCCAAACTTACAGAGCATAAAACCTTACCGAACGAAACAAAAAGTGTGAAGTGAGCATGCGGTACCATCTCATACCAACGGCTCAGGTGAGCAGTTACCGTAAACTAACGGTTACCGAGAAAAACATGTTCGGATTCATTTTATTTAACTTTTTAATTTTTCTTGTATAATTCGGTAAGCTCTACACGCTTTATAAATTTGGACTATGTTAAGCCGAACATCAGGTATGCACAGTCTTTATTAACAAAACCTCGGTCGAAATTTTTTCGTAATACGTTTTTTCGACTATTTTTTTTTTAATTACACTTTTGAATTACAATTAACTGAATTACAGTATTATCATAGACATAAAGAGTATTATGAACTTGATTAAGCTCAATCAATCATGGGCAAAGGAAAAAGCCTAATTACGATCTTCCTTCCAAATCGTTATTCGAAGGAAAATAGCGCAATCGAAAATGAACTTCGCTGTACAGCAATTAGGTGTATTTTATTTATTCTAGTGTAATCGTCTATCGAATACTTGAAACAACAGCCGGTTTTGCAACGGTCGAGATGGACGAGGACGCAGTTTCGTAAAGCAGCTCCGGTAGTCCGATATTTTACAATGTTCAAATGTTTACGGATTACACAAGTTGTTTATAAGTCAAAGAATTGAGTCCAGTACATTTTTAGCTAAGATATGAACTCTGTTAGGTATATCACATAATTCAACATATAATTGAGTATGGCCATCCTATCCATTCAACCATCCAGTCCAGCCATCTTCACGAAATACAATGTCTGCACATCACGACATCAAATAGGTACGAAATGCAACGCTCTTTTGGGCAATTTTTTACTCGACAATTGTTGAAGCTATTTATGATATGTCACCACTCAGTCCAGGGAATTTATTGCTAAAATAAAACTGGTCTGTTTTGTGATGGTTTTTAATTACGATAAAAAAAGTATGTGGCATTATTATTTCCTCATGTCTTGTGTTCGTTGTAAAAACAGTAATAAATTAATTTACGTCAAGCTTTTTTAAAAAAAAACCGGCCAAAGGCGAGTCATACTAGGACTCCGAGGGTTCCTTGCTAATACATAGATAACATATTTGTGTTATGTATTTACAAAAAAAAGGGAGTTTGTAATCGCTAAAAATATTTTTTATTGTCGTATACTTAACAACAAATTAACGATTTTTGGGATTTTCTCTTTACTTGTGCTGCGAGACCTTTACGTCTTGTTAAATTTTAAGATTATTTGTCAACGAGAAATACCCTATAAATTTTGATGAGTGAGTTTGCGAGTATTAGAATATGTAAAAAAATTGCTATTTCTCCCGATTACATTCTGCCAATCTGAAGTTGAAGCCACCTTCAAGTTCACACCTCCACCCGTTGCTGAGAAAAATAGTCTTACCAGGCAGACAGAAAACAGAATAATCTTATAAAAATTTATCTTTTCCCTTTTGAGGTATGGAACCCTAAAATACTCATGGCAATCAAACATAATTAACCGTATACAAGCTGTTTTCCTAATTTAATAAAATAAATTATATCGATGTTCTCAAAGCAAATAAAATAAACACTTATGCATATTACACAAATGACAGGCCCGCCTTCACCTGGTCACCTTACAGCTGCTGCTTAAGCTTTAGCAGGCCGATTCCGAATAAGTGTTACCAAGGCGAAAAGTTTAATATTAACAGTTTCGCTGTCACAGTGCCATTTGCATTATAAAAGTCTACGCTCACTATTTTATATTTTTCTTAATAAGTAACTCAATGTTCATAAAACAAAAATTTACATTAAATTTGAGATTTTATCCCACAAGTCCAATACTCAATGAGGAACTCTTATCACGGCGTGGCGTTCATACTTTAAAATCATGTTAAAGTAAGACTGATATTTGTATAATTTTTGATACATGTGCTTTGTAAAAATTTTTCTAATGTAACAAAAATGATACAGGGACAGGGAACCTGTTAATACTGTTACGAGCTATCGGTCCGGATAAATGGGATGCACTAAAACACTGATTTAACTGAATTTTATTTTATTATGAAACACAATCACAAACTGGTTTAATAACAATTCACACAGAACACAAATTACACCATTGTCACACTCTATACTTCTCAGTTAATCGCACTTGACTTATTAGTAAACTGAGTGTCCAACAACGCGTCATCGTGCTTTTTATACCTCCAGAAATCCCCCCACTAACACTCATCGCGTGTATTCCATTCCTCGAATATTCTAATTAAAAATTACAATCCTATTGCAGCGTGGGAAAGGTCTTGCGCTATGGCGCCAGCCTTTGTATGGTAACCAAAATGCGTCTCAATTTTTATATAAGCGGCTTTGTCAAAGCTGCCTCTGAAATGATTTATAAATTCGTGAATTTTTTTTATCTCGATGTTTCTGCATTTATGAATAGTCGTGTGAACTTTTCAAGTACATTCGATAACACATCAACGTGCTTCTATAGATACATCCATCAGCCCATTATAGCCCAGTGTAGGGGCTTAGGCCTCTAGGAGATGCTTGGAGCGTGAATCCACCACGCTGTTCCAATGCGGGTTGGTGGATTGTAACGACCGCCATCTATTGACAGCAACCGAAACCGACTGCTTAACGTGCTCTCCGAGGCACAGAGTTATTGATAGTTATGTCCTTAAGTCAGAAAAACTCATTGGTACACGCCCGGATTCGAACCACGGCCACTCGGCGTTGTAAATTTGAAACAGACGCAAAAAGAGGATCGGGTCGCGGTAACCTCGTTACATTGCTGCGGTTACGCGCCAATTGAGATTTTCATAATTCTTAAAGGTTTAAAAATAACGCAGAGATGTGTTTATAGCACCATTAAAGGATACAGGAAAGATTCAAATTTAAAAGACAAAAAAGAAGCAGTTGTCCTTGCACGGTTAGGACTCCAGCGGTAATTAAAGCAGTAAAGGCGCGAATTCAGAGAAATCCCGTGTCCAAGCAGAAACCATTGGCTCTAAAGATGGAAATAAGCAAAACGATGGTGAAAACAGTGTTGAATGAAGACCTAGGACTACAGGCTTATTGAAGAAAATCAGTACATTTTCTGGATGCATGGCTGTAGAAACCTAGGCTGGAAAATTATTGGCTTTGTTGAAGCGGTATGCGAGAAAAAGCACCGCAGAGATCTTTTTTCGGAACAAAAAATTTTTACAGACAAGGAGAGCTACAAAAAACAAAATAATAAAGTGTATGCCTGCAACAGTGAAAAAGCAAAAAAAAAATGGGCCAAGTATGAGTCGGACCATACCACCAACCAAATATTTAAAAATAACATGTTTTATGTATGGACACCCCGTTTAATTTTTAACTTTATTTATTTTTATTATTTGTTGTTTTAGCGGCTATTGTAGTACACACTCCATGAAAATTTCAAGTGTAATCAATAATCTTATAATTACCAATTACCAAAAATGGCAAAAAAACATGTTTCTTGTATGGGGACTCCCATTGACTTTTAGTGTTATAATGATAGTTTTATATGCTATCTTAGCGTGAAGTAGGATTTTGCGTAACACACATGTAAAAATAGTACTGGAAAAACAAATAAGATTTTGATATTATGTCTCATGTAGGTATAAATTACAAAATATTTAAAACAGGCAATGAACGTACAGTTTGTATAACCTCTGAGTCTGTCATTTTGCTCAGGTTTTCAATTGTTTCAAAGTATGTGACGCTCAATCTTTATTATTATGCTAACTAAGACTTTAAGTTTCATAATAATAGTCATCAAAAAACACTATAAAGAATTGCCAAATTTTAAGCCCTCGAAACCAATAAGTAAGCCTGCATGAGACAATTGATGAATGTGGATGAAGCAAAAAGAGGTATGTAAGGATTGTACTAACTAAGTAGAGTATCTGTCTTGCCTTTTGGCAAACAAGTGTGAGCTTACATGTCTTCATGAATCATAAATACACTATGTAAAGAAATGTAAATGTAATTTATAGACATAAGTAAGATGTAGACATACTAATTAATTTCATTATACATTTTATATCAATATAAAAATTACTTAAGTAAATGACATTTCTTGACTGGTATAGGAGATTGAAAACACTGCTACATAATAAATGCTGTTCAGCATTTGGGGGTTTTGCAATTTTTTTTAAATATCTGAAACATATGTTTATTTAATGCAATTAAAGTAATGATTTTTAATGTAGTAGTAGGGCATGGTTTTCCAATCACACATAATTTTATTTATCATTTATAAAACTATTATTTTTGGGGGTTTTGCAAATTTTTTAAAATATCTGAAACATATAAAGCTTTATATAAACTATGTATTATTATTATGTCAATAAAATAAATAAAAAAAAATTGGTTATTTAATGCAATTCAAGTACTTAATGATTTTTAATGTAGTAGTAGGGCATGGTTTTCCAATCAGATATCATTTTATTTGTCATTTATAAAACTATTATTCTACAGTTCCCTTGAATCAAAAGAAGATATGCAGCTTCACCATAAGACTTCGCTTGAAAGGAGTTTCACTCAGGACAATTCTTCGCAAACTTCTGGCTCTGATTCACAGAAAAACAAACACTCTAGGGAAGGTGCATTTTGTACTAAATGGAAGTAAAACGCTTGGATATTAGTCTCACCCTCAATTTGTTTCCATGACTAAATAATCAATATTTAATAAATAGGTAGGTATTTTTTTTCAAAACGTGCACTCTTGCAAAAAAAATATTTGATGTAAAAATCTTTACAAAATATACATTAAAATACTTTTACAGGAAATTTGGTAGCAGTTATGTACTTTTTCAAATATTTATCACAAAAAGAAAATTAATATACACCAGCTGATAATAAATACTATTATAAGATACTTTACAAAATGTAGTCTATGAGATTATATGAATGCTTATATAAAATTTGCCGTAATAAAACGCACACAAGGAAATTTCGTTATTAATTAAGCATATAGTTATTGCAAATGAT